>JAKELP010000017.1:15553986-16939820 GCA_029929735.1 Mimosa pudica | reverse complement strand
CTCTTATTTTATTATCTATTTTTAAATATTTTTTAATTTTAATTAATGAAGAGGGAAAACAGTTGCAGCAAAGCTCTATATTCTATCTTCAATAAAACTCTTCCACCATTCTCTTCTAAACGAGCTTGCTCAGTGTCGTTTTCTTCATATTTTTACTGTAGCGAATGTCCCGTCATTGTTTACAGAGGTGGCCCACGATGGAAAAGTAAATGTTGCCGTATTTATGGCTTATTGGTTTTATCTTTTTGCTACTGTATGAATAGCTTATTAATATTGTCTTCTGCTTCTTCTTTCCTAATGTTCTTTTTTAGAATTATTTATCGTTTAGTTGTCTTTAAGTGCTGGTATTAAATTTTTTTCACTCACATCATCAGTGACCATCTTATGTTCTGTTTCATTATTTTATTTAGATTTACTTTAATGAGTTAATCTATTTTAATGTCCGCTTAGTTTGAAGGTAGTACCTTTTATCTTTCTCCTGTATATATATGTATTTATATTTATATATTGTGTGTGTATATGTCTCCCTATATATATACATATATATTTATATATCGTTGGGTCCAAAAATATATATGGGAGAAAGACAAAGGGTGCTGCGTATGTCCAATTATTTATATATTTATATGTATTTAAGTTATTCTGAAGGCTTATTATTAGTTAATAAATAATAATCAGATTTTAGCCAAAAGAATTATTAATATTAATAATAGCCTATAAACAAAATTATAGTAGAATTATAATTATAAATAAAGATGAATGGTAATAATGGTGTTGGTGTCTATTTGTGGGACCAAGTAATCCAGTTCTCCTCTACCGCACGCTAGATGGTGGCCAGAGAGAACTTGTGACTTTGCTTGCATGTATATAGATTGTGAAAGTTTTGACATATTTGTTTGTACAAATCAAATGAATATAAAGCTTATATAGTTATGTATGAGTGCATAAATAGATTGAAAGTGAACATGGTCAAGAAGTTTTGTGCATAAACAACATCAACATTGTTGATTTGATTAAGTTCTTTTTATCTAAAATTGATTTGATTAGTCAATAAATTGGTTTTTGTTGTAGGTGTTCCTAGGCTCCATTCTTTCCATGATGCAACAAGGGTGTTCTTTGTGCGTATCATCCTTGTGTAGGGGTCATACTAAACTTTTTTGTATCATTCCTATTTTATTGGATGTCCACGAAGGGATGCAACAAGGGAGTTCTTTAACCCTTCTTTTCCCCATAATTGCATTAGTTCATCATGTGTATTCTTACAAGTTACAATGAAGTTGTTTCAGCATTATCTTTACTTGCATCTTTTGATATTGTTGGTGGCCATAATAACTACACTTAGATGTCAACTTATTGTTTTTCATATCATAATCGCCCCCTGGAGAAGGAATTAAATTAACTTATTATGTAGCTTGTAATGTTGTTTTATGGTTAGTGATTCTATCTTTAAACCCTTAACTTCAATAAATATGTACTAAGCACAAAACTTCAACTTATTTGAATTTGATGACAACTTTTTTGTTTTACTTATCTAACATCTCTTTTTTCCCCTTATTTTGATAAATATTTTTTAAATTAATATCGGCATGCGTGACTGTTGATGCACAATATAGGGGAACTATTGAATATGGAAGAATAATCGAAATACTTTATTAATAATATGATTGAATACAATGAACGGGGTCACCGGCAACGGTGGTTACAAATATGGGCGTAAATGCCTTGATCACGAATACTTAATTCAGAGTACAATGATAATCAGAGAGAAGAATACAAAGAAAGAGAGAGAGAGAGATTGCAGAGAATTGATTGTGTGCTTCTGAGTGGGTTTGTGGCCTTCTTATAGTTGAAGCTCAGTCCTGGTAGTTGCGAAATCATAGGCGGCCGTTATGGATAAGAGACGTTGCACGTGCTCCGAAAAAGGTGGGCGACTGCTCCGAAAAAGGTGGGCGACCAAGTCATTCTGCTTTATTGCCGTTAGTGATATTGTCCTTGACGCCCATAGGGCGTCTATCTTGCTTTTAGACTCCTACTGTCGCTAGTGATGTTGTCTTCGACGCCCTGAAGGCGTCTATCTCTTTATTGGGCCTCTGTTAAGGCCCAAGCCCATTAAGATGTAACGGTGTATAACATTAGTCCCCCCACTTCTCAATGCTGACGTCAGAAAGTATTGGGAAGTAGCGGTTACCCCACGTCCAACGGCTCAGATCTTCGCTTATTTTTTCCCTCTTAAACCAACGATCTGGATGGTTTCACCAAATTAACACCGTAACTTAACGACGTCTGACGGTTCGCATATACTCGATTTCGTCTGTTCGTTTTCCTATTTCACTTCGCAGACGCTCTTCTTCTCTATTTCTCCAATACTTAGAAAAAATCGAAACTTTGTTCGTTTGCTTGCATCAACGCGTCACCCCGCTTTCTGCGAAGGTATCTCCTTACGAAAATCTTATCTTTTTATTATCATGAGTAAATTTGTAGTCATGTCGTCGCCTTCTGATTCTGAAAAAACTGCTTCTGATCAAATTTATATTTCCGAAAATTCCCACTCTAGTGCCTCTTCATCTTCTAGGAACCCAGATACTGTAATAGATTTAGAAACGGAAAATTGCGAAGGTAATCGCTTAGACATTACTCCTTTTGTAGATCCCTCTGATAGGAAGAAACCCTTACGTAGTAGAAAATCTTCTTTGGCTGGTAAATATTTAAAGATTTACGATAGTCGATTCCAAGAATGGGTTGATGCTGGTTCATCGCCCTCGACTAGTTCTGGGAGGAAATATAATCCCCAAATCAAAAGTGCCCCGTATGCTTGCGAAACTGGGGGCTTACCAACGTCTAGGGCCAACATCCTAAACGATGTCAAAGAAACTCATCTTAGGGTCTTAGAAATTTCAAAGATGTCATCACTCTACTACTTTGACCCAAGAGTACCTTTTAGGTTGCCTGAAGTCGGGGAGGCTCTAGATTCTTGGTCTAGCGACACCATTTCTTTAAGTTTTGAAAGTTTTCGCTATGTCAACCCTTTTCCTCTTCCAAACATAGCTTTAGATCTCTGTGTTTTTTATGAAATCTCTCCTTCTCAACTTTCCCCTCACACCTGGCGTCTCATTGCCATGGCTGAGTTAATGTACCATGAAATAGGAGTCGACTTAGATATGTTCGATCTATTCGGCTCCTATAAGCTTCAAGAAATTAGGACGGGCGTCTACTCTTTCGTCCAAGCCAAGGAAGGGCTACCAACTTGGACGTCTGGGTCACTACCCAATGATCGTCAATGGGACGTACGTTTTGTAATGGTGCCCTTCCAATCCGTCGCCCAGGAGGACTATGTAACCCCAATGTGGCGTCGCTTAAGTAAGTCGTCGTCTCATTCAATATTCTTTTTCTTTGCGCTTGTCATCTGATTTATAATATCTTATTCATTTTACAGGTGCATACGAGTTGAGGATCTCCCCGCGCCCCAATAGCGACACCAAAAAGAAAATTAAGAAAATCCTCCAGCTTCCCGCGGATCAGCGAAATTTTAAAGCCATGATGGAAAGTAAGTCACCTTACGTCTATACTCTATTTACTTAATTCAAGTATTTTCATCCTAGTCGTCTTACTTTTTTCCTTTATGTCAATCAGGAAAGAAAGTGATCCCCAAGGCTTCTGAGCAAAAGATAAATAAAGAAGCTCTCCTCAAAGCCAGGGCACAGCGGCTGGAAAAACTCAAGGCCAAGAGGGGGGAGTATGACGCCGAGGCAAGGAAGGAAGGACATGATCCGCTTGGCGTCCCTCCCCCAAATCCTGAAACTGTTCCAGCTCCCTCTCCTCAATCCAAAAATAAAAGACTTGTTTCTCTTGCAAACAAGGAGATCGTCGCTCAGGGTAAGAGGCCGGCAGAAGCGCCCGTCAAAGAGCCTGCCGCCAAGAAATCAAGGGCCTCTAAGTCTACAAAATCCGCCAAAGTCAAGGGCGATAAAGAAGACTCTGGTGAGGTCGCCTTGTCTTTTCCTCCCAACTCTTCTGTCAGAAACAAAGAAGGGTGGGACGACGTCTACTCGGAATTAAATAAACTAGAATTCGAGTACGACAAAGCCGCCCTAGAGTCTCTTGGGAGGAAAGAGGCTTTCAAGAAGGCCGTCCGCCATCAAATGAAGGTATTCTCACTTAAACATTCATTAACTTTGTTCTGTCTTTTTAACATTAGATGTCTAATTATTTTCGTTCTTTTCATTCTCAGTCCCTACAAGTCCTCCTCCATTATGCTGAGGAGAACGAGGATGATAAGGTGACACTCGTCGCCCAGAGGGACGCCGCTTTAGCCGACAGAGAGCAGTTGATGGCCGATTTAAAGTCGGCCCTGGCCTTCAAGAAGCAAGCCCATGAAGATAGAAGGAGGGCTGAAGAAATAATGAAACGCTCTGACGCCAAACAAGAAGAGCTCAAAGCCACCATAGAGAAGTTAAAGGCTGAGCACTTCAAGGACGTTGAAAATCTTAAGGATTACATCAACCAGGCCAGAGCTGAGTCGTCGGCTAAAGACAAGGAGATCGAGGCTCTCAAGTCGGCCAATAAGAAGTGGGAAGTCGCCTATCACCAGTTGGAGGAAGATATGAGTCTAATGTCTGAGAATTATGAGACTCATATCTTAGAAGTCGATGCTCACGCTCGAATGGAACTCATGAAAGAATACAAGAGTGGCGAGCACATCAACTGGAAGCCCGATGATGTCATTGACGACTACTTCCAACTTTTTCCTGAAGAAGAGTCCGAGTCTAATCCTTCTCAAGAGGATAATCAAACGATCAACGAGATGAGGGCTCAGGACGTCAATCAGGGCAAGGGCGACAAAGGCAAAGAGCATGGTGGCGGCGACGAAAATCAAACCAGCCAGGGGCAAGGCGGCGGTGACGCCTGAATCTTTTAATTGTAGAAACTTTATTTTCATTATGTACACTTGTAAAAAATTTTACGTTAATGCAAACCTTGTTTTCTATCTTTATACTCAATACTCTTCGCGTCACTTCCTTTATTTTCTTCGTTAAACACCCACACTTCCAACGGGTGTGGGTGACATCCTAACAAGATAAAAAGGATCCATCCATTAATAAAGGAATCTCTGAAATTATATTTATCAAATATCAATTCACGACATAGTCACTCGTACCTTAATTGAACGTTGGCGACCCTGCCAAGGAGTTAACAATCGTTAGTCTGAGCGTCGACTATCAATTAATCGAATAAAAATCATTCAATATAACTCGGGTAATATATACCTTTTTCAAATCAACTTATTATCAGCCTTTCAGGGCGTCATGTAGTCATGCCATCTCGACATCATCTTATCATCACATTCTTTTGGTGTCAATTCATCACATTATCTGGGAAATGACATCGCACAACAAAACATCTCAAAAGATAGGTTAAATTGCATCAGATTATCAAGTCCACAGCTGAACTAATCGTCAGACACTAGGTCTTTTAGCTGGGCTCGTCGCCTATAGGCGTTTCTCATCATTTGCATTCTTTCTCAAATAATCGTGTTAGTATCATCGTTCTTTAAATCAAATAATCAAATAACTTAGAAATAATACCTCTTTAGATGGATGACGTTCCAACTCCTTGGGACGTCTTTACCATGGACGTCAACCAACTTATAAGCTCCCGGACCAGTGATTTCTACCACTTTGTAGGGGCCTTCATATGAAGCATTTAACTTTCCATCTTTATGCTCAGGCGTATTAGGAAAGATTTTTCGGAGAACCCAATCTCCTACTTGGAAATGGCGCTCCTTAACACCTTTGTTCCAAAATTTTGTCGCCCTTTGCTGATAGGCGGCGACTCTAATTAGAGCTTGTTCCCTACGTTCATCTAACAAATCTAAATCTTGGGCTAAGTGTTCATTGTTAGATTCTTCTCTAGTCCACTGTCTTCTTAAGGATGGCATTCCTACCTCTACTGGTATCATAGCTTCAGATCCATAAACTAGAGAGAAAGGCGTTTCACCAGTTGACGTCCTAGACGTCGTTCGGTACGCCCATAAGACGGCGGGCAGCTCTTCAGCCCACCTACCTTTAGCTTTATCTAGCCTCTTTTTCAAAGACGTCACTATGGTTTTGTTACTAGCTTCAGCCTGCCCGTTCGATTGTGGATTTCTAGGGGTGGAAAACTTAAGTTTAATATGCCACTTATCACAAAATTTTCTAAATTTTCTTCCTATAAATTGAGATCCATTATCACATACAATTTCCTGGGGCAGACCAAATCTACATACTATATTTTTCCAAACAAAATCAATTACCTGGGGTTCTTGTACTTGGCTTAGGGCGACAGCCTCTACCCATTTGGTGAAGTAATCTGTGGCGACCAACAAGAAAACTAGCCGTCCAGGTGCTGGAGTAAACTTGCCTACGATATCCATTCCCCACTTAAGGAAAGGCCACGAAGGCACTATTACATGCAACTGTTCAGGGGGTTGTCTTGCCACGGTGCAAAATTTTTGACAACGTTCACATTTAGTCACCAAGCTTATTGCATCTTTCTGCAAAGTCGGCCAAAACTATCCTGCTCTAGTTACCTTTTTTATCAACGATCGACTTCCACTATGGTCACCGCATTCTCCTTCATGCATTTCTCTTAACACATAATTTGCTTCAGACGGAGAGACACATTTCAACAAAGGTCCACCAGTGAACGTTCGTCTATAAAGATCATCGCCTATAGTAGTAAATCTGGCAGCTCTAACAATTATTCGTCGCGCTTCATTCTTATCTGAAGGTAATTTACCCTGCAACAGATATGAAAGCAAAGGGGATCGCCAATCCCATGTCAAACTGTTATTCAACACAATTCGATTATTTACCTCAATTGCCGGTGTTTTCAGATAAAACAGTGGGATTTGTTTTGTCTCTACAACTTCTATAGACGACCCAATATTGGCAAGGGCGTCTGCCTTCCGGTTGTCTTCCCTACCTATTTGGGTAATCTTCATAGCGTCAAACCGCGTCGTCAAATCAGACACTACATCCAGATATTTCTTCATTCTTTGGTCTTTTGCCTGATAAGAACCATTGATTTGTTTCGATACTAACTGTGAATCGCTCTTCACTTCCAAAACTTTTGCACCCAATTCTGATGCTAACTTAAGTCCAGCTATCAGGGCTTCATATTCAGCTTCATTGTTCGTCGCCTTAAAACCACATCTTATTGCCTGGACAATTTGTTCACCATCGGGGGTTTCAAGCGCGATACCCAGTCCACTTCCTTTTACATTGGAAGACCCGTCTACATGGAGGATCCAGGGCGACAAGTTCACCTGTTTCTTAATAGAAAAAGACTCATTGTTAGCTGTTACCTGAAGGTTGGGACTAAATTCCGCCAAAAAATCAGCTAGGATTTGTGATTTGATAGCTGTTCTTGGGGCATAAGAGATATCAAATTCACTCAGCTCGATCGCCCATTTCACCAATCTCCCAGATAAATCAGGCTTATGGAGGACGTTCCGCAAAGGATAGTTTGAGACGACCACAATTGGGTGACACTGAAAATACGGCCTCAACTTCTTAGAAGACGTTACTAAAGCTAAAGCAAGTTTCTCCATCATTGAATATCGCGTCTCCGTATCTAACAAGGCTCTGCTAACATAATATACTGGGCTCTGTCGCCTATCTTCCTCCCTAACAAGAACTGAGCTCACAGCATTAGAGGCGACAGACAAGTATAGATATAAGGTTTCACCTGGACTTGGCTTGGAAAGCAAAGGGGGGCTCGTGAGATATTCTTTCAAATCTTGAAGCGCCTTTTCAGCGGCGTCGTTCCATACAAACTCCTTATTCTTCTTCAATATATCAAAGAATGGTTGGCACCTTTCAGAAGATTTAGATATAAATCTGGTTAAAACAGCTATCTTACCCGTCAAACGTTGGACGTCCTTCACGCATTTGGGTGATGGGATGTCCAATACGGCTTTGATTTGTGATGGGTTTGCTTCTATCCCTCTCTTTGACACCAAATATCCTAAAAACTTTCCAGACTGCACCCCAAAAGTGCATTTTTCAGGGTTGAGTTTCATGTTATACTTCCTCAGAAGATCGAACGTCTGCTGCAAATGGTTAATATGGTCTTTCGCTTTCAAAGATTTGACTAACATGTCGTCTATGTAAACTTCCATCGTCTTCCCAAGTTGGGCGGCGAACATGCGATTGACTAACCTTTGGTATGTTGCACCAGCGTTTTTCAAACCAAAAGGCATTACCTTGTAACAATAAGTTCCACGATCTGTGATAAAAGAAGTCTTCTCCTGGTCGTTAGGATGCATCAAAATTTGATTGTACCCAGAAAAGGCGTCCATAAAACTTAATAGTTCGTGTCCTGATGTTGCATCTACTAGGCTATCAATGTGTGGCAAGGGAAAGGAATCCTTTGGGCAGGCTTTATTCAAGTCTGTGAAATCGATACACACTCTATGCTTACCATTTTTCTTTGGGACGACTACAACATTAGCTAACCAATCAGGGTATTTCACTTCTCGAATAGACCCAATTTTCAATAATTTCTGAACTTCCTCATTAACAATTCTATTCCTCTCTGGTGCAAATTTTCGCCTTTTCTGTCTGACCAGCTTGAATGTAGGGTCGACGTTCAACTGATGTTCAATGACGTCTGGGCTTATACCTGTCATATCATCATAGGACCAAGCAAAACAATCTAAGTTACTTGTTAGAAAAGAAATTAATTCCCTTCTTACCTCAGGAACTAGGTCCATTCCTATGGACAAAAACTTTTCAGGGTTTTCAGAATCTAAAATGATTTTTTCTAAATTATCGTCTTCCTCCTTTGTCGCCCTGTCCATAGGAATGAACGCCTGTAGTTGCTATGCCGATGGAGGAGATTGTTCCAAGCCTTTCAATGCTGCTTGGTAACATTCTCTTGCCATCCTCTGGTCGCCTTTGATCTCTCTCACACCCCAAGGTGTAGAGAACTTAATTGATTGATGTAACGTCGAAGGGACTGCCTTCATCTGATGAATCCAAGGACGTCCTAATAAAGCATTGTAAGTGGTCGGGCAATCCATTACCTGGAACTTGACTAAAGCATTAATTCCAGCAGCAAAAGTCATCAAAGATATTTCTCCAATCGTCCTATCTGGTGTTCCATTTCCAAATACTAAGACAGTTGGAGCCTTAATTATTTGGGATTCTAATTGTAATTCTTTGACAGTTTGCAAATAAATAATATTAACGGAACTACCTGCATCAACTAATATTCTTTTAGTCAAACAATTAGCTATTAGTAAAGATATTACCAGGGCGTCGTCGTGCATCTGGACGTTCTGAATATCAGCGTCGTTGAAGGTTATTGGACCTTCAACCACCTGATCATTACTCACATTACCATTAACCCACTCCAATTCTCTTGGCAAAGACCTTGCATGTCGCTTTGCGGCGGAGTAAGACATCCCACTTATCGCCGACCCCCCAATGATTGTGTTAATCGTTCGGACGGCCTGCGGAGGTTGAGCTGGGGCGTTCTGCCTTTGATCTCTTCCTGCATTGTTAGTAGTATTACTCTTAAGGAGATGTTGTAAGTTACCATGCTTAAGTTGGAAGGCAACTTCTTTTCTGAACCTCCAACAATCCTCTGTTCGATGGCCGACGTCTTTGTGGTAGTCACAGTATCTAGTGGTGTCTCTCTCATTGACAGGCGTCGTCATAGGTTTAGGCCATTTCACCCTATCCATCTTTTCAAATGCACTTACCATTTCAGCTGGTCCAATGGACATGTTGAACTCTTCATATCTAGGAAGGGGTGGGTCCCTCTTCTGTTTGTCGCCCTGCTCATTATTGTTAGTATAAGGGTGAAAACGAAAATTTCTACCTCGTTGCCGTTTGGAACGGCGGTCTGTGGATCCCAAATTATTTTGTTGTTGATTAGCTGTCTTTTCCACGTTTGTGGCAATCACTGAATTAGCGGGGAGACTGGTTGTCGCCAGTCCCTGATTCATTTTAAGGGCATGATTTCTACTGGCGTCGTCCTCTTGAAGATTAATATGGGACCACACGTATGATTGGACTTCTGGCCAAGTTGTTACCCGTTTCAAAACCAATTCTTGATAAAGGCCGCAAGTGGGTGGCAATGCTCTCTTAAACGCCTGCACAGCAATGTTAGGATCACAATTTGGAATACTTACCATTTCTGCCGTAAACCTTTTCAGAAGGTCTCTGTATGACTCGTCCGGCCTCATGACAATTCGATACAAGTCGTCTGACGTCTTAACCATGACTCTGCTGCTTGCAAATTGTTCAACAAAAATGTCAGTTAAATGACTAAATGAAGTTATTTTACCTTGGGGGAGATTGGTCCACCACATCAAGGCTGGGCCAATCAAACTTATACCAAATCCACGACACATAGCAGCATGTCGTTTGTCGGCTGGGAGGACCGCTGCTAACATAATCTGCCTGTATTGGGCCAAGTGTTGGTCTGGATCCGACTTGCCATCATACTTTGGCATAGTAGGAAAAGCAAACCTTTCAGGTAGATCAGCAAACGCGATGTCGTCTATGAAGGGCGACTCTGAATAACTCCCTAAACGGGCTGCATCAAGTGGCTTTTGAACACCTGGAATCGAGTACATCTTTTTCTTTATCTCAGCGACCTCCTTCTCCATTCGAAGGGCAAAAGAGAGAATTTCGTCTTCCTTCTTTTGTCCTCCTTGTGGATGATTTTGAGGGATCCTTGCGTGTGACTTCTGAGCGGACTGCTCACCTTGTTCTCGACTATCATAAGACTGAGAATCGTCATATCCCTCTTCGTCGTCTCTACCTGTTTCATCATTAGGAATATCGTTATTGTCAGTATTCTTACCTTTATTACCTTTTTCACCATTAGGATTGCGTTCATGGTCATTTGGGTTTGGCACTTGGCGAATCTCCCTTTCAGGTCCGCTCTGCCTTCTTTTGTTTTTTCTGGACTCTAAACCTGCTAAGTGCAGTTTCAATTCGTTGTTTTCTTCCTCCAAACGTTTCATCCTCTCAGATTGAATTCCTGCGGATTGTTCGAGACGCTTCATTTGTTCAGACTGAGAGGTCAAGGCTTCTAGGACTTTTTGGAGGTCAGTGGAAGAGCTAGTTGGCTTGGAAACAGGCTTTGGTTGCTGTTCCATCTTAAAGTTCAATCGACTCGCTCAGAGAACGTGAAGCTTTTAGAAATAATGTTGCCGGAGTCCCCACGGTCGGCGCCAAAATGTTGATGCACAATATAGGGGAACTATTGAATATGGAAGAATAATCGAAATACTTTATTAATAATATGATTGAATACAATGAACGGGGTCACCGGCAACGGTGGTTACAAATATGGGCGTAAATGCCTTGATCACGAATACTTAATTCAGAGTACAATGATAATCAGAGAGAAGAATACAAAGAAAGAGAGAGAGAGATTGCAGAGAATTGATTGTGTGCTTCTGAGTGGGTTTGTGGCCTTCTTATAGTTGAAGCTCAGTCCTGGTAGTTGCGAAATCATAGGCGGCCGTTATGGATAAGAGACGTTGCACGTGCTCCGAAAAAGGTGGGCGACTGCTCCGAAAAAGGTGGGCGACCAAGTCATTCTGCTTTATTGCCGTTAGTGATATTGTCCTTGACGCCCATAGGGCGTCTATCTTGCTTTTAGACTCCTACTGTCGCTAGTGATGTTGTCTTCGACGCCCTGAAGGCGTCTATCTCTTTATTGGGCCTCTGTTAAGGCCCAAGCCCATTAAGATGTAACGGTGTATAACAGTGACCAATTCGTAAACATGGTATGAATTGAGATACAAAGCTAATTTTTTTTTTGCTCAGGAGATACAAAGCTAATTAAAATAATCAAGCATTGAACTATTTTTGAGAATAATTTTACCCGTGCTAGCCGCGGGGGTTACTTGTTAGTTTAACACTATAACTTTGTGAGAGCTTGAACTTAAGACCTTGGTTAAATTAGTATACTATAACCCCTTGAACAAGTGCTCGGTGGTTATATGACCAGCTTTTTCATTATAAAGGTCTGCCTGGCCTTGCGCTGATAACATCCCGGGCCCGAGATAGGTAAATTTTGGAAGAATAAGAGTGAATATCCGAAAACTTCTACGGTGCCGTATTGCCACCTGGAATCAACGTACATCGTCACTCGTCAGTTGTCACTTGTCCAGCGTGAGTATGGTGTGCATCTATAAAGGTCGCCCCTTCGTCGGAACGTGTGTGATTGCATAAATTACTGAAAACGCGGGCGGGAATGGATAGCTGAGAAAGGGACGAGGGCTAAATAGTCAGGGTTTATCAAATTAATATTTATCTGTATATGTAATTTTAGGTCTTGTTGCCCTGAATTTGTTGCAGGTAATTTCGCATTTATTTCTCATTTTAACCTACAATTAGAAATGTGAAAAGGTGTATAAAAAACGAAATGTGAAAAGGTGGAACCCGAGATGTGGATTTTATGGGGCGGAGGTGCCCTAGTTTGAGTACAGGACTAGGGTTTAGTTCCATCAAAGGCATTTTTTCGCTCTTATATTTCGTACATGCAATGCAGGTTTAGGGGCTCGTGTTTTCTCATGCGCGCTTGATATCGGAGATGAGTAATACGAACGAAAACGAGGAATCTGACCAGAATGTGGCCGAGAGTGGGGGCCAAAGCGAGCAATTAGTGGATGCACAGGTTCAACTCCAGGCCTCATCTAATCCAATTCCACAAGACATGGCTATGAATGGTGTTGAAAATGTGAAGGTAGACGCACCTGCTACCGCTAGTGGTGAAAATGTGGAACCAGAAGCTATGTCTGAGTGTACTCAACAACAAGAAGATCAAAATATTCTTCACCCCGTCCCAGTAGAATCCAAAGCTCAACATTTGGTTAAAATTGAGTCAGAACAACACGCAGCAGATATGAAGGCTGAGGTCAAAGATTTCTCACAGACAGATACGGGCATCGAGAGTGTTTCTGTTGTTGGTGAGAAAAATGCTGATGCAGTTGAAACGGTTAAGAATGTCAAGCCTGAAGCTTGTGAAGTCACTGCCAGTAAAACTTGCAACAACGGTGATTCCACACCCATGGGCCATAATGAACCTGCAAAACCGCATCCTATTCCTGTTGATGCAATAGCTGGAATTGAGAATGGCGTAAAAGGTGGGACTAAGGTTCATGAAGATCATGCTGCGACGCCTGTAGATAAAGGGGACTCAAACTCAAAGCACTCTTTTTTAGCTGTCGACTATGATGGGAATGAGTCCGGTACTGATGCAGAGCAGTCTGCTTTTATGAAGGAGCTTGAAATTTTTTTTAGGGAGAGGAGCATGGAATTTAAACCTCCAAAGTTCTATGGAGAGGGGCTTAACTGTCTGAAGTGAGTTTTCCTGTTCATTAATCTTTTTAGTTTTATTGTGACATGAATTATGTGAATTCTGAATCTTATTTAATCCATCTGAATGCATGAATAAGGTTGTGGAGGGCAGTGACCAGATTGGGTGGCTATGACAAGGTATGTGTGTGTGTTTGTTATGGGGATTTTTTCTCAATCTGAGTAGAGATATTTTTTGCTCATAGTTTAACACTTTTCTGTGGTCTTATTATGAAATCTTAATTTCTAATTTTTTAGTAAGGGGCACAAATAGTACGGCATTCGCAAATCGTTTCAAGTTGATCCACTTTTCTGTGCATTCTAGTTTTATAGCTATTTTTTTGTTTGTAGTGTCTTCAATGCTACCTCCATCACTAAATACAAGAGTCCCAAATTTTCATGATATGAATGAAAACTGTGGGTTCGCTGATTCTATCATATGCTCATGATGTTTACATTTAAAGAGAATGAAGCAATCAAAGAGGTTAGTGTTTCTAGTTGTGGGACCCAGATGCATGACCCAGCCATGATTTGAGTATTCTACCATTCTTTGAATCACAGTACAAGTGTGCATTCATCTGTATAGGGTCACATTGCACAGATTTTTCTTTTTTGGCTAGTGGTTTATGAAATTTCCAGTTCTTACCGGTATATGCATAAACTGGGGTCTAGATTTATGAAAATTATATAACTTAGTGATGCTGACCTTGTAAAGATGAGTTGCATGGTTATGCAGTTCAAACAAATAAATTGCTTGAGTGATAGTTATTAGAAAATATTTATAATTATGATTAGATGGAATCACTTTTGTATTTAAAATAAATTATTATACTACATGAAACATTTCATGGAAGCTCCCTATTATATTTTTATTTAGTATTTATAATCTGTAGTTTGCGATAGTTTTGTTAACATAGTTTAGGGGTAAGAAATTATTTTATACATAAAATGAACATAAGAAATTTTAATCCAATAATTATAGTGACAAACAGCAATTAATAGTCAAATGATGGTGTATGAATATCAAACATATTGCATCTGATATCATCAATATATTCTAGAGTTTATTTGAATTGGATTTAGTTGAATTGAATTTATGTGGGTCAGCCCAAAAAAAATACTACTCGTGCGTTTTCTTTCTATTTCGTGGGGTTTGGAGTCGTGAGTTCGAAGTAACCTCTCTGCATAAAAACAAGGGTGAGGTTGCTTAGTATATTTCCTTCCCTAGCACCCCACCAAGTGGGGACTCGAATTGGGTTGACCCCTTTTTTCTATGCATCTTTATCATTATTGATGTACTTTAAGTATGTATTCACTGCTAATTCTTAAACAACAGGGTGTTTGTTATTGACTATTCACAATGTGAAAATAAGCTGTCTATAATTTATCAATAAAAGGAAAATAAGCTGTCTATATTTGTTATGTGTTGTAATTTGATAAACTATGACTTGCATACGAAATGGGTATTAACAAATGTTGAATATCGTTTTCTTTGGTTAAGTGAATGGATGAGTTAATAAGTTGATAACTCAGAGAGCTCCTTTACTTGAATCAATGAATCCACATTTTAGACATTTTCCCACTACTTCAATTCATTAGTGTGATTTATCATAAGATGAGTGACTAATTTAAGGGCCTGTTTCTTTTAAAGGAGTTGCTAATTGTACACTATGATGAAAAATTGTTTAAATGGTTGTTTTGTTTGTTGCCAAGGGATAATGTCGGACTTACTTTTGTTTATTGATAGGTAACCTCATGCAAGTTGTGGCGGCAAGTTGGAGAGTCTTTCAAGCCTCCAAAGTAAGAGAAAACACACATACTTTCTCACCTTGGACTTTTTTTAATTGAGCTTTGGTTACTATGTAGATTTATGGGGTTTGAACTAATGCTACATTCTTTCCATTTAAACGTTGCATAATCATTTGGAAGCATGGAACTGGAACAGATTGGTTTTATGTTGACAACTTGTATCCCTAGTGTTTAGTGTCTCTTGAATTCTGTTGGATGTCATTTTGGAATGACAGTCTTGTGAAGGTCGTTGAGAGTAATTGAAGTGTCAATATTTGATAGTTGAAATGAAGAAAAGGAGTGTTTTTTTCAACAGCTCTTATGATGTAACTAGACCCCTTACCTCCAATCTGACTGATTTAGTTAGGACTTAGGAGTTGCCATTTATCTATTACAATATGTGCCCCCAGCAAAGGGGCAAAAGAGAAAAGGAAGAAAGTGGTCTTGTCTGAAATGATGGTATTACAAGTTAGGTGTGCAAAAAAGTCGGAAACTCTGTCTACTCTAACCTGACTTGGTTCAAACTGAAAACATACAACCAAATGTTTGTCTAGACTGACCAGAGCCAGTTGGTTGGTTGGGTTAGACCAGACCATAGACTGGCTTTTAAGATTAGTTTGTCTGGTTTTGACCTTGTGTTTTAACTATGCTTAGGGAAAACTTCACATTTGATGACATAACTTCACATAACCTTTTAGTTTTCCTTTAATGTTCTAAAATATCTTTTCAATTCTCTGATTATAACAGCATTAGTTTCAGTAGTGGAAAATTCCTACAATTCGATTTCACTATTTCCAGCTACCAGTATTTATCGATAGAAAACTTTTTACTTTTTTATTTGACTTTGAATAAAATTGATGCAAGATGCCTTGCTTCATTTGTGTTCCTATCAAATGCTCTTACTTTTCTTTGTAGAGGGTGTGCACAAACTCCATCATCTTACACCAACAAAGAGAAAAGCTGTGATTCCTTGCTTTCATAAGTGAGCAAAAAAATTGTGGAGTGCTAGAAACAAAGATGTTTCTTACTTCTCTCTTCCATTTCCTTTTGGGATGCCAAGCTAGCTTGGAGCCTTTACTAGAGCTATTAATAGAGATAGAAACCATCTTACTCTTTCCCTGCACCTAACACTTCTGAAAGAGCCCCTATTTCATTCAAAACAGCTCTTCAAACTCCCATGCTCGCTGCACTTATACTGCTATTCAAACTAAACAATGCATCTTTGATTGAATATGCAAGAGTATGCTCACAGACAACCTAAATTGAAGTATCTTTCCCTCAAAAATGTTTATCGTATTGGTTAGTATCAAAGGTGAAAGCTCTAAAACATTCATTGCTATACAAATGCCTTAAGCCTCTAATGCATCAGCTTATCACAACCTCCTTCTGTATGTCAACCTATACCATTAGTGCCTCAACTTGTTCATGCATTTCAATAGAATCAAAACCTTGCCTTAGGATCTTGTTCGCTAACATTTAATTCACCAATCTCACATCAATGACCTTTGTCTCAATCTCCTTGTGCTACTCTTACTAAGTCACATTTCTTTTCTTCATGAAATTCATATGCCGCCTTAATATCTATTTCTCTTCTTCGATATTGGCTCTAAATATCTTGCTCCACCAACATCTCATACACCTCAGAATTGTTTACATCCATAAGCCCGCCCTCGATATCATTGTTGAATTTTTAAAATTTGACTCTGTTAAGCTTTGGCAAAGTGTTAATGTGTTATAGTGAGTCTGGCTTGCCAGTTGAGCCTCCTACAATCTTAATTGAGGCATTTTATGGGTCCGCTAGAGCTGAACTTTTTGTTGATATCACCTTCATGGTTATTTGTACTTTGTAGCCATATCATCTACATGCTTCAATTTGAGATATAAATTACTGCAATTCTCTAAGATTTAGTGTTCTATTGCGATCAGTTTTATTTTATCAACTATTGCTGCTTGAAGTTTCAGTTGATGCTTTAGATCTCCATGTCTCCTGTGATTGCATCTATGGTGCCATTGAGCCGTAGTGACTTTGAACTTTGATACCATATTGGTGAAGTAGAGTTCATTCGTCAACAGCAATTGCAAGTGCACCAAGAGGATTATATATTGACTATTCCAATCACTTCCTCCAAAATAACTATTATTCCATCTTCGGTTTTAACCCATTAGTAGTGAGGAATTTCCAGTTATTCATGACAATGAAACTAATTATCGTTGATGGAAAGATTGTATTGTCCCAGCTTGGTCAGTTTCTAAACTGATTCAATGTTTCCTTCCTTCCCCCTCCAATCACTTGTTTCTTTGCTTCCACTTTTTGTTTGCTTTCATGTCATTGGAGGTTGGAGGAGAGGACACTGAGGTTGTTGACTTGAACATTTAGTTATTATTTTATGGCCTGGTGATATGTTTTATCAAATTTTGTAGGACATGTACAACTGTATCATGGACGTTTCGTGGATTTTATGAAAAGGTAATTTGAGATTAATGAACTATTTTTAGCTTTCTCATATATTTCATATTGGGTTGAGGTTCTAATCCACTGCAGAAGTGTTAAAAAATACTCGTATTCTCCTTGGAAGTTGGAAGTTCCCAAATGTAGGCAAGTGGCAATTTTCCCCTCCGTTGATTGATCACCCAGGGCTACATCAGCCACATTTGGATGCTTCCAGGGTTGTGTGCGCGTTTGGATACTTACTGGGAAACATTGAATCACAATATACTTTCAGGGTGAATACAAGAATTTTTTGACACTTTTTGGGTGGATTTGCACCTTAATTTTTTTTATATTTTAACTTGGTTTTATGTTGTTTCTTTAGCCATGTTTGAGATGGAGTTTATAAGGCTTGCAGACTTATTCAGATAATAGATTATTCATTTTCAAAATATGTGATGATTGCTCATTTATTTTCCCTTTGAAATTGTGCACTTCGGTGCAGCCTCTTGTCCTTATGATTTTTTTTTTTTCTGTTGCTGCAAGCTCGTGGCCTTATTTATGCTTGCTTATTTTATGTTGCTTCAGGCTCTTCTAGATTATGAAAGGCATAAAACAAAAGGCGGTGAGCTTACTGTTCCTATTGCTTCTCATTCAGAGCCTATAAATATTGAAAATCAGGTATTATGTGAACTACTGTCCATGATCTATCAGCATGGTTGATGTTATAAGGGCCAAATTGTGGGTGAAAATCTTTTCCTCTTTATTGACATGAAAATTATGCTGGGAAACGGAATTTCCTTCCAGCCTTTTATGTTTGCATAAAATTCAAAACTATATTTATGAGACAGAAAATTGTTACTTTTGCTGAAAATCTGTTTGCATTATAAAACTAATACACTATATTATCTGGCCGCAATTAAATGAAATGTAAGTCATTATAAAGCCATGCTTTGCATCCCTGAATCAAATCATTTTGCATAATACAGGCTGGAACAGTGGAATTAGCAAATGTTGTCCTTATTTTACTTTTTTGAGAGATACTATTGTACTGTTTTAAGTTCTAACTGTCAGTCTGAATCACTTCCAAGTTTAGATATGATTTATCTTTACAAGGCTTAGGCTTGAGTTAAAATCAGATGTTTGACAATCTTTGTTGCCTGATGAATGTGTGTAATTAGGCTTCAGCATCAGGTAGAGCACGGAGAGATGCTGCAGCACGGGCTATGCAAGGTTGGCACTCGCAACGTCTTCTTGGTGACGGTGAAGTTAGTGACCCAATTATTAAGGTATTTATATTTGAGATATACTCGTTTTCCCAAACAATTTGCTTGTCAGATATTTCATGGCAAACTAACCATATAATGCATTTGTTTTCTATAGGATAGGACGCCCATGCCCATGCAGAAGCGTGAAAAGCAGCTGAAAAGCATCAGTATGATCCTTTCATCCTTGTTATTTCAATAGTGTTATATGTATTAAATGGTACTAACTATTCAGTCACTTCCTCTGATTGGATCAGATTTACTGAAACGTAAGAAACCATCTTACATGGATAATGCAGTCAAAGCCGCACGCAGTAAACCATCAAAGCCACAGTTACGATGACATTCTCTATTTCTCTTCTCTTTTATGTGCTATGTTTGATTTCTCATTTATTTGATTATTTGTGTGAATAGTTCATGAATGGTGATGCGATCCTATTTGATGTCATACACTAGCAATTGCCTATTGTCTTCTACTAATTTGTCTGCTCTGTTGATGGCTGTGGCTGTTTAGATTGGACACGGCAGTTGTTGATATTGGACCTCCGGCTGATTGGGTTAAGATAAATGTCCAAAAAACTGTAAGTTCATTTATCATGTGTTGAAACTAAAGATAATCTGTGTATGTTATCAACTCATCAAATTGCTATTTTGCATGTAGAAAGATTGTTTTGAGGTCTATGCATTAGTTCCTGGCCTTCTGCGAGAAGAGGTAACTGGGACATATTATTTTTGTGTTATCTGTACTTAACATTTCCTTTTCTCTGACTTGGCTGGCACACAATGAAAAAGGAATGAAATGGGAAACTGAATTAAAAAGCAATATTTGGTGATAATAGAAGACTACTTTAAAGGATATTAATTATTAATTGTTTTACACGGTGTAATCTTTATACTGGCATAATAACAGCATCATTTAATAAAGGCTAAAATACAATTTACCCCTTCAACTTTAGGTCATTTGCATATGACCCCCTTCACCTTTAAAAGTTTAAATCGAACACCCTGACTTTCATATTTTGACCAATAACCTCTTGCTGTAAAAAAACTGTCAAATCTAAAGGAACATATGCCATGTCACCTGGCAAATTACATTGAATTCTTTATATTTCATTTATTAAGAATATAGTTTTGTTTAAAAGGGTAATTATATTGTTCTATCTATGTGAATCATTGATTTCATATCCCAAGTGCTTTACTCCTTGGCATTGTCGGAATCAGTTTCCCTAATTATAAAAAAGATGAGTAAGGAGAGTTAGGCGTATCTAGACCATCTAGTCTAGATATAATTTTAAATTGTGTATGTATTTAATTGAATCAAATATTGACTGTCAAGTTGACATCTAGACGGTCTAGATATGCCTAACTTTCCCTACATATCAAAATACACTTAACTTTCCCTACTCATCTTTTTTATGAGTAGAGAAACTGGTCCCCCACTCAGGTTCCCACTTTTATGTTGATCATTCCTCCGATGCCTTGGAGCTCTTAGAATTCCTACCTTTCGCTTTCATAGAAATCTTTGACACCGTTATCAAAAAAAAAAAAAAGAAATCTTTGACACCCATTGATATGCCCATGCTCTTCCTTCTACGGATGAATTTGGCCTAAAACCCAATGTCTCGGACTTTAATTATATTTATACAAAGCGGAAGCTTCTAATTCTCTTGTGATTTTGCTACTAACATTTCTTGGGTCCATTTGACGTGAATTTGTTTTTTCTATATTTGTTTACATACACTCATCAATTTAGAGTGAGTTATAATATTATGCTAACAAATATTAAATTGAGTAAAAATTAGAGATCATATTGACCCATCAAGAGAGAGAGACAGACAGAGAGAGACATCTAAAGGAGATTATTGTATTTTTGAACGGAGAAATTAGGTATTCACATTTATTATAAATAATTAAGTATAACTATCTTTTTATGCAATGAAATATTAAGAAGTTCATTTAATTTGCCAAGTCATCTTAAATATGACATGACACATATTCCATGAGAGTTAATAGTTTTTTTATGTTGAAGGGTTACTTGTCATAATATGAATGTTCAGGGTGTAGTTTTTAAACTTTCTGAAGATGTAATGTGCAACTGACCAAAAGTTGAGGGTATTAGCTGTGTTTTTGCCTTTAATAATATAAATAGTAACCGAATACAGAATCAAATGCTTCATTAGCTTTTGTCAGATCTATTTTTTGAAATTTCCCTATATTTAGGCTTGTTGGGATTTGTACATACATACATACATTTGAATTTCAAATGTTTTTAACTCTGCGGACGCAACAAGCCATTAGTCCCAAAAATTTTGAAGAGCTTACAATGCTGAGACTGATTTCAGAATACCTTCTATTGTTTAGAGCTAAAAATAGAATTTGTCATTGGTTATAATTATGTATGCTTTTGAAAACCAGGTCCGTGTTCAATCAGATCCTGCAGGACGCTTGGTCATTAGTGGTGAACCTGAGCATCCTGATAATCCATGGGGGGTTACACCTTTCAAGAAGGTAGTCTTCTATTTCATCTGTAAGGAAAAAGATGTATCTGGCCATATATCAATTTCCTACAACAGCCTCTGCTGCTACCTTTAACTCGATAGCATCACATTTTTTGATCATGGGTTGCCACTCAGACGTTGATCATTTCTTTTTAGATTAAGTTTTCTAGAGATTCTGCATGTTACTCATAAAGTATTTGATCCTGTAGGTTGTAAGCTTGCCTTCAAGGATTGATCCTCATCAGACATCAGCTGTGGTTACATTGCACGGACAGTTGTTTGTTCGTGTCCCATTTGAACAATCAGAGTAGTGGTGGCCGGATGTATACATGATATACTCAGTACTAGATAAATTCTGCCCTTTAGATGACAAATTTTCGCGCTCAATCGAGAATATATTATGTGTGAACTAGATTGTGCTTGCATGGGAGATGAATCCTGCCCACTAGTACATGTTTTCTAAAATATTGTGATGCGACCCTGTTTGGAATATTAGAGTTGTGATTTCTGTTAAAGAATATCACAGAATGTGTTACCTCGAGGGTATTTCACTAATGGCCAGCTGTTGATGTCCTTAAAGTTGTAGTAATTATCTAGTTCTTTTTTTTTTTCACATTGTGATCAATCTACTTCGTTGCTAAGTGCTAACTATGGCATCCATTTTAAAAGGTGAGTTTAATTTTAAATATAAAACATCTTTGGTGTGTTTGGTACTTTGGGTTTTTTTTTGGGGGGGGGGGGGGGTTGATGAGGATATTCAAAATATTGAAGAGGATAAAATAATTTTGGATGGAATGAATTCAAATTTTGATGATAGTGGAGAGAAAATATAGGCGGTCTCTCCTAATTTTGACTCTCCTAATTTTGAAAATACTCGTATCCCTCCCTTTGACCCTACGCCCAAACAAAACACGCAGGGAAGTAGCAATATTTGGAGGTAACATAAATAGATATCGTTAGGGTACAAGTACAACAACAAAGCCTTATCTCACTATGTGGGGTCGGCTACATGGATCACTCGACGTCAAATGTATGGATACATGTTCATAAGATTTGACATATTTTTACGTTGGCTGTCGAGACTTAACACAACCATACTCTTTTATCCGGGTTTGGGACCGACTATACATATAGCGGTGTATTCGTTACAGAAACTCAAATAATAGAAATAATTTTTAAAGCTTTTAATATTCCTCAGGGGCGTAAAGCAATAAGTAAACAAACAAAAAGAAAAGCTTCCAAGGATAGCATTCCTTAAAACTTTCTTAAATGAATCTAACCTATCATAATTTACACGTGATACATAAACCTCTAAATTCTAATGCTTTCACCTTTTCATTAAGGAAAAGGTCAAAAACACACTAGTGCCAAACAAAATAAAAGAAGTAAAGGAAAAAAGTCAAGATGAAACATATTACTAGCCAGTAATCCAGGAGGCAAAAGGAGCCCAATCAGGGCCAGCAAGTTTGGCACTCCAGTAATATAACCCACCAGAAGTTGGATAGTTGGATAAGCTGAGCAAATTTCAGCCATTGACAAGCCCACCAACATAGTAAAACCACTAGCCCAAAACCAACCATACACAATAGACGCAGGGCCACCATAGCTTAACCCAGTGTTGTACAAAGTTGTGAATTGTGATACCAGTGAACATTGATATGATAGAAAAAGAAAATGCGAAGTTTGAAAGAACCGATAGATCACGCTTGAGGGAGTGATCTATAATTAGATATGCAGGGGGTGTTTTATATAATTAATTTAACTATCATCTTTAATCAAATTAAATTAAAAAATTATTATAGGCTCCTTCTGGTCCCAAATATAAGACGACTTCTTCTGGATAATCCTTAAAAAACAAAATAAGTTAATTATAAATTTATTTACCTGATTTTTGCTCTTAAACTAGTTTATTTTACTTATAAACTAATGTAGAATCTAAAAATATACTACCTTTGTTTCTAAATATAGGACCTAGATAACTTTTTTTTGGAGAGGTTAAGGTTGCAAAATAGTCTATTAAATGATGACATATTTGATATATTTTTAGATTATCCATTAGTTTACAAGTAAAATAAACTAGTTTAAGGGAAAAAATTAGATAAATCAATTTATAATTAACTTATTTTGCTGTTTTTTAAGATTTTTCAAAAAAGTCAATTAGGTCTTATATTTAGGACCGGAGGGAGTATCAAATATGTCATCATTTAATACTCTATTTCGTAACATTAATCTCTTAAAAAAAAGTCAATTAAGTCTTATATTTAAGACCAGTAGTATTAATGTATTATGTAATGGTAAAAAAAATAGTAGTATTACGTAGAATGTAATGTTAATGTTAAGATAAAGTCAATAGATTAAAAAAAAAGTTGGCGGAAGCGAGAAGACGAGGGTGAAGTAGAGAGACAGATCGGGGCTGACTTTGATTATTTGAACAAAAAAAAAATAGTTAATCGCATCTGCCAATGCCATCATACTATCCCCCAAAAAAGTCATCTGCCATCACATCGGTGACCTGAGTTGGGATCGGGTTAGTGGGTTGTTCCAATACTAGCTCGGGAATATTTCCAGACGGCGGCGCCGGCACCGGAACCGGCACCGCTTCGTTTGTAGAGGTGAAATGGGACGGACAATGGAGTGGGCGGCGAGTTCGGAGCATTTGGGAGGGTTCCCAAGAAGAATGGTGTTCACTGCGGTGGGGGCCTTTGCGAAGGCGGTGGCTTCTCTGCTCAACACCTCCTACGTTCACAATGCCGACACTCTCATTCGTCTCGTCCGATCAAGACCTCCCGGAGTGCCCCTTATCACTGTCAGCAACCATATGTCTACGTCTGTTCTTCTCTCTCGCTTTCCTTCATTTTGCACAGCTCATCCTTTTATTTACTTATTTACATGTAATTTTTCTAACTTTTTTGCTATCTTAACAGGTTGGATGATCCCCTTATGTGGGGATTCAAAGGTTTCCCTACCTTTGATGCTAATTTAGGTCGATGGGTATTGGCTGCCGAAGATATATGTTTTAGGAATGCCTTTTATTCTTACATTTTCAGGCTCGGTAAGTTCAACTACATCTGGAATTCTTCTACCTGTGATAAGTCATACTTGTATGTTTAAAAGTTATCTGGATTGTTAGGTTGAACAAATGAGATGAAGGGTCGCAATGACCAATGGCTATCCATCTTGAGATGAGGCGGGGTTTAATTACTACGCTTACGTTTTATCACGTTTTTAAGTGGAATATGTTGTAATCTGCTCCATGAGTTTGTGTTCAACCTAAACGTGTCTTTGTATTGCCTAAAGAACCGTGATAGCTGTTTAAGATCGTTAATTAGGTGGTCTCTATTCCCAAATTTGCAAAGGGTTAAGATCCAGAAATGGTACGCCGAACTCTCTCGCTAAGTTGCATCATGGGATGAAGGAGTAGGCTGGGGAGTTTATGTTCAGAGAACCATCCTGCATGGGTGTTTTGACCAATGATGTTAGTTTGTTGTTCAACCATGACATAGGGTTAGCTTGATTTTGAATCCATAATTGAAAAAAAAAACTTTGGCAAATATCATTGACTGAGGGTAGTGATAATTATTTTGGTGATAATTCCTTCATGGTGTGGTGATTCTGATGAATTCTTGATTATCTTATCTTTTAGATTTTAAGGTCTTTTTTATTTCATGAAGGTTCAAAGTTTGAAACAAGCACAATGTTAGAATGTTGAAGCTTATCTATATCTGCACCAGATCTGTTCTTGAAAGCTTTTTTAAAAAAAAAAAAAAAACTTTGGTAGTGGATGATTAAACTATTGTTTCCAACATGAGGCGGTGGAATTGATTGTGCAGGGAAGTGCATACCTATTACAAGAGGCGGTGGAATTTATCAGAAACACATGGATGAGGCTCTTGAGCGGTTAAATGATGGAGCTTGGGTATTTATTTAATACCATGTACACCCATCCATCCATCTCTATATGCACACTTTTTACAAGCCTAGTTATTTCAAGATAATATGTTTGGTGGTTTCTCTTTCTACCACTTCTTCTATTATAAACAGAAGAATTTCTGAGTTACGTCCTCTTATTATGTAGCATGATGGATTATTGTTATAATTTGAATAATTGATGAGAATAATCGATTTCGTCTGCTTCTCTTTGATAATGATAATTATGGTAGTGGTGGCGGTGATGATGATGATGATGATGTATGACACCAAGTATGAGGATAATACAGGGGAGATGACAATAGTTCTGCATACTCCATAGCAAAGGTCATACAAATGAAGGGCATATTTATGGAACCGTAGCATTAACCTTAAAGTATAAAAGATTATCTAAACAAATATCAATTTATATAAAAGATTGCATGTAGTCAAACCAAATCCTACATTAAAAAAGGAAATCAAATTGACATAATATGGAATAGAATCAAGTGTTATTCTTTCTCTTTGTATCAAAAGCATTTATCATCACATACATTGGCCTTTACATAATTCTCCCAGGCACATTAGGTATTGATGATTTTGGCTTTAATTATATTCATTCATGAATACTTGTTTGATGCATGGTAAGCTGATCTACTAATTCCGATATCTGACTTCAGAATTTGTATTGGCAGCTTCATACTTTCCCAGAAGGAAAGGTGTCTCAAGATGATACTCCTATAAGCCGATTGAAATGGGGGACTGCTAGTCTAATTGTCCGTGCAACTTTAACTCCGATTGTATTGCCAATTGTTCATCATGGCTTTCAGAAGGTAACTCCCTACATTGTTTTTTCATTATCTATCATAATAGGGCTTGTGTCCCATTTAAGGATATTGGATTTTCTTTTTCAGTATTCTTTACTAGGGAAAAATATTGAATTAAAAGGCAAAATTTTGTCTCATTAGAGATCTCCTGTCAGGTAAACTCACTAGAAAATATTGTGTAAAAAAGTGAAGAGAGGCCAAGAAATCTTTTGGTTAGGAATTTTCTCATTTGATTACCCCATGAACATTGTGTGATCTATGTAGCCGACCTCACCTAGTAGGATAAGGCTTTGCTGTTGTTGTTGATTACCCCATGAACATCAGAAGCCTGAGAAAATAGTGCATCCAAAGGTAATATGTCAAGAAGTTGGTTTGTCATAGCGTCACCGTAGTTGTACAACCCTGATTGTCCAAAATTCCTTTGTTGTTCAGTAATTTTTTTGTCAACTCTTGGTTATTTAATTTTTTATGATAATTGAATGGAATAACTGCTATGAATTATTGCTCGTTTTTACGGCTTCAGCATATTGAATTATTCGTAATAAAAATAATCTGAAATGATTAATATGTACTGTATGTTTATTTTAGTTATTCATGGCTGTTGCTATCTGTATTCTTAGGTAATGCCAGAAAAATTTATGTTTGATAGACGGCCTCCTTTACCATTGTGTAACAAGAGAATTGACATAATTGTCGGCGAGCCAATTGAATTTGACCTTCCAAAAATGAGGCAGTTGGCTATTTCCCAGACTCAAAGTGAGTCGTCTCATATCAATGGGTGGCATGCCACTTCCCCTGATGCCTGGGATGAGGTGGCGAAGAGACGTCTCTACGCTTTGATTTCTGAGCAAATCCGCTGGTCCATGGAGAGATTAAGGAATTTCAGAAACAGTATTCATAGGTCTTAGACATGGTTGTATCTGAAGCTAGCCTTTTAACTGCTCTTCAGTGGTTAGCGAGTTAATTTTGTCGAGAGTATTTGCCTTCAAATATTTGTCACAGAAGCCCCTAGAATGGAGCACTTTTAAAAACTAAAGAGAGAGCTCAACTTGGGGTATAAGTATTTAAATAAGAATTGTGTTTGTTTGTGATTGGTCACGTCACAAATATCTAGATAAATCCAGTTTAACTAAGATTTATCATAGGAATATGGACTTGGTCTGATTTGAATACTTTCGGCCGAATGATAAATACCAAATTCTAATAGTAAAGCAGTCAATATATTCATGGAAAAGAATTGATCAAATTGTAAACTTCACAAAAATCTTAGGTTGATTAAAATTTGTGTTAACTTGTGATTAAGCCAAATAATAAATAAATATATTTTCATATATTGTTGGGGAAAAGGTTACAAACGACAAATTTATATCCCGACTTTTAAACGTACAGTCGACAAAAAAAACAAGGGTGACTTGGACCAATTGTTTTATTTACCATATGGACCAAATGGGTTGGAAGTTCATTCAAACAAACGAAGAGTGTCCTATCCGTAACATGTAACTTTTATAGGATTTGGAAGGTAGATTGTGTATACTGGCTTTTAGTAAAATCTGTGAACTTTATAAACCTGGTTGTACAATGGGAGACCTTATGGACCATTAAATATTAAATAATACTACTGGTCTTAAATATAAAACCTAGTTGATTTTTTTGAAAAATCCTAAAAAATTAAAAATATGTTAATTATAAATTAATTTACCTAATTTTTCCCTTTAAACTAGTTTATTTTACCTATAAACTATAAACTAATGGATAATCTAAAAATATATCAAATATGTCATCATTTAATGACATATTTCGCAACCTTAATCTCTCAAAAAAAAGTCAATTAAGTAATATATTTAGGACCGGAGGTAGTATCAAATATGTCATAATTTAATAACATACTACTCCCTCCGGTTCTAAATATAGGACATAGTTGATTTTTTTGAAAAATCCTAAAATAAAGCAAAATAAGTTAATTATAAATTGATTTACCTAATTTTTTCTCTTACACTAGTTTATTTTACCTATAAGCTAATGGCCAATCTAAAAAGATATCAAATATGTCATAATTTAATAACCTATTTTACAACCTTAATCTCTCCAAAAAAAAAAGTCAATGAGATCGGAGGTAGTATTTTGTAACTTTTAACATCTCAACAAAAAAACTCAATTATATCTTAATTTTATAGGAGCGGAGGACTACTGTTTTAGTCGTTCCCTCGTTATTATCGGCACCAGCTCGAAACTTGCGGAGCATGAGGACGTCATGACTCATGACCCCTGCAAATTTCCCCAATATACCACCGCCTACCGTCTGCATCTGCCATCGTACATATATTAATCAATCTTCGTCTCTGAGCTGAGATCGGGGGTCTGCAGAAAGTGACCAAAATGGTGGCGGAGGTCGAGAAAGAACGGCGGCAGTTAGATAGCAGTGGAGGGGAAGAGAAGCTGTTCAGTGCAAGAGAGGAATTCGGTAAATCATCCAGCACTTTCAAGCAGATTGTAGCCTTGGCAATTTGGTTGGGAGCTATTCATTTCAACGCTGCGTTGGTCCTCTTCGCGCTCCTGTTCTTGCCCCTTCCCAAAGCACTCTTGTTCGTGTTTACTCTCTTGCTCCTTCACGTGCTTCCTCTTTTTCTTTTACTTGATTTTTGATTTCTTTCTTTGCATCTCAGAGTTTTTTGTTTGCTCTTCATTTTTGTGGTGCTTCCCTTAGATGAGAATAGCAACTTTGGTCGAAAGTTGTCTAGGTAGGTATCTTTCTTTCCCCTTTTTTTGTGTCAAACATAGAACTTCTTCATAAACAGCTTCCTCTTCCAGTCCCGTCCGTATTAAGATTATTTCTCGTTTTTTCTTGTCTATACTTAAGGTACATATGCCAGCATGCTCTCAGTTATTTTCCAGTCACCCTTCATGTGGAGGATATCAAGGCCTTCGATCCTAATCGTGCTTATGGTTTGTGCGCTCTATTCAATTAAGAATTCTTTTGCATGTTTATATTTCTTTAAATATTACTCACTCTGTTCTTAAATATAAGATCATTTTCCCTAATTTGATTAGATTAAAGAAGCTAGTAAAGTTACTAATTTATATTTAGGAACAAATTGAAATTTGAAAGTGATCTTATATTTAGGAACGGAGGGAGCATTTTAACTTTCTTGCCCTTCCGCTCACAGCAAGAAAGTGTCACATACAAAAGTGGAAGGGAAAAGTCAGTAATATCAACAGGTAAAAGTAAGCGTTTACTATGTTTGAAAGCAATGATAGGAGTATGATCCTCTAAGTATGTGTGTGTAAGAGGTAGAGGGAGGGAGATGGGCATATGTGCTTTAACCAAAGGAGACCCAATTTTTGTTCCTTGGAGATGTTATTATTAGACTCATTGGTGAAAATGGTTAGAAATTTTCTCATCACTAATCTGTTAGACTGTTACTCCCTCAAGTCCTAAATATAGGACCTAAACCTATTTTACTTAATTTAATTAGATTAAAAATAATACTCCCTCCGGTCCTAAATATAGGACCTAATTGATTTTTCTAGAAAATCCTTAAAAAAAGCAAAATAAGTTAATTATAAATTAATTTACCTAATTTTTTCCCTTAAATTAGTTTATTTTACCTATAAACTAATGGATAATCTAAAAATATATCAAATATGTCATCATTTCATAACCTATTTCGTAACCTTAATCTCCAAAAAAAACTCAATTAGGACCGGAGGTAGTAGTTAAGTTAGCCATCATGACATTTTTTTTGTATATTACTCTAATTAACTTCCTTACTTACCTCCCCCGATCTCTTACTTGATTGTTGTTGAGAGTATCAATAAAGGTTATTAGGGAAAAACTTGACGAAAAGTAGAAACAAGACCTATATTTAAAAACAAGATCAACTCCTCAAACAGTTCCTATATTAATAATTGGAGGGAGTATGTATTTGACTTTTTCATCTTGTATATGTGCGACTTTGTTTTGACTTTTAAACAACGAAATCTAAACTCATTTTCTAAGCTACAACTGTTGTCATGTGAAATATTATAATCTGTCATATGGTCCTCCTTCCACTTTCTCATCCACAGTCCCATAGTTTCTTTATTCCTTAATGGCTAATTCATGAAAGCTGAACTAATATGACATTATGTCCCAAACCGCTGCTGTAGTACACTTCAAATTACTACCCATCTTCACATGAATAAGACTTTGACTCTAGATCTATTTTCTTCAGCTCTTGGTCCATTGTAGTTACTGCCATTAAGGATTGGAAAAACAATATATTTTTTCCATATTTATTTCCTCAATCATTTGATCTACGTCATTTTGTTACCTATGTCGTATATTGAGAATTTGAGGGAGTAGGATAGCCTCTTTTTTTATAAAGATGAATTGTTTAGTTTATGTCCTCCCAGTCTGAAGCAGTAAATATATTTCCCTTCTTTACGAAATCTTCTATGAAATATTTTGTTCCCCTTTCTTTAGGTTACTGACTTGGCCTCTAATATGGTGTTGGTTGCCAATTATTTTATCTGTGACTTGTTGCTAGTTTCTTCTTGATAGTAATAGCTACCATTTCATGCAGTTTTTGGATATGAACCACATTCAGTTTTGCCAATTGGTGTTTCTGCGCTAGCTCATCACACTGGCTTCATGCCTTTTCCAAAAATAAAAGTTCTTGCCAGCACTGCTGTAAGACTTTTACTTAATGGTCTATTATAAGCTTATGAAGACTCATTTTCAAATTCAACTCTTAATTCTGATGATAGGTGTTCTACACACCATTTTTGAGACACATATGGACTTGGATGGGTCTTTCACCAGCATCAAAGAAAAATTTTACTTCCCTGTTGGCAGCTGGATATAGTTGTATTTTAATTCCCGGTGGAGTGCAAGAAACATTTCTCATGAAGCATGGCTCTGAGGTATATTTATTCATTTTCTTTCACATGATGTTTATGCAGAAAATTGTAGTGAAACACCCAATTGTATGTCTCTACAATCAGCCCCTGTTGAGCACATGGTCACATTCATCATGCAAATGGCATATGTATAAAGTATTTGTTAGGTTTCGTTCTCCATTCATATTTCATATTGAGGCAGGATTTTGTTTTGTCATTGGACAATTGGTGCTAGGCACTTTTATATTGACACAGGATTTTGTTGTGTCAGTGGACGATTGGTGCTAGGCATTGTTACATGCCACCCACCATCTGATGTTTTATTGATTTCTATAATACATAGAGAGATTACAATATATAGAGTTGAAGATGAAGAAGAAAACTGAAATACAATCAGCATATAACCAAGACATTAAATGCCTAATATTCTCATGAACTAGAATGGGAAACAATAATCAAGAATTATTTCTAACATTATCCTAATAAAGTTTGCTAATGCTCCAATTGTTTTTAAAGTGAGGAAGAGGGAGGTTGTCCATTAAATGAGTCTTTAGACAACAACTTTACTTATTATGCATCAGCCAATGTGATGAGAAGTTTTCACTTTTTAGATTGCCTTCCTTAAGGCTAGAAGAGGATTTGTTCGCATAGCAGTGGAGATGGGTCAACCCTTGGTTCCAGTTTTCTGCTTTGGGCAGGTATTATTTTCTGTCAATTTTTTTTGTAAACTACAACTTTAGCTTACCTCTACATTTTAGCATGACAAATCTCTTGCCTTTTAAAATACTTTAGTGGATCTCATGGCTTATCTGTTAATCTTTTTTATTATCCTCTTTAATGTTCTTGCTTATTCAAGTTAACCATCTTTTCATTTTGGTTTACAATTTCTAGTCAGACGTCTATAAGTGGTGGAAACCAACTGGAAAGTTGATTCTGAAATTTGCCAGGGCTATCAAATTCACCCCCTTATATTTTTGGGGAATTCTCGGGTGCGTGAATATTAAATAGTTTGTAAGCTTCATGTCCTCTGCTCTTTCTTACCTTGTATTTAATAATCCACCAGTACTTTGTAGAGGAATTATACTTCTTTTGTTCCTAAATATAACACATATTTGGGAACTTGAGCTTGTTTTTACATATATGACCTCTATATATTTTTCTTACATTTTCCTTAAATTATCCCACTAACAATGCTCAATAGAAGGGCCAGTTTGACTCAATGAATAGCTCGCTTGTGTGGGACCTAAGATCATGGGTTTGAATCAGTTTCTTTGCATAAAGTAGGGGTAAGGTTGCCTAGTATATTCCCTTCCCAAGCACCCTCACCAAGTGGGGACTAGAACTGGGTTGACCCATTTCTTTTAAACGTTGCTCAATAATAAACAATCAAGGGGAGGGAGGGTAAGAGTAAAGATAGGTGGTTAGGTGTTTTGGTAATATTATGTGATTTTAACTAACTTAACCAGCATCCTTAATTTAATCAAACTAGGAAAATAGGTCTTATATTTAGAAATAGAGGGAGTCCTAGTTAATCTTTATGTGCTCAAAGTTGTTGATAAAAGGATAGAACAGTGTAGTTTGCCTTTTTCAAAAAGTAGATATTGACCCTACGTCTTGCATAAAATCTAAGGAAGCAAGTTACATTCTTTATGGCTTTGCTATCAGTGCGATTTCTCTTATGTTATTTATATCGATGTCATACCATGATCACATATTAAGTATATTTTCAGATGATCTTTTAAAATCATTTTTGGCTCGAGAGAAGCCATGTGCAGTCCATCTAATGTTTAATTCATCCTTATGGGCTAGCCAAAATTTGTGCAATTTTTTACAGTGATTGATACAGCAGTGTAAAATTAACTTAGTTAAAACTTTTTGAGAAATAAGGATGGAAAATATACCTCTGCAGTGCAAGACGATTTCCTCTTTTTTTCCCCTCTGCGGGCTTTCTTTATATACTGTTTTCTTTAAAAGATGGAGACTATGTATACAGGAATGGGAATTTTTTATATAAAAGGAGTAGCCGTTGTCGTAGCATAAGGAGTTTTTAATTTAGCAAGTGAATTGCTGATCTCTTGGTATTTGCTTATTCTTTCCGAGCATTGATAACGCCCTCTACCTTTCAGATCTCCTTTACCATACAGACATCCAATGCATGTGGTGGTGGGTAGACCAATTGAGATTAACAGAAATTCAGAACCAACCATGGAGGAGGTATAGTTTTTGAAGTTGTTACGGGAGAATTTTTTGTCTCTTTTGGAAGTTATCCAATCTCAAAGTAATTCAACTGAACTAGCACAGCATTTTTTCACAAATGGTAGCAAAGAACGGATCGGGCGTCAATAGAATTGAAGTGGCCTCTCAAACATTTTTCCCTTGACCTAAATTAGCCAAAATGACAATTAACTGGAAAAACTTTTACTTTTTATTTCTAGCAGAGGTTTGACGTGCATGGATTATAGTTTTAATGAAGATCAGTATACATCAAAATGTGAGATTCCTTAGATTGATGATGAAAATTTATTAAAGAACTGTATCTAATGTACTTTTTAAGTTAGTGATAGGTATAGATTAGCTATACTCAGCTAGATAAATGATTTATTCATTTTATCTTCTGATTTTAGGTTGCTCAGGTGCATGATCAGTTTGTTGAGGCACTTCAAGAGCTCTTTGAAAGACACAAAGCTCGGGCTGGATATGCGAACCTTGAGTTAAGAATTGTTTAATACACCATAAAAGCTGCTCAGTCCCGGACTTTTATGGGGGTACATGTATTTTATCTTCCTCTCTTTCTTGAGGGTCTGCATGTATCATTTACTGGGTTAAGGAAAAAGTTGTAATACGACCTACCCCCCTTGCTTGATGGCAAAATGATGCTTAGTTTTTGTGGGGTTGGTTTATACCTTGATCTTCCTTATCTGTCTGTCAGCATAATGCAAAGACGAATATTGAAACAAGAAACATTCATAATTTATGTTCATGATATGGATATCGTTATTGATTAATTTTCAATTTTCAATGTCAATTTTTTGTTGGGAGTATTTCATTTAAAGTCAATACTTAATTTCAAGGAGGCTCAAGAAATTTTATAATTTCCCTTTTATTCTTTGATAGGAAGAATTAGACACTTATTACCCATGGTCGTTAGAGCCGTCAATATTCGTCAATGACGAGCTTGTAGGGCTGGCCCCTTTTTTAACCAAACTTCAGGAGGGCTGGCTTGGGATTTAAGGGGGAAAATAGGGTGCAGACTTATAAGAGCCAATGGCTTTTGAACGTTTATGTCTGCCCATTTTTCCCATCATTAATTAAAAAATAATAAAAATACGAGAGATTTCAAGTTGATCATATGAATCAAGGAAATTTGTAGATTTGTTTAGATAGGAGCGATTTGTATGAATCAAGGAAAATAGCATGATCAATTTTATAATTGTTTTGAGCTTAGATTGGTAGTTCATGATTAAAGTGTCTTCTTTGTTGCTGAATATTTAAGTAGTACTAGTAGTTTTATCGGTGTGGTGTTCCTCTAAAAACCTCTATGACATGAGATAGATTGGCGGAAATTGATATTTTATAAGTAGAACTAGAATTAGTTTGTTTGAATTAAAAATGTTGCACACTCATTCCACAATCAAATGTTGTTGATGATATTAATTGAGGTGATGAAGAACACTCTTAGATGGTGACATGGTGTACTTGTGTCTAGTGATGTACTCCCTCTAGTCCTAAATATAAAACATATTTATCTAATTTGATTAGATTAATAATGTTAATTTAGTTAAAATGACATGATATTACCAATATACCCTAACTATCCACCTTCACCCTCACACTCACTCTCTTCTTATCTACCATTAGGGAACATTGACTCCACCCTCCCTCTCCTCATGTTTACCATTAGGGAACATTGACTCCATCCTCCCTCTCCTCTTGTCTACCATTAGAGAGCATTAACTCCACCTTACCTCTCTTCTTGTTCTCTTATTGTCTATTATTAGGGATTATTGATAAGGATATTTTGGGGAAAATATGTAAAAGTTAGAAATATGTCTTATATTTAGGACCAAAATCATCCCCTTAAATAGGTCTTATATTTATGACCAGAGGGAGTATTAATGATATATTGATATTTTACATATAAAAAATGGTTCTACTTTTTTTTATATTTGTATGATTTATTGAATATTCATCATGTATTTATTTGGACTTCTTTAGAGGGAAATATTGTAGGACACCAATAGACACCACGTTAGCTGATTTCGAAATGCCTCCACTAAATAATTTCTCTAGAGGCCTAATCGACATTAGGTTTGCGAGAAATTTAGTGGACCCATTCGTGGAAATTGTTTTGTGAAACTTGAGCTAATGTGGAGGCAGATACACATTGATTACCGTCAGGGTTCGACTTTTAGACATGCCGAAAAACACCCGATTCTGGTATGTTTCCGAAGAATACATTTTTTGGAGGTGCTGAAGATATCGAATTTTCACGGTAATTGGAGGACTTTACGTGACTTTGATAGACATTCAACAATTTTCGTTTCATATTTTCTGGACATTGAACCCCAAACGTCACGTGTGCCGAAATCGAGGCACATCTGGTATGCGATTTTTCAGAGGGGAGTTCGAAGTTGGGCCTGTTGATGCACAATATAGGGGAACTATTGAATATGGAAGAATAATCGAAATACTTTATTAATAATATGATGGAATACAATGAACGGGGTCACCGGCAACGGTGGTTACAAATAGAGGCGTAAATGCCTTGATCACCAAGACTTAATTCAGAGTACAATGATAATCAGAGAAAAGAATACAAAGAAAGAGAGAGAGAGAGAGATTGCAGAGAATCGCTTGTCCCCTTCTGAGTGGGTTTGTGGCCTTCTTATAGTTGAAGCTCAGTCCTGGTGGTTGCGAAATCATAGGCGGCCGTTATGGATAAGAGACGTTGCACGTGCTCCGAAAAAGGTGGGCGACTACTCCGAAAAAGGTGGGCGACCAAGTCATTCTGCTTTATTGCCGTTAGTGATATTGTCCTTGACGCCCATAGGGCGTCTATCTTAATTTTAGACTCCTACTGTCGCTAGTGATGTTGTCTTCGACGCCCTGAAGGCGTCTATCTCTTTATTGGGCCTCTGTTAAGGCCCAAGCCCATTAAGGTGTAACGGTGTATAACATTAGTCCCCCCACTTCTCAATGCTGACGTCAGAAAGTATTGGGAAGTAGCGGTTACTCCACGTCCAACGGCCGAGATCTTCACTTATGTTTTCCCTCTCAAATCAACGACCTAGATGGTTTTACTAAATTAACACCGTAACTTAACGACGTCTGACGGTTCGCATATACTCGATTTCGACTGTTCATTTTCCCACTTCACTTCGCAGACGTTCTTCTTCCCCATTCTTCCAACACTTTGAGAAATCGATCTTCTGTTCATTTGCTTACATCAACGAGTCATCCTATTTCCTACAAAGGTATCTTCTTATTAAAAATCTTATCTTTTTATTATTATCATGAGCAAATTCGTAGTCATGTCGTCGTCATCTGATTCTGAGAAAACTACTTCCAACAAATTTCATGCTAACGATAACACCCAATCTAGTTCTTCGTCTTCCCCTAGTGATTCTAATAATATTATTGATTTAGAGACTACTGAAACTTCTAGAGACAACCCTGTAGATGTTGTAGATATATCGGAAAAAGGGAAAGAAATCAAGAAGTCTAGAAAATCCAGGATGTCTAGGAAATACTTAAAAGTCTATGATAGTCGATATCAAGAATGGGTTGATGCTGGTTCATCACCCTCTACTAGTTCTGGGAGGAAATACATCCCTAATCCCCAGATTGTAAATGCTCCCTATGCTTGTGAAACAGGGGGTTTAGAGACGTCTAGGGCTAACATTCTAAACGATGTTAAAGAGCCAGTTTTGAGATTCCTGGAAATCTCAAAAATGCCGTCTATCTATTATTTCGATCCTAGGGTACCCTTTAGGTTGCCAGAAATTAGGGAAGCTCTCGACTCTTGGTCTAGCGACACCATCGCTTTGAGTTTTGAGAGTTTTCGTTACGTCAATCCTTTCCCTCTTCCAAACATAGCCTTAGAGCTATGTGTTTTCTATGAACTCTCCCCTTCCCAACTTTCTCCCCATACCTGGCGTCTCATCGCCGTGGCTGAGTTGATGCAAGAAGAGATAGGGGTCGAATTAGATATGTTCGATCTATTTGGCTCCTACAAACTTCAAGAAATTCGGACGGGCGTCTACTCTTTCGTCCATCCCAGAGAGGGGTTACCATCCTGGACTCATGGGTCTCTTCCCAATGATCGTCAATGGGACGCCCGTTTTGTGATGGTACCTTTCCAAGCTGTCGCCCAGGAGGATTTTGTGTCTCCAATCTGGCGTCGTTTAAGTAAGTCGTCATCTCGATAATGTCTTTCTTATTGCACTTGTTATCTGATTTATAATGTTTCACATTTTTTGTAGGTGCGTACGAGTTAAGGATCTCGCCACGCTCCAACAGCGACACAAAAAAGAAAATCAAGAAAATCCTCCAAATTCCGGCAGACCAGCGGCATTCAAAACCATGATGGATAGTAAGTTTCTTGTCACTTATAGTCTACATTTCATTCGAATATTTTCATCTCCGTTATCTTACTCTAAGTTTCTTCTTATCAACCAGGAAAGAAAATCATCCCTAAGGCGTCAGAGCAGAAAATTGATAAAGAAGCTCTGTTGAAAGCGAGGGCTGCGCGAATGGAGAAGCTAAAAGTCAGGAGGGGCGAGTATGACGCTGAAGCAAGGAAAGAAGGCCATGATCCTCGTGGCGCCCCTCCTTCAAATCCTGAGTCAACTACGACTACTTCTCCACGACCTCCTCATCCGCCAAAAAACGATAAGCCTGCTTCCCCAACAAATAAAGAAGTCGTCTCGTCGGGGAAGAGACCAGCGGAGCCGTCCGCCAAAGAGCCAGTTGCCAAAAAATCGAGGGCTTCTAAGTCCTCAAAATCTGCCAAGGTCAAGGGCGACAAAGAGGATTCAGGCGAAGTCACCCTAACTTTTCCTCCCAACTCATCTGTCAGAAACAAAGAGGAATGGGACGACGTCTACTCTGAATTAAGCAAACTGGAATTCGAGTACGACAAGGCCGCCATAGAATCTCTTGGGAGGAAAGAGGCTTTCAAGAAGGCCGTTCGCCATCAAATGAAGGTAATATCACTTAACTTTTTATTAAGTCCATTCTATCTTTTTAATGTTAGGCGTCTCTAACAATGGTCGTCCCTTATATTTTCAGTCCTTACAAGTCCTTCTCCACCATGCTGAGGAGAACGACGATGACAAGGCGACGCTCATCGCTCAGAGGGACGCCGCCCTAGCCGACCGAGAGCAACTGATGGCCGATTTAAAGTCGGCCCTGGCCTTTAAAAAGCAGGCCCATGAAGATAGAAGGAGGGCTGAAGAAATAATGAAACGCTCTGACGCCAAACAAGAAGAGCTCAAAGCCACCATAGAAAAATTAAAGGCTGAGCACTTCAAAGACGTTGAAAGTCTTAAGGATTATGTCAACCAGGCCAGAGCTGAGTCGTCGGCTAAAGATAAGGAGATTGAGGCTCTCCGGTCGGCTAAGGATAAATGGGAAGCTGCCTATCGCCAGCAGGAACAAGATATGCATCAAATGGCTGAAAACTATGAGACTCATATCTTGGAAGTTGATGCTCGTGCTAGAATGGAGCTCATGAAAGAATACAAGAGCGGCGATCATGTAAACTGGAAGCCTGACGACGTCATTGACGACTACTATCAGCTTTTTCCAGAAGAAGAGTCCGAGTCTAATCCTTCTCAAGAGGATAATCAGACGATCAACGAGATGAGGGCTCAGGGCGTCAACCAAGGGGGCGGCGAGCACAGGGGCGACAATCAAGGGAGTGACAACCCTGGCGGCGACAAGGCTTAATGTTACTCATATTTAAATTTCACATTTTGTAACTGTAACTTTTAAATATTCACAATATACCTTTTTCTAAGTTATTTGTCGCTTATTATCTTTTCATGTCAGATTTAATTTCCACCTTCACGATCGATAGTCTTTGCGCCTCTTCATTTATTTTCTTCGTTAAACACCCACACTTCCAACGGGTGTGGGTGACATCCTACCGAGATAAAAAGAATCCATCCATTAATAAAGGGATCTCTGAAATTGTATTTAACAAATATCAATTCACAACATAGTCACTCGTACCTTAATCGAACGTTGGAGACCCTGTCAAGGAGTTATCAATCATTAATCTGAACGTCGATTATCAATTAATCGAATAAAAATCATTCAATATAACTCGGGTAATATATACCTTTTCCAAATCAACTTATTATCAGCCTCTCAGGGCGTCATGTAGTCATGCCATCTCGCCATCATCTTATCATCACATTCTTTTGGTGTCAATTCATCACATTATCTGGGAAATGACATCTCACAACAAAACATCTTAAAAGATAGGGTTAAATTGCATTAGATTATCAAGTCCACAGCAGAACTAATCATCAGACACTAGGTCTTTTAGCTGGGCTCGTCGCCTACAGGCGTTTCTCATCATTTGCATTCTTTCTCAAATAATCGTGTCAGTATCATCGTTCTTTAAATCAAATAATCAAATAACTTAGAAATAATACCTCTTTAAATGGATGGCGTTCCAACTCCTTGGGACGTCTTTACCATGGACGTCAATCAACTTATAAGCTCCAGGACCAGTGATTTCTACCACTTTATAGGGGCCTTCATATGAAGCATTTAACTTTCCATCTTTATGTTCAGGTGTATTAGGAAAGATTTTTCGAAGAACCCAATCTCCTACTTGGAAATGGCGCTCCTTAACACCTTTGTTCCAAAATTTCGTCGCCCTTTGCTGATAGGCGGCGACTCTAATAAGAGCTTGTTCTCTACGTTCATCTAATAAATCTAAATCTTGGGCTAAGTGTTCATTATTAGATTCCTCTCTAGTCCATTGTCTTCTTAAAGATGGCATTCCTACCTCTACTGGTATCATAGCTTCAGATCCATAAACTAGAGAGAAAGGCGTTTCACCAGTCGACGTCCTAGACGTCGTTCGGTACGCCCATAAGACGGCGGGCAACTCTTCAGCCCACCTTCCTTTAGCTTTATCTAGCCTCTTTTTCAAAGATGTCACTATTGTTTTGTTACTAGCTTCTGCCTGCCCGTTCGATTGTGGATTTCTAGGGGTGGAAAACTTAAGTTTAATATGCCACTTATCACAAAATTTTCTAAATTTTCTTCCTATAAATTGAGATCCATTATCACATACAATTTCCTGGGGCAGACCAAATCTACATACTATATTTTTCCAAACAAAATCAATTACCTGGGGTTCTTGTACTTGGCTTAGGGCGACAGCCTCTACCCATTTGGTGAAGTAATCTGTGGCGACCAACAAGAAAACTAGGCGTCCAGGTGCTGGAGTAAATTTGCCTACTATATCCATTCCCCACTTAAGGAAAGGCCACGAGGGCACTATTACATGCAACTGTTCAGGGGGTTGTCTTGCCAAGGTGCAAAATTTTTGGCAACGTTCACACTTAGTCACCAAGCTTATTGCATCTTTCTGCAAAGTCGGCCAAAAATATCCTGCTCTAGTCACCTTTCTTATCAACGATCGACTTCCACTATGGTCTCCGCATTCTCCTTCATGAATTTCTCTTAACACATAATTTGCCTCGGACGGAGAGACACATTTCAGCAAAGGTCCACCAGTGAAAGTTCGTCTATAAAGGTCATCGCCTATAGTAGTAAATCTGGCAGCTCTAACAACTATTCGTCGCGCTTCATTCTTATCTGAAGGTAATTTACCCTGCAATAGATAAGAAAGCAAAGGGGATCGCCAATCCCATGTCAAACTGTTATTCAACACAATTCGATTATTTACCTCAATTGCCGGTGTTTTCAGATAAAACAGTGGGATTTGTTTTGTGTCCACAACTTCTATAGACGACCCAATATTGGCAAGGGCGTCCGCCTTCCGGTTGTCTTCCCTACCTATTTGGGTAATCTTCATAGCGTCAAACCGCGTGGTCAAATCAGACACTACATCTAGATATTTCTTCATTCTTTGGTCTTTTGCCTGATAAGAACCATTGATTTGTTTCGAAACTAACTGTGAATCACTCTTTACTTCCAAAACTTTCGCGCCCAATTCTGATGCTAACTTAAGTCCGGCTATCAGGGCTTCATATTCAGCTTCATTGTTTGTCGCCTTAAAACCACATCTTATTGCCTGGACAATTTGTTCACCATCGGGGGTTTCAAGCGCGATACCCAGTCCACTTCCTTTTACATTGGAAGACCCGTCTACATGGAGGATCCAGGGCGACAAGTTCACCTGTTTCTTAATAGAAAAAGACTCATTGTTAGCTGTTACCTGAAGGTTAGGACTAAATTCCGCCAAAAAATCAGCTAGGATTTGTGATTTGATAGCTGTTCTTGGGGCATAAGAAATATCAAATTCACTCAGCTCAATCGCCCACTTCACCAATCTCCCAGATAAATCAGGCTTATGGAGGACGTTCCGCAAAGGATAGTTTGAGACGACCACAATTGGGTGGCACTGAAAATACGGCATCAACTTCTTAGAAGAGGTTACTAAGGTTAAAGCAAGTTTTTCCATCATTGAATATCGCGTCTCCGTATCTAACAAGGCTCTGCTAACATAATATACTGGGCTCTGTCGCCTATCTTCTTCCCTAACAAGAACTGAGCTCACAGCATTAGAGGCGACAGACAAGTATAGATATAAGGTTTCACCTGGGCTTGGCTTAGAAAGCAAAGGAGGGCTCGTGAGATATTCTTTTAAATCTTGAAGCGCCTTTTCAGCGACGTCGTTCCATACAAACTCCTTATTCTTCTTCAAAATATCAAAGAATGGTTGGCACCTTTCAGAAGATTTAGATATAAATCTAGTTAAAGCAGCTATCTTTCCCGTCAAACGCTGGACGTCCTTCACACATTTGGGTGATGGGATGTCCAACACGGCTTTGATTTGTGAAGGGCTGGCTTCTATCCCTCTCTTTGACACCAAATATCCTAAAAACTTACCAGACCGCACCCCAAAAGTGCATTTTTCGGGGTTGAGTTTCATGTTATACTTCCTCAGAAGATCGAACGTCTGCTGCAAATGGTTAATATGGTCTTCCGCTTTCAAAGATTTGACTAACATGTCGTCTATGTAAACTTCCATCGTCTTCCCAAGTTGGGCGGCGAACATGCGATTGACTAACCTTTGGTATGTCGCACCAGCGTTTTTCAAACCAAAAGGCATTACCTTATAACAATAAGTTCCACGATCTGTGATAAAAGAAGTCTTCTCCTGGTCGTTAGGATGCATCAAAATTTGATTGTATCCGGAAAAGGCGTCCATAAAACTTAATAGTTCGTGTCCTGATGTTGCGTCTACTAGGCTATCAATGTGTGGCAAGGGAAAGGAATCCTTCGGGCAGGCTTTGTTCAAGTCTGTGAAATCGATACACACTCTATGCTTACCATTTTTCTTTGGGACGACTACAACATTAGCTAACCAATCAGGGTATTTCACTTCTCGAATAGACCCAATTTTCAATAATTTCTGAACTTCTTCATTAACAATTCTATTCCTCTCTGGTGCAAATTTCCGCCTTTTCTGTCTGACCGGCTTGAATGTAGGGTCGACGTTCAACTGATGTTCAATGACGTCTGGGCTTATACCTGTCATATCATCATAGGACCAAGCAAAACAATCTAAGTTACTTGTTAGAAAAGAAATTAGTTCCCTTCTTACCTCAGGAACTAGGTCCATTCCTATGGACAAAAACTTTTCAGGGTTTTCAGAATCAAAAATTATTTTTTCTAAATTATCGTCTTCCTCCTTTGTCGCCCTGTCCATAGGAATGAACGCCTGTAGTTGCTATGCCGATGGAGGAGATTGTTCCAAGCCTTTCAATGCTGCTTGGTAACATTCTCTTGCCATCCTCTGGTCGCCTTTAATCTCTCTCACACCCCAAGGTGTAGAGAACTTAATTGATTGATGCAACGTCGAAGGGACTGCCTTCATCTGATGAATCCAAGGACGTCCTAACAAAGCATTGTAAGTGGTCGGGCAGTCCATCACCTGAAACTTGACTAAAGCATTAATTCCAGGAGCAAAAGTCATCAAAGATATTTCTCCAATCGTCCTATCTGGAGTTCCATTTCCAAATACCAAGACAGTTGGAGCCTTAATTATTTGGGATTCTAATTGTAATTCTTTGACGGTTTGCAAATAAATAATATTAACGGAACTACCTGCATCAACTAATATTCTTTTAGTCAAACAATTAGCTATTAGTAAAGATATTACCAGGGCGTCGTCGTGCATCTGGACGTTCTGAATATCAGCGTCGTTGAAGGTTATTGGACCTTCAACCACCTGATCACTACTCACATTACCATTAACCCACTCCAATTCTTTTGGCAAAGACCTCGCATGTCGCTTTGCGGCGGAGTAAGACATCCCACTTATCGCCGACCCCCCAATGATTGTGTTAATCGTTCGGACGGCCTGCGGGGGTTGAGCTGGGGCGTTCTGCCTTTGATCTCTACCTGCATTGCTAGTAGTATTACTCTTAAGGAGATGTTGTAAGTTACCATGCTTAAGTTGGAAGGCAACTTCTTTTCTGAACCTCCAACAATCCTCTGTTCGATGGCCGACGTCTTTGTGGTAATCACAATATCTAGTGGTATCTCTCTCATTGACAGGCGTCGTCATGGGTTTAGGCCATTTCACCCTATCCATCTTTTCAAATGCACTTACCATTTCAGCTGGTCCAATGGACATGTTGAACTCTTCATATCTAGGAGGGGGTGGGTCCCTCTTCTGTTTGTCGCCCTGCTCATTATTGTTAGTATAAGGGTGAAAACGAAAGTTTCTACCTCGTTGCCGTTTGGAACGGCGGTCTGTGGATCCCAAATTATTTTGTTGTTGATTAGCTGTCTTTTCCACGTTTGTGGCAATCACTGAATTAGCGGGGAGACTGGTTGTCGCCAGTCCCTGATTCATTTTAAGGGCATGATTTCTACTGGCGTCGTCCTCTTGGAGATTAATATGGGACCACACGTATGATTGGACTTCTGGCCAAGTTGTCACCCGTTTCAAAACCAATTCTTGATAGAGGCCGCAAGTGGGTGGTAACGCTCTCTTAAACGCCTGCACAGCAATGTTAGGATCACAATTTGGAATACTTACCATTTCTGCCGTAAACCTTTTCAGAAGGTCTCTGTATGACTCGTCCGGCCTCATGACAATTCGATACAAGTCGTCTGACGTCTTAACCATGACTCTGCTGCTTGCAAATTGTTCAACAAAAATGTCAGTTAAATGACTAAATGAAGTTATTTTACCTTGGGGGAGATTGGTCCACCACATCAAGGCTGGGCCAATCAAACTTATACCAAATCCACGACACATAGCAGCATGTCGTTTGTCGGCTGGGAGGACCGCTGCTAGCATAATCTGCCTGTATTGGGCCAAGTGTTGGTCTGGATCCGACTTGACATCATACTTTGGCATAGTAGGAAAAGCAAATCTTTCAGGTAAATCAGCAAACGCGATGTCGTCTATGAAGGGCGACTCTGAATAACTCCCTAAACGGGCTGCATCAAGTGGCTTTTGAACACCTGGAATCGAGTACATTTTTTTCTTTATCTCAGCGACCTCCTTCTCCATTCGAAGGGCAAAAGAGAGAATTTCGTCTTCCTTCTTTTGTCCTCCTTGTGGATGATTTTGAGGGATCCTTGCCTGTGACTTCTGAGCGGACTGCTCACCTTGTTCTCGACTATCATAGGACTGAGAATCGTCATATCCCCCTTCGTCGTCTCTACCTGTTTCATCATTAGGAATATCGTTATTGTCAATATTCTTACCTTTATTACCTTTTTCACCATTAGGATTGCGTTCATGGTCATTTGGGTTTGGCACTTGGCGAATCTCCCTTTCAGGTCCGCTCTGCCTTCTTTTGTTTTTTCTGGACTCTAAACCTGCTAAGTGCAGTTTCAATTCATTGTTTTCTTCCTCCAAACGTTTCATCCTCTCAGATTGAATTCCTGCGGATTGTTCGAGACGCTTCATTTGTTCAGACTGAGAGGTCAAGGCTTCTAGGACTTTTTGGAGGTCAGTGGAAGAGCTAGTTGGCTTGGAAACAGGCTTTGGTTGCTGTTCCATCTTAAAGTTCAATCGGCTCGCTCAGAGAACGTGAAGCTTTTAGAAATAATGTTGCCGGAGTCCCCACGGTCGGCGCCAAAATGTTGATGCACAATATAGGGGAACTATTGAATATGGAAGAATAATCGAAATACTTTATTAATAATATGATGGAATACAATGAACGGGGTCACTGGCAACGGTGGTTACAAATAGAGGCGTAAATGCCTTGATCACCAAGACTTAATTCAGAGTACAATGATAATCAGAGAAAAGAATACAAAGAAAGAGAGAGAGAGAGATTGCAGAGAATTGCTTGTCCCCTTCTGAGTGGGTTTGTGGCCTTCTTATAGTTGAAGCTCAGTCCTGGTGGTTGCGAAATCATAGGCGGCCGTTATGGATAAGAGACGTTGCACGTGCTCCGAAAAAGGTGGGCGACTGCTCCGAAAAAGGTGGGCGACCAAGTCATTCTGCTTTATTGCCGTTAGTGATATTGTCCTTGACGCCCATAGGGCGTCTATCTTAATTTTAGACTCCTACTGTCGCTAGTGATGTTGTCTTCGACGCCCTGAAGGCGTCTATCTCTTTATTGGGCCTCTGTTAAGGCCCAAGCCCATTAAGGTGTAACGGTGTATAACAGGGCCATTGTGAAAATTGGTGAGGCCCTCCTCAACTCAGACGCCCACTCGACAAAATTGGTTTCGCATTTTTTGGATGTAAACGGAAGGAGTGCCACGGTGTTGAACTCCGAACTCCAATTTTACTCATCATTGTTCACTTTATTGATATTCTCTTTCTCGTTCATACTCCTTTATAATACTATTATCGCATTTGTTTCTTATATACTCAATAACAAATTAGACTAAAGTTTAAAAAATAAAATTATTTTAAACGTATTTATTTCTTTCAACTATTTCCTTTTTTCTCCCAAGGGTATCCCTTGCTGTTATTATTTCTTACTCCCTCCGGTCCTAAATATAAGATCTAATTGACTTTTTTGAAAAATCCTAAAAAAAACAAAAATAAGTTAATTATAAATTGATTTACCTAATTTTTTCCCTTAAACTAGTTTATTTTACTTATAAACTAATGAATAATCTAAAAATATATCAAATATGTCATGATTTAATTGACTATTTCGCAACCTTAACCTCTCCAAAAAAAAAGTCATCTAGGTCCTATATTTAGGACCGGAGGTAGTATATACTAATCCTTTACTGTTCTGAAGTCTCATATAGGGGATAGACAGCTGGTCTGTGAATTTACTCAACTCACAAGGGCTAGAGATCTAACCCACAACCACTTGCTTAATGGACGAGAGTACTTACCACGCACGCGCAACCCGCCATATTTCCAAATATTTCCTTAATTTGTGCGATTTTATCACTTTAACTCTTATGATAAGGGAGGGAGGGAGCACAATAGCGATTGGATAACAACTTGAGATAGTAAAATGTTACTTATATTTAAAATTTCTTTCAAAAATAATCGTTTAAGATCCCACATGACCAAAACTAAAGTTTTTTTTTATAAATAAATTTTAGAAAGGGGTTTGGGTTCAACCCAATCCAAGGGCAAGACACCTAACTCATGATCCACTGAAGTCTGTCCCTGTGAGCTCTGGAGTATGACCAACAAGCCCTTTTTATCTGTTCACACAAGTAGGTTACTCTCAGCTTCACTTAGCTACGGAGATGCCTCCCTAAGGGCCGCGATGGAGACACAACAAAGTGTCACTCCTCAGGATCAAACTCGCGACGTGGTGGTCAACCTGACGCTCATTGTTCAATCCCTTCGTCACGGAAGCCACAGACGATGGGTAAAACTAAAGTTTTTTGTTGTTGCTTTCCACATTGAAATACTTTTTATGTCAAATGCTTATTGTGTAACTTTTGTTGATAAAGTTGCACTTTTTCCCTTTTGCAATGTTTGTGTGTATTTTCGCACTTTACGAAACTTTACGGTGCCAGGTGCTCTTAGCCAAAAACTTCATTGTCACAATTGTACCTTCATTCATCTCTAATTATGCCCTTGTTATTAAAGATGAAAGGGAATGCATAGAGGTGAGATGATGAAACAAAATATGATACTCCCTCCGGTCCTAAATATAAGACCTAATTGATTTTTTTAAAAAATCATAAAAAAAACAAAATAAGTTAATTATAAATTGATTTACCTAATTTTTTTCCCTTAAACTAATTTATCTTACTTATAAACTAATGAATAATCTAAAAAGATATCAAATATGTCATGATTTAGTAAACTATTTTGCAACCTTAACCTCTCCAAAAAAAAGTCATCTAGGTCATATATTTAGGACCGGAGGTAGTATATAAGAGGTAGAACATATGAAGGACAGGATGCATAATATAAATTGCTCTACTTAGATGGATTGGTGTCATGGTGGATTGCAATTTTATAAAAATAATGGCAAATGATGAATTATGTATGTCGCTTTTAGATACCAGTTATATCAAGAAATATAATGAAGATACGAGGAAAGAGATGAAGAGAAGGAAAACTAAAAGAAGCAAATTAAATGCAAAGAAAAACACAAAAAATTTACTATATTTGTGACACGCAGGAAGCATAAGGATTGAAGAGTGGAGTATAACGGAACCCCTGAACTGTAAACTCGCAGGAGGAGTTTTTACCACATAGAATGCCACATGGGACAGTTTCTTTTTTCTTTTTAGGCCAACATGGGTGAGTTATTGATGAAAGTACTAAAAGAATAAAACGTTTACATTGAGTCATGAACCGACGAACGAATCAAAAGTCGCACAACACAACATGGGTGAGTTATTGATGATAGTACTAAAAGGATCGGGTTACCAAGCTGAGAGAATATAGATTAATTTTTCCAAAAATATTCTATCACAATAATAATTGTCCAAAATAAAATAAAATGAAAAAATAAAATGAAATAGACCACTCCGGACTCCGGTCTTCCATAAATGAAGCAAAACATCGTACTCCTCTTAAGGTGAATTTATTCCAATATATAAAACATTTTCTAATTTTTAACTTATCCTTATATTGTCCCTTTCAATATTTTTCAATAATGTACAAACACGAGAGTAGAATTAAAATCAAGATAGCTCATTATGCAGTTTTTGTAATGTGATTTTAACTAATATAATTAACATCTTTAATCTCATCATATTAGAGAAATAGATCTTATAATTAGTAACCCAATAAGTTTTTTAGTTTTAACAGATTTCGTCCATAACACACAGGCATATAATCAACTGATATTTTTCACAGACCGCGTATAAACAAAGCCGGACTTAATAATTTATGCAATATAAAAATATCAGCCATATTTAAAATAAATATACTTTTTTAATTAAAAATATATTTCAAAAATATACCAGTCAAGATAAATCCCTCCTCACTCCTCAACTCAAGCAGTCACCATGGATGCCAAGTCCAATTCTTCATCTGAGTCGATCACGTCTTCATAATCATAATAAGCATTCACCTGCGTCACGGAATACAGATATACAAATAAAAATTAACGTGTAACTTCATCCACAAAAGCTACAACACAAATTAAACCCGCATTTATAACGCTGCTCAAGACATTCTATGGTCCTCATAACACGAAAGCTTATTAGGATTTTCGAATTTTGATAAAAAAAAATTAGGATTTTAGAATAATTATTCGCTGGTTTGTGGGTACTTTTTTTTTTTGGTCCTACCTTGGGCCTTGGTGTAACTGCTTCAAAGCAATGAAATACCGGATTGTCAAAATGTGGGGGTTCAAGGACAACATAAGCCCCTTTGTTATTATATCTGTCATCTGTTGCCTGCAGGAAAGAACAATGCTTAGATTGAAGGAACTCCAAAACAAATTTTGACCCAGAAAGAATCACACAAACGGAAAATTCACACTACAGGCTATAATAGCAATTAGCAAGTATCATTCGCTAGACACCAGTTACATCTTTTAAGATCCTATTTAAAATATATAGAGTATATTCTCAAACTACACTTTTACCACCTACTTACCCTTGCTATTTATAATTCTAACGTCAATGTGCTCAGAAATAACAGAAATTCCTTATCAAGGATCAGTACAGAAATAGAAAGTGCAATATCTACAGTATGCTTGGATTAACTTTTGGAGAAAAACATGTGGTTTCTGGAGAATAGGTTTTGAAAAAAAAAAGTACGGGAAAAATAGCTTCTAGAAAATCCATGGTTTTTTCTACACGAAACCATTAGTTTCTGTTAACAAAGAAGGATCAGGTAGAGAGAATAAGTCATATAGTGCTGGGAGAAATGCCATAAACCTGAAATTGTGGATAATCTGGAGCACTGAAAAGGGTTATCATCTTTCCAGACTCCACAATATGATCAATAGTGTAACCTTCATCCATTCCATCAAAGCCATCCCTCTTTTCCCTTGCATCAGGACCTTCATGTGATCTAATAATGAGCTGACCCAAAAAAATGTGACAAGCCATATATCAGAAATATTTTTAAGCAAAAGGCTGCATTTTGATTTCATAAAACAGAGTAAATTTGAAAATCCCACATCCACAAAGCAGCGAGCAAAGGAGAAACAGAATGTGATTGCATGAAGCTATGATAAAAAATGTGGACAAATATGTCTTCATGGACAAAAGAGGTCGATCAATGATGAAACACTAAAGCCATTTGATCATTTTATAGTTGATTAATTACTAAGGTTGCCAACCTTCCACGTATATCATCTAGATGCACATAGTCATAAATTGTTATAATCAGTAATATAGCTCAACACTTATGCCGCATACACAAAGGACACAAGAATATTACGTACATTATGAATAAAAAAAAGGACCAACCCAATTCTAGTTTCCATTTGATGAGGGTGCTAGGAAAGGGAATATACTAGGAAACCTTGCCCCTACTTTATGTAGGAAGGCTAATTCAAACCCACGACCTCAGACCCCACGACAAACAAACTTACCGTGGAGCCAAGTCGACCCTTCTAGGTTGAGAATATAAATAAAATTTTATATGTTGTGGAAGTACTAGGCTACATAGGCATGTAATCACCAACAAATGGATGCAACCTATATTAGACATATTTGACTTGCAATCAAACATGTCCAGAGAGCATATAAGTGATATGTGATAAAATTGTACACTACTTTGTTATGACTGTCAGACCTTCATGTAGAGGCCATTTACATTTACAATCACTCAGTTGCAGAATAACTCCGGTACAAAGAAATGGTGGCTTATGCAAAAACCAAGTACCAATCAAAAATTATCAGGATAAACCACCCAAGAACTCTAATTATCATATAATTTTCTCATCCACAAATTCACCGCAAAGTCCAGTTTCTGGAGGTAGATGTTAGTTTATACACTTAAAATAAACTTTTTCTTTCACCATGAGGAATGATTTATTCACATAAAATAAACTTTTTATTTCAACGTGAGGAATAGTTTATTCACTTAAAATAAACTTTTTCTTTCAACATGAGGAAATATCATTTGAATCATATATGTGTAAATTATGATCAAGTCTTACCACTAGCTTCACTTGGAGAAGTGCATTGACCTAAGTGTCAGAATCTTAATATTTATTATTATGATTAGGAGAAATCAACTTTGATTATGCATTTATATCTCTGATTGTAATTTTCTATTTTATCTCCTCCTCTCCTCTATATAATGTAATCTCACTAAGCATACATATCAATAACAGAAATCTTTCTTCTCTCTAAATCTCTCTCTTCTCACATTCATCGGTAAGAAAGGAGGCTGAAGCTCACAAAAAAACAAAGGTCAAAAATCATAAACAGTCCGTCCATTTAAGACTTGAAATCTTGTGCAATTAACTGATATAGGATGATATGTCATGACAATTTTATAATAGAAATTGGATGCAAGGTTAAATCTTGACAATCACAACAAAATGAAAAGAAATAAACTCCAGTATAATGGAATCCAGATTAGCACCTTTAGCTGATATTTCTTCAAAAATTCCTCAGTACAATCAGGACCCCATAATAATCCAATGCCCCTTTCTTTGTTTAGAGCAAGACCAGGAGCTTTCGAAGGATCAGACCACAAAACATCGCCAGGAATCAAGTTTGAACCTTCCCAAGGAGGATCAAGAACAGATCGGCGAGCCTTAGATAATTCTTCCAATGAACCCAGAGACAGGGATTTAGTTTCAGGATTGGAATAATTCTTACGGTTTCTCTTTCCTTTTAATCTCTTTGAGGGAGTCACAGTTACACTTCGGAAAAGTCCTCCATGAGCTGTGTATACACGTCCAGCTATAATAGATGCCAAAGGAAGACCTTCAAAGCATCCCAAACATTTCCGATATACATGCTGACCTTTATCACTGTACTTTACCATAACTTCCTTCTCAAAGCCATAAACAGATGTACAGTATTTTGATTCATGATTCCCGCGCAGTAGATACACATTATGCGGCATAAACACCTGATAATAAAAGACGACTTCAAAACTCACCAAAAAAAGAGTGAGTAATCTATTTTCAGCAAATAAAGTTTGGTTATTAAACAAAAAAAAGGTAAATGAAGTATGGTTTGGTGATAATAAAGCAAACCCAGCTTATTCTTACTAGTCTGGACATTCACATACTAGCAACGTCAACAAGATTAGAGGATCGACTTTGCACTTCAACCGTATAAGCTTGGCATCAAACCAAACAATAAACAATAAGGACGTTCTGGTATAGCGGCATGATTACCAACAAAATATACTATACATATACGAGCTTTCTTGTGTAACACAGAAGAAGAAGAAGCAAGCAAGGAAAGAAATGAGGAGCACAACCGCTGTGCCAGCAACTGAATCAATAACGAATAGTAGTTCAAAGGGAAAAACAAGATATAGAAGAAGAAGAAATTTTGAAAAGTGATTGTGGTAAGAGATTAAATATCCATACCTTCCAGGCCAACAAGAGTAAGAAAGTTTCGAGACCCCAAGCTCCTCGGTCAACATAATCACCGTTGAAGACAAAGATACGATTTTGAGAAGGATAAGCAGCGTGTCTAAGGAGGAAGAGTAGATCATGCAATTGGCCATGAAGGTCGCCCACAACGACAACAGAAGAAGCAGAAGGGCCATGAGCGGAGTCGGGATGGGGCTGGAAGGGGTCGACAGAGACACAGTTGGGTTCTTTGTGAAGCATTTTGGAGGCGAGGAGGACGAGAGAGTCAAAGACAGGGACGGGCAGAACGGAGGGGAATTCAGAGGGAGGGATGCTCTTGGAAGACCAGTCGAAGCAGGCCATGAGATTGAAGATCCAATCCAGGCCGGGCTTCCCGTCCTGGGGCCACGATACGGGCAGTTGCAGTTCCGGAGGCGCCGCCGACGATGACACACCGTTGATGGCGGAATCCTCTGCTGTATCCGCACAAACTGGAACATTCATATTCATATTCACAGGAGTACTCCTATAATAATCCTGTCCTGTCCTGTCCTGTCCTGTGTGTTTTGCTTTCTGGAATTACAAATCTAGATTATGTGGTCCTACAAACAACTCTGCACTGTGATTCGCTCGCTCGTTTTGGAGTTGCCTCGTAGATGCAGCAAACCTAGCGCTCCGGCAACAAAGGGAGGGAACAGGGAAAGATCAAAGATGCCACTCCTCACTGCTAACTCCTACACGCCCTTGGTAACCGCGCCATAAAACAACAGCCAATGCATATGCACCGCCCACACCTTCATTTTTATTTTTCCCACCCTTATTTAGTTACATTTTCCAAACCAGACATTTTTATGTTATAGCCCACTACGGCACTACACTTTCATTTACGCTAACACCCTCATTTACAAACAACCCCGAATCTAAAATAGTTTTGAAGTCTTGGCTTGGCTTTTAGAAATAAAACGGAAGTTGTCTGGTCGTAAACAAAAAAGAAATGGAGGGTTCAACTTTATTTATAATTTCAAAGTCTCAGTATAATCTAAATAACTTGAATAAGATGAATATAATCAAGAATAAACAAAATTAATGAATATAATCAAGAATAAACAAAATTAAGAGTAAGATATGAAAGAATATAATGAATTGAAAAGAACAAAGGTCAACTTTATTCCAGAAAATAGTTAGCAACAATGGTAATCCTTGAGTACAAGAAAGCATTTAGTCTCTCTCTTTTTCTCTTGGATTCGATCCCCTCAACCCTAATTCTGCCTATCTTATATAGTTTCTTCGACTCCCACGTTTTTCCACTGCAATTATGTCAGGTGTCTTCCTCAAAAGAGCTGTTGAGTCACCAGGTCTTCAGCATGATCGGGTCATTAGGCTTAGCTCTTCGCCTGAAATCTCGGATAGTTATGTTGACTTGACTCAACTTCACTAGACTAGACTTCCACCTCCCGAATTTTGAGCTCCACTAACACCCATTTTGAAATTCAAACTTTTGTATGTTGCACGTTGGTCATTTGGGTGTCTTTCCATCTTCCCTTTATATTGGGCCGGGCCCATGTTGATTTTCACAGAATACAATATGTCTTTCTATTTTGTATGGAAAAATAGTAATTTTGTATGGAAAAATAGTAATTTTTTTGCCATAGTTAAAGTAGTATAATAGAACATTGTATGGCAAAGGAAGCTATAAGAAGTACATAATATAAAACCTTTTTTTCCAAAAAGGCAAAAACACACAAACATATAAATTAAATAATACTATCAGTTAGCTCAATTTCAAGCTTTACTCTTTAAAAAAGTTATTATTTAAGAAGGTCTCGTCGCACATAACAAAGTTTGTGAATGATGTTTTGTGATTGAAAGAAACTGTATGATATGGAAATGAACCCACAAATTTGAACTCTCAAAAAACTCTATAAAAGAAAACACTCATTAATTCAAATTTACTTGGCACACACACAATGACACACACATATATATAATGCATGTGATTTGGATAAATTAAAATATAAAAGTTATAGGTTTTTGGTATGTTTTATATTAATACAAAAATATTAGGAAAACTAAAAATATTTTTCCATAAAAAGGTGTTGAGTCATGTATATCGCACTTGTAGGGGAATGATTGGATTTCAACTTGATTTCCCAAAGGTGACCCATTGACGTATGCATGAGCCCACCACTCTTTTTATTCATGTTACTAGCCTATGAAAGGCTTAAATTTACATAGGCTACTACATATTTATGTGAATTTTTTCCTTTTGACATGTTCACATAGACTTCATTTTCCCTAATATGATCAGTAACGGGGGATGTACATGAAAAAAGGGTATGAATGTCTTTTAGGCTTCCGAACATAGGTAAGTTGAGTTCTCTTGGAAGTTGGGACCTTAAAGTAAATAGGACATTTGAAGGGAGCTATATGATTTAATTTTTGTAAGTGTGGACTGTGGAGTATTGGTTCGATTTGATGATAAAGGAAGACGGGGGTAGTGAAATGTAATGTAATCCTGGAACGGGAGACATTGACATAGTCACATTCACAATATAACAAATTCACAATAATATCACATTGCATTGCTGGATCTGTGGGTGAATTGCAGGAAGGTCAATGGAAGAATACCCGGAAGAGGTACGGACGCCGCCGGTGACACTGATAGCCATGGTGGGCTGCCCAGAGGTTCACGCCTCCATTTCAACCCATCTCCTCTCTCTGAGCCCACCCATCAACACCCTCGCCTTGCCCGATCTATCCAAAATCTCCGTCTTCTCTAAGAAGAAGCTGGACCCTGACTCCGACGCCAACGCCTCCCCTCCCCCCTCCGTGGCGGTGCCGGGCATTCTCAAGCGCCACTGGCTGCTGAAGCACCGCACCAGGCTTCCCTCCCTCCTCGCCGTTCTGTTCCCTGCCCACCATGTCTTTGGTGACCCTGCTCAGTGGCTTCAGGTCTGCTCCGACCTTGATTTCATCAAGTACGATTTCTCCCCTCCTCTTCCATTCTCTTTTCATTTTCGATTTTCGCCCTCTTCCTTTCCCCTCATCGCCCTCGCCCTCGCCCTGCCTTGCGCTTCTCTTCAGGACCGTCATTCGTGCCCGAAACATCAAGCTCACTATTCTAGTTCTCCTCTCGGATGTCCCTGGTTAGTTCATCTTTACTCTTTCTCTTCCTCCTTCTCCCCGTCCTAAATACAGATCCCTCCAACACAATTTAGATCACTTCAGTTTTGGCGCCACTGCACCTTCATTTTACTCACTTTCTTTTCATAGCGTATGCACTAATATGTACTGGCTATTCGATGCAGAAGATTTCAGTGAAGATCGAATGCTCGCTCTTCGAAAGCGTGCTGAAGTTGATTCCAAATATGTTCTTACCTTCAACCCAAACGACTCTTCCGAACTCAAAAACTCTATCAGCAGGTATGTATGCCCACTTCATTTCTGGTTTCGGTAAAAACTCTTGTTTTTTTCTATATGAACAGAGTTATCATTATGCCCAACTTTGGTTCTTGTGTAGGCTGGCAACTACATTTGCTGAATTAGCGAGTTCATATTACAGTGATGAAGGGAAAAGAATTAGGCTGCGAATAGAGAAGAAGAGTGTTAGCCCTGTTGAATTAATCGTCCGTTACTGCTTCAAAGTAGGAATTCACTTTTACTAAGTTTCTTATATGAATCTTTCAACTAATGTGTTAAGGAATTGTGATTTTCTTTTTTGCCAGTTTTACACTTAATGAAAACCAGAACCTTTTGTTGGAAATTTGTGGTATTACTACTCCTCCGGTCCTAAATATAAGACCTAATTGACTTTTTTAGAAAATCCTATAAAAAAGCAATATAAGTTATTTATAAATTGATTTACCTAAATTTTTCCCTTAGATTAGTTTATTTTACCTATAAATAAACTAATGTATAATCTAAATATATATCAAATATGTCATGATTTAATAGTCTATTTCGCAACCTTAACCTCTCCAAAAAAAAAAGTCAATTAGGTCTTATATTTAGAACCGGAGGTAGTATTAAAGATGATTTATTGAATCAAAATTGTAAAATGCATGCAGATAAAGTGTATTCACTAATTCCTCTGTGCATCTCATGTTTTTGTATCTTTTTCCAAAGTAAACAAGGAAGGATTTTGTTTTGTGTATGATGATGTGATGTTAGATGAATACTCGTTGTTTCCATTATTCAATGCAATTTATTTATGTGGACTTGTGCAACTGTGCTTTATGTACCTTTGTTTTGAATTGCTAGGTTGCTGTATATGCAGAGTTCCGAAATGACTGGGTTGAAGCATTAAAATTTTATGAGGAGGCTTATCATACACTGCGGGAGGTGTGTGTAAATTCTTTTTTGGTGAAAAGTTTTCTTGTTTTTGCATGTACAAATGCATGATAACATTGATTATGAATCTTTGGATTTCAGTTGTGATCTATGGCTTTAAAATCCTCCCTTCCGCCGTCTTACTATTTTATTTAATGAGGCAACTAATAAGAGGTGGCTTTTCTTTATTTGTTAATAAGAAAATTAGTTGATCAGTCATGCAACATCTTGGAATATTATGCACTTAAAGATGATTTGGCTTCCTATTTGAAAAGTAAAATGGGTATAGCATTTTTAATACTTAGACCATGCTACTGCACATGTCTCTTCCCCTCTGTATGTTACACAAATGAGAATTAAATAATGAACCTGATCTCTTACATTTTTACACAATATGGATGGCCCTAATTCATGTAATATAACTGTCATTTGTGCTTGGTACTATTTTTCCTTAGCAGCAACTATGGAATGAATCGGCATGCATCATGCTTTGCTCCCAAGGTCAAAACTCTTGTGGAGTTGTTTTCCAATCCTCCCAAAGCATTGGTGGCCCTGATTTGGTCCATTAGCTTTGAAGAAGGAAATTCTGACTGAATATTCCTTTATTGTTTTGGATAGTTCATGTGGGAAACTCCAACATTTCCTGAGCTAATAGGATGACGTTTGTGCATTCAAACTTGTGCATGTGATATTGTTTAATTTTTTTTGTGAGGTTTTTGTATGTGCTTTTTCTTTCTATTTTCCTATTTATACAGATTGTTGGGGTATCAACTAGATTGCCAGCAGTACAACGCTTAATCGAGATTAAAATTATTGCTGAACAACTGCATTTCAAGATATCAACCTTATTACTGCATAGTGGTAAGGTGACAGAAGCAGTTATATGGTTTCGCCAGCACAAGAATGCATACAAAAAGCTAACTGGGGTTCCAGAAGTAATATTTCTTCATTGGGAATGGATGAGTAGGCAGTATTTGGTATTTGGAGAGCTGTTAGAGACGAGTGCGAAAAATTCTCAAAGCCTTTCACCTATTCTCTTAGGCTCTGTGGGGAAACCTTTGTCTGAGTGGGAGTGTTATCCAGCATATTACTACCAAGTGAGCAGCTCTTTACTCCCTGATTTTGTAATATACTGTAGATGTCAATAGAAGCAAATGACTGGATGCCTTTTTTTTCAACATAAAAACGTGAACTTATTGCTTTTATAATGTAGTATGCTGTTATATAGATTTTGATTGTAATTAGAAATTTAACGTGTGATGTGAAATCATCCACTTATAAAATCTATGCCTAATAGCTGTCTCAAAGTGATGCTACCAAATTACTTGAGGAAAATATCAAGCAGCCCAATAGATGCTACCAATTTCAAAGGGGCCCCAAATAAAACTCTGAAACATCATTGCATCCCCGAGGGGTTAAAATGGAATTAATTATTGAAAGTCAAATGACTTAATTGCTTTTCTATCATTTGTAAGATATATGAGAATTTCCAAGATAAGACAAGTATGCTCATTTCCAACATATATGAAGGTATTTCTATGACATTTATTTCCAAGACATGTAGGTATTCCAAGGCATACATGTCTTGTAAATACCTTTATGAGTTTAGGAATTGAGCATATTTGTCTTGAAAATTCTCATATTTGTTTTGCAAATGATACATTTTCTTGAAAAATGCTTCTTTTCTCTTAAAATTGCTATCAATCCATTTATTGTCTTGCAAATACCTCCATTTGTGTTGGAGATTTGCATGTGTTTCAGAAATGTTTTTTTTAAAGTCTTTTGACCCTCAAGATTTCATTTCATTTTTCTCTCTAGGGGTGCAGTGGTGTCATATAGATTTGTTAAATCTGTATTAAAAGATTAGAAGAAAGGGAGTAAAAGTGTGGAAAAGAGAAGAACAGAGAAGAATAGAGGGTTTCAAGAAGTAGAAATATTCAGAAAGGGCAGAGAGAAAGAGAAGAACGAGAGAGAGAGAGAAGAGAAAAGACACAAGCCATCACATTATGCTAACGGTCAAAATCTGAATTACAATAGAGTAGTATCATATCTATAGGCTTATAGGTGCTATCTCTAATTAACTCTAATAGCTTGTAACTAACTAACCAACTAACTAGCCACTAACTAATCAATGTATTATTATTACATAACACGGTGTTTCCGAATTTTTTGAGCTCTTTGATAATCATAGCGTCTGTGGGGGCTGACAAATTCTTCCGTTATTTTAACAGTATGAAGAAAGTTAAGAATATATCTGGCAAAAAAAGAATGAACTGAATATGGCCTTTTATTTGGAAGGAGGTTTTAACAGTACTTTAGATACATTGCTAACAATTTGGGCTATAGATATATTACATTGTCAGTCATTTAAGTTGATATACTAGGCTCCATTTAGGGTGTTCTTGATAGGAGTGAGAATTAGAATGTGGAAGATCTGGATGAAAACATGGCAGTGTGTCTGGATCATGAATAATTATGTGTTTATTGAAATCATTTGAATTTGAATTCTCCTCTCAAAACAACATTGGTTTCTTATGGCCTTGATACTAGATATACAACAACTACAACAAGCCTTATACCTTTGCATAAGTTGGGGTAGCTACATAGGTTGCACAATTTCAGTTTTGTGCTCTATTAACAGCCAAATTTATGGATAAATTGTTAATCTAAAAGTCCTATTCAATAATTTCATCGAGTGTTATTTTCAGTCTTTTTTAACCCATGTTTAGAGTATTCTATACATTGTAATCTACGCTCCCTACAAGTTACAAGTGCCTCCGACTGCGTTTTTTGTACCCAAAATTCTGACTGTATTTTCCTAAAACCCGTAACTCTTTGTAACTAGAGATCTGATTACCTGCTTCTTTTCGTTTCTTCCTTGGCTGCTAGTGTCAGTTGGAAAAAAGAACTCCCTATATTCAGGAGATGATGTTCATATTAGCTATGTGAATGAATTTTTTTTCCATAAACATTTCTATATGCTTGAAAAAGGTAAAGGTGCTTTTCAAGTTTATGCTCATGGTTTTTAGACCGTTGTAGTTAACTGAGTAATCAATCACTACTCTTCTTTTTGAAACAGTTAGCAGCCCAATACTTGAGGGAGAAGAGATCAGCTTTGGAACTTGCAGTTTCAATGTCAGAAGCTTTTGATGAGATTGATAGTACTTCTGAATCAGTGGCCCCTTCAGTTTATGTTGGTCAGTTTTCAAGGTTACTTGAGCGAGGGGATAATGTTGAGATGCTACCGTAAGTGTTGATTGAGCGTTTAACAAGTTCTTGGTCTTTTTTCCAATAACATAACAAGTTCTATTCTGTTCTCTTTGTTTTGTTAAGTTTTTCATTTTAATTTGCAGTCTTTCTGATGAAGAGTTCATGCGTTATGCTGTTTCTGAAGGAAAAAGGTTTCAAGATTCTTTTGAGATAATTGCTCTTCTTAAAAAAGCATACGAGTCTTACAGTAATCTTAAAGTTCTGAGGATGGGGTCCTATTGTGAGTTTCTCATGGCCAAAGAATATTTTGCTGAAGGTGATATTAGTAATGCAGTGCAGATTTTTATTAATATTGCAGCCTTGTACAGAAAAGAGGGGTGGGTAACTTTATTATGGAATGTATTGGGTTACTTACGTGAGTGCTCAATAAAAAATGGCAATGTTAAAGAATTTGTGGAGTATTCCCTTGAATTGGCTGCACTGCCAGTGTCATTTGGTACGGTTGACCAAAGGGACACTGGTCCAGCTGGTCCTGCAAATCTCCCGCAAAGAGAAAGTATACAGAAGGAGGTATTTGAGCTTGCGAATGAAAGGTCTGGGTTGCCATCAAATGAACGCTTCAACAATCTCAAGATAACTGGTGATACAGCACTTAACCTTGATATTGATCTTGTCAGTCCCCTTAGGGTGGTGCTACTTGCTTCCATTGCTTTCCATGAGCAGTCGATCAAGCCTGGTTCATCAACCTTGGTCACAATATCACTTCTTTCCAAGTTACCACTTACTGTTGAGATTGATCATTTGGATATCCATTTCAATCAAGCTGACTGTAACTTTACCATTGCAAATGCCCAAAAACATCAATCATTCAAAATTAGTGGTACTCAACAGTACCGAACGGAGATGTCACCTTCTTTGTCATTAGTTTCGAATAAATGGCTGAGATTGACATATGAAATCAAACCTGGTAAATAAAACACTATCTTTAGACAATTCATGTTTTTGTCATTTTCAAAGTTTGTTTTTGATGCATGTTTTCATTTCTATTTTCAAGCAATTACTGTTTTTAAGTATGCTCTATTTGAACTTCGTATTCACATTGAAGCATGCACTTCTAGCATTAATTTTTCTTAGCTATGGCCGCTTTCTTTTGAATTTGATCTAAGATAATTGTGTGGTTCTCCCAGATCAAAGTGGAAAACTTGAATGCTTGTCTGTCATTGTGAAAATTGGGTCGCATTTTTCGATATGCTGTATAGCTGAAAGCCCTGCTTCTCTGGATAGTTTGGCTCTCTGCACGTCAGAAGAGAGTATAGAAACTCTTCCAATAAAAGATCCTATCCTTGCATCCTCTGGTCTAAAGTCATCACAGGTTGAAGAACCAGACCCACTGGTAGATCTATATCTTGGTGCTTCTGGTCCTGCTTTAGTAGGAGAGGTTTTCATAGTACCTGTAACTGTGATCTCCTTGGGACATGATGTCTACTCTGGTGAGTTGAAGATCAACCTTGTGGATGTGACAGGAGGTGGCTTATTTAGTCCTAGAGAATCTGAACCATATTCTACAGAGACACATCATGTTGAGCTGCTTGGCATAACTGGACAGGGGGAAAATGAATTTCAGTTGGGCTCTGACCAAATAAAGAAAATACAACAATCATTTGGATTAATTTCTGTTCCCTACCTCAAAAGTGGAGACTCCTGGATGTTCAAATTAGAAATCAAGTGGCACAGGCCTAAACCTATCATGCTTTATGCATCTTTGAGCTATACGCCTTGTTGCGATGAATTAAATGTGCAAAAGGTTCATGTTCACAAGAATTTGCAAATTGAAGGAAAGGATGCTGTTGTTCTTAGCCATCATTATTTGATGTCATTCGGAAGGGACCCTTTGTTACTCTCGAGGAACAAGCTAGGTTTAGAGTCTGATCAATCAGAATCACTGCCTTTGAATGAGAAAACTGTGCTCATTGTCAGTGTAAAGAATTGTGCAGAGGTGGCAATACGATTACAGTCCATTTATATAGAAGCTGAAGATGATGCTTTTGAAAGTAAATTCTTTGTTCAAGATGGAAATTCAGAACTTTCAAACCTTTCTCTTCTTGTTCCTGGGGAAGAGTTCAAGAAGGTTTTCACAGTCTCTTCCCACATGATTATCCCAAAGATCAGACCAGGGAATGTGTGTCTAAGATGGAGGAGAGACTTGGGGCTCGACGAGCAATCTATGTCTATGCAGACAGTACCTTGGGCTGTGACTAAACAAAAACTACCAGATATAATTGTGGAGTTAGCGCCATTGGTGGTGAGTTTGGAGTGCCCTCCTTATGCCATCCTGGGACAGCCCTTCACTTACCATGTTAAAATATTAAACCAGACGCAGATACTACAAGAAATCAAATACTCACTGGGGGATGCACAAAATTTTGTGTTATCTGGGTCTCACAGTGATACTATTTTTGTTCTTCCAAAGTCGGAGCACTTACTCAGTTATAAATTGGTGCCACTTGCCTCTGGAAGTTTACAGCTGCCCAAAATCTCAATGACTTCAGTGAGATATTCAGGAGCATTTCAGGCCGCAAATTTGAGTTCTGTTTTTGTATTTCCCTCCAAGCCCCACTTCAACAGTCGTGCCTCAACCAACAAGAGGGTAGAACTAGAGTCAATTAAAGATGGGTAAACTCCTGTAGATATACATGTTATTTATTTTCTCCTGTCCAATATATGGGATAAAAATGCAGTTTTATGGTTTTCCTAACCCTGCTCCTCCATATATTGTTGGTCCGGGCTTCATGGGAATGGTTTATTGTTACTACCATTATGATGAGAGCTAATATAGATAATTGGAATAAAAAATATTTCTCCCATTATCTCTCTCTCTCAGCAGAATCTCCAAAATAAACTGAATGAATAGGTTAGTCTGATGGTGACCAACATATACAAATGAAGTCTCTACGGGAATTGACTCATTGATGGGCAAAACACTGGCTTAGTAGACTACCATACTTCCACCGACTCCTTCGAATTAACAAGGATAAACCTCCATTTATGCGTAACAGCAAAGGAGTGGAAGGCAAATAGTCACCAAATTCACAATATACTGTATAAGACAAGCACGGTCTTAATTCCATAATTTGTCGTTGTCAACAATCCATAATAGTATGGCGGAAGATAGAGTTAACAATATATAAATGGTCACCAAATTCTGATGCATACAATCACAATCCCAAATTGAAGTAACTAAATGAAGCATGCTATTGCCCGAACTTTCAAGCCAAATTGTTTTTGCAAAGAACATGAAATAGAATTAAAGAGATGCAAAATAAGGAGTGGCTAGAGTTGGATTGAAAAAAGTAATGTAAATATAAACATATGTGATATGAGATAATTGTTGACGTTGGTGGATCTGACTTGTTTGGTTGTAGGAAAGTTTGGCAAAGAATTAGAAATGGAAAGAGTAAGATGGAAAGCAGGAGTAATGATGAGAGAGTAAAGTTTGTGGGCCCCACGATAAGTGTGAGATAGAGAGAGAAAACTTGTGGGCCCAGGATATATGTAAATGACCATATTACCCCTTGACTTTTCAATTATTTACTACCAACTTTCTTGGGTTTCTTGCAACCAAACAAGCGTGGCGTGGGAAAAGCGAGTACGATTTGGTTGGGCTGGAATAGACATAGACAGAAGATAAGTGATTTAAGCCCATAATAAAAATAAAAGGAAATGAAAAGACAGAAAAGAATAGCGCGAATGCAGAGTGGGTGATAGCTTGAGTAGCTTCCGTCCTCCCCAAGTCTCTCCACTTCACTTCTCTTCTTTTCTTGTGTAGTCCCTCCATCCTCTCATTGCGCTGCCATTCACGCAAATGCTGCCTTCTCTCTCTCCCTCTCTCTCTCTCGGCCTTGCATGTTCTTGCTGAGCCTCTCTACTTAGGGTTTCGCCTTTCCGCCTAACCCCTACTTCAAGGTACACCTTCGTCTTCGTATTCCCCGCACATGGAATGGAATGGAATGGAATGCTGCTCTCTGTTTTTATTCCTTTCTATTGCATTTTCTTCTGAAACACGCTAACATTTTCTTTCTCATTCTTTTTTCGGTTTTCCTCTTTGTTCAAAAACAAAATTTAAGCAAACTAGGATAAACTTAAATTAACTTGCGTTTGGTTCCTCTTTTGTATCATCCCAGCTAATTTGATCTATTTTGTGCCTGTGCCTGTGCCTGTGCCTGTGTCATACTCTCTTGTGTAAAACACGCGCACACAACCTTATATGTTAACATAGCGGAGCCTAGAAATAAAATCTCAGCAGTCAGCTCAACATATTTAAAGGCCCCATTTGACTCTCTTTGTTTGGATAAATCAAATGCAGTTCCAAGTTTATGTTTCTAATCCTTCTGCAACACGTATTACAGAAACTAACCCATTTTCCCCTTCAAAATATTTGTAGATGAACAGCATTCTCCTTAGGAAGGATCGGAAAATTATATGCCACGCAAAACCGGATCTACCTGCAAAACTGTATGACTTTTGTCCTTGTTGCCTATTCATTTTCTTTTAACTTGTAATATATTCCTATTCCTCCTTATGATGGTGTCAATAAGCAGTAACCTGTAAAACAATTGTTGTCATTACATTTGTTGATTTCATATTCACTGGAATGGCTTGATGGCATTGCTTATAATGATATGGTTTGAGGCACCAAGCTAAGACATACCTATATGTGATTGACCAAACTGTGAAGACAACTCTGAGGGACTAAAGAAATGGGGCCAACCCAATTCTAATCCTTATTTGGTGAGGGTGCTGGGAATGGAATATACTAGGCAGTCTTACCCATGTTTACTATTCGAATTCATGACGTCAGACCCCACAGCAAGTGAATTTACTATTGACCCAAGTCCGCCCTTCACAGCTCTAAGGGACTATATTAGAAATATTCCAATGCATTTGTTGTACGTTACTCCCTCCGGTCCCTAATATAAGAGCCCAAAATTTGAATGGTTTTGGTCCCTAATATAAGAGCTCATCTTACATTCTCTCCTCATTTAATGCATTTTTTCCTACTTTGCCTCCAACTCTCTTTCATATTTATTAATGCTTATGTATTTCTCTCTCTTAAAAGTATCATAATAAATATGGGCAATATTGGAAAACAAGCATTAACTCCAAACACCCAACTAACATTCACATGTTTTCTTAAGAAGCGATTTTTTGGCGGCTAGCTCTTATATTAGGGACCGGAGGGAGTATATCGCATGCACATGATGTATATCAGCAGAGAATTTAATCATTGCGGGACTAAATTGATTTCTATACCAATGTGGGGTCAAGTTGAAACCAACTCCCATTTTCTCTTGGCATTCAACCCCCTTAGAGCTTACCATTAATAGTGAAATAACAACTTGACTAGAGAGCATCAAGAGTGTTAGGCAGTATATCTAGAGGAAAAATTAGCGAACATACTTAAGGATTCAGAAACTTATAAAAATACACTCCACCTACCCAGCAATTTATTAACTGTTTCTATAACTAATGATGGAACCTAATATTTCAATTGTTGGTTTGAAAGCATCTCTCTGGTAGAAGTCTCTTTTACATTTATGTCGGGAAAAAATCTGTTTTATGAGACCCATATTCACAACTTCTGAAGATCAGTCAAAACATATTGTGATCTACTCATTGATTAATCTGAGCTTCTAAATATCTGCAGGCCTTTAAAGTGGAACATAAATCCTATACTTTCAAAGAGGAAACTAAATCTTTCTGGATTGCCTCAGTTTTCCTTACATCCTGCTCCAAAGAATGCACGTGATCAGGATGAGTGGGGGAAATTTTTAAATTTTCTACTCAAGAATGACATGGTAATGATGGGTGTTTTCTTAAGTCCTTTTCTCTTTGCTTGGTTTCCTTTTAATCTTCTCTTGTAAATATTTCATTATATGCGCTTAATGAATTATATTGTATGCAATGACTCTAAGAAATTGGATGGATCTCAATTTCCACATTTAAGCTGTTAAACTGCCAAAGTTGTGGTTTTATGTTTCAAAACGAAGTTCTGCTATGGCTTTATAGAAGCATCTATATTATGTTGTGGTTACATTATTTTATTGGACTGGAGGTTCATTTTCTTATAACAAAATGGATATACACCAAGAAATCCTCTAATAGAAGCTCTATTGACATAAGAAAATAAAACAATAGACCTTTTGATCAAGCTAAAAATGCAATCCAAAAAAGGGTCAACCCAGTTCTAGTCCCCACTTGGTGAGGTGTGCTGGAGAAGGGAACATACTAGGTAGCCTAACCTCTGTTTTTTGCAGAGTGACTGATTCGAATCCACGATCTCACACCCACACGGCAAGCGGGCTTACCGTTGAGCTAAGCCGGCCTTCAAAAATGCAATCCAAGCCTCGACAATTAAATTTGGACCTTGGGCTTTCAGTATGAGCAGTGATCATATTACAAAGTGGGTGTGTGGGAAACCATTTTCACAAAAATTCATATTCTAAAAAGTTTGTTGTTTATTTATAGGTAAATGTGCAAAATTAGGGGTCCTGGAAGAGGTTGGTTATGCTAGTGGAATTTATAGGTGTTAGTGGCAGAGTAAGTGGTAGGTAGAGTTTGTGCTTCAATGTGGACGGTTCTGGTTCCATGAATTATTGGGAATTTTTCTTCGATTGTATGCTATTCTCTATTTTTGAGTTTGATTAAGAATATAGGGAAAAGATGGCTTTCTAACATTCATTGAGTATTTTACTCTTACAGGTTGCTATTTCTGTGGTTGGGCAATACAAGTTCTACATACTGCCTCCTCTTGAGGCCTCAACTTCCAGTGCTGTCAGAGTTGCATATCAGATGGCCAATTCAAGGGAGTATGATTCAGGTGTTCTTCTATACTTTGTTTTTTGTGTTCTCAGACAGTAATCAGTATCACATACAATGATTGAAATCTAATACCATCAGAGACTCTTGTATAGATGAGGAATAATAAAAAATAGTGCAAGCTTAGCCTAATTGTTGAGTTGTTTTGGGGTACGTATTACATTGGTTTCTGCAAGAAGGATGAAAATGATCTGTAGTGGATGTTTCCACTGCAGGTTCTCATCTGGCTGAGGAGCATGGTAGATCTGATGCTATAAATGCAAAAGGTCCAGCAAGTGATGCAGATTTAAGCTCCCCCTCCCCATGCCTTAAGATTTCTCAAGCTGAAGATTGTGCTTGTCATTGTCCAGCTGAACAACATAGCATGTCTCAAAATACTGTGAAGCAGGAAAGACTCTCGGAGAAAAATTATGTATGTGTAGACCCAAGTTACCTGAAAACTCTTGGTCAAGTTCATTCTGGGTGGATTTTTGGTGGAATAGCTGAACTTGTTGATAATTCTAGAGACGCTCAGGCAAATAAGTATGTTTTGTCTTGATTTATTGAACTCTGTCAGTTGTATATTTTTTTGTAGTATTTTGGACAATGAATTGGGAGTTCTAGCTTGTGCATTCAGCACTCTGTTGATACTTCAGTTTTGAAATGGGAAACTCTACTATTATAATCGATCAGTTCGTGTTAGTAGGGTTTTGGAGCTCTTATGTCAACTCATTAAAGTAAAGGGTAGGAGGATGGAATTAATTGAACCATTTCCTTGTCTTTACACTTTCTGTTAAGTAGTCAAAATATGCCTACTTGAAGTCTAAATAGAAAGCGCTCTATACTTCTGCTTATGCCAAAATTAGGGTCCATCTATCAAATTAGAAGTAGCATCTTTCCCCAGATTTTGACTGTCTTTGGAATAGGAAAAATAGTTGAACTGGTATAACATGATGTTTTATGTTCTAGGAAACTTTTATTTATTTCTCCCGTCAAATTGTATTTGTTTGTTGGTGCAATGTATCAGGATGGACATTTTTATAGATATGATAAAATTGAAGAAATCTGGCAAGGATGAACCGATGCTTTCAGTTATTGACGATGGCCAAGGTATGGAATACAAAGAGATATTGAAAATGGTTTCCTTTGGGCACAAACAAAGTAATAGTGATGATCCAGATCGCATTGGCAGATTTGGTGTTGGATTCAAGGTAGAACTTGCTTATTATGAAGTGGGTGGGAGTGGAAAGGTTGTGTGCTTGCATTTATTTCATTTTGGGATAGCTCTGTTGGTAAACATAATTACTACCTCCGTTCCTAAATATAAAATCATTTTACCTAATTTGATTAGATGAAGGATTTTAGTTAAGTTAGTTATTAACACATGATATTACTAATTTATCCTAACTATATACTTATATCCCCACTCTCCCTCTCTTTCTTGTTATTATAGATAAGCATTATTAGAGTTAATTTGGGGAAGTTGGAAAAATTAGAAAATGATCTTATATTTAGGAACGAATTGAAATTTGAAAGTGATCTTATATTTAGGATTGGAGGGAGTATTTCATTTGGTTTTTACATGAATTTTTCTAATGAATTTTTTCCCTTGTCAAAGATTGATTTTGTTTATTAAAAGATTGGCAATAGTTTTTTATTTTCTTATGACTATAACAAGATTATCTTGGCTCTGTTTTACTGATCATCCTTTTTTATGCGATAATAATTTGTTAGTTCTTGATTAGTTTTGTCTTTACTTTGTTGATCTTGGTATAAGAACTATCTCAAAAATGATCTGGAAATTTATAATCTTGTTCAGTTTCATGTATTTTGAATGAATAAATTAATGTGTATATTTTCAGTTAGTCCTATTTATTTTCTTAGGTTCTTGCTGTAGTGGATTCTAAATTGTCCAACTCTGTTTTCCCCCAGACTGGAGCAATGAGGCTTGGCAATGATGCTCTTGTTTTAACCCAGACTGCTAATTCCAGATGTATAGCTTTTCTTTCACAGTCTTTGAATGAAGGGAAAGAGGTATTTTCCGTGATAAATAAATGCAACCTTGCCAACCTTTTTTCTTGGAAATTTTTCAGAGAGGTCAAATCTTGTTTTAACCTATGCACTCTCTGATTTTAGAATGTTGAGATCCCTGTAGTTTGCTATCGCCGACAAGGACAATGCATGGAAGTGGATACAAGTGTTCAGTCTAAAGCTGCGGCTAAGTGCAACTTGAAAGCCATTAAGGAGTTTTCTCCATTTAATAAGTATCTCATTGGTGAAAAGGCTGCATTGTTTTCTAGTGGCACAGGAACACAAATTTACATATGGAACCTGGATAAATGGGGTTCAGATTATTGTCTGCAATGGTGTGAAGGATTAGAAGGCAGCAGCTCTTTCCACCATGGTGACATTTTCATCCGATCTCGAAGAATCCGTTCTCGGCCTGGCCAAGTTAGTGTTAAGGTTGGTAATCTTTTTTTTTTTCCTCCTTTCATTTTCCTTTAAAGATATGGTTGGACTACAAGTGGCTTGAAAATCCAAACTGGTTTGCAAAATGCTGGTCAAAATTGGTCAAACAAGGGTCAAACAAGTTAAATTTTCTTAAGCTGGCTTTTAATCTTTTTGTCTAAGCCCGAGTTTGGTATAAATTATACAATACTCCCCTCAAGTTCGGTCCATATTCAAATAATCCTTTTGATCTTTAAATTTGGAAAATGAACCCTCCCAAACTTGAACTTTTGTATAAATAACTGTCTTGCTGTCAATTATTTCATTATTTGACTAATAGAGCATAATATTACTAGTACTAATCAAATACCCCCCACAAACTTGTTCTTTTGGTGTATATAATACTCTCAAACTTAAAGTTATATGCATCTCCTCCAAACTTTAAATCATTTGCAGACAAACCAATTGTCATATCATATATTTTAGTTAAATAGTGGAAAAATTAACTGCAAGGGAATTATTCACAATGTAAAAGTTTAGGGATTTCATTTTTAAGTCTTAAAAGAGGCTACTACATATTACTTAAAGATTAGAGTTGTATATAATTGAGTCGTTGGTATTTGAGGTTTATATTGTTGAAGGACACTGCCAAAATATGTTATATAGATTTGTTGTCATATGGAAATTATTTTAGTTGATTTGTGTGCATTAAATATGTATATATTTTATAAATGTTATTTTACAATATTTGCATTGTTTTAATTTTAAAATAGTTATATTTTTATATGTGCAAGTTGGTCATTAAATTCTAAATTGTGTGTAATTCAAGTTCAATGATTGATATGGTTTATTAATTTTATCTTTTTATCTATTATGTGCTTTAGGTTCCATTGGATTATTCGCTTAGATCATATCTAGAAGTCATTTTTTCAGTTCCTCGGATGAAAATAAACGTTCAACACTCGCTGGTAATTACATTTTTGTTTTTCTTTTTGAGGATGAAATAAGTTATTTCATGATCGAAGGAGAAAATATTCTTTGAGTTTGCTGAGTTTCATTCTAACAACTACCTTGAACTATGTACAGGTAAGAAGTCGTCCCCTAGGAAATTTTCTTACTAAAACCGTCATTGAAACGGGTTGTCTCCTGGAAAAGCGTGTTCACTTGATTCTGGGATTCAGTCAATTAGAATGGGAGCAGGCAAACTGCGGAATATTTTTGTATTGGCATGGTCGCTTAATTGAAGTAAGCAATTGGCCATACTGTAGGTTAAACCATTTATGGGCTTTTGGTACAAGGTTGATACTTAAAAAAAGAGGATGTGACAGGTTTTTTTTATCTTATGACAAATAAAATAATTCATGATTTTACCTGATATGTTTGTAATTTGGGTTATCCATATAGCACAAGTGCGCAGCATTTCCATGGTGAAGGCATCTGTAGCCATACCAGATGCAGGGGTACACACCAATGTAAAAATGCTGAAATGCCAAATGCATGCTAATGACCCTATTTGACGATCATATAATTCTGTGCATTCTTTTAATTTGTAATTGCTAGAGTGTTGAGTTGTGTGCGTTAAAAGTTGTTCATGTCCTGACATCTTATGTAATTAATCATGTAAGCTGATTTAATATGTTGTTTTGTGTGAACTAAACTCATTTTTCTCTCCTTTTTATAGGCTTACAAGAGAGTTGGTGGCATGATTCATACTGCTGATTTGGGTCGTGGTGTAATTGGTGTGGTAGATGTTACTGATTTGATGGTATGTATTTTTATAATTTTTTAGTATTTTGTTCTTTGGCCTCTAATGTTATTTTGTTTGGAATATAACCTGTAAAAGCAAAGCAAGTTCAACATGTGCTTTGACGCTTTATTTATAGAATGTGATTAGTTTTTGCGACTTCAGTCATGTGTGCTTTCAAGCTGCCGAATCAGTATCTTTCTTGTTAGTCTATAAGCTGCCGAATCAGTATTTTTCTTGTTAGTCTAATGTTGATTGAAGCTGCTTAGTTTTCAATAGTTTTTGAGTAGTTCATTAACTTCCCTTTCAAAATATAAAATGTTCATTCAATAGTTAGCCATTTTTTCTTTTGCAAGACGCCATCATAACCGCTTACTTTTTGTTGTTACTGTATCTTTCATGGCACAGGATGATGGGGATGGTCATGTCTGGGTACATAATAACAAGCAGGGATTCCAGGATTGTGAACCGTATGCACGTCTAGAGCTGTGGCTTGGTAGAAAAGTAGACGAATACTTGGACAATAATTTTGACTCACTAACGTTGGTAAAGAACTATGAATTCTATGATAAATATATCTTTGCTCCGTGCTTGTTATTACTTGTGCCCGTGTTTGTTTCATACTATTTAATTAGGTAGAACTAGCTTAGCTGTTACTCAATTAATTTTTTTTTTAGAATTTCAAGGGTGGAAATTTGATTTTGATTTTTCATCACGAGTTTATTATTGGATTCCATCTTTATTGTATTTTGAATGGGGAAAGATAAATTAATAAAATAATAGAATGCCGTGCAGCTCTTGTTCATTTTTGAACTAGAATCGATGTAGATTGAATACGTATATCATTATGGGGAAGTGAGCTAAATTTATCTGTTTTCTGTTACTTTTAATTCAGGACAATGATAATTGCCTGTACAAGCCAGATTGCGAATGGGTACAATGCGACAAGTGCAGAAAATGGAGAATTTTGCCTCTTGACTTTGACATCGCATTTTTACCTGCACAATGGTATATCCATGTCTATCCCGTCGTTGCACTTGGGTTAGCTATAGAAATGGGGTGGGATGAAGACGGAAAGGGATGCTAGATTTTATAAAAAAAAAAAATTGGTTCATTTCTTGTTCCACAGGAGTATTCTTCTCTCATTTCTATTCCGGTTGCAAGTTGATTTAACTCAACTGTATACTTGGGAATGCATATTTAAAATTCTTCCTTGGCCTCACCTATTTACTTTGACCATGTGTTAGACATTTATTATTAGGTGTTTTCTAGGGCTTGTTATGTTCATTTATCTATTTTGCTCTTCTCTTTCTCAATCATACCTGACATGATTCGAAAAATTATTCCCTTTTCCATTTTCACGCTTACCACACTTTACTACATATTTATATCTTTTCATTTCATTCCCTCTTCCATAACCACTTTTCATTCCTTTAAAACTCTCTTGACATATAAACATATAGTAAATGTTTGGGAGTTAGATTATTCTTGTGTTGCGACAATTTTTAGTACTTGAGGGTCTTTGATTTTAAGCATCGACCTTTCTTATTAAAAGCATGTTCAGTAAAGAATGAGGCCAAAATACTACTCAAACGTTGACTAAAAGGAGAACTATAATTAAAGCACGATCATGGAGTATTAAAAGGAAGTAACACTAACATAAAACTTCCTAAAATAGAGCAATAAAAAGAACTCCAAATATGTGAAATGTTGTTTATGATAATATATTTGTTTTCGGCATAATCATTTGCCATTTTTTTGCTGCATTATATAAAGCACTTTTTTTGATTTAGCAATCTATTTCATAATATCAAGTTCTTGTTCTACCAGGTTCTGTTATATGGAGCCCTTCAAAGGACTGTGTGCAGCTGCGGAAGAAAAAATGGAGCATGGCATTGTCAACATTTCAACAAAGCGGTCAGGACATGCTAGTGGGCAGGAAGATTCTCTTTGTGATGACAAGGTGGATCCTATGAATGTTTCAAAGGCTACAGGTTGGTTGATAAGCCACTTCATTTCTGCAACTCAAGTGGCGAAATACACTCTTCAAGAAACATTATAGGCTGTAGTTGAATGGAGATTAAGGAGAGAAAGTTAGGCTGTAAAATAAAGGAATAGACCCATTGTGTAATCCAAATTTGAAACTCTAGGACTGAGTATAACATGAACCTTTGATCTCTGTTTATACATGCACAGTAAGTCCATAGCTGTAGCCATAGCCATAGGTGACATGACATGACCTAAATTTGACAGGATAAACTCTTGCTCCTTACCTGAGTTGTGAATGTTTGAAAAGTTTCCTTGGAATATACAATGTGTTTTGTGTGCGTTGCTGGTTCGATTTGATTTCTGATCATTGCTTTCTGGTGAGCTTTCAGCAGATGAAAGGTGGGTTGGCTTTGGAGATTTGAAATCGCGCGCTTTCAAAAAATTGAGAAGGGGGCCTCCTAATTCTAGGGTAAGTACGGGCAGGGAAGCTTGTTTTTATGGGTTGGCTGATAATTTTAACGAAATTTATTCAGTTTTAATTCTTGTTTCTAGGTTAAGTCTCCGCATCCCAAATGTTCAGCCTAGTGACTGGCTGCCATTGGACCTCATAGCTGACAGGTTTTTTGGTTCTTTTCACAATATGAATGATCATATGTGAAATTTTTTTTTTCATTTTTGATCTAATTAGCATAACACATGTATGGTCACTAACTGCTGTTTCTATTTGTGTTAGCTTTTTTGAAATGATTCTACAGTATACGAGGTAAATATATTAAAAGAGTTTTTTTTTTCTTGACTGCTAAAACTCATCTTTGATATGCTTTTGTTGTGATCTGGTTGTTTGATTTGAAAATTGCTTGTATTGCCTGAGGACAAAAAAAATTCAAAATGATGTCACCTGGAAGAGCACTTTGCTCAAGAAATTTGTTTTTTTTATTTATATCAAACAATTTTTAATACACAATACATTGGGTAATTTATATAGTCAACCACACCTAGTGAGTAGTGAGAAAAGATTCGCATTTGGTTTGGACATTTATCTTATTCTTCCCCCTTGTTCTATTGTTGGCTCAGTCTTGTTTCCTCTCAAAAGTGGCCGCCACCGAGTGGCTTAGGATTTTTGGGAATAACAAGAGGGAAAAGTTTGATTAGAGTTTATGATTTGAAAAGCAGAAAATTTATAAGTTAAGAGTATTTTGGGCAAAGGTGTAATTTCGCCAAGAAGTGTTAGGTAATGGCCATTTGGCATTGTGAGATGCAAAACTACCAAAAGAACTTTTATAAATGGGGCAATTCCAACAATGATGTTATCAGTTTGAAAACTTCTTTAATTTTGGTCATGTGGGTCTCATATTATTAAATTCTAAATGATTGTTTTTAAAAAAAAATGTGAAGGAGTGTTTGACACTAAATTTTTTTTAAAACGTTAAATACACTTAAACTTTGAAACATACAGTATTTTCAATAATAAACTTTAAAATATGGAGCATTTTTAACACTAAATTACTTAATAAAAATTGGGACCCATAAATTTATACACGTGTCAGACATTTATATAAAATTTGTGGGTTACATTTTTTAAAATAATGGACGTTAAATTTAGAGACAACAATTATGTTATTCTATGAATGACAACAATAATATTTGTCAGGTCTTTGTAATGTTTAAATGCAATTTACAATTGCGTGCACTTATTCATGAAGATTCCATCAGAACTTCTCCTGAATCCATGATATGGATATGAATGCTTGAGAGCAAAGAATTGAGTAGCATTGAACTTGGGTTTCAAGAAAGTGCTGGTGGAGGTGAATAGAAAGTGCATCAAGGGTAGGGTTTGTGAGGAAACTTTTAAATTTTGATTATTTTTTTCTTCTATAGTAGTCACTCTTGCATCCTACTTACAGGGTAAAGGTGCAAATTTACTAACAAGCTAGTATTAGAAGTGCATTCAGCACAATTGACTAATGAAATGTGCATATTTACCAATAGACTATTACTAGAAGTGCATATAACACAATTGATTAATAAAGATTCATATTTATCAATAGACTATTACCAAGAGTACAACCAGTACAATTGGCTAAAAGAAAGATGTAGATCTACAACCAATATTTTATGTAAGGGCAGATTTACCAATACCGTCTATTTTACTCCTATTGACTGTTAAATTTTAAATGACATGGAGAGTTGACCCATTTATTAATGTCTATATTACATATTAATAATTTTTTTTATCAGAATATTACATATTAATAATAAATAAAAGTATCAGTAACATTTTTTAAAACATAATAGATACTTTAAGGGGTAAAGGTGCAAAAGTAGCCACGGTAAATTTCAAAATGGACAACTATAGCACCCCTAATTTGGATGGGGCAAAACCGGCCTTTGAAAATGAAAATGGTACAAAACTAAGCACACCGTTAAGTTTCAACTAACTGCCGTTAGCCTTGGTGTGGGGCCCACAATAATTAAGCCACGTGGATGACACACAGCAAATGGAATGAATCCATGTTGGCAATACATGCCAAGTCACCAAATCCCCAATTTCAAATACCAAAACCCTAATCCCAATTTCAAACACAAAAACCCTAATCCCCAATTTCCATCCCCACACCCCTGTTCCTGGCGAAAGTGAAGAGCTGCTCCTAACCCGAAACCAGGAACCACGAAGGAAGGTGTTCTTCTTCCTCTTCTTCTTCTTCTTCTTCTTCTTCTTCCATACTCGCGAGCATGAGGAGCTGGAACACGAGGTGTTCTTCTTCTTCCACGAACCAAACGAAGAATGGTGGTGGGTTGAAGAGCTGCTCAATGCCTTCTGCTTGTAGCACCAACCACAAGAGGAACCCGGGTCCGAGAATACGAAGTCAAAATCGCGAGGATGAATATGAGGGCCCGAAACGATTCTGCCATTGCGGTGTTGCTGCTCCACGTTGGACCTCGTAGACCAATAGGAACCCTGGAGGAGGTTTTTTGGATGCCGATACTATTACCAAGTAAGTTTATGTGGTTGATGCACATTAAGTGTTTGTTAAAAGGGCTAACTCACTCTGCTTCTCAGTTGCAACATTTGGACATGATTGAAGTTTAAGTGTTTGTTAAGTGGTTGTGAAAGGAAGTAACAATATAATTTTGTTATGGAATGCACTTAAAAGTGTTTGATAAAATGTCAAAGAGAAGGAAATGGTTGAAAATGACAGATTTTGGAATGTGATTGTAGGTGTTTGATAAAATGTCTTAGAGAAGGAAGTTGCAATGTGATTGTAGGTGTTTGATGAGATGACAGATTTAATTGAGTTTGATGTTTATGTGTGTATGTGATAGAATTTTTATGGTGTTTGCTTTGATGTGTAGTGGGTGCTGGTCATGGTTGATTAGTGATATTGAATTCCTCTATAATGTGTACTCAGTTTATGTTGTTTGTGTGTTTTATAGGAGGAACATTGCGATTTCTTTGACTGGTACGATGATAAGTTTAGGCAAAGGGAACTCGAGGTGATAAGGATGCTTCTTGATGAGACTGAGATGGTGCATGGAGATGGTGTTGATGATGGTTATGATGATGACCGATACTTCTTGGAAGAGCTTGATGCAATTCATGGTGAACTAAGGAAGATGAGGAATAGTCATGATCTGAATGCAAAACAAGCAAAGAGGTCTGAGTTGAAGTTCAAGATCGCCATGGGAACATTGTTATTGACATGGGTGTTTCTATTTGTTTTGTGCCTAGGCAAAGCTTAGTTGGTTTGTCTTGTTGTAATTTAGCCATAGGGCATTATCTTAACGAATTCATGCTGGGACCCTTGAGGCAAAATATTTTGAACTTGTGCAAGCCATATGGACTTGTTTTGTAAGCCAATTGGCTATGTTCTAGAAACATGGTTGTGGTTGTGGTTGTGTATGCAAACTCAAATTAATGTTAACATGAGTCACCCTTGGTTTGTTAGCCAATTGTTAAGTTATTGTGTAAATGAGTAATTGATCATTTATTAAACTCAAATGTACATTGGCTAACCTTAATTAATTTCACAAATAGGTAAGAAATTAAGTGAAATTAAGTGTGTGTGTGCACAAAAGATGATAAACATGAAGAGAATTCATGAAGGAACTAACATAGTGGTTCAACAAGATGTCATCATATAGAACTTGCTTGCAAAAAATGGTGTCCATAAAAGGCACATTACATTGCTGTCATGAATATTCAGCTTTGTCTAAAGTGAAGTGCATCAAGTTAGATGGTCTTAGATGCCAAAAAAAAGATAGAGTTGGTGGTAGACATAACCAACCATACCCATATTCTGTTTGCCCAAAAAGACATAGCTTGCTTCCAACAAAACATAGCATCCAAGCAGACATTAATTACATATAAAAAGGAGGTCCAAAACACCTCTACAAAATCATATTCCAAAGTACAAGACAGTTTCAAGCCCCCTCATGATACTTCATGCCGGATCTTGTCTTGGAGACCATGTTATCCCTTTGCCTGAGGAGTTGACGGGTAGTGATGATCCTACTTCCACATTCTTGGAGATTTGGTGGGTGGATTGGATTTGATGGTGCAGTTAGTGGTTGCCTAATCGGAATCTTCCTAGTAGCCTGGCTGTAAGTGTGCTTTTGAGTGTTTGACTTTGCCATCCTCATTGCCTTCTCGTTTGGAATGGGGAATTTCTTTCTACCTTGGTATTGGTCCTCCACTCGTGCAGCCGCGGGTCCATGTTTAAGGACAGTTTGAGAGGGTTGGGCAGGCTGCAATATGCATACATATATCAGCAGCATACATATCATCATATATCAGACATAACATCATACATGCCACAGTTTGAAATATGTACTATATTCTGATTAATCACATAAATACATGTCATACATATTCAGTATACATATTCTGATTAATCACATAAATATATATCAGACTATATAAATACTACCTCAGAGCATGACATTAATTACATAAATACATGTCATACATATTCAGTATACATATCAAGCATATAAGTACATATTCAGCATACATATTCAGCATATAAGTACATATTCAGCATACATATTCAGCATATAAGTACATATTCAGCAAGTAATCATCATTTCTGCAACTTATACATGAATTTAAGTAATACAAGTTCCAAAACAAAAACATCACAGTTCAACTAAACAAAAAATCACATCTCCATACCAACTCAGCCATTGTAAGCAAGGAAATAAATCAATTCAGAGCTGTGAACCCCAAACTATCCTAGACTCGTTGGATTTTTTATGCCCAAAAGTTAGGGTTTTGTAGTCACATGAAAAAACCTTCAAAGCGAGCTCTCAAATCCGCCCTCTCTAACATCTCTAATAGCAGAAAACCTAAAGTGTGTTTAAAGTGTGTGCACCAAAAGTTGAAATTTCTAAAAAATCTGACTATTCATGGCAGAAACAAGGAATTTGTGGTCCCATTTCACACTTACTTGGCTTTCCTCTTGTCGTTTTGCCCTTGGACCGAATCCTTTCACGTGCTTCTTCAACGTCACGACCTCCCCCACGCGACCTCTCCCCACGCGAGCTTACACACCTCACCACAGCTAACACACGCGAGCTTACACACCAGACCGAAGCTTACTAACGCGAGCCATGGGTTTCATGGCATGTGGCTAGGGTTCGCACCTTTGTGGCTAGGGTTCATGAGATGTGGGTTCGAATTTGGTGGTGGATGTGGCTAAGGGGTGGCTAGGGTTCGCACGCAAGTTATGGAGATGGGGGTTTTTGTGTTTATGTTGTTTTGTTTCTCTTGGCATGTGTTGGCAGTATACATGTGTTGTGTTTGTTATGTTTAACCACATGACCAATTTTTTCCACGTCACCAACAATTTTTTCCACGTCATCAGACACATTTAACCACATCACCAATTTTTCCCACGTCATCACGCCATATCAGCATACCCGGTCAACTCACAGTCAAAGTTAACCCCTCTGTTTCAGAGTGACAAATTTGTACCATTTTCATTTTCAAAGGCCGGTTTCGCCCCATCCAAATTAGGGGTGCTATAGTTGTCCATTTTGAAATTTACCGTGGCTACTTTTGCACCTTTACCCTACTTTAAGTCCCAAAATTAGAAAGACAAATGAATCTTTGAGCTATAAGTTATAAATCATAGTGCATGATGGTTCGTTCATGAGAGCTAGTAAACCCTAAGCTAAGTTCAACACCATATACAAACGAGAAGTATTTTAAGGATAATGGTTCACACAGAATGTGAATTGTTGGGTGTGAGGACACAGCTAACGGCTGTTGCCTCAAAATAGATGGTATCATTAAATATGTCCTTACATAAAATGTTGATTGGTAGATCTACACCTTTCTTTTAGTCAATTGTGCTGGTTAAACTTTAGGTAGTTGTTTGTTGGTAAATATGCACTTTTTATTAGTCAATTGTGCTAGATACACTTCTGGTAACAGTCTGTTGGTAAATATGCATTTTTTATAACTCAATTGTGCTGAGTGCATTTCTGGTGAGTCTGTTAGTAAATTTGCACCTTTTATTAGTCAATTGTCTTGAGCGCACTTCTAGTAATAGTATATAAGTAAATTTGCAGCTTAACCCTACACACTTGAACTATTCGTGTATAATCTCCCATTTGAAGGTATCTTGATGCCACTGGAGGAATATGGGAACTGGTAGTGTATTGAAAAAACTAATGGATGAGATAGCTTCCCTCCGTTTTTTACTCACATTTGCTCGCATCTTGTGCCGTTAAACAACTTCATGTTGGAGTTATATTTCTCATATCTAGGGGTGAACAAATAAAATGACAAATAAAGACCTATGAATGTCTAAAATGTCAAGAAAATCAAATTTCCAAAATAACAGGTAAGAAACTCAAAAATATACAAAAGAACAATTAAGGAATTAGACAATTATTAATTGGTACATTTCAATTGTTAATAGGTACATTCCAATAGTTAATTTTTCTATTTAGAAATTTGAGTTTCGAAAGTTTGAGTTTCTTGTCTTTTTAGACATTCGGGGTCTTTATTTGTCATTTTCTCTTAATTTTTTCGATTCCTTAATTTGTTTTTGTTTAATCTTATTTGATTATTTCTTAAAATGTATTCAAAATGGATGACAATTTCTAGCGAACGTTGACTTATGAACATGTATGTTCTAATAAGTTCTAAGGATTAGTTTATGTCCATGTCCAGAAAATATTTCTAAAAAACTCTATCACCACGCTGAAGACTCGTCTATATAATATTGAAAAAAGTAATGCCCACTACCCTCAATACACAAAATAGCCAGAAGGCCTGATTACTTAAATTAACTTGCCGTGTTTGAATATTAAAGGGGGGAACTATGATATTGATTACATTGATGCATTCGACCTGAAAAATTGCAACACGATGCAGGATCAAAATCCATCTTAAGAATGGCGACCAGGATCTTGAGATAATCGCATATTGGCAGGCTACCCCTACGTAGAAAGGATATAATAACAAGACCATCATCATGATCACAATGACTCTGGACTAGTGGATGGCCTGATTCTTGAGGGCATCCGCTCATTCCCATATTTCAAAGAATTCTTGGGCGTAATGGACATTCTGTTCAAGACGGATTCAATGTCAAAACCTTTTTCTGCATGGCTCCCCATCACCATTGCATCATCATTTTCACTCTCACTGCCACTGCTGCCTTCATCGTTAACATCATCATCATCATCATCACTATCATTGGTCGTTCTCACCATTGACCAGAAGATGAAATATTTGTGAATGTATCTGCAAAGAGTTGGGAGGGGACCAATGCGAAAACAAAATCAGCAAACAAATAAAAAGGGTAAAACGCATGGTATAGTTTAAGTTCACACAATTGTCTCACGGCACTAGAAGCCATCTCTCTTACCCATCACTTTTCTTCAGCAAACACGGATCAAATGGGAAGAACATGTCCAATCTATCCATCCCACCAAAAGCCCTAGAAAGATCAGATTCGAGCACATCATTGAAGACAAATGACTCTGATGTAGTGAATAGATGAGCAGCCTTTACTTGCCTAAGAAATTCCTCGACAACAGTCGGTAAACATACCTGTTCAAAAGAATTACGTCAGGCTTGTATCTTACCATAAGTATGCATGCTGCTGGATAAGGTTTAGAAGAGTCAAAAGATAAAACTATCATATCGTCAAAAGAATTTTATTCAAGTGTGAATGAGTTAAATTTAACATACATTACACGGTCACAAACCATGACCAAAATATACGACAAATTTCTTACTGTCAAGGGGCTCAATTTATGTTTCAGGATAGGCTCTAGGGGCATATTGAGAAGTTGAAGTTTTAGCCGTGGGACATCCATCAATGACCTCAAGCGGAAGCATAAAATGTACATGATAGCCTGCATAGAGGAAAACAGAAATGAACCATGAGAAGCAGTCAAACTCGCACAAATAGAGCATGGTTCGACCTAAGTCCTAAGCCAATAATAATATTCATTCAAGATTTTTGTAGGAAGAAAATATTTAAGATTTCAGACACACACACACATATATATATCAATAATCAAATGACTAAATATCTTCTGTACATCCACGCAGAAGTGAATTGCTGGAATAGGACACGGTATAAATGAAGTTGAGACATCATAGCCACAGCTTCATCTTCCTCAACGAGTACCCCAGAAAAGAGATTGAGTCAAGAATCAACTTAATCACCTGGCAACCCGAGTAAAATACTTGATGCACCAATGGATTCATATCTACAACATGAAGCATCGTATACTCATGACACCAACTTACTAGCCTGCCAAATTGAAAATAATAATCAGATCAAACATATCAATATCCATACTTTATAAAATATACAATAGATATACAATTTGATCATGCATAATCAATTCATAAATTTTCCCAAACCTCTGTAAGATGTTAGTAACCAATGCAGCTGAAAGAAACTTTGCACGAGATAAATAACTAGCAAGATAAGCAACAGCACTCATCCTGAAAAAAATTATAGAAATAAGACATCAACATCACAAAGTATGCTTGAACAAATATACCGCACCTTTAAGCAAGTCCAGGTACAGGAACTGTTTGCAAACAAATTAAACTTAGGCTACAATGGATTGCATTTTATGAGGCCAACCCCGTATGCAGTAAAGCCTTATCCCTTTGTTTTTTTTAAGAAAAAAACCAGTCTTATCCCACTGTCGAGTACAAGAATAATACAACCCCATTATTGCTTATCCATGTTCATGAGTTTTGACAAAGATTTACGTTGACTATCAAGGCCTAACACAACCCTCCTCCTTTGCCCGGCTTGGGGCTGACTATAAACATAGGTAGAGTTTCATTAAATACAATAAATAATAAAAAATTAAATTCTTCATATGGGAAGGCCCAGCAAAGGGCCTTACATGACCTCCAAAACATGACAAGAAACAAATACTACCTAGTTAGAGGGGGCTCAACTTCGAAAATAAACATATTTGCAAGCACCATAGCAAATTTCACTCCACATTCTCCAGGATCCAGAGCACAGGCATAGAACATCACAAACTGCAGAATTAAGATAAACATATTATTCAAAGATGAAACATAGAAAAATTTGACAAAAAATAGCACAGCACAAGCAAATTAAGAACACAACATTAAAACATATATAACTGGATGTAGTACCTGGGTGAATTTTGATTTATAAGCAGTCAGTACAGTATTCTGAAATGATGTCAAAAGAACATCGAAAACCTACATAGAATTTGGCCAACTCATAATAATCAATCATTTATACAACATAAGAATGCACAAACTAGTTGAAACAAAAATAAATCCAGAAATTGTATGGGGAATACCTGAGCCAAACGCCCACTGCTATGACAAGATTCAAGATGGTCAAAAGTCAGCACCATCAAACAATCTAACGTTTCAGCCACCAAATTCCCTTGGAGACACTTCCGTCGCAGTGAACCTTTAGAAAGCTGAGAATACAAAACAATAAACATGAAATAATGTGTATACATAATAAGCGCATCGTACAAGACTGAACATGCATGTCAAACAAAAATATGAAACAAATTTATTTCACTCCAGTGGAAGCCAGATCACTGTTCAACCAATTGACCAAGAGGTAATTATAAAATTCTCAAATTTATATATATGTAGTGTCACACATGTTTTCAAGGCTACTTAAGGTTAAATACACATCAATGTTGCATTAATATATCAAAATAACATGAAACATTGGTGACCAAAAGTTCAGGAAAACGTCCCAAAATGTATTTTTGTATGATGGAAAAAATCTGTTTGAACTGAACTTTTTGAATTAACAAACAGACATCTCAAACTTCCCCAAAGTGTCCTTATCCTAAATCATGGTTTTAAGGCTCAAAGGAAAAAGTTATACTTCTCCAAAGCTTTGCCTGAAAAGCCTCCAAACTCGTTCTAAAAAAGAGTCAACTGGTACCTCATAGCAGTCGACTGTCATCCTATCATCCGTACAGCCCAAAATTTGCCTTGAGTGGCTTCGATTCAAAAAATTTTGGCACTCCTTGATAAAGTCACTCAACCTCAACTATAACAAACTCAAGTACTACTCAAACATCTTCACTTGAAAGAGGCATGCACCTTAATAAGGCCCTTCATGTATCTTGAAGAACATGATTTGAAGCACCTTAATAAGGCCAGAACCAGAATCTAGTTCTAGAGAAGAGAGTGACAATTTGCTATATTCATCATATTTGAAACATAATACATTGAGAAGATATATATAGGCTAACTCCATAACTGAAAATAACTTCCCTACCGAGGAAAGTACTTGTTGCAAGCCTTGTCAAATGCATTGATCCAACTCCCAACCTACTAGTTGAATATCTAACCCACCCATAGAAAACGACATGAAAGTTTGAGTCACTTCTCTTATGAAAATAAATTAAGAGGGAGATACAAGTGAGGATATTTCTATTTGGAGAATTTATAAGATTTAACAAGATGATATGAGCACAAAAGTAAGAAACTTTCCTCTTTCAAAAAGTTTAATGATCAAGATGGATTGCCTATTTGTTGAGCTGAGAAAGAACCAAATTCAACTTAGCTTTAAAAATGAATCTCCAAGTAACAAAACATTGAATCATAAGTGAGCTACATGACATTAGACTCGGAGCATCGTACCATATCATCAATCTCAAAGTCATCTACGGGTTCAGCAGTATCTTCCAACTCCATATCAAATATGTCTTTAGCTTCATCTTGTAAGTTACCGTCCCATTCAATCTCCACCTATACAAAATTAGATAGATTCAAAAAGTTCGTGAACAAATTACTCCAGTTTTCTTTTACCAAATACCTCAGAGAAGGCATCGCCAACTTACATCCAACTCTATCATCTTATCCACGACTGCAACAAGCATTGTTACACCAACAATCTCACCAATTGCACCACTCTCCAGCCTCAACATATTCTCCACATATATGACAATCTCCTCCTTCTACAATCAACATAGATTTCATTTGTGAGGAACAATATAACTGTAACATTAACTTCCATGCAAAACAGTTCTATGAAGTATTAAAAAAAACTATACGAGCATGATAGTAATACTGACAAATTTAGAAGGAAATATCAAAATAACAAAGTTGGGAATGAGAGTATATTTGGTGTAGTACACATTTAAAAACGTTTGGGGTTCAACATTTATTTTCCTCTGATGCAAGAAGTAATTTAGTTGATATCTATTTGCAACCAAAATCCAATTTGAATTCTTCAGATGAATGTGAATAATGGATACCAACACAGGTAGAGTGCAAAACGAAATCAAGCTTGTTACTAAACCAACACATGAAACACAATATATATAAATTTAAGCAAATTAATATACAGCTTGATTGTTTGTTCTTCTAGCGTTGGAAGTTCTAAAAAAATTGTGAAGCTCACAAACAAAGACACCAGGCCAGTGGAGTTAGTAATCAAAAGATAAACTAATGGATAATCTAAAAATATATCAAATATGTCATGATTTAATAGACTATTTTGCAACCTTAACCTCTCCAAGAAAAAAGTCATTTAGGTCCTATATTTAGGACCGGAGGTAGTATTAAATAGTACTCCCTCCGGTCCTAAATATAAGACCTAATTGACTTTTTTGAAAAATTCTTAAAAAAAGCAAAATAAGTTAATTATAAATTGATTTACCTAATTTTTTCTCTTAAACTAGTTTATTTTACCCATAAACTAATGGATAATCTAAAAATATATCAAATATGTCTTGATTTAATAGACTATTTTGCAACCTTAACCTCTCCAAAAAAAAGTTATCTAGGTCCTATATTTAGGACCGGAGGTAGTATTACTTTTTTGCTAAATCTCACAATTCGACACATCTAGCAGGTCAAGGTAAAAAAAGTGCTTTCAAATTCAATCAAAGCCTAAATTGAACTCACGTGGTGCTTATTGTGACGATTTGGCATCTTCTGGACAACTATTGGAGATAATAGCATCGGGGCAAGAGGCACCAAATCAGATATATCTTTCAATGCTGCGTGCACACGAGACAAAACTTCATATTTTCTAGTAATGCCGCGCGGTTGTTTCAGCCATTCCAGTGAGTGAGAAGGTGGCACAAACTCCCTCACTAGCATATCCAAACACATATGAACAAATTCCCCATTGGAGGCCGCCTGCAATAATTAAAACATGGGAAGCTTAAGCAAAAAGTTTACAAAAACGCTTCAACAGAAGACAATGTGGGGTGAGAGCATTGGAGGGTGTACCAAGGATAGGATGAGTTCAAGCAATGCATCTATGACATCAGTTCCATGATTCCACAAACGCAGGCCAAATACCTGTATAGAGATTTATGGAGGAATAAAATGAAGTAGTGAGGGAGGGAGTATGAAGAAGATAAGATGGAGGAAAGCTTACAGCTTGAATGAGAGCAGAATGATGGAGCATATGTATAGAGGAAACAGCGCCAGTGAGTGCCTTCAAAGTTGTCTGAATAAGAGGGTCAGAAAAGGTGAAGGCAAGAGATGAGGAAAGCATGGAAGGAAACATGAGGAGAAAGGGGGAACCTACCACGAGGAGAGCAACCTGATCGGCAGTGTATCGATCCTTAGAGTGAAAATGTCCGAGGAGCTCCTCATAGTTATCCCGATTGTCCTGGGCGAACAAAAAGCGATAGGTTATAGGTTATAGGTTATAGGTTATAGGTTATGTTATGTGGACAAAAAGTGATGAATGAATTGTGAATTTGAAGCATAGCATAGCATACGAGTTGGGCTGAAATAAGGGCATCTCGAACATGGTAAGCTAACTCCATATCGCTGAAATCGCCATGCTCCGTCTCATGGAGGCCCGCCATGTCACTCGGCACTTCCCTCCCCATGCTCCTTACTTAGCCTCGCAACACAATAATCGCCACCAACAGCAACAAAGGCAAACCCTCAAATCCAACACAATGATCCTGGTGACTGGCGGCTACAAAGAGGAGACGCCGCTCAGGGTTTCCATATACCCAATCATATATACCTACGCTTTTCCCTTTTTTATTTTCTTTTTTTTTATTTATATATATACTTTCATTCACCTAATCAAAAATGCTTCTTTTTCGCCAACAAATACTGATTTTGTATATATTCATAAATGCTTACCAAAATATGTTTACATTTTATAATCATTACTACTAGTATATTTTAAAATTTAGCCATTTAAATCTACATTTATATCTATGGATAGAATTAATGCTTCCGAAATAAAATAACTAAAAAATAAAATAAAATGAATAAAAGTACATTTTTCAAACATTCATAATTAGTTATGGTCTTCAGTTCGAAAAATAATTATTTATAGTAAAAAAATCCATTGATAATTAGGAAGAAACTTGATTGATAGATATTTATATGATGGTAAATTGTCAAAAATGGCTATGCCCATGTATTTATCTCCAATTTGCATGTGGCACCTTGTACATTTATAGGCTGTAAAAGTGACCTTGAATTCACAAATCGCTTCAAAAATGACATCTCCATTAAACCATTAATATTCTGTTAAGTACTCCCGTTTTATTATTTTTTAAATGAATTTTAAAAACTCAAAAATCAATTTTTTTCGGAAATTGTATTCCACGGAGTGGGGACTATTTTTATTTTTAAAAAATCATTTAAAAATATGAAGTGGGGCACATGTAACATCTCAATCTTATTAATTTCTATTTGAATATAATTAGGATATATGATTTATTAGACAATTTGAGGTTTAGATTGTATTAAATAATGTATTATTTGATTGAAGTTTTTGTAAATATAGTTATTAGAATTACTCAGATACTACTACAATAATATTTGAATAAACACCCAAGACTTTAGGTTAGTTAATTAGATTTTTGAATTATGACTATTTAGAATTACAATATTTTACGATACCAATTAAATTAGGTGAGATTAGATGTGTTTATATTAAAAATATCAAAGATTGAAATTGTGGATCAGCATAACAATTGGTATTTCATAGAATTATTATTTGATAATGAAAGAAAAAATATATATATCCAATGTCTTATCAATAAACTTATAAAAGATATATACCCATATCTAACAAACTTCTATTAAATCTATCTTACCCAAAATTTGATCGCAATTAATGATACTGATGCAAACAAATATATGTGTGTATAAAACTATCTGCGCAATTAAGGGATATTATTCCCATCTCAACCCCTTTTCATAAAATAATAGTTATGCTGATCAAAGAGATTGCACATACACGCCTATTAGAATATAAGGAGAAGTTGATGAAAAAAGAATATAAGGAGAAGCTGTATAAGGTTAATTCCTTCACAAAATATGCTACGAGAGAGGGCGATAGAGAGGGAGATCTGCGTCAAAAGAGGGGAAAGAAAAAGGCTTTGAAGATTTAGATGGGTCTAGCATTCAAACTTTAAATATGTATGTTCACATATTGTTTTTTGAGTATTTTGAAACCATGGTACTCACTCTATTCTTAATTATAAACTTGACTTTTTTTTGAAAGTTAAGAAAGAAAATTAGACAACTAAATTATAACATATAACAAATGTAACTACAGTATATGTTAGTTTATAACTAGAATAAACTAGTTTTGAGGAAAAAAGATAATTTTAAACCATTTAAAATGATAAAGTTTGTAACTTTAACTTTTTCCAAAAAGTCAAAATTGTCTTATAATTAGGGACGTGGAAGTATCACATATGTGTAGCATCCTAATATTTTAATGCTAATATTTAAATAATACTCCCTCCGGTCCTAAATATAAGACCTAATTGACTTTTTCTAGAAAATCCTTAAAAAAGCAAAATAAATTAATTATAAATTGATTTACCTAATTTTTTCCCTTAAACTAGTTTATTTTACCTATAAACTAATGAATAATCTAAAAATATATCAAATATGTCATCATCTAATAACCTATTTCGCAACCTTAATCTCTAAAAAAAGTCAATTAGGTCTTACATTTAGGAGCGGAGGTAGTATATTATATAAATATTAAAAGTGATGACAACATTCCCATTAGACTGCTTGTTATAATACGATTGGACCACATAGTAACCTAATTATTTATCACGGAATTTGAAATATATATACACGGGATTATGTTTGGAGATGTGTGGAAGGATAAGTGGACCACATGGTCCAATCATATTGTGGTAGTTATAAAATGTTATTGAATCTCTCAAATTACATGGGCAATGTTATGTGGTCCACTTACAATCAAATTACTCTATGGAGAGCTTTACATAGGCAAATTCCTTGAATCAGTCAAATTACATAAGTGGACCACATTGTCCAATCATATTGTGGCAAGTGGTCCAATCATCGCGCGTGATTATTTATCACAATAAGTTGTTAAACATTCAAGGAATTTGCCTTATATATACATGGGAATTACTATTGTTAGAGTATATTCCCTCCGGTCCTAAATATAGGACCTAGTTGACTTTTTTGAAAAATCCTAAAAAAAGAAAAATAAGTTAATTATAAATTGATTTATCTAATTTTTTTTCTCTTACACTAATTTATTTTACTTATAAGCTAATGGATAATCTAAAAAGATATCAAATATGTCATGATTTAATAACCTATTTTGCAACCTTAATCTCTCCAAAAAAAGTCAATTGGGTCTTGTAACATCCCAAATTTTGATTAAAGAGAATAAGAAATAATTGAGGTGTCATTTAGGAAATTTAAAGTCTTAAGGAAGAATTTTATAATATTTTGGACAATTTAGGAATATTAAATTCTATGTAGTTTAGAATTTAAAGAAATATAGTTAAAAGAATTAATTGGGGATAGAAAGTCCCATGAAAAGTAAAGTGGAATCTAGATCATGTTATGATGAAAAGAAAGAAATAAAATAATATATACAAACCTTTGGGCTAGAAATATAATTAAGAATAAATAATAGGGTAGTTAATGGTAATTTTCACAAATATATATATATAAACACCTCCCTCACCCGACATCTCTCTCTCACTCCCTCAGACCCTCTCACCCGACACCTCACCTCCGCCCTCCTTCCTTCTTCATTTCCTGTCCTCCTCCGGCGACGGCGACGGCGCAACAGCGGCGGCGCGATGGCTTGGTGGTGCGGCCTCCCCTTTCTCCTTTAAACTCTTTTCCTTCATTTACCTTTGCTTCCCCTTCGTCCGTCTTTGTTCCTCCATGAAAATCCGCGCGAGTTTTTCCGATGCCAGTGACTTCTTTCTCCGGCGGTCGATGGCGGCGAGTGGTGAGGGGACCTTGTTCTTTCGTTTTCATTAGTTTCCTTCTTGTTCCAACTTTATTTCTCACTTTCATTTCCCTTCCCTTATTTTGTGTCGGCCTTAGCTTTTTCCGGCGGATTCCGGCGAGAATCCGGCAACACGTGACGGCTATGTACTCCGGTGAGAATCTCTTACCTATTCTTACTCCTTTTACTTCATTTTTGGGCGAGATTGAGAAGGGGGCAGATTTTAGGGTTTGATTGAATTCGAAAATCTAAGTTGTGGGATGATTTCTATAGTATCATTAGACTTTTCTAAGAGTTTCTAATTGTATGGGTTTCTTGGATTTGAGCCTATGTGATATGTACTTGATTAAGTGTTTATATAAGTTAGGGTTTTTGTATGATTGAATTTTTATACCTTCAGTGATGGAATTGGATGCTTGAGAACCAAATTTAGGTGATTTCTAAGTGGTTTATGGGTTAGTATTGTTTAATTTTGGGTTAGAATGAATTTTGAGATAAAGTAAGTGTTGAAAACTTAGGGTTTAGGATGAATTTCGAATTTTAAAGGAACCAGGGACGTTTTCACTTTTTATAGTGCTCCCTTTTCAGGGACGTTTTCACTATTTAAAGTGCTCCCTTTTTATGCTTTCAGATTTGAGACTGGGCACAGTGTCAATCACGTTTATTTTTGTTGTTGAATTTGAGATAGTGGTGAGTTAGGTTGTGGGGAATCATTTGATGTTGTTGATTAAGTATTGATAAGTGATGTGGAATTGATGGAGGGATTTGAGAGATGAATGGAAGAAGAATTGGCACGGATTTATATATATATTACTGGTTTTAAAATGAGGTACCCTTTAGACGCCCTCGCTACCGCACATCTCACTGTTATAGTGAGTTAAGCGGTGATTACTGGGACAAATTGTCTCATCCCACGATTACTGACATTTTTGCAGGTATTCATGCACAGACGCAAGCAGCAGGAAAGGGAATTAGGTAGTAGTAGTTATATAGACTATTTGAAATTGTATATTGCCAATTTGTATAGGTCTGCATACGTTTCCGCATATATTTATATGTATTTAATATTATTGAACTTTAGGTTATTTATTTTTCTAACCATGTTAGGTGATTCTTTTCTAACATGGTTAGCTATTAATTATCCATGATAGTATTCAGGTTGTATTAGTTTATTCTTTCCTATCATGGATAAATTATAAAAGGATTAGAATAATGAATTGAAATAAATATTATTGGTTAATTAGGTAATTAGTAACACAATGTTACAGGTCTTATATTTAGGACTGGAGGTAGTATTATCTATTAGCATATATAATAGATAGTATTGTTTTTAATAATTACTTTTCGTGCATTGCACGAGGAATCACTAATTAATATATACAATTTAATGTATATGATATAAAATATAGAAAATTCTGGTATAGTTAGTTATGATTTAGTAGGAATATTGAAAATATTTAAATAGAATATATATTTGATAGAGTTAGATTTAAAAAAAAACTAAACTAAATGCATGGTTGTAGTAAGAGATAAAATATACTCCCTCCGTTCCTAAATATAAGACCTAGATAACTTTTTTTGGAAAGATTAAGGTTGCGAAATAGGTTATTAAATGATGACATATTTGATATATTTTTAGATTATCCATTAGCTTATAAGTAAAATAAACTAGTTTAAGAGAAAAAATTAGGTAAATCAATTTATAATTAACTTATTTTTTGCTTTTTTTAGGATTTTTCAAAAAAGTCATCTAGGTCCTATATTTAGGAACGGAGGGAGTATTATGAACCTTACTTAGGTCAAGTTCATCCATTCAGGTTTTCCATTTCTCCAATTACTGGCCGTTAGATTGAATGGATGGTTGTTATAAAAGGACACTTGTCACTCCTATATTAAAAGAACTTGAGAACCTGGAGGAATGAACTTGATGTAAGTTTTTCCCATATATTATTTACAAATATGAAAAAAAAGATATTAAATAAAAACAAATATAAATAAATAGCTATATGTGTGTGTGATAGAAAAGAAAGCAATCAACATATTTAGATACAATAAATAAAACCTAATTAACTATTTAAAAAATTGAAATTACATTTAGATAAGATAATAACATGGGAAATAGAGCGCATGACTGATGTGAATTTATCCCTAGTGCTCAGCATAATTGCAAGTTAGAAGTTGGGAGATTAGAATAATTTTACGTCTTGTGTAGTTAAGAGTTCAAACTTCTAATCAACAAAGGTTGTTCCAGTTGGTAAAGGGGTTTGACTCATAACTATGTGGTTGAGTCTGAATCTCGCGATGTGAGGACCTTATTGGTGGGCGATCTGTAAGTACCTTTGTAAGCGCTCAAAGAGCCTGGAGGCCTGCCCTGACCCTGGTGAGTCTCAGGACCCAACTCACCTAAACTTTTTGTTATCAAAAAAGAAAAAGAATTCAAACTTCTAAGCTCCATTTCATTTTCATAACTTCTTTGAATCATAAAACACGCATCACAAAATTTGTTTTGTGCGGTGAAATCTTTAAAGCAAATAAACTTTTTCTTAAGAGTATAGTGTGGAATTGAGCTAAGCAATTACTTTACTTTATATGTCTCTTTTGGAACATAATGGTTTGATCATATAAATTTGATTTATTAAATTCTATTTTGATTGTACAAAACTCCAATAGAGTGAGAAGTATTTTAACTTATTTTATATTATAAAACTATTGTGTTATATATATATATACACACACACACATACAATGGTTTGTAAAGCTTCTTGTTGTGATGGAGTTTTAGGTATGTTTGTGGAGGATTTTGTTTGGAAGCAGGCGACAAGTCTCTATTGATCATAGTAGTTAACACCTTGTCAAACTCATTCTCTGTTCCTTATCCTGAGGCTTAGAGTTTGGAAATAGACGATTCGTTAAGACGCCTCTTGAGCTTAGACCCACAAGAGAGGTAAGAGAGGGGAACAACACTCGTCGAAGGTAAGTTTGATAATTTTTTTTTTTAAAAAAATAGATGTTTATTGCATAGTGATTCTTTTGCCCTGGAGACTTGGAGTTATGGGTTGGTCTGCCCCAACCCAAGGGTCAGATGGGCAGGGTCAGAACGGCCGTTTAAAATGGGCTGAAATTTGGCCAACCCTAACCCGGCCTGCAGGGTTACAGGGTCGACCCGTCCAATCCGTCACTTGAAAAAAAAAATCTAAACCAAAAATATATGAGTGGCCTAGTCACTCACTGCCCATGCGATAGTGCGATGCGATGCATATAAAAAATATAAACATTCTAAATTATAATAATATCAATACCGACTAGAAATTAAGAGTTGTATCATTCTAATAATATCATAAATAAAACAAGTCTAGCCAAATTCAACCAAATAATACAAGTCTAGTGCACCAAAAATACAAAATACAAAGGTCAAATGAAGCAAACTAAAACTCCATCATTAGGCAATCGAAACTTCAATAACTTCCTCCTCCTCAACTCCCTTACAAGGGAAACTCATTATCCAATTACGAGTGCAGATAAGTGCTTCAACATTTTTTGGAAGAAGATTACTTCGGACTTAAGAGAGTTTGTGATCGAAGGAATTGAGAGTTGATGAAATTGATTGGGGAGCGAAAGAATTTGAAAGGGATTTAGAAAGAGAACAAATGGTTTAGAGAGGAAGAACAAAGTGTTGAGGTTTAAGAGAAGATTAGCCGACAAATTTAGTATATAGGAAGGGGTTAGAGTTTGTTTGATATGTATATAACTATATATTTTTTTAAAAAAATATAAAAGTAAGGTTGGCCCGCCAACCCACCGGGCTAACCCATGTTAACCCGCGGGTTGAATGGGCTGGGCCAAAACAGCCCGTTTTAAATGGGTTAGGATTTTACCAACCCTAACCCTGCCTAAACCCGCGGGTTGCCGAGCTCAACCCGTGGGTTCCACCCATATTCCCGACTCTACTTGGAGTTATGTCAAATGGACTTAATGGGTAATGATCACATTTGGAGAAAAAAGAAGCTCAAGCTACTCTAAAGTTGAGCAATACATAAGTAGATGTTGTTTTCGGATATTAGTAGTTATGTATTAAAATTGAGGTCACATTGCTGTATATAGTGACACAGTGTTTGGTTTCCAATAAGTGACGGGTCGGAGTCGATTTCACGGTATTCACTTGAATGATAGTTAGGTTTGATTAGAGATAAGAATGACATCTCACGGGAGGGGTGTGGAAAGTGGTGTGGTGTAATTAGTAATTAGTAGTAGAGGTAGAGGAGTAGAGGTGAGTGGGGGATCTGGTTGGCACAGTTTATTTATTTATGAATTAATATTAATATTTGGTGAGGATCAGTTGGGACAGAGAAATGAGAAATCCGCGGAAATAGCGGTTGGTATCTGGCGAAGCCTTTCTGCTTAGTCTCCCAATTTTCTAACTTCCTCTACCACTTCCGTGCTCTCAGCTCTGTCTGTTGCTGCCAAATACTCCTATCCTATATATCTCACTTCTACCACTCAGCCAGGCATAACGCACCTTTACTATTGCGCTCTTGCTCTTGCTCTTGCTCTTGCTCTTGCTCTTGCTCTTGCTCTTGTTGACATCACATACGTCTATCTGGATTGATTCGATGAATTGAAAATTTGGCCCTGACTTTATCTTATCTGTAAGCGGTTGTTTTGTTATGATTGCCAAATAATTGGGCTTGTTTATAGTAATTATTATATCTACCTGTCTGTATTGTATATTTGTATTCTGTAAGGAAGGCATAGCCATCTACTAGTAGTATTTATTTCTCTTTCTCATTTAATTGTAATTGTAATTAATATTAATATTAATAATTATTAAGAATAAGAATAGCTTTGTTTTGAGCAGAGAGTTGTATACAGGGAGAGGGGGATGATTTGAAAGATTTGAATTTGGGTCGGTGGGGGAAATGGAGTGTGCGTGGACGTCGGTGGAGGGAGTGGTGGAAGAGATCATGAGAATTCACAGATCTGTGCCGAGCAGGCCGGGTATGGAGGAGGTTGAAGCGGCGAGGGCGTTGATTATGAACGTGGAGAGGGAAGAGGAGGTGAGACTTGAAGGCGTGTCTAGGCAGCCCAAGAGCCCCGCCGTGCCGGACCAGCTCTTCCTCATTCTGCAGGAGATGCAGAGGCAGTTGATTCATTTTCAGAGCAGGGAGCAGAAGAGGGAGGCTCTCAAATTGCTTGATCTCGAGCACCTCCACTCTCTGTTCGACGATTTGATTCAGAGAGCCTCTCAATGCGTTTCCTCTCCCTCCCCCTCCCCCTCTCCCTCTCCCTCTCCCTCCAATGCCACACCTCCTTCATTCGCCATGAACTCACACCCACCTGCCGCCGCTTCTTCCACCTTCTTGAAAGAGCCCCTCAGGACACACACACCCCAATTGTTCACAAGAGATGACAGCTATGTGAGCAAGTCCAAGGCTTCATTCCCCGGCGACATCCCCCGTCTTGCAATTGGGCCCACCAACATCTCTTCCAAACCCCTCCTACTGGATTCTTCCCTCAAACCCCTCACCAAATCTGGTAACAATCAATCTCATTCCTTTTTGTTTTCCCCTCTTGCTTTTCAACTTCACGCCATCTGCTTCAGATGGCCGTGGTTAGTGTATTTATCAGTTGGTCCACATATTTTGTTGTCAACTTATTTCCATAGTCATTTGTTTTTGCTCTGATGGAATGTGTTGTGTTTTGCAGGCCAAGATGGTGATAAATTGAGTTTGATAAAGCTTGCCAGTTTAATCGAAGTTTCTGCCAAGAAAGGCACTCGGGATCTCAGCCTCCAGAACAAGTTGATGGACCAAGTTGATTGGCTTCCCGATTCACTGGGGAAGCTATCCAATTTGACTTCCTTAGATTTGTCTGAGAATCGGATTATGGTCCTACCTTCTACAATTGGAGGCCTCTCATCTTTAACTAGATTAGATTTGCATTCTAACAGGATCGCTGAGCTCCCAGATTCTATTGGAGATCTCCTTAGCTTGCTCTTTCTTGATCTGAGAGCAAACCAGTTATCATCTCTGCCCGCTTCTTTTGGCAGATTAATACGTCTCCAGGAACTTGATTTGAGCTCAAATCAACTTTCTGCGCTTCCTGACTCTATAGCATCACTTGTTAACTTGAAAAAATTGGATGTGGAGACAAATGATCTTGAAGAACTTCCACATTCTATTGGTCAGTGTTCTTCCCTCACAGAGCTTCGTCTCGATTATAATAGGCTAAAAGCCCTACCAGAAGCTGTGGGTAAGATTCAGTGCCTTGAGATTCTGTCTGTGAGGTACAATAACATTAAACAACTACCGACAACAATGTCATCTCTTACAAACCTGAAGGAACTTGATGTAAGTTTCAATGAGCTCGAGTCAGTGCCTGAGAGCTTGTGTTTTGCAACCTCTCTTGTCAAGATAAACATAGGAAACAATTTTGCTGACTTGCGATCCATACCAAGATCTATTGGAAACCTTGAGATGCTTGAGGAATTGGATATCAGCAATAATCAAATACGTGTGCTTCCTGACTCATTTAAGATGCTCACAAAATTACGTGTCCTACGAGTGGAAGAGAACCCTCTTGAAGTGCCACCAAGACATATAGCTGAAATGGGTGCGCAGGTAACATCCCATTTTTCAACCTTTTGTTTTGATACCAATGATGACCTTTCATTGCTCAAAGATATGACTCTATGTCTTTTTGAATCTCAGGCTGTTGTTCAGTTCATGGCTGAGCTTGTGGAGAAAAGGGAAAAGCGGGATGTTAAGCCACAGTCACTAAAACAAAAGAAGAGTTGGGCTCAGATCTGCTTCTTTTCAAATTCTACCAAAAGAAAGCGTAATAGCACTGATTATGTGAAAACCTGACTCATTACAGCAATGTTGAAAGCTGTAAATTCTATGAGTAAGTAGAGTTATTTCCTGCTCGGCACTTGAACTTTGAAACTGGTTGGCCAGAACAAAACTAAAAAGAACTGAAAAACTGGAGTTGGCTCGTAATTAGGGTAAAAGCCTAGTATATTCATTTTCCACCTGTAAGCCTGTGGCCTAACTGACCTATGTTCACTATTAGCGACATGGCTGGTTGGTTTGAGGGAACGATAGCAAATTATGTGTTTTTCTTTTTTGACAGGGATATGATTGCGTTAAAGCTCAACAACATTGTGCCTCATTTCTCATTGACTTGGCTGACCTGTGGTTTGTGAAATAGCACTTTGGCTCTTACAGATCAAGTCATCAAACTGTGGTTTTTTTTAAAAAAAACGTTACTCCATCTGTATCTGTTGTTTTGACGGCGGGAAGAAGTGATAAACACACAGCAATGAAATAGAAACGAATAGCAAGGAAGAATCGAGGATATGCTATTTATTTTCAACTCAAATCGATTTTTAAAATAATGTTATCCTTTCTGCCACTTGTAGAGATTTTTTTTTCATGTAATAATGTAATATGGTTCTTTTGCTTATTTTGATGTTGCTAAAAGTTGTTGTGCCATGGTACTTTGCGGAACTTGTTTGTAATGTATTTGGAGGATTAACAGTAATATCTGCTCACTATGACCCATAGCTGGCATTCAAGCGGGTGACTTGCTCGAGTAGAATGTCAATTGGGGTGATCTAGTCATCTAGGGAATGTTTAACAACTTGTTTCCGGAACAGCTTTTCTATTTTGATAACAAGAAAACAGAAAACCCTGTTTGAATTCTTGTTTTTGATAAATTGTTTTTAGAAGAAAATAGAACCTTAAAAAAATATAAATAGAAAAACAATTAAGATATGTTCTCTAATTTTTTCCCCTTTTCGAATCTAGTCTACCAGCTTTTTAGAGCTCATTTTAAGAAACAGTTTTTTTTAGATCAATTTTAAAAAATACTCCCTCCGGTCCTATATATAAGACCTATTTGACTTTTTTTGGAGAGGTTAAGGAAGCAAAATAGGTTAGTTAACTATGACATATTTAATATGTCTTTAGATTACTTGTTAGTTTATAGGTTAAATAAACTAGTTTTAGGGAAAAAATTAGGTGAATCAATCTACAAGTGACTTATTTTACTTTTTTAGGGATCTCCAAAAAAGTCAATAAGGTCTTATATTTAGGACCGGAGGTAGTATAAAACACAACAAAATAAAACAGCCAATTACATTGGCGATGGCATATGGTTAAAGATAGTGGAAGAGGGCCACATTGCGACCATAATCCTCAAAATTAGATTAAGAGCTTGTAATATTTGTATCGCATCTCATCCTTGATCGTAATTGCAGGTGTTGAATTCGATACTCCATATTCCTTGTTCTCCTCCTCCCATATCTCCTTCAAAGTAAGCTTCCAATTGAACAAGACACCGACCCCTGCTTCAATAAATATAGTATTTATATTTTTTCCAAAAAGAAATATCATATCATCAAATTGTAGCCTTTTATTTGTGCAAGAGGGTAAGACGCCGAGAGATTGAGCTAGACTTCGAGTCATCTCCTACCTGTATCCAACAAATAGATTCGTTTATTAGGTAACTGTCATATTAGCGGTAATAGGAGTATATTACAATTATTAATGATTCAATCAGATATCAGCGCCACATCACAAATTGTGTTTTAGGTCAAACACACCACAAAGTTGATGAAGCTGTTGGCAAACTTCAATTCTATAATTACTTTATTGTGCACTTGCATCTGAAAAGAGCTTTGACAATATCAACATTACTTAACGTTGCATAAAATTTGACGACCATAATATTATATTCATATTTGTGACCTCAACCAAGTTTTACGCACACAAAACCTGTGCATCCTCCTTTCTTTAGAGGATTCCCCCGCAACATAAATTGGGTATGCCAACATATTATCAACTTAACATGATGCTCCACATGCTCCCATCTTAAGCCTTGTATATAAAAATATGACAGCAACAATTATGAAATCATTTTGAATATGTTTTCGCTCCTTTCATTGGATTTTTGCCGTAAATGAAATTCTGAACATATTTTAAGAGCCCAAGATGGGAAAAAAAGAAGAAATATAAAGGGATAAAGATTTAGCATTGGACATGACAGCTAAAATGTGGCAATGGAAGGTGCATAATTAATGAAAATGTAGGAAGCAAGAATGGGGAGGGACATGTGAGACATGGAGACATGTGAAGATGAAGATGACATTTGATGAGAAGAGTTGGGGGATGAGGAACCAGTCACGTTGGAAAGGCTGTGATTTGTAGACATCCCAGCTTCTGGGGCTGCCATTCATTCATTCATTCATTCATTGATAAATGATGGGGCCACGCCAAGGCCAACCCAACCCTTTCACTCCTCCCGTGACCGTGAGGCCTCCCTCCCTTTCAGCCTAAATAATTCATAACAATAATTCATTATTATATTATTGGATCCTTCTCTAGCTCAGCTGTTATGGAGCTATGGAAGAACACTATTATTGCCCTGCCTTGCTTATCAATGGAACGACTCACATATTGTTGGCTCCGCCTGTTTCGGACCTTCCTATCCACTTCATTGCAGAAATGTCCATTGATTCCAGAAGGATGGGAGAGCATCCGTGACCGTGACAATACACAGATTACGAGAAAATTATGCTATTCATACCAACTAGAGTCCTAGGCACCCAGGATTAATTTATTTTTTCCAAAAAAAATACCTGCTACAAATGCCAGTGGAACAGATAAACTACCAACTCCAGCATTGCTACAAAAGTCTCTCGATCACTACATTCTTCTGCTACAAACTTATTATGAGACGTGCAGAAATGATAGTTCTTGAACCTTGAATATTGAAACGCAAAGTAATTATGCACTTCCCATTCTTCTCTAAGGCAACTTAAAAGGCATTCCAGTATAGTCTACTAGAATGACGTTCCAAGAAGGCTTGGATGATTATGGACAAAATAATCTTGTAGAGTCTATATATTGACTAGCAATCATGCGCACTTAAAGAGGTGACGGGATTATTCCATATCAAGGAACCTAGCCCACCTCATTTCCTCTCGGGTCTGTCACAACTTCACCACTAGTTGGCCTGCAAGGTTTCATTGCAAAATTATGTTACTAACAAGGATCAGGCTTCATTAATAATATCACTTGTCAAATAGAACAAAAGGAAAAACATAACATGGTAGTACCAACCAAAGAGTAAAGAAAATTTAAAATATTATGCATTCTTTTAAAGCATAGATTAATGCACTTTAAACTATCGTTTTTGCACTAGCTAGCAGCCAGGGCAGAAGTTTAGAAGCCAAGCCAACAATTTTAACCTTATTCCCCCAGCTTCAAATAATAATTTACTAACTATTTAACATTGAAATGGCTCAAACACACATCAGTGACTTAAGCTATTTAACCCTCTCAATTATAAATACTAGACTGTCAGCCCCAAGATTTAACAATTGATTTAACTTTATTTTTTGGTCAACTAAATTCATGCAAGTAGTCTGTTATCTTTGCGCTAACTGAATATCAGCTTTCATTATAAATCCAAACTAATTCAAGCTATAGGAAAGAAGGTTCGGGCAAATTGTGCGCCTGTTGTTATTGTGCAATACAAAGAGAGGAAATTAAGAGGGTTCAGTTTATTTTTCCTTTTTTTCGTCAGTTGGCTATCCAGAGAAAATCACCTTATATTAGAAAAATCACATTTATTACTCTCAACAACTGAAAAAGTGCCTTATATTTTGGGACAAAATCATTTAGAAAACTTCTCCTTATAATGAGACGGAGAGAGTAATAAAGAGAGTTTAGAGACTAAAGTTAAGCTCCCCTGCTAATCCCCCCCCCCCCCCAAAAAAAAAAGAATAAAGAAAAAAGGAAACTCCCTTTTGTCTTGAACACCTTGTTCCAAAGGGCCAATTCTTTTACTCATGACATGGCCCAAAGGAAATATATATCTTTAATCTAAAGTTGATGCAGATCAAGCAATGTCTACACATGAATTAGTGAAAACATAAATACTCACATAAAAAGAAAGAGTACGATACTGAGAACTAGACATAATTGATCATAACAAGTGAAATACAGTGTCATAACCTCATCCACTAATCCCCTTCCTTTATACACTGTTATTCTCATTTTTGAAAACCAAAATTCACATACTCCTTCTGGTCCTTCATGTAAGATCAAGCTTGCATAATTTGGAGAGATCTACTTAATTATAACACATGTTCATGGTTATTAGGTTAAATATAAATTGAAGTCAAGTCAATTAATTTTCCAAAAAAAAAAATATATACTTTAAACGTGATTTATCCTGCTTCCTTAATATCCAAACAAAGTCAACTTGATCTAAGATTAACAACCGGAGGGAGTATGGTTCAATCTCATTCTTAATCCCCTCCCCTGAGGCAGCCACCAAACTGGATCAAAAAGAAGAAAGTAAAGGTTTTGTGCTTCCAGGATTTTTAAATCATACTGGGCTTTTAAACTGTGAATTATCTTTGAATAAAGATTTTCATCTGAAACCCAGAATTTCTGAACCGAAATTGATATATGCAGTAGGGACCAATTTTTTCTTCTATCGAATTATACATTTGCTTCTCAAAAATACACCTCAAGCGCTAAATTATCAACCAGCTGTATAGATATGGACAACAACCCCTGGGGGGGATAACTCGTGAAAGATATAATGGCACAAGATATGTTTGACTTTAAGATTAATAAAATTATAAAAATACATGGAGAAAAAGGTTAAGGTTAATGCACTTACAGTCCACCTATCACTTTAATCGTGTCATAAAACAACCATTGCATAGTTATAGAAGGGCCAACCAGAAGAATTCTAATAGGAAGGCTCCTTGTAAATAGATTGGTCAGACCGATTTTCCTGATAGCCTGCTCATAAGAAGAGCAAATCATTCCATCAACCCCTCCAAATCATTCAAATGAGGATCATAAAAGCCAAACGTAAAGATATAAATACCAGCATAAGATTATCAGCCTTTCTGTTATAAAGCGACGCTACAATATTGTCAGCAGGGTTTGAAATCAAGCTACCAACAGACCCAGCAGCATATCCAGCCAAACATGTCACCCCAAGTTGTTGAGTCATTGAGCAATCCTCTTTCCTTTTCTTAATAACTTTACTATACAATAAATCAACTGAATGCTCGAATGTTGTGAACATAACCACGGAAACTGCCCAAGAAATCAACAGAATACTTGAGCCAATTCATCGATGAGCAGCCATGAATATTTCAACTCGTTATCAGTGGATTATCAATTTGATTATCATGATAAGATTAGTATAAGAACATGGTCCAATAAATCTTCAATAACTGAGATCCAAATAAAAAGGGTTCACTACTTCAATGCCAAACAACGGGCAAAGAAAACAAAGGAACTAATTAATCAGAAATAGATACTTGAATTTGGACATGACTAGCATGTGTGTGTGAGCGTATTGATCATCACTACATCCAATGAAAATACATTATATATTATGAATTCCAGTGTATATTGGCGGGTATATTCTGCATGTATTTAAAATATATAGCATGCCCAAAGTGTAGGCATCAAAATGGCATAACAATAGCATGTGGAGGCCGGTTGGGCCATTGGAGGAAGCAGGTGCATGAGAGTGCAGATATACCCTAGTATGCTAAGAATTGTTTGTTTCATTGCATGAAATGGCATGATGGAGAGATGTGAAATTACAGGGAAGGTTTCGGCCCCAAAGAGGAAGAAGCCCACGGTAGAATCTGCAAAGCAGAACAGGTTGAACATCATCCCCTAGAGAGTAGAAACAGATGCAGAGAAGGAATGATAAATTGCATAAAAAGCTCACCCTTGTGTGCCTTCGGAAGCATACAACTTTGGGAAGCCATCAAAGAGGCCCTTGGCAAAACAGGGCTGTGCCTGCACTCTCACTTTGACAGCTTCGAAAGGGCAGAGAGCCATGTTGGCAAATACTTCAGCAGATGCGCTGCTAAAAAAGTAGACGAGGCTGCTGTTAGAGTGTGGCATGATATTGGAATAGAGAGCCTTGAAATACTCATAGAGGCCGAATCTGCAGCCCCCTTGAGCTCCATATCCAAAGAACTTGCCGGCCCAGCCTCTCCAGAGGGCAGAAGGGCCCTGTTCTCTTAGTATGGTAGTAAAGCAGGAGGAAATGCTGTCATATTTCATCGGGTGCACCTGCATATTGACTTTGAGGACGTCGAAAGGAGTGGTGGCGAGATGGGTGGTGCCGGCGCTGAGCATTCCTCCGATGGCACAGAGGCCGTAATACCTAGGGGTGCCCTCCGCGGAGGAATCCATTTCCGTGGACACTCACACAAACCTAACTTGGAGTCACCAAAAGAAACCAACTTTGCCCATGACCCTTCTGGGCGGCACGGGAATCGGAATCCTGTTCCTGTTCCTATTGTACGATGTGGAATGAGCATGGCCAAGTATGAGTATTACACTATTAGTATTAGTATTACCTACCACTCTCGCGGGCAACTAGCTCAAGTAAATCATTGATTTGAGAGATTGGATAATAAATGCTCACACTATTCTAATTCTAAACTCTTCTAATGATAATAAATTATCCAATTTTGAGTAAATCATTTGTAGAATAATTAGACCCCACGTTTGAGAGATTGGAGGCAATTGATCACATTAAAGAGGAATAAGTTCCTCAACTCTAGTAAATTATTTTTTCATTTTATTATTGTTTATTGTTGTTGTTAGATCATGAGTTTTTTAAAAAAATAGATTCTATACAATGACAAAACACAATCTTCGTCATATTGTTATATTCTATCGTTTATTTTCTATTTTTAGTTTCTTACAATTATTAAATATATACTACTACTGTTTTGACTTCTGAAAATATGTATGGAATTTTAATTTGTATTGAAAGTATATACAGATATGCTTATATGTTGGATAATTTCAATTACGGACCATTATAGCATCATATTGTAAAAGTAGGACAAAAAAACTCTGCCAAATCACTGCAAGACCTTAGGCCTGAACTTAAATTAATTGTGAAAGGGAAAATGGGTGAAATAGCCTCACTTTCAAATAAAAATCATGTCACAAAAAAATATTCAAAAACCTATCAAACAGGCGTGAAGCGAGTGAGTGATGATACGATGCAACCTCACTTTTTTCTTTTTGGTTACCCAAGGGTGTCCTCACCCGCGTGTCAAGTGAGACTAATCCCTCGCTGTTCTGAAGTCCCATATAGGGGTAGACAGCTGGCTTGTGAATTTGCTCCATTCGCAAGAGCTAGGCATCGAACCCTCAACCACTTGCTTAAGGGACGAGAGTACTTACCACTCACACCAACCCGCCAGGTTTACGACCTCACTTTTTTGTTCAACTGGAACTCCCTATTTATCTATTAAATGACTATACATTTTCTCTTTCCTTTTTTGAAAATCTTATTTCTATTTCACTTTTTATGTTTTCTTCTATTTTTGTAATTTTTTCTTTTTAGAAAATGCATCAATTCTTTTATTCAATCATACTTAATATTTTTCAGTTTTCTCATTCTTAAAAAAAATATGGCTTGTTTATTTATAGGTTAATATATAACACTTTCAAAATAGGATTAACAAAATTTATTATACTTACTTATTCAAGCTAATGTATCCTCTTGTTCACTCAATTTTACCTACTTGATCATGTAAGTTTACCCATTTGATCACATTAGTTTTGATGTTGGTTTACCTCCTTATTGTTGTTTATTGTCACTAGTACACACATGTTCATGCAATTTACCCATTTATTCATCTAATTTACCAATTTGTTCATCTAGTGACACTCTCCATCGTTTCATGAGTTTTCCTTATTCATATGACGATTCTACTTGTTTGTAACTTGTTTATATATATGTTTGATCTCACTTTTTGAAAATGTGGTGGAAAGTTGATAAATATCATTACAGTTGTTCATGATGCAAATATGTGATAGACTCATAGACACTCGATGTAGCCTGGCTGTTTCTAGTATCTCTTTGGGCTTGTTGGGCTTGATACATAATGACTGGCGTAGGTCCAGCAAAATCCTTTGACCCTCGGCCCAACTCCCTACCTATAACACCATTCTTGTGTCATTGAAATTGACTGCGCATAGTTGGTGAATTAAATCAGTCTTTGCCCCTGATAAAAAAAACCTGATCAAAAAAAAAATCAGTCTTTGCCCATTTACAATTTGGGGTGCCTTCTTGCTTTTAATATATAAATCATTATTTTACAGAATATTAATGCTACATATGTTGTTTGAGAATTGGCACAAAACAAAGGCAACTCCTCGCAAAGCATGTGATGGAGGATTTGGGTCTTACAGGCGGAATAGAAATTTGACATCTCCCGCGCTTCTTTCTCAATCTCTTTGTACTGGAGCGATTTATGGGGTATTTTATAAAACTTGGCGCGCTATTGGTGCCGATCGTTGTGCGTGTCGTACAGGGGACGTGAAACCCCAAACACGTGAGCAGCGGTGGATGCTTTTGTGGTCAATGTCATTGAAATTTCATTTTACTCTGTGATTTTTTCTTCTAAACTGCGCCTATCCCTTGCACACATAGTACACGTGTTTCTGCCAAACAAAGCTAATATTACGTGATGACTACGGTACTAATTTGAAAATCATTTTAAAAAAATATCTACTGTAGTTCATAAATTCTGAATTCTGACGAAATATAATACGACTGATCGGAGGGAGATCACATCTATCATAAAATTTAGTAATTACTATGAATAGCTGTGACAAAAAGTTAGTGATCATATTAGTACTATTAAAGGCCTATATTCGCGCGGTTCGGCGCCTAGGTATGTTGTACTTTCTCCATAAGGATAGATCGAGAAAGAGCGAATGTCACTCGCCTAAAAGTATGCTGTCGGGAATTCGAGGTGGTAACCTAAGCTTAATAAAGCAAGCACCAAATGAAAAAGTTACTCTACTAAAAATGAAGAGAACAGTGCATAAGCAAGGCTTTTTTTTTTTTGGGTGAAGTACTAAGTAAGGCTTATCTGAGTTGAGAAGAAAAGGCATACAAGTAATTAAATTTGAAGGAGTAATTAGCACCGTCCTTGTGAGGTGGTGGCGTGGCATTTTGGATCTCACAGACATAAATTTCAGCCTCGAATAATTATTGTTGATACACAATATAGGGGAACTATAGAATATAAACGAATAATCAAATCTTCTTTATTGATAATATGATTAAGTACAATAAACGGGGTCACCGGCAACGGTGGTTACAAATTTGGCGTAAATGCCTTGATCACAAAGACTAAACTCAGAGTACAATGATAATCAGAGAGAAGAATACAGAGAGAGAGAGAGAATGATTGCAGAGAATTGCTTGTGTCTTCCTGAATGAATTCGTGATCTTCTTATAGTTGAAGCCTCGTCTTGGTAGTTGCGAAATTATAGGCGGCCGTTATGGGTAAGAGACGTTGCACGTGCTCCGAAAAAGGTGGGCGACTACTCCGAAAAAGGTGGGCGACTAAGTCATTCTGCTTTATTGCCGTTGGTGATATTATCCTCGACGCCCTTGGGGCGTCTCTCTCGTTATTGGGTCTCTACTGCCGTTGGTGATGTTGTCTTCGACGCCATTGGGGCGTCTATCTCGTTATTGGGCCTCCGATAAGGCTCAGGCCCATTAAGGTGTAACGGTGTATAACATTAGTCCCCCCACTTCTCAATGCTGATGTCATCAAGTATTGGGAAGTAGCGGTTATCCCACGTCTAACGGCCCAGATCTTCGCTTATATTTTCCCTCTTAAATCAACGACCTAGATGGTTTCACTAAAGTAACACTGTAACTTAACGACGTTAAACAGTTTGCATATACTCGATTTCGACTGTTCATTTTCCCATTTTCCTTCGCCAACGCTCTTTCTTCTCCGTTCTTCCAACACTTAAAAAAATCAAGACTTTGTTCATTCGCTCACATCTACGGATCATCTCATTTTCTTCGAAGGTATCCTCTTACCAAAGATCTTATCTTTTTACTATTCTCATGAGTAAGTTCGTAGTTATGTCGTCGTCGTCTGATTCTGAGAAAACTACCTCTAATCAATTTCGTACTAGTGAAAATGCCCAATCTAGTTCTTCGTCTTCTCCTAGTAATTCCAATACTATAATTGATTTAGAGACTACTGAAACTTCTAGGGAAAACCCTGTGGATATTGTAGATACGTCGAAAAAAGGAAAAGAAATTAGGAAAATTAGGAAACCCAGAATTTCTGGGAGATATTTGAAGGTCTACGATAGTCGCTATCAAGAGTGGGTCGATGCTGGTTCATCACCCTCTACTAGTTCTGGGAGGAAATCCAATCCTAATCCCCAAATTGTAAACGCTCCCTATGTTTGTGAAACTGGGGGTTTAGAGACGACTAGGGCTGACATCCTTAACGATGTTAGAGAGCCAGTTTTGAGATTCCTGGAAATCTCTAAAATGCCATCTATTTACTATTTCGACCTTAGAGTACCTTTTAGGTTGCCAGAAATCAGGGAAGCTCTCGACTCTTGGTCTAGCGACACCATCGCTTTGAGTTTTGAGAGTTTTCGTTACATCAATCCTTTCCCACTTCCAAAAATAGCCTTAGAGTTATGTGTCTTCTATGAACTCTCTCCTTCCCAACTTTCTCCCCATACCTGGCGTCTTATCGCCATGGTGAGTTGATGCAAAATGAGATAGGGGTCGAATTAGATATGTTTGATCTATTCGGCTCCTATAAACTTCAAGAAATTCGAATGGGCGTCTATTCTTTCGTCCATTCCAGAGAAGGATTACCGTCCTGGACTCATGGGTCTCTACCCAATGATCGTCAATGGGATGCCCGTTTTGTGATGGTGCCCTTTCAAGCTGTCGCCCAGGAGGATTTTGTGTCTCCAATATGGCGTCGCTTAAGTAAGTTGTCGTCTCAATAATATCTTTCTTATTGCACTTGTTATCTAATTTATAATGTTTTACATTTTTTGTAGGTGCGTACGAGTTGAGAATCTCACCACGCTCCAACAGCGACACCAAAAAGAAAATAAAGAAAATCCTCCAAATTCCAGCAGACCAGCGGAAATTCAAAATCATGATGGATAGTAAGTTTCTCGTCACCTATACTCTATATTTGATTCAAATCATTTCATCTCCATTATCTTACTCTAAATTCTTTTTGTCAACCAGGAAAGAAACTCATTCCTAAGGCGTCAGAGCAAAAAATCGATAAGGAAGCTCTGATGAAAGCAAGGGCTGAGCGATTGGAGAAACTAAAGGCCAGGAGGGGCGAATATGACGCCGAAGCAAGGAAAGAAGGTCATGACCCTCGTGGCGCCCCTCCTCCAAATCCTGAGTCAACTACGACTCCTTCTCCTCGACCTCCTCATCCGCCAAAAAACAATGAACCTACATCTCCAAAAAATAAAGAAGACGTCTCATTGGGGAAGAGACCAGCGGAGATGCCCGCCAAAGAGCCAGTCGCCAAGAAATCAAGAGTTTCCAAGTCCTCTAAGTCTGTCAAAACCAAGGGTGGCAAAGAAGACTCTGGCGAAGTCACCCTAACCTTTCCTCCTAACTCATCTGTCAGAAATAAGGAGGGTTGGGATGACGTCTACTCAGAACTGAATAAATTAGAATTCGAGTATGACAAAGCTGCCTTGGAGTCCCTGGGGAGGAAAGAGTCTTTCAAAAAGGCTATTCGTCATCAGATGAAGGTATATTTTCTTATTCGTATGTTAATTCCTAATATTCAGTCTTAATATTGGACATCTCTAACTACTTTTACTCTTTCTATTCTTAGTCCTTACAAGTTCTTCTCCATCATGCCAAGGAGAACGAAGATGACATGGCGACAATCATCGCCCAAAGGGACGCAGCTTTAGCCGACAGAGAGAATATCTTAGCCGATTTGAAGTCGGCCCTCGCCTTCAAAAAACAAGCTCATGAAGACAGAAGAAAGGCTGAGGATATAATGAAACGGTCTGACCAAAAACAAGAAGAGCTAAAAGCCACCATCGAGAAACTAAAGGCTGAGCACTTCAAGGATGTCGAAAATCTTAAGGATTACATCAACCAGGCCAGAGCTGAGTCGTCGGCTAAAGATGAAGAGATTAAAGCTCTCCAGTCGGCCATAGACAAATCGGAGGCTGCCTATCGCAAGCTAGAAAAGGACATGGGTCAAATGGCTGAAAACTATGAGACTCATATCCTGGAGGTCGATTCCCGCGCTCGGATGGAACTCATGAAGAAATACAAGAGCGGTGAGCATGTAAACTGGAAGCCCGATGATGTCATCGACGACTATTTCCAGCTTTTCCCTGAGGAAGAATCTGAGTCCAATCCTTCTCAAGAGGACAATCAAACTATCAATGAAATGAGGGCTCAGGGCGACAATCAAGGGGGCGACAATCAAGGCAGTGGCAACCCAGGCGGCGACAAAGCTTAATCTTTTTATGCTTTAATTTCTGACTTTGTAACTTTGACTTTAATGTTCATAATATACCTTTCATCTTTCCATCTTGACATGTTCTGTTTTCTTCTGTTAAATTCTCGTAATGTCAATGCCTCTTCCATCGAACGTTCACACCCACGAGGGTGTAACAACCACACTTTTATAACCATTTTTACGCTATAATTTTTTTTTTACTTTTCATAATTACTAACTATGTTAGAAAAGAATCTAGTTAGCAAAATAGTAGCTAACATAGTTAGAAAAAGACTTTTCTTACTTTTCAAAAGAAACAAGTTAGTAGCCTTAATTAAAAATAGTTTAAAGTCTAACTATGTTAGAAAAAGAATTTATGTTATAATAATGACTAACATAGTTAGAAAAACAATTTTTCTTATTTTTCTTTTTATTTTCCATAAAATATAAACTAATGTGCTAACCATGATAGAAAAAGAATTTTAGTAACAAATAAACTATCATGGTTAGAAAAAGATTTCATGTAATTTAGAAATGAATAAATTAAAATAATTCATTTTATAATGAAATATAAAAATTAACAATTGCAAATCGTTTATTTAAAATTATCAAATCTGATATATCCATGTTAGATAAAAATTGACTAACATGGATATTTAAACAAATCTAATAATATCTGATTAAATTCTTTCACAATAATTTTACAAATAGCACACAACATGTTTAAGAAATAATTACAGTTATCCACCCTAAAATTATACACAAACATACAGTAGTCTAAGGAAAATGATATAAAGGGTTTACAAATTAATAAATGAAACATGAAAAATAGTATGCAACCACAAGGCTTAGTTCCTAAGTCTCCAGATCCTTCCCATCACTCCTGGCCCGATCTAGTACCTGTAATATCAACGATTGGGGTAGACCCAGAAATCGCAACTACTACCACTCGCTTACGTACATCTTTGCACTACGTGCATGTGCATGCCCGCAAGGTGGTGTGTGATTATGTGTAAAGTGGTGTGTGCTACATGTTGTGTTGCATGAACATATTGTCTATGCTAATTTCAAGTAACTACCAATTATCATGTATTGCAGCAACACAAATATACGGATACATCATAACTCAAAACATCACAACTCAACACATCAATAATAATAATTAAAACATCAATAATAACAATTAAATCAAACACAACACACCGTAATATCTCAGTTCAATAGGGACTTACGACTCGATGATCGATATACCCTCGCTTGAACTGGTTCAAAGGGACTAACAACCCTAGTGAACATGTAACAATATTGTGTCTTATTCATTTTAGTCCCTGGGGGTTTTACAGGGAACCTCATTCCGGAATGGCATAATTATAATCATATTATCGGTGTGCACCAAACAAAACATCAATTCTCATAAAGCATATAATAAACATCATAAATCCATAACTAACCTATATGCTTACCAACATACACACACACGCAAACAAGTTTAAGTAGTTACCTCCTTGCATTTAACAAAAATGAAAATGTAAGCTCCCACGTGCTCAAGTGTCAATAACAAATCTACAAGCAATAATACACACGTACAAATAATAATTAATAATTTGTCAAAATTTCTAATTAACGTCGCTCTCGTTCCCAAAAGTACTACCCAATCCCTTCTAGTTAATATTTCCTTAATTCTTTAAGATTACCTCTTATACTCAATCTTTTAATAATACAAAGTCAATAGCCAAATAATCAACAACTAACTGCAATCACAAAAGATCTACTCCTCTTTATCAATATCCTTCATACAATTTAATCATAAGAAATCAAGTTAAGCAATTAAGGTCCCACTTTGAAATCAGGCACATGTATATATTCAATTCTTAACATTTATTCCACATAAAAGAAGGAATTAAAATTTATTTAACTACTAAACCACAAGCAATCAAAAGATGATCAATTCACTCCCAATACTTAAGGGGGTTCAAGTTTACAGATTAAATATGAGGTCTTCATTATATTCACATATCAAGCCAAAAAAAAAGAATTAGAGAGTGATCAACTAGAAGAAGAAAAACAAAATTGTTTTCCAACCATGCACACCCATATACCCTTTCTAAAGTATCTTCCTTCACAAGGGATAATTAATGTTTTAGTCATTTTCTATAGGCCCCTTTTTACACGTTCAAATCAAAACCAAACAAGGAAACCATAAGTTCGAAACCCCTTTTTTTTAGTTTCAAAATCCCTTTTTATTATACAAAGTTTTCAACTCATCCCATCAACAAACTAACAACAACATTCTCCCAAGGGTCAACACAAATTCAATATACTATAATATACTTAATGAAAACTATGTTGTTATACAAACCATCTTACAAAAGACCTTTAACTTGTTTTATGTTTAAACAAAAACTTACCTACTTCTAACTCAATGAGAATACTTCATATTATAATTATTTGAACTTTTGCCCTTCCAAATCAATCACCACACTCTAACAGATAAATTCCTAACAAAGTCAAAGAGATTTGAACACCTCATAAACTCCATTAAAACAAAACATGTAGCAACAAAATATACTCCATTATATTCCTATCGTAAGTAATTGAGCAGAATTTCACATTCATCATTGAACAAACATAGAGAGTTTACAGAATTTCAAAACTCCATTTGCCATATCAAAAACTTTCAATATGCAGAGACAAATATATATGTTCACATCATTTTCAGCATCATGAACCAAGGCAGAATAATGAACAAACAAAACAAGAGAGAAGAAAATGGAATCTGTAGAAATTTCACTTTGCAGTTCCATAAATTAGTTCTAGATTACTTCTAATCATTATTCTTGGAGGAATCAAGTCTAGAAACCCCACAATTCTAAACCCAAGCTCTCCTTCAACTCGCCCAAAACTGAGAAGAACACGGTAGAACATGAAGAAAGGGATCTCACCTCAACTTGAACTGAATCTTGCCCGCGTCACAAGAACTCGTCGGCGTCCACCAAGCTCGGCCGGAAAACCACGCTGGGATGGTGAGGAACTTTAGAGAACCGAGAGAGCAAGGAGAATCGAAGGGGTTAAGGAAGAGAAAAGCTTTACCTAAATGGTTCCCAACCCCTTTCCGCCGTCGTTGTCGCCAAAGAAACTCCCGCCGCCGTGCTGAGCTCGCCGGAGATGAAGGACAGCGAACGGAGAAGATGAAATCGACACAGTGAAGGAGTGGGAAAGTGACTAAAAGATTATGATGATGTTGTGGGGGTGAAAGAATGGGTTTGATGAGGATGGATGAGAGAATGAAGCAAAGAGCTCAATGGAGTTGATGAATTTGGAGAAGGGTATGCATGTGGGTGGCGGCTGAGCAAGAAGGAAGGAGAGGAAGAGTATAACATTAGGGTTCTAAGTCAAATCACCATATTGCCCTTCTAACTTCACTCATTTACTTTTCTATTTTAAATACTTACCTTAAAGCACATTATAAAACTTTCCTATATGTCAACCTACATATTTTCTCACCATATTATTATCTTTGTCATATAGTATTTTTCATGAAAATTTTAATTTAAATTCTAAGATGTTACAACATTCTAAATAAAAATTTCCAAAATAATGTCATATTATTAAAACCTTCATGACTATTCTCAAATTAAAAATCAAATAGTTAATTATTTTCATTAATGTAAAATGGAAATAAAAATCTTAATAAATTAACTAAAAGTAAATTAATTAAAGTTTCTAAAATAATAGCTAAATTTCATGTATTTATTAATTTGTTTTATAATAAAAAAAATCAGGATGTTACAACTCTACCCACCTTTTACGAATTTTGTCCCCAAAATTCGCTATGGCCAACAACTCTACGAAATAATACTTAACACAGTTCACTCAATACATCCAAAGAATTTAAATTAATCCATACCAATTTTAAATTCTAGCCGAAAATAATAAGATAGTACTCTGGCCTTCTAAATTTTTCAAGTAATCTTATCACTTTGTTACACCTTATTTGTCAACATGCAAACTATTTCCTATACTTGTATTATCACGTCACATCCAAATTTAGATTGAACCTCCTCATATAATGAGTGATCCCTACAACTCAATCAATTAATTCCTTTCTCCTTAAGCCATTACATCGATACTATCTCAGATATATTTTCCCGCCATTATTGATGACCTAAACCTCATTTTCAATCAAGTCCTCAAAACATCATATTTTACAAATCCATTAATTTCTAATTTCCTTTCCTATTTCAACAAAGAAGGTCATTTTCCATTGCTCACCATCACATCTCATCTAAATAAAGGTATATCACCAAACCCTTAAACCATTAATTGTCCTCAACTCCAATGAATCAATTACAATCGTTCACTAAACTTTATCGTAAAATAGTAAACTCAACTAACTTCATCTAATTAACTCAGTCAAATCATAACTTTTAAATTTGTCACTAATTCAAATCATCTTATTCTCCTCAATAAAATCATAATAATCACTCATCACAAAATTTCAATATAGATCACAATGTCAGTATATCTAAACAACCCCTTTTTTTTTCACTATTGTTTACCAATATATGAATACTAACTTAGTTATATCAATAAGCCTATAAAGTGATTACTCATATCCAATAATTCTCAACCCCATGATCAATATAGTATATCCACTATTTAAACCTCGTTAGAACCTCAAATTCAACACATCATCCCACTTAGTCATCAATACATAATCAAAGTATTACTCTAAATCATCAAATCACAGTTTAATCCCAAATAATATCATTAATCAACTTTAATCATAAACCTAAATTCCTCCATTTACTTTTGAGCAGTTTCCAGTCAGCCGTCAAGATATAACCATCATAATATACTATAATCTTAAAAGTCTCAAACTCATCTCACATAACAAAGTATATACAAGCTAAACAGTCATAATTTCAATCTCTTTATTTCACTTATGTCAACTCCAACAATTTTCGCCCGAATAAACTCTTTATTCGTATTAATATCAGTATATCTAACAAAAAGAACCTCAAAATTCCTTTAAATTTTCTAGCCATATACCTGTTTATAATATCCATTACCTTCAACTTGTCAACAATATCCTCTAACCAATATCAACAATTCACTCTTACTAAAGTCACTCCAAAAGTCAGTAAAACTAGCAAAGCTATTAAACAATAGAAGTCTCTAAGATATCAAAATATAAAACCAACATTGTCTTTTCAAACTCAAAGCTTAATGGATTCCCCCTACCAAAAGTCATAATTAAACTCATATCATCATGGTAAAATCATATAGTTCCATCAAATTTTGCAATATAGACTAACAATATTCTAAATATCCAAATACGTCGAACTCTTTAAATGCAATTCTTAATCTCAAAAATCATCAAACCAACTATATTCCTATTAGCTCAAGATAAAACAACACTGAATAATTTCACAATCTTTCCCTCACAACTAAGCATATTGCATTTTTCCTGTTAGTTTAATTAGGTTCCTTTGAAATACTTGACACCCTTTCTTACTTCCCTCAATTTCCTTAATGATTAAAATTGTCCTTTTCCTATCTATTAATTCCAAATAATCCATACTCTAAAAGGTACATGTTTCAAATTTATTTTTTTTTTAGAAACAAGCTCAAATTTTAAATTTAGCTTCAACTATGCTACAATAACAATCCCTATTTAATGTCGTTCAAAATATATATACGACTATCAAATTAAGTAACCATTAACCCCTACCATCCATACCAATTAAAGTCACTCAATCAATCATTACTTCTCCACCCTATATCAACCATATTTCAAAAACTATAGATCCCATATCAAACTCAGTTATAATATCCAACTCATTCACTCTCTGTCAATATTTATCCCATAAAGAATGCTTAAATCCTTAAATTTTCAATTAATTCTAACTCAATCTACATCAATCAACTCACAATTCACAATAAATTTTTCATATGCACCTATAAATCTGAAACAAAAAGATTCCAACAACTCTTAAATTCTCTAATCAGAAACCCAACTATAACCTTCGCCACTCTAAATCTGTCAAAATTTCCTTTGTAAAATGATATATGTCCATTTGAACAAAACTAAATTCTTCTACTATAAAATCAATAGTTAACCAAGACACCTCATTCTAAATATCTAAGCATCTATTCTAATTACTCTATCAAATAATCATCTCTGCTACTAACTATCTTCCAATTGAATATCAATTTATAACTAAAATTTGTACTTATAGAGATATTTGAAAATCTATAAGAAACATCATTAAACTTTAGCTATCCATCAAAGCATAAGTATTACATTTTCAATTTATTTGGCTTTAATTTCCTATTACTATTGAGAAAATACTAGAGAATAAATTTATTATTCCCTCTTCATCACACATACATAAAAGCACAAGAATCAATTCAAAAACGTTCAAAATCTCATTTATTTAATAACATGACTTCCTCTTTCAATCACAAAAGCTCTTCCAACAAACTTACTATACGATCAAAATAACATATTCTGTTGCCTATGTAGGTTCTTTTGACCTTATCCTCTCCCCACCAATAGACTAAACATTTCCATGCTGTTATGCACTTTCCCCCACCCACCCAGGGATGAGAGTTACTCCAAATAAATAATTAATTCACAATAATAAAGACCTAAAAGAGAATTTATACAATAAGAATTTTCCTATATAGTGAACAAATCGGGAAAGGATCGGAAAACTATCTCACAATTAATACTAATGCACGTACACTGCATGATGCAAAATCAATCTCACACACATATTTTCTATCAATGTAAATTCTTTTCAAAATTTTCTTTTCACATGATTTGCACAAACAATGTGACCTATTTTTAATGAAATTAAAATGTGACATCTGAGACTTGGTTGTAGAAGCACCTGTTTGTAATTCATGCTGCAGTCATGGTTACAAACACGATTCTAACTACTTCCGTATCCCTAGACCATCTACCCCTAGTCTAATGACTAGGATTGGTAGATACCAAATGTTATGCAATGAATAAACCGAATCAACAAATGCAGACAATACAGCATCCAGGCCTTTCATATGCTCTGATACCAAATTGTAACAACCACACTTTTATAACCATTTTTGCGTTATAATTTTTTTTTTACTTTTCATAATTACTAACTATGTTAGAAAAGAATCTAGTTAGCAAAATAGTAGCTAACATAGTTAGAAAAAGACTTTTCTTACTTTTCAAAAGAAACAAGTTAGTAGCCTTAATTAAAAATAGTTTAAAGTCTAACTTTGTTAGAAAAAGAATTTATGTTATAATAATGACTAACATAGTTAGAAAAACAATTTTTCTTATTTTTCTTTTTATTTTCCATAAAATATAAACTAATGTGCTAACCATGATAGAAAAAGAATTTTAGTAACAAATAAACTATCATGGTTAGAAAAAGATTTCATGTAATTTAGAAATGAATAAATTAAAATAATTCATTTTATAATGAAATATAAAAATTAACAATTGCAAATCGTTTATTTAAAATTATCAAATCTGATATATCCATGTTAGATAAAAATTGACTAACATGGATATTTAAACAAATCTAATAATATCTGATTAAATTCTTTCACAATAATTTTACAAATAGCACACAACATGTTTAAGAAATAATTACAGTTATCCACCCTAAAATTATACACAAACATACAGTAGTCTAAGGAAAATGATATAAAGGGTTTACAAATTAATAAATGAAACATGAAAAATAGTATGCAACCACAAGGCTTAGTTCCTAAGTCTCCAGATCCTTCCCATCACTCCTGGCCCGATCTAGTACCTGTAATATCAACGATTGGGGTAGACCCAGAAATCGCAACTACTACCACTCGCTTACGTACATCTTTGCACTACGTGCATGTGCATGCCCGCAAGGTGGTGTGTGATTATGTGTAAAGTGGTGTGTGCTACATGTTGTGTTGCATGAATATATTGTCTATGCTAATTTCAAGTAACTACCAATTATCATGTATTGCAGCAACACAAATATACGGATACATCATAACTCAAAACATCACAACTCAACACATCAATAATAATAATTAAAACATCAATAATAACAATTAAATCAAACACAACACACCGTAATATCTCAGTTCAATAGGGACTCACGACTCGATGATCGATATACCCTCGCTTGAACTGGTTCAAAGGGACTAACAACCCTAGTGAACATGTAACAATATTGTGTCTTATTCATTTTAGTCCCTGGGGGTTTTACAGGGAACCTCATTCCGGAATGGCATAATTATAATCATATTATCGGTGTGCACCAAACAAAACATCAATTCTCATAAAGCATATAATAAACATCATAAATCCATAACTAACCTATATGCTTACCAACATACACACACACGCAAACAAGTTTAAGTAGTTACCTCCTTGCATTTAACAAAAATGAAAATGTAAGCTCCCACGTGCTCAAGTGTCAATAACAAATCTACAAGCAATAATACACACGTACAAATAATAATTAATAATTTGTCAAAATTTCTAATTAACGTCGCTCTCGTTCCCAAAAGTACTACCCAATCCCTTCTAGTTAATATTTCCTTAATTCTTTAAGATTACCTCTTATACTCAATCTTTTAATAATACAAAGTCAATAGCCAAATAATCAACAACTAACTGCAATCACAAAAGATCTACTCCTCTTTATCAATATCCTTCATACAATTTAATCATAAGAAATCAAGTTAAGCAATTAAGGTCCCACTTTGAAATCAGGCACATGTATATATTCAATTCTTAACATTTATTCCACATAAAAGAAGGAATTAAAATTTATTTAACTACTAAACCACAAGCAATCAAAAGATGATCAATTCACTCCCAATACTTAAGGGGGTTCAAGTTTACAGATTAAATATGAGGTCTTCATTATATTCACATATCAAGCAAAAAAAAAGAATTAGAGAGTGATCAACTAGAAGAAGAAAAACAAAATTGTTTTCCAACCATGCACACCCATATACCCTTTCTAAAGTATCTTCCTTCACAAGGGATAATTAATGTTTTAGTCATTTTCTATAGGCCCCTTTTTACACGTTCAAATCAAAACCAAACAAGGAAACCATAAGTTCGAAACCCCTTTTTTTTAGTTTCAAAATCCCTTTTTATTATACAAAGTTTTCAACTCATCCCATTCACAAACTAACAACAACATTCTCCCAAGGGTCAACACAAATTCAATATACTATAATATACTTAATGAAAACTATGTTGTTATACAAACCATCTTACAAAAGACCTTTAACTTGTTTTATGTTTAAACAAAAACTTACCTACTTCTAACTCAATGAGAATACTTCATATTATAATTATTTGAACTTTTGCCCTTCCAAATCAATCACCACACTCTAACAGATAAATTCCTAACAAAGTCAAAGAGATTTGAACACCTCATAAACTCCATTAAAACAAAACATGTAGCAACAAAATATACTCCATTATATTCCTATCGTAAGTAATTGAGCAGAATTTCACATTCATCATTGAACAAACATAGAGAGTTTACAGAATTTCAAAACTCCATTTGCCATATCAAAAACTTTCAATATGCAGAGACAAATATATATGTTCACATCATTTTCAGCATCATGAACCAAGGCAGAATAATGAACAAACAAAACAAGAGAGAAGAAAATGGAATCTGTAGAAATTTCACTTTGCAGTTCCATAAATTAGTTCTAGATTACTTCTAATCATTATTCTTGGAGGAATTAAGTCTAGAAACCCCACAATTCTAAACCCAAGCTCTCCTTCAACTCGCCCAAAACTGAGAAGAACACGGTAGAACATGAAGAAAGGGATCTCACCTCAACTTGAACTGAATCTTGCCCGCGTCACAAGAACTCGCCGGCGTCCACCAAGCTCGGCCGGAAAACCACGCTGGGATGGTGAGGAACTTTAGAGAACCGAGAGAGCAAGGAGAATCGAAGGGGTTAAGGAAGAGAAAAGCTTTACCTAAATGGTTCCCAACCCCTTTCCGCCGTCGTTGTCGCCAAAGAAACTCCCGCAGCCGTGCTGAGCTCGCCGGAGATGAAGGACAGCGAACGGAGAAGATGAAATCGACACAGTGAAGGAGTGGGAAAGTGACTAAAAGATTATGATGATGTTGTGGGGGTGAAAGAATGGGTTTGATGAGGATGGATGAGAGAATGAAGCAAAGAGCTCAATGGAGTTGATGAATTTGGAGAAGGGTATGCATGTGGGTGGCGGCTGAGCAAGAAGGAAGGAGAGGAAGAGTATAACATTAGGGTTCTAAGTCAAATCACCATATTGCCCTTCTAACTTCACTCATTTACTTTTCTATTTTAAATACTTACCTTAAAGCACATTATAAAACTTTCCTATATGTCAACCTACATATTTTCTCACCATATTATTATCTATGCCATATAGTATTTTTCATGAAAATTTTAATTTAAATTCTAAGATGTTACAACATTCTAAATAAAAATTTCCAAAATAATGTCATATTATTAAAACCTTCATGACTATTCTCAAATTAAAAATCAAATAGTTAATTATTTTCATTAATGTAAAATGGAAATAAAAATCTTAATAAATTAACTAAAAGTAAATTAATTAAAGTTTCTAAAATAATAGCTAAATTTCATGTATTTATCAATTTGTTTTATAATAAAAAAAATCAGGATGTTACAAGGGTGTGAAGGATACCTTAATCAAACGTCAGCAGCCCTGCCAAGGGACCATCAAACATTAGTCTAACGTCGGCTATCAATCAATCGTATAAAAATCACTCGAAATAATACAAGTAATACATATCTTTTTCACATCAACTTGTCATCCATTAAACACTGAGTTATCCAAAGTATCTCATTATCCTCCTAAGGCTTCATGTCATCATGTCGTCTTGGCGTCGTCTTATCATCAAGTTCTATTGGCATCAATTCATCACATTATCTGGGAATTGACATCTCACAACAAAACAACTCAAAAAATAGGGTTAAGTAGCATTAGATTATCACGACCACAGCTAAACATATCATCAGACACTAGGTCTTCTAGCTGGGCTCGTCGCCTACAGGGGTCTCTCATCATTTGCATTCTTTCTCAAATAATCGTGTCAGTATCATCGTTCTTTAAATCAAATAATCAAATAACTTAGAAATAATACCTCTTGAGATGGATGACGTTCCAACTCCTTGGGACGTCTTTACCATGGACGTCAATCAACTTGTAAGCACTAGGGCCAGCAATTTCGACCACCTTATAAGGGCCTTCATATGAGGCATTTAACTTTCCATCTTTGTGCTCAGGTGTATTAGGAAAGATTTTTCGAAGAACCCAATCTCCTACTTGGAAATGGCGCTCCTTAACACCTTTGTTCCAAAATTTTGTCGCCCTTTGTTGATAGGCGGCAATTCTAATAAGAGCTTGTTCCCTACGTTCATCTAGCAAGTCTAAATCTTGGGCTAAATGTTCATTGTTAGATTCTTCTCTAGTCCATTGTCTTCTTAAAGATGGAATTCCTACCTCTACTGGTATCATAGTTTCAGATCCATAAACTAGAGAGAAAGGCGTTTCACCAGTCGACGTCCTAGACGTCGTTCGGTACGCCCATAAGACGGCGGCAACTCTTCAGCCTACCTGCCTTTAGCTTTATCTAACCTCTTTTTCAAAGACGTCACTATGGTTTTGTTACTAGCTTCAGCCTGCCCGTTTGATTGTGGATTCCTAGGGGTGGAAAACTTAAGTTTAATATGCCACCTATCACAAAATTTTCTAAATTTTCTTCCTACAAACTGAGATCCATTATCACATACAATTTCCTGGGGCAGACCAAATCTACATACTATATTCTTCCAAACAAAATCAATTACCTGGGGTTCTTGTACCTGGCTCAGGGCGACGGCTTCTACCCATTTGGTGAAATAATCTGTGGCGACCAACAAGAAGACTAGTCGTCCAGGTGCTGGGGTGAACTTGCCTACAATATCCATTCCCCATTTAAGGAAAGGCCACGAAGGCACTATTACATGCAACTGTTCAGGGGGTTGTCTTGCCACGGTGCAAAATTTTTGGCAGCGTTCACATTTAGTCACCAAACTTACTGCATCTTTTTGCAAAGTCGGCCAAAAATAACCTGCTCTGGTTACCTTCCTAATCAATGATCGACTTCCACTATGGTCTCCACAATCGCCTTCATGAATTTCTCTTAGTACATAATTTGCCTCAGACGGAGAGACACATTTCAGCAAAGGTCCACCAGTGAAAGTACGTCTATAAAGATCATCGCCTATAGTAGTGAATCTGGCAGCTCTAACAACTATTCGTCGCGCTTCATTCTTATCTGAAGGTAATTTACCCTGCAACAGATATGAAAGCAAAGGGGATCGCCAGTCCCATGTTAAACTGTTATTCAATACAATTCGGTTATTTACCTCGATCGCCGGTGTTTTCAGATAAAACAATGGGATTTGTTTCGTCTCCACAACTTCTATGGAGGATCCAATGTTGGCAAGGGCGTCGGCCTTCCGGTTGTCTTCCCTACCTATTTGGGTGATCTTCATGGCGTCAAATCGCGTGGTCAAATCAGACACTACATCCAGATATTTCTTCATCCTTTGGTCTTTTGCCTGATAAGAACCATTGATTTGTTTTGAAACTAACTGCGAATCACTTTTCACTTGCAGAACTTTGGCACCCAACTCTGATGCTAGCTTAAGTCCAGCTATGAGGGCTTCATATTCAGCTTCATTATTCGTCGCCTTGAAGCCACATCTTATCGCCTGGACAATTTGTTCACCGTCGGGGGTTTCAAGTGCGATACCTAGTCCACTTCCTTTTACATTGGAAGATCCATCTACGTGGAGGGTCCAGGGCGACAAGTTCACCTGTTTCTTAATAGAAAAAGATTCATTGTTAGCTGTTACCTGGAGGTTAGGGCTAAATTCTGCCAAAAAGTCGGCTAGGATTTGTGATTTGATAGCTGTTCTTGGGGCATAAGAAATATCAAATTCGCTCAGCTCAATTGCCCATTTCACCAATCTTCCAGACAAGTCGGGCTTGTGGAGGACGTTCCGCAAGGGGTAGGTCGTGACGACTACAATTGGGTGGCACTGAAAATACGACCTCAACTTCTTGGAAGACGCTACTAGAGCCAAAGCAAGTTTTTCCATCATTGAATATCGCGTCTCTGTATCTAGCAAAGCTCTGCTAACATAATATACTGGGCTCTGTCGCCTATCTTCTTCCCTAACAAGCACTGAACTCACAGCATTAGAGGCAACAGACAAGTATAAATATAAGGTTTCACCTGGACTTGCCTTAGAAAGCAAAGGGGGGCTCGTGAGATATTCTTTCAAATCCTGAAGCGCCTTTTCAGTGGCGTCATTCCATACAAACTCCTTGTTCTTTTTCAATATATCAAAAAATGGTTGACACTTTTCAGAAGACTTAGATATAAATCTAGTTAGAGCAGCTATCTTGCCTGTCAAGTGCTGGACGTCCTTCACACACCTGGGTGACGGGATGTCCAATATAGCTTTGATTTGTGACGAGTTTGCTTCAATCCCTCTCTTTGACACCAAGTACCCTAAAAACTTGCCAGACTGCACCCCGAAAGTGCACTTTTCAGGGTTGAGTTTCATGTTATACTTCCTCAGAAGATCGAACGTCTGCTGCAAATGGTTAATATGATCTTCCGCTTTTAAAGACTTGACTAGCATGTCGTCTATGTAAACTTCCATCGTCTTCCCAAGCTGGGCGGCAAACATACGATTGACTAACCTTTGGTATGTTGCACCAGCGTTTTTCAAACCAAAAGGCATTACCTTATAACAATAGGTTCCACGATCTGTGATAAACGAAGTCTTTTCCTGGTCGCTTGGATGCATCAATATCTGATTGTACCCGGAAAAGGCGTCCATAAAACTTAACAGTTCATGTCCTGATGTTGCGTCTACTAGGCTGTCAATGTGTGGCAGTGGAAAGGAATCCTTTGGGCAAGCTTTGTTCAAGTCTGTGAAGTCGATACATACTCTGTGCTTACCGTTTTTCTTTGGGACGACCACAACATTAGCAAGCCAATCTGGATAATTCACTTCTCTAATAGACCAAATTTTCAATAATTTCTGAACCTCATTAACAATTCTGTTCCGCTCTGATGCAAATTTCCGTCTTTTCTGTCTGACCGGCTTGAACGTGGGGTCGACGTTCAATTGGTGTTCAATGACGTCCGGACTTATACCTGTCATATCATCATAGGACCAAGCAAAACAATCTAAGTTATTTGTTATAAAAGAAATTAGTTCCCTTCTTACCTCAGGAACTAGGTCCATTCCTATGGACAAGAACTTTTCAGGGTTTTTAGGATCTAAAATTAATTTTTCTAAATTATCGTCTTCCTCCTTTGTCGCCCTATCCATAGGAATGAACGCCTGTAATTGCTATGCCGATGGAGGAGACTCTTCCAAGCCTTTCAATGCTGCTTGGTAACATTCTCTTGCCATCCTCTGATCGCCTTTGATCTCTCTCACACCCCAAGGTGTAGAGAACTTGATCGCTTAGTGTAATGTCGAAGGGACTGCCTTCATCTGATGGATCCAAGGACGTTCTAACAAAGCATTATAAGTGGATGGGCAGTTCATTACCTGAAACTTAACTAAAGCATTACTTCCGGCAGCAAAAGTCATCAATGATATTTCTCCAACCGTCCTGTCTGGCGTTCCATTCCCAAACACCAAGACAGTTGGAGCTTTAATTATTTGGGACTCTAACTGTAATTCTTTGACAGTTTGCAAGTAAATAATATTAACGGAACTACCAGCATCTACTAAAATTCTTTTGGTCAGACAATTAGCTATTAGTAAAGATATTACCAGGGCGTCATCATGCATCTGGGCGTTCTGAATATCAGCGTCGTTGAAGGTTATTGGACCTTCAACCACCTGATCATTACTTACATTACCATTAATCCACTCTAATTTTTTCGGCAAAGACCTCTCATGTCGCTTTGCAGCAGAGTAAGACATCTCACTTATCGCTGACCCCCCGATGATTGTATTAATCGTTCTGACGGCCTGCGGGGGCTGAGCTGGGGCGTTCTGCCTCTGGTCTCTACCTGCATTGTTAGTAGCATTATTCTTAAGAAGGTGTTGTAAGTTACGGTGTTTAAGTTGGAAGGCTACTTCTTTTCTGAACCTCCAACAATCCTCTGTTCGATGGCCGACGTCCTTATGGTAGTCACAGTATCTTGTGGTGTCTCTCTCATTGATAGACGTCGTCATAGGTTTAGGCCATTTCACCCTATCCATCTTTTCAAGTGCACTTACCATTTCAGCTGGTCCAATAGACATGTTGAACTCTTCATATCTAGGAGGGGGTGGGTCCCTTCTCTGTTTGTCGCCCTGCTCATTATTATTGTTAGTATAAGGGTGAAAACAAAAATTTCTACCTCGTTGTCGTTTAGAACGGCGATCTGTGGATCCCAAGTTGTTTTGTTGTTGATTAGCTGGCTTATCCGTGTTTGTGGCAATCACTGAATTAGCGGGGAGACTGGTTGTCGCCAGTCCTTGGTTCATTTTAAGGGCATGGTTTCTACTGGCGTCGTCCTCTTGAAGATTAATATGGGACCACACATATGATTGGACTTCCGGCCAAGTTGTCACCCGTTTCAAAACAAGCTCTTGATAGAGGCCGCATGTGGGCGGCAATGCTCTTTTAAATGCCTGCACAGCGATGTTAGGATCACAATTTGGAATACTTACCATCTCTGCCGTAAACCTTTTCAGAAGATCTCTGTATGATTCGTCCGGCCTCATGACGATTCGATATAGGTCGTCTGATGTCTTAACCATGACTCTGCTGCTTGCAAACTGTTCAACAAAAATGTCAGTTAAATGACTAAATGAAGTTATTTTACCTTGAGGGAGATTGGTCCACCACATCAGGGCTGGGCCAACAAACTTATCCCGAATCCACGACACATAGCTGCATGTCGTTTGTCGGCTGGGAGGACTGCTGCTAGCATAATCTGTCTGTATTGGGCCAAATGTTGATCTGGATCCGACTTGCCATCATAGTTTGGCATAGTAGGAAAAACAAATCTTTCACGTAGATCAGCAAATGCGATGTCGTCTATGAAGGGCGATTCTGAATAACTCCCTAGACGGGCTGCATCGAGTGGCTTTTGAACACCTGAGATCGAATACATCTTTTTCTTTATCTCAGCGACCTCCTTCTCCATTCGAAGGGCAAAAGAGAGAATTTCATCTTCCCTCTTTTGACCTCCTTGTGGATGATTGTGAGGGATTTTTGCCTGTGACTTCTGAGCAGACTGCTGTTCACCTTGTTCTCGACTATCATAAGACTGGGAATCATCATATCCCTCTTCGTCCTCACGACCTGTTTCATCATTAGGAATTTCATTATTGTCAGTATTCTTACTCTTATTACCTTTATCACCGTTTGGATTGCGCTCATGATCATTTGGGTTTGGCACTTGGCGAATCTCCCTTTCAGGTCCGCTCTGCCTTCTTTTGTTTTTCTTGGACTCTAAGCCTGCTAGGTGCAACTTTAATTCATTGTTTTCTTCCTCCAAACGTTTCATCCTCTCAGATTGAATTCCTGCAGATTGTTCGAGACGCTTCATTTGTTCAGACTGAGAGGTTAAGGCTTCTAGGACTTTTTGGAGGTCAGTGGAAGAGCTGGTTGGCTTAGAAACAGTTTTTGGTTGCTGTTCCATCGTAAAGTTTTAATCGCTCACTCAGAGAACGTGAAACTTTTGGAAATAATGTTGCCGGAGTCCCCACGGTCGGCGCCAAAATGTTGATGCACAATATAGGGGAACTATAGAATATAAACGAATAATCAAAGCTTCTTTATTGATAATATGGTTAAGTACAATAAACGGGGTCACCGGCAACGGTGGTTACAAATTTGGCGTAAATGCCTTGATCACAAAGACTAAACTCAGAGTACAATGATAATCAGCGAGAAGAATACAGAGAGAGAGAGAGAGAGAGAATGATTGCAGAGAATTGCTTGTGTCTTCCTGAATGAATTAGTGATCTTCTTATAGTTGAAGCCTCATCTTGGTAGTTGCGAAATTATAGGCGGCCGTTATGGGTAAAAGACGTTGCACGTGCTCCGAAAAAGGTGGGCGACTACTCCGAAAAAGGTGGGCGACTAAGTCATTCTGCTTTATTGCCGTTGGTGATATTATCCTCGACGCCCTTGGGGCGTCTCTCTCGTTATTGGGTCTCTGCTGCCGTTGGTGATGTTGTCTTCGACGCCATTGGGGCGTCTATCTCGTTATTGGGCCTCCGATAAGGCTCAGGCCCATTAAGGTGTAACGATGTATAACAATTATATCACAAATTTGTCCTCTATTGAAAGGCCATGTCTTGTGTGTAGGCCTTTTCAAAGTGAGATATGGGATCCCTTATTTAATTGAACCTGTCCTTCGTGTGGTGTATTTAAATATAAATAAATAAAGGAAAAAACTTACCTCAAGTACTTGACCTAAATTACATCCATTAAGCCAATAAGAATTTGACACATGTCTAACTAACCCACACCACTTTCTCCTCCTTTTCTCTCTCCTCCATGTGTCAGTTGTGTATGGGGTTAGTTGGACATGTGTCAAATTTTTATTGGGTAATGGATGTAATTTAGGTCAAGTACTTGAGGTAAGTTTTTTCCATAAATAAATAAGGGGAGCATATGCGATATTTGAGGGGAAAACGTGACGTGATAGGATTATAGTCGATGATAGAGGAGAGAGTGGGGGGCATTTTGGAGTTGACCGGGAAAATAAAATAGTATAGTATAGTAGGAGTATAGGAGTAGAAGAGTAATAAAGAAAGGAAAGGAATAGGCGACAAAGTTGGGGATAGGTACAGCGAATGATGAGCGAGGTGGAGTATTAGAAATTAGAAATAGAAATAGAATGAATGGCCCTCTGCTGCTTAGTGCTGACTCGCGTGGGTCTGTTGTTGGCTAATTCTTTATCTATTCATTTCACTCCCAAATCCCTCCCTGCCTATCATATCATTCTTCTTCCACTACTAGTAGTAATATGTTATGATATTTTAGAAATAAATTAGTATTTGATTTGATTGATTGATTCAGTCAATTATTAATTGATTGAGTTAATTAATTAGATTGATTAGGTAATTAGGGTTTGCGATTTTTATTATTATTATGTTGTTATTTTAATTATAATTGCTAGTACATGTTGGGCTTAGGTTTAGTGAGGCCCAATTCTAATTAGGTCAAGATTATATAACTTGACATTAGGTTATTGTAAGAGTCTTGTCTTGTCTTTGAATTATGAATTGAGTTTGTGTTTTACGGCCGACGGCCGGTGTCTCTCTTTGTCTCTTATGGCCGACGACCTCTTCTCTCTTTGACCCCTCTGTTCTCTATTTCTTGTCTTCAACCCTCTAAAATCATTCTTCTTTAATGTTCTTGCTTAATCTTTATTAGCAAATAGCTATTTCTATAACAGTGGTACCAGAGCCTTTCTTTCCTTGGTCCCCCGCTGCATGTTTAGGGAAAAAATGTCATATGGGAAACTTAACGCCTTCTTTGATCGGCTTGAGAATAGAAGAAAAAGGCATGGGTATGATTTTACCCGTATCCGCCAAACAGGCTCGTTGGAAGATTTTCACTTTGCATGGGATTTACTTACTGCAAAGGTGGATCTATGTGAGGATTATATGGTAGACATTTATCTCCGCGCTTTGAAGCCGGATATCGAACGACCCGTGCGCATGTTTAATCCTTCTAACATAATTGATGCTCAGAGACTAGCGAAAATGCAAGAAAGAATTCTTGAAAAGCAACGCCACTGTTTTGCCAATGTCCATGTATTTGCTCACATGTCTTCATCTTCTCTGGTCAACAATTCAAAGGCTGGTCCTCCGAAGAATGTAAATTTTGGATGTCAAAAGCAGAATAGAGGCACTAGACAACTTACTCATGCAGAGGAAGCTGACCACCGAGAAAAGAACTTATGTTTCTATTGCCATGAGAAGCTTTCCCCTAAGCATAATTGTCCTCAAAGGCGCAAATTCCAGCTCTATTTCGTTGAAGTTGATTCATTGCCTGAGAAAGAATTTGAAGAAATCAAAGAAATTGATGAAGGTGAGAGTGAACAGCCCCTGACTTCCACACATGCTATTGAAGGAAATAGTGGGTCAAGAAAAGATGCGCTAGGGTCTGATTTAACTATCAATAGATTTGGGAGTGGTTTTGGCAACCCAAAAATAGATTCTTCCATTCCATTGAATTTTTCTCCTCCAACTTGTGATTTCTGGAAACAAGAGTGTAATAATTCTGATTCAAAAAAAGATGAAGAAGCTACTTGGCAGAAACCTGTGGCTGTTTCAGTGAGGTTAGAGAAGAAAAATACCCCTACAATCTGCATGCTTCACGTTTGGTTCAAGGGAAAGTTAGTGAACATGCTTGTAGGTTCTCATGAGCTCCAATGTGTAATGTACTTGACTGAGGATAATATCCAGTGGTTAAAGGCTTGGTTTTTGCACAATTTGTCAATTCAAATATACTTAAATGAAGATAATATCCAATGGGTAAAACACTTGTACTCTGCATCATCTAAAGAGCAAGGAAAGCATATGCTGCACATGATATGTCCCATAACAAGCTCACAGGCAAAGACCAATGTACGGTGGAAGAAATATTACACACTTGGGTGTATGAGTCAAGGACAGATATCATCACTATCAAGAAAGAGCCAGCTGCTGTCCAACACCAATTCAAGGGTCCATCTATGTTACTCAAGTCCAATCACGAAGAAGCTTATTTTTTTTTGAGTAAAGAAGATTTGTATTAATTACTCAGTGAATTACAAGCTATCCTTTCTGATGCTCAAAGCAGACAAAATTGCTTTAAAGCACAGTTGGTAATCAAAACATGTACATGAAACTAGTATAAGCTACTGTAGCTCCAAGAATCTGGTGGTATGCGCTGATTTGGAGATGCTGTCAGACAAAAAACTAGCCTCCATGATTAACCTGTGGGGCTGCACATGGGATTGAGCAAAAAGCCTGCTGTTCCTTGCTGCCCAAAACTTCCAGCAGAGAATTCCAAAAAAGGTGCTCCATTCCCGCTGGCGAGGGCCATGCCTCAGGTTAACAGTCAGCCAGCGAGAGAAGGGGAGAGATTCAAAAAACTCGAGGCGCTCACTGGGAATGATCAGCTTCCAGCATTCCTGAGCAAGGTTGCACGTTCTGAGAATGTGCTCAAGGTCCTCAGTTTGGCCTGAACACAGATCACAGGAATCATCCTCAGTCAGGTGTCGCCGCATTCGCTCCCTGTTAGTTAGGAGCCGGTTGCACAGCACAAGCCAGAGGAAAACACGTATCCGTTGAGGCCCCTTCCATTGCCAAGCTAGTTGCCATCGTTTGCTTGCATCAGTCCAGGAATCTTCCTGTAGCATGCGATAGGCCGAGCTGACTGAGAAGCCTTTGTTGTCACCTATCCATTTACATTCAGCAGGGGGATTTGACAAGGAGGGGGTTGTGGCAGAAAGGATTTCCGCAACCACATCAGGAGGAAGGTTACTTGCAAATTTCCCCATGTCCCAAGTTCCGGCGTTAGTAACAAAGTGGTGTAAGGCCAGTGTTAATTCTGCTTCTGTGAGAGGCTTATCCGCAAGAAGGCGGAGAGGGCCCCTTTCACCAAGCCAATTATCATCCCAAAAACGTACCAGTGAGCCATCACCAACTGTCCATTGCAGCCCGATATCAAGGTCAGTCCAGAGATTCGATAAGCTACGCCAGAGATGGGACTGAGAAGCCTTTCGTTTCTGGTTGCCAATCATAGCGCTTGTCCAACCATACTTGTGTGTGAGTACCTTGACCCATAATTGGTCCGGTTCTGTTCTCATACGGTAGGCAAGTTTTAAAAGGAAGGCAGAGTTTTGCGTTTGAAAATCCTTCATGCCACAACCACCATGGTCAGTGGGTTGGCAGAGCTCGTTCCATTTCACTAGGTGAATGCTTTTCTTGTCCCCGGAGCTGTTCCAAATGAAGGCCTTGACATGCCGGCATAGTTCATTAGTCAAAGAGATGGGAAGGCGGGTGGTTTGCATGGTGTAATAAGGGATGGCCGAGAGAGCTGCTTTGGCTAGCGTGATGCGGCCAGCCAATGAGAGAGAGTTAGCGGCCCACCCGGAGAGTTTCCTTCTTACTTTGTCTAGAACGTAGCTGTAGGTGTCCTTAACAATTCTCCCATGGAGGAGTGGCACTCCAAGGTATTTGCCCAGATTATCAGTTTTCTGAAAACCCAACCTCAAGCATATATGGTTGGCGGATTGGGTGGTGACATTTTTAGAGAAGAAACATCTGGTTTTGGCGGCGCTTACTTTGTGTCCTGAAGCCACGCAGAACTCACCAAGGATGTTTTCTATCAGGTTGACTTGCTGATCATCAGTAGAGCTGAATAAGAGAAGGTCATCTGCGAAAAACAAATGGGAGATGGGAGGCCCGCCAGTCCCCATTTTAATTGCATGCCATTCCTTCCTATAAACAGCCTTATTGATTTCCTGAGACAAGCGCTCCATGCAAAGAACAAAAATGTACGGGGATAACGGGTCGCCTTGCCGAATACCCCTGCCGGGACAGAATGATGGGCCTGGTTGCCCGTTCCAGATGACACGCATTGAAGAGTTGGTGATACATTGCATGATCAGAGCAACTAACCGATGAGGGATGCGGGCATCAATTAGCGTGTTCTCAATGAAATCCCACCGGAGCCTGTCGAACGCTTTTTCAAGATCCACCTTGATAGCCATGTAACCTTTCTTCCCCCTTTTAAGGCGCATAGTGTGAATAGCCTCTTGAGCTATAATGATATTATCGGTAATGGATCGGCCCTTGATGAAGCTAGTTTGTTGGGGCAGAGAGAGCACGGACATAGCCTCCCGGAGCCTGCTGGCTATGATTTTGGTAATCAGCTTGTATGAGGTGTTACACAAGCTGATCGGCCGAAATTCCTTGAGTGTTTGGGGCCGCTCTACCTTAGGAATTAAGGCAATTAAGGTCTCATTAAAGCTGGGATCAATAGGAGCCCCGCCGAATATGCGTCGCATCTCCATGTAAAGGGTATCACCAACAATCTCCCACTGTGATTGGAAGAAGAGCGTGTGAAGGCCATCCGGGCCAGGCGCTTTTAAGGGATGCATATCAAAAAGGGCAATCCTGACTTCTTCCTTGGATAGCGGCCGATCAAGAGTGTTAAGGAGGCAGTCGGACAGTGGAGGAAAGGTGTATGATAAGTGGTGGCTACGCTGAGTAGCACTGTCAAGGCTATAAAGGCTATGAAAGTAGCGATGAGCCATACCCTGAAGTTGTACCTCGTCGGATACCCATATTCCATCATCGTCTTTCAGCATGGAAACAGTGTTTCGCCGTCTTCTAAGAAGGGCCTTGGTGTGATAGTACTTCGTGTTTCTATCACCATCCTTGATCCAATCAGCCCTTGATTTCTGTAGCCACATTACCTCCTCTTGGAGGCAAACGGTCTCATAATCCGCAATGAGGTCACGCTCCAGTGCAATTAAGGCATCAGAGGGAACAGTTCTCTCAAGAGCTCTCTGGACTCCTCCTATTCTAGCCTCCAGCTTCCGTTTCTGTTTACCAATATGGCCAAAGACGGTGGAGTTCCACGCTCGGGCACGGGCAGCAAAGGTTCCAATGTTGGAGGCAAGATCCGCGTTACTATCCCAAGTTTCCTTGACCATATCTCCAAACTTCGGGTGTAAGAGCCATGAAGCCAGAAATTTAAAGGGGCGCTCACACCGGGTATTTATGCTGCCACTTTGGATGAGAATGGGTCTGTGATCACTATGCAATTTAGGCAGATGAGTCACTCTAGTGGCAGGATAGGATGTAAGCCATTGGGTATTGCTCAAAGCTCGGTCTAGTCTAACAAGCAGCGTGCCTCTTTGCCAGGTGAATTTTGGCCCCGAGTAGTTCAAGTCAAGTAGCCCACTATGGAACATGAATTCTTTGAAGCCCTTGTCACCATTGCTCTGCCTTCTAGCTCCTCCGCGGCGATCTTCATTGCTCAGGGTAGCATTGAAATCGCCGGCAAGGAGCCAAGGGGCATTGTCACTCATCGGTAGGTTGTGCAAAGCTGGCCAAAGTCCTTCACGAACAGAGGGGGTGGGACTTCCATAGATGGCAGTGAAATAGCCAAGTATACTGTTATCAGCAGAACAAACTTTAGAATGAATGAATTGAGGATGATTTAGTAATACCTCCACAACAATCTGGGGCTTCCACAAGAGCCAAATGCCTCCTGAGAAACCACGAGCTTCGATCCTGTGAGAGGAAGGGTATCCGATCTTACGGATAACACGATCAGCTTGAGTGCCAGAGATGCGTGGTTCAACTAATACCACTATGTCCGGCATGTGCCCCTGTAATAGGGACTTCAGAGTCCTGTGAAAACGAGCAGCAGCTGCCCCTTGGCAGTTCCATACAAAAAAGGTAACACCCATGGATAAAGTTAAGATTGGTGCTCCGGTTGGGAGCGTGAGGCAGCGATGGCATCAACAAATTCCTCATCAGTGGCTTCAACGAACTGCTGGTCCTCCTCCGAGGAGGGCGGGTTGCCTAAGGCCTCATCAATGAGAGATTGTAGTTTCTCAGATGGGCCTTCAGTTTTCCCTTGGGCTTTGGTCCTGAGGGTTTTTATTTGAACCCCACTCTGGATTTTGAAGCCCGTTGTACCTGGGCGTCCATCAGGGGGTTGTGGCAATGAGTTTTCCTTGCCCACAGGGGCTTTGAGGGGTATTTGGGCGGAGGGTATTTTCGAGGGTTGGGCTTGGCCGGCAAGTGAGATGACGGTGTGGTGGGCTGGGTTGAGGGTTGTGTTCTGTGTGAGGGCTTGGTAGGCTTGTGTGTGAAAGATTGAGTCTTGGTTTGGGCTTGGTGAGGCTTGGGATTTCTTTTTGGGCATCTGTGGTTTGTCTGTTTTCTTGGTCCGTGAGGTAGTAGCTTTACGGTCAGAGGGTCGTGGGTTTGTCGTTTTTTGGGCAGTGAAAGTAGGGTGTAGGGGTTGCTGACCTACAAAATGTTCGGGTTGACTTTCCTTAGATGGGACGTTGGCAGACGCAGAGGAGGCTAAGACGTCATACCTGTTGCCACTTTTAGCCTTGCCTGGCTCGCTCTCAGTCTGCTCAGGCCGTTGCGTTTTGGCAGCTCGCCAGGTCTTGGTAGGGGCTTTCATCCATTCCCCAAAGAGCTGCTTCTCACGTGAGCTGGCCATGGTTGTCTCGCCTGCCGGCGGAGGCGGGTTTGCTGGCGGCGGAGCATGGTGAACTGCCTCCTCTCTGCCTTGGCTTTGGGGCACCTTTAGAGGGCATATGCCTTCTAAATGGCCATAGCAGCCACAGTTGTAGCAAATGGTGGGCAGCCCCTCATATTCGATGTATTGGGTCACTCCATCTAATTTGAGCCGAGATAGGAGTGGTTTCTGTAGGTCGATCTTGACAGCGATCCTGGCAAATCTGGCCTTGACCCCCCCTGCCGTGTTGTAATCTATTTTCAAGACCTCGCCAATTTGTTCACCAATGGTCCGAAGTACACTCTGATGATAATAGTGGAAAGGCAAGCCTGGAAGACGGATCCATCCGAATACCTGCTTGATTTCCAGGTGGAGTGGCGAGAGCTCGGGAGTCCACGGGTGTACTGTAAGGTAGTGCCCTAAGATAACCCAGGGGCCCCCAAGGAGTGCTTTTTGGTAATCCGCGTCACAGTGAAGCCGGACTAGGTAGCACCCTCCTTCAAGTTCCGTGAGTTTGAACCCCAGAGATGGTTTCCATAAGTGTTCGATCCGAGCATGGAGTGTGTCCTGCCTCATGAAGCGCCCCAGGAGCTTCACTACCACTGCATACCGCATGCCCTCAGCCATGAGGTTCTTCACGCGCTGGGAAAACCTTATGGAAGGGATGAGGCCCTCCATGGTTATAGAGAAATCGTCCTCCTCCAAGGTCAGCTCGACGTCGTGAGCGTCAACTTCAGGGATCGCTGTAGTAGTACCTCTCATTAATGTGTCTTTGAAGGACAAGGGCGTTGCAGTGTGCGTGCGAGCGGCCGGGATTTGGCCGCCGGGCGCGTCCATGGCCGAGGGGCCTCCACCGTCGTCGCCAATGGAGTCGGGGAAGAGCTGCCGCTTGAGCCCGCCACGGTCGTTGGCTCGGGAAGGGTCACTATCGGCGTCATCGGAGTCAGCGGCAATCTCCATTATTTCATCAGTCTCCGTTCTCACTTTCTTCTTGAGGCGGTGATTGTCCGCCAAGGGTGTGCGTTCTGGTTTGGGGGCGGGGGGGATGTCTGGTTCATGGTTCATGGCGGTGGGGATATTTGGGTCATGGTTCGCGGAGGTGGGGATATCTGGTTCATGGTTCATGGTAGGTGGGGAGGGCACTAGACTAGGTGGCTAGGTGAGCAAAAGTTGGCCGCAGGGGCGGCGGTGCGCAGGTTTTTCAGAGCGCTTGCTTTTTTACAAAGCACTCTTACTCATGAAGAATTGCAATAGAATGCTCACGAAGAAGCTTATTACTTGGGCTTTAATGACTCTATTTCTTCCTACTCATATACTCCTTTTTAAGTGGTACAGAGGAGGTTTGATCAAGATGCTATGTGGGTCAGCTCAAAATTGTTCACAATTGCTTCCAGAACAATTCCACCACAGCAGTTCCTTTTCCAGTGATTCTAAACTTTTGTTTTACATGATCCTTGAGGGCAAGGATCTCTTTGGGAAGGGGGTATTGTTATGATATTTTAGAAATAAATTAGTATTTGATTTGATTGATTGATTCAGTCAATTATTAATTGATTGAGTTAATTAATTAGATTGATTAGGTAATTAGGGTTTGGGATTTTTATTATTATTATGTTGTTATTTTAATTATAATTGCTAGTACATGTTGGGCTTAAGTTTAGTGAGGCCCAATTCTAATTAGGTCAAGATTATATAACTTGACATTAGGTTATTGTAAGAGTCTTGTCTTGTCTTTGAATTATGAATTGAGTTTGTGTTTTACGGCCGACGGCCGGTGTCTCTCTTTGTCTCTTATGGCCGACGGCCTCTTCTCTCTTTGACCCCTCTGTTCTCTATTTCTTGTCTTCAACCCTCTAAAATCATTCTTATTTAATGTTCTTGCTTAATCTTTATTAGCAAATAGCTATTTCTATAACATAATAATACTATTACTATCTCTCTCTGCTCGCCCAAGGATCGGCATCCAATTCAATTAGAACTAAAATTAGAGTTAGCGAATTGAAAGAAACACGAGTCAGGTGGTACTCATTGCTGTTGCGGCAACTCTCGGAAATGTGCTGGTTGGATGGGATAGTTCTGCCATTGCCGGTCTGTTCTATTCTCTTCTTTACTTTCTTCCATCTCATACTACCAACTCATTCTTTCTTCTCCTTTTCATTTCAATTCCTCCTTGCTTGTGCCATGGATGGATACCTTTGCCTTAATGTTGGCAATGGCAGGGGGCATGCGCTACATAAAGCGTCTCCGGCAAAGTGTCCGACTTGGTGGGACGGCGGCCCCTGCTCATGGTGTCTTCCCTCATGTACTTCTGCAGCGGCTTGGTCATCCTGTGGGCCCCCAACGTGTACGTTGTCCTCCTCTCCAGGCTGCTGGACGGCTTTGGCATTGCCCTGGCCGTCACTCTCACCCCTCTCTACATATCGGAGATAGCGCCCCCCCATATCCGCGGCCTGTTGACCACTCTCACCCAGTTCTCCTGCTCTGCCGGCATGTTCTTGGCCTACTGTGTCGTCTTCTCCATGTCCTTGACGCCCTCCCCCAACTGGAGACTCATGCTCGCCCTCCTCTCTCTTCCCGCCCTCCTCTACTTCCTCCTCGCCCTCTTCTTCCTGCCGGAGTCCCCGCGATGGCTTGTCAGCAGAGGCCGCATTGACGAGGCCGCCAGGGTCCTCCGCAGATTACGCGCCACTGACGATGTCTCCGGTCACTCCCTCCCCCTCCTTTTTCTTACTATCATCTCCTTTTTTCTCACACGCTTCTTTTGTTTATGTTTAGGTGAGTTGGCTTTGCTGGCCGAAGGTTTGAGCCCTGGCGATGACACCACCTCCATCGAAGAGTACATTGTTGCTCCCGCCAATGACGTCACCGCTAGCCTGCCGGATGCGGGCAAAGATTGCATCAAGTTGTATGGACCCAACGAGGAAGTTTCCATGGTTGCCCAGCCAGTGAATGGACAGGGCAGCATGATGTCCCGCCAGGCCAGCATAGCATCGCAGAGCACTAGTCTCAGGGACCCCATCGTTACTCTATTCGGGAGTGTGCATGATAACCTCCCTGAGCCTGCCAGTGCAAGGGCCTTCTCCAAATCGGGCAGCTTCTCCAGTGTAGGCGATGTGGAGTCTAATCTCTACGGCACCAGTGACAACCTCCATGCACCCTTACTCTCACCCCAAGCTAATAATGTTGTAGAGAGGGACAGGACTCACCCATTTAAGGGTGGCATGTTTGGCTTCATTAGCAACAGCAGCCTCAGAAGTGAGGGCATTCTTGGCATGCGAAGCAACAGCAGCCCGAGGAGTGAGGGCATGCTGGGCATGATAAGCAACAACAGCCTCAACCAGGGTCATGTTGGCGACATTCCTAGCAACACAGACATTGGTGGGGGCTGGCAGTTGGTTTATAAGACATCTGAGAAGACTAAGGGAAGGAAAAAGGAAGTGGGACTCCAAAGGGTTTATCTGCACGCTGAAGCTGTCCCCGCCTCTCACTTCAATTCATTTGTTTCAACTTCTGCTTTAGATATTCCTCTTGAGGGCGAAGCTTTCCCAGCTGCTGGTTTAGTCAGCCAGTCAGTGCTAGGCTCTAAGGACATGCTGCATGATCCTGGAGTTGTTGCAAAAGGTCCAGGTTTGAAAGCTCTGCTTGAACCCGGAGTCAAACGTGCATTAATTGTTGGAGTAGGACTTCAAATTCTTCAGCAGGTAACTCTTATTGGTCTTTTATGTCCATGCTTAAATATTTTCTTTCTTGCTATGGTTGATGTTCATTGTTCTCTCAGCATGATGCCCTATGTTTCTTATCAGTGGCAATAATTATGAAGTAGTGGAGATGATTGGTTACAAACATGACTTTAAGATGCACAGTCAATCTATGCTTACTATATATATATATATATATATATATATATATATATATATATATATATATATATATATATATATATATCTCCTTAGTAGAACCTCACTCTTATTTTGATGCATCTTCTTCTGTTTGGTTACAAACATTAGTCTTTTTGTTTTTTTTAGAATGGTTCGATATTTGTCACTGCCTATTGATTTGGATTAAAGCTGTGTTAGGTTGCTAATGGACAAAGTTTATCTGATGTAGCTTTTTTACCCTTTACAAGATTCAAATTCAAAACCTCCTTCAAGAGAGATTGAGTTATTTCTACTTCATAAAACTGTCATTGAATGCACACCATTCATACTAATTTGATAAGAACAATTATGCAAAGTAGTTATGTCTGAGGAGATGAGCCATGACAAACTACCATAGCTAGCCATCAGCTTTAGACAACATTCTTGCATATATTCAAAGTACATAATGTTCTCTTCTGTTGTTGCTTTCTTCCAAACTTAACCTAGCAGAAGCTGGATGTGAGAGGAAAATTTGCATTTCTTTGTTGGTTGCAAGTTACTATGTGCTAGCTTCAACGAAGTGGCTCTGAATAGAAAATTTCTATCTTGCAGGCTGCTGGCATCAATGGATTTCTTTACTATGCTCCCCAAATTCTCGAGGACGCAGGAGTTGGGGATCTTTTGTCGCGTTTTGGCTTGAGTTCAACGTCTTCCTCTTTGCTCATAAATGTTTTAACAACTTTCTGTATGCTTCCGTGTATAGCTCTGTCTATGAGGCTCATGGATATTGCTGGCAGGAGGTATTGCCCATGCTTTAAGCCTAAATTTCTATGCTATTGTTTCATTTAACTGCAATCTTACTATCATAGTTGTTGCCATCTATTTCCTTACTGTTCTATTTTCTGCGGATGAATGATGAAATCTTTATTATATTGGAAAGAACTTGAGTAACATTTTTTGGGTGTAAGTCATATGTTCCTTTGTGGAGTTTAGATCACTCTTTCATGCAGATACAACATGACAAAAATAAAATAAAAATAATGGTGTACCCTTGACTGTGTGTTGCATGCATATTAATCACCCCCATTTTTGACAATTCTACTATCTAAATTTTTTATCACCCAGGCCTACATGCACATGACACTTAAATTTTTGAATATAACTAGATGTGCAAATAAAATATTTTTTGGATTGCATGTCGTTTTTTGGCCAATTATAAATATGAAATAAATCATAGACTGTAGGTAACTAGGTATATTGATTTAATTCATAATAATGAAGAAATATTTCAAAAGAAAACCCACATTCGAGTAAATATCTTTATAATGAGTGCAGTACATGAGAAATGTAGATATAATACATTGAGTGTGTATAAAAAAAATATGATACATTGAGTAAACATAAAATGTGTCAAAAAAAAACTTGCACTGATTTATATATAATTATAAAAGTCACTTGAATTTTTTGGAAAAATTAAAATTGCAAACTACACCATTTTAAATTGTTTGTGTTTGTGTTTTTTTTGCCTTAGAATCAAGTTGTTTTATTTATAAATTATCATACAATCTAATTACACATTGCATATATTAAGATTTTAAGGGTCTAATTTGCTTTCTTAATCTCGTCAAAAAAACTCAACCAACTCATCTAATTGGAACTAGCTCTTGTAATTGGCACTGGAGGGAGTTTATATTAAATCTGTGTGATTTTTTGACCGACATAAAAATATGTAATAGGAGATCTAACAAATGAAATATATGGGGGGATAACTCTTTACACTGTAGCATCAGTTATAATTTGGGAAGGACTGTCCTAGAAGTGCATGGTTTTTATTATTTATAATTACTCACATGTAGCAACATGCTTCTACTGTCTGTTCGACTGTGCCTCAGTTTGCTGATGTCTGGCTACCTTGAGCAACCACAACTTGAGAACTCATTTGCAATTAAATGCATCATCTCATGACAATGAGTAATGACAGCATCTAATTGTGCATTCATGGCAGGTCGATAATGCTGTTCACAGTACCAGTTCTGATAGTGTCTCTTGTGGTGCTAGTAATCCGAGATGCTTTCAACTTCAGTCCTATCCTTAATGCGGCAATCACGGCGGTTTGTGTTGTGGTGTATGAAAGTGTATTCTGCATGGGATTTGGTGTGATTCCCAACATCATATGCGCAGAAATCTTCCCTACAAGTGTACGTGGAATATGCATTTCCATATGTTCCCTGACTTACTGGGTTTGTACCTTGTTTGTCACCTCCACATTTCCTGCGTTGCTTCAACTCCTCGGCCTTACTGGTGTGTTTGGATTGTTTGTCGGTGGATGCATACTTTCTTGGATATTTGTTTACTTGAAAGTTCCTGAAACGAAGGGCATGCCTTTGGAAGTTATTATAGAGTTTTTTGCCATTGGAGCAAAGTCGGGCACTGATCATGTAGCTATAGGGATAAAAGGCTGATATCATTTAAAGCAGAGCATGAATGATGGATATATACACAAGTTTAATTGATTTGGAGCCGCAGAGCTTTTGGTTGGTGGGCTAATGAAATACTTAGAGTTTGAAAGATGATTTGCCCGCGCACTTTCAGGAGGAAGAAGTGTAATCTACCCCCAAACTCGTCCCAAACAGTGTTAGAGTACTGGTATTGTTTATTTATGTGTTATCTGTCGGCGTGTGATCATGTATGTTTCATGTTACAATAGTATAGAGGCCGTAATATTTAATTGTTGCTCAGTTTAGCCTTTTGCGAATAAGTTAATAAAAATTTTTGATATAAAAATAAAATAATAAAAAATCAGGGAATGAGAATGCGTGTGCAGTGATTGTAGAAATGGCATGATGAGACGAGAAAAAAGATAGAAGTAGAGATGGGAGAATGAGATGGTAGGTATTAGATAGTTGGATTAAAAGGAAAGGGATAAGGTGGCGGGAGATATATATTAAGAGTGGAGGGATGGAGGCAGATTGGAGCAAACGTGTGGATAGAGGAGGGAGTAAATTAAAAATAGAGATTTGAGATTCTGAGTGGCAGCCAAAGGAGGAGGAGGCGGCGGCAGGTGTGGATGCAGGGCAGGGGGAAGGCGTGGTGGCGGATGGCACACTCGGAGGTGTTGTTGTTACTTGTTAGGGTAAGAGAAAGTGAATGGGGGGAGCGACTCACATTCCCGCCAGGAGGCCATACGATATGGTATGATATCCCTTCCCGCTATTTATTATCTACCGCCACCAGACCATCGCACGTTTAAAATTGGCGCCATCGCTCTTATTCCCTCTCCCTCCCAAGTCCCATCCCGTTCTGGGCACGCCCAATCCCACAGAAGCCAAAACGTTGAGCAACATGCCACATCCCTCATTTATTTCCTTTTCTTTTTTAAATACATACTCCCTCCATTTCTAAATATAAAATCATTTTTAAATTTCTATTTTTCCTGAATATAATAAACTTTTTAATTTTTCTCACTTTTCCTGAATATTAAAACCTAATAATGCTTATCCATAATAAATAAGAGAAGAAGAGTGAAAGTAAAGGCATATGACTATGATAGATTAATAATTTTATGTGCTAATAACTACTTTAACTAGCATACTTAATTTAACCAAATTAGAAAAATGATTTTATATTTAGAAACCAGACAAGTTTTTGGTTCACTGTTTGCTGTTTGGAGATTCAACCACCAATACTTAACACATAAACTCCACCCTATTGGGTGTCGGCCTAATAACTCATTACTACCACCAACTCTTTTCCAAACAACGCTTGTGGTTAACAAAGCTCATTGCTATTACGACACACCTCATACAAAAAGGTGAGAAGAAAAAAAAGGCACATGCGTCCAGACCAGACACATGCCAGAATAAAATACAACATGGATTGCAAAAGTTGAAGGGAGCAACCTGAGATCCTATAATTTGGGGTCTGCACCTGCGCCTGCTTCCACAGTTGGGGACATGCGGAATGAGAAGTCTCCCTCTTCCAAAGTCTCCTCTGCACTGAGAGGCTCATTTTCATGTGCCTCATGATGTGTCAAGTTGGTTGTTGATAGCATGGGCGCCTCCGATTGGTCTTCAACATCAACATCAACATCAACATCAACATCCACATCCACATCATCCATGAAGGTGGAGGAGCGGGTGGAGTGAGCAATAGTTTTGAAACGGTGTAATGCAGGTCCCCAGGATGGCTTTGAGGACCCCAACCCCACTGTGCTCCCTCCACCCACATTCAGGTTCCGCACGCCGGCCTTGCCTAATCTTTCCTCCTTTTTCCTCTTCTTCACGGCATTGTGCCATTTCTTCAACGCCTTCGATGTTTGCTCATCGAATATCGATTTCTTCATCCTCGAACCCATCTGCATTATGTATCCTAGTTAGTTCACTCTTGGACCCACTCCACTCCATGCTTGCGAGGGTATGTAGTTTTACCTGAGTTACAAGAGCATGCAATGGGAGAGTAATGTAGCTGCACAAGCATAGCACTGCAATTCTGCAAAACTCATGAAGCTTCACCACATCAATTCATGTCACTCGTGGAGGTTTCCATGGGACAAGAGCAACGTTCATATCAAAAGTTTGTCATCTTATTGCAGACGGTCCATTTTCTTGCCAAGAGTAAATTCAGGAAAGACTTACCCAAGAGCTACTTTGAATATTGCAAGCTTGTAGTCAGCATGGAAACAATTGTGCAGCCCAAAAGAATACTGCCCACGAAGGAAAAAAATAGTTATTTGGGCGCTACATAAAGATCTAAATGGACATCGATTAGGATATTCGAGTTTGAGATAAGGTTAGTTAAGATGGTTTATTACCCATATCCACAAGAAATATGTTATTTGGAATGCATTCTGCAAGTATAAGAAGACCAGTTAATAACAGAGTAGAACAAAGTGATACTCTTGAAATAAAGGAGTAATGCACATAACTAGTGTTTGTGCTAGATTCTGCTCAAAGGGCACCCAGTGAATACCTGGAACAAAGCAAAATGAATAAGATAAAGAACTAACTGGGGCCGACCAAACCAAAAGTATTTGTCTGAGCCTTGAATGAGAGGCATCCCTTGGACAACCGCATGTCTCTCAGTGATTTCAAGAGCCATCCTAGTCAATGTCGCTTGAAGTTTTGTTCCCACAGCCAAGATTATCTGCAACCAATTTAAAGTTTATTAGTGCACATTTCTCATTGATATATGAGCAAAGCCAAAGCTTTACTTACAATGACAGGAAGCAAGGAAGCCCACAACAATGTCCGCCATCCTGGAAATCATATAAACTAAACCATCATTTATCAATTGCATGTTCAACTTTTGGAACTATTTCATAATTCAGAATGATAGTTGCTCACCATTAACATTCAGGAGTAGGAAGATTACAAATGATGCCCACAGGACAGGACTGCCATCAATAGAGCAGCAGAGAAAAAACATATAAAGCCGCACCATATCAGAATCTAGTGGTTATTAGAGAAAAATCCACACATAATATAAAAATATACTTAAAAATACATTGTAATACAGTACCATTACCTAACTCCCATTACTATCTTGAAGTCATCTTCCAATGATCTTTTGATATACTTTTGGAAGTTAAATTTACTTCCCGGAGAAAGGTGGGCCTACCAACGGTGCAATGTCAGAATAGGAAGGTAGATCAAAATTGAAAGAACTTACTCAATGAAATAAGATACTCACAGCTATAAATCCATTGCGTAGTGTCAGGTAGTCAGCCTTGCCCACAGACCTATAAAACTGGCGAAAGAAGCAACCCTACAATTGGGATTTAGACAAGTTTAGTACTAGAACGAGCATGGGAAATTGAAGGTCAAGAATGACTAAAAGATGGATTATTTTAATATGAAAAGATTGAAGCATTAATCCATTCTACTATTATTTTATATTTTGATGTCCTCAACATCAAAGAGAAAGAAACAGCATGTTGATGAGATGAATCTTACAATATAGAAAAATATAGGAATCCTCGTCCAAAAACTGGAGTGAGCTCTCACAAAGGAAGTTTCATGAGTGAGCCTGAATCTTGAAGGATCTGCACACATAAAACCACAACGCAGGAATGAAATTGCATGTAGTGGCATCTCAAAAGTGGAAACGGGAAGTTTATAGACGCAAATGAGGAACTAGTCTCACAATAAAACAGGAAAATCACTCAGGTAAATTATTGAGCATCCTACCATAGGAAAATTCATAACCATGAGATGAAGTTTCCTCCTCCCATGCTTTCCAGCCACGAATCTGTGCGAAAAAGGGCAACGAAAATAAAATTAACTATCTCCACTCTGTAAATTTAATTGACTCTGCTATGAATCATGATGCTGATTGCTATGCAGTAAGAGCCAAATATTAAGAAGTCAGTTTTAACAGATTGATACATGTTGGCTTTTCAAATGAATGCAACATTACATGGAACTGCAGACATACCAAACCAAAGTAGGATCATTTAAGGCTACATTCCCTACCCTTGGCCATTATCACAAATATGCGATTCTGAGCAATCCAAAAACCATTTTCTTAGACATATTGGCATCCACATGATAGAAAGACCGATTAAAGTTTGCTTTCCGCTTCTCTAAAGTGGAGTCATTGCCTTTAAGAAAGTATTGGCTTTAGGTCATTCATGTATCTTTTCACGTAGTGACTTCAAAATCACATCCACATCCACATAATGTTCTCATAACAATATCCTAACACTGACACTTAGCATAAATGAAAATAAAAAATAGAACTACCAGCAAAAATACACTGAAGAATGAGTTAAACTATATTTGTTATATGAGACTGATCTTATTTAAGCCTTCAATTTCTTTTGGCATTGGACACATGTATGCGCACATATATCCAGACTGGTTTTCAAAACATATAACATTGCAAAATTGCAAAATATAAAAATATGAGTACCAGCTCAATTTCCTCGATATGTACAGACATGAAAAAATGAATGAAGCATGCACACCAAAATAGATGAAAAGCACACCTGTAATCTCCCAAGTAACATTGTGACACCACTGTATAACACATGAAAGACTGCTAAGAAGAATATAAGGATGTGTAGCTGGTGCAATCCATTGGCAGATATAAGAGGCTCGTATCCCTATTATCAATAGCAATTAGAAGAGCATCAAGGAAGATAAAATACAAGATGTTTGTGCACCACGAAGTTTCTTGTTCAAGCTCAAACATTAAAGACACTTAATAGACGACTGTGCACAAATTTTTTCCCGGCCAAACTTAAGTGTTAATATGGGGATACAGTTGCAAGGAAATTCATTTTTAACAAAAAATATCTAACCATTTTCACAGATAAAAAGTTTCAGACTAGAATATACCACCCAATAGTCTATATTTCTTTGCAAGGTAACAAAGGATCATTTAATTCATTGATGTCCTAAAATGGGGGTAACGAAGAAAATGTTTTAAATTTACCAGTAAATATGTAAAATGACACTTAAGCATGTGTCACATACTGACATTAATTAATACTTTTACTGTTTCTTTACAGATTTCATTTGTTTAAACAAGTGAAATCTTCCTCTGTTTTACTGATGTTGATTCAAGGCCTTTTCTGAAAATCATGCATTTGCCTTGTCAGTTAAACCACTCATTTGCATCAGAAAACACCAGGTGTAAGAAAATAGTTACCTCGTTGCATTGGGAAGAGCTAGTGTCAGATTCTAAATATCTACGTTCATGAGACAGAAGTTTTCTACGAGATGATTCATTGGAACCATCATAAGAACATGGCAACATTTTTTCAGCAAGCTTTTGAGAAATACATATTCGGACAATGTAGCTCTGCCCGAAATTCAGAAGCAATGAAATGAAACCTAAAATCATCAGCTCTGCAAAAAAAAAAATTACTTATATAAAAGACAACGTGTTGTTTTCTCTTAGAAACTTTATCAAAAACATGACATGATAATTAGCAAGGGTTAAAAGCAGCGAACTTGAGATAGTCCAGTGCAATCATAGCTAGTAATTCTTAGCTGCATTCTCACCAGATTTGACCTTTTCCAAAGCTTCGAGCAGAGCTTTCTTTTGCCTTTCTCCCAAATACTGAAAGAAAACTTGAGGTAAGACACTGAGTCCACGAAAAGTTTATTAGGTACACAATGTAATCAGCTTAAATCTGTATCTGTAACTTATGAGGACCTATTCTTCTGCTATGTGTAAATTGATATATTTCCAGTGTTGTCCAAGAACTTGAACAGATGAAAAAAGACAGACACTGACACGCTAATGACTTGGTACCAAATATTCTCAAATGATTCCACTGCCGCTAAAAGCCAAAAAGTTGCGATCTTATCAAGACATGAGAAGCACGATGGTAAAATCTGTGTTGCAATTGAAAGTGGGTTGAATGTGTGAATGCTATAAATGGAACATTCCAAGGAAAATAATATATGGAACACAGAGTGAGCAACTTGCTTTATAGCAAAGCCAATTGGTGGATACATGTGGGGGGGGGGAATATTTTGGCCAGAATTAATGGGAGAAAAACAGAGTATTGATGAAAAAAGAAGGAGGAAAAAGGGAGGTGTGGTGCAGGACATGAAGATATAAGTGAAGGCATAACATATGGCTTCATAAGATGGGGGAAGCAAGTGAGAAAGAAAAATGGTTGGAGGTGAAAGAGTTAAAAAGAAGAGAAAAGAAAGAGGAAAGCAAGAGTCTAGTGCTAATTACTACAGTAGTACAAAGGTTTGATTGAGGTGGAAACGTAACGTAACGTACCGATGCCAGCCTGTGAAGACTCTGTTATAGAAATAACTATTTTGCTAATGATGATTAAGTAGGAACATTAAAGAAGAATGATTTTAGAGGGTTGAAGACAAGAAATAGAAAATAGAGGGTCAAAGAGAGAAGAGGCCGTCGGCCATAAGAGACAAAGAGAGACACCGGCCGTCGGCCGTCAAATACAAACTCAATTCATAATTCAAAGACAAGACATGACTCTTACAATAACCTAATGTCAAGTTATATAATCTTGACCTAATTAGAATTGGGCCTCACTAAACCTAAGCCCAACATGTACTAGCAATTATAATTAAAATAACAACATAATAATAATAAAAATCCCAAACCCTAATTACCTAATCAATCTAATTAATTAACTCAATCAATTAATAATTGACTGAATCAATCAATCAAATCAAATACTAATTTATTTCTAAAATATCATAACAATACCCCCTTCCCAAAGAGATCCTTGCCCTCAAGGATCATGTAAAACAAAAGTTTAGAATCACTGGAAAAGGAACTGCTGTGGTGGAATTGTTCTGGAAGCAATTGTGAACAATTTTGAGCTGACCCACATAGCATCTTGATCAAACCTCCTCTGTACCACTTAAAAAGGAGTATATGAGTAGGAAGAAATAGAGTCATTAAAGCCCAAGTAATAAGCTTCTTCGTGATTGGACTTGAGTAACATAGATGGACCCTTGAATTGGTGTTGGACAGCAGCTGGCTCTTTCTTGATAGTGATGATATCTGTCCTTGACTCATACACCCAAGTGTGTAATATTTCTTCCATCGTACATTGGTCTTTGCCTGTGAGCTTGTTATGGGACATATCATGTGCAGCACATGCTTTCCTTGCTCTTTAGATGATGCAGAGTACAAGTGTTTTACCCATTGGATATTATCTTCATTTAAGTATATTTGAATTGACAAATCGTGCAAAAACCAAGCCTTTAACCACTGGATATTATCCTCAGTCAAGTACATTACACATTGGAGCTCATGAGAACCTACAAGCATGTTCACTAACTTTCCCTTGAACCAAACGTGAAGCATGCAGATTGTAGGGGTATTTTTCTTCTCTAACCTCACTGAAACAGCCACAAGTTTCTGCCAAGTAGCTTCTTCATCTTTTTTTGAATCAGAATTATTACACTCTTGTTTCCAGAAATCACAAGTTGGAGGAGAAAAATTCAATGGAATGGAAGAATCTATTTTTGGGTTGCCAAAACCACTCCCAAATCTATTGATAGTTAAATCAGACCCTAGCGCATCTTTTCTTGACCCACTATTTCCTTCAATAGCATGTGTGGAAGTCAGGGGCTGTTCACTCTCACCTTCATCAATTTCTTTGATTTCTTCAAATTCTTTCTCAGGCAATGAATCAACTTCAACGAAATAGAGCTGGAATTTGCGCCTTTGAGGACAATTATGCTCAGGGGAAAGCTTCTCATGGCAATAGAAACATAAGTTCTTTTCTCGGTGGTCAGCTTCCTCTGCATGAGTAAGTTGTCTAGTGCCTCTATTCTGCTTTTGACATCCAAAATTTACATTCTTCGGAGGACCAGCCTTTGAATTGTTGACCAGAGAAGATGAAGACATGTGAGCAAATACATGGACATTGGCAAAACAGTGGCGTTGCTTTTCAAGAATTCTTTCTTGCATTTTCGCTAGTCTCTGAGCATCAATTATGTTAGAAGGATTAAACATGCGCACGGGTCGTTCAATTTCCGGCTTCAAAGCGCGGAGATAAATGTCCACCATATAATCCTCACATAGATCCACCTTTGCAGTAAGTAAATCCCATGCAAAGTGAAAATCTTCCAACGAGCCTGTTTGGCGGATACGGGTAAAATCATACCCATGCCTTTTTCTTCTATTCTCAAGCCGATCAAAGAAGGCGTCAAGTTTCCCATATGACATTTTTTCCCTAAACATGCAGCGGGGGACCAAGGAAAGAAAGGCTCTGGTACCACTGTTATAGAAATAACTATTTTGCTAATGATGATTAAGTAGGAACATTAAAGAAGAATGATTTTAGAGGGTTGAAGACAAGAAATAGAAAATAGAGGGTCAAAGAGAGAAGAGGCCGTCGGCCATAAGAGACAAAGAGAGACACCGGCCGTCGGCCGTCAAATACAAACTCAATTCATAATTCAAAGACAAGACATGACTCTTACAATAACCTAATGTCAAGTTATATAATCTTGACCTAATTAGAATTGGGCCTCACTAAACCTAAGCCCAACATGTACTAGCAATTATAATTAAAATAACAACATAATAATAATAAAAATCCCAAACCCTAATTACCTAATCAATCTAATTAATTAACTCAATCAATTAATAATTGACTGAATCAATCAATCAAATCAAATACTAATTTATTTCTAAAATATCATAACAGACTCTTCTCTAAGGAGATGGAAATCAAGATGAAAAGGGTGGAAACAGCGGCAACAGCCCATGTGGGTGTTTGATCAAGCTTCCTCGTACTGCCGCTCCCACTATCGCCTGAAGCCTCCGCCAAGGACACCAAACACACTGCACAAAACACAAACTTTGCAAACTTCCATAGAGACATTGGGACAAGACTAGATGTTGTTCACCCCACCAAATTCCAATCTTTGTCAACCATCTGCTTTCTTCACCACTTCCAAGTTCCAACCCCACAGAGGGCCAAGATCTTCAAATGCAATTCTGTCGGTTCTGGGTGAGGAAGCACAAACAAAACTTTTGACTACGCTTTCATGGCGCCACTAATAGTGGCAAGATTTGCAGGTGCGAATTGAAACTCCTGCTACAGCCGTGCCGTCTGCTGCACTCTCTCATATTCAAACCTATTTTTTTACTAAAAATAAAAATTCAAAGCTATTTCCTTCCTTTTTCTTTTTTACTTGAAACAAAAAACAAATTGGTCCACCTCATCTTTTTTGTGGTGAGAGACTCGCCACCCATCTTAATAAAATTTTAATTTAACATAGACGATCCATAAACACGTACTGACAAAGCAACACTCATAAGTAGTATAGTATAGTAAGTACTACGACATGATGGCAAAGTGGCAAACCATTAAATAGGTATTGCGACAAAAAAATCCTGATAGAATTTAAGGTAAAAAAAAAACTGTTCCCACCACCTTTATTATTCAAATATTCAAATTCAAATTTATATTAAATATAGGACCAACCTTTTATGTGCAACCATGCCTATTCTTATTTTACCTTACATGCCATGAAAAATTGAAAATACATTTTCCATTGATAGTAAGTCTATGTCTATTTTCATTGGCCAAAAAAAAGTCTATGTTTCTTTTCTTGGCCTGGTGATTGGGTGACTCAATAAACCATATTAACCACTATGTCAAAAAGAAAAAAGGAGTAGGCGAAAGAGATGGAATGATAATTAATAATTAGGATTGTACTCTCAAAAGCTGGCAAGCATTTCCATACATTCACGCTTTTGTCCAAAAAAAAAAAATTTCCATGCATTCACGCGTTTGTTGTTATCTGAATCGGTGGACGCTGAGGTATCAAAATTAAATCTATCATGTTATAATTTAATTAATCAAATTTTTAAAATGGGGACGCTTTAAATCAAGAACTGATGGTGCGGGTGACACTGTGTACTAGTATTTGGTCATTTGGTGATATCTCACCGTGGTGGGGCTAACAGTAACACACAACCAAGTGACCAACCTGGCTTATAAGTTAAAAATAGAGGAATGGGCCTATCCCATAGACCAGCCATGGTTGGGCTTCCCTTGTTCACGTAATGGATGTACATAGTATACTTCATTCAGTCCAATCCATTGACGGGGCTATGACAAACGCACAACTCACATCTCACAATTCATAATAGGACCAGTAACATATGAGATCATTTATTCGTATTGATGGAGTAGCATAAACGATACAAACATTCTCGAGTTGAGGCATCTCTACGAATGAACGACAAAACATTATGTTTGGATCGAAATGAATAATAAACCAAACATGCCCGGGGTGAGTCCTGTCCCTCTCTGCAACATTAGCTTGAGGTGCAAGTAAGGGTGCTTGGAGGTTGTTACTTGTGCCATAGAGATTAGACTCCACATCACCAACACTGGAGAAGCTGCCCAATTTGTGTTGACTCCATATTTCCATTCCCATCGTGTGCCCCCGCATACTCTTTAACTTTTTACTGACTTATTTAGTTCATCCTGTATTTTTTTCAAGATCATTGACTTTTAAAATACCAACTGAGTCATTATAATATCACGGGATTTGCAACTCCAAATATGTACATATCTATACCTACCTATACATGGACCGTGAAATCTATCATATGGTTGATTATTTCAAAAGTAGTTTACAATCAAATTTTGACAAAAAAAAGTTGTCTGCAGGTGAATTATATTGATACTTTTGAAGAAGACCCTCTTCATATGAATCTTTTTTATCAATGAAGCTGGTGTAGTGAGTAAGAAAAATACATGTAACGGGGAGAGGAAGATCAGGCTTCAATAGTAGATTTTCCTTGGGAGAACCTCTCCATTTGCCTTCTCTTGGATCGGCTCTTAACTTCAGTTTCTTTCTGATCTGCAAATGTAAGAAAAGTGCGAATGCTGGAAGAAGAACCTCCTCCACATGACTCAACCTCTGCCACATAGTGCTTCTTGTACTGCCTCATCATCATTATGAGATACAGCAACAATGCAAGAAAGCACGCCACCCCGCATACCAGATAGAGCCCCCAAAAGCTTTTCAGACGAAGCCTGTCCACTTCGAACTTTGTATTCTGTGAAAGGCACGCTATATTTAGAAGCCACTTGTCATGTATTCTCTGCAGATCTCCATTCTCTGCCAATTTCAATATAGCCGTGGACAAGTCAACCGCCAGAGGCGAGTCTCGTGGAAATGCCTGTTCCCAAATGAAGCTCAACACAATACACATGCATGTAAAGAAAATAAACTTGGAACTGTTGGTAGAGAGAGAGATAGATACTTACAAACCCCCAACCGTTTCTGGTGAACTCTTGGCCTACTATGGTGAAGTCACATCGGCTTGAAAGGAAGAGTTCCACGTAAGCACGCTCATCCACGTACGCAGCAACGCCACCCTTTTCAGGACCATCGCTTAATGCCTTAGCAGACTCCTCTGGCGTCCTTAGAGGAACAAGTCTGGATTCATCAATTCCTATTTCTTCTGTTAGATAGTTTTTACTGAATGAACCCTGCAGGTAACCGATAGGATCTTTGCTGGCCACTAAAGTTTCAATGCCCTTGATGGGAGAAGCAAGCTGCTGCACTGTGAGGATCGACGTCAGGCTGGCTGTGTAACTGGAGTTTATGATAAGCACCACAAATAGCCATACAAGAAGCACAAATCGACCCAGAGTACTCACTGTATTTTCCCCTACACACACATAAACATGCACAACTCCGTTAACTCAAAAGCGGAAATTTCCAGCTTAGAACCACACACACATGTTGGAAAAGAGCAAGGAATGACACCTACTGTGGGCAAAAAACATGGTGGAAAAACTGAACCTGCCAAATACAACACAAGGACAAGTATTGAGGATAAGGGGTGTACTGTGGAGGAGTATGTGAAGGGATAAAAGGGAATGAAAAATAAATCTCACCACAAAACCGTAACAAGTTGCTGTCTAGGAGGTCCACGGAATTCATCGTTGAACCTGTGCTCCAAAATCCAAACAACAGCTCCAACGGATAGGAAAAAGACGGCGGTGACACCCCACAGCTGAGGGCTGAAGGGTCTGAGAAAGGCCCAAGCACTTGAGTCTGACTTCCTGACCGGGGCCACAACCACCAGACCAGACCCAATAAATGGTTGCGTGAAATCCACCAGCCTTGTGCGCTGCGTCGTGATAGTGATGTCACCAACTGCTCCATCATATTCCTGGAATGCAAGCCAACTACTATTAGACATTAGATTAGCGAAAGAAAAAAGGCTACACTATATATATATACAAGTATTCAACATCATCCAATTAAGACATGCATGCATGCATATATATATATATATATATATATATATATATATATATATATATATATATATATATATATATATATATATTGTTATACACCGTTATACCTTAATGGGCTTGGGCCTTAACAAAGGCCCAATAAAGAGATAGACGCCTTCAGGGCGTCGAAGATAACATTACTAGCGACAGTAGAAGTCTAATAGCAAGATAGACGCCCTATGGGCGTCAACGACAATATCACCAACGGCACTATAGCGGATTGACTTGGTCGCCCACCTTTTTCGGAGCAGTCGCCCACCTTTTTCGGAGCACGTGCAACGTCTCTTATCCATAACGGCCGCCTATGATTTCGCAACCACCAGGACTGAGCTTCAACTATAAGAAGGTCACGAACTCATTTAGAAGGGACAATCAATTCTCTGCAATCTCTCTCTCTCTTTCCTTGTATTCTTCTCTCTGATTATCATTGTACTCTGAATTAAGCCTTTGTGATCGAGGCATTTACGCCTATATTTGTAACCACCGTTGCCGGTGACCCCGTTATTTGTACTCAATCATATTATCAATAAAGAATTTCGATTATTCATTCATATTCAATAGTTCCCCTATATTGTGCATCAACATTTTGGCGCCGACCGTGGGGACTCCGGCAACATTATTTCTAAAAGCTTCACGTTCTCTGAGCGAGCCGATTGAACTTTAAGATGGAACAGCAACCAAAGCCTGTTTCCAAGCCAGCTAGCTCTTCCACTGACCTCCAAAAAGTCCTAGAAGCCTTGACCTCTCAGTCTGAACAAATGAAGCGTCTTGAACAATCCGCAGGAATTCAATCTGAGAGGATGAAACGTTTGGAGGAAGAAAACAATGAATTGAAACTGCACCTAGCAGGTTTAGAGTCCAGAAAAAACAAAAGAAGGCAGAGCGGACCTGAAAGGGAAATTCGCCAAGTGCCAAACCCAAATGACCAAGAACGCAATCCTAATGGTGAAAAAGGTAATAAAGGTAAGAATACTGACAATAATGATATTCCCAATGATGAAACAGGTAGAGACGACGAAGAGGGATATGACGATTCTCAGTCTTATGATAGTCGAGAACAAGGTGAGCAGTCCGCTCAGAAGTCACAGGCAAGGATCCCTCAAAATCATCCACAAGGAGGACAAAAGAAGGAAGACGAAATTCTCTCTTTTGCCCTTCGAATGGAGAAGGAGGTCGCTGAGATAAAGAAAAAGATGTACTCGATTCCAGGTGTTCAAAAGCCACTCGATGCAGCCCGTTTAGGGAGTTATTCAGAGTCGCCCTTCATAGACGACATTGCGTTTGCAGATCTACCTGAAAGATTTGCTTTTCCTACTATGCCAAAGTATGATGGCAAGTCGGATCCAGACCAACACTTGGCCCAATACAGGCAGATTATGTTAGCAGCGGTCCTCCCAGCCGACAAACGACATGCTGCTATGTGTCGTGGATTTGGTATAAGTTTGATTGGCCCAGCCTTGATGTGGTGGACCAATCTCCCCCAAGGTAAAATAACTTCATTTAGTCATTTAACTGACATTTTTGTTGAACAATTTGCAAGCAGCAGAGTGATGGTTAAGACGTCAGACGACTTGTATCGAATTGTCATGAGGCCGGACGAGTCATACAGGGACCTCCTGAAAAGGTTTACGGCAGAAATGGTAAGTATTCCAAATTGCGATCCTAACATTGCTGTGCAGGCATTTAAGAGAGCATTGCCACCCACTTGCGGCCTCTATCAAGAATTGGTTTTGAAACGGGTGACAACTTGGCCAGAAGTCCAATCATACGTGTGGTCCCATATTAATCTTCAAGAGGACGACGCCAGTAGAAATCATGCCCTTAAAATGAATCAGGGACTGGCGACAACCAGTCTCCCCGCTAATTCAGTGATCGCCACAAACACGGAAAAGACAGCTAATCAACAACAAAATAATTTGGGATCCACAGACCGCCATTCCAAACGGCAACGAGGTAGAAATTTTCGTTTTCACCCTTATACTAACAATAATGAGCAGGGCGACAAACAGAAGAGGGATCCACCCCCTCCTCGATATGAAGAGTTCAACATGTCTATTGGACCAGCCGAAATGGTAAGTGCACTTGAAAAGATGGATAGGGTGAAATGGCCTAAACCTATGACGACGCCTGTCAATGAGAGAGACACCACAAGATATTGTGACTATCACAAAGACGTCGGCCATCGAACAGAGGATTGTTGGAGGTTCAGAAAAGAAGTGGCCTTCCAACTTAAGCACGGTAACTTACAACATCTTCTTAAGAATAATACTACTAACAATGCAGGTAGAGATCAGAGGCAGAACGCCCCAGCTCAACCCCCGCAGGCCGTCCGAACGATTAACACAATCATTGGGGGGTCGGCGATAAGTGGGATGTCTTACTCCGCCGCAAAGCGATATGCAAGGTCTTTGCCAAAAGAATTGGAGTGGGTTAATGGTAATGTGAGTAATGATCAGGTGGTTGAAGGTCCAATAACCTTCAACGACGCTGATATTCAGAACGTCCAGATGCACGACGACGCCCTGGTAATATCTTTACTAATAGCTAATTGTTTGACTAAAAGAATATTAGTTGATGCAGGTAGTTCCGTTAATATTATTTATTTGCAAACCGTCAAAGAATTACAATTAGAATCCCAAATAATTAAGGCTCCAACTGTCTTGGTATTTGGAAATGGAACTCCAGATAGGACGATTGGAGAAATATCTTTGATGACTTTTGCTGCTGGAATTAATGCTTTAGTCAAGTTTCAGGTGATGGACTGCCCGACCACTTACAATGCTTTGTTAGGACGTCCTTGGATTCATCAGATGAAGGCAGTCCCTTCGACGTTGCATCAATCAATTAAGTTCTCTACACCTTGGGGTGTGAGAGAGATTAAAGGCGACCAGAGGATGGCAAGAGAATGTTACCAAGCAGCATTGAAAGGCTTGGAACAATCTCCTCCATCGGCATAGCAATTACAGGCGTTCATTCCTATGGACAGGGCGACAAAGGAGGAAGACGATAATTTAGAAAAAATAATTTTTGATTGTGATGACCCTGAAAAGTTTTTGTCCATAGGAATGGACCTAGTTCCTGAGGTAAGAAGGGAACTAATTTCTTTTCTAACAAGTAACTTAGATTGTTTTGCTTGGTCCTATGATGATATGACAGGTATAAGCCCAGACGTCATTGAACACCAGTTGAACGTCGACCCTACATTCAAGCCGGTCAGACAGAAAAGGCGGAAATTTGCACCAGAGAGGAATAGAATTGTTAATGAAGAAGTTCAGAAATTATTGAAAATTGGGTCTATTCGAGAAGTGAAATACCCCGATTGGTTAGCTAATGTTGTAGTCGTCCCAAAGAAAAATGGTAAGCATAGAGTGTGTATCGATTTCACAGACTTGAACAAAGCCTGCCCGAAGGATTCCTTTCCCTTGCCACACATTGATAGCCTAGTAGACGCAACATCAGGACACGAACTATTAAGTTTTATGGACGCCTTTTCTGGGTACAATCAAATTTTGATGCATCCTAACGACCAGGAGAAGACTTCTTTTATCACAGATCGTGGAACTTATTGTTATAAGGTAATGCCTTTTGGTTTGAAAAACGCTGGTGCGACATACCAAAGGTTAGTCAATCGCATGTTCGCCGCCCAACTTGGGAAGACGATGGAAGTTTACATAGACGACATGTTAGTCAAATCTTTGAAAGCGGAAGACCATATTAACCATTTGCAGCAGACGTTCGATCTCCTGAGGAAGTATAACATGAAACTCAACCCTGAAAAATGCACTTTTGGGGTGCAGTCTGGTAAGTTTTTAGGATATTTGGTGTCAAAGAGAGGGATAGAAGCCAACCCATCACAAATCAAAGCTGTGTTGGACATCCCATCACCCAAATGTGTGAAGGATGTCCAGCGTTTGACGGGTAAGATAGCTGCTTTAACTAGATTTATATCTAAATCTTCTGAAAGGTGCCAACCATTCTTTGATATATTAAAGAAGAATAAGGAGTTTGTATGGAATGACGCCGCTGAAAAGGCGCTTCAGGATTTGAAAGAATATCTCACGAGCCCCCCTTTGCTTTCTAAGCCAAGTCCAGGTGAAACCTTATATCTATACTTGTCGGTTGCCTCTAATGCTGTGAGTTCAGTTCTTGTTAGGGAAGAAGATAGGCGACAGAGCCCAGTATATTATGTTAGCAGAGCTTTGATAGATACGGAGACGCGATATTCAATGATGGAAAAACTTGCTTTAGCCTTAGTAACGTCTTCTAAGAAGTTGAGGCCGTATTTTCAGTGCCACCCAATTGTGGTCGTCTCAAACTATCCTTTGCGGAACGTCCTCCATAAGCCAGATTTATCCGGGAGATTGGTGAAATGGGCGATTGAGCTGAGTGAATTTGATATTTCTTACGCCCCAAGAACAGCTATCAAATCACAAATCCTAGCTGATTTTTTGGCGGAATTTAGTCCCAACCTTCAGGTAACAGCTAACAATGAGTCTTTTTCTATTAAGAAACAGGTGAACTTGTCGCCCTGGATCCTCCATGTAGACGGGTCTTCCAATGTAAAAGGAAGTGGACTGGGCATCGCGCTTGAAGCCCCCGATGGCGAACAAATTGTCCAGGCAATAAGATGTGGTTTTAAGGCGACAAACAACGAAGCTGAATATGAAGCCCTGATAGCTGGACTTAAGTTAGCATCAGAATTGGGCGCGAAAGTTTTGGAAGTAAAGAGTGATTCACAGTTAGTTTCGAAACAAATCAATGGTTCTTATCAGGCAAAAGACCAAAGAATGAAGAAATATCTGGATGTAGTGTCTGATTTGACCACGCGGTTTGACGCTATGAAGATTACCCAAATAGGTAGGGAAGACAACCGGAAGGCAGACGCCCTTGCCAATATTGGGTCGTCTATAGAAGTAGTGGAGACAAAACAAATCCCACTGTTTTATCTGAAAACACCGGCAATTGAGGTAAATAATCGAATTGTGTTGAATAACAGTTTGACATGGGATTGGCGATCCCCTTTGCTTTCATATCTATTGCAGGGTAATTTACCTTCAGATAAGAATGAAGCGCGACGAATAGTTGTTCGAGCTGCCAGGTTTACCACTATAGGCGATGATCTTTATAGACGAACTTTCACCGGTGGACCTTTGCTGAAATGTGTCTCTCCGTCTGAGGCAAATTATGTGCTAAGAGAAATTCATGAAGGAGAATGCGGAGACCATAGTGGAAGTCGATCGTTGATAAGAAAGGTGACTAGAGCAGGATATTTTTGGCCAACTTTGCAGAAAGATGCAATAAGCTTGGTGACTAAGTGTGAACGTTGCCAAAAATTTTGCACCGTGACAAGACAACCCCCTGAACAGTTGCATGTAATAGTGCCCTCGTGGCCTTTCCTTAAGTGGGGAATGGATATAGTAGGCAAGTTTACTCCAGCACCTGGACGCCTAGTTTTCTTGTTGGTCGCCACAGATTACTTCACCAAATGGGTAGAGGCTGTCGCCCTAAGCCAAGTACAAGAACCCCAGGTAATTGATTTTGTTTGGAAAAATATAGTATGTAGATTCGGTCTGCCCCAGGAAATTGTATGTGATAATGGATCTCAATTTATAGGAAGAAAATTTAGAAAATTTTGTGATAAGTGGCATATTAAACTTAAGTTTTCCACCCCTAGAAATCCACAATCGAACGGGCAGGCAGAAGCTAGTAATAAAACAATAGTGACATCTTTGAAAAAGAGGCTAGATAAAGCTAAAGGAAGGTGGGCTGAAGAGTTGCCCGCCGTCTTATGGGCGTACCGAACGACGCCTAGGACGTCGACTGGTGAAACGCCTTTCTCTCTAGTTTATGGATCTGAAGCTATGATACCAGTAGAGGTAGGAATGCCATCTTTGAGAAGACAATGGACTAGAGAGGAATCTAATAATGAACACTTAGCCCAAGATTTAGATTTATTAGATGAACGTAGGGAACAAGCTCTAATTAGAGTCGCTGCCTATCAGCAAAGAGCGACGAAATTTTGGAACAAAGGTGTTAAGGAGCGCCATTTCCAAGTAGGAGATTGGGTTCTTCGAAAAATCTTTCCCAATACACCTGAGCATAAAGATGGAAAGTTAAATGCTTCATATGAAGGCCCCTACAAAGTGGTAGAAATCACTGGTCCTGGAGCTTATAAGTTGGTCGACGTCCATGGTAAAGACGTCCTAAGGAGTTGGAACGCCATCCATCTAAAGAGGTATTATTTCTAAGTTATTCGATTATTTGATTTAAGGAACGATGATACTGACACGATTATTTGAGAAAGAATGCAAATGATGAGAAACGCCTGTAGGCGACGAGCCCAGCTAAAAGACCTAGTGTCTGATGATTAGTTCTGCTGTGGACTTGATAATCTGATGCAATTTAACCCTATCTTTTAAGATGTTTTGTTGTGAGATGTCATTTCCCAGATAATGTGATGAATTGACACCAAAAGAATGTGATGATAAGATGATGTCGAGATGGCATGACTACATGACGCCCTGAGAGGCTGATAATAAGTTGATTTGGAAAAGGTATATATTACCCGAGTTATATTAAATGATTTTTATTCGATTAATTGATAGTCGATGATTAGACTAATGATTGATAACTCCTTGGCAGGATCGCCAACGTCTGATTAAGGTACGAGTGACTATGTTGTGAATTGATATTTGACGAATATGAGTTAAGAGATCCCTTTATTAATGGATGGATTCTTTTTATCTTGGTAGGATGTCACCCACACCTGTGGGAAGTGTGGGTGTTTAATGAAGAAAATAAATGAAGAGGCGCGAAGAGTATCAGATGTGAAGATGGAAAACAAGTCTAGCATTAAAAGAGTGTAAATGAAAGGTACATTGTGAATATATAAAGTTACAAAATATGAAAGTTAAACGTAATTAAGATTGAGCTTTGTCGCCGCCAGGGTTGTCATCCCCTTGATTGTCGCCCGTGTGCTCGACGCCCCCTTGACTATTACCCCTTTGATTAATGTCCTGAGCCCTCATCTCATTGATTGTCTGATTATCCTCTTGAGAAGGATTGGACTCGGACTCTTCTTCAGGGAAGAGCTGGAAATAGTCGTCGATTACATCATCAGGCTTCCAGTTTACATGGTCGCCGCTTTTGTATTCCTTCATAAGCTCCATTCGAGCACGAGCGTTGACCTCCAGGATATGAGTCTCATAGTTTTCAGCCTGTTGATCCATATCCTTTTCTAGCTGGCGATTGGCAGCTTCCGATTTTTCCAAGGCCGACTGGAGAGCTTTTATCTCTTCATCTTTAGCCGACGACTCCGCTCTGGCCTGATTGATGTAATCTTTAAGATTTTCAACATCCTTGAAGTGCTCAGCCTTTAACTTCTCAATGGTGGCTTTGAGCTCTTCTTGTTTAGCGTCAGACCGCTTCATTATTTCCTCAGCCCTCCTCCTATCTTCATGAGCTTGTTTCTTAAAGGCCAAGGCCGACTTTAAATCGGCTACCAATTGCTCTCTGTCAGATAGAGCGGCGTCCCTCTGGGCGATGAGCGTCGCCTTTTCATCGTCATTCTCCTCAGCATGATGGAGAAGGACTTGTAGGGACTGAGAATAAAAGAAATGGACATAGTTAGGGACGCCTAATGATAAAAAGATAAAATAGATTAAGTAAAAAGTTAAATGATGATACCTTCATTTGGGCACGAACAGCCCTTCTGAACGCCTCTTTCCTCCCAAGAGATTCTAGGGCAGCCTTGTCATACTCGAATTCCAGCTTACTTAATTCTGAGTAGACGTCATCCCACCCTTCTTTATTCCTGACCGAAGAGTTGGGAGGAAAGGATAAAGTGACTTCGCCAGAGTCTTCTTTGTCGCCCTTGACTTTGGCGGATTTCAAGGACTTAGAAGCCCTTGATTTTTTGGCGACTGGCTCCTTGATGGGCGACTCTGCTGGTCTCTTCCCCAATGAAGCGTCTTCTTTCTCTGGTGGGGGTGCAGACTTATTGTTTTTCGGTGGATGAGGAGGTCGTGGAGAAGGAGTTGTAGTTGACTCAGGATTTGGAGGAGGGGCGCCACGAGGATCGTGACCTTCTTTCCTTGCTTCAGCATCATACTCGCCCCTCCTGGCCTTCAACTTCTCCAATCGTGCAGTCCTGACTCTCAGCAGAGTTTCTTTATCCATTTTTTGCTCTGATGCCTTTGGGATGAGCTTCTTTCCTGGTTAACAGAAAGAAATGTAGAGTAAGATAATAGAGATGAAAGTATTTGAATGAAGTTTAAAGTATAGGCGACAAAAAAACTTACTATCCATCATGGTTTTAAATTTTCGCTGATCTGCTGGAATTTGGAGGATTTTCTTGACTTTCCTTTTTGTGTCGCTGTTGGAGCGCGGCGAGATCCTTAACTCGTACGCACCTACAAAAAATGTAAAACATTATAAATCAGATAACAAGTGCAATAAGAAAGACGTTACTGAGACGACAACTTACTTAAGCGACGCCAGATTGGAGACACAAAATCCTCCTGAGCGACAGCTTGGAAAGGCACCATCACAAAACGGGCGTCCCATTGACGATCATTGGGGAGAGACCCATGAGTCCAAGATGGTAACCCTTCTCTGGGATGGACGAAGGAGTAGACGCCCGTTCGGATTTCTTGAAGTTTGTAGGAGCCGAATAGATCGAACATATCTAATTCGACCCCCACCTCTTCTTGCATCAATTCAGCCACGGCGATGAGACGCCAGGCGTGGGGAGAAAGTTGTGAAGGGGAGATTTCATAGAAAACACATAATTCTAAGGCTATGTTTGGAAGAGGGAAAGGATTGACATAACGAAAACTCTCAAAACTCAAGGCGATAGTGTCGCTAGACCAAGAGTCGAGAGCTTCCCTAATTTCTGGCAACCTAAAAGGTACCCTAGGATCGAAATAATAGATAGATGGCATCTTTGAGATTTCTAGGAATCTCAAAACTGGCTCTTTAACATCATTTAAGATGTTGGCCCTAGACGTCTCTAAACCCCCTGTTTCACAAGCATAGGGAGCATTAACAATTTGGGGATTAGGGATGTATTTCCTCCCAGAACTAGTAGAGGGTGATGAACCAGCATCGACCCATTCTTGATAGCGACTGTCATAGATTTTTAAATATCTCTTAGAATTTCTGGATTTTCTAAGTTTCCTAATTTCTTTTCCTTTTTCTGACTTATCTACGATGTTTACAAGATTCTCCCTAGAAGTTTCAATAGTCTCTAAATCGATAACAGTATTGGAATTACTGGGGGAAGACGAAGAACTAGATTGGGCATTTTCACTAGTACGAAACTGGTTGGAAGTAGTTTTCTCAGAATCAGACGACGACATAACTACAAACTTACTCATGATAAATAAAAAAGGTAATGTTTTTGATAAGAAGATACCTTCAGAGAAGATCAGATGACCAGTAGATGTGAGTGAAAGAATCAAGTCTTGATTTTTTGAAGTATTGAAAGAACTGAGAAGAAGGAGCGTTGGCGAAAGGAAATAGGAAAATGAACAGTCGAAGTTGAGTATATGCAAACCGTCAGACGTCGTTAAGTTACGGTGTTAATTTAGTAAAACCATCCAGATCGTTGGTTTAAGAGGGAAAAAATAAGCGAAGATCTGAGCCGTTGGACGTGGGATAACCGCTACTTCCCAATACTTTCTGACGTCAGCATTGAGAAGTGGGGGGACTAATGTTATACACCGTTATACCTTAATGGGCTTGGGCCTTAACAAAGGCCCAATAAAGAGATAGACGCCTTCAGGGCGTCGAAGATAACATTACTAGCGACAGTAGAAGTCTAATAGCAAGATAGACGCCCTATGGGCGTCAACGACAATATCACCAACGGCACTATAGCGGATTGACTTGGTCGCCCACCTTTTTCGGAGCAGTCGCCCACCTTTTTCGGAGCACGTGCAACGTCTCTTATCCATAACGGCCGCCTATGATTTCGCAACCACCAGGACTGAGCTTCAACTATAAGAAGGCCACGAACTCATTTAGAAGGGACAATCAATTCTCTGCAATCTCTCTCTCTCTTTCCTTGTATTCTTCTCTCTGATTATCATTGTACTCTGAATTAAGCCTTTGTGATCGAGGCATTTACGCCTATATTTGTAACCACCGTTGCCGGTGACCCCGTTATTTGTACTCAATCATATTATCAATAAAGAATTTCGATTATTCATTCATATTCAATAGTTCCCCTATATTGTGCATCAACATATATATATATATATATATATATATATATATATATATATATATATATATATAGTTAGTGTGAGGGATGGATGGATGGATGCCTACACCGGCGGCGATGCGATGAACAAGGTCGTTGGCACTGGGATTGCTGTGACCATCGCCAAAGGGGACAAGCCTGTAAGGGACGCCATAAGGGAGCAAGTTGAGGGCGGAAAGAAAGACGTCGATGCAGAAGCCCTTGAACATGTCCGTGCCCTGCACGTGCGACACGAATTGACGGTAGCTATATCCCACCGGCACTCCAATCTTCAACAGCCTCCCGCTGCTCGGGAACACCCACCCACGCGGCTTCTGCGCCGTGTCCCCCGGCCATATCACCGGCCGCAGCTTCTGGCTCGCCGCCGACCGATTGGGTGGCCGCGAATAGAGCGCCTCAGGGGCCACCACCGAAAATCCCGTGTAGTTACTCCAATAGCCAATCCTTCTACATCCCGTGCCTATCACGTTCAGGACTTCATACGCCGGATTCGCCAGGTTGCCATCCGGCAAATACTTGAACTTCCCGCTCACCCCTGCCATGTCAACCTCGTATATGCTGTCCCTCAACTCCTTCCCCTGGTCGAAGATGCTGAGAGTATCGAGATTGACGTTGTTGCCGCGCAGCTCAGCCAAGTTGGGATCGTAGGAGAATGTGATACGGTTGCCTTGCTGGAAGAATGCATGGAGCGCACGTGCAAGCGCATGCACAGTGTCATAGGCATAGAGAGCGTAAGTGGAGAGTCCGAGGTGAGGATTGTGGGGGCGGGAGAGGGTCAAGTTTCTCCACCGGGAAGCAAATGTGCGCTTGAGGTCAGAATCGGGTGTGTGGAGGCGCAGCGTTAGGACCCCTTGGATGGAGTCCATGGTGTGGTGGGGGAGGGGAGAGCATGCGTCGAGGAGAGTGGAGAGAAAGTGAGAGGCAATCCAGACGTAGCCGGTGCCCATCATCTCCAGGTATTTTGCCACTCTGAAGATCTCTCGCCCGTTGGCGGCACTGGCGTGCACAACTATCACCCTGGATTCTGCGAGAGCCACCTGGACGAGCACGCTTGTGATCTCCTCCCTGCCTGCTTCAGGGCTCAAGGGGGCCTTCAAGGACATCCTGCATCGTCTCTCCCCCAGCTTATCTCCCAGCACGCTCATGCCATTCCTGCCGTGGTCGTCGTCCACGTAGATTGCTATCACCTCCCTCCACCCGTAGTGGTCCACCAGCTCCGCTATTGCGCTCATCTCATACTCATCGCTGTGGCATGTTCTCACAAAGAATGGGAACTGAAGCGGAGACAGCGTGGGGTCTGTTGCTGACACGGACAGCAGCGGCACTCGCAGCTCATTTGCAATCTGAGATATCACATGAGCTGTCACGGAGGTCTGCGGCCCTATTATAGCCACCGTGCGTTTTGCGGTCAGATGCAACGCTGTTTGGTGTATGTATTGCATTGTAACCACACGCAAACAATTTTAATTAGCCCACATTTAATATATCTGTGATTAATTAAAAAATTATACATTCATGCATATATACATACATACATACATACATACATACATACATACCCTCAGCAATGCTCAGAAAGCCTCTGTACTTGGAATCCTCTTGCATGGAGACATTGAGCTTGGTTTGGCCAAGAATAGATGGATCAGAATTTATATCTTCAACAGCAACTTCTATGGCCATCTTTACAATTTGACCCACGGTGGTGTGGAAAGAGTAGAGCACCCCAATATTTACAGAATCGGGTATTGCGGAGAGATTGGACGCAGCCACCGTCAAAGAGTATCCTTGCAACAGTATCATCAATGCCACCGGAATCCAAACCACCCTCATAGTTGTGGTTGCTGAAACCCCCACTAAACTTAATGAGGCGAATCAGGCACATTCATGGTTCATTGAATGCTTAATGCTTGCTTGCATGCCACAATCGGTGAGCTTATTAGAGGTACTAAGCATTCATAACCGAAAAGGCGAGCACGGGAAGACCCTGAAAGTAAAGCAAGAGGTAAGAGGTTGATGGACAAGTTTAAACCAAATCACGTGGTCTTGCACGGAAAGAGCAGGCTTTCAGGAGAAGCGACAGAATAGAAAGAACAACATGAAGCGTTACCGGGGAGGACCGATGGAAGAAGCAAAGCAGCTTGGGGAGGTTGGATTCTGAAGAAAGATGAGGAAGTTAGAGAAATAAGAACTAATCTACAGGGAGGGAAGTGTCAATATTTGTGAGCATCTATCCATTTATGAAAGTATAAATGCGAAAGTGCCTGAAGATTAGATTTTGGAAGTCCACTTTATAAGGTCAAAAGCGAACGAGGAGGCCGTGAAAGCTTCAAATTTTGCAGTGCAGGCTGGCGTGGGAAATAAATAAAATAAATAAAAAGATAATTGTGAGTGTAGTGTAGTAGAGAGTGGGACCCCTTGTGAAGAAGGTGCTAAGCTGCTGGCTTTGGGGAATGCGCACGAGAAGAAAGAGACAAAGAGGGACAGGCGATTGGGCAGAGGGTGGGACATGGCCTTTCCGAGAGACACACACCAAATTATGTCAAAGAAAATGGCCAAGTTGGGCCCCTCTCCCCCACAATAGAATCCGCGTTATTCCAAATATGAAATAATTATTTCATTCATTCGCACCACAATGAATGCCATGTCTGTAAGAGCCTATGAGGATTGAGCCGATCGCTTTTGGCTTTCCCGCGTGACAAAAACCATTTCTTTCCCGGGGGGACCCCTCACCTTTTCTTATTTCATTTGTCCATTAATTTGATTCATCGCACGTTATTTGATTATGCCATTATGCATTTTCCTTCACAGCAAAATTGATATACCAAATATATTTACTCTCTTTTACCCTCAATTGGCCTTTTTTGTGGCCTCACCTAACTAAATACTAAATCATATAGGTTATTAAATGATGACATATTTGATATCTTTTTAGATTATCCATTAGCTTATAGGTAAAATAAACTAGTTTAAGAGAAAAAATTAGCTAGGTAAATCAATTTATAATTAACTTATTTTTTGCTTTTTTAGGATTTTTCAAAAAAGTAATCTAGGTCCTATATTTAGGAACGGAGGGAGTAATATTTAATTTCATAGTCTATATTAATATTTTGGGTAAGGGACCTAATCTGCCCCCGAAGTAACCACCAAGGAGCGCTGAGCACCCTGAACTAACAACAGGCCCGTATCTGCACTCCAAGTAACCAAGGTGTTTAAAAACTACCCCGGTTTGACGGTCAACAACGTTTGACCGTTAGTATGCATATGTGGACGCCACGTGGAGACCTGTTTTGCCACCCGGCGCCTTGTCATCGCCACGTAGGATAAGTTAATGTGGGTCCCACATTAAATAAAAAAAAAATTTCTCCCCCCCCTCTTCACCTCCCACCCACGGCCCCACCCCCCACCTCCCTTCCCTGCCACCCCACCACCAGCCCCACCCCCTCCACCCCCCCACCTCCCTTCCCAGCCACCCCACCACCAGCCCCACCCCCCTGCACCTCCCCCCACCACCCGCCCCACCCCCCTTCACCTCCCTCCCTCACTTCACCACCCCGCCCCACATCCCCCCCGCCACCAGCCCCACCCCCTTCACCCCCCCACCTCCCTTCCCAGCCACCCCACCACCAGCCCCACCCCCCTGCACCTCCCCCCCACCACCCGCCCCACCCCCCTTCACCTCCCTCCCTCACTTCACCACCCCGCCCCACCTCCCCCTCACCACCCGCCCCACCCCCCTTCACCTCCCTCCCTCACTTCACCACCCCGCCCCACCTCCCCCCACCACCAGCCCCACCCCCTCCACCTCCCCACCACCACCCGCCCCACCCCCCCTTCACCTCCTTCCCCTCACTTCACCATCCCCTCTCCACCCCGCCCCACCTGCCCCCACCACCAGCCCCACTCCGCGACTGGGACTCTCTCGCACCCCGGCGAGAAACACTTCATCACCCACGTCCTTCTTCGCCGCCTCCGACGACGTCGTCCTCGAGAAGGGGGAGGTGGGGCGTGTGGTGGGCGTGTGGTGAAGGGAGGGAGGGAGGTGAAGGGGGGGTGGGGCGGGTGGTGGTGGGGAGGTGCAGGGGGGTGGGGCTGGTGGTGGGGTGGCTGGGAAGGGAGGTGGGGGGGTGGAGGGGGTGGGGCTGGTGGTGGGGTGGCAGGGAAGGGAGGTGGGGGGGGTGGGGCCGTGGGTGGGAGGTGAAGAGGGGGGGAGAATTTTTTTTTTATTTAATGTGGGACTCACATTAACTTATCCTACGTGGCGATGACAAGGCGCCGGGTGGCAAAACAGGTCTCCACGTGGCGTCCACATATGCATACTAACGGTCAAACGTTGTTGACCGTCAAACCGGGGTAGTTTTTAAACACCTTGGTTACTTGGAGTGCAGATACGGGCCTGTTGTTAGTTCAGGGTGCTCAGCGCTCCTTGGTGGTTACTTCGGGGGCAGATTAGGTCCCTTACCCTAATATTTTTAAGTTTAAAATTGCTAAATGAAAACTAGATTTTTAAATGATACTTATAAAATGTTATCTATATTTAGACATAAACTTTGAAATTTTATGTCTAAATCATTTAGTATATTAGATGTAGATCTTGCAAAGTAAATGGGCCCCTACTCATCTTTTCAGTGAGCATTATAAGTGGTTCTCAAGCTAAGAATAATTGTCAATAAAATAATTTTGCAAAGTGTTTGACATGGTATATTCCAATTATTCTTTTAGTTATTTCCCATTATCACTAAAATCAATTGCCATTTTTAAATAAACAATCCATTGGTAACGGTATAAAATGAGTTAAACAATAACTATAAGTTCAATCTAACTATTCACAGATTAAGTTGGAATGATTATTAGTATATTTTTGAGCCAAACTTAATATTTTTCAAAGTCAAGTTGTGTCATCCACGTCAAATTTATAAAAACGCACTATTAATTCGTTGTCACCTCTACATAATGAGGACTGAAAAAAAGTAACCTAGTCTACGAAAAAAATATTTATTTTCCTGCCACCAAAAAATACTATGATTACATGCATACATGCACTCAGCACAACAAATTAACATTAAGAAGAGGAGGTATTGGCAAAAAAAAACATTAAAAAGAGGAGGACTTATAGGTTTCGAAAGGGGTCATTACAAGAATAATATACTCAAAGAGACTGATGTCATTGCTTTGGATAAAAGACCGTGATTAGTTGCCCAAAAGCATACCAAGTGGTAATCATGAAGAGAGGTGGTATCGGCTAACATGGTATGTGTTGTCAATGTAATGACTTTTCCGCTGATTAAAAAAAATGTAATGACTTTTCCCAATCCAAAGAGAATGTTTTCCATATTGCTAGAATAGGGCGGAGGAAGCATGCAATTGGGAGGCAATTGGGAGGCACGATAATACAGCTTTGTGTTGTGTGCCCCACATTCCCTACTAATAGCCAATCGCCAATTTCAGACATCCATTCCCCATTCACCAATAATACATATAGAGCCATAGAGACAATAGAATTAATCTATGTACAATGAAAGTTAAAACGTGGATAGAATATTGATCACAAAAACCAATGATCAAAGCATGATTGACGGATCCATCCAAATCATGGTGTAACTAAAATGCTTTATAAGAGAAATAACAATCAACTAGTAAAGTAAATTCACTAAATTGGAATAGTCATGGATAAACCTAAAATGTTTCTTAAACTGTGATTAACGCCCTAATCATAATATGTAGAATAAGAAGCATATATAATCAAAATTGCAATCATAGTTAGAAAAACTTCACCTAAAATTTTCTAAGTTCAAGATAAAGCTGCTTAACTATAATATAAAAGAATTTACTAAATGAGACAAGCGAGACTATCATAGTTATAAAATGGTTTTATTACACATTGAAGGATATCTATGAAAGAAAGGAAACAATAGACACCCTATTATGGACATTAAAAATTCTTGTTAACTTTGGAAATACTAACCATGTTTAAGAAAACAATTAATATGGTTATTTCAAGAGTTGATTTGAAAACTCAGTAACTAGTCAGGATAACATTGGCTAACAACATTGTTATTTTATAAACCAAGTTAAATAATTAATAATAAGATACATAAAAGTTATTGATCATGATAACACTTCCAAGTGCAAATCGTGATAAGAATAAGTCACCCATGATCCTTCATCACGTGAGGGTAAACGGGTCCAATAAAATGGTGTGCCGAATACCAAACAGTTCATGCATGAGTAAGCAGGTCCAATAAAATGGTGTGCCAAATATAAAAAAGTTCAAGCATGCATATTAACGATGATGCTTTACTAACAAAAATAGGCATGTGGCCTTTCCATTGTTCCAAAAAATTGGTGTCACGCAGTATTTTCATTTTAATAGATATAATGTTTCATAACATGACACAACCACCACACGTGTAAATTTCAAACTAAAAATCCTTCATGACAATGACAATGACAATCCATATTAAAATAATCAGTTTATAAACATTTTCCCACATATTCGTTTCAATAAACCAAAAGATATAATAGTTCAAAAACTCTTACCAACGACACACCTTTGAAGCCAATTTAAATTTACAGCAATTGCGAAACTTCCTCGCGCTTAGCTCTAAACCGGACTCTACACAAAATGACAGCATAAACAGCTGATATATTGACTTAATCAAGAGGTAAACACACAGTTAGGTACTTAATCCCATTAAAATCCCAATCTGGATACTTTAGGAATGCATAATTACAATTTGAAGCAAGATTAGATTAAATGATCCAAACTCAATCCCAATAACTCATCATCCACCACAATTATCCCAAATCAATTCAACTTTGCAATATTTGTCACTTTGAACGTTTTTTTGACAAGCCACTTAAAACATTTATTCAAAACACCAATTTTAAAATCCAAGCTCATGGAAGGTTCTCAATCCATTATCCATCAAGATTATTTGACCATAGTGATTCCCTTCAATCATCTTTTTGTCTTGCCCAAAGTGTGCTTTTCATTATGTAAAAACTACGTTATATTTACCGAGACTATAAACCAATATACAGAATAACAAAACAAGGAGTGTGCAAAGACATAACACATTATATGACATATTGAACAGAATCAAACTCGAACAAACCCAATACAATCAAAATTATCTGCTTTGGGACCCTTATCCTTACGATTTTAAAAACGCATTAAGATGTGGATGTATCCAGACCCTTATGAAAGCACCTTTTTTTCTCCTCCTTAGACAACATGTAACTTTACATCAAGCCCAAAAACACGGCTCCCCCACCTCTCCCTTCTTCCTCCAAGAAACACCTCAATCTACGAGTTACGAGAATCATGGTTGTCGTCACAGAAGACATAGCTTCGACTAAAACATGCACAAGATGCTACAAACCCTACCAGAACTCTACAAGAGACTTTCTATACTACTTCCCCTTTCTCAACTTACGTCTTCAAGGCCAATTGATGTGATTCGATCTGCTTCAATCATCTTAAAATCTCTAAAATGTGCTTACTTTAGTTCTAAGAAAAAAAATATTAACAAAAATTTTAGCTATGCCTCAAGTTATCATGTCAAACACATTTCTCTAGATCTCTCAATTGATTCATTCTTACTTATTATAGTAATTCTATAATCTATAATAGTCATACACTCAATTTCTTCAAAAACCAAATTTCAACGCTTAAATTCACGCCCAATTTTTTCAATATTCATATTTTATCAATGCATCAAAACCAATCCAGTAAAATTCCATAAGATCTCTAACAAACCCAAAAAACTCATTTCAATGAAATTTAAAATGTTGCAATTATCAAATCTAACTTAATGCTCCCTCCGTTCCTAAATATAATATCACTTTATAGCTAATTTGGAGAGATTAAGGAAGACATTCCAATGAGTTAGGGTTACATGAAATTTTCAAAAAACCCTCACCTAAGTTTTAAAAATATCCTCCCACCTTCTTCAAACCACTATTTTTTGGGTGGAGGGAGTATTATATGGTTAATTTGGAAAAAACTTGAGAAAAAAGAGCAAGTGATCTTATATTTAGGAACTTATATCTTATATTTAGGAACGGAGAGAGTACTAATGTTGAACAACTCTTTTCTCTAGAATCCCAAGTTTTTAAGGAAAGTTTGATAAATTATATTTTATCAAAAAATCAGGCAAATAAATTTGTTAGCGTCTTATTTAGTTTTTTTAGGATTCTCTAAAAAAAAGTGAATTGTTATGTTATACTACCTCCGGTCCTAAATATAGGACCTAATTGACTTTTTTTTGGAGAGATTAAGGTTGTGAAATAGGTTATTAAATGATGACATATTTGATATATTTTTAGATTATCCATTAGCTTATAGGTAAAATAAAGTAGTTTAAGGGAAAAAATTAGGTAAATCAATTTATAATTAACATATTTTTCTTTTTTAAGAATTTTTCAGAAAAGTGAATTAGGTCTTATATTTAGGAGCGGAGGGTGTAGAAGTAGTAAACACAGTAATACACTAATACTAGTGTTATACACCGTTACACCTTAATGGGCCTGGGCCTTATCGGAGGCCCAATAACGAGATAGACGCCCCAAAGGCGTCGAGGACAACACCAACCACAACAGCAAAGGACCAATAACGAGGTAGACGCCCCAAAGGCGTCGAGACCAACAACAATAGAGGACCAATAAAGAAATAGACGCTCCAAAGGCGTCGAGGACAATGTCACCAACGGTAGTAGAGCGGATTGACTTGGTCGCCCCCCCTTTTCGGAGTAGTTGGCCACCTTTTTCGGAGCACGTGCAACGTCTTTTACTCATAACGGCCGCCTATGATTTCGCAACCACCAGGACTGAGCTTCAACTATAAGAAGGCTACGAACTCATTTAGAAGGGAACAAGCAATTCTCTGCAATCATTCTCTCTATCTCTTTCTCTGTATTCTTCTCTCTGATTATCATTGTACTCTGAGTTAAGTCTTTGTGATCAAGGCATTTACGCCCATATTTGTAACCACCGTTGCCGGTGACCCCGTTTATTGTACTCAATTATATTATCAATAAAGAGCTTCGATTATTCATTCATATTCAATAATTCCCCTATATTGTGCATCAACATTTTGGCGCCGACCGTGGGAACTCCGGCAACATTATTTCTAAAAGCTTCACGTTCTCTGAGTGAGCCAATTGAACTTTAAGATGGAACAGCAACCAAAGCCTGTTTCCAAGCCAACTAGCTCTTCCACTGACCTCCAAAAGGTCCTAGAAGCCTTGATCTCTCAATCTGAACAAATGAAGCGTCTCGAACAATCTGCAGGAATTCAATCTGAGAGGATGAAACGTTTGGAGGAAGAAAACAATGAATTGAAATTGCACTTAGCAGGCTTAGAGTCCAGGAAAAACAAAAGAAGGCAGAGCGGACCTGAAAGGGAGATTCGCCAAGTGCCAAACCCAAATGATCATGAGCGCAATCCTAACGGTGATAAAGGTAATAAAGGTAAGAATACTGACAATAATGATATTCCTAATGATGAAACAGGTAGAGACGACGAAGAGGGATATGACGATTCTCAGTCTTATGATAGTCGAGAACAAGGTGAGCAGTCCGCTCAGAAGTCACAGGCAATGATCCCTCATAATCATCCACAAGGAGGACAAAAGAGGGAAGACGAAATTCTCTCTTTTGCCCTTCGAATGGAGAAGGAGGTCGCTGAGATAAAGAAAAAGATGTACTCGATTCCAGGTGTTCAAAAGCAACTTGATGCAGCCCGTTTAGGGAGTTATTCAGAATCACCCTTCATAGACGACATTGCGTTTGCTGATTTACGTGAAAGATTTGCTTTTCCTACTATGCCAAAGTATGATGGCAAGTCGGATCCAGACCAACACTTGGCCCAATACAGGCAGATTATGCTAGCAGCAGTCCTCCCAGCCGACAAACGACATGCTGCTATGTGTCGTGGATTTGGTATAAGTTTGATTGGCCCAACCCTGATGTGGTGGACCAATCTCCCTCAAGGTAAAATAACTTCATTTAGTCATTTAACTGACATTTTTGTTGAACAATTTGCAAGCAGCAGAGTCATGGTTAAGACGTCAGACGACTTGTATCGAATTGTCATGAGGCCGGACGAGTCATACAGAGATCTTCTGAAAAGGTTTACGGCAGAGATGGTAAGTATCCCAAATTGTGATACTAATACAACCAGATATTGATGCATCCAAACGACCAGGAGAAGACTTCGTTTATCACAGATCGTGGAACTTATTGTTACAAGGTAATGCCTTTTGGTTTGAAAAACGCTGGTGCAACATACCAAAGGTTAGTCAATCACATGTTCACCGCCCAACTTGGGAAGACGATGGAAGTTTACATAGACGACATGCTAGTCAAATCTTTGAAAGCGGAAGATCATATTAACCATTTGCAGCAGACGTTCGATCTTCTGAGGAAATATAACATGAAACTCAACCCTGAAAAATGCACTTTTGGGGTGCAGTCTGGTAAGTTTTTAGGATATTTGGTGTCAAAGAGAGGGATAGAAGCAAACTCATCACAAATCAAAGCTGTGTTGGACATCCCATCGCCCAAATGTGTGAAGGACGTCCATCGTTTGACGGGCAAGATAGCTGCTCTAACCAGATTTATATCTAAATCTTCCGAAAGGTGCCAACCGTTCTTTGATATATTGAAGAAGAATAAGGAGTTTGTATGGAACGATGCCGCTGAAAAGGCACTTCAGGATTTGAAAGAGTATCTCACGAGCCCCCCTTTGCTTTCTAAGCCAAGTCCAGGTGAAACCTTATATCTATACTTGTCTGTCGCCTCTAACGCTGTGAGTTCAGTGCTTGTTAGGGAAGAAGATAGGCGACAAAACCCAGTATATTATGTTAGCAGAGCCTTGCTAGATACGGAGACGCGATATTCAATGATGGAAAAACTTGCTTTGGCTTTAGTAGCGTCTTCCAAGAAGTTGAGGCCGTATTTTCAGTGCCACCCAATTGTGGTCGTCACGACCTACCCTTTGCGGAACGTCCTCCACAAGCCTGATTTATCTGGGAGATTGGTGAAATGAGCGATTGAGCTGAGCGAATTTGATATCTCTTATGCCCCAAGAACAGCTATCAAATCGCAAATCCTAGCCGACTTTTTGGCGGAATTTAGCCCCAACCTCCAGGTAACAGCTAACAATGAATCTTTTTCTGTTAAGAGACAGGTGAACTTGTCGCCCTGGACCCTCCATGTAGACGGGTCTTCCAATGTGAAAGGAAGTGGACTAGGTATTGCGCTTGAAACCCCCGAAGGCGAACAAATTGTCCAGGCGATAAGATGTGGTTTCAAGGCGACGAATAATGAAGCTGAATATGAAGCTCTCAAAGCTGGACTTAAGTTAGCATCAGAATTGGGCGCGAAAGTTCTGGAAGTGAAAAGTGATTCGCAGTTAGTTTCGAAACAAATCAATGGTTCTTATCAAGCAAAAGACCAAAGAATGAAGAAATATCTAGATATAGTGTCTGATTTGACCACACGGTTTGACGCTATGAAGATCACCCAAATAGGTAGGGAAGACAACCGGAAGGCCGACGCCCTTGCCAACATTGGGTCGTCCATAGAAGTTGTGGAGACAAAACAAATCCCACTATTTTACCTGAAAACACCGGCGATCGAGGTAAATAACAAAATTGTATTGAATAACAGTTTGACGTGGGATTGACGATCCCCTTTGCTTTCATATCTGTTGCAGGGTAAATTGCCTTCAGATAAGAATGAAGCGCGACGAATAGTTGTTAGAGCTGCCAGATTCACTACCATAGGCGATGATCTTTATAGACGTACTTTCACTGGTGGACCTTTGCTGAAATGTGTCTCTCCGTCTGAGGCAAATTATGTGTTAAGAGAAATTCATGAAGGTGAATGTGGAGACCATAGTGGAAGTCGATCATTGATAAGAAAGGTGACTAGAGCAGGTTATTTTTGGCCGACTTTGCAGAAAGATGCAGTAAGTTTGGTGACTAAGTGTGAACGCTGCCAAAAATTTTGCACCGTGGCAAGACAACCCCCTGAACAATTGCATGTAATAGTGCCTTCGTGGCCTTTCCTTAAGTGGGGAATGAATATTGTAGGCAAGTTCACTCCAGCACCTGGACGACTAGTTTTCTTGTTGGTCGCCACAGATTACTTCACCAAATGGGTAGAGGCCGTCGCCCTAAGCCAGGTACAAGAACCCCAGGTAATTGATTTTGTTTGGAAAAATATAGTATGTAGATTTGGTCTGCCCCAGGAAATTGTATGTGATAATGGATCTCAATTTATAGGAAGAAAATTTAGAAAATTTTGTGATAAGTGACATATTAAACTTAAGTTTTCCACCCCTAGAAATCCACAATCGAACGGGCAGGCTGATGCTAGTAACAAAACCATAGTGACGTCTTTGAAAAAGAGGTTAGATAAAGCTAAAGGTAGGTGGGCTGAAGAGCTGCCCGCCGTCTTATGGGCGTACCGAATGACGTCTAGGACGTCGACTGGTGAAATGTCTTTCTCTCTAGTTTATGGATCTGAAGCTATGATACCAGTAGAGGTAGGAATGCCATCTTTAAGAAGACAGTGGACTAGAGAAGAATCTAACAATGAACACTTAGCCCAAGATTTAGATTTGTTAGATGAACGTAGGGAACAAGCTCTTATTAGAGTCGCCGCCTATCAGCAAAGGGCGACAAAATTTTGGAACAAAGGTGTTAAGGAGCGCCATTTCCAAGTAGGAGATTGAGTTCTTCGAAAAATCTTTCCTAATACACCTGAGCATAAAGATGGAAAGTTAAATGCTTCATATGAAGGCCCCTATAAAGTGGTAGAAATCACTGGTCCTGGAGCTTATAAGTTGGTTGACGTCCATGGTAAAGACGTCCCAAGGAGTTGGAACGCCATCCATCTAAAGAGGTATTATTTCTAAGTTATTTGATTATTTGATTTAAAGAACGATGATACTGACACAATTATTTGAGAAAGAATGCAAATGATGAGAAACGCCTGTAGGCGACGAGCCCAGCTAGAAGACCTAGTGTCTGACGATTTGTTCAGCTGTGGACGTGATAATCTGATGCAATTTAACCTTATCTTTTGAGATGTTTTGTTGTGAGATGTCATTTCCCAGATAATGTGATGAATTGACACAAAAAAAAAACGTGGTGATAAGACGACGCCGTGAAGGCATGATGACATGACGCCCTGAGAGGCTGATAAGAAGTTGATTTGAAAAAGGTATATATTACCCGAGTTATATTGAGTGATTTTTATTCGATTAATTGATAGTCGACGTTTAGACTAATGATTGATAACTCCTTGGCAGGGTCACCAACGTTTGATTAAGGTACGAGTGACTATGTTGTGAATTGATATTTGATAAATATAATTTCAGAGATTCCTTTATTAATGGATGGATTCTTTTTATCTTGGTAGGATGTCACCCACACCCGTTGGAAGTGTGGGTGTTTAACGAAGAAAATAAATGAAGAGGCGCAAAGAGTATCGATTGTGAGGATGGAAAACAAATCTGACATTAAAAGAATACAGATGAGAGGTATATTGTGAATATTTAAAGTTAAAGTTACAAAATATGAAATTTAAGCATAAGTAAGATTAAGCCTTGTCGCCGCCAGGGTTGTCATCCCCTTGATTGTCGCCCCTATGCTCGTCGCCCCCTTGGTTGTCGCCCTGAGCCCTCATTTCATTGATAGTCTGATTGTCCTCTTGAGAAGGATTGGACTCAGATTCTTCTTCAGGGAAGAGCTGGAAATAGTCGTCGATTACATCGTCAGACTTCCAGTTTACATGCTCGCCGCTTTTGTATTCCTTCATAAGCTCCATCCGAGTGCGAGCATCGACCTCCAGGATATGAGTCTCATAGTTTTCAGCCATCTGACCCATATCCTTTTCAAGCTGGCGATTGGCAGCTTCTGGCAACCTAAAAGGTACCCTAGGATCGAAATAATAGATAGATGGCATTTTTGAGATTTCCAGGAATCTCAAAACTGGCTCTTTAACATCATTTAGAATGTTAGCCCTAGACGTCTCTAAACCCCCTGTTTCACAAGCATAAGGAGCGTTTACAATCTGGGGATTAGGGATGTATTTCCTCCCAGAACTAGTAGAGGGTGATGAACCAGCATCGACCCATTCTTGATATCGACTATCGTAGACCTTTAAATATTTCCTAGACATCCTGGGTTTTCTAGACTTCTTGATTTCTTTCCCTTTTTCCGATGTATCTACAACATCTACAGGGTTGTCTCTAGAAGTTTCAGTAGTCTCTAAATCAATAATAGTATTGGAATCACTAAGGGAAGACGAAGAACTAGATTGGGCGTTATCGCTAGTATGAAATTTGTTGGAAGTAGTTTTTTTCAGAATCAGATGACGACGACATAACAACGAACTTACTCATGATATTAATAAAAAGATAAAGTTTTTGATAAGAAGATACCTTCGAAGAAAATGAGATGGCCACTAGATGCGAATGAAAGAACAAAGTCTCGATTTTTTGAAGAATTGAAAGAGTGGAGAAGAAGGAGCGTTGGCGAAAGGAAATGGGAAAATGAACAGTCGAAGTTGAGTATATGCAAACCGTCAGACGTCGTTAAGTTACGGTGTTAGTTTAGTAAAATCATCTTGGTCGTTGATTTGAGAGGGAAAACATAAGCGAAGATCTGGCCCGTTGGACGTGGGATAACCGCTACTTCCCAATACTTGATGACATCAGCATTGAGAAGTGGGGGGACTAATGTTATACACCGTTACACCTTAATGGGCCTGGGCCTTATCGGAGGCCCAATAACGAGATAGACGCCCCAAAGGCGTCGAGGACAACACCACCCACAACAGCAAAGGACCAATAACGAGGTAGACGCCCCAAAGGCGTCGAGACCAACAACAATAGAGGACCAATAAAGAAATAGACGCCCCAAAGGCGTCGAGGACAATGCCACCAACGGTAGTAGAGCGGATTGACTTGGTCGCCCCCCCCTTTTCGGAGTAGTTGCCCACCTTTTTCGGAGCACGTGCAACGTCTTTTACTCATAACGGCCGCCTATGATTTCGCAACCACCAGGACTGAGCTTCAACTATAAGAAGGCCACGAACTCATTTAGAAGGGAACAAGCAATTCTCTGCAATCATTCTCTCTATCTCTTTCTCTGTATTCTTCTCTCTGATTATCATTGTACTCTGAGTTAAGTCTTTGTGATCAAGGCATTTACGCCCATATTTATAACCACCGTTGTCGGTGACCCCGTTTATTGTACTCAATTATATTATCAATAAAGAGCTTCGATTATTCATTCATATTCAATAATTCCCCTATATTGTGCATCAACAACTAGATTAAAAAATATTTTAAAAAATTAAAATTGGGGGGGTGAGGAGTGAGGAGTGAGGAGTGAATAGTAGTGGTATGATATGAAATAGAAATGGGGGGGAGTAGGAAGCATTAGCGTGTGAGGAGTGGGGATGAGCACAAATCCTGATTCGTGAAGCAGTGCAGAGAGAATAGAGATGGCGCCAAAAGCTGAGTCACAGCCGTACCTGAAGGCGGGTTCGGTGGTGGAGGTGAGCCCTGAGGATGAGGGATTCCGCGGATCTTGGTTCATCGTCACCATCGTGCGGCGCTGCACTTCCAAGAGAAACCAGAACAAATTCCTGGTGGAGTACAAGACCCTGATGACCGAGGAGAAGGGCGGAAAGCCGGTGAGGGAGATGGTGGACATCCAGCAGCTGCGGCCCCTCGCCCCCAGGGAGAGCGACCGCCGGTTCAGGTTCGGCGAGGACGTGGACGCCTACCACAACGAGGGCTGGTGGGAGGGCTCCATCACCAGCGAATTGCCCGACGGCCGCTTCTCCGTCTACTTCCGCTCCTCCAAGGAGCAGATTGACTTCTCCAAGGACCACCTCCGCCTCCATCGCGAGTGGCAAAATGGCAAATGGATCCCCCCTCTGGAATTCCAACCTCCGCCCCTCCACCCCAAGGCATCTTTTCTTTTTCCCTTCTTCCTAGCTACTCTACTCTCATAGTGTGTGTTACTGTTATGTCAATCGCTTTATTCCCCCTTTAATTCTTTGCTACACCCAAGGCCTCCAACATCACTTTCGTATCTTTAACATTGAGTGAGATAGTTGCCTTTCAAATGATGCTAGGTTTTTCAATTATGCTCACATTCATTATTAGTGGCTCTTCATCAAATTGCAGAAAGCCTTCGCTAAAGATGTGAAGGGCAGTGAAGAGACGGTGAGGGCCGTGTTCAGCGTGGGGACATTAGTGGAGGTTAGCAGTGATGAGGAAGGTTTTGTAGGAGCTTGGTTTGCTGCTACTGTTGTTGAACCAAAGGGAAAGGACAAGTTTATTGTTCAGTACCAGAGCCTACGGACCGATGATGATTCCGACTTTTTGAAGGAGGAAATCGATATCTTGCATATCCGCCCTCATCCACCTGTACATGTTTGTGATCACTTTGGTCTTCTTCACGAGGTTGATGCCTTCTACAATGACGGATGGTGGGTTGGAGTGATTTCCAAAGTTCTTAGCAACTCAAGGTATGTGGTATACTTCAGGAACAGTAATGAAGAATTAGAGTTTCCACACTCCGAGTTGAGGCTACATGAGGACTGGATCAACGGAAAATGGGTCATTCCTTCTAAGGTTTGACTATCCTACATGCTTCTTTTTAATCTTCACACTAGCATTCCACTGTCATCCTTCAAAGGCTTCTTTGGAACCTGAAAATCTGCCATGGACCGTGCAGAGTATCCGAAAGCGTAAAATAGTGATGGCCATTCATGACCAACTTTTGTTTTGTGTGGATGAATTATTCCCCTCAAAATCTACCTTCCCCCGTCTTGCTATAGCATTTTAGTCACATATGATTGTGTTTTGTAACAGCCTTGGCTAAATTCTAATCGGTCTGAATAACCTTAAGCACTAGATATTTTGAAATGTAGGAAGTACTCAGATAACTACAACTAAAACAAACTTAATAATAATTTTTTTTTTAAGTTTCTAGTTCAAGAGTATTGTGCTTGGATCTAGCATTGAAGTGATAATTCTTATGTCTAGATTTGAAATGGGATCCATTTATTTCATATAAAATATTTAAAGTAGTAAATTCTAAATCCATTTTGCCAACACGATTGAGTTAAATAGACTAGTTGTGTGGGTTTAATCGATTTTGGTGGCTATGGTGCCAGTTTGGTGTTCATTGTTTTGGGGATCTTGTGTTCTCTGCTGAAAGATGAGCAGAAGGTTGATGATTTTCAAATTCACAGCCTCTTAACTTTTGAGGGGGGATGTTTTTTATGATATATTGGGATCATTGAGAAGAGTTGGGGCAAATGAGTGAAACTTAGTTGCAGGATGGTTCATAAATATGTGAGTATGTGGAAACTGTCTCAGATGAGATCAAATTCATCATGGATTTTATTTTTTTAATTAAGAGGATGATGGTAGTATAAGATTAGGAAAAATGGTAAATTTTGATATACAGAGCTTTCTTCAGTTGAAAATTATGAAATGATTTGGCTGAAACTTTTCAGGCATTGAAGCTGTAGACTCTGGTTAAAAGGAGAGCTGTGCAAAGAAACCAGTGTTAAGGTCTGGTGATTCGTGAAGGTTCAGTCTAATTGCTGCGTTAGGGGTAAAGTTTCACTTGTTCTTGCAAATGATGGTAGTGTAGAATCTAATGACAAAAACACTTGCTGATTTGTTCTGGCCCTTTTGATGTTCATATGAATCAAAATTACAGATTGTGCCAGACAATTCCTTCTATGTTACATATTTTAAGTGAGGGAATGTATTGTTCGGCATGAGAGGTTGGCTACCATTTTTTTAGACACATCTGTTACATATTTCTGTGTAAGAGCTTTCAATGGCACATGGCCACTCACATTTCATGATTCTATGGTGACGTTGGTTTCAGATTCTGTTTTTTTTTTGTTAACACCGCATAGTAATTTGTTGCCTACTAGTAACCGATTAATTGGGCTCCAGGCTAGGAGTGCTGCGTACATAGATAATGTTGTCTCTTTCCTTAATGAGAGTTTTTCCCAGTATTTTAACATACGTTCTCATCTTTATGAGGTTGAAGTCCACTTATCAGTTCAATCATCTATCCATTGATGATGCTAGTTCCAGATTCTCTGTAATTCGTTTCCCTCCCCTTCAACTCCTCTCTCTCTCTTTGTGGATTAAATTCACCTTCTCTTCTCGCATATGTATTTTTTCAACTCATTTTGTGAACTGAAGACAATAAGGTGAAATGTACATTTCCTGGCGTGAGTAACCTGACGGGTTGGCTTGAGTGGTAAGTACTCTCGCCCTTTAAACAAGTGGTTGGGGTTCGATCCCTAACTCTTGCGAATGGAGCAAATTCACAGGCCAGCTGTCTACTCCCTATATGGGACTTCAGAACAGCGGGAAATTAGTCTCACTTGTCACGCGGGTGGGGATACCTTGGGAAACCAAAAAAAAAAGTATAATCGAATGTAAATGGTCCCCCAAAAATAATGCTGAGCAAGAGGTACTAGTAATATAGTTAACACTACAATCAATGCTGGGGTCTATACATTAAGCTTCAACATAAACAAATCCATAGCAGGCAAAATATGAATTTCTATAGGAAGTGAGTATATATCAGATCGATTTAGGGCGAAAAAATTGATCGAAGAGTATGTATAGTGTTATAGGAGTTGGGAAATATAAAAAGAATTATGAAATGATTTTACAAATTCGGAATGCTAATGTAATTCTAAGCGTGTGTACGCTGGCTTTTTGCTCGAGTGGAATCAAATTATGAAAATAATTTTGCAATAGGTTTTATGTAATCTTTATCATTCAAATTTATTTTTGTCTTGATTTTTATCCTCTAAATTTTAAACAAAAGATCTAATTGTGTATGTCCATAGGGACAAAGGGTGAAAATAGGTCAAACCCTCAATAAAGGCCTTAGCTTGACCTATTACAAGTGATTAGGCTTAATAGGCCACAAGCCCCGACCTGAGCATTTTAAAGCCATTTAATTTAATGGACTAAGCTTAGGCTATTTTTTAAAAAATTATTAAAAATAACGTGCCGATCTAGGTCTCTTATATATTTTAAAAAATTATTTAAGTAACATTTAATGTAAACCTTTAGCTTAAAATAAAATTACACATGTATGTATTTAAGTTTTTTTCCATAGCGCCTCCATCCTCATCTATATGTTATCACTTTTTCATCAACTCTATGTTATCCTTTATCTTTGAGCTTTACTTGATATGATCTTTGTGGCTAGTGGCTTTACTTTGATATGATTAAATTGTTCAATTTAATGTTATATGATTATCAAAGTGATATCTTTATTCTTGTTAGTTGTATCAAATTATTAACTTTATTGGTATGAACTTGCATTGACTTTTGAATTGTTGTTGCTTTGTATTGGATTCATATTTTTGTATTGTCGTTATGTAGTATTGTTTATTTTAACACGTCTTTTAACATGCTTTAGTCTAAGACAAACATATGAACATGTCAAACTCAAGCTTGAAAAAATGTCTTTTAAAAATCATAAGTCAAACTCATGCCAATCAACTACACCACAAGTCAGACGTATTTATGACTAAGTCAGGTCATGATCATTTCCACCCCTAATAGGGACAGATGAAATAAGTTTTTATTAAATTATTAGATGAAGTTTTAAATGAAATGAAATGTGAGGATAAAACCTCTAATGTGAAGTTGGAGATACCGAAACTAAAACAAAAGATTAAGATTTACTAGCATTTTGACGTTGCAAAATCATTAAGTTAATTCATAAATTAATCATTCCGTTAAAAATAAATTATTGGTAAAAAATTAAAAATAAACTAAATTTATTTAAAAGAAAAAAATTTGATTTTTCCCAACTAAAGTTGAGAATTTATATTTGGAAAGGGTAAACTGTAAGGCTATATTTGATTCAACTGAAGGGAGGCTATATTTGGTTCAACTGAAGGGAGGGGAGGGAGGTTCATTAAAGGGAGGTGAGGGGAGGGGAGGTTCATTAAGGGTCTGTTTGGTATGGGGGGAGGGGAGGGAAGGGGAAGGGATTTGGGTGATTTTACTCCCCTCCCCTTGTTTTGCTGAGATAATCTCGTTGGAGGGGAGGGATTTTTTTTTAAAATTTCCCCTCCCCTTCCTTTCAAACCTTACCCTCCAAAAGTGGGGATTTGGATGGAGCCAGACCCTATTTTTGTTGTGTTGACTATTATACCCTTATTTTTTTCAATTATTTACATTTTACCCAATCAATCACCAAAACCCTAGGTTCTCATTTTTTTCTGGCCGATCTTCTTCTTCAAGCTTCATCTCCATCAATCAATTTCTTCTTCATCCCCATCCTCATTTTTTCTCGCCGATCTTCGTTCAAGTTTCATCTCCATCAATCAATTTCTTCTTCATCTCCATCTATCTTCGTTCATCTCCATTGATCTTCTTCAATCTTGTTTCCTCACTTCGCAGGTAGTTTAATCGATCTCTATGTCATCTATTTTTCCATATTATTCCGTATATAATGACGTATGGCAGTGCAATAATGAAGTTTATGACTTAGGTGAAGACTTGTGATAAAATCATTACATGTGACAGATTATGTGTTTTTAAGCTTGCATGTCGATTTGGGATTTCGTTTTTAGTTCTTACACTGGCCGAACTGAATTGGGATTTAAGGGTATTGATATTTTAAGTTTTGTTTGTGTTTATAAAATCCTAATTGTTTTCTATTTTGAGCTGAATGAAATGAATGGAGAAAAGGGACTGTTCATTTTGTTCTTATTCTTGTTAGATAGCATGTTAATGATAGGAGAAGCATATGTGGTTTCTGAAAAATGGTTGAGAGTTTTATATATATTTAAAATATACTCCCTCCGTCCCTAAATATAAGATCACTTTGAAGAGTTGGATAAGTTCGTAAATATAAGATCACTTTCTATTTTTTCTTAAATTTTGCCCAAAATACCCCTAAATTCCTTTTACAAGAAAATTACTCCCTCCCTCCCTCCCTCTTTCTCTTTCTTTCAATGAAGCTCCATTTATCCTGCCACAGTTTTCTTCACTCATCTTCATCTTCCTCTTCTTCGACAACGTTTCTTCACGTGCTGGATCTGCAATGGTGTGTGTAAAATGTACATGGCATCTTAATCTTCATCTTCTTCGATCTTCCGGAAGATCCTCTTCTTCTTCTTCTTCTTCTTCGAAGCTTTGATTTCTTTCTTCGAAGAGGCAAATTACAACCACGTTTCTGCCGCGCCGACTCCGCCTTTCTCTGCGTAGGTTTATCAAACAGTTTTCTATTCCTCTGCGACGACAATTTGTGAGTTCAGATCTGATTTTTGTTTTTTTAACTGAACAGATCTGAGTTTTGTTGGTTGAGGCTTTTTTGGGAAAATGTTGAACTTTGAGGGGTATTTTGGGAAGATCATATCATCCTAATTAATTGGAATGTCTTCCTTAATCTCTCCAAATTAGCTAAAGTGATCTTATATTTAGGAACAGAGGGAGTACTTGATTATTTTCTGTTCATTGATGATTATGATTCTGTTCAGGCTGGTTATAAATGGTATAGGATAAATATACAGTTGCTTTAATGTTAAACTTATGATGATATATATAACAGGCACATATGTCAATCGAAATTTCTGAAGTTTCAAGAACTTGAATTGTTGCTTTGTTATTTGTTCTTGCTGGACTGGTGTGTCAAACAGACAGTGCAACTGTATGGTCTTTGTAGGATGAAACTTGGAAGTATGCTTCAGTGTATTTAAGTTAGAAAGGGACTTTCATATTGCTTAAATGATAATAAAGGTAAATACGAATATAGGTATATGAGTTTAACTATACTCTGTAGATATTGATGCTTCCTATAATATTCTTACCTATATTTCATGACAAGAAGCCAAACCAGTGCTTTTTGCTAGCTCAACATTCTGACTCTCCCCAATTAATGAATCACATTTCATCAACCTAGTATAGGATCATCTGTTCTGTTTCTTCTGAATGTTACTTAACATTTCGTTTGTCTTCCGTTGCAGTTGGCATTGGCTGCCTTGCGAAGTTCAAATGGAGTTCATGCAGTTCTTGACTTTGATAGGTACTTGTTATTTATTCCTAAATTTTCTTGTAGTACACAAATTTTTGGGATGGGGAGTGATCTTGATGTATCCTCTTTTGACTAAAACTAATGGTTATCTTCTTGGAGTTCACTTTTGTTCTAATATTTTCTTGCAGCTATCTAAGGAGTATCATTTCCCATCAGAATTCTTCTCATAGTGTGTCCGAGCTTATATATGATGAGTCTATAATTTTAAATCCAATGGTACTGAGCTTAAAGGTTATGAGGGGTGGTGAGGTGGGACAAGTAGGAAGGAGTATCATCTTCTTCGTAGGAAGGAGTATCATCTTCTTCTTCAGTCGTCATCTCCACTGCACTTGGCCACTAGCCACCAACTCCTATCCCCTACCCTCCCCCGTCTTCTCCTTCTTAGCCTCGCTTTCCATTCTCATCTCACCACTTCTCTGTCTGTCATCTTTTATACCCTCCGCAATCTCTCCATTCTCCCCTCAGGTTTCAATCTTGTCTTTCTACTTTGTGGTTTCAATTTGCCCATTCAATTCACTATCCCTTATCCTTCTGCAATGTTTCTCTGACCATTTTGCATGGCTTGCTTTTATGATCATTATGTCAAATGTGCAACTTCAACTTTTTCATATTTCTACTAGCGCCGGAAAACTTGCACGTGAAATTTTTGGTATTACTAAGGTAGATTTGTTTCATATTACCTGCTTTTTATTTGTTTGGTTTAATTCAAATACAGTTTTACCTTTAAGTTTGACCTCGACAATAGATATTTTCCAAAGTTGTTCAAATGCTCTTATAACCTTTTTATTCTGCAACTCCTCTTTTTTGCAGCCATGGGTTGAACCAAATGCTTCTTTGACGCCCCTCTGAGGCACTGCACCAAATGCTCCGGAGGGTATTCGATTCCTAACCATGGGTGCTCCGAAACTATCATCCACAATACATTTCCAACCAGTCCCATCCATAGTTAAAAGCTCTCTTAGGAAAGTAAAGATCAACAATGCCAAATACAAACCATACCCAATTGGCTTGCCGAGTTTAGCAACTGATCTTATAAAGTCATATTTCCAGAAAGGCTTTACTGAAGAGGCACACAAACTGTTCAGTGAAATGTCTTACAGAGACGTGGTCGTATGGACTGCCATGATTTCTGGGTACACATCTTGCTATCAGCATAACCATGCTTGGACAGTGTTCTGTGAAATGTTGAAATCTGGGCTGAAACCTAATGCATTTACCATTTCTAGTATATTGAAGGCATGTAAAAATATTAAATCTCTTTCACATGGCACATTAGTCCATGGTTTGGCAATCAAGATCGGCACTGAAGGTTCCATATATGTTAATAATGCACTCATGGATATGTATGGCACTTGTGATGGCATGGACGAAGCAAGCATGGTTTTCCTAGATATCAAAAACAAGAATGAAGTGTCATGGACTACTTTGATTGCAGGGTACACTCATAGAGGAGATGCCTATAGTGGTCTTCGACTGTTTCGGAAAATGTTGCTGGTAAGCATTAAATACTGGGAAAGACTGACTTGACTCAGTGTAAGCTCGCTTATTGTGGGGTCTGAAGTTGTGAGTTCGAATTAGCTTCTCTGCATAAAAGTAGAGGTAAGGCTGCCTAGTATTTTCCCTTTCTCAGCTCCCTCATCGAGTGGGAATCGAATTGGGTTGGCTCTTTAAGCATTAGATAGTGGATTATTTGCAAAGTTCTTGGGTGTTCCTTGTTTGTAAAGTCTACATTTGCTCTAGTATTGGGTTCTAATTCTTAGTTTTAAACAGAAGCAAGGGAAAACGTAAATAGAAGTTAGCAGTCTAAGACAAATTACCATTGTAGCAGAGCTTCCTCAATTTCTAGTTTGAATCATTTTTGTCTGTTCTCAAGCAGGAGGAAGCTAAGCCAAGCCCCTTTACCTTTTCGATTGCAGTAAGAGCTTGCACATCTATTGGCTCAGAGATGTTGGGTAAGCAAGTACATGCTGCGGTGATAATTCATGGGTTTGAATCCAATCTTCCAGTTATGAATTCCATGTTGGACATGTACTGCAGGTGTGGTTGTACAAATGATGCAAAACAAACTTTCCTTGAAATGAGTTGGAAAGATTTAATAACGTGGAATACCTTGATAGCTGGATTTAAAAGATTGGATCCGAAAGAGTCTCTTTATATATTCTCACGAATGGAGTCAGAAGGTATTAGTCCAAACTGCTTCACATTTACTAGTGTTGTAGCTGCCTGTTCTAACTTGGCAGTCATGTATTGCGGCCAGCAACTTCATGGTGGAATTTTAAGTCGAGGATTCAACAATGATTTGCAGCTGTCCAATGCTCTAATTGATATGTATGCTAAATGTGGAAATATATCCGACTCACACAAAATATTTAGTGAAATGTCATGCACTAATTTGGTCTCTTGGACATCCATGATGATTGGATATGGGGCCCATGGGCATGGGAAAAAGGCTGTTGAATTGTTCAATGAGATGGTCAGATCAGGCATTAAGCCAGATAAAGTAGTGTTCATGGCAGTTCTGAGTGCTTGTAGCCATGCCGGACTTGTAGATGAAGGCATGAGATATTTTAGACTGATGACGAGTGACTATGATGTAACACCAGATCAGGAGATCTATGTTTGTGTGGTGGATTTGCTTGGACGAGCAGGAAGAATAAAGGAAGCGTATGACTTGATAGAAACTATGCCGTTCAAGCCAAATGAAGCCACCTGGGCAGCCCTACTCGGTGGTTCTGAAGCGCACAAACTACCGAGTATGGTCAAATTAGCAGCTCTGAGGGTTTTGGATTTAAAGCCAGAGAAGGTGGGGCCTTACGTGATGTTGTCAAATATTTATGCTGCACTAGGTAAGTGGGGTAATTTTGCCAATTTCAGGAAGCTGATGAGAGGTACTGGACATAAGAAAGAGGTAGCTAGGAGTTGGATTGAATTAAAAAATCAGGTATATAGTTTTGTTGTAGGAGATGGAGATGACGTAATCTCTCAAAATGGGCAGCTGCGTCAGGTTCTGGAATTGTTGGTGAAACATATGAGAGAAGTAGAATGTGTACCTACTCTAGACCGCTTATCGCATAACCAAGAAGAATCGCATAACCAAGGAGAGGGGCCGGGACTTGAATGAAAGCCGTTAAGCCGGTGTGGTGTGGCAAATTCCTATATTATTAACCTCGAATTGCTTCTAGATTATTTGTCATGTGTTCTAGTTCTTCCAATCACAGTTGGCATGGCAACAACATTTATGTGGTTTAAGATTAAAAATTATTATTTTTTAAAATTAATTTCAATTTTTTGAAAACTAAGATATTATAAAAGGAAATGAAACCCACCGAAAATATTTTTTTTTAGCTCGTGCAATATTTCACATTTCACATGTTTAAGAGTAGTAGCTAATGACGATATAGAACTTGTTAAAGCATTTAAACGAGTTGTTAATCTTTGGGAGTATGTGCAAGTGCAATTTAGTTTTGTGGGAAGAGTTTCTATCGTGCAAGAATGCCAATCGATTTTATTAAATACTTTCTTCAAATTTAATTTAAGGGTATTTTTGGGGTAGTAGTTGATATTAATTAATTAATTATTCAAAAGATGAATGTAGTGTTATGATTAGGAAAAGAATGAATAAGGAATAAAGGAGGAGAGCAATTTCACCAACAACATTAAAGAGAAATTTGGATGACCCTCCGTCAATGTTTTTGCCATGGGCCCACATCAATCAGTTTAAGATAGTATTTTTTTTCCAAAAATATTGCTACTATTGAAATTGGGAAATTAATTTGAGCTCTTCTGTAGTAGTAGAAGACATAATATTAAAAAAGTCCCACTAAATGCTCAAACTAAAATAGGGTCTGAAGGGACTTTTTTATATGATCTTTCAAACTCAAACGACAATTTTACCCTTTAACCCTTCATCACAATCTTTGAGCTATAAATAACAACTTTCTGACCCTTATTAACAAGTGTTTGACATTTTTCATGAGGCGAAAACCATAAATAACAACTTTCTGACCATTATTAACAAGTGTTTAGACACCTTTCAATTTTTCATTACTAACCATCAAGCTGTCAATTTTTCATTACTAACCATCCATCTTTAAAGCTTTTGTAAGAAACTTGTGACTATGCATAATAAATTCTTGGGCACGGTTGACATGTATTTTGATTTGTAGGAGGGTAAACCTGTGAGTTGAGTTTGGAAGACATAATAAAAAAAAAAGTAGATTAGAAGCATGGTCTAGTTAAAGCATTTTGCGGGACTTTTGTAATAAAATAGTAATAGTACATGTGTACTCCAATTAAGTCATGGCAAAAAAAAAAAAAGTACTCCAATTAAGTCTGCCCAGAACATTCCAGTCCCGCGCTCCTCAGCTCTCCTCTTCTTCAACAATTAACCGCCTTCCCTCTATTGAAAATGTATGTGAGCATTTCCCTTCCGTTTCCTTTTTTCGCATCTACTAGTCGCGTTAATTTAATTGAATTTAATTTAATTGTTTGTGCTGTTACGATGCTCAGTTGGAGGATGGGGAGCATCAGGCGTTTGCCCCACGACGTCCGCAGCTCACTGCGTTCTGCCATTTTCTTGTTCGACTTCACCAGAGTCGTGGAAGAACTCGTTTTCAATAGCCTCGATGCTGGCGCCACCAAGGTTATTTATTAATTATTCTTTTCATTTCATTAACTTCTCTGCCTTCCACAATTTTGGTTACATTGTTATTCCTGCTTGCTCTTTAATATCGGACTTGCTCGCCTTATGTGCTCATTACCGTCAATGGATGCGCTTTCATTCTGTTCTCCTATTTTTCACCTATGAATCACTTCACATGCTTACTATTTTATCCATGAATGAGGATGCAATCAAGGCGGTGGTTATGCCGTTGAGTGCCTTTCATTAATATGTATATGTTAATATGGTGACTAGAGATGCTTTGGTTACCATGATCACGGAGTGTGCTTTCTTGGCCGCTTATCATGAATACAATTTAATCACATCATTATTGGGATTTCTGTTTTAACATTTCTGTAACTGACCGCCTTCACCCAATGACAATCCCGTCAAGCGTAACAGTAAAAACACACAACTTCTGCATTGTTAGCAGTTTATTACCAATTGGTGCTACCTTTTGTTTATCTTTTATCCAACTAAGTGTCTTTTTTTATCGAGGAGATAGCTGAATCCCTGGGCTGTCTGATATATTTGTTACAGGTATCCGTCTTTGTTAGTGTAAGGAGCTGTTACATAAAAGTAGTGGATGATGGTAATTATTTTCATTTTTTAAAACTGTCATCTAATATATTACTTGCAAGCTGATACCATATGTTACATCTGTCTGTTATCCATCTTTTTTCTGGACAATCATATTTGTAGGAGTTGGTATTACTCGAGATGGATTGATGCTGGTTGGAGAAAGATATGGTATGCGTTTTATCAATTTATCACTATTTCTCTTTCTCTTTCTTCTTTATTTGTAAGACGTGTTGCTAATCCAAGTTGATGCTCATTTCTTTTTCTCATTTATCATTTTTGCCACGAAATGATCCCAGACCTTGCTCATTTTAAAATTGTCTGGTAAAAATTGTATGATGATTAAAGACCCAAATGGCTTATTTGTTTACTTCTTGAGATTCACTAATATGAGTAATATCTACGCTTTCAATTGTAGGGACAGTTGCACTTAGGTTCCAAATAAGAGACTTAATTTCAAAGAGGTCCCAAGAAATTGTTACCACTTGTTAATGAATGCTATTGCAGTTGTTAATAGTAGTTATTAACAACTCCTTGGGGCCTCTTTGAAATTAAGTCTCTTATTTGGAACCTAGGTATAATTGTCCCTTTATTATTATAAGATGAGGGCCTCATAACATCATGTGCCAATTTAACTAACCTTATATCCCATGTATTTCATTTGTTTATTTTTCATGGAGGTTGCCATAGGTTATCAAATTAAAATTTCTTTTTGATATATATTTGAAATTTTACTAATGCAGAGATCATTTGACTCAGCATTTGGAAAAGTTGTTTGATGAGCTCTTTTTTAAAGAAAATACCCATGCTCTTGATCATTTTACAAATAGTGATGCATGGGAAACCTTGTTAAACCATGTGAATCTAGTTCTCCAAGTTGCCTGATAATAGGATGTACTGTATGTATATTGTACAAGCAGCAACTTCGAAGTTACATAGTTTGGCTAGTCTGAATGACACAAGTGGAAACTTTGGTTTTCGGGGGGAGGCCTTAGCTTCGATTTCGGAAGTTTCGCTGTTGGAAATTTTGACAAGAACTTTTGGAAGAGCAAATGGATATCGCAAATTACTGAAGGTGTGGATAGGTTCTTACCATTTATTCACCATTGTTATTTTGCCCTGGTGAGCTGAATGGTGTATCTGCTGTTAAATTGCAAGGTGTTCACTCAAGCTTTTATGTGATTGCTGCAGGCCTGCAAGTGTCTATATCTCGGTATAGATGATGATAGGAAGGAAGTGGGAACAACAGGTAATAAAAATTGGTTAATCCAACATTTGTATTTTTAATATTTTCTGTTTTTATGCTGGAACAAGATAAATGCTGGTTTGAATTTTAGTCATTCTTTTCTGAATCTGCTCGCCCCCCCTCCCTTCCTCATACGGAATGTGAACTTGTGCTTTGTCCGCTCCTAAGGGTGTGTTTGGTTTGAGGGGAGGGGAAGGGGAGGGGAGGGGAGGGGAGGGATAGGGGTATTTTTTCAATTTTAGACGGTGAGACACTCTAAATTTTTCGTCCACTCTCTATCAAAATTTGAATCTGTTCCTATATAAATTATTTCATCCTCTTCAATAATGTGATATTCCAAAACTAACCTCATCATCTCTCCTCCCCTCTCCTCAAACCAAACACACCGTAAATATATGATCAAGGTGACTTTTTTGGAGATTATTGATTCAGAATAAATTACTTAAAAGTATTTATATTTATTATTCCAAGTTACCTTATAAACTAACGTATAATTAATTACATGTAACATATGTTAGAAATAAGTGACCTATTTGACTTTCTTAATCTTCACAAAAAAATCAATTTGATCTTATATGTAGGACTGAAAGGAGTACTACTTGGGATCTTTGTATATTATAAAATGCTTTCTCTCTTATTTGTATTTTGATATTCCACAGTCATGTAGCATAGTAATAATTTTATTATATTTGTAGCTAAATCCTATGTCAGTTGGTTGGTTCATCCATTTTGAAGTTATAACATATTTTGACTTATTGCCATCAGCACTTATGATTTGGTTATACAAAGTGTGTCTCCTTTGAGGTGAAGCTTCTGCCAATGTACTCAAGGCAGAACACCCTTTTAGGGCATCAGATCTCTAAAGCATTTTAAATTAGGGACACTTGAAAGATGCACTTCCAAATGAGACAAGATGTTAAAATAGAGAAATACCTATAATATGATAAATAAAAAAACATAAATTTGTAACTACTTTTGACAAATGAATGAAGTACTCAAGCATACTAGTAGGCTTTGGTTTTTCTTTGCTTGATTTCTTGAACGTATAAAAGCCTGTATAATTTGATCCTAAATGACTATTTTACGTTTTTCTCAAACCTCTATGATTGGATTTTGTAGTTTTCTATATTTTTTATAGGCACATGTTTCCTCCTATTAGAGGCAATCCTATATGACACAAGTTTTTCTGTATTTTCCCGGACAGTTCCAAAACATTTTTTAATTGGGCTTACAAGTTGCCCCTCCCCTTACTGGCTACTTTAAGGTGCCTTAGGTGTTCGTCTTAAATGATGCTGAAAGCACCAAAGGCATTGTCTGGCAGATTTCATTTTTAAATTGTGATTTTTTATATCCCATATGTTCACATTTGATGATATTATTGCTAATTAAGACTTTGAATCTTTCAGTTGTTGTCCGTGATTTATTTCACAACCAGCCAGTTCGAAGGAAATATATGCAATCCAGGTTCTTTTTTCCTTATCCTTCCATTTCTTTCAATGCTTATGATAGTCTTGATTGTATATAAAGATATACCTGTTTCCAAAAAATTGTACTGACTGATGAATTAAAATTGGAAGCCCAAAGAAGGTTCTGCAATCAGTCAAGAAAAGTATGCTGTGCCTCGCACTTGTGCGTTCAAATATCTTTTTCAAAGTTGTTGATATTGAAAGGCATGTTGCTTGAAAATTCATAAGTTATATCTTCCCTTTTTATTTTCTTTGGCTTCTTTTTCAAGGTTTAACAACATTCTCTGTTATGTTCCCTATAGTGAGGATGAACTTCTTTGCACACATTCTTCTTCTCCACTGTTACTTTTAACCAGTGGCTTTGGCGTGGAAGTTTCAAGCTCCCTTCATGAATTACAAGATCTGGATGATGTCATGAAGCTTTCAGGATACATATCTGGCCCCTGCAATAGTTTTACTATGAAGGTGAATTATATTTATGATATGTCAATCCAATCATTTGTCTAATCATAAGAAGAAACAAACACACACACAAACACATTAGCTGACCTCCCTTCCTCTGCCCTCTTTAACTCTTGGTGTGTTGCTTTGTTGTTTTGCAGGCCTTGCAGTATATCTGTATCCATGTGAGTTTTAATTTTGGATGGCGTGACAAGCGTCTAGAGTTGGTGTATTGAGCTTGAAAGGAATCAAATGCTTAATATATCTTCACTTTTGTCCTTAACGTGCCCAGATATTAACTCACAGTTCATCAGCAAAGGCCCAATCCATAAGCTTCTGAATCAACTTGCTGTTAGGTTTGAGCATCTGTACCCACAGAATGCAGATGACAAGTTGCAGAACAAGAAGAGAAGTAGATCTCAAGCATATCCAGTATATATTTTAAATTTGCTTTGCCCACGATCTCTGTACGATTTAACCTTTGAACCATCAAAGACCTCAGTTCAATTTAAGGTGGTCTCTTTGGCTTTTCTTATCTTTAATTTAACATATGTTATGTTAGTGATTCTGCACACTTAATGTTCTAGATAAGCTGTTTTAGAATTATTTGATAGACAAATAGAAATAGAGAATTTCATAGTATCAATTTAGTGACTTCATTCTCAAACCATCCTATTTATCGATAAAAAGGGGTGTAGTATATCTAGAACATCTTACTTTTACTAGGAGCAGTTATCCTACTTGTTCTAGAATATGAAATAACTTGACCTTCTTAGCCTACACACTTATAACATGATTTTTTAAGATCTCTTTCTCGATTCATTTTATCCCAAGACTCCAGCGACACGTCTTAGAATTTGACTCCTCCTAGCCACACTTTTGAAGGATTGGGCTTCCGTACTGAACTTCATTGAGAAGGCCGTAAAGAATTTATGGGGGAAGAACATGACTCATGGTAATGCTACCTTTTATTGGTATTTAATATAATGGATTGGTCGCGACTATACTTACGTTAATCTTTGATATGCTTGTAGGAGAGTCTTCTAATGCCACTCATCTGGTACAAGCAGCTCAACTGTGCGAGGAAATTGACAGTCCCATTTTGGCTGAAACAGGTATAGTTTTCTCATTTTTCGCATATGTTAATTATGATCAATTCTGACATTTGCATTTAACCTCTTTATATTTGAGTTAAATAAAATATCCCCCTAAGTAGCAAAACTTTTTATTTTAGAGAAAATATTTGCAAATAATGCTTTATATGCTGCCAGTGGTGATGCTGGTTTAGTTTTTCTTGAAATAGTTGAAGATAATCTCTTTTGATGCAGATATGGTGAATTATGGAAGCCAAAAGGATAAGGAATTCAATGACCTTTTCGTTTCCTTTTCTGACAAGTTGGCTGAAGATGACCATTGCCCATCTGTATCCATGGATGCTACAAAGTCCGAAGAGAAACAATATAAGAGAGACTTTCTATGTCAGACTGGTTACTCTAGCTGTAAAATGGATGGATCATATGCCAAGTGTGGCTCCACTTTGACTAAAAATCATTGCAGTATGTGGAATGATAATTACTGCCTATCTGGAAGAGATGATTTCTTGGATGGTGAGTTTGCTGCTGGAGAAGTCTTCAATGATACATTTGATGCACCAAGCTCATCAAAGGGATATAAATTTCTCGAACTTGATGATGATGTGCTCAGTGAATCTTCCCAAGGTAGCTTGCATCATGGTTGTCGTGAACTCTGTAATGATGTAGAGATTGACAAGGATTTTCAAAAGCCTTATCTGAAGAGTTGCTCAATACGAGGCAGTATTCTGCACGAGAAGGCCTTGTTTGCAAATGATGAACACGCGTTTCAAATTGATGGCTATAGTACCAAACAAGATCTGGGAGTATGCAGGGGTATGGGAGTATGCAGGGGTAGAGTTGAGAACTTAGGTGCGCATCCTTGTCCAGAAGTTGTAGAAATATTTAATACATCTAGAGATTCTTTTTTTTACTCAGGAGTATCTGCGGAAGAAAAATGTTTTCCTTCAGATTCATACTCTTTAGCAACACAGCTGGGATGCACTGTGTCTGCTGAAGAAAAATGTTTTCCTTCAGATTCATGCTATCCAGAGTTATTGACATCAGAATGTTACCCTATCTTCAAGACACTATCACCCGAAGCCACTGCATGGGATGTTGATCATATGACAGGCACCGATCCCGGTGTTGTTGGACGAATGCCAAGTTGCTACAAATGGGGTGATGACGAAAAGATTTTAGATGATAAGGAAAATTTATGCAATATTGGCTGTGATATCTCATACAGCTTCAAATCTGACAAGTGCATGAGAAATTTTGGAAACAATACGTTGTATTTTGATGGTCCCAATGACTATAATAATTTAAATTTTACCAAATGGCCAGATCCTAAGTTAGTCAATTGGCCTGACTATTATGATATAAATTCGAACAAATGGTCAGATACTTTAACAGATGGGCCAGGTTGGTTGTCAACAGTGTCATGTGGTGGGAACTACCAAAGAGCTGGAAATCATGGAATAAAAGAGGATCGTGTTAGATATCCAGCTTTTAAAAAGAATCATGAAAGATCTAGAAGAAGCTTTTCAGCTCCTCCATTTCACAAAAGCAGAAGGTTTAATTCTTTGAATCAACCTTTATCATTGATAGCCAAAAGACCTGCAGGCCAAACCTCCAACTATTCTTTAAATGGTAAAGGCTTTTGTTTCTTCTTTCCTATCTTTCCTCTCATTTTCCATCTAGCAACATTTTCTCAATGAAAAAATTGAACTAATGATATTAGAATTGGCAGAAGCCGATGAAGAGTGTCCCCAGCAATATTCTGGTCCACTTCACCAAACCCTCGAGGAACATCTTTTGCTTGAAAATATGTAGGATACACCCTAATTTCCTTGCTTAAACTTCCGAAATGTTGCAAATGAATTATCACTGACACATAGTTTTACAACAATTTTAGGTCAGTTGTGAAGAAAACAGCTACTCTGGAAGGTATACAGTATGTTAATATCGAAAAAGAGTCTGGATGGTTTCAAAGTTCAAAAAGTCAAAGCAATGGTCCACTTAAAGGTGAGCCCAGTGTCGGCAAAATAATTTGTTTGATGGTAGCTCATGTCAAATTTCATTTTTCCTGTTCAATAGGGCTCAACCTTTAAATAGCTTTTGTAAACAAGCTAATTTGAGTCAGTTTTGGAACTTTCTCTACCTTCCTTATTGAGGAAGGTTTGAATGTCATCTTAATTAAGTTTTGATTGTATTGATCGTTTGATTTCATGTTTATTTTATTAAATTGTTGAGTGATTTAAATAATTCTTTTTAGTGCTAACATGCTGTATATTTACAGAATTGACTGCAATAAAAGTGGAAGATTCTTTGGATTACAGGACAAAATGGAAGAACTGTTCACCTCAAATTCCAGTATGTTTTCAATGTTCAGAGGCCTATTTCATTTCAGATGTTAATTAATCATTAGAATGCTAGTTGATTGTGTGATCTGATTTGTGATTGTGGCCGTTCCACAGACGAGGGATAAATCACTTGATTTTCATAGTCAAGATGATATACTTGACATATCTTCTGGATTGCTGCATCTTGCTGGTGATTTATTAGTACCTGAAACTATCAGTAAGAATTATCTTGAGAATGCTAGAGCTCTTCCTCAAGTGGATAAGAAATTCATTCCAGTTGTGGATGGAAGAACCCTTGCTGTTATTGATCAGGTCTGTCTATAGTGCATTTTTGCATTATTGGCTTGTTTGTTTTCCGTGTCTTGCATAGAGGGCTCTGATTGGACCACAAAGAAACTGACTATAATATACTGGTTCAATTGAAATTTAATTGGCAATAAATTCTCTAAGTGGCTACGCAGTTGTTTCTATCCCAGTTTTGTTTTTCAACATGTGCCGGTTCTTGTTATGTATACTGATTGTTTGTACTTAAAAGGCTGTAGTTCAATGACTTGATAGATGCATGCGCTCCAAACTCACTAAGGACTTCCTGATTATGTGGTCATTTTTAGACAAACCCCGTTAACATGCAATACTGTCAAACATTTGGAAGACCTGCCTTCATTAAAGCTTTGTTTGACACTAATAGTAGTGTTTTCTTATTATTGTTACCTTTTTTAAAAAAAAAATCCAGCATGCTGCAGATGAGAGAATCAGATTGGAAGAATTGCGTCAAAAGGTAAAATTTTTCATGTCAAACGTATTCAAAATATTTCTTCATCATGACTCACAAAATTTGTCGAATACATAGGTATTATCAGGAGACGCAAGGACAATAAACTATCTAGATGCTGAACAGGAACTGGTATGGGTCCTAATTCCTATGTCATGAGAGGGTCTTCCGTACACTTCACTTGACATGTTTTCTGAATTTTGAGATTGATATGGTACGACTGTTCCCGATATAGGTGCTTCCTGAGATTGGCTACCAACTATTGCACAGCTATTCTGAACAAAGTAAAGATTGGGGGTGGATCTGTAACATTCACTCTCAAGATTCAAAATCCTTCAAGCAGTATGTCTAGCGCAAATTCATTATGATCGTGATAATTGATGCTAAATGTTTATTAGCACTCAATATTTTGTTTATAATAAGGTAAAGGGTGCACTAAACTATTGGCAAAAGTACACCCCACATAAAAGTGAATCTCGTAACTCAAATCTAGCACTGATCAAGTACAAATTGGGTCAGATGCAGCAAAACCGTCAACTTTGACGGGTTTGACCGTTAAGTTTGACCTGAGTATGCCACGTCACCCAAGTTAGGCCACGTCACTTGCCACATCACCCAGTTATGCCACGTCACCTGCCACATATATGAAAAAAATTTAAGGTTCAAATTTAGCACCCAAGTATTAGTAAAGTTCACCTAACATAAAATAACAATTTTGAGTTTCAAATATAGCACTCTTCAGTTACAAAATGGTTCAAATGTAGCAACTACGTCAATTTTTATGAGTTTAACTTTTAATTTTGACTTGATTAGGTCGTGCCACTTGTTACATCGCCCTATTAGGCGTCATGTTACTTGTCACATCATCATCATCTTCACTACATCATCACCACATATCTGAAAATAAATTTCTGAAACCCACATCACTCTATTACAAATGTTGCAACTTCGTGAACTTTTCAGAGTTTGACTATTAATTTTGAACTGATGTAGCAAGTGACATGACACTTTTATATTTCGGGTAAAATATCATATTCCGGCGGTTATAGAGCATACGCGGCAGCGTTACCTAGATAGAAATATAAAATATTAACGTTCCGACATATAAATAGGCGCCACAACGTATATTTTTAAAAGTGTCATGTCACTTGCTACATCAGTTCAAAATTAATGGTCAAACCCTGAAAAGTTCACAGAATTGCTACAATTGTCATAGGGTGATGTGGGTTTCAGAGATTTATTTTCATTTACGTGGTGATGATGTGGCAAGTAACATGGCCTAATAGGGCGATGTGACAAGTGACATGACCTAATCAGGTCAAAATTAAAAGTCAAACTCATAAAAATTGACGTAGTTGCTACATTTGAACCATTTTGTAATCGATGAGTGCTATATTTGAAACTCAAAATTGTTATTTTATGTTGGGTGAACTTTACTAATACTTGAGTGCTAAATTTGAACCTTAAATTTTTTTCATATATGTGGTGATGACGTGGCAGGTGACGTGGCATAACTGGGTGATGTGGTAGGTAACGTGGCCTAACTTGAGTGACGTGACAGGTGACGTGGCATACTCGAGTCAAACCCGTCAAAGTTGACGCTTTTCTGCATCTGACCCAATTTGTACTTGATCAGTGCAAGATTTGAGCTACAAGATTCACTTTTATGTGGGGTGTACTTTTGGCAATAATTTAGTGCTAGATTTGACCCTTTACCCTTTATAATAAATCTTATTATCTTGTTAGTGAACCAAGATAAAGAGACTTTCATTTATTTATGGCATGTTATGAATTTTTAGTAATCACATAACTTGTGATTTTGGTCTCAATTCAAATGATAGATTGTTTTTGTGTGTAATGATCTACAATGTGGATTGTCCTTGACAGGAATTTGGGCATTCTCAACAGGCAGCCAGCTGTTGCACTTATTGCGGTGAAATGCCACCTCCATGTTTATTTTTTTATTTACTTGATTTTTAATAGCTGAAAGTTATCAATACAAATATATTAGCATCTCTAGCACTGTCAACTTCAACAGAAAATCAAGATACCGAAAACAAGACAAAGATTTTTTATGATGACGTTGTAAACCAATTGTATTAAGTGTAATTCTTTTTGTTTACATGGTAATGAATCTTTGTTTCTATTCTCGATGGTAAATTTGAAATTGAATGCGTAATCATTGCAATAAGCTATTTTCCCTTTTTTTTTATGTTACTGATGTTAGTTAATTATGAATAATCGCAGGTACCCTGCATTTTAGGTGTCAACTTAAATAGTATTGATCTTATGGAATTTCTCCAGCAGGTTAATCTAAAAACACCTCTACCTTTGAGTTTTCCTCCTTTTACGATATGTAATTTTTCATTTACTCTATATTTAGCTTGCTGACACGGATGGATCATCAATGATACCACCCTCTGTTATGCGTGTTCTTAACTCGAAAGCGTGCAGAGGTAAGTGCTGTTCTCAATAGCTATTGCAATTTCATGCTCATAAGCTTGGAAGTACTGAAGCATGCTTACAAGGTCCTCCAAATTGATTGATCTTTTTCTTCAATGAGTGGAAGACTGTGGACATCATCTATGTTGACTAAAAATGATAGGACTTTCAGCATAGCACTGTATTCAATAGGAAAACATCCAAGGAATTGTTCTTTCCTGATGATAACGTGAATATTGGCATCTATTGGCAGCCTTTTTATGCAGTCATCAACTATGATGTTGATTTTTTTAACACTTCATTGTGAAGGTGCAATTATGTTTGGCGACTCGTTGCTGCCATCTGAATGTTCGCTCATTGTTGAAGAGCTCAAGCAAACGTCACTCTGTTTTCAAGTAAGATATTTTAAATGTTTCCATCTGTCTCGGTGAATTTTGATGACAAAATTTGATGACCTCGGCGTGCAGTGTGCTCATGGGCGGCCAACTACTGTTCCTCTGGTCAACTTAGAGGCGCTTCATAATCAGATAGCCAAGCTTAGATCAATGATTGATTGCTCAAATGATGAGTGGCATGGACTACGAAAGCATAGAATTAGTGTTGAACGTTCTGCACAGCGTCTGTGTTCCTCTGGAGAATAGTTTTTTTGGGCATGGTTTGACCGGACAAGCTATACTTTGTAATTGAGTGTACAGAAATCTAGAGTTTAAACAGAGAAAACAGCTTTGCACTGGATTTCTTTTTCTCTCTTTCTGTCTCTTTTTTCCTCACTGTGAATATGATCGATAGAGTAAAGTCCTGCAGTCATAGTGATAGTTGCGGGATATCGGTTGTCAATGGCTTTGATGGAAGTTGAAGTGCGAAAAGGAATGAAATATAAAAAAAGTCGCAGTTTTAAATTCCAACTCTTTATAGCATTCTCCGACCACTTGCTTTAGACCATGTTGGTCAATATTTATTTAAATCAGCCGCTCAATTTGTTCCGATGATAATCACTTCGAAGCATATACTAATGCGTAAAAGTTGACTTGCGACATCATTTGACAAGGTTGATAGAGACCATCATTAACCTCATGCATCTAAACTTAAAATGAAGAGGTGTTGTTGAATACTGGAATGTATTGATTTTTTAAAATACTAGCAATTGGTGACCCGCGCGTTGCGCTGGGAGCAGGGTTCTTGGAATTAATCACAATTAACACAATCAAACATAATTCCAATCTATTTACATGTAACAAAGAACACCAATGAAAAATCATAACTTTTATGCTTGAAAGTGATATAATAGAGAAACAATTACTATTAAAAAAACAAATATACACCAAAAGATGAGCTTTAAAAAATGGAGATATGTTTTGTTTTTCCTACTATTCTTTATTATGAGATGTAAAATCAATCTTCATTTAAAAAAGTAATAAAAGTGGTCTCTTTCACCAACATTTTTAATTTTACTTTGCATTATATAAGTAATTTTACATAAAAATATACATTGTCACAAAAACAAATATATTATTTCACTCCACCTAAGATAAAAAAAAACAAAAATGCTCCCTACAACTATCACATGTTCCAACTTTGACAGCTTACTTCTATTTATTTTTTAAGGCAAGTAAAGTGAAGTGATAGAATAGAGAGCTCAAAAAGAGTAATTATCACATTACTATCACTTGTTGGCACTTTGTTTTTACTATTTACTCAATCTTCTTTCAAGAATTTTTTCTTCCATGTCTTTTTTATTCTTCCTTTATATATGGTGGCTTTTTCTTCATAGAATTTTTAAAAGAAATTAGTTAGATATGATTAAACTCTCACTACCACTAAAATAAGCATAATACTTTGAAATTAGTAAAAACATAATAAAAATAAATTATCATTATATATTATTTTATTATTAATGATAAATTTGTTTGGTGCTTCTTAAGAAATAAAATTCTTTAAGTAAACTCATAACTCACTCCAAGATACTACAGTCATTACTCAAATAATCATGATCAAAGCTTTTTACTAAAACTGTAAAACACTTATCACTTTATAAGCTCAATAAATCCACTTTAATTATCTTAAATTTAATTGAAGAGACCCATCAAAAAAACATAAAATATGTAAATGAAAAAGAATGTTACACATGTATTATATTGCTTGAATTGATCTCTGCTATCTACTAAACTCTACAGGGTATTTTTTTTTCAGGTTGCATATCTCTTGATTGTGGATATTTTTATATCCCTAACAATCTTCATTCCATTGGATAGAGGATATTGTCATACATCTCATGCAAAACTTTCATCTATTAACACTTTTTTAATTGAAAAAAACAAAATTAAAACTCAGTTTCTCTTTCTTATATACAATTATAAAGTCATTTTGATTATTTTCACAGAAATTAATGATGAAAAATTAATCATTTTAAATAATCAATGATTATCTTTGTTCCTAAAAAGTAATTTAAACAACTTACAAATTAACACATGATTTTATTACACTGACATATGTTAAAATAAATTAATCTTGTTATCAAAAAAATAAATTAATCTTATATATAGAACATGAGGAGGAAGTAAAAGTAGTTGACAACAATTAGATATCTTCCATTTTATTTGATAAAAGAATATTGTCTTTGCAATGATTTGTGAGCAACTGGCAGTCATATTTTTTCGGTTTTTCCGTTAATTTCCATAGCCAAAAGACTTCCAAAATAATCCTTGCAACCATCTCTCTTCCTAACGCTTTATTCCCACTTACATAAATTAAGAAAACATAAAAATCTTCTCGCACCACGTCAGTGGATTATTAAAGATATAAACAACTCAACCATTTACAGATATTAAGAAAGCATAACAATCCTCGTCATGCTCAATAAAGCATCAATATGAACCCGCATGTCGAGCGGGAAGCAATGTTTCCATTGTCTTGAAAAATAAAAAACTATAGCACCTAACTGTTTGGAAATTCTGGGTCAAATGTAAAATAAAAACATAGCACGGCAGAAAAAAAGGGTGTCCAAGGAAATTCATAATGCCATCTTCAATATATATGACAAGTAGAATAAATCATAAACAGAAAATATGCACTACCAAAATGGCAAAACAAAGGCAAAATAAATAGGTCTGAGGTGGGCAACTACAAAAATTGATTTTCATGGTGTGATTCAATGAAGAACAACTTCTTCTGAACTACCTCTGGTCCTAATAATTATAAGTCGCATTTGAGTTTTTCTGGAGAGATTAAGGTTGCGAAATATGTTACTCCCTCCGGTCCTAAATATAAGACCTAATTGACTTTTTTAGAAAATCCTATAAAAAAACAAAATAAGTTAATTATAGATTGATTTACCTAATTTTTTCCCTTAGATTTGTTTATTTTACATATAAACTAATGTATAATATAAGAATATATCAAATATGTCATGATTTAATAGCCTATTTCGCAACCTTAACCTCTCAAAAAAAAGTCAATTAGGTCTTATATTTAAGACCGGAGGTAGTATTAAATTATGATATATTTGATATATTTTTAAACTATCCATTAGTTTACAGGTAAAGTAAACTAATATAATGGGAAAAAATAGGTAAAACAATTTATAATTAACTTATTTTGCTTTATTAGGATTTTCCAAAAAAATCAAAGGCGACTTATAATTAGGACCGGAGGGAGTATGCATTAATTGACATAGTCATCATCCCTTAAAATTTTGAAGCAATGTAGATGAATTATCGCAAACTAAAGGAAGGATCAATTTAAGAATCATCAATATAACATATAATAGCTCGTATTGTGACCCACGTGTCAACACTGCAGCAGCTCCAGAGGAGTTTTCCTATTACACCTTTTTATCTTTTAATTCCCATTTATTTTGTTTTCTTCAGTTTTTTCTATCATAATTCCCATTTATTTTGTTTTCTTCAGTTTTTTCTATCATAATTCCCATTTATTTTCTTTTAATTTCTTTTATAACGTCTGATCAGTTTTCTCCCTTTACTCCTTCATCCCCAAAACCATCGTGTGATCCCATAACTCTCCCTCCTTCATCCTCAAATCACTTCACTAAGCTCGATATGGGTAAAGTAAAATAATCATGTTTTTTTGGTTGAAAATTTCTACTAATAATGAAGTAATCTTCTTTCTGTGCTTGATTTGGCCCTATGATATATTTGGTGATGATGATGTAAATCATCTATCTCCGTCTGAAGCTCAAAGTTCTTTTTTATTCTGCTTCTCTTTGTTTTTTTCATTGATTTATAATTACTCTCACTGATTTGGCAATGGTTGTCTCAAAGTTGTGTGTTTGTTTTGCTTTTTGGCTTTTCATAGAAAATCCTCGACCCGATCACCTCATTAGTCAGTTAATCTGCTTCTATTTCCTTCATTCATATTGGTTTACTTTTTCTATATGATTATACTGAATGTACTAAATAGTGCACCCACTCTCACTAACAATTAATGTGAGTCTCCTGATTGTATTTGGACAGATTTTGGGGGCGCTTGGTTACTTTCACATTTACATAATCAGAAGCATTGACATGCATGGCTGAAACTTTGACTCTTTTTTGACCATCCTGAAGCTTCATGACAATCTGTTTTAGCATAAGTTGATTTTATATTATTAAGGTATTTTTCTTACTTGGAGATCCTGTGAATATTAAATATATATTGTCATACTGGTACTTTATAATTCTTTTCAAAAGGGTTATAAAGTTTGTTGATTAATCTCATAATAATGTGCTTAATGAGTATTGGTATTTATAATAAAGTGCTTAATAAAGGGTTTATGTATTTGTATTATAAAGGGCTATATGAGTATTGGTATTTATAATAAAGGGCTTAAGCCTTAATGAGTATGTCATCTATATTCCATAATGTTGTGTGGTCGAATTCTTCAACATTGTCATTTAGGAACTTCCAAAAGTGGATGAGAAGCACTTGGGAATGACCTTGACATTGTGAAAGCCAATACATGCTGCTTCCAACTTATTGTGGCACAAGTGATTTAAATATCATACATTAGTCCATCATGTATTTGGTATAGTTGCTTATATGAATGTTGTCATCTGTGTTATATGTTAATAAAAATGGTACTCATATACATTAGTTGGCACGATACATACAATTTAAATGATGGATTGATTGCTGAAATAAAAAAGGGATCCTGGAGAAAAACTCTCATGAAGCACTTGGGAGTGACCCTGACATTCACAACTTTAGGTGATTGGTTATTACTGATTGTGTTCGCGTGAGTTATATAGCTAGAATACTGTTAATGATATATATCACTCAACAATCTGTTTCTGCTTTTTCTGCTACGGTGTACAAGTACAAGTTCTAATTTGAAGGAAGTAAACTACAACAAAGTAGTGCCAGCTTCTCCAGAGAAAAATGTTTCAGTGCCTACACATTCCTCAGAAAATGGGGCCACGAAGATTCTAAATTTTAACCAAAAAACACTGGATAGACTATTGGCTGAATATAGAAAAGTTCTTCAGTTGAAAAATAAAGAGGATTAAATTAATTTGGTTCAGGCATGGGATTTAGTTATTGGTGGTGATGATGCAACTAAAATAGTAGTATTACTATTCTTAACTATTAGTTTCTCAATTAGTACACAATATAATTGTTGATCTAAAAGCATTCAGTTATGACAACAGGTAATTGCCATTGTATGAATTAGTCTATGCACTCCTAACACAATAAATTTGTACCTCACCTCATTGGTTTCAAATGCACATCTCTAGATTTATTTAGAAGCATCTTTTAATCAGAGATATGAGGATCTACTCAATTGTGAATGATTGTTTGACTATACAGATTAATTTATTCTTCTGCAAGGATACTTATGATAGTGTATGATTTTTTTTTTGTTTTGGTTGGGGGAGTGCATTATTTGCTTATGCTCTTCTCTATAGTTTTTTAGTTATAATTACTTCTAAAGCATGTTTAGTAGTTATAATAAGTCAAGTGTCACTAGAATGATTGTCTCCTATGATAACTAACTTTTGAATTCATGAGTATGTGCTTTGGCTTTAATCACTTGGCAGTTTTAATTCTAACAAGGTATGGCTTATGGGCATAGCAAGTTATCAGACATACATGAGGTGCCAAATGAAACAAGTCTCTGGAAACTCATTGGTCTCTGCAAATTATCCATATTCCATCATCAAATGGAATACGAAAAAGGGATAGTGAGAGAGGTTATTTTGAAGATGATTTCCTTTATTTCATTCTCAATTAATGTTCAACGGTGCTATTCTTTATTGTTAGAGAAATTTGTTTTGCTTTTTTTTGGGTTTGGGGGGGGGGGTTTGGATAGGGAGGTTGGGATAAAGTTTAACTCTTATTTTTGTTTTTATGGTAGTTTATCTATCATACATAGTATAATTTCAAACTTTTATAACAATTTAATTTGCTAAGTAAATTATTTATGCATCACATATAAGATTCATGTTAACTTGGAGCATATAAAACGTTGGAAGAGTCAATTAAGAACAGCCAATTATTACATTCAAAATGAATAGAAGACAATTCTCAATCATCATATACTCCTTCCGTTCTTAAATATAAGATCACTTTGGCTGATTTGGATAGATAAAGGAAGACATTAAAATAACATGAACGACCCAAAATACCCCTTACTTAAATTTGACAAGTGGTGATGACAAGGAGGAGAGAGAGAAAGATAGAGTAATATAGGGGTAATTTGGGCAAAATTTGAGAAAAAGAGAAAGTGATCTTATATTTAGGAACTTATCCACATCCCTAAAGATGCAGTGACTATTAACAAGAGTCAGGCTCAATCATTACAGAATGTTGGAATCTATTTGCCAAGTCCAGTGTTTATTCTTCAAATAATTTGAGGCAAAATAATTTTATCTTAACAAATACATCCCGTGCATCGCACGGGGTCATATGCTAGTTAATACAAAAACTGAAAAAATAGATGCCAAATGATAAATTAATCGAGGACAATTAATTAAATCAAATGCTAGATACAAAATAAACTCTCAGGCTCCGAAGGAAATATTTGAAAAAGGATCCGTATCTAAAGGTCTAGGGGACACTTCCAGTAATGGATTAGGCATACCAACTTTTCAACCACTTTTGTAGTGCTTGATTGGGGAAGATCTATTACAGTCAACTGTACAAAACAGCTACAAAATCTAATGTCATCATTATCAATAATATATTTCTCAACTTGCCGCCGTATGAAAAATCGTGTGATAGAAGAGTAGGGTACTTGGGTGAACAACTCACAGTCAACAATGCTGTAGTATATTATAGATATTGAATAATTGGGTCACTTCAACACGTCCATCGATAAAGACGGAAGCATGCATATTGTCTACACCAATTTACAAAGAGTATACAATATCTATAAGCTTTAGTTTCATAACAATAATGTTGTTAGAGCTCTATTAAAAGAGAGAGATGACATACATTGCAGGCAAAACAGTCGACTAAGTTTTTAACAAAGGATAATTGCTTCATTGGGAAGGCAATTCACACTCCACTCTACAAAAGTTGCTGCATCAGGTGGCAGATGACCTAAAATACTACTCCCTCCAGTCTTAAATATAGGACCTAGATGACTTTTTTTGGGGAAATTAAGGAAGGCTTAATTTTATATGTCTTTCCAATAATACCCGTCTTTGAAGGAGATCGCCAAGATGAGAAGAAGAAGAAGTTGTTAAGAAGAAGTAGGGTAATTTAGGAAAAATGTGACCAAAAATGTAATTAGGTCTTATATTTAGAACCAAAATGAAGTCTCTATCTAGCTCCTATATTTAGGACCGGAGGGAGTATAGAAATTGGAGAGGGTAGTTGGGTGAACCAAGGACTAGTCAACATGGCTGTAACTGATAGATAGATATTGAATAGTTGGCTAATTCCAGCCGCTTTACCAAAAAGAAGGAGCTGCCATGTGTGCATCATAGCTGTACAAGAAGATTTAGAAAATCTTATTCATGTCTGCATCATAGCTGTACAAGAAGATTTAGAAAATCTTATTGAACAATCTTCTTGGGCTCCCAGATGCACAAGATCATAAAATTGATAAAGTTTTTTGACTTCCCTTAAAAGACCCTAAGATTTCAAGCGCATAAAATTGATAAAGTTCTTTGACTTCCATTAAAAGAGCCTAAGATTTCAAGCGCGTACGTTACTATCATCCCATGTGGATACTCAAAATTAAAATAGATGAATCACCTATAACAAATATAAAATTGCAGTGGTAAATCAATTTTGTACAATAAATAGAATTGCATAATTATTCATGAAATGGAACTTGAGGACCCAAGGTCTGAAGTGGTGAACCGCGAAGCAAAACTCCCACCAGCGGCAAAAATGGGAATAACCCTTGGGTTCGTTGAGTATGAAGATGAAGATGGAAATTGATACAAGCTGGAAATTTCGTCTCTTTCGTTTAGTGTTTCCCATGTTTGAGAAACATTCCCTTTGTTTTAGCTTTATGATAATTACTTTGATTCGTATTTAACTCACTTGGTTAATTTTAATTGTCATGCTTGAAAGATATGCTTGAAAGATTTTAAGCTTCGATAAGTATTGTCCCAATAAACTCAATAAGTATAACTTTTTTTATTGAAAAACTCTTCACTCAACAGTCAAGTCAAAAATGCTAAATCAAAATACATTCAACAAAATACAATCGAAATTCCACTACAAGAGAGCAAGCCAGAACTAACAACTTACAAGAGCAAAACAAAACCAAGTCAATGATACAATTTGTGACAGAAATACAATTAACATGAAGTCCAAATGCGACAGAATAACTAAGAAGATTAAAATCCACGAAGCAAACAACAGCACGATAAGTGCAACAACAGAAGAACATGAACTTCTAAAGGATTGGAATAGATAACGGGAGGTCCAATGGAGCTGTACGGCTATACATTAGCTTCATCTTCTACTCTTTTTCTGGACAGAAGCTTCATCTACTTAAACTCTGGAAAATCAGGAATTGAAGAACACCCTTTTGACGTTATAATAAGAAGTAACCAGCCGATCACCTACAAGAGAGAACAGAAAAAATAGCTTCCATCACTCCTCAGCAAAGGCAAAAACAATACTATGATTTTCATGCAACCTTGTGGAGTTTCCATCATCCTTACAAATTGAATGACCACAAGGACTTGACCCCTCAAAGCCACAACTATTATACAACTCCATTGCCCAGTCAACACAAACATCCTTCTTAACACAACCTATCACCTTTGTCTCCCTGTACAAAACCATTAATTGTATTACTTCGTGTAAGGAAAAAACAAATAAAGGAAAGGAAAAAGAGAGAGGTACTCACCGAACTGCAAGAACACACTTCAGTCATAATAGTAACCTCCCTTCCATAAACACCTCTCTCGTTTTGTATGAAGATGAGAGGAAAATACTACACGACCAACAAAAAGGAACCTGTGTTGGAACGATCACCGGCACATTTAAATAGACCACAATTTGCACTTCTCTTGCACGTTTCCTTTTGACAATGACAATGATAGCTACGTGAGCAACCAAACAAAGATATGGTAAATCTTCAACCAACCATCTGTCATACTTGATTGATATATATATATATATATATATATATATATATATATATATATATATATATATATATATATATATAATGGAATATTAATATTAATATTTAATATTTAATAGTAGCAAAAAATACCTTTTTCAACACATAGATACATGTTTTATTGAGAAAAATAACTAAGCAACATGTAAAAAGAGATATATATTAGTGTGTTTGGCTTGACTTATTTTGAGAAATAAGTCAGTTTATTTTGGGTGTGTGACTCATTTAATGTTTAGTTGAACTTATTTTTCACCTAACTTATTTGAAAAAAGCCAATTTATTTATAATCCACTCAACTTAGCTTATTTTAGAAAATAAGACAGCTTATTTTTCTACATGACTTTAAATAATCTATCTTAAAATAAAACCCCCTTAAACAAAAATTCAACAAAACATGTTTATAAGTCAAATGGGAAAATAAGCCATTTTTTTCAAAGTTCATACAAATATAAAAATAAGTCAACTTAGAGCTTATTTCTAATTAACTTAAAAATAAGTCAGCTTAAAAATAAGCCACTTTTGTATAAATTCGAAAAAGTTAATACTACCTCCGATCCTAAATATAAGACCTAACTGATTTTTTTGGAGAGGTTTAAGTTGCGAAATAGACTAAATCATGACATCTTTGATATATTTTTAGATTTTACATTAGTTATAGGTAAAATAAATTAATCTAAGGGAAAAATTAGGTAAATCAATTTATAATTAACTTATTTTGTTTTTTAATAGGATTTTCTAAAAAAGTCAATTGAGTCTTATATTTAGGACATGAGGGAGTAATAGGTAATATTGTTATTAATAGTATTATTAGCACAATATTATTGAAAAAATATGACATTAAATTGAATGGCTACAAAATCTACACTTCACTTAAATCATAGGTAACAAAGTTAAACAACACATATTAATTGAAATAAAATGTAAGTGTTAATATAAGTAAAATGTAATTGGTACTTAGTAGTTTTAATTTAAATAAAATGTAATGTAATTACAACTATTGTCTTTTAATAATAAAGAACCAAAAGACAAGATACAGTATTTCTCCATTTATGCAATTCCTACAAATTTCACCAATTTCTCCAAATTTATATTATAATAAAACTGACAAGTATCTATTTGTAGAGACACATATACTCACACCACAACTTAATTTACACCAAATATAAATCAGAAAAAGGAAAACAATTAAATAAATACAACACACTTTACATATCCGTTTCCAACACAAATGTCCCTCACCATATCACCATAACCCTATTAACTATAACCTAAGAAGCTAGACAACAGTAAAAGCAAAAAAAAAAAGGAAGGACACATTTATATGATATAAAGATACTCCCTATAAGACCTAGTTGACTTTTTTGAAAAATCCTTAAAAAAGTAAAATAAGTTAATTATAAATTGATTTACCTAATTTTTTCCCTTAAACTAGTTTATTTTACTTATAAACTAATGGATAATCTAAAAATATATCAAATATGTCATAATTTAATAGACTATTTTGCAACTTTAACCTCTCCAAAAAAAAGTTATCTAGGTCCTATATTTAGGACCGGAGGTAGTAGTTCATATTCATCTATCAGTTTCTCTTCCAAAGGAATTCATCGACGTCCAAGTTATAATTGGGTGAGGTTAATGTTAATTAACGAGCCTTCTTCTTTGTTATCAGAAAATTGATGAGCCTTCACTTTCTCAGTTTTATATATAAAATGCCCATTTGCTGTCAAAGTAAAAGTTATAGCTTGCAAGAAAGCCTAAATAATTTAAAGTCGTCCCGGTTGCATGTGATTATTGTCCCCATCTCCGTTGTCTTCATCTTACCCATTCCCTCTTCCTTATTTCATTTACTTTTTTTCTTTTCAATTCAATTAAAAACAGTTTGCTTGATTCCATCAAAACTTTTAAATATCATATGATTTACAATCAAAATAAAATAATAATGTATGAATAAGAAATGTTTGTGCTCACTTTGAAAATAAAAATAAACATGGTTAAAATAATCAAGTAAGGGTGAATGGGTAAAAAACCCTACATTAATTTCTAAAAGATGTGTATGACATCATATTAAAATTTTGGTGCAAAAATACCCACATTAATTTGTCAACGGTGCATCCACAGTATATTAAAATTTTGGCGGACATTAGGCTTGACAATGTTCATGATAGTCGTGCCTTTATCGGCAATATTTGTAGATGTTAGGCGAATCAATGTTCACGATGGCCTAGGCTTGGCAACAGAAGAATTAGTTGCAGTTCCATTTTACATTAAAGTCCAAGAAAATTTTGTCATTGAAAAAGAGATAGAAGAAATAAGAGTGAGGACGTGAGAGTGTCAATGCTAAGGGAGAAAGGAATTTAAGATACAAATTTTGTTGATTGAAAATATCCTTTTAAGGAGGTAGAACACAAAATTAGAATGGATATTTTTGTCACTTTTTCAAATTTTTATAGGCATTTCCACACCATTTAATTTTTTGCATAAAAGCCCTCGGTATTCGGTCTTTTTGAGAAATGACTAGTTCAGAGTCGCCCCAAAAATAAGGCGATTTCCTAAGAATTGAATTTGGGCATCTTTGACAAATGACGAGGAAAACACCTTATCAACTCACTTCAAATCATACAAGCAACGTCTTTAGAGCTCACACCAAATCTTTAATACACTACTAGATGCACTTTGGACAAATTAACACACGTAATTTTTTTTTTAATTTTTTTTTCTCCTTCATTCATTTCTAATAATGCCAATATAAATAAACATATACTCTCTATAGAGAGAGAGACGGAGATTATTAACACATGCATACTTTTGTTGCCAACTACACATGCATAATCAACACTAAGCGGACATTTGCATGTGCACTTTCACTTTAATTAGTCACTCATAGGCCATAAGTAGAAGGCCAATCTCGGCTCACATCTATTCAATTTACTTTGTAATTATGCGATTAAAGTCTAAATTATATTTGATTTTGCCCCTTCTTTCAACCTTTTAATGACATGTTGGTTAGAGTTTTAAGTATTAAATCCATCCATCAAAGAAGAGAGTGCGATAGAACGAAGGCTCCACTTTTATCCATAAAACGTGTCAGATATTTTTTTCGGTCTTAATTATTAATTATAAGATTAAATTGAATTTCTTAGAAAAAATTAAATATGTAAATTAAACCTTATATATATATATATGTGTGTGTGTGTGTGTGTATATATATATATATATATCGAAACTATATCATATATGTTACAACTTATCGATCTAATTTGCTTCTTTAACATAAAAAACAACTTGATCTTATAATAATTAGGGCAAAGTGAGGTAATTGTGTTACAATTCACTGGAGAGAACCTCAACTACATGAAAGTCATGTACAATCATAAAAAAATCATTATGACGCACATTAAGGATGTCATAAAATTTAACTTATACCACTGGTCCCATATTGTAAGGTGAAATTTTTTGAATGGTTAGTTCCCAAAATGTAAGGTTAAGTTTGAATTGGGCAACATAATAAATATATTTTTTCCAATATTGTTTTCACTTTTCTCTCACATTATTTTATGTGTATATACTACTTCTCTTTTAATATAATGACTCTTCTGTCTCATATCATTTATTCTTTTATATTCTCTTTCCTCCTTTTTAAATAGGGATATTTTAGGAAAAAATTTTGTCCCAACATAATCATTATTTTTAACTAACTTTAACCAATTTTTAGAAACACGTTATATGATTAATTTCACCATACAATATTGGACTTTTGAGTATCTAATTGGACAAACCACTAAAAATGTTGTAAAATCATTAGAGCATGCTTTAAAACAAACTAATAAAGCTATATCTTAAAAATCTCTTAGGTGCACGCACTATATCTACTGCATGATTACATCATATGCTTGGAGAAAAGAAAACACTACTACATGAATGTATCACGTTTCTGGTAAAAAAATTAATAGAGGAAAACGGAAAAAAGAGGGGAGGTGTTCTGCGCCTCGATAATGCAGGCCTTCAACCTACTGATTTGACATGTGTAAAGGCAACTATAGATGCACGTTAAGATGGCCATATGCCATCATTGTCATGTTTAGTGTGATCATCTAAAAAGATTATCATCTTACCGACATGGGACTTTGGAGACCCTCATCAATGACTTATTATAATTTATAATCCTCATTTTGCAATCAAGTAAGCATCCAATTGGAAAAAGGCATGACAAACCCTCAGAGAAAGATGATGATCTTAGGCCCTTTTGGCAATTATTGTTGGACATAATCTAAAAGATTATTGGTGGGTCTAGATCTTTGAGGAATATAATAAGAAAAAATATGAAGAAGAAAGTGCATAATGTTTTCAAGGAGTGAGCAACATTTTCCTTTAGACTTAACTAGATAGTACTACCCCGGGCGATGCCCGGGTAGCATTGACTTGTGAGGGATAAACTGCACTTAATTTAAAAGGGAAGGCAACACCATGCATTGTATGAAAGCGTGAATCTCCAAATTTACAAGACAAAGGAATGTACATGTAATTAGAAGATAAATGGTTAACCAAATATTTTGCCAATCATATGCATGAACAGTCATGAATTGCAAAAAATGTGTGATAGCATTGTTTCGATTTTAATTTGTTAGATATGGTAAGTAAACCTTTAATGTAATGTTTATGGTTAATAATAATATGTAGCAATTAGAAGACTTAGGATGACTATATATCTATATATTACATAATGGTAAAAATAGATGTTATTACAATTATCCACAAATGGTGCAAGCTTCCTTCAATGAAGGAAAAGGGGTGCTATTGCAGTTTCAGCAGCTGTTGCAGACCTTAACCTCCACGAAAGAGGCCTACTTTTATTCTTCTTGACATGTATTCATACATTAGGCACCCATACTCATGACATGCACCAAGGAGGAGAACCATATTAGGATGTCTAATGCAGCATAGTACCTCAACATGTGCATGTCCGTATGAGAAAGTAGATTTGTCAAGATTGCAAGTGATGCCATATAGTGAGATCGCAAGTCATGATATTTAGATATGAAGTTTTTAATAAATCTAACATCATTCTAAACCAAAGCAATTAACAGCTGGTCCTTTTCTTTTGCCTCTTTTCCAGGCTTTCAGCTATGCTTGTTCTCCCTCTCTCTAGAAGCTTATATCCTTTCCTTTTCTTCAAGAGCAAGAGCTACCTCTCCTTAAGTTTACACGCCTCCTCTTGTTTTCATTGATCAATCTCGTCAGGCCTGCCAAGCATTTGCCCATTTGAATTTATAAATGATTAAATCAAATACAATATCCAGAAAGCTCAGGTAAGCTTGAGGCAAATGAAAATTAGTAAAATTAAGGGATAAGCAGATGAAAATATTAAATTCACCAAAGCACACGAAGTTAATTATAACAGATTATTATATAATATATAGTAGGAAATTGTTATCACTTGTAACACCAGACAAATAGTCAAAACTAAAAGGCAAAAATTTATTAAAGGATTCTCAAACAAAAAGCAATTTTACCATCCACGTAAACATATAGAACGATGTTATGTTAGCTTTTCTCTTGAGATCTAAGGATTTGGCCAGATACTAGAGAATTGAAGCTAGAATGACATTTCCAACACCCTAACCCATTGAAAGTGAATTTCAAGCTTCAATGAAATGTTCAATCCAATCCACATTCACTTCAATGTTATTAATAATTGGTACAAAGATGTAAACAATTTGTAAATGTATTGAGCAGCCTAAACTTTCTCGAATCCCCAGTACAAATGCCTCCTAGCCTATGAAGACTTATTTTGCATTTGACAATAAAATTAATATCATAAAACAGTAAAGTGTGAAACTGAGATGGTATGGAACATAATTGCTTCCCATGGAGATGTTTCCAGACTTCTAATATAAATCATTAACAAATAAGTTTTCTAGGATGACACAAAAGTCTGTTTTGTCAGTAAAACTTTTCCCAAGTCTCTATAGCCATTAGATTTTATTATCTACAAGTAGTTAAAAAGAAGAAGACTTCATGTAAGGGGAAAATAATAGAAATCACAAATGAGGGGGAACCAACAAAAAAGAAAGAAAAAAAATCGAAAAGAAAAGTCCATCGCGGCATAATAAATTCTAAAAGTCCAGAGATAAAAAATATAAGGATGATTTCCTTGCAAATCAATTTATTAAAATGTGTTTATCAAATATACTTCTAATTCACAAGACATAAAAACCTCATCTGCTTTACCGTAATGCTTTTGCTCCAGAGACAAGGAGATGCAGCTCCCACCAAGAGGGCAACTCCATAAGCCATTTCAAAAAGTAAAACACAAATCCAGAGAACCTGGAAAATATTACATGGAGCACATCAAGGTAGAGGAGCTACGAAATTCAGTGAGATGTTGAAATTAAGGCACATACCCGGTTTTGACCCAAACTTTCTGAAAAAGATAGGATACCAAATACTTTGCCTCCTTCGATATCTGGTATATCCTATAAAGCTCAGTGCATGGTATAACATCATATGTACATCTCTGATCATAAATTCATTTATGAAAGAAATAATGCTATAACTACAAAGAAGAAGCTCATAAATCCAGTTGCAAAAATCACCGGTCTCAAAAAAAGAGCTGGCCTCTTGAACACATGAGTCTGCACATTTAGTCATTGTTCGGAAGAAGCACAAGCATCACGCAACGAAAATCCACACATTATACTCCCTTTGGTTTTTGCACTCAAATTATACTACCCATGGCATCACCTCTTCAGCCCAGAGTAGCGCAGGTTCTCGCCTAGGTGGTGTAACTGGCCAGGCAGGCATATCCTTTATCAGTTATCACTTCCTGCACCACATCTGGAGAATTCAAAAGAAATAAAAAAAATCATCAGGATGTGAACTTGAAATCAAGGAGGCAAACTGAGGTTTAAAATTCTAAATCTGAAAAATTCAAATTCTGAACAACATCAACATCATCCATCCATATATGGCTTGATCAGTAGTATAGGATGATCATTCACCAAATCCATATATGGACTGCATTTAAGATATCTGAATAGCACAATCAAAGAAGAAATCACCGCAATGGCAATTTCCAAGTGGTTTATCAAACTCACATGAGAATGAACTTAAGAGAACATATTTATGTAATTAACTGCAAAGCTGTATAAAGACTCAAATATGTTTTCAGCTTGGGAGTAAATATGAAAATCCAAGATAGAGAAAAAAAATAGAAGTAGGAGTAGATAAAAAAAGCCAATGACCATCAACATGAGAAGACCTATAAATTAGCTCAATAAGCCTTTAAATAGGAACAAAAATAAAATCGCTCAACAATTTTCAGGTATAATAAACAAACAACCAAGCTTACGGCACATTTTCAAAATCAAGATAGCTATGAGACACTCCTGTTTCATGATATTATTTAGATAAATACATGTGTTTAGTGTAAGCTCAACAATACCATATATCAAAAGAGTGCAGAATATCTTCACAGAATAGACTTCATAATATGGTTTGGAACTTGTGGAAAATATTTTTTTAAAATTTACATAGCTAGGTAGGTGTGACTACTCCCATTTTTCCTAAGCATGGTTGTATATGCTACCCTTGCCTTTTTTCTTTATTGTTTTCTTTCTAGCTTTTCCTCCTGCCCATAACATAACACTCATCTCATCTATCAGGAATTTAGGAATTATTGCATGGTACGTGACTTGAGTCTCGTGGTAGAAGATTGATATTCTGATTAGGCTCTATCTACAAAGTCCGTTTTTGGCCAATAAGGTTAATACCACGTCTTCACATGCCATTAAATATAAAGGGATATGGTAGAAGATTTGAGAGTTGAGACAACCAACATGGCAGAGTAAGCTATCAAGACTGGACCACAGAAAAGGGCTATACACAGGATGGTCGCACTTGGTAAGATGATAGAATGAGATGTCCTGTTTAGAGCCACCAAGGACAAAAAAAAGGGTCAAACCCGATTCTAGTACCCACTTGGTGAGGGTTGTAGAAAAATACTTAGAAGTTATGCCTTTTCAATTTTATAAAGGAATCCAAGGAATTTACTTATAAGGCTCTCAGCAACAAATGCACATATTAAGGCAGCAAGCAACCCAAATCAGGTTTTAAGTGTCATAAGAAGAAGATATGCCAGGAAATCCAGCATTCCAACACCCAATTTATGCAGTCCCCCCCCCCCAAAACACACACACACACACAAAATAAAGAAAACAAAGAGTCAACAACACTAAATTTCCAATAAAAATAAAAAAGGCAACACTATTCAATCAAGGAATGACATATATCTTTAATTAGTTGATGAGATCATTCACTCTCATAAGATATTAGAAAATTGCTTTCTTTCACATAAGGTAAATATCTGACCTGCCCACAATCCTGCATATAAAAAAATTATAACATACTATTTGATGCCAAAAAGGCAATAGTTCAAAAAGATTCAAGAGCCAATTGGTGGAATTAGAATATTATGAGAAAACTTGTTAATCAAAGAGTGAACTCACGGGTCACAATGGTAGACATCAGTTGAACATTTTTTTTCATTTCACCCCTTAAAATAAGTTTTGAAAGATAAAGATTCTGCTTCTAGAAAACAATCTTTTGGAATAATTTAGTTTCATTTTTTATTGGTGGCTCAAATATACACACAATAGCAGTGCCATTTATAAAACTGACCCAACCTTATGGAATAAGTTTTGTGCTTCATAAATTAAACTTAAACATCACAAACACACTTAGATACTCACCATGATTATGGATGATTGGAGGTATTGGTCAATCTGGGAAAGGAAGACATTGGGCAAGCAACAGATACACTCAAACCTCAGGTCCTTAACCACCTTCCTCTTTCTTTTTTCTTGTACCTTTCATTGGTGCTACTGTCCCTAAATTGTTCACCATCATCTGCACAAACAGTCATGATAAACAGACCCAAAGTAAGCTAAAATTAACACCAAAACAAATTAAGGACTATCACCACAGAAATCAGGGAGAGGCACGACTCGCATAAGTATAAACGAACTCAGATTGAAAATTTGTACAAGGAACATTCACCGTACAAAGTGTGCGTAAGGAAAAATTCTGAATAAAAGAAAGAATTACACTTACATCCTAGTAGGTTTGGAGATATTGTCAAAACAACAGAAGAAGCCCATGAACAACAACACCGTTGCCCTCCTATTCCAAAGAATCTCTCCGCGGATCTTCAATCGGAGCAAAATCGCATATTATATCAGAGTGAGCTGGCATCAGTGATGAAGAAGGGGAAGAGATTTGAAATTTGAGTGAGGATAAGGTAAAAGCCTACCCCAGTTGGTGCTGGTGCCGAGAGAGACAGCTTTGATGGGTTTTTTTTTTTAAAACAAAAAGATCCTGTTGATCGGCTAAAATGAACAGGAATTTGAGAGAGTAGCCGGTAATAAGCCGTTTTTAGAGAAGAGCCTTTTTCCATAGCCTTATTAAATATAGGATTCGCCAATACCTATCCTTATATTCACTACAAAAAACACGGGTCATTCCGGCGCACGCATACCGGCGTTTTGATTCAAAACGCGTAAATGAAACGCACATCGGCGTTTTGAATGAAAATGTCTACATGAAGCGCCGATAATTTTGGCGCGCACTTCCCGCCTTTTTTCCCGCGTTTCCCAACCGGCGTTTTGGGTTACCAAAACGCCGATATGTATATTTTATTTTAAAAAAAGAGGCGCCTGACATTTTTTATTTTTTTTTACAGAAAAAAAGCATATAGGCGTTTTGATCAAAACGCCGGTTTGCGATTTATTAAATCGCATATAGGCGTTTGGCAAAATGCCTATCTGCTTTTTATTATTTTTTAATGCATATAGGCGTTTTGCCAAAACGCCTATGTGCATTATACAAAACGCCTATATGTTTTTTATTATTTTTTAATGCATATAGGCGTTTTGTCAAAACGCCTATGTGCGTTATACAAAACGCCTATATGCTTTTTATTATTTTTTAATGCATATAGGCGTTTTGTCACAACGCCTATGTGCGTTATACAAAACGCCTATATGCTTTTTATTATTTTTTAATGCATATAGGCGTTTTGGCAAAACACCTATATCCATTATTTAATGTAAATAATGCATATTGGCGTTTTGCCAAACGCCTATATGCGTTATTTTAATGTTTTTTACCGGCGTTTTCCCAAAACGCTGGTCCGCACCTCCGTTCCCTATAAATAATTTCTCCCTCCTTCAGCTATGTCGCTCATTTTCTCTTGTTTTTCTTCTCATTCGTCTCTCTCCTTCAATGTTGTTGTTGTTTTTGATTTTATGGTTCTTGGTGACATTTCTTTTGTAATGTTGATATCTGTTTGATCTTATGGTTTTTCTTTTACATATTGTTGTTATTGTTTGATTATGGAGTATATATTTATGTATCTTGTTTTTTGAATTATGTTTATTATTCCTTATATTTATGTCTATTATTGTTATTGTCACTTTGGTGCTTATCTTTTGTTTATTTTTGACCATTTTTGTCCTGGTTTAAACAACCAGGACGAAAAATGTTTTTTTTTATTTTTTGAAAAAACGCGGACCGGCGTTTTGGGAAAGCGCCGGTGTGCGTGAATTAAATAATATTATATTATATTACATATCGGCGTTTTGGGTAAAACGCCGATATGCTAATATTATATTATTTTTCCTGAATTTTAGTTCCGGCGTTTTACCCTCGTATGGGCATTTTTCAAAATGCCGATGTGCCCGAGTTCCCATGGCATATTTATAGGCGTTTTGCCAAAACGCCGTAGCGTCATTCCGCCGATTCGAGGCCAAATAAAACGCCGATAAGAGCCCCGTTTTTTGTAGTGATTATAGTGTGTAAATTGGATTGACGGACAAATTTCTTGCAGGACACAATGAAGACCGTTGAGTGTGGTTTGCACTCCAACACTTAAGTAAAGACAACAATGACTTGTACAATTGATCAATGCACACTTAAAGGGAAAGACATTAAGTATATGTATTGTTGTAAGTTATTTATAGACAATGAAATGATACCTTAAAAAGATGCTTCTTAAAGTCATATCTTTTGAATAAAAAGTCACAACCATTTTTTTTATCACCGATGATGTTGCTAAATATAATATTTTTTCACTTTTTGTGCTTTTAAGTATGTCAAAAGTCTTCTTATTTACTGGTGCAACAAATATATATCTTATCTTTTTTTTCTCAAAATATTAAGCTTCCAAATAATGCTTTTTAACTTTACATTGTAATGATCAATTTTAATTTTTATCATGAGGTTGATCGTCCGCGCATCGCGCGGGAGGTTTGACTCGTTTATAGACAATGAAGTGGTGCCTTAAAAAGATGCTTCTTAGAGCCATATCTTTTGAATAAAAAGTCACAACCATAGATTTATAAGATATATGAAGATGTATCTTTTCACATGTGTCTTTAACTCCTAAAGATACTTGTCTGCTAGAATTATAACTCTCTACGCACCTTTTCATCCAGGTAAATGTCCTTTCATATATTTTTTTTATACAAAAATGTCCTTTCATAAAAGCTTTTAGAAACACAAAGGACGTGGCATTTAGTATGATGACCCCTTACACATCTCTCGACATAATTTCTTAATTCACAAGTACATCACTTTTCAATTAAACACAGCTCTTCATTTTAAAATATTCCCAACAATTATAATTATCATGTACTTGTACTGCGTTCAGTGAAAGTGAGACTTCAGCATCTCATAAATTATGGAGTAATACCTACTGATTAGGAGTTTCAAAGAAAAATGATTAAAGGAGCACCATGATTGCATTCAAGGAGAAAGTGCAGTGCAAGGCCAGGTCATAAAAGTGGCACCAATTATTCAGTCGAGAACGTGGAAAAATCATTTATTCCAACCGTTTTTCGCTTTCAAAAGAATATCCCAACAACAAATAACAAATGCCACTCAAGTACAGTATCAGTATGTACTACCATATCTCTCAGCTTCCCGCTCTCGGTATCGAAAAGTCACACCAAAATTTACACACACACACAAACACTCTCATGCAACACCAGATGAGTTAGACAAGATTCAGTTTCATTTTGTTTATACAATATATAGTTTATGAGCCTAATTCCAACATATGAGGCTTGACTTCACACTATCTCTAAGAGCATATCATATCCTTTGTAAGTTCTGCAACCAGATCTTCAGTAACTAGACGTTCTATCTCTCTTTCCAGTGTATTAAACTCATCATTTATCAATCCAACCCAGGGGTTGGATCCTATATCTCTGGCCACCAATGTATCGAGTGAACAAGAAGTCATGTCAGATAATGGACATAAAGAAGCTCTGATGATTTCCCATACTAACTTCAGAAGTTCTTTCCCATGTGGTGGAGGCAGTATGGAGGAGGAACTGCATAGTTTCCTCCTGAATCTAGACAATGCTAAAGGTGGTCCAAGAACGATGAGAAGTGCATCATTTAGCATATCATGCAATAGCTTGTGTTCTAACTTATCGTCACTATGATCCTTGGTAGAAGTATCCTTCAGCTTGAGCATTTTTTTATGAGATTCCTCCACTTCTTGAAAAACTGAGTTCCCAATAGGTTTTGCAAATGTGTCCCCTTTTAATAAGGACTTATCCCATGAACCGAAGTATAAACCTGAAGCAACAAGCAGATCTCTTATGTAAGATTCTGCTGGATCGTCTAATTGTGCCAATTCAGATTCTTCTGGCTCCTGTTGAGCCATTATTTCCTCAGGGCCATCAGACTCAAGTTGATTTATCTTCCTCCTTAACTCTGTTAAATCAACATAAAAAGGAAACTATAAGCAAACACCATTTCTCATATAGCAAGAAGGTTAGATGTCCTGAATTGAAAAACAGAATGCAGGTTGGATTATCATCTCCCTCCCTCACTCCCTCTCTCTTAACCCTCCCTCCCTCACACACACACACACACACACACACAATTATATCAGATAATTCACAAAGGCAAGTAGCGTCTACTTTGAATCAAAAATTAATCTTGTCCTGCAGTTAGAATATACCAACTAAATATTTCCTGTTTCTTTTAGCAGTTGAGTTTTTACAACTTATATAGAAGATATTAAAAAAACCAGTCCAGAAAAAAGCACACACATCAAAGATTGTGAATTCAACAAGAAAACTGTAAATAATTCAATCCATGACCACATGATAGGAATTGTGCTGCACTTGAAATAAAAGAACTATTTAAATATGAAATCAACATCTGATCTAATAGAAGAACTATTTAAGAATGTTTGGCAATAAAACTTCCGGTGCACATGCAGTACGTGAAATAAGTCTATCCATATGCGGTATCATTGCACAATGCATGAAAGCTGGAACTTTCGTTATTTACCATTCAAACCAGAGCTGATTTCTCTAAAAACCACTGGCATAGCATTATCATCTCTTGAAGATACATCCGGAGTTGAAATTGCACTTAAGTACTCAGCTCGTTTCCATAGCTCTTCTTGAGCATTGCTGCATACAGATGCAGGACTGGGAGGAACCTCAGTGGAGTTTTCCTAACATCATATGACAGAAAAATATAAAGATTAAATGACAGTCAATCATGAAATACAATTGGAAGCAAAGGTCATTCTAAAAAACTATTATGAAGTTTATGTTGCACTTACAGGCCTCTCGCCACAATTCAAAAGAACTGTTGGTCCGCTTGTGACATCTACCATCATGGGATCATCTTCATTATTATGTGATTCAGGAATTGATTGAAATTTTTTTCCAAACAACTTCCCTCTCAGGAAAAGATTATACTTTAAGTTGGAGACCTTTTCTTTGATGTTAAATCTATCCTTCCTTTTCTTCTTAACATCAACAGTCACGGTTTCAATAGCTTCCAGCTTCCTCCTAATTTGGGCACCAGTTAAAATATGGCGGTCCTCTAGAAGAAGCTTTCCAAATGATGTTCCTGATACAGGAGCAGATAAGGACCTTACAAGGTTTCTAGGGGGCAATTCTCTGGGGACCCATATACTGTCAACTGGTTCACATCTGAAAGAGCCTGTTTGCATTCTTTTAACCTCTCTTGCAATTTCCCAGTGGCTCAAATCATTTGAATTCAAACTATCATAATCTCGTTTAAAACTGTCATTGTGATTATCTAAGAGATATGGCCTTGACTCTCCACAAGTGACTTCAGGAATATCAAGATGAGCTTTGCTTTTTAGGACATTTCTTAGCCTCTCTGACAGGAGTCTCCTGGTATCTCTATTGATAAATTCCGGGGAACTTAATCCATTGAACTGATTTTCACTTCTGTAAGATCTTGTTGATTCTGAGCGGAGCAAGTTTGTTGCAACATCTCTAGTCACACTTTCCCTTACCTGTTTTGCAATATTGCGAGCAATTTGTTTAGGATCTGATGGCTTTTCATTGTATGGTGTCTCAATCCCACTTCCCCGAACCACATAACCCTTTTTAAAAGTTATCCCTTGCAGTTCACATTTTAGCCGCTCTCTGACCTCTTCAAGAAAATCTTCTATGCTATTTCTCCCTTGCAAAGTTCTAGGTGGGCTATTCCAATTATCCTCATGGCTGTAAATTCTATCAGGACCAGGCTTCAAAATTACGATTCGAGTTGGCGAAGAAGTACCCAGTTGGCTGTTTGATTTCATCATTAAGGACTCCTCAAAGTCTCTACTTAAGGTTCTGCTTCTTGAAGGAAAGGTTTCTCTGTGCCTAGTAGGAAATAACTCCATGATATCACCTCGATATTCTGGACCACCATAATTTGGTAACTCAGTAGCCAGTCTATCTGAAGTTGAATGATCAACCATATTTGTCTTGTTTATGCTCTCTCGTGCTAGCAATAGTCTGGGGGTATTGCCAACTTCGACAACCTTTGAACACTCCATTAACCTTGCTGCTTGAAACTCTTCAAATTCTTTCTTGAACTTCTGTAGCTCCTCTTCCTGAGGATGATCCCGGTGCTTTGGTTTCCCTAAATATTGGTTCCATCCATCATCATCCTCTGCGCCTTGGTAATAAGACTCAAATTCCATATGGCTATAAGATTTTGAATTGCCAGAACTCCGACCACTTGAACCGCTTCCATTCACTTCCTTCTCTGAAAACTTCTTCCCCATATTTTCACTTTTTATTTCATCTGATGGAACTGCAGATCTAGTATCTGAAGGGATCGTATCTATACCCATCAATCTTGCCACAAGGCTCGGAGCATTTGGTTTGGTTGCCGGTGGTTGGCATAGCTCATCAATGATCAGTTTTTTCACTGAAACTGCATCTGAATTGCAAGTATCCACTGACAAGTCTGCTGCTTGATAATGATACTGAAAAAAATCAAGTCAAAGTTGATTTCTGTAGATGGAAAGACGAAATGGAATCTCATGAAGTCACTGTCACACACGTGAGAAATAGGTCAACTGAAAATATGACTGGAGTGAAGGTCATTACAACCAGTACTATGCAAAAGGTTTTGCAATAAAACAACTTCATCGTTCTTTTAGATGATGGATAGCTAAGGATCCATCCTCCCAATGGTACTTAAACTAGGACTACATAGAACAGCCACTACTTGACAATTTAAACATCTTCAGGTTGATATTTATCATGGCTATTTTCAATAAACGTGACATCAATCCCCCAAACATGTGGAGAGAAAGTTACCGGTAGTTCTGGGTGCAGGCATTGAATATGAGAAGCGTCATGCTGAAGCTCCAGGCTATTGCGTGGAGGGTCCAGCCCTGCAGAACACATAATAACAAAAGCATTGACATCCTAAATCAATCAAGCAGAGCGGTGAGCAAGACAATCCGATGAAAGAAGTTGCTTGAATAGTAAGTATGAGATAAGGGTGAAGAAAGAGTCACCAGTAGAAGCATGAGGTTTCTTATGAGCATGGACTTTCTTGGCCATGCTCCCCTGATTGAACTCAAATATGCGAAATAGGCCTCCCATACATACAGCCACGAGGTCATCACCCAAATGCCTCTCGCCTCCATAATTCTGTTTCCATATCTCTCCCAATCAAAATGAAGGACGATGCTTTACTTCTTGGTATGAAATAAGCAAATCGTCATATCATACCCCTTTGTTCCTGCCATGACACATGATACGTATACATTAGTTAAAACTTAAAAGGCAATAAGAAATATGACGCAGAATAGAGGAGAGGCGAAACTTGAGAAATCTTGGTGGAGAAGTGAATGAAGTCCAAATTAAGCCAATTTGTGCAATGGATGGACAACTGGTTGGGCTATATAGGGAGGAAAAAGAAGCATGAATGAGTCAATCAAAATAAGAGTCGTAGGGAAAGCATGCACGCCGTGTTTAAAGAAAAGGATGGAGATTTGAGGCAAATATATGGTGTTGATGCTAATGTAGGGGAAAATTAAAGTCCTCTGCCATTGCATTTGCTGGAAACAAGAGAGAGAGAGAGAGAGAAGGAAGGAAGCGGCTCATACTCATTTCTTTATTCCTGAATCATTCTCTCTTTTATTTTAATTGAATAATAAATCTGCAGGCTGCTTAGCTGGCTTCCTGACTTGATGAATGTATGTAGCTTCCACACTACACTACACTACCAGCCGCGGGTGCAGGTGCATGCGTCCAAGAGGATAAAAAAGTGGTGGGAAGTATCCAACATCTCACCCTCACCAAGATTGTTGAAAACGTTAGTCCCTAGAAAGGGACAGGGACCCCAACATCCATCAACATGCCTGTGCAGGGCCATCCTGTTTTTAAATTCGTTTCCTTTCTCTCTTTCCAGCTAAATATGGATGCCTCCTCTTATTTTCACTCTCATCCCTTAAATGACCAGAATGACTTTTCATTACTACTCCCTACTTTACAGCTCTAACTTAATTTGATGAAACATGACGTCATATCAATGTTTGATGTGGTTCTAACATAAAAGAAAAGCAAACAGCTCCTTTTTCCCCTTTTGCCACTTACATCAGCATGTTACAAGAGCTTCATATAATGGGGCAAGTAATTAGACATGAAAAGGAAAAGAGATGAGGTGTATGGTAAAGGTGAGACTTGAGAGGCTTATTAGCATGGAAGTGAATAGTAGTATTAGTGGTGAGAAGAAGTTGGGAAAATAAAAGAGGAGGGAAAGTGGGAAGGCGGCAAGTGAATGGTGAGTGTGCACTCATGCCCTCCATTTGGCGCCCCCGCTTTTGTCACTTGCATCTTGTTTTTTAAATGCCCAAATACAGTTTCCCGTTACCTTACCACTCGTACTTGCCAGTTCAGTTGCAAAATACGAGGTTGTCCTTTGGAGTAAATAAATTTGTAATGATGTTGGGTGGCTTAGCGGCCTCGTGGTTTGCATCATCTCACTCGTCTCATACTCTTCCCTTCACCATTTCCTCATTTTTTTTTATCGATCCATCAAAACCATTTGGGCCTCTCCCCAGCCTACTAAACCCCTTTCTTGTGCCTCCTCTTCTCCATCCATTCCTTTTCTTCTGTTGGACCAATTCTATTCATTCTTATCTCAAAAAACAAAAAGAACAAACAAAATACTTCATATCTGTTTTTACTCACACCTTTGAAATTCATTCGTTCATTAATTTTGCCATTACCTTTATGTTTGGTAAAACACAAGTTATGCTCTAATTCCTCATGACCCTTTTGACTTTTTTAGAAAAAATAAGGATGAAAAATTAATTTTAAAAGGTTTATAATTAGTTTTTCTCTAAACAATTAGTTTATTATTATACGTATAAACTAATATGCAATTTAATTACATGCACTATGTGTTATAATTTAATTAATGGTATAAAGTACTTTCTTAAATTCTATAAAAAATTAAAGTGATTTTATATTTGGATTCATTCCATCCAACACCCATTAACTGCACAAATACACTGATACACACTTACACTGATACACACCAATCAATAGTGAAACTAATTACAGAATGACAAGCCCGAGGAAATAAATGTTGTTCAAGTGAAGAATTGAAAGTGAGATGCAATCATATATGTGCTGTGTGGGTGCCACGTAGACATGAAAGAATAATTAGAGTGTGGGGGAGGGGCAATTACACACTGACGCGTGTTCGGGGGGCGGTCACTGTATACTGTATAGTTCCATACTTCCATGGAAAGAGTGAGGACAAAGAATCGTGGTCATACTATAATCTTGTGATCTTGTCCACTCCTCCACGTGTGCCAATCCCCTTACACTCCCTCTGCATTTTATAATTAAATCATCAATTACATTAGAAATTAGTAGTAACTATATCAAAAAAAAAAAAAGAAATTAGTAGTAACCCCTCACTCTTTAAATACTACTTTCTTGTCTCTTCCCCCACTCTTTCATCCATCACTAAAAGCAAAAACCACAATCAACTACTCTCTCTCTCTTCAATCTGTTTTCGGTTATCACGAAGCACTTTCCTATCTCTCTCCGATCTGGACTCACTTGCATCCTGCAATGTTCGTGAACGTGAAGAAGCTGGTGGAGAAGGCCTCCTACAAGAAGGTCAGTTCCCTTTATTTCCCTTTATTAATTATTTCCTTCTCACCAGAATTATCATCTTACTACTCCACAGCTCACCCTTAGATTAGATCCACTCCTCTGGTCATCCATCATCCTTGTTCTGTAACTAGATCAACGCTTTCTTACTAGTATTTCTTTAATCCCTATTCATGCTTTTCTCCTTTCCCACCAAAAATTCAACTTACACTGCACTCTGCACTGCCCCCAGCAAAGCCTTCTTACCGTTATTCATATGCTCATATATCCAACATTGATATCACACCCAGTCTTTTCATCGAGATCCCACAAATCAACATGATCCCGCAATGGACACCTGTATGTGCTGTATGCCCTTCATTTTCATTCACGATTGCCTCTCCCTACGAGACAAACCAATTCAAATCTTGCCTCCTCTCTTGTTCTGTTTCTTTCCTCCCTTGGTTTCCATTCACTCGTGCAAACATTAATATTTTCTTTCCTTTTTATTTTTCGTTTTGGTTTCGCTGGAAAAAAAATCTTGGTGTTATCTACTTTCTTTTTTTTGACCAATGTGTTATCTACTTTCAATTGATTACTTTTATTAACGGATGTTCAATGTGGGACCGACCACAATGCAAAATAATATAGGAAAAAAAATTTGCGTTAGTTTGGAAGAGTAAAACTACCATATCATTTGTTCGGTAGAAAAGGATATTATTTACTCTTTCTCTTTAGGCATACAAAAATTCCTCCTCCAAACTTAACCTGGCGGGTTGGCGTGAGTGGTAAGTACTCTCGTCCCTTAAACAAGTGGTTGGGGGTTCGATCCCCAGCCCTTACGAATGGAGCAAATTCACATGTCAGCTGTCTACCCCCTATATGGGACTTCAGAACAGCGAAGGATTAGTCCCACTTGACACGCGGGTGGGATACCCTTGAGAAATAAAAAAAAAAAAATTCCTCCTCCAAACTACTTAATATGGAAAAAAATTAGTACCTGATTTTTTGCGATTCGAATATTAAATAGAGGTTTGTAATAGAAACGCTTTAAATGAAAATTGGAATACTACTATCTAGATTTGTTTAACTGAAAAATGGAATACTAAATTAAAACACGACAAACATTATTTGGGAAAAACTTACATCAAGTTACTTTCTCCATGTTCTCAAGTTCTTTTAATATAGGAGTGACACGTGTCCTTTTATAACAAATTGGTTGTTATAAAAGGACACGTGTCACTCCTATATTAAAAGAACTTGAGAACCTGGAGAAAGTAACTTGACCTAAGTAAGGTCCACATTACTTTTGACCAAATGTCACTACCTTCGGTTCTAAATATAGAACCTAATTGACTTTTTTTTTAGAGATTAAGGTTGTGAAATAAGTTATTAAATGATAACATATTTAATATATTTTGGATTATTCATTAGTTTATAGGTAAAATAAACTAGTTTAAGGGGAAAAATTAGGCAAATCAATTTATAATTAACTTATTTTGCTTTTTTAAGGAATTTCTAGAAAAAGTCAATTACGTCTTAATTATATTTAGGACCGGAGGGAGTATAATTTAATGTTTTTTCTTTACCATAATATAACTTGATGCTTGCATAGTTGCTGCATATCATGGAATGGAATTGCAGGTTGAACGGATTATAACCTCATGCATTAGGATATTTAACTAAAAAAAATACTCAATCTTAAATATAAGATCTAGTTAGTTTTTTTTTTGGGAAATACAAAAAGTAAATAAATTACTTATATATTGATTTGTTTTATTTTTTCTTGAGATTAGTTTATTTGATTTATAAGTTAAATGTAGTCTAATAATGCTCAAAATACACTATAATTTAATAGTTCATTTTTCTGATAAAAAAATAGTTCATTTTGCTTCCTTATTTCTTAAAAAAGGTTTTACTCCTTCTATCCCAATTATAAGATCATTATGACTTTTTTAAAGAAATTAAGTTTGTAAAATAAATCATTTTAAATTGTGAACAATTATTTTTTCCCTTAAAAATAATTTATTATAGCTATAAATTTTTTGGTTAAATTATACTTAAACATTTATTTCTTTTAACTAAGAAAAGTCAAATTGTAGTGGCAAAAAAAAAGTCAAAGTGACAGAGAAGGATTACTAATTAACGGGTAACGGAGGAAGTAGATGGTGTTGGTGTTGGGTAAAAAAGGGCGGGGTCGGTGGTAGTCAAAGTCATTGTGTGGGCCCTGGTGGGAGATGAGTGTGCGAGGGTGGTCGGTGACCCACGTTGAAGACCGTTAAGTTCGGTCTGACCCCACAAGAATCCAAGGCCCCAGGGCAGAGGCAATCTCCGACTGAGGAACAGGGGAATCATTTTTTAAAAAACATTAATTAAATTAATGTGAAATTCTTGGCGTTTCCGTGCGCTACGGAGAATTCGATGCAATTCATCATTGTACTGAATGTATGATGTATCCCCTAAACACCCAAAAAGCCACTCCTCACTCCTCACTTAACTCAAACACCAAACCAAAAGAAGCCGTAACATGAATGGCGTTAACACGTAACGTAACGCTGTTTGAGGCTCATAAACTTCTGTTGTTAATCTTATAATACTAGCTAGGCAAATCATTTATTTTTTATGTCAAACTTTTTTGCTCAAGCTGTGACTGTGACTGTGACTGTGACTGTGAGCTGTGCCTGCAGCCTGGTGGGAATTCAGAAGGGTTAAAAGGCAGCGTTTTTGACGTCCGTTTGGTTAATCACTATGGGGTCCCATGCAATGGCGCCAAACTAGCTTATGACAACAGTCTCAACATTCTCGCTCTCTCTGCACAGTACGTCCTTCCTTCCCATTTCTTCATTTATACTATGCCGTCTTCTATCACATGTAGCAGCAGTGACTAGTGACTTTGCATTCAGGCTGCAGCGCATATTTTGTTTTATAATTTCTGTCTGCTTCTGTGTTCAGTGGTCACTTTCAAATCCTTTTCATTCACACGGTGTTCCCTATGATTAGCCAACACTTTCCACGGGAATCACAATTTAATTATCCAACACGTCGCTTCTGTGCCTTCTGTTAATATTGAAAGGACTCGAATTGATTTGTTGCCTTTTTCCACGAGCAGGGATGGCAGAATTAAACTTTTTGGAAAAAATAATACTCAAGCCATCCTCCAATCTACTGAGCCAGTGCGTAGCAAGTTTCTACAGGTTATATGCTTTTCTACATTTCTTCCCCTTCTTTGTCTCTACTAGGCACCTGGGTAAACTAATTGGTCCTCTTCAAGGTGTGACCAATGTTCTATTCTAGGCATAAAAAGAAAACCCCTACATTAACAATATGATGGTGGCATTTGTATGCAGTTCATCCAGAACCAAGGCATCCTTCTAAATGTCACTTCCAATAACCACATTGAGGTAATTATTTACCTACGACATTTGTGTTTCCCTATGAAGTCCATTCAAAAACGGATATTGATGATGAAGAAACTTTGTAATTAGGTTTGGGACATTGACAAGAAGCAGCTGGGTGATGAGTACGTTGTTAGAGAAGAAATTACTTCCCTTGCTGTCATTCAGCATAGCTTCTACGTGTAAGTAATATGTCTGTCTACTTCAAAATGAACCGCACCCGGTTTCAATTATGAGATCAAGTTGACTTGTTTTTTTCCAAGAAGTGTAGTACTTAAAATAAATCACTTTAAATTATTTTTATTTATTTTTCTTTCAAAACTAATTAAATTTACTTATAAACTAATATGTAATCTAATTACATGTAGTATATGCTACAATTTAATGGCCTAATTTGCTTCCTTGACCCCCAACAAGAAAGTCAACCTGATCTTATAATTAGGAGTATATATACAAGAGATTGTTGTTTGGGAGAACCAAAAGCTAAGGGCATATACATCTCTGATTTGGCAGGTACATTGGAGATTCTGTTGGCAACATTTCGGTTTTCAACCTGGACCAGGACCAGGAGCCCTGGCGGATAGTACAGATGAAATACATCATCCCTCTATCAGCTTCTTTTGGTGAGATACTTAGCCTCTCTAATTTTGTTTTCACTAACTTGACCATCATGCTCTTTACGTAAATATCTATTTGTAAAGGATTTAGTTTCTTCAGTCCTCGTTTGGTGGTGACTACTAAAACTGAGGAAAGCAAAATCTAGTTGATATTTTGATTTTATATATTTTATCTCATTCAAACTAGAAACAGTATGGCAAGGTAAAAAAATAGAAACAGTATAGAATGTGTAAGAACATTATCATTTATTTAGCATTTTGTAGTGTTTAATCAAGCATATGCCGGTCCTACAAAAACCAAGCATATGCTTAGTTTTCACTTCTTATGTTCCTGAATCATCTTGTTTAGGGAGTCCAACTGAAGCGTCAGATGATTATGCTGTGGCACATATATTGCCTCAACCAACAGCTGAAAGCAAGAGGTAAACAACACAAACCCAATCATCTCATTCTTTTAGGACATACATTACCGTATAACTAATTTGAGGCCAGATTTCTCCAAGTCATAGCTAATTTTAAATTCCCTTCTCTTTTGTGTTCCAAAACAGGGTTCTCATAATTTTAAGAAATGGCCAACTAATATTATGGGATATTCAAGAAAGCAAATCTATCTTCAGGACTGGTGGAAACATATCACAAGCATCCTATAATGAGGCTAAGAAAGCGACTTCTGCATGTTGGACTTGTCCTTTTGGGAGTAAGGTGGTTGTTGGGTACAGCAATGGGGAGCTTTTGATTTGGAATATCCCTTCTCAAAACGTTGGGAATGATTCAGCATCTGATTGTTCTACTCAAAACACTCCCATGTTCAAGCTTAACCTGGGATATAAGTCAGATAAAATTCCCATTGGCTCAGTAAAATGGACGTATGCTGAAGGAAAGGCAAGTCGAGTTTATGTCATAGGAGCTTCTGACATTGCATCTCCAAACTTAGTCCAGGTATCTGTTTTCCTTGGATCATTCTGAATATAAATGTATTTTTTAAACAATTATTCGGATTGCTTCTGTACACGTATTTACATGTATAAGGAGCAATTTATAAATGATATTACTTCTCAACTGATGAAATAGCTGGGGTAAAATATGCTAATGATTTCCAATGTAATTTTAGTTGTATGCAATGAGGGAGTAACTTTTTTGGCAGATATATCAAAATGTAGTCCCTAGTTGTAAATGATGTCCACCTATAGGGTGTGTTGAGGATTCTGATGCTAAAGAATACGGAACTACACAAGTTTCTTCCCTGGCTGTATTGCATTGCATCCATGGAAATGTACTAGTTATATAATTATATGGCGCAGGTAGTGTTACTGAATGAGAAGATAGAGTCTCGCACAATTAAGCTGGGCCTTCATCTGCCTGAAACCTGTATTGACATGGAGGTCTTATCAACTTCAAATGAGCAAAGCAAGCATAAACAGGATTGCTTCATTTTGCTTGGGAAATCTGGCCGTGTTTATATGTATGATGATAGTTTGATTGAAAGATATCTTGTACAATGCCAGTCCAAGTCCTCACCCTCACTGCCAAAGGAAGTAATGATTAAGTTGCCACTGGCTGATTCAAGCATCACGGCAGCAAAGTTCATCTCAAACAATCCTTCTCACCTAAATCCTGATGATGAGGTAACATGCATAGTTAATCTCCAACAGTCACGTAGATTTCTTTGACAAAGCTTATGTCTTCTTTAATTTCACTGAATCGGTTTCCCTCCTTTTTGGCTCCCTGTTGTCTCATAGGAATATGTGCAGCTGCTGAAAAACTACCCACCTCTTATTCCCATTGAAACAAAACACAAAGATGCGTCTTTTCTGAATTCTTCCAGCTTCACTGGATTTTCGAAAGTAACAAACTTGTACATAACTGGCCACAGTGATGGGGCCGTAACTTTCTGGGACGCGTCATGTCCCTTTTTCTTCCCAATTTTGCAGTTGAAGCAACAGGTATGTGGATAGAACTTAAGAAAGAAGAGAGAAAGAAGAGAGAAATCTAGAACACAGAATCTGTGGGTCTAGGCTAGGAGACTGTAAACATAGATATTTTCATTCATGTCCACATAATGGTTTACAATCAGTTTTTATAGACTCTAAATGAAAGGAAATAACTGACTCCTAAATAAAGGGAAATAACTGGCACATGACTCCATGATTTGTGGCCCATCATGCCACTTACAATAATAAAATAAACAATTAATTAAATTACCCTACAACTAACTGATAAGACTCAGCAATACATCTGAATTAAAATAATAACAATAAATCTCTAAACTAAAACAATAACAACGTGACTAAAAGTCTAAAACACACTAACAACACGTTTCTTTTCTACATCCTCATTTACACGTGGCTAATCTTCTAACATATGTGCACAAGTTGTCTACTTTGAGTGGAATTAAACTGAAAGTTTGTGTAGAACTAGTACAGTGATAGCATGCATCAGTGAGCGTATAGTTTCCTGGGATATTTTTAGTTCAAGCAGGCCATTGGAGGGTTAGATGTAGTTATCTTCTTTGTTCCAAGTACTTTAGAATTGTCTGCCATTTGCTTTTCCTGTTTAATATCATTTATTATGCTTTTTGTTCTTTGACTTCTTTCCTTTAACTTCATGCAGAGTGAAAATGATTTTTCTACAAGTGGCATACCCATAACAGCATTATATTTTGACATTAACACGCCTCTTCTTGTTTCTGGAGACCAGAGTGGAATGGTGAGGTTTTTTCAATTATGACTTTGAATAAATTGTTGGTCAAAAAAAGAATTTGGTATATTGGGACTATTTTCATTTGTCTTTCTTTTTCTCTTCAGCCCCTGTTATTATTTTACAGTATACTTTCCATTGACATGATATACAGGTTCGCATCTTCAGATTCAAACCTGAACCTCATTTAAGCAACAGTTTCATGTCTCTTGCGGGTATTTTATCCTCATCTTTTGCATTTGTTATTCAATAAATTAAACTCATGGTTCAGTGTCTTTAGTCTAAGAGTGACATACTTTTCAATTCGCCTTTGTAGGAGGCACAAAAAAAGCGACTGATCATATAATTCACAGTGTGAAACTTATAAAGACTAAAGGTGCTGTATTATCCTGGAACATGGATCATGGCTCAAATCATCTTGCAGTTGGTTCTGATCAAGGATATGTGAGCTATTTTTCAGGATATATTACCAAATGCATATTGATTGATTTTAACCGAAATGGACATAATATATGCTTTAAATATTTGAACTTCCATCGAACACTTCATCTAATGCCAAGTATCATTTAGTAGATTCAAAAATATATTGTGCCATCTATCTACAACGTTTGATTCACTCTGCTATGGTGTTCAAATTGTTTTGTCATATTGCTGAAGCATTATGTGTAACAAGGCACGTGATTTTTTTGCAGGTGTCTGTTATTGATATGAATGGCCCAACTTTGTTATATCAGAAACAAATCACAAGTGAGATTAGTACCGGTATCATCTCTCTACAGTTCCGAACATGCAGTTTGCAGGGTTTTAAGAAAAACGTTTTAGCTGTTGGAACAAAGGATTCATCTGTTTTGGCACTTGATAGTGAAACTGGAAACCAAATGAGCACTGAGACTGTCCATCCTAAGAAGCAGTCTAGAGCTCTGCTAATGCAAGTGTTAGGTAAGAGCTTTGTAAAAGTTGACACAATGATCGATCATCGTAAACTTAGTGAGGAACAAGACTGAAAAGAGTATATCTGTTGTGTTACTAAGATGGACAGGGAGAATTAGGCAAGGAATTGGGTTCAAGCGAGGCAAATGATATTGATGATGCAACAACCAAGCAATTGAGTGTTCTGCTGTGTTCTGAGAAAGCTTTGTATGTCTATTCTTTTGTGCATGTTGTTCAGGTAACGTGCACTTCACTTCTATTCATACCAATAATTCTATGTTATGAATGCCAACTGAACAATCAGTTCAGTTAATAACAGCGGTTGGATGTTTCAGGGTGTTAAAAAGGTGCTTCACAAGAAGAAGTTTCATTCCTCATCCTGTTGTTGGGCTTCCACAATCTACACCCCTTCTCATATTGGACTTGTGCTCCTCTTCACCAATGGAAAAGTAGAACTAAGGTGGTGGCTCTGTTCTTGACATGTGTGTTCGACTAATGCTTCTTCCATAAGAGAAATGATAAAATAAAAATATACTTCTGTTGACTTATTTTACTATGTACTTTCCTAGTCAAACTTTAAAATAGCATTTTTTATAAAGTAAATTTGTTATTTAGTCCAGAAGCAAAAAGATAAGTGTTTGCTTGTTATTTCCAAATATTAGGTCTTTGCCAGAGTTGTCCCTGATCGTGGAGACCTCAATCAGAGATTTCACTTATTCAGCTCCGAAATTCAAGTCATTTTCTGATAGACAGGTGTGCTGTTCATCCAAAGGAGATCTTGTTACGGTACGAGTACATTTTACTATTTCCATAGCTTGAATCAGATTATTATTATGATGATGATCAAGAAACTAATACAACTTCCATTTGAAGGTGAATGGCGACCAGGAAATTTTGGTTGCCTCAGTGTTGGCCAACAGGGATGTTTTCAGGTATATGAGGCTAGATATTGACTTAGGAAATTATGTCATTAACCTCAGTACTCTTTGGTATAGAAGAATATATGCCCCAGGGATCACTGGAAATAAACAAATGTGATTATAATTTTGAAATTAACAAGAGCTTTCATCGTGTTTCTAGGCTTTCGGACAGTGTCAGCTGTGTGTACAGGAAAGAGAGGATGGTATCACAAGAAAACGTTGTCCCTGCCCCAATAATTCATAAGGAAAAGAAAAAGGTAGGACGCTATTTTTTATTTACTTTCCAAACTCTAAATGATTGTGTGTGACTTCATTATTTTTCTCCTTTTTTTGCAGGGTATATTTAGCTCTGTTATCAAAGATTTTACTGGAAGTAAAGAAAAACCTGTGACCCTCATGGAAACAGAAGATACGAAAGAAAGCATACAGCAACTGTCAGTGATATTTTCTAATGCAAATTTTCCAAGTGATGCTGACAATAATGATAACCTTTCGATGGATGAGGATGAGCTAAACATAGGTATGACAATGCCTTGCACCATTCTGCACACTTGGGATTTTGTTTAAAGTCTTGTTCAAAATCTTTGGTTTTCCTCCTGTGTAGATGACATTGACCTCGAGGATCCTGGAGAAAAACGCAAAGATCAGAGGATACTAGGAACTCTGAATAAGAAGAATTTGGCCGGCAAATTTCAGGCTTTAAAAGGTTAGTGATGGCTTGGTTACTTCTACATCTTCAATTCGCGTGATTGCCATCAAGGGTTCTATATGGAACCAGAGTGTTTAAAGAACATGGCCTAAACGTTAGCTGATTTTGTTGAGCATTCGATGTACAGGAAGGTTGAAAGACATGAAGGGCAACACTCAGAAAACATCAGATAAGGAAGAGCAACAGGATGAGAAAGGTGGTGCAGTAGATCAAATCAAGAAAAAATATGGGTTCACTTCTACCTCCGATGTAAGTACTTGTACAATAGAGTTGTTATGATGCGTTTAGAAATGTTACTTAAACCATGAATCAATCATGAATTGCCGCAGGAAACAAGCACTGCTAAATTGGCACAAAGCAAGTTACAAGAAAACATGCAGAAACTGCAGGTAACGGATACTCTCTCCTATCATTTAACTAGTTCCCTAAAGTTTGGAAAGTTAGTTTAAGTTCGTTATATGTAAAAAAAAAATAACAAATTTCAAATTTACCCTTTGATTTTAATAATCGTTGGGCGAAGGAAAGGATGGAACAGCCATTGTTAATAGACAAGGGCATTTTTTGGAGATTAGTTAGAGATATTTTCATTAAATTATATCGTATAAAAAACCTTGTATCAAATACCATTCAACTAAAAAATGCTAGGAGCTAGAAAGCACATGCAGAGCTAGTTTTAGTGGATGCAAGAAATAATTCATGCACTAATCTTGTTCGTTGGACAGGGTATCAATCTTCGAGCCACACAGATGCAGGATACTGCAAGATCATTTTCATCATTGGCAAAACAAGTCCTGCGAACCGCCGAACAGGATAAACGTTGAGAAGCCAGCGGACTATACCTTTTCAGACTCTTCATAATTTTTAAATTGTTTCATTTTTTTATTTTATACATGTAAAGATGTTGTCTGTGTGCAAGCTTTTTTTGGGGCCAAACTTTTCAGCATGCGAGTTTGTTCCAATATTTTTGTGTGTATATTTTGCTTCACTCTTGTGATCAAAAGACTCATCATGTGTATATTTTTTCTTAATTTTAAAAAAGGTTGATATATAGATCAGTTCAAAAGAAAAGGGTTGGAATGGCTTCTTCCATTTGAAACTTGATCATCGCATATTCGACAGTAATCTTCAAGATCACAATAGATAATTCAATATCATAGATTTTCAAGTACTTCAAAAATCTATTTAACCATGCACATCTTATAGACGGTTATTAGTATCTTTAATACGATTTTTCTACAGACCTTGTGGGCAAATTAAACTGCATCAAGCATGAATGCAGTTCAACAAGACAAGAACGATATTTATTTTGCATTAGAATATTGTTATTATCGTAATAAAAAATTAAATACAGTAAGTATAATGAATTGCGTGCTTAAAATCAATCTTGATATAAATCCATGGGATCTAGTTTAAATATCACTCCTTCGTTCCTAAACGTAAGATCACTTTCCATAATTTGGGGAGATTAAGGAAGGTGGTCAAATTACCTGATGTTCCAAAAATACCCTTCAATTAAATTGAAAACACAAATATACCCCTTCATGCTTCCAACTCAACCCCACAACTCCCGGGGTAATTTCCATAAATCTCGGGGCTCACAAGCTTTTTCTCTCCATCTCACACTCTTCATGGGCCCCACAAACTTTTACATCTCATCATTACCTAATTTACCTCTACTTTCCATCTTTACCCTTACACTCAATTCCATTTTCAATTCCATTATACACTTTCCTGCCAACCAAACAAACAGTTTCGCTTGCTTAACCTCAAAAAAGAAGTGAGGGAGTAGAAGCCGGATTGAGGGCATTGACATTGACATTGACATTGACGCGCGTGTTTTTTAAAAAACAAGTAAGTAAGTAAATAAATAAATGGAGGGGGCGGGGGCAAGAAAGGAAAAGAAATTTGTTTTTAAGGAAAAAAAGCCGGGACCCGAGTTGTGGCGAAAACAAACAAGAAAAGAACATAACATATTACTCCTACATAGGTACATAGGTACATAGGTACAAAGGTACGGGGAGGATCAAATCATGCAGATGCAATCGCAAACACACTCAAAAAAGGAAAAGGCCGCTTTCTCTCTGCTTCGCCATCCCTCTCTCTTACTCATGATATCCCCGCCACCTTCATGGCCTCTTTGCTGACCAGAACACCCTTCTGGTCTTCCACAACACCCTTCACCGAGGTAACCAACCAAACCATATATCTCTAATATAATACCATCTACTCCCCCACCTTCCATATTTCACTTCACATTTCCATCCAAAGTTTTGTTTTTTTTAATGGCAAATATATATGTGTTTGGGGGCGTGGGCATTTTTCCAAATTCATTTTTTTGTTTTGGATGCAGAGTTACGTTGATGAGGAGCGTGCATGTGTATGTAGCGCGTGAGGGACGGGAGGGAGAGGGAGGTGGAAAGAGAGTTCGTGTTCTGTGGGAGTGGCTCATACTGCGAAATGCGGGCCACCCCCATTCTCATTCTCAGCTTAATTACTCAACAATTTGGGTGTTTGTGAAGAAGGGTATCAGATTGGAGTGTGGCTCTGTGTGTTTGCCTTTCACGCCCATCGCCCGCCCCTCTCTTCCCGCCTTCCTCGCCTCTTATCACTCACCTCCTACCTCATCTCTTAACCCCTTCTCTCTCTCTCTCTCTCTCTCTTTTCATCTTCTAAATTCTCCTTTTTAATTACATCACTCTCTTCACCCCTTCTGCTCCCACCCATATTCTACTCTCTTTTTTTTTTACTTGTTCCGGGTTTCCTGTCTCAATCACATTTTATAAGGCGAAAACCGGGCTGCAAAATTGCGTTTTTATTTATGCAAGTTCACGCGTCCTGGGAATCATGCAACACCTCCACCATAATCTAATTTGGGATTACAATTTACTATATGCTTGTTGACGGATGGAAATGGAATCATGGAGAAGCCAATTATTGGTCGATAATAGTGTCAACACTTTTTCATGCATGTTTCATTCTGGCACATAACAGCAAAATATAGGAGCATTGGTTTGAGGCCTGAAAATGATTCTGGGCTCACTGTTTGCCCTTGCAAATAAACGCTTCGTGCTAGTACAACCAACTCATTGTCAATTTGCAGCTCTATTAAATCTTGCCAAAAATGCCTTCAACATGATTGTATCGGATTTTACTAAAGCACTGTAGTATATAACTTGAAACCCAACACCCCCCTCCCCCTCAGCTTCATATACCTTCTTGTGCTGGAATCTTAGGATGGCCACTTCCAGTGGTCCTTCATACTCCGTCTCTGATCTCCATTTAGGAACACTCTTCCTCTCTTCTTATTGAAAGCCAATTGATATAACCCCTTCATCAACCATTTAGTGGTTTGGTGGTCCGACTTCTGTAAGTTCAACTGATGATCGTGTTACTATGTCACTGGTTTGCTGAAGTCATCACATACTGTCTAATTTTTATTGCAAGAGGGCATGTGAAGAGAACTAGGTTGAATGTTTTAATTTAGTTTTTCTCCTTCCATTCTCTTCTCATGTTGTAAATTTTTTAACCTCCAAATTGCAGGATACTTCCCCACCGTTTTTAAAATAGCTTTTGCTTTCATTTGATCTGTTGAACAAGCAAGAGCACGTTTTAAGATGTTTTACCAATTAAGCATCCAATCTGGATGAATGTATACCCTCCCTATAGCCTCTAAGCTTTGGTGTTTGAGAATTGTGAACTGTCTTTTTATTTTTTGAGAGGCATTTCATTATTTAAAAAAAATTGCACAGTCATGTTTATTAAGAGCTGTTCAAAAGTGGAACAGATCATTTGCATTTGTATGGCATACTTATATCTAATTTCTTGTCTACTGTTTGTCACATTTGGTAACTTTGCGCATTATCATTGTGAAGTCCAATACATCTCCACATTATTGTGCTACTTCTTGTACTGTCTAAAATTCTTTTAATTGTCCTTTCTCCCCCCATTGAACTGCATCTAAAAATATTCAGGAACCCCAAGCTTCAGATGATCCCATCATTGCTTAATGATCTCCATATAATACATGAGTTGAATTGTAAATCAAAAGAGAATGGTATGCTGCAACTCTCTTCTGATGAAAGATTCCAAGGAAACAACAATGATAGCCATCAGCCAAGAAAAATTTTGCTCCAGGATCTCAATTGTCTTCCTTATCCAGATGACATGCCTGAATTACAGGACAGGGAAGTAGATGAAGAAAGTTTAGGCATGTCTGAGTTTCCTAGAAATGATTCAGATGATGAAAGTTTAGACACAGTTGAGTTACCAGACAATAACATCATTGACGAAAGTTTTCCAGGTTGTGTATTAGTTCATTTAATATTATTATAGGCTCAAATTATCTAGTACCTAATGCCTTGACGCATTCACTCAGCTTGCTCATTGTTGCAAAGGATATGAATTAAGAAAACCCTAACTCTCAACATGCCATTCTTCTTAATTTTAATGTTCTGTTGTCGTGGATGCATATTAAAATCTAACAGGTCGGGAAACCAAATGCAGGTAATGTGGAGAAGAAAAAGAGGGCAGCTAGTAAAGATGTAGCAAGCATTGGTTTGGCAGATCTGGTGAAATACTTTGATGTACCTATTGTAGAAGCATCAAAAAATCTAAAAGTTGGACTTACTGTTCTGAAGAGGAAATGCAGAGAATTTGGTATTCCGCGCTGGCCTCATAGGAAGATTAAGTCGCTTGACAACCTCATTCATGATCTTCAGGTCTTTTCTTACTTTGCCTTTTAAATGTTGATGAATTCGCCACACTCAGCATAGAGCTATACACAGCATATTTTAACCAAACTTTATATATGTGACTAAGAACAGCAGTTTCTTTTTACATGTATTTTAGTACAACTGTCTTGTTGAACTAATATCAATGATATGGTGATTTATGCGAGAATGAGTGGTGATTGACTTTTTTCCCATGTGATGTGGATGAGCCAACAAAAAAATCAACCTTGATCATTTGAAAGAAAAATATTCTGGTTTTGCGTAACATATTTTCATATAACACATTTTAATATTTGGTTGAAATGTGTACTTGATTTAGTTTCTCTTGGGATAGTGTTGCTTTAATGCTTGATTTTGAAACGTGATGTTACTTCATATATTTTTATATGTATGTATCAGTTGTGAATTTCATACTATTAAGACTTCTGGCTATGTGATTTGGTTTAGGACTAAATATTTACTAGCCTTTTGATTTTTCTTTTTACCCAAAATCCGACTTTTAACAACATACGTACTTTTATGCTGTAATAAAGTATGAACTGTCATACATAAGTATGCATTTTTTAAAACACTTTTGATTTACCAGAAGAATATACAAGAAGTGGCAGAAAATGAAGAAAAAGAGAATGATGGAGCTGTTATGGCTGTGACAAAGAGGCAAAAGATGCTAGAGTATGAAAAAGAAAATATTGAGAGGAAACCCTCCCTGGACATACGAAAAGAAACCAAGAGATTCAGGCAGGATGTCTTCAAGAGAAAGCATAGAGCTAGAACCATGACAAAACAGAGCTCCAGTAACTACAACTCTTTGCACCTAAAGGTCAAAGAGGAAAAAGCTACCATTTGAAAGCTGTAGGTCACTCAAACCTGTACAGTTCTGCTTCTAATAGTTTTGAGAGCACACTTGTTCCCTTTGAACTAGAGACATTTGAAGCTTAGTCAACACAAGGCGATTTCCAAACTGAAATTCCAGTGGTTTTGGTAAATTAGTAAGTGGCAGATCCACTGTTCTGAAACAGTGTGGGCCTGGACTTGTGGGTAGAGCATTGTCTGCAAGATTGCTACTTAACTGGAGTGGAAATGGTACAAGTTTCCATTTCATTTAAAACTCTGCATGTGTATGGATTGTGGAACAAGGCATCTTTTTCCTCCTTGTCATAATAATGGTATATTTTTTTATTGTACGATTATCTTCCTATATGCCCTCCCGTTAAAGTCAATGAAGATCGTCGCTTGAATTGACTTTCATAGTTGAGGAATATAAATGTAACGGGAGTGTTGCATTGGATGTACTAGTTTTGCCTTTGACGAATTAAATGCCGTGCTAGTAAAGTCAATTGTAGGTCGGTTATTGCAGTGCTCTGCTCAGCTTTGAGCTCGTTTCTTAATTATGAAAAGATAAGAGAGTAACGCACTTAGCTTTCAAGACGATGTGAGTGTAAATAAATGGTGATGCGTGTGGCGAAGTTAATATAGGTGGAGCGCTGTGGTTGGGGCTTGGTGGTTCTCATGTGGGCGTGTCTACGTGGAAGGAGTCATTTGCCTTGAAAAGGGGTCATCACCATTCACCCAGGAGTCATCACTCATCACTCATCACGCATCTGAAGGAGTCAATTGCCTTGAGAAAAGGCTCGGATCCCTCGCTGCAACTATGGGATTGACGATATTAACCAACTTAATACTGTGCAATTCAATTCAACATAATGTGCAACATTTTTACTATCCAAAGAGTAGCCCCAAGGGTTATCCACTCATTTTATCCTTTATGGTGCTTTTTGATTGGATATCCATGACTCAATTAATTTAGTCACATTTTTTGCGCCAAAAAAATAAATAAATTTGGTCGCATTTTAGTCTTTAAAAAATAATTTGGGTACATGTTTATATTCATTTAAGAAATTTGGAATGACAAGTCTTGAACAAAGTTATATATTTTATTTGTTTTTACTCAAAATGGTGTCTCTGGTATGTCAACACAAAGTATGGGTGGGTGTACAGAAATGACCATGCAAATTGCAAGGCAAAGCCTGACCAATGTGCAGGAAATTAAAGTTGAAGTAATGAGTCAACCCTGTGGTATTTTTTTTTTTTTTGCCAGGCCTGTGGTCCAGTTTAGCCATGATCTTGGGAGGGATTTGTGGTTGCGTATGCAGTTAGTTTTGTGGGCCCCAGAGGAGGGAGAATTGGAGATATATACATATGAAGGTTTTGACCCAACTCACACGCGGTCGTTGACCTTGATCTGAGATTTTTTGGAAGTGGAGAAAGGTAAGAAAGAAGGAAACTTGGATGGTAAACAAGTCCTCTCTTGGTTGAGCTTGAGCCTTGAGCCTTGAGCCTTGAGGTGGGGCTGTCTCTCTCTAGCCAGCTAAGCAGCGTTGTAAATTTAGCACAGTGAGCCACCAACCCACCCCAACAAAAAAGATACTTGTCTCCTCCTCATGTGTAGTGCTGTACCTGGACCTGTATGAGAGGCATCATCTTATGATAGCTTGATAGTTGATATGGGCGCGTGCTTTGGGTCTCCTGCTCACCATGACCGAGCGGCTTCTACTGTTGACAGAAATACATATTCAGGTGAGAGTGGTGGCCTTTATTTTCCATACTATATACTATACTATTGGAATTGGATGGATATCAAGAAAGCCATATTTTTCTTGCAGGTTCAGCCAGCTCTGACTGTAAGACCGTTGGCTTCTCTACCAGCAACAGCAGCGTTGCAAAGAGTCAATTCTCAGAGCTGACAAGTGGCAACCTGGGGGATCCCCATCCTGGGCCCGACGGCCAAATTCTAGAAAATCCAAACCTCAAGGTCTTCACTTTTGCAGACTTGAAAGCCGCCACCAGGAACTTCAAACCCGACACATTGCTTGGTGAAGGTGGTTTTGGTAAAGTTTACAAAGGTTGGCTCGACGAGAAGACACTTTCTCCATCTAAGGCAGGCTCTGGAATTGTCGTTGCTATTAAAAAATTGAACTCTGAAAGCGTCCAAGGTTTCCAAGAGTGGCAGGTCCGTTGACTTTTACTTCTTTTCCTTCATTTTGCATCAGCGCTGGACATTGTTTTCTGTTTTTCTCTCTTTCACTAATTATATGTGCTTTTCATCCCATTAGCAATTTGGTGCTCACAACTCTTGTTCATCCATCTCGTTAGTTAGTGTAGACACTAGATACCAATAAAGTAATTACCAATCGATCAATAAACAAACATGAGCATGACTTTAACATGATCAATGTTTTCAGTCCAAAAATGCAGTGTGGCCCCTCCTAATGGAACTCTTTTTCTGCCATATTTGAATTTAATATTCCTGAGTTTGACTGGCATATGGCATGGCCATTTTGGAAGTGGCAGACTTATTTGAAGTCTTTGTATTTGCATTGTACAATGTTTGATCCAATACCTATCATAAGTAGTACAAGCATGGTACCTATGGATCGCCATGTCCTAGTCCTAATGGCAGGCAACTAATGGTTTGTTGAAAATAAAACCTAGTCCTAATATGTAAAAATGTGGCGTGAAAAAAAAAATGCTGATGAAAGTATAAAAGATAGTGGCCTGTATTAAGGAAGGCTCATCGTTGAATCTGCATAATAAATGGTTTGATTAATAGAGTTTAGAATACATGATCTCTTACATCCTTCCTCGGGTTTTTGTATACCTTCAGTCATTTTCTGTTGCTTAGTCACTGGACGTTATTCCTTTATTGAGTATTTTTGGTAATTTGTATTCTGAATAGCTTTTTTTCCATTGCATCAAATTGAGCATCGAGTTGAGGTATCATATCTGTTCAAATTAAGTTCTGGACTATATAAGATTAGAGTTTGCTGTATAGGACTAAAATCACTCTTAAACTCTCATTCGCCCTGTCAATGGGTATATCATCTTAAGAAGATATGTTCTCAAGAAAAAAATACAACATGCGTGGTAATGTAGAATTTCTAAGATGTAGTGAGTAGCAATTTTTTTTTAAATGGAAGAATACCCGAGAGACATTCATTTAGTAGAACTAGGTTGAGCCTACCTACCCATCACCCCCTCCCCCACAAAAAAAAAAAAACCCACAAAAAGAAAAAGAAAACATGAACAAGAAGAATAACAAGGGAACAGTCCACCATGGCCAATGTCATCATGAACAATGGATGTACAGCCGAATATTTTAGCAAATGTGCTCATGGCTGAAGTGTGAGGGCAAGTTTCAGGTAGTTTTTTCAGTTGAGAGTGAGCTTCAGTGTTTTTAAGGCAGTCTATTGATATATAAATGGTTGTCAGAGTTGACTAGTGGTGACATGATGATGATGTTTACTATGAGTTTATTGTTTCTGGCGGTCTTACATCTCCAATAAGATAACTTTCCTTCCACTTCATTAAAATATACCTTAGTGCTGCTCCCTATGACCCATTTTAGATAGTTTTTACCATTGAAAAGGTGTCCTGTGATGATCACGGTGATTTTGGAAGAAGCCTGAGCTGCTGGAGCACTACTACAGCTGCTTGGAATGATTTTTGAAGAGGACACTGAGCTGGTGTCTTTATTTATAGCTCTAGATGAGTTGAAGGCGATCATCTGTTCCTTCAAGCTCTGATATTGTGAAAAAGAGAATAGAGAGGGAGGGAGATGGAAGAAAAGCAATCTCTGCATTATCGCTTAATATAATACCAGCTCAATTCTTCAAGTGAATAGCCGTGTCCTAGTCCTATTAGAGTAGGAGACAAAAACTCAATTGTGCTTGATTGAAAATGAAAACCAATCGTGACAAAAATAGAAATTGCTCCCAAAAAAAATCCTATATTTAATTCATAACTTGTAATGAATGGAAGCTTTTCATTGAACCTGCCGTCCCTGTTCAGCTGTGCTGTATGCCTAATGTACATATATAACCAATATGAATATAGATGAGGCTGCATTGTTAATTGCAGCACGGCAGCTTTTATGGTTGAATTGCGCATCTAGGCTTGTTTGTTGTAAGAAAAATGTAAAGATAGTACGGTAATGACAAAAAAATTTGTAATTTTTTCCAACCTTGATGGAATAGTAAAAGTTGATATTTCCTTTGGTGCATTGAGTGTATTTATAGGTTTGGTTTTTGTTGTCTAAGTCATCTTGAAGCATGATTGACGCTTTGAGATAACTTAAATTATTATATGTACCTTTCCTAAAGAGGCTGTTCTGCTCTTTTTTTTATACATAAGGAAGTAAAGAAACAAAACTAAAAGCAAAATAAAACAAAAGAAAACAAAACTAAGTTAAATAAAAACAAAACTAATTACTGACTATTGATTTAGCACTTGGTGAAGCTTTTATTTGTCAATAACTGTTGTGCGTCTTGATTTTAGTTGACATCCAAAAACCCTGCTTAAAGTTTCATCTTATCAATAATGTTTCAAAAGCTTTTGGATCTTGATTTTCAGAAAAGACATCACACATTTATGAAATAATAAGTTGATGTATTTTTCTCTTGATCTAATACCGCAGTCAGAAGTCAATTTCTTGGGAAGGCTTTCTCATCCCAACTTGGTCAAGTTATTGGGTTACTGTTGGGATGCTGAGGAGCTGCTGCTTGTGTATGAGTTCATGCCAAAGGGAAGTTTAGAGAATCATCTCTTCAGAAGTATGAAATGAAGACTGTGATATATATAAAATAAGTTGCAAGAAAAAGCTTAGCCCTACAATTGAGTTTAATTTGTTTTTTTTTTCTTTGAGCAGGAAATCCCAACATTGAACCACTTTCTTGGAACATGCGACTCAAAATAGCTATTGGTGCAGCTCGAGGCCTGGCCTTTTTGCACACCTCAGAAAAGCAAGTTATATACCGAGATTTCAAGGCCTCAAATATACTACTTGATGGGGTTAGTTATTCTTTTGCTACTCTTCCTCTAAGTGTTGGTCTTAATCTGCCCCTTTCCTTACTATCAAGATGGCTGAAACGAATGTAACCTTGGGATGAGTGGCGTGTGGATTAATCCAAATCCTGTGTACTTTCTGGGAGCCAAACTTATGATGTGCCTATATGGAATCTTTCTTGTTGATATAAATATTCATTAGGTTGTTTTTATAATTGTCTATATTAGATTTTTTACCCTCTGAAGAGTGCAAATTGATACAGAGGACTATTCTTTTTTAGTGAAAAAAGTTAATGATGTCTCCCTATCATTGGTCAAATTACTAATCAGATTCTTCTGTCTCCTGCAGAATTATAATGCAAAAATTGCTGACTTTGGGTTGGCAAAATTGGGGCCATCGATGGGAGAATCACATGTTACAACTAGGATTATGGGCACTTATGGCTATGCTGCTCCTGAATATGTTGCTACAGGTAAATTGGACGTGACAATGTTAAAGCAACTTTGAGTATCACAATAGTCATGTTTTGATTGTATTCATGACTCATTATGCATATTAGGCTGAAGCACTCAATCAATTATTATGCTTTTTAGCTTTTAGTAAAGGGGTCATGTAAATAAAAAATTAGACAATCAATGCTACCTAAAGATTTTTTCTCGTTGAGAAATTCGTTTAGGTATATATAATGCATTAAATAGCTGTACAAAGAACTAAAGTGATAACTTAATTGGGTGCTTCAGAAGATGAGATGCAGCGACAGACCAAATAAATCTTAGCTGGTGACTGAATTGATAATTTCTCATCCTGTTTGTGATTGTGCATAGTAAATAGGTTAATATAGTCAAATCGAAATGAAGTGTGTTAACATGCCCCCTGATGGCCTTTGTGGATCAACAGGGCATTTGTATGTAAAGAGCGACGTTTATGGATTTGGCGTGGTGCTGCTTGAAATGCTGACAGGTTTGAGGGCACTTGATACAAAGCGGCCAAGTGGGCAGCAGAATCTGGTGGAATGGCTGAAGCCGAATCTGTCCAGCAAGAGGAAGTTGAAAACCATCATGGACGCTAAGATTCAGGGCCAGTATTCCCTCAAGGCAGCATCTCAGGCTGCAAAGCTTACTCTCAAATGCCTACAACCTGACCCTAAACACCGTCCATCCATGAAAGAAGTTGTTGAGGAATTGGAGGGCATTGAAGAATCAAAGACTAAGTAAGAGTGTTCACTAGGAAAAAAAGAAAAAAAAAAGTAAAGGCATCCAAATTAGAAAGTAAATGCTAGATTGATTTTGGAAGTTGAAACTGAGTTGAAAAGTTATATGATCTAAACAATTGGCTAATGAGCCTCTTGAATACATGTTTCTCATTGTTGGTTCTATTCTTGGGTGGTGGGGGAGATTTTAACCAGCCTTTTTGCTGCCTCTTTACGGTTCGATTAGTCACTTTTTTTTGGTATAGTGTGTCGTTATTCTGTATTACGAACATGATTCATGCACTTAGATTTTTCAGATGTAATTGTGTACTATTAAAATTGCAACATTTGTTAGAGTGGTTCAGGATTAGACTGTATTTATATTTTTCACTTCATGAATGAAAGGTAACAATGATAAGACGGAGCTTTCCTTGAGATCTCGCAGACCATGAAATTGAAGCTTTCATTTTATCCATTGGCTGAAAGTTATCTCAATTATTTTTAAATTTCTGAAAGTTATAAATTTGGTGTACATATTGTTATTAGCAGACGCTCAACAATTTTACACTTGCTCTAATTGCTCTGATTTTGAAGTATATGATTTTTAATAACTCCGATTCATAACTTACTTGTGTAAATTATGTCCACTTAGTCGTGCCAAAGTTTACCATATAGCTGTTTCTATGAAACCAATAATCCATGATCAATACCAAGGTTGTCAAACTCGTGAGTTTAAGTAAACTCGTGGAGATAAGGTAAACTCAGATCGGTAGACTCGAATTGTAAACTCGTAAGAGTTTACAATTATTAAAAAACATGTATTTCTTTTATATAATTAAATAAGAATACAAAAAATAATAATAAATTGACTTGAATTTATTTTAAATACATATAGTAGATTTAAATATATCAATATTCATATTATATAAACTTGAATAGATAAATTTCTATGAAATCCATATTTAAATTCATTGAATTTTGTCAATTAAAAATAATTAAAATGAGTTTATTAGCAAGCTAATACAATTTTCTGTAAGGTAGAAACGTAAAAACAGTGAATTCACAATATAAACACGTAAGTTTCTACCGAATTTTCAAAGACTGAAAATTTAGGTGACTTATTACACGTTATGTTTAGGTAGTGTCATAAAAACGGTAAAATCAGAGAGTTAACTCGCGAGTTGAACAAAAATGATCAATACTCAAGTAATAATACAAATCCATGTAAAAATGAAATGCAAAACATATCCCTTTCTCTCGAGTTTTCTTCAATCAAACCATAAGAATTGCTAAATATTTAATTAAGAATGTGTTTCATTTTCTCTCTAAGATAATTGATCACGTAACTTTCAGATTATTAATAGCTATACGCTTGATTTCATGATTTTATAAAGGATTAAGGTCAACCCAAATATCCAATATTCTAAAGTACCTCCACATATACAACCAACATTCGCTAGTAAATTTTCCTATACGCCCAACATTTTAAAATATTTTATGTGTCATGATAATTTGGGATGCTCGATCATAGATGCATCAAAAATCAGAAAGTAGTTATTGTGTTTGACTCAAAAATAATATTTCCAATTATGTGCAGTATATTTTACTCATGATATATTTCCATTTAACATATCTTTTTTTCTTGGTTATTTAAAAAGGATTAAAAACACACTTTCCAAAATTAAATATTAAAACATGATTTTGTCCAAAGTTAAACTACCGAAAACACATTTTAGCTTTTTTTCTTTTATCTAACATGAAAAGAAACATGGGATGAGGTGGGCATAGCACTCTTAATTCACGCTGGTGGCTTATATGTGTGTGTATTTGTTTAAATTTTTTTGACAATATTTGTTTAAAATTTGAATGATTATGTTGTGTTTGTTTTAATTTTTTTAATTCTTTAAATAGATCACTATTATTAAGTATGTTATATTGTTTAGATTTGAAAAAGGGAAGACAAAATTTATGGTATAAAAAGGAAAAAGGGAAGACGGAAGTTTGTTATTGTTAAAAATATGTATAAATATTAAATCTTTCTCAAAAAAAATTTTGATCAAAAATCTTTCTCAAATTTAAATCACGGTTGTTTGTTGCTTTTTACGTGTTCGTTATACATTAATATCTATTAATACATATATTTATATTTATATTTGCAAAAACCTAATTACCCTCAATGAAATCAAATGAAAAACATTTAAATGTAGCCGCTATTTTGTAGAGATTTAGTTAGGTAAGGTTATAGTATATGAGTAATATTAATGATGATTATAAAATGAAGTATTGGGCGCCGCCAGAGGCCATATATTATGTGGTGTGAGCCCTATTAGCTATTAGGCCCATTTGAGAAAGAGGGTCAATTTCCCGCCTTCGCCTTCACCGTCACGTCGATGTCTCCGAGGCTATAAATATATAAAATTATAAATATAATAAGAGCGTCTGCACCAATCGCTCTCTGAGTCTGAGTCAGAGGTTGCAGTCACACCCACACGTGCCCCATCCTCCTTACATTCATTCATTAACCACCTATTGGTCCACGCCTTCCCCTTCCCTCTTTCCACCTTTACCTTCTCATCCATCAATATTCAATTCATTCAATATCATCATATACTAATATCATTTCCATTTCCATTGCGCCTTGCCTTTCCTTCACACTCCTCAATCTTCCATCTCCATCTCCATCTCCATCTCAAGGTAAACTCCTTCTCCATCCTTCACTCTTTCACATTACCTTTTTCCTTCCCATTCACTTCTCCGCTTCAGTTACTCTTTCTTCTTCAATCTTCTCTTATTTCTTTCACCTCACCTCATCTATACTGCCCTTTATTTTTACCCTACACGGATCCTATCCCCATTGTTGTCAATTTTCATACTTCCACATTGTCACCACCACATATCGGTACATTATTCATTATATATATGCTGTTTTACCATCTTATTCTGTTCTTCAAAATATCCAATACCTTCATTTCTCTTCTATGCTATCTATTATAGAGTACTCAAATTGTTTGCGATGCTTTTTATCTCACTCTAAATTCATGTACCAACAAACTTTAACGTCCACCTTCACATCTTGTTCTTATTCTTATTCTTAATATAGTAATAATAACGTTCTAATCAATGAACACCCATTCATTTTCATTTTGCAAGAAGCTATCTGCCATGCGCCTAATATAAAACTTTGAGAAGTTTATCCATTTTAATTCTTAATACAGTAAACTCTGTTTTAATATTCATGAGGTTATTATTACTATGTTGGGTCATTCATTTTTGTACATTGAATAAACTGTACTTTGTGACTGCATGAACAACTTACACTCTGCCTTAGAAAAACGTAAACTGCCCAAATATTTCACTGCGATTTTGTGAGTCAAAAGTTTTGGAGGAACTGGTAGGCGGTGAACCAATTTTCATAGTTCTTTTCTTGACTCTTAAAGCCTTAACTTCTGGAGTGATGATTGAAACTTTGGCTTATGCCATCATTTGTTGATGGGATAATGGGCAATATTTCACTGATTTTCTGAATACATATAACATTTGAGATCCCTTTTTATTTGATGAAGAAATATGGCATGTGTATAAGTCATGACTTTGCAGCTTCTTGCTCGTTGGCCTAACATCTAGTGATACAAACACCATTACTCTCTGTTTTTATCACCTAATGTTTTCTACCTTTTGTTTTTTTCTTTCTAAATGCCGATTCTTTTGCAGTTTCTAATAAACAGATTGCTGGATCACTAACTCAAGGTGCTTAACGTTAGCTGATAATCAAGATAACTTGAATTGCTTATGTTGGACTATTAAAATTTAGTGCCAACCATTAAAATGGAGAGAATGACAGGTGGTATTGCTAGCCAGTTGCTTGGAGGTTTATGTAGTTTTTGGAGAAGATGCGTGCTTGGTGTTTTATCTGTGGGTTGTGTGCCAGATCATATTGCTTTCATCATGGATGGAAATCGAAGGTATGGGAAGAAGCAAAACATGTCTGAAGGTGATGGCCATAAGGCTGGATTTTCGGCTCTCATGTCTATACTGAGGTATTGTTATGAATTGGGAGTGAAGTACGTAACTGTCTATGCATTCAGCATTGATAACTTCAAAAGGCGGCCAAAAGAGGTTCAAGCCCTGATGGATTTGATGCAAGAAAAGATTGAGGAATTGCTTCAAAAAGAAAGTATTATCAACGAATATGGTATTAGATTACATTTCATTGGCAACTTGCAACTATTGAACGAACCAGTCAGGGCTGCAGTGGAGAAGGCAATGAGAGCAACTGCTCACAACAACCAGAGGGTGCTCTTACTTTGTGTAGCCTATACTTCACGTGACGAGATTGTACGTGCCATTCAAGAATCCTGCAAGGGTAAATGGTATGGAGTTCAATCATCAAAAGAGGCCAGGGTTTCAAATGGCGGGACAACAAGAGTTGATGAGTGTCCCAAGAAAAATAACACTTACATACGCTGTCAATATTCTTGCGATGATTATTTAAATGAGACCAAAGCTTGTAGTAGTACTAGTACTATAGATGCTGGAGGTTTAGATGATCAGTTTGTGCATACTGGCAAACAACAAGGCTACACTAATTGCAGAGAAACTGAAATTGTATCTTTCAATGGGGTGATTGATGATAGTGAAGGGATAAGGTTAAAGGAGGGTGAGCTTCCTACTATAAAACTAGTTGACATCGAGAAGCATATGGACATGTCAGTTGCGCCTGATCCTGACATCTTGATCCGAACTTCTGGGGAGACAAGACTCAGCAATTTTCTTCTTTGGCAGACTGGTAACTGTACATTGTATGCACCGGCCGCCCTTTGGCCGGAGATAGGTCTGTGGCACCTGGTGTGGGCAGTACTGAGCTTTCAGAGACACCACTCTTATTTGGAAAAGCAAAAGAAACAATCTTAAATTAACTCTAGTAGCCAACACAATCAGTGTAGATTATATTTTTGTGTTTGCTCCCATCTATTTTTTGTCTTTACTGGTATTTGATAGCTCTCTTATCATTCTTAGGATACATTTGCTCACAATCTTAACTAATTGTGTGGCCTTCATACTACCATTGCTAATGTTTAATAATGTTTATTTAGTGGCCGCTAATATCTAAGAAAGTTTTTTTATTGGCCGCTAATTTTGTTAGTACTATCATTTGGAAATGGTTGAAGGTACAAAACTAGCCACCGTAAATTTTCAATTGGACAACTCTAGCACCCGTAAATTGAATGGGGCAAAACCGTACATTGTAAATAAAAATGGGACAAATTTAACCACGTCGTTAAGTAGAGGCAAACAGACATTAGTTTAAGTGTGGGTCTCACCTTCATTAAATGACGTGGCAATCCAGCATTGCATCTGAACTCTAATTTCTAAAGGGGTATTTGCACTTTAGTCCCAAAGAATCATATAATTATTATTAGATCCCAGCTCTCCTTCACCTTCTCCTTCATCCCTCCTCCCCAACTCTCCTTAAATTAACGTCTCTTTGCCTCTACTTAACGGCGAGGTTAAATTTGTCTCATTTTTATTTATAATGTACAGTTTTACCCCATTCAATTTACGGATGCCAGAGTTGTCCAATTGAAAATTTACTGTGGTTAGTTTTGCACATTCGCCCTTTGCAAATTAAATGCCATTCTATGATGCAAGGGGCCAGGAACATTCACTATTTTTCTGTGATGAAAATGAGCCCTGATCCCTATATAGCGTACTTGGGCAAACTCCTTGTCCAAAATTAACCTATGTAGCTCGCCTAACCCATATTGAATTATACTCATTTGTCGACGAGAGAAATGGTTTAACGTAACGTGGGACCCAAGTGGGAAATCTAAAGGGAATATTTGGTTGCTATCAAGGTTCAAAGAACCGGATTGGACCGGGAGGTTCGGCCGGTTAAACTGCCAATCGGTGTCCAAATCGGTCCGATCTAGTCATTGACTCGGTCTCATCATTAACCCGGCATTAGACCGGTTCGTCTCGTCAGGACCATCCCAAACCCGATGAACCGGGAACAAACTGGTTTGACCCGTTAGAAATGCCTGAATCGCCTCATTTGATTATGAACAATGTTCCTAATGATCGTGATACTTTTGTCACTAGTCAAGAGGCTAATACCGATGTCAATGAAGATATTAATATGGATGATGATTTTGATGAAAGATGAATGTGTGTTGATGGAATTTAATTACTTTTTAGGTATTACTACCCCCGTTCCTAAATATAAGACCTAGATAACTTTTTTTTTGGAAAGATTAAGGTTGCGAAATGGGTTATTAAATCATGACATATTTGATATCTTTTTGGATTATCCATTAGCTTATAGGTAACATAAACTAGTCTAAGAAAAAAAATTAGGTAAATCAATTTATAATTAACTTATTTTTTGTTTTTTTTTTTAGGATTTTTCAAAAAAGTCATCTAGGTCCTATATTTAGGAACGGAGGGAGTATTATATTATTATTGATAGAACTTGAAAGTATTGCAAGTCCATATGAAGCAGATGTTATATTGACTCTCGATGTATTGTACATTTTTACTATTTTTAGTTTTGACTGTTATAATATTTGATTAAATATTATTATTTTATTATTTTCGGGTTGACCCGGTTCAACCGTGGTTGAACCAATAACCCTTGAACCAGTAGCTTGCCCGGTTGGATGTTCGGTCCGGTTTTTCCAACCTTGATTGCTATTATGCTCAAACTTTCGTATCACATCTCAACCTGCTAGTTGCTCCTTGATGAAAATAATCATGCTCCCAAGTCTTGGTTAAATCAATCAATATAATAATAAAGGCAAAATGGTCATTTGCTATTGGCCTAGACACTGTTCATTAGGCGTGGCATCCACATGTCAACTGGTGTCTGTAATTGGGCCCAATTTTCTTCACACTTTATGTTTTTCCCTTGCCACGTTTGCACTTGTTTCATGCCAAGTCATGTAGAGATACACTATTTCGCCTTCTCCTTATGTAAACGTGGGCGGGTCCCACTGTGCCCCCACATAGATTTTTTTCCTGACAAATGTTAGTTTGTCACTCAATCTCTTTCTAATTTCAAAGCAAGCAGCAGTCACTGCAAAACAAGCTTTAGGTATCATAAATCATAAAGTTGAATGTGAAATTCACCCACAAAGTTGGATAAGGTCCCATCAGCAGCAGGCTTCAGACTTCCTCGACACTCTTTCTTCCCTTTTTTCTTCAGCTTACTCTTACTTCTATTTTTTTCTCTAAATGAATTCCTTTTCTCTTCTTCTTCACCCTCATCTTGCAAAATTCGTCTTCCTCTTTTCATTTCCGTTTTCCTTCACTACATCAACCATACTTCATCATCTTCACTATCTTCTTTGTACGAGAGAGGACAAATGAGAGGGTTTTATCGCTGTTGCCAGTGGAGTTGGTGTTCGGACGTGTTTTTGGAGGCTGAGGTGGCTGTTTTGGATAATGGGTAATTTCTTATACTTATTTGCCCTTTACTCTTGAATTATAAAGTGAAATTTGTTGGGGTTTGTTGAGATTTTCGAATTTCTGAGTTACTTGAAAGTTTTGGGCATTTCGTTTGCATCTTCTAAGCTTAACAAGAGTTTCTAACGATGTGGGTTCTTCAAGGGTTTCTTGCGGATTCATCGATTATGGTTTCAAGGCTGGGAGATTTTTTGCTCTATCAAGTTCATGTTTTTCTAAGGTAATTTTTCATCTCTTCTTTTCAGAAAGTTTTTAAATTTGAAGAGTATTTTTATTTTCATTATTTTTTCCACCCAATAATCCATTATGTATGAAGATAATGATGTCTATTTCATTATTTCTTCCATTTGAGGAGTATTAGAAGTTTGAAAGCTTGGCAGATCCGACGAGCAAGGATGTAGCACTGATCCGGAACAAGGGTTGAAGCCCTTAGGCTATCTAGAGAAAAAGGCATAACCAATTGAATGTTCATGCGGGCATGCGTGTGTGGAATGTAGTTCAATGTGTTACAGGAGAGGGAATACAAAGAAGCTATTGAGGCTTTCAATGAAAAGAACATGGAAAAAATAGTGTTTGTCTGAAATGAGGTTTTCTTTGAGGATTTAAGTCCTTCGCGAAGCACCTTCTTATGTTTGTAATTGAAATGCTAGGTTAGGTTTGGGTTTTGGATTTGAAAATTTAGTTGGATATGTTATGGAAGAGAAAGCAGCAAAAACCTATGATCTTGATTTGGATGTAGGAATTTCTTCACATTTATTTACTTGGACTGTTGGAAAACGTACTAGGTTGAGCTTGAAGAAATGAAGAATATGAGGAGGCAAGAGTAAGTTGTTCACTTTAGAAGGTATTGCGGATGATAATAATGAACATAGTTATTGAATTGTAATATTGGAGCTGTTTTTATACATTGCCTATATGTCATTGAATTGTAATATTGGAGTTGTTTTCTTTTTCAGGTTTTTTTTAGGTACATGAGGAGGTAACATTTCTGCATATAATTGTTACTTGCATGGAAAGTACAACAAAGGAATTGAGGAAAAGAAGATTTATCTTTTCAAAATTTGAAGGTTATGCCTAATATTTATAGGGCAACTAATCATCATGGCAGATTGCATTTTGGCCCTCAAAGGTGAACATTCAAAGATGCTGTAAACAAAAATCTTGTGTTGCTTTTTTTATTTGCCCTGTTGGTTTTCCTTTGTTGTCTTCTTTGAGAAATGGCTTATACAACTTTGCATGCAGGGCTATACCCCTAATCTTTCCTTTGTAATGTTTCTTTTTTTATATCAGACTTTTTAATGTCTCTATTGAAACTAAAGTTTTATGTATTCTGATAACTTATGCCAAGCTCAACGTTTTAGGAACGTGCAGGGTGATAGATTCAATGAGCATCTAGGGCATACATATGTACATGCCACAATGGTTTATGTGCATGCATGGTGATAGGTTCAATGTGCACCTTTGGAAGCAGTATTTTCCACTGTTGTTCCCTGAAATTGTGTTGAGTGGGAATGTGACATGATATTTAATGAATATTGGCAATGCTAGGTTCAATGAACATAATTAACATTTAATGATAGGTTCAATGCTAGGACTATTAGGATATGTTGCACATATAGTTCGAAAATTATCACCCTACATGCAATCCTAACATAAAATGAACATAGTTACTTCTTGCACTTACAAATCCAAATAATATTGCATTGTAATAATTTGGAACATTGATTTTTCGAGGAAAAGTTAAAATGCCCGCGCATAGTGCGGGAGTTCTATCCCTCACCCACTCTCTAATGTTCAATAGTCTCTTTAAGCTGATTTTTTTGTTTTACTTATAATAGATAATAGATGAAATCAGTTAAGGTTAGCAACCTATCACTGTCTGCTTCTGACATGGATATTGGAGAATTACTTGCATACTCAGGTCATAATCGGCACATTGAGTTGAAAAGGTTAGAACTGCTCCATTCTAACTATCATGATTCATTCTTAATAGGAGTATCATTTTGTTTACCAATGTCAAAGACATGGTCTTGACTATTCTGAATCTGCTATGCCATTTGAAAGTATACACAAGTATAAATTAGTAAAATATAATAAAACTTAGCTAAAAGTGTAAGGACATGAAGTCCATATGGCTTTGGCTTGCTGGGGTTATCATACAAATTGGTTTCATCTTGTGCCTTTTGTCATCTTGGTTAACATCATGACACAAACATTTTGATGCTGTTGTACCAAATATAGTACCAAATATAAATATTAGATTACATTCATTTGTTATTAAGACAGTGGCAACTCTTCAAAAGTTCTTGTGTCCTTGAGACCAAAAAAAGCAAAATTCTTGAGATATCTTTTCAATCTATCAATTGTGTATGGAAATGTAACATTCCAAACTCCACGTTCCTGATAATATCAAATATTTTTGCACACTAAAAACCCCTTTATTGTTCTGCAGGGAAAATGACAGCACCCAGGTTGCTTATGTTACCTTTAAGGAGTTACAGAAGGCAGAGAGGGCATCACTTTTGACAGTATATTTCCTTGTGAAAAAGTTGCATTGATAAATTTACTAATTTATAACTAAAAAGCAGACTCACTAATATATAATGAGGTGTTTGTTTGAATAGCATTCATTGTATTTTCGCACTTTTAATAGGATGCCAAACTAGCTGATCTGCACGTCATCATTACCCTCATCCAGGATATAAAAGAGAAGTATTGTGCTGAAATCGATGGAAATATCTCCCCAGTTGATGTGCATAAAAGTGTCACATCTCTTGATGTCTATGTAGAAAATGAAATAAGAGAAAAGGGTGCTGCTCTTTGGGACCTTTTCAGAAGAGAAGATACTCAGAAGTTAGACATTTTTTCTGTTCTCCAGCTGAATAGGTACAATTCCTAATACTTGATCCATGTTTCTGACCATCCTTAACTTATCTGTTGCTTGAAAATTATTCTTATAGCAGAAATAAATTTAGTTTAAGTATATTCTATAATGCTCTTCTGGGTATCTTTCTGAGTTATAGACAAGTGATGAACAAAGAAATATTAACGACCATTTTATAAGCAATACCAGCTGGAGTAAACCATTCATATTAGTCTAGAAATCTATGATAACCATTTTGTAAGTTATGTTTTTGGTTGCCATTGCTTGACCTCATGTCTATGTTCTAGGCAAATTACTTCAGCGTCATTTAGTGTATATGTGTTTTCTGTTATATAATCAGTCAATGTTTCTCTTGGCTCACTGTTTTAACTACTCCCTACCTACACTCTAGATTTATTTATTTTCCTTCTTCCATCTTCATTTCCTCATTTTGATAGTTCAAGTTTCAAGAATGTTAAAATACAATTACTGTTGACCAAGTGCATAGTCCTTCAATTGTTGCATTCATTCTCAGCAATGGTTGCATTCATTCTCAGCAATGGTTACATCATTTCTTTGCTTTTTTTATAATCATAAATGGTAGTATATTATTGTGTGTAGGAGAGCAATAGACTTGGAACCTTTACAACAATTTCTTAAGAAAATGCTTTACTATAAGCCATGGAGACTTCAACTTCATAATCACAGCCAAATCGTGTTTCTTTACGGATTGACTTTAAATAATTCTAAGATGTGGTTCTCAGATACGGGAGTATTACATGGAAAACTGGAAGAAGTGCTTTCATGGCAAGGTCATATGGATCACACCATGTCTTTTTGCTTCACTAAAGAAGATACAGTTTGAAGGCAATAATTGTCCATCATTCACCTACTCTTCTTTCTCTTATCAAGATCTTTTTTTTTGTTTCTTTATCCTTTGGCTATTTTATCCATCATTTGTACCTAATATATGTTACCTGACTATGGTAAAATTGCCTTTGATATATCTTTTTCCTCATGGTTAACCTTTAAAGTTTAATCCACCCAAATTTAGTTAGTATGTGAATTACACCGACATTTTTGTAAAATGTCGAAATGTAGGGAGAATTACTTTAATGATTTTTCTCATATTACAATATCTCACTAATGCTATTTACTCTATCTCAGTAATGTTATGTTGGTAGATTAGTAATAAGTATCAATAAACCGCGCGAAGCGCGGGAAAATTGTATATAATATCTCACTAATGTTGTGCATGATATTAAAGATTTGTTATTTCCTAATTTTTTTATTTGGTTTTAGTTTTTCCTATTATTATTGTCCCTTGATGCCATTACTTTCGCGATATTTGTACAATGTTATTCTTTTCTTTTGAATCATTACTTGGAATGTTATTCTTTTCTTTTGAACCATTACTCTACTTTCATGATAACCATTTCTTTTCTTTAAATTTAATATATTTGCGTGTTTTTAAAAAACAAATATTATCACAAAGTTAAATTCAGAGATAGGTGAAGCTCCCCGTGCATCGCACGGGAGATTTTGCTCGTATAACATAAAAGGGAAAATGGTGATTTGCTATGGGGAAAACACTGTTCATTAGCAAGAATTCTATTGGTCCACATCATCGGTAGGGTCCACTTCTCTGAAGGCAATTAGCTCCAACTTGCTTTCTCCGTGGGGACCACTTCACTTAGCTTCTTCAACAAGCTGCTCCAAAAGACTTACCCTCACAGACACCCATACACAGCATTGTATCCCGCCAGATGATGGTAAGTGACCTCTGAGAACTATTTTGACCAGGGCATTTCAATTTCACTCCTCAATGTGGTCTTCCTCACTCTTTCTTCATCTTCTTCCTTACTCTTCTTCAGCTTCTTCCTCACAGTCCTTTCTTCCTTTCTTTTCTTCTTCTTCACTCTCATCTTGCAAGATCCGTCTTGCACTTTCCTTTTCTGTCATCCCCTTTCACTATATCCACCATTCTTCATCATCATCACTGTCTTCTTCATATGAGAGAAGACAAAATAGAGGGTTTGATCACTATAGGCGACGGATTCGTGGTTCCGACGTGTTTTTGGAGGCCGAGGTGGCTTTTTTGGATGATGGGTAATTTCTTATACTTATTTGCCCTTTACTCACTAATTCTAAAGTGAAATTTGTTTGGGTTTATTGTGATTTTCGAATTTTTTAGTTACTTGTAGGTTTTGGGTATTTCATTTGCATCTTCTAAGTTTAACAAGAGCTTCTAATGATGTGGGTTTCTTTAGGGTTTCCTGCGGATCCATCGTTTGATCATTGAAAATATTTGGGGAAGGCTGCTCAAGATCAAGTTCTTCTAGGTATTTTTTAAACCTTTCACTTTTTGGTTTCTCAATAACCTTTTCGAAATCTTATGATTCATTACAAATAATTTTCTTCAATGTGTACAATATTTTTCTGCTCCCAAGTATATTTTTTCTGCTCAATCATGTTATTTACCCTTATAAGATGGATATATTACAACAGCCATGAATGTATAATGGATGAGAAGCTGTAATGTCTTTCTTTTGGAGACTTTGTGGTGTTTCTTGTGATTAGCTGTCATTAGGTGTACAAAACTTTTTGTGGACTGGATGTATACCATAAGTTAAGCTTTTGGTCACCTGTCAGGATTGTGCTGTGCAAATATTGCACTTTCTGATCAAAGCTTCAATTTGGGAGGTTAATGAAGATACAAGTTAAATGACAGATGGTAGGATCAGTGTTGGTTTGTTTTGTATGTTTTTTTGTTTAGCAGTCTTAGTCACAAGTTCATTAGAATTTAATTATCTCTGTTTTGGTGATTGTTTGTGTTTTGGTCATAAGTTCATTGAATACAGTTTTGCTCCCATTATTTGTCTATGGTTTACCCTCATTGGAGACAATGTTTAACTTCATCAAGTATGACCCCAATGTCCTCAAAGCATTAAATCCAATGTGTATCATTCATTACTTCATCAAGTATCACCCAAAGTGCTGAAGCCATTGCCCTCCAAGTTAATGTGCTCACTGAACACACACTCAAAGTGATAGACACACTAAGCATTTTGCATTAGCAGTAGCTAAATTGTACAGCCATTTGATGGCCACCCTGTACATAATTTTTTGATCAATATACCATCCATTTCATGGAAAAAAAGAAGCTTGGATTTCACTTGGTAAGAGTTGTTCTTACCATCTCAAGTTTTTACTCATTACTCATTGATTTTTACTTCGCTACATGTATAATTATATACTATATATTAATATTACAGCTGTTCCAAATTTCTCATAAATTACTAATGTTGCAGAAACTGAAGCAGTGTTTGCTGATAATGGACATTTCACTATTTTTGCCATTGAGAAGTTTATATTCGTATATATCATAATTTGGGGGGATTAAGGAAGGTGGTCAAATTACCTGATGTTCCAAAAACTAGCAAGTAACCCCCGCGGCCCGCGCGGGTAGAATCATTCTCAAAAATAGTTCAATCTTTTGTTTATTTTAATTAGCTTTGTATGTTAATTCAAACCATGTTTAGGGATTGCTCACACATGTCGATGTTGATTTAAAAAACATTTATCAAAATGAGGGGGGAAAGAGATGTTAGAAAAGAAAAAAAAAAGGTTGTCATCAAATTCAAATACAATTACATATCCATACTATAACATAATTAGCCGTACGACATATTCCATTGAGATTCCATTTTTAATGTGGGATTTCTAAGTTTTGCTTATGCTTTATCTTAGACAATTTGATTAATTGATCCTAATCCTTTTGCTTGCAACACTGTTTGAGAATGATTATGGGTTTTTAATGTTCTTCATTATTACAACTTTATTGTTTTCTTCGGTTTTCATTTGCCTTCACACGGTTTGGGAATGATTGTGCCTTTTAAATAAATTATTTATTGCCTTTTAAGAAATAATCCGGCCCAATTACTTCTTCATTTATTGATTATTCTCCTCCCAATGTGTGTCTGTTCGGATTGCTTACTCCATCCAGTTTATTTCCATTTCCATTGATGCACATGCATTGTATTTCTCATCTAAATCTATTTTCTCATCTCATTCATCTTCATCACTCTCTCTCTCTCTTTGTTTCTTTTCCCCACTCTCTCACCCTCACCGTTTTCTTCTCTGGTCTTCTCCATCACTCTTTCATTTCTCTCTCCATTCGATTCAATCACTCACACAATCGTTATTTCTTTCTAAGGATCGGTGGCGGGCTACGGTGGCTTAAAGTGGGTGTGGACGTGCCCCATCATTATCAGTTGACTCCCATTTTGTAGCTTTGCAAAACTTTTGTTGGACTTCAGCTATGGTATTATGCTCTTTCTTTTTAATTTGTATTCCATTTTTGGTTCATATCTCACATCTGGCTTTTTTTTATTTGCGTATTTTAATTTGTTTAGCAATTAAATTTTGTTTTTGAATCTTAGATTCCTGTTGGTTTTTTTAATTCAATTTGTTCAGTTATTGAATCATTTTCTGTTAATTGGTTTTTTTTTGTCATAGAGCCTTTTGCCTTTATTAGATTTTGTGTGTTTTCTCTTGATTTTCATTACATCTAATTAGACTGTTCCTGGGATTCGATTGATGTGTGTGTATGTGTGTTATATTATAGTTCTATCTCCATGGATTGATGTGTTCATATATATATATATATATATATATATATATATATATATATGATTATTACAAGTAGAATTTGCAATCCTTAAACATGTAGAAAATGTTTATTTAGGTGATATCCACGTTCTTTAAAATGTTTTGTTGTTCCATCACCACCACCACCACATGTTGACTCTAACACCAAACCCACATTCCCGCCCATGTTCTCATGCATCGTACCCTGAATCACATGTCTATGCTCCACCTTGTACCCCACAATCAGCATCACCGGATCATCGGTTGCATGCTCTCTCCACGTTCTTTCCCGCCAGACACCCCCTCACAGTCCTGCACTTGTAATACCTTTGCTCACCCATCATCATCACGCAACTTGCCACATGTAACAAAATAAATGGCCATTAATTAAGGTCACATGTGCTGACCTTGTGATTGACGAGTATTTTCTACATGTAACAAGAACTTAGCCGGCATTATACACTATCTTTGAACTAATCGTAAATGCCCTCACTGTCTTCACCTTATTTTTACTGTGACTGAAAAAATCTTCACTTATTAAATAGTGGACAAATTGATTCAGATCAATGAAATAGAGTGAGAACCTACTGATATAAAACAGAGGGAGAACCAATTATTTTTTTAAAAAAAACAGCAATCGTAACTGCTCCAGTTGTTTCATGGGTTTGAGGCGACCAAGAGGGTAACCGGCCCATATTAGAAAATGATCCTCTCAAGCTTAACATGCAAAAAATCAACAGAACCTCCCTCCACGAGATCAGGGAGGGAAACCATATTTTGAGCAGGAACAAAAACAACTTGCACTCCCTCCATCAAAGAAAGCAACCAAACAGAAATAGAGATAACATTGATGCTTGTCCAGAGTAGAACTATAAGGCATTTAAATAGGAAAATGAGGCAAAAACAGTGACCCGTGAGAGTTTTTATTAATCCATTGGATAATGAAGCAAAAGCTGACAACTTCCACATTATATAAGAAATGGACAAAAGACACGCAAAAAAGGAGGAATACCCATACTGACTATGACTTATCATCAATAAACAAACATATAAAAAGAATTTAGACAAAACTTATTAAGAATGTATGATGAGCACTAAATACCTCTAGCTGGAACTGTTTTCGCCTGCACCGGTCCTAACTTTTCAATCTTCACATGTAAGTAGTCAACACACACCTCAATTCCAAGAGATCAGGTATTGAAACATGATTCTGGGACGAGGATGCATGCACCTCCACACCTCCTTCCTTAGCAAAGCAATTACAGGAAAAAAGGAGCCCAAAAGTAAAGAGAAGAGAAGAAGAATATTTTGAAAGCAGAGCAACGATTCTTTGAATATATGGAAACATTTCCTTTAGTGTGAGTGCACCCAAAGGATTTCGAAATTAACCCTTAGATATACTGCAAGTACTGACAAAGCAAACATAATGAAGGCTACCTATTATGTCGCCAGCATGCAACGTGTGCAGCAACATTTTTAAAACAATCTAAATCCCCACCCACAATAACACTCCGCAACAATAATTATAATTAAATAACTAATAACTAATTTTTTATAACATTAACTAATAACTAATTTTTTTATAACATTAACTAATAACTAAATAACTAATAATTAATATACATATCTTTGGTTAGGTAAATGGTTTTTAAATACACGGACACCAATGTTTTTTGTGTGAATGAATCAAAAGATTTTGAAATTACCCACTGCATACACTGCAAGAACTGACAAAGCGGGCTTCATAAGCAAGACACCAATAATGTGTCAAGCACGCAACGTGTACACCCATTTAAATTTAAATGTTCATTTAACTAAAAAACTAAAAATTGAAAAAGAATATAAAAGACACTATCACAATAAATCTCCCGAATATTAATTAATATGCATATCTTTGGAGATTACATTAAAATGGAAATAACTCACAAGCTATATTGATTAAAACAAATAACTCACAAACTACTAACTAAAACAAATACATGTAATTTATATATAGATATAAATGTTATTTTGACTTTTACATTAATACACATATTTATTTATAGTTATACTACCTCCGGTCCTAAATATAAGACCTAATTGACTCTTTTTTTGTGAGAGACTAAAGTTGCGAAATAGACTATAAAATCATGACATATTTGATATATTTTTATATTATACATTAGTTTATAGGTAACATAAGCTAATCTAAGGGAAAAAATTAGGTAAATCAATTTATAATTAACTTATTTTGCTCTTTTATAGGGTTTTCTAAAAAAATCAATTAAGTCTTATATTTAGGACCGGAGGGAGTATATATGTTATCTTTACTTTTACATTAATACACATAACAAATATATACCTAAAAAATGCTATGTGGTAAAATGGCACGCAGACATAAAAAGTAATACAAAAGAAAGGGAAAGCATTATTTAATTTAATTAATTAAATAACTTATAAAACATACAAAAGAATATAAGGTGTGTAAGGATGCCCAAGAAATAATGCAAAGAATGAACAAAAACTGGTTAAAGAACATCAACCACTTCAAATAATTCCGGCCCAAAACGTGACAAACACCCAAGACAAAATACTTGGTACTATTAATTAAGATTTTATCATTGCTTTGTCCAAGGAAACCAAAAACAGAACAACGTGTGACGTGGGGGTTCACCTCTCGCTAGTCGCTACAGTGATTGTCCATTCGCTACAGTAAAGAAACGAAGAAAACAACTGAGATCAAACGCGTTTTGAGCACATGAGTGGAAGAGATTTATTGAATATATAATACCCTTCGATTAAATTGAAAACACAAATATACTCCTTCATGCTTCCAACTCAACCCCACAACTCAATTGTAAAAGGAGTATGGGGGTATTTTGGGTAAAATTTGGGAAAAAAGAGAAAGTGTTCTTACATTTAGAAACTTATCCATATCCCCAAAGTGATCTTACATTTTGGAACGGAGGGAGTATATAATTCCAGGGATTCCAAACAATTTGGTCCTGTTCTTTATGCCCTTCTTCATGCTAAAGTCTTCTGGAGGGTAAATTAAGTTCTAATATTCCTTCACTTTTCTTTGTGTCCCTTTACATTCCATTTTAATGTTTTCCCTAACTTTTATTTATGTTTCCTTTAGTTGTGGCCACCTCTGAGTTTTGGACCATTGGGCAAAAGCTGATCCAAGATTTCAGCTTAGTGAAGCACATTCCTGAGCAATTTTATCACTCTTAGGTTATGTACTTGGCTGAGTTTTATTTTCTACTTGGGAGATGCCATTTACCTACTTGGAGTTTGTAAAACTCGTGATTCCCATAAAATGGGAAGTTGTGATGTGAGACATGGTTCAGCTATTGTGCAACAGAATTAATAACAGAAGCTCCTCTTAGACGCAATTATTTTCAACGGTAGAGCATATTCTTTTTTCTTGTGGATGCTAAGATTAGCATATAGGGTTTTCCTGGAATAGCATTTTGATGTCCTATTGAATTGTTATCCCGTTGAAGAGGGTCATTAAAAATGAGGTAGTCCGAGAACAGCTAGCATTTTATCAATCTCAATATGAAATGCTTTTATGCGCCTCTTTTACTGTTTTGTTATTTCTCAGTCAAGAAACAGACATACCTAGAGGTTTTGATGAAAAACTATGAAAGAAACTGATTGTGGTAATATCCAACTTCACTTTTGTTTTGTCTCTTTAAATGGAAGATGTTTTATTACTACTAATAATGATGTGCTGCATTTGTTGAAATATATATGAGTTTATTTTGAGTTATCTCATGGTTTGTTGATTTTTTTTAGGGAATAGTACTTGTAATGAAAGTTGTATGAGAAATTCAGCTTTATTATTTCAAAATGAGCATTTTGTAAGTTATTTCAAAATCATATAACAATTTCATTAGACCCAACTACACGTGTAAGTTAAATGTAGTTTGGCCAATGATTTATCTCATAAAACACCATCTCATCAATGACGTGTTTGTGGATTAGTAATAACTATAAATAAACCGGGAAATCTAGATTTAACATTTCACTAATGTTTTGCATGATACTAAAGATTTTCTCACTTTCTAACTACTTTGGTGGTTTATTTTGAGAAAATAAAGTGCATATACTTTACTTTTTTGCTCCTCATACCCCTTTATATCAAATGGAAAAGATTGTCGTAAAAAATAAATTCATAAAACAGGTTAATCTCCCTGTGCAACGCACGAGAGATTTTGCTCGTTTTAAACTAAGGGAAGAAAAAAAAAAGTGGGAATAAAAAGAATTTAACATTAGGCAAACAAATACTGATCATCATCAACCTGCCAAAGGTAAAGTGTAATTTAACATGGAATAATAATAAATGCTCTCTTTCTCAAATGGTTCGACTAAATGAGTGTTTCAGTCGCATTAATTGCAGATGTCTTTAATGTATTTTATCAACCTGCAGCTTCTCTGTATGGACAGGAACAATATTTTATGAACTTTGGAATTGAACAAGATGTCACAGAGAACTGTTGTATAAGGAATAGAAAAGAGGAAACGAAATCCTATCAACGCATAAGCTGTGAAACTTGTCTTAGTTCAGAGTCTAAAAAAGCCTTGTTTTAGTCATGGCGAGAATTCATAGCTCAGCTCGCAATATGATAAAAAAGCAGCAGTAATTGACAAACTAAGAAGTTCTTCACACTTATAACATATGTCATATATTAGACCTACAAAAATAGTACTACACAAGAATCACCCCACTGCGTTCAAGGAAGTAGCAAATAAATTTTCTTAAAAATTTTAGTTCATTTTGAAAGTGCAAGTAACAAGACAACAACGGCTACTGAAAAATAACTTCATGATCAGCACTAAATATAAAGAAAACTAGCTAGTGTGTGCGTGTCTGTGTGTGTGTGTGAGAAATAGAGCAGAAGTGCAGAACTAATATCAGCATAAAATGAAGCTTCAGTACCTGCTTTGTTCCATCACTAAAGTTATGAGAACCCATCCACGAATTATGTACAAGGGGTTAAAACCATTTTTTATGGTTTATTCAGCATCTTCTTGATTCGCTTTCACATTTTAGACAGACGAACTTTTAAGTGCGTCTACCTAAGAAAGGGAGGAATGTAAATTAAATTTTATTTATTTATTGGAATTGAAGTTTGAATGATTCCACGACGTAGGCTCCTGATTTGCTTGCATTTAAAATCTAAGTTTTGATGTTATACCTAAGTTTTGCATGAATGGCTACTAAAAAGGGAAGAGTCTGATTATGAAAGTGCATGCACATACATATACGCATATATGATTTCTACGGCTTTTCTTCCTACTTTCTAAATATAAAGAGTGTTCACGTCTTCTTCTCTCCCGAAAAAGAGGTTCATTCACTGTTACATCGAACTCTGTCGTTCACTATATTCTCATAGACAATGTATAATTTGTAATAAATCTAAAAGGATTTCCTCGCAATAAATATATCGATTCTCAATCATGTACGTGGATATCTTATATATGTTCCTGGATATGAACTAGGACTTAATTGGGAGTCTAAGAAAGGAGGAATTGACCGATTTAGGATCATATATACGTCTAACTCACATTTTTAATCACTTCCTGACTACAAAACGTGCTTAATGCGCATGAAAGGAGATTTGGATTTATTTACCAAATCATATCCCCTTGAAAATGTTCCTCAATGTTCACTAGCATTCCAATGGTTAGCAAAAAACCGTTAGAACGGAATGAGATAACCGTGGCAAAAAAAAGTGAATCAACTTAAGAAAATATAGACATCATATATAAACAATGCTAAATTTGGAGCAAGCTTCCCGCCAAACTAGCTAGCAATGGTTACTAAACTGTTGAAACGTAACTATATTTATTTTAAAAAAATTGAATTGTCTGGCAACTGTTGTAAACTCGTTGCGATACATTTATATATTTTTTTAAAAAAAATAAAATCCAGATTACAAAGTTTTATAGACGGTTAGAATAAAAACAGTTACTTTTTGTTTGGAGATTTAATTTATTTAAATGTCTCTTTTTTATTAAATTATTGTACATGGCGATGGTTACCAACCGTGTCAACACCATGCCTTTTTTATTAAAATATGGAGCATTGCGACGGCTAATAAACGTGGCAATGCTCTAGCATTTTTTATTAAAATACTGGACATTTCGACAATTGATAACCGTTGGAAAGTGCATATTTCCTTCTTTTATATATAGAACTATATTCACTACAAAACACTTGCCGCTTACCGGCGTTTATTTTTGCCTCTTTCCGGCGTTTTTTCCGGCGAAACAACTCTACGGCGTTTTTGCAAATCGCCGAAAACAAAACGTGGAAAAGTTAGCACATCGGCGTTTTTACAAACGCCGTAGGATACCCACAAACGCCGAAACGCGGGATGCAGAAAATAATATAATATTCAGACATACCGGCGTTTCCCGAAACGCAGGCATGCCCATTATTTTAATAATTGACATACCGGCGTTTTGATGAAACGCCGGTATGCTATTATTTAATATAAACTTTTTCGGCGTTTGCAGAAACGCCGAAAAGTGTTTAAAAATTATTAAAAAAAATAATTTTCGTCCCAATTTAACATTAAATTGGGACGAAAATTTAGTATTATAGATATAAATAAAAAATATTAATAAATAATAATGATAGAAAAATCATATTACACATATTAAAAGAAAATAATACCTATAAGAGCAACTAAAGTATATCAAATATAAAAATTAACAATTACATAAAAATAAACAAAAATGAAGCAAATATAAATAAAAAGAGATATGAAAATAAGCAACCACCAAATGTGCAATGAGGGGGGAGCACCACTATTTATAATGATCGCTGAGAAACAAATAGAAAGAAGTAGGAAGGAGTAAGAAACGAATGAGCAAGGGAAAATGAGGGGGGAGCATCGCTATTTATAGGGAAGGTGGAGCATACCGGCGTTTATGATGGGAACGCCGGAAAGTGATATTGTATTATTATTTTACCGGCGATTTCGCAAACGCCGATATGCATGTTTTTTTTTTAAAAATAATATTTAATACTTACCGGCGTTTTTCATACGCTTAGCGGCGTTTTCAGGAAACGCCGGTATGCATGTTTTTTTTAAAAAAATAATATTTAATACTTACCGGCGTTTTTGCATACGCTTAGCGGCGTTTTCAGGAAACGCCGGTATGCATGTTTTTTAAAAAATAATATTTAATACTTACCGGCGTTTTTCGTACGCTTAACGGCATTTCCAGGAAACGCCGGTATGCATGTTTTTTTTAAAAAAATATTATTTAATACTTACCGGCGTGTTTCTTTCGCTTATCGGCATTTCCAGGAAACGCCGGTATGCATGGTTTTTTCAAAAAATATTATTTAATACTTACCGGCGTTTTGCTTACGCTTATCGGCATTTCCAGAAAACGCTGGTATGCATGGTTTTTTCAAAAAAATATTATTTAATACCTACCGGCGTTTTTAAGAATGAAAAACGCCGATATGTGTTATTTTTTTCCAAAAAAAAAAGAAAAAGAAAAGCAAATAACAAATTTTTTGATTAAAATATACATACCGGCGTTTTTGTGTCCACAAACGCCGGTATGTGTGCGCGGGAAAGAAGGCGGGAAGCGCGCGCCAAATTTTGCGGCGTTTCTTTTAGGCGTTTTTTAGAAAACGCCGGAAGGCATGCCATTTCCGGCGTTTTTGATGAAAACGCCGGAAGGTATACGCCGGAAAGCGCCGTTTTTTTTTTGTAGTGATTACATTGTCACGGTTATGTAGCTGAGGCAAAGCATACCTTTCTTTTAAATAAAAATTGTGTGGAAAATGTTGAAATTTGTTCCTATGTCATAGATGTTTTTTATTCCACTAGTTGCATATCATCATCAATTGTTAATTGTTGATGTGCATCAATGCTAAGTTTCCAACGGTTTTGAACAACTCTACAATGGTTATTTTTACCCATTATTACTTCATTTGACACGTATCAATTTCCAACAGTTACTAGAACTGTTGGAGTGACATTTCAACGGTTAGAACCGATGAAATGTTTGAAATTGTAATAGTTGTTGAACTTTTCAGGGAATTAGCTTGGATGACTGAAAAGAGGGTCTATTTAATATTTTACTTACTCCCTTTAAGTGGATGTATTCAGGCTGATATGAATCTGCAGATATTATTACTGTGAATAGATTCTGCCTAAATTATCAAACGTGCAATATACCTATATGAATTTGTTCTCGTCATCATTTTTTATTATCCCTAATCGATTATGTTTAAATGAAAGAGGATATATATAACCAATGCATATGACTATGGAACATATTTTCCTCTCCTCAATATTGATAAGATACTGCTTGGAATATTATCAATCAAATAGTCTCAGGTGTGTTTGTGTGTGTTGTTCGCGTGTAAGAACCTTGGACTGTATGTCAGCTTATACATACTCTATAATATGAATGTTAGCAATAATTTCGCATGCATGTGCAGTTCATCGGCAATTCTAGCTCCATTATAATAAATATGATCAAATGATATACAATATATACACACACACACACACACTCAAAAATTTCAATTGAAAGGGGTTGTACACTCTTTATACTAGTTATTCTATATATATATATATATATATATATATATATATATATATATATTGTTGATGCACAATATAGGGGAACTATTGAATATGAAAGAATAATCGAAATACTTTATTAATAATATGATTGAATACAATGAACGGGGTCACCGGCAACGGTGGTTACAAATATGGGCGTAAATGCCTTGATCGCAAAGTCTTAATTCAGAGTACAATGATAATCAGAGAGAAGAATACAGAGCAAGAGAGAGAGAAAGATTGCAGAGAATTGATTGTGTGTTTCTGAATGAGTTCGTGGCCTTCTTATAGTTAAAGCTCAGTCCTGGTGGTTGCGAAATCATAGGCGGCCGTTATGGGTAAGAGACGTTGCACGTGCTCCGAAAAAGGTGGGCGACTGCTCCGAAAAAGGTGGGCGACCAAGTCAATCTGCTTTATTGCCGTTGGTGATATCGTCCTTGACGCCCATAGGGCGTCTATCTCGCTATTGGACTTCCACTGTCGCTAGTGATGTTATCTTCGACGCCCTGAAGGCGTCTATCTCTTTATTGGGCCTCTGTTATGGCCCAAGCCCATTAAGGTGTAACGGTGTATAACATTAGTCCCCCCACTTCTCAATGCTGACGTCAGAAAGTATTGGGAAGTAGCGGTTATCCCACGTCCAACGGCCCAGATCTTCGCTTATGTTTTCCCTCTCAAATCAACTACCTAGATGGTTTTACTAAATTAACGCCGTAACTTAACGACGTCTGACGGTTCGCATATACTCGATTTCGACTGTTCATTTTCCCACTTCACTTCGCAGACGTTCTTCTTCTCTATTCCTCCAATACTTAGAAAGATTGAAACTTTGTTCATTCGCTTGCATCAACACGTCATCCTACTTTCTGCGAAGGTATCTTCTTACAAAAATCTTATCTTTTTACTATTAACATGAGTAAATTCGTAGTAATGTCATCGCCCTCTGATTCTGAAAAAACTGCTTCCGATCAAGTTTATATTTCTGAAAATTCCCATTCTAGTGCCTCTTCATCTTCTAGGAACCCAGATAATGTAATAGACTTAGAAACAGAAATCTGTGATGATAATCGCCTAGATATTATTCCTTTTGTAGATCCCTCCGATGGGAAGAAAACCTTACGTAGTAGAAAATCTTCTTTATCTGGTAAATACTTAAAGATCTATGATAGTCGATACCAAGAATGGGTCGATGCTGGTTCATCGCCCTCCACTAGTTCTGGGAGGAAATATAATCCCCAAATCAATAATGCCCCGTATGCTTGCAAAACTGGGGGCTTACCAACGTCTAGGGCCAACATCCTAAACGATGTCAAAGAAACTCATCTTAGGGTCTTAGAAATTTCGAAGATGTCATCCCTCTACTACTTTGACCCAAGAGTACCCTTTAGGTTGCCTGAAGTCGGGGAGGCTCTTGATTCTTGGTCTAGCGACACAATTTCTTTAAGTTTTGAAAGTTTTCGCTATGTCAATCTCTTTCCTCTTCCAAACATAGCTTTAGATCTCTGTGTTTTTTATGAAATCTCCCCTTCTCAACTTTCTCCTCATGCCTGGCGTCTCATTGCCATGGCTGAGTTAATGTTTCATGAAATAGGAGTCGACTTAGATATGTTCGATCTATTCGGCTCCTATAAGCTTCAAGAAATTAGGACGGGCGTCTACTCTTTCATCCAAGCCAAGGAAGGGCTACCAACTTGGACGTCTGGGTCACTACCCAATGATCGTCAATGGGACGTACGATTTGTAATGGTGCCCTTCCAATCCGTCGCCCAGGAGGACTATGTAACTCCAATGTGGCGTCGCTTAAGTAAGTCGTTGTCTCATTCAATATTTTTTTTCATTGCACTTGTCATCTGATTTATAATATCTTAATCATTTTACAGGTGCATACGAGTTGAGGATCTCCCCGCGCACCAATAGCGACACCAAAAAGAAAATCAAGAAAATCCTCCAGATTCCCGCAGATCAGCGGAATTTTAAAGCCATGATGGAAAGTAAGTCACCTTACGTCTATATTCTATTTACTTAATTCAAGTATTTTCATCTTAGTCGTCTTACTCTTTTTCCTTTATGTCAATCAGGAAAGAAAGTGATCCCCAAGGCTTCTGAGCAAAAGATAAATAAAGAAGCTCTCCTCAAAGCCAGGGCACAGCGGCTGGAGAAACTTAAGGCCAAGAGGGGGGAGTATGACGCCGAGGCAAGGAAGGAAGGACATGATCCACTTGGCGTCCCCCCCCCCAAATCCTGAAATTGTTCCAGCTCCCTCTCCTCAATCCAAAAATAAAAAACTTGTTTCTCTTGCAAACAAGGAAGTTGTCGCTCAGGGAAAAAGGCCGGCAGAAGCGCCCGCCAAAGAGCCTGCCGCCAAGAAATCAAGGGCGTCTAAGTCTACAAAATCCGCCAAAGTCAAGGGCGATAAAGAGGACTCTGGCGAGGTCGCCTTGTCTTTTCCTCCCAACTCTTCTGTCAGAAATAAGGAAGGGTGGGACGACGTCTACTCGGAATTAAATAAACTAGAATTTGAGTACGACAAAGCCGCCTTAGAGTCTCTTGGGAGGAAAGAGGCTTTCAAGAAGGCCGTCCGCCATCAAATGAAGGTATTCTCACTTAATCATTTATTAACTTGTTCTGTCTTTTTAACATTGGATGTCTCTAATTATTTTTGTTCTTTTTATTGTCAGTCCCTACAAGTCCTCCTCCATTATGCTGAGGAGAACGATGATGATAAGGCGACTCTCGTCGCTCAAAGGGACGCCGCTCTAGCCGACAGAGAGCAATTGATGGCCGATTTAAAGTCGGCCCTGGCCTTTAAAAAGCAAGCCCATGAAGATAGAAGGAGGGCTGAAGAAATAATGAAACGCTCTGACGCCAAACAAGAAGAGCTCAAAGCCACCATAGAAAAATTAAAGGCTGAGCACTTCAAAGACGTTGAAAATCTTAAGGATTACGTCAACCAGGCCAGAGCTGAGTCGTCGGCTAAAGATAAGGAGATCGAGGCTCTCAAGTCGGCCAATAACAAGTGGGAAGTCGCCTATCACCAGTTGGAGGAAGATATGAGTCAGATGTCTGAAAATTATGAGACTCATATCTTAGAAGTCGATGCTCGCGCTCGAATGGAACTCATGAAAGAATACAAGAGTGGCGAGCACGTCAACTGGAAGCCCGATGATGTCATTGACGACTACTTCCAACTTTTTCCTGAAGAAGAGTCCGAGTCTAATCCTTCTCAAGAGGATAATCAAACGATCAACGAAATGAGGGCTCAGGACGTCAATCAGGGCAAGGGCAATCAAGGCAAAGAGCATGGTGGCGGCGACGACAATCAAACCAGCCAGGGGCAAGGCAGCGGCGACGCCTAAATCTTTTAATTGTAGAAATTTTCATTTTCATTGTGTACACTTGTAGAAATTTTTCATTAATGCAAACCTTGTCTTCTATCTTTATACTCAATACTCTTCGCGTCACTTCATTTATTTTCTTCGTTAAACACCCACACTTCCAACGGGTGTGGGTGACATCCTTAATCAAACGTTGGTGGTCCTGCCAGGGAATTATCAATCATTAGTCTAAACGTCGACTATCAATTAATCGAATAAAAATCACTCAATATAACTCGGGTAATATATACCTTTTCCAAATCAACTTATTATCAGCCTCTCAGGGCGTCATGTAGTCATGCCATCTCGACATCATCTTATCATCAAATTCTTTTGGTGTCAATTCATCACATTATCTGGGAAATGACATCTCACAACAAAACATCTCAAAAGATAGGGTTAAATTGCATCAGATTATCAAGTCCACAGCTGAACTAATCGTCAGACACTAGGTCTTTTAGCCGGGCTCCTCGCCTACAGGCGTTTCTCATCATTTGCATTCTTTCTCAAATAATCGTGTCAGTATCATCGTTCTTTAAATCAAATAATCAAATAACTTAGAAATAATACCTCTTTAGATGGATGGCGTTCCAACTCCTTGGGACGTCTTTACCATGGACGTCAACCAACTTATAAGCTCCAGGACCAGTGATTTCTACCACTTTGTAGGGGCCTTCATATGAAGCATTTAACTTTCCATCTTTATGCTCAGGTGTATTAGGAAAGATTTTTCGAAGAACCCAATCTCCTACTTGGAAATGGCGCTCCTTAACACCTTTGTTCCAAAATTTCGTCGCCCTTTGCTGATAGGCGGCGACTCTAATAAGAGCTTGTTCCCTACGTTCATCTAATAAATAAATCTAAATCTTGGGCTAAGTGTTCATTATTAGATTCTTCTCTAGTCCACTGTCTTCTTAAAGATGGCATTCCTACCTCTACTGGTATCATAGCTTCAGATCCATAAACTAGAGAGAAAGGCGTTTCACCAGTCGACGTCCTAGACGTCGTTCAGTACGCCCATAAGACGGCGGGCAGCTCTTCAGCCCACCTACCTTTAGCTTTATCTAGCCTCTTTTTCAAAGACGTCACTATGGTTTTATTACTAGCTTCTGCCTGCCCGTTCGATTGTGGATTTCTAGGGGTGGAAAACTTAAGTTTAATATGCCACTTATCACAAAATTTTCTAAATTTTCTTCCTATAAATTGAGATCCATTATCACATACAATTTCCTGAGGCAGACCAAATCTACATACTATATTTTTCCAAACAAAATCAATTACCTGGGGTTCTTGTACTTGGCTTAGGGCGACAGCCTCTACCCATTTGGTGAAGTAATCTGTGGCGACCAACAAGAAAACTAGTCGTCCAGGTGCTGGAGTAAACTTGCCTACCATATCCATTCCCCACTTAAGGAAAGGCCACGAAGGCACTATTACATGCAACTGTTCAGGGGGTTGTCTTGCCACGGTGCAAAATTTTTGGCAACGTTCACATTTAGTCACCAAGCTTATTGCATCTTTCTGCAAAGTCGGCCAAAAATATCCTGCTCTAGTCACCTTTCTTATCAACGATCGACTTCCACTATGGTCTCCGCATTCTCCTTCATGAATTTCTCTTAACACATAATTTGCCTCAGACGGAGAGACACATTTCAGCAAAGGTCCACCGGTGAAAGTTCGTCTATAAAGATCATCGCCTATAGTAGTAAATCTGGCAGCTCTAACAACTATTCGTCGCGCTTCATTCTTATCTGAAGGTAGTTTACCCTGCAATAGATATGAAAGCAAAGGGGATCGCCAATCCCATGTCAAACTGTTATTCAACACAATTCGATTATTTACCTCAATTGCCGGTGTTTTCAGATAAAACAGTGGGATTTGTTTTGTCTCCACAACTTCTATAGACGACCCAATATTGGCAAGGGCGTCTGCCTTCCGGTTGTCTTCCCTACCTATTTGGGTAATCTTCATAGCGTCAAATCGCGTGGTCAAATCAGACACTACATCCAGATATTTCTTCATTCTTTGGTCTTTTGCCTGATAAAAACCATTGATTTGTTTCGAAACTAACTGTGAATCACTCTTCACTTCCAAAACTTTCGCACCCAATTCTGATGCTAACTTAAGTCCAGCTATCAGGGCTTCATATTCAGCTTCGTTGTTTGTCGCCTTAAAACCACATCTTATTGCCTGGACAATTTGTTCACCATCGGGGGTTTCAAGCGCGATACCCAGTCCACTTCCTTTTACATTGGAAGACCCGTCTACATGGAGGATCCAGGGCGACAAGTTCACCTGTTTCTTAATAGAAAAAGACTCATTGTTAGCTGTTACCTGAAGGTTAGGACTAAATTCCGCCAAGAAATCAGCTAGGATTTGTGATTTGATAGCTGTTCTTGGGGCATAAGAAATATCAAATTCACTCAGCTCAATCGCCCATTTCACCAATCTCCCAGATAAATCAGACTTATGGAGGACGTTCCGCAAAGGATAGTTTGAGACTACCACAATTGGGTGGCACTGAAAATACGGCCTCAACTTCTTAGAAGACGTTACTAAGGCGAGAGCAAGTTTTTCCATCATTGAATATCGCGTCTCCGTATCTAACAAGGCTCTGCTAACATAATATACTGGGCTCTGTCGCCTATCTTCTTCCCTAACAAGAACTGAGCTCACAGCATTAGAGGCGACAGACAAGTATAGATATAAGGTTTCACCTGAACTTGGCTTAGAAAGCAAAGGGGGGCTCGTGAGATATTCTTTCAAATCCTGAAGCGCCTTTTCTGCGGCGTCGTTCCATACAAACTCCTTATTCTTCTTCAATATATCAAAGAATAGTTGGCACCTTTCAGAAGATTTAGATATAAATCTGGTTAAAGCAGCAATCTTACCCGTCAAACGTTGGACGTCCTTCACACATTTGGGTGATGGGTTTGTTTCTATCCCTCTCTTTGACACCAAATATCCTAAAAACTTACCAGACTGCACCCCAAAAGTGCATTTTTCAGGATTGAGTTTCATGTTATACTTCCTCAGAAGATCGAACGTCTGCTGCAAATGGTTAATATGGTCTTCCGCTTTCAAAGATTTGACTAACATGTCGTCTATATAAACTTCCATCGTCTTCCCAAGTTGGGCGGCGAACATGCGATTGACTAACCTTTGGTATGTTGCACCAGCGTTTTTCAAACCAAAAGGCATTACCTTGTAACAATAAGTTCCACGATCTGTGATAAAAGAAGTCTTCTCTTGGTCGTTAGGATGCATCAAAATTTGATTGTACCCAGAAAAGGCGTCCATAAAACTTAATAGTTCGTGTCCTGATGTTGCGTCTACTAGGCTGTCAATGTGTGGCAAAGGAAAGGAATCTTTTGGGCAGGCTTTGTTCAAGTCTGTGAAATCGATACACACTCTATGCTTACCATTTTTCTTTGGGACGACTACAACATTAGCTAACCAATCAGGGTATTTCACTTCTCGAATAGACTCAATCTTCAATAATTTCTGGACTTCCTCATTAACAATTCTATTCCTCTCTGGTGCAAATTTCCGCCTTTTCTGTCTGATCGTCTTGAATGTAGGGTCGACGTTCAACTGATGTTCAATGACGTCTGGGCTTATACCTGTCATATCATCATAGGACCAAGCAAAACAATCTAAGTTACTTGTTAGAAAAGAAATTAGTTCCCTTCTTACCTCAGGAACTAGGTCCATTCCTATGGACAAAAACTTTTCAGGGTTTTCAGTATCTAAAATGATTTTTTCTAAATTATCGTCTTCCTCCTTTGTCGCCATGTCCATAGGAATGAACGCCTGTAGTTGCTATGCCGATGGAGGAGATTGTTCCAAGCCTTTCAATGCTGCTTGGTAACATTCTCTTGCCATCCTCTGGTCGCCTTTGATCTCTCTCACACCCCAAGGTGTAGAGAACTTAATTGATTGATGTAACGTCGAAGGGACTGCCTTCATCTGATGAATCCAAGGACGTCCTAATAAAGCATTGTAAGTGGTCGGGCAATCCATTACCTGAAACTTGACTAAAGCATTAATTCCAGCAGCAAAAGTCATCAAAGATATTTCTCCAATCGTCCTATCTGGTGTTCCATTTCCAAATACTAAGACAGTTGGAGCCTTAATTATTTGGGATTCTAATTGTAATTCTTTGACAGTTTGCAAATAAATAATATTAACGGAACTACCTGCATCAACTAATATTCTTTTAGTCAAACAATTAGCTATTAGTAAAGATATTACCAGAGCGTCGTCGTGCATCTGGACGTTCTGAATATCAGCGTCGTTGAAGGTTATTGGACCTTCAACCACCTGATCATTACTCACATTACCATTAATCCACTCCAATTCTTTTGGCAAAGACCTTGCATGTCGCTTTGCAGCGGAGTAAGACATCTCACTTATTGCCGACCCCCCAATGATTGTGTTAATTGTTCTGACGGCCTGCGGGGGTTGAGCCGGGGCGTTCTGCCTTTGATCTCTACCAGAGCGTCGTCATGCATCTGGACGTTCTGAATATCAGCGTCGTTGAAGGTTATTGGACCTTCAACCACCTGATCATTACTCACATTACCATTAATCCACTCCAATTCTTTTGGCAAAGACCTTGCATGTCGCTTTGCAGCGGAGTAAGACATCTCACTTATTGCCGACCCCCCAATGATTGTGTTAATTGTTCTGACGGCCTGCGGGGGTTGAGCCGGGGCGTTCTGCCTTTGATCTCTACCTGCATTGTTAGTAGTATTACTCTTAAGGAGATGTTGTAAGTTACCATGCTTAAGTTGGAAGGCAACTTCTTTTCTGAACCTCCAACAATCCTCTGTTCGATGGCCGACGTCTTTGTGGTAGTCACAGTATCTAGTGGTGTCTCTCTCATTGACAGGCGTCGTCATAGGTTTAGGCCATTTCACCCTATCCATCTTTTCAAATGCACTTACCATTTCAGCTGATCCAATGGACATGTTGAACTCTTCATATCTAGGAGGGGGTGGGTCCCTCTTCTGTTTGTCGCCCTGCTCATTATTGTTAGTATAAGGGTGAAAACGAAAATTTCTACCTCGTTGCCGTTTGGAACGGCGGTCTGTGGATCCCAAATTATTTTGTTGTTGATTAGCTGTCTTTTCCACGTTTGTGGCAATCACTGAATTAGCGGGAAGACTGGTTGTCGCCAGTCCCTGATTCATTTTAAGGGCATGATTTCTACTGGCGTCGTCCTCTTGAAGATTAATATGGGACCACACGTATGATTGGACTTCTGGCCAAGTTGTTACCCGTTTCAAAACCAATTCTTGATAGAGGCCGCAAGTGGGTGGCAATGCTCTCTTAAACGCCTGCACAGCAATGTTAGGATCACAATTTGGAATACTTACCATTTCTGCCGTAAACCTTTTCAGAAGGTCTCTGTATGACTCGTCCGGCCTCATGACAATTCGATACAAGTCGTCTGACGTCTTAACCATGACTCTGCTGCTTGCAAATTGTTCAACAAAGATGTCAGTTAAATGACTAAATGAAGTTATTTTACCTTGGGGGAGATTGGTCCACCACATCAAGGCTGGGCCAATCAAACTTATACCAAATCCACGACACATAGCAGCATGTCGTTTGTCGGCTGGGAGGACCGCTGCTAGCATAATCTGCCTGTATTGGGCCAAGTGTTGGTCTGGATCCGACTTGCCATCATACTTTGGCATGGTAGGAAAAGCAAATCTTTCAGGTAGATCAGCAAACGCGATGTCGTCTATGAAGGGCGACTCTGAATAACTCCCTAAACGGGCTGCATCAAGTGGCTTTTGAACACCTGGAATCGAGTACATCTTTTTCTTTATCTCAGCGACCTCCTTCTCCATTCGAAGGGCAAAAGAGAGAATTTCGTCTTCCCTCTTTTGTCCTCCTTGTGGATGATTTTGAGGGATCCTTGCCTGTGACTTCTGAGCGGACTGCTCACCTTGTTCTCGACTATCATAAGACTGAGAATCGTCGTATCCCTCTTCGTCGTCTCTACCTGTTTCATCATTAGGAATATCATTATTGTCAGTATTCTTACCTTTATTACCTTTTTCACCATTAGGATTGCGTTCATGGTCATTTGGGTTTGGCACTTGGCGAATCTCCCTTTCAGGTCCGCTCTGCCTTCTTTTGTTTTTTCTGGATTCTAAACCTGCTAAGTGCAGTTTCAATTCATTGTTTTCTTCCTCCAAACGTTTCATCCTCTCAGACTGAATTCCTGCGGATTGTTCGAGACGCTTCATTTGTTCAGACTGAGAGGTCAAGGCTTCTAGGACTCTTTGGAGGTCAGTGGAAGAACTAGTTGGCTTGGAAACAGGCTTTGGTTGCTGTTCCATCTTAAAGTTCAATCGGCTCGCTCAGAGAACGTGAAACTTTTAGAAATAATGTTGCCGGAGTCCCCACGGTCGGCGCCAAAATGTTGATGCACAATATAGGGGAACTATTGAATATGAAAGAATAATCGAAATACTTTATTAATAATATGATTGAATACAATGAACGGGGTCACCGGCAACGGTGGTTACAAATATGGGCGTAAATGCCTTGATCGCAAAGTCTTAATTCAGAGTACAATGATAATCAGAGAGAAGAATACAGAGCAAGAGAGAGAGAAAGATTGCAGAGAATTGATTGTGTGTTTCTGAATGAGTTCGTGGCCTTCTTATAGTTGAAGCTCAGTCCTGGTGGTTGCGAAATCATAGGCGGCCGTTATGGGTAAGAGACGTTGCACGTGCTCCGAAAAAGGTGGGCGACTGCTCCGAAAAAGGTGGGCGACCAAGTCAATCTGCTTTATTGCCGTTGGTGATATCGTCCTTGACGCCCATAGGGCGTCTATCTCGCTATTGGACTTCCATTGTCGCTAGTGATGTTATCTTCGACGCCCTGAAGGCGTCTATCTCTTTATTGGGCCTCTGTTATGGCCCAAGCCCATTAAGGTGTAACGGTGTATAACATATATATATATATATATATATATATATATATATATATATATATATATATATATATAAGTATTTGGCAATGAAAATATAGTTTGAACAATGCATTTCATGCATACAAAATGACGAGTAGACAACGTGAGGGAAAATGCATGAGAATGAAATAACGACATAGAGGGCTAGCTAGTTGTCACGTTCATCCGGATCCGGTGTAGGAAGCTGGTTGAGGTCAAACGGAAGGTTGGTGTGATTAGGCTTGCGTTGGTTCTGATCATCATGGTTAATCGTGTAAACATGATCACCATCACAAGCAGGCTTATCTATTGGGCTGTTCAGATCGAAGGCATGAAGAGTGGGTTGTACATGTTGATGAGCAGATGAAGAAGAAGAAGGCTGCTCAACATTATAATTATCTGATGAGGAAGAGTGGTCGGTTTGAAGATGGAGGAGCAAGTTGGAGAGAGTGGAGAAGCGTCCCTCACAGAATACACAAGCAATAGTTTCATTCCTTCCTTCTGCCTCCTCCTCCTCCTTCATCTTCTTGTTCTTCAATATTTCCTCATCATCATGATCGCCTTCTTCCCTCAACCTTTTTCCTTTGTCTGTAGGATTATTGGAGGTTGGAGAAGGGGAAGGAGAGCTGTTGAAGGAAGAGTGTTCACTACTGCTTTCCATGGTTATATATGTCGCTCTTTCAATACCCTCTCTCACTGTTCTTTCATAACATATGTATATGTGTGTGTATATATACACTCGCTATTTGATTGGTACACGAAAATATGATTAGTGAGTGAGTGAGAAGGCTTATGGTTATTGTGAACGTTTCAGATTTGATGCTCATCATTTGGACAACGAGGAGGAGGAGTACAAGAAGAATAGAGTAATAGGTAGAATTCGTGGGAATATACAAAGTGCCACTATATTTAATTTGTAATGGTGGGGATTTTTAGATATTATTTGTTTCCATTATTTGAGCTTGTATTTTAATCGGTGAACTGAACCTCCACTTCCCAATTTGAACGCCTTTCCTTTCAATTTATTACCTTCCAATATTTTCGTTTTTTGTTTTCACCACAACATTTAATTTGTTCCTTTTCGCGACCACTATTCATTACTCCCATTTTCCTATCCAAGCTAAGTCATGGTACTGATGATTGCGATTGTGCTCACGCCATTCATTTAGTTACCCTATATGTCCATATGTATATACTACTGGCTATGGATAGTTTTTCATCCTTCCTTTTCAAGACGTGCCGCACCAAACCAGCTGGTTGCTCTTTAACACACGCTACTGTTTTATTTCTTTCACTTTTATATGTTGGCATTTTGTTACATGTACATTTCTCCCAAAATATGCTTTATTTAGTATCTTGTATTCCATCCACTCCTAAATATAAGAGATCACTTTGACGTTTTTGTGGAAGTTTTTTTTTTGGCCAAACGTTTTTGTAGAAGTTAAAAAACAAATTATACCATAAAATTATAGTATATGTTACATGACTACCGAAAATGCTGTAGTTAATAACTTATATTCCCTCCACTCCTAAATATTAGAGATCACTTTGACGTTTTTGTGGAAGTTAAAAACAAATTATACCATAAAATTATAATATATATCACGTGAAATTATACTATTGATTAGTTTATAAGTAGAATACAAATCTTTGAAGGAAAATATAACAATAGATAGTTTTAAGTTATTAATTTTGCATGTTTGATTTCTAAACATGAAATTTTCAGTTAATAATATACGAGAGGAGAACAGCTTGCTCTATCGCAAGGACAGCGAAGTAGAAATTAAAAAGAGGATCATAAGTCTATAAAAAAAAGATCATAAAAATAATAATATTAAAAAATGAGAGCGCCTTTTTACGCTAGAATAGGAGAGGACTCACCTCCCAAACAGGGAGGAATACAACTTTCATTAATCTCAATTAACCAAGCAAAGCACACAAAATTGTCATCTCAATTAACCAATTATTCATTGTAAAAAGCACCCTTAAACATCCATGCACAGCTCATGGCCACCCCCGCCCTTAATGTATTTTATTTTAATGTCGGGTTTTATCATGTCTCGAATGATGGAAACGAATGACATTATGAAAACAAAAAAACAAAATAATAGTTGGATAAACAATGCTATACTAAATGAACGACTGCACCAGTTTTAGCACCCTACTTAAGATTTTCCCAGGTCCGCAAACACAAGTGAAACGGGATTATTCCCACAAACGAAGGTTTGAAAATTACTACGACCATTTGAGCAGGAATAATAGAATTGTAAACGTTTTTCCATACACTGCGGATGTATACGTGAACTCTAAATTTGACAAATTTAGCAAATAATTGATATGACACAATGTAACATTAAAGTATGGAGATGAAGAAAAATAGGACTATCGAAATTCCAGATGAAGGAAAGGGAGAAATCACAGACCAATAGTACAACCTCCTACACCAACATCTCAGCTATGGCAATCATAATTTTTTTAAAAAAGGATTTCAGATTTTATTTATAACCGAGTTCAAAAGAGACCGGTCTCAGCTGTCCACATGATGGACCTGTGCGATGTACTACTGGCCAGTGTTGCCCAGAAGCCGTTCAACTGCTGCGTGAACATTCCCTTGAGTAGCTATAAGTGCTCGAATGTTCTCTTGCGTATCAAAGAAGCCCATCTCTTGAAGCTGTGACAGCTGGGTTGCATACAATTGCTCCGGTGGCTCTGATAACATAACAATGTGTTAGCAGTAAACAAATCTTTTCTTAAATCAGTATTTAAAGGGGGAAAACATTCAGAAAAGCACAGGACAATAATGCTTTGCTCTGAGAAGATAACAATGTCTTAGCAGTATACAGATATTTTCTTAAATCAGTATTTTAGGGGGGGAAACATTCAGAAAAGCCCAGGACAACAATGCTAACCATTTGATCTGTTTGGAACAGCAAGGCTACCAGTCCCAAGTCCACCAAACATGTTCATCAACATCTCCAAACCTGAGTTATTCATCGTTCCTGCGATTAAAAAGATTCAATACTAATTAGGGCGATATCCATCTGCCTGTGCTTTCTGCAAGCCAGCAAGCAACTGAACGAAGATTGCATCCTACAGCATGGCCACCCACCACCCTTCCTCTTTGATGGGTGGAGTTACATTTAATGTATGCCTTTTAGGTGGCCTTTCAAACATTATCATCTTGATCTCCTTATTTTTTATGTTCAATAGCGCACCCTAATTTCCTACATTTGGTACAGTGATAATAAAGATTATGATGACTTGCGCCAACCCAAGATATTACCAAAAGGCATGGGTCACGTCTTTATTTATGATATCTCAAACTGTTCAAAAACAGCAAGCATATTACATCACACTACTATTAACTTCCTTAAATCTAAGGATAATACCAAGTGTCTCCACTCTATATTACAGTTGTCACGCCAAAAGATCTTACAAATAGTAAAACATTAATTTATTAGAAACAGGAGAGACCTGCTTAAAATTCAAGTAAATCACTAATCTACTCCTTGATAGGTTACTCCCTTTTCAATTTAGAGCACCTACACATTGATACCCCAATCAAAATAGTGTCTACCATTAAGAAAAATTAGAATCTCAAATGACCACTAACTAATGAAATAATCTTATTAAGGTACTTCCAACACAAAAACAAGCGAAGATTTCAGAATTAGAGATACACATTATATCTGGAGAGACCATTTTGACTGGCAGAACGTTCAATAGTTTAGATTGAGAATCTTAAACTATACATGTAAAATTGAGAGAAATGTAATCTTTAAGTATTTACTCAAAAAAGTGTAAACCAAATTGATGTTAAATGGATAATGGTAAAGCAATACAGATTGCCAAAGCAAAGTTATAGCTTCGAGATATTCCAAATCAAAACAGACAACCCATAGCATTATACAAAAAAACAACCAGGATGCAAAATATTGCTTACCAGTGCCTCCACCAGTCTGACCTGATTCCCTGCAAGAACGAGCCAGAATAATATTTTAACTTAGAACCACAGAAAAGCCAATATTGGCAAGAAAGCCAGGACATAATGCTGAAGAATAACATATCATGCCAGCTACCATGTCAAGAAAGCCATCACTAAACTAGTCACATTGTTCTGATAAAAAAAACTAGTCAAATTCAGCTAACATTAGGAGTGTCACACTGACATAAAAGATTCAGCATTCAGTTTTATTTAATATTCTTTTGAAAGACAGAAGACCAATAAAAATAACCTTTATTCTGGATTGTTTGTGGATAAAAATTCAAAAACCCCTGTTTCAGGAATAATAACCAGTAATCATGATAAAAGATGAAACTAGAATAATAAATTACTGAAGCAATTACAACAAATGATCAATATGCTGCTTAAGGTAAATCAGAAGATATGCCTAGGCAAAGGCAATATATTGCATTGGACACTAAGCCTGACCAAACAACTACGGCAACAAGTAATTGGGCTAAGGAATTGAAAGGTTATGGCGATTATGCACTCATGGAGAAATTTATTGTAAGATCTTGCTTCTTTTCACAACGCTTATAAAGTATAGCCAAATGCCATGTAAGAGTGGCAAGGGAAGTTTGTTCCATTACTTACTGTGTTGACGGTGACCGACCAAGCTGCGAAAGAAGAGTTTGCTGGAAAGACAAGAGTTGCTGCAAGTGAAAAATAGGTAAAAGGAAAGTCAGAAAATTGCTTAATAGAAGAAAATGAAAAGCCCAGTCACTATTCACTAAGGCAAGCAACGCCACCTCTCTATCATACTCAATCACGTGTAAAAAAATCAAGATTTTCTACTGAGAAAAACAATATAGTAGAAAGTACAAAAACGAAAATCATTTAGCTAAAAGGGCTGCTCACTAACAAACATTTTGACCTATGCTGACTACAGCAACAAGTTCAGGTACTAAGAGTATTAAAAGGGTCAACTCAGTTCAAGTCTCCACTTGGTGAGGGTAATAGGGAAGGGAATATACTAGGCATGCAGCCTTATCTCTACTTTATGTAGAGAGGCTGATTCGAACCCACGATCTCATACCCCACGGCAAGCAAACTTACCGTTGAGCAAGTTGGCCCTTTTCTGTCCACATAGGTAACTATTGAAAAAAAACTAATAGAATTTACCACGTAAGTATGCAATATGCATAAATTGCAACTTGATCAAATTGACCAAGTTTAGCCATTGAAAAGAATACCACAAAAAATATGTCTACCTGCATTGTTTCAGGTGAAGACAACATGCGAAGGAGCTCGGGATTTTGCATCATTTCTCTAATATGGGAATTTAGATCTGGCATGCCACGTTGGTCAGGATTGACACCGAGCATCTAATGGTAAATTGAATTGTTGAGTCAGTTTAGTACATGTACAAAATGCCATGTATTAGGTATGTAAAGTTCCTGCAAATACCTGGTTCATAGCCTGAGGATTGGAAAGAAAACTTTGCATCATTTGTGAAATAGCTGGGTTTTGCATTAATTGGGTTAAAGAGGCGGCGTCAGGCATAGAACCAAGCAGACCTTGATAGTCCTGCAAACCAAGCTCTCTCAAGCCAGCAGGTGCCTGCTGCCTAGTGTCCCCACCAGTAGTTGTCCTTGCAGTGTTATTTTGAGCACCTCCAGCTGCAATGATTAACATCAATCAGCACTAAACTTGCCCCAATCAACAAAAACACTCATCTATCAGCTATATAATGGAGAGAGAAAAATTGATGAGGAAATGCCCTTCTCTGTAGTAGAGGGAAAGAAAAAAATAGCTTACATCCCGTAGAGGACCAAGGATTAGGGAGTGGGTTAGTATTTGGGGAGGGAGAACCAGCAGTTCCTTCGGCACTGGTAGTAGAAGGATTAGCAGATCGATCCCTGGCTTGTCCACCTTGAGTGCCCAAAAGAGCAGCAAATGGATTAGAGTTGTCATTTCCTGTATTACCCGCCATTGTTGTGGCATCTAAAAATGGCTCTTGCACATTTTCATACATGCGTCTCAGCATGTTGAATCCCTCAGGAGAAGATTCAATGTTGCTCATTGCTCTGTCTGTATTTCTCATCATTTCACGCATTATCTCAGGGTTTCTTGTAGCTTCGAGAGTTTGACGGAGAGTGGCTGGATCATTAAGTATGTGTGCTAGCTCAGGGTTTCGGTCCATAAGTTCCCGTAATTGTGGATTGCTCATGATAAAACTCCGCATTATCTCAGGATTATTAAGTAGATTCTGTATAGCAGGTGTGTTCATCATTTCTCTCATCATATTAGGATTAGACATAAATGACTGCTGCATTTGTTCAGGATCCAGAAGGCCTGCTCCAAACAAGCCATTGGCGCCACTTCCCCCAAGACCATTGATGCCTAGTCCAGGAAAAAGTGAATCTCCAAAACCAGAACCTCCAAGACCACCGACCCCACTTTCATTAGCTGCACCTCTTGCATTATTCGTTGGGGTATTTGTAGCACTGGTATTGGTACCACCAGCTGAATTGGCCGCAGCAGCTGGGGCAAAGCCACGGACCAAATGGACAGTATGATCTGCCTCCAAACCTGACAAATATGAGTAGACAATCAAATCATATTAGCTCATCCACAAATCCGCTCTCAAGAACTTACGAAACTGAATGAGGTCAAGATCAAAGTTATAGCAGGCAAAAAATAAAAGCATAATTTCACTAAGCCAGCTTCCCCATCTAACATCTAAGTACCCATTGTACACAAACTCAACATTTTGAAATTGGTCAATTTGTTGGCAAGCCAGCCGCATAATAATCTCATAATCTTTTGCCAACAGCATGAATATCACCCTGAAATCGTATAATTTATGCAAGCCATAACTTGAGGAATGGCAGCAGTAAAATAGGGTAACAATTATTTGTCAGTTTCAAGCTAAACAAAGGTTCGATGCCCATCCAAACATCATTCAATCATTTAAATCATAAATACTCCTATTCATAACCATTCTTAACAATATGCCTCAATAACTTGTTCGTACTTGTTATTAAAAAGTGAAGCCAATTGTAACACAAAAGCAATGAACGTAAAGCGATGGTCACAGTTACAGAAAACATAATAAATTAGAATAAGAAGGGAGGTGAAAATGGAAGGTGGAGGAGGATACCGTAGGTGTGGAGAATTTGATCGTCCTTTAAGATGCGGCCCTTGTAAATGAGGCGCTGTTGATCGGCGGGGATGTCACAATTACGGGCGACAAGGTCCTTGAACAGTCCGACGGTGGAATCGAGGGTGATTTGGACGCAGAATTTGGAGCCATTGGAGCACCGAATGTTGATGTTAACGGCGTCAGAGGGCTTCGCATCCTCAACGGCACTGTCGCCTCCCATGGTATGCTGCTCCTTCCCAGATGCGGGAGGCTACGCTTCTCGCCGAATAAATAAATAGATAGCAGAAAACAGCGAATTAAAGATCCGAGGCAAGGGGAATTAAAACCCTAACCCTACCACGATCGAAAGCCAAATCGCAGTGGTTGGAGAGAAGAGAAGACCAAGATTGGATTGGATTGGCAAGAGAAGAGAAGAGAAGAGAATGATTTTGAGGGAAAAGGAGAGAAGAGGAGAGGAGAGGAGAGGCCAGAAACAAAATAAAAGAGATCACTTTTAAGTTCCAACCAGGAAGGAAAGCATAGATGTTGGTCTTTTCCGGGAAACTAAGATCCACGCGTTCGGCCCGCGCGTCTCTCTCTCTCTCTCTCTCTCAAGGCCCATCCTTCTACATTCGCACAAGCCCACCCCCACGCCCACCTTGTTCTCTTCTCTCTTAAGGTTCTTCTTTTTTAACACTTTAACTCCGTTTTTCAAGTTACAAAAATTTTTGTTCCAACTTGCTGAGCGTATATGTTTTTCCATGGCAAAACAACGTATGTTTTCTACTTTAATTTTGGATACGGTTTATACCTAATTGCATGCTTTTTATTAAGATATATATTTACGTCAAATGGTTCTCTAAATGCAACTTTTGTTAATAGTATGCGATTAAAAATATTGTATTGAGTCAACAAAGGTTGGTCTATCTGGTAAAATAGTTGGTTCATAACCAAAAAACTGTGGGTTTAATTTCACTGATGTGATAACCTTATTGGTGGGTTTAAATCTCATGTGACTCAACTCGTCTTAACTTTTTTTCGTTGAAAAACATTGTGTTTAGGTGGATGGTTGAGAAAAAAATCATGAAAAAAGTTGTACAAATAATCCATGCAGATATTTGATCAGAAAAAATGGATTTTGTACTTATAAACAAATATATTTTGGTATTGATATATTGATATTCATATTGTTTCATTATCTCACATTGTCTTCGTTACCTCCCATTGTCTTAAGTTGAAAGTTTCTCGTGCTATTAAAATATATTTTTAAGTAAACTCAGTTTCACACATCTTTTGTGCTCAAATCAATCACAAACAAACGTTTAAAAAAATATCTAGTTGGAAAAATGTTTATCTCCTTTTCTTTCTTATGTTTTCATTATTGTTTATCTCCTTTTCTTTCTTATGTTTTCATTATTTTACTTATTATTCAATCAATCAACATAACTTAACAATTTAATGTGAATATGGGAATAATCTTTTGTAGAAATATTTGATATTTTTGTAGAATGTGCTCCTTCCGGTGCTTCTAAATATGGAATCAATTTAGGGAAGTTGGTGTTGATTTTAAGTATAGGGGTTCAATATAATATTTCTCATTTTTCCCAAATTAAATTATTCATATAAGTAGGCGATCCTCTCTAGATCTAACAATAATCAAGTAGAAAATGAGAAGGAAATAAGAGAATATATTTGATGTTAGAAAAACACATCATGCTAGCTAATTAATATACTTAACATCATTAATTCAATCAAATTGGTTAATTAAGTCATATATTTAATACCGAATGGAATATTTTACGCAGGGTGACTTGATAAATCGGTTCACCCAAAAATTGCTTACATTGTTGAGCTATGTTTCTAATTTTTGTATTGTGAAGTTATTTACTTGTTTTCATGAATTGAATGATAATTAGTATAGGATATTTTCAGACTTCTTCATTTTTACTACTGTTAGAACTAATAAAGATCCCAACATAATTAAATTCAAACGAGCCTAATTATTGTGTGTTAGCTTTTCAATAATAAGGAATTATAGGACATTTTATCGAGTTGATAAATAAAGTCGTGTCCATAAACACAGGACATTTACAACCTCTGGGACCAGGGACTGTAAAGTTTATTATAGCATGTCAATAAACCCAAGCAAAAGTGTGGTCTTCGATTTGTTTGATATACCAGCCCCATCTCAAAAATATCTCAACATATAAGAACTTTAATTTAATCCTTTAATTTTCAATGATTAATGATATAAAATTTATTTTTAAGACAATAAGCACATTCACGTTATGAATTACTAGTGTCGTCTCCACTCCAATCTTGAGATGGATAATATTCATGCAGTCCAATATAGTTTAATTTGTATGTAAATAATGTTTTTCATTTTAGATATCAATCTCTGATCCATCTGAACTTTTCTCTAGTTTGAATTTAAATTAAACTATGACCAATGGTGTTCAGATCAATTGAAAAAAAAAATTAAAGGGAAAAAGGTTACATATTATAGCATGCATAATTCATATAACACTTATATGTTTTTTGCTCAGGAATAACGCTTATATGTTAAGCTTCAGATATATGTTGGCGTTTCACTCTATCCGATAAATAATGATGAGTAATGCCAAAACGTACTGCATTTGGCACAGCACCGTTTGCATGAATAAATATTTTACACTTTTTTTATCAATAATATTTCACACACTATGCACAGTATATCCTAAATCAGAAAGAGCAAGTTTATAGGTTACCTTTCTATATATCTACGAGAATAAAAATATCATAAAAACAAACGTATCATTTTATTGTTTAATCACACTTGAGCTCCCATGTTTTAAAATTTTTAGCAAATTTTACGTTTTTGTCTAGAGTCGTGAATATATATAGGTGTTCTATGATAAAAGAAAAAAAGAGGATATCGGTCCCAATACGTGATGCTGAACGAGACAGGCCTACAAAGTCCACACCTCGACGGGCTGACAGACATTTAGCCACAACCAGAGATTACCGATATTAGGCAGGGTTAAGATTGGCCAGCTATGGTCGTTGACATCATTTCAACCACGTATATGCTTTAGATGTGTACAATTTTATAATACTTTGATCCCTCGCATAAAGTTAACAGTAGCAAAAATACTAGGAGTAGACTATAATTTCGTTGTATTAATTTTAACAGTATATGTATAGCTAGGATAAATGCCGTGAACACATGCATCATATTTTGTTAGTTTTTAAATATGGTGTCGAAACTCTCATATTTTATGTTGCAGCTTTGAGCTACAATTAGAAAATACTCGCCAATCAGTGACTTGAGGTTTTGAATATTTTGATTATATTCTGTGTAAAGTCAGAAAACCGTTTGTTATATTGTCACTAATTCACATACACCTTTGTCAACTTCAGCTTGACAAGGATAATGAAGGCACATTTTCGCTGACTATGTCGGAAACTGTGTGTGTGTGAGAGAGGAAATTATGCCTAGCCAAGCTGAAGTTTGAGGAAATTGAAGAGTTATGAAAATTATGCCTTGCCAAGCTGAAGTTTGAGGAAAGTAATATTTTCTATATTTGTAACTGTAAATGAACCCTGTCGGCTTGCAAACAAAAAAAATGAGTATCGTGAACTCATTTTGTACTAAAATTTTAATTTGTTGTAATTGATCTTGTGTCACTTTATTCCCTACATGAAATATGTATTTTTAAAAAAAAAAATTCATGCATCGTTGTCCTTTCTGCATTGTGAAGATAAAAACAGGCAATATAACAATCTTTACTATCTAAAGGGAGGACATCTGTCAGGCTCCCTGCATGCCACCTGTCCAATTTGGCCTCTTCAATTTTTGCCACATGTCCACTCTTCCCTCTTCCTATCTCATTTCCCTATCTTCTCTTCTCTCTACACTTTTTTCAACCACCCCCACGTTTCCCACTTTCCAACATACAATTTTTTCTTACAATTTAAACTGCCATTTCCGCCTTTCTCTTCAACCTCCCCTTCGTCCTCTACCTTCTCTGATTCTCTCCGTCCACAAAATCCACTCCTACAAACGCACCAACCCTAACTCTTCTTTCTTTGCTCTCCTCATCAATGTGCGCCCCTCCTCTTCCAAAATCAACGGCTTCTACTTCCAAAATCACCCGATTTTAATCCGATTGACTCGCATTAGATTATAAACCGTCGCAGCAATATGTGAAGATTCCCTTCCTAGGGTTAGGAACTTAGGGGAAAGAGTGCGAAGGTCAAACAAAATTGAATTTCTATTCTTTCGTCTTCTTCAAATTGGTAAGTGGTAATGGGTTCTGTAAATTTATCTTTCAAACAATTTCTTTCTTTTGATTAAGTGTTTTGATTTCATAATCATCAAGGTTTTTCATCGGCTAATGTTTGGAATAACATGTACTTTATGGATTAAAATGGAGCCTTTTTATTAGGGCTTCTACAGGCAGTTTCAAAAAAATTATCCCCATCATAAATTTCAGTTAGTTCTATCATTGTTAAGCATAACTCAGACTACAAAAATTTGGGATTTTGTTGATGTTTTTGTTCTTTGTGTTTGCAAGAGACTCTAAATTGTGGTGTAGTTGGTTATTTGTATTTGGTTGTTGATTAGTTATGGATATAAAGGTAGTATTTGTGTTGAAATATTTTTTTTGTCACTGAATTATGTTCAGTGTGTCATTTTAAGGGAACAAGAACAAAGGAACAAATGAAAAGTATTGAAATTTTATACTTATGGGTCTGCTTTTTTGGTTGCAGAAGAACATGGGCAGGTGAATAACGTACAATAAAATCCTGTTTCTGAATTTTTGGTTGTGTATTAGGTTGAAATGAGTTTATCACCATCTATTGTTGTTTTCTGCAGTGCTACTGGATGTGGGTACTTGGACTGGATTGTGTTTTTCTACTTTGTTGTGCTAAAGGAGTTTGGTCTGCTAAGAGTGTTCTTATAGTTAATTATAGCAAAAAACAATGGCATATTGATACTGTACAACATTATCTCTACACTACAATCTTTTTTCCAAACTCAGTGGCATATTGATACTGTACACGATTATCTCTCTCTTCTTTCAAATGAATATAATATCGAAATTGCTCAAGCATTTAAGGCCAAGCATGCTTATTGAAATTCTGCAATATGATACAAAAGTTGCATATATGTTTTGTACTGCTACTTGTATGTGCTGTTATACTTTAATTCTTACTTTTTGAGCCTGCTATTATTATGTCCTAACTCTCTTGTGGCTTGTCACTTTTGGGTAAATTTGATTTTTACTAGGCATGACAAATATATACTTTGTACTCTTAATGCAGTATGAGGTCTTTTTTATTCTTCATCTTCCAAACTAAGAAGAATTCATCTCCAATTGAACCCTCTCCTCTTTTGTGTCTTTTTAATTATTAAGTGTAGTTCCCTATCAAATAATCCCTCAACATAGGATCTGATCTTTGTAGTTCCTACCTGCTTCCACTATAACAACTATTATTCTTATAATATTTTCTTTTTTCTAATCTTCTTCTGCCACTTCAGTTGGTTGTTAAGGTCAAGTTTGTTGTTATTGGGTTTTTTTCAAAGACCACGGCTTCTGCTTCAAACGATGCTCACAAGATTTTTAACAAATCACTGCATCATTTTTATGACTCAAAGAAAGGATAGCATTGTTTGGTGAACAATTATAAAGTTCATATTTGTAATTATAGTTTGTTAGTATTTGCCAATGATTGGTTACATTACAATTAATTGAATCCTATATGTATGTTTGAATCCTATATTTGCTAAGCCTTGTGGGTGATCTTGTGTTACACATTTTTTCAGAGCACTTCCTAACCAACAGACTCTCTACTGACTTCATTTCTTGATCTCTGCATAAATTAATTTATTATATTCGGAACTTGTATTCAAATCCTTTTTCTTCTTAGTTTTCCATCTTATATCTCTTTGTTCTTGTATTTATTTTACCAACCATCACGATGTTTTGGATGTTGCAGCAATTACACCTTCATCTTATTAGGGTATGTCTTTAACATTTGATATTATTACACATGATCTGTTTTGTACTGATTTTTGGGGTATACATTAACTATATAATTATGACTATGATATGATTCTGTAACATTTTGTTTCACTGATTTGTTATGGCTTGGATTGTTGACATGCTTTAAAGAGCCTAATGACTACCTATACTCTAATAAAGATTGTTGATATGATTTAAGATTCCAATTTTCTTTTATCAGATTCCATCCCAATAGCACCACATGTTCTCTCACTCGGCTTAATGAAATAATTAAATGATTTAAATCAAATATAAACCTATATCTTCTGGCTGCTCTTGTGTAACACATTTTATTTACATAACTTGCTTACCAACAGAGTTATTTGGAGATGCGGTTCTGTTTAAGCTATGGCAAAGATGCTGCATCATATTTTATTTTCTTGCCCCATTCTAGAATAAAAGAATAATGAGGAAGAGGATTTAGCATTCTTATTTGCATAGAAATTAAGTATTTGCAATAGAATTCATGATGCATTTTGTGGCTTTAATTTATCATCCACTTCTTGCAATCCTTTACTGAGTGCTTTGGTGAAGGAGAATAAATTTGGCCATGCGGAACAAGTGTACAAGGGTATTATCAAAAGGCGGGTTAAACCTGAACTGACCACATTTAACGTCCTCATAAGTGGCCTCTGTAAAGCCGCGAAGTTAAATAAGGCAGGAGACTTTTTTGAAGACATCAAGGCTTGGGGATTCTCCCCCATTGTTGTTATATACAATACTCTTATTGATGGATACCGCAAGAAGGGAAAGGCTGGAAGAATGTACAAGGTTCAGGCTATTTTGAAGTCACAAATTCAGTTTGTGAAATCAAACTTCCATTCACCTATAATGCTTAGGTGTATGTTTCCATGTTGTCCATAAAGTTATTTTTATCTGTGTCACTACATTTTGTATATATGTAGACTGTAGTAGGTTTAATTGGAATGTTATTTTGGTTTCAAATATTGTCATCAAGGAATTTTTTAATGTAATTTATTAAGTTAGTACTTATTTTAGATTTATATGTTACGGTATCTAAATTTTGATTGTAACAATGTCATTTATATCTATAATTCTCAAAAAATCTTTCTCAACATCCTAAATTCAAACTGGAAATTTCACTGGACTATGATGTCATTTGTTTTTTTGTTTTTTTTATAATAAAAAAGCAACAAACTACTCTACCACACCAATAAAGTTTACATAATAAACAATTCCCAAATATTATAAAAAAAACAACACATTACTCTATCACATCAATAGAGTTTACATAATAAGCAACTCACGGTGAAATACCATTTGTTTGTTTTTTGAGTGGACTAAATGACATAATATTTTTTAGGTAGGGAATGTAATGAATCATTAATTACGTGTTTGTGATTTTTTTATCAAGTCAAATTTAGTTATTCTTCTTTTTGTATGCAGGTTTAAAATCTTTGTTTCTATTTAACTTTCATGACTTTTAACATTTTAAAAGTGTATTTCTCTTATTTTAATTGTACCTTTTTCATCTCATTAATACAAAATGCTACAACTTAAGGATGTCAAAAGGAACTCCATGTGGGTTTATAAAGTGTGTATATGTGTGAATGTTGTCATGCCTAGAAAGAGCTTCTAATAATGTTTTGATTTAATTTCTTTTTTAAGTCTGCCCTCTTCTTTTTGTTTTGATAAATTCTGCCACTCTTCTTATTATTAGCCAAGTTACATAATTTTCATTCATTAAAATGTTATTTGATCCCGCGCATAGCGCGGGCTCTATACTAGTTATTGATAAGATCTAGTAATAACCAAGTTGTATATGACAGAAATATCAGCCCCTGCATTGTAACATAGTGAATCAAAATATCATTGGCCAAAAAAAAAAAACATAGTGAATCAAAATATACTCCTAGATTTATCCACGATTTTGTTCTATCGATGTAATCCTAGATGTATAACAAATTTACATCACAGATAGCAGCTAGCTAGCTTCTCACAAAATGAGCGAAATTTGATATAGCAAATTAAATCCCCATCTCTTTATGAATGAATCCATGTGCTTTAATAAGTTTTGTCATGCTCTGTATGTGCTTCTCTTCAATTCCCTTAATATAACAAATTAAATCCCCATCATCTTTTTATGAATAAATCCATGAACTGCCTTTGTCTTCCATATTTGTCTATTTGAGTCCTTAATCCACGTTAGTTTCGCCAACCGCACTACTACCTTTGATGAGTTTCAAGCCCCCACAAACGCACACGTTATACTATCTAATCTCTACCTTATCATAACACGGTATACTCTCTACCTTATCATATTCACGACTTAATCAAATGCGATTCTTATACGTAATATTACAGAGCTTGTAGATTGATGACATCCCACAAGGCAACAACGACTGGGAAACATAAGGACATGCAAATATCTCAAGCAACGGGATATTCAAGATGTAGAATCAAGACCAAGAAGCAACATCTATTAAGTTCCAAATACATCTTAAAAGATCAACATGTTGAAAGTAATTAATTACTAAGCCAAATAAAAATTAAAATGTCCTATGGCTAGATCATCTCAACGAATGAAACTCTCATACGACTCACCAGGCCACTACCTATACATTATAACGTAACCTGCACTATGAATATTGTTTTTAACTTTTTATACATATTCCCAACAAACGATTATAATTATTTCCAAATCGGAAGATCATTTCAGCTCATTAATTTAAAAAATTGGATGACGACGTACACTAATAAATTGAATTCAATGAAATTACATAACAAAATATATATATACAAGTAAAAATGTGATATTATATTGATACATGGTATAAACATGCCAAGAGTTGGATAGCTCAGGTAGAAAATATGTTGTTTACAATAATGTACTCTATTTGTCTTAAATATAAGACTTACTTGGGAAGTTAGCCTTGACCATACACACACAGGGTGTGTTATTTTTTGTCAACTTCTTCCCAAATTATCCCTATCAGTGCTCCTCCAACAATCATCAAATAAAGGGTGTGAGAGGAAAAAAAGGGGAGGATTTATATAATTGAGGAGTTTTAAAAAAAACACAACATAATAAATAACATAGCTAACATCCTTAATTTAATCGAATTAGTAAATAAGTCATATATTTTAATATAATAAAATATGTACATTGAGGAAGGGAAACTATCATCTTACATGTAACAAATGATGTTTCCATTTACATGTAAATAGGTGTTGATGTTGCCCACAAAAAAGGGTAAAACAGTGTTATTTAAGTTTTTATATGCATCAATATTGCTAGATTGAGTTTTTTCCTATAATTAAACAATTGAGACGCTTTTTTTCTTATAGTTAAACAACTGAGACGCTAACTATTATTTCATTCACACTTCACCAAAAATTGGAACGGTGCCCAACGTACACATCTTTCTACTCAGGAAAATATGATTATGCGATAAACTAAAAATGCAAAGATCATTTAGATCTACTTTAGACGATTTAAATTTTATTTCAAATTCTATATTCATTAAAACAATTTAAATAAAATCAATTGCAAACTGTTCATATAAGACATTTTCAATTTAATTTATATATGCTTAGCTTTCCTTACTAGCTCTTCTTTTTTGTGAATAGAGAGATGTTGATCCCTCTAAAACTTTCATGCAATTCCATAGCAACGGCTTTCAATTCCTTTAATTTATCGCATGAGATTTCCCCCCAACATTCAAACTGCAAACAGAATCATTCTCTAAATGGATGTGTATGCAAATATGCATGTGTATGCCAGAAAATATAATAATTACTTACTTCTACTGCGTGTTAGACAGAAGTACATTTAGAGGGAAACGAGAAACAAATCACGTTTTTAATTTATTAACAATTAAGAAGATTTAAAATGGTAAAATGGAACCTTTGTTATAAAAAAAATGGTAAACTGGAAATGGACAACTTTAAACACAAGAAAAAGTATAATAAATGAGAAAGATACCGATTTTCTTTTAATTGAAGACCTCGTCAATTTCATTCCATTTGTATTTATAATGCCAGGGACGAGACCTTAAACAGGTGGCCTTCAGCCTGATATGTTTAAAACATAGCTTAGCGTGACCAATTTATTAAATAGGTCAGATCAAGACTTATTTATAAGTCTTATTATGTAAATATGTCAGACCTATTTCATATAAGTCTGACTTGCAAGCCTTCGGGTCTGGCTTGTTTAGTATTAAAAATATTATATAAATGATTTTATTCGATATTATGCACATATTATGGGTTAAAAGTAGTCATATTTACCCCTAAAGTATGCGCGGAGGATCATATCTACCCCAGAATTAATTTTTTTGCCCAAATTTGCCTTAGAAGTTGCACCGAATATCATATTTACCTCTGGAATATACACAAAGGGTCATATTTGCCTGAAAGTGTGCATGAATGTTCATATTTTCCTTTGAAGTATGCATAAGTATCATATTTAACCGTTGATATTTTAAATGTAAATGGAAAATTTGACAAAGCCTATTTAACAAAAATTTGGTCTGACCTGACTCATTCCCACCCTTATATATATAATGCTTTCTTCTTTTAGGTAAACATATATAATGCCTTTTAGGTTCAATGAGTTGTATCATTACTGTAAAGAGCTAAAATGGAAAGCGCATCAGCCATTACCATTTGATTTACCAAGGATTAGTTTAGATTTGATTATGATTGGCATGCTTATGTAGGTTGAGAAAAAACTCTTTTAACATATTTGTCTCATAATTCAAAAATATAAAGCTACGATGGAAAAACAAATTTTAATAATAAAAATACCAGCACCAAATATACATGTATCAATTAAAACAATTAGTTTATAAGATATTTATTATAAATTTACATGTATCAAGAAAAACAATTAATAATTTTAAATTGATCATAAAAATCAAATGCTCTTACAAATTGTATTGAAGTCTAACACCATGTTAGATTATCTTGTCCCTCGTTATTCTTAATAAATACTCCCTCCGGTCCTAAATATAAGACCTAGTTGACTTTTTTAGAAAATCCTATAAAAAAGTAAAATAAGTTAATTATAAATTGATTTACCTAATTTTTTCCCTTAAACTAGTTTATTTCACCTATAAACTAATGTATAATCTAAAAATATATCAAATATGTCATGATTTGATAACCTATTTCGCAACCTTAACCTCTCCAAAAAAGTCAATTAGGTCTTATATTTAGGACCGGGGGTAGTATATGGATGTGTGTGTGTAATATTTAACACCAATTGAAACTATCCTCTATTAAGATTGATTTAAACCTGGCGGATTGACATGAATGGTAAGTACTCTAGTCCCTTAAACAAGTGGTTGGAGTTTCGATCATTAACTCTTGCGAATGAAGCAAATTCACAGGCCAACGCGGGTAGAGATACCCTTGGGCAACAAAAAAAAAGATTGACTTAAAAAATGGTACGTTCTAGATTAGTTCAAAACATGGAAAGAATTTCAAAAGGATGCCTACAAAAGAAATAATTTAAACTTGCATGAACCAAATATGCTATTAGATCGATTACTTTAATGACCAAATATACAGGGAGATTTTCTTAATTTATGAAAATAGGAGTATCTAGAAGGATAATGGCTGTTGGATCTGTGACCCGTCAAATGGTCATTTATTAACCCTCCCGTTTTTATGATAAGCATTTTCCACGACTAACCTAATTACCAATTGTTGCATTTTCATCCTCTCTTTCCTTTCAAAAATATTAAAATTAAACTGTAGAGAGAAGAATAAAGTAGGGGAAAGCGCAATGGAGCGGCTTTGACATGCCATGAATGGAGCAATAAGTGAATTTGAATTATTAGTAATAATATTTTTTGTTTAAAAAAGACAGAGTTTGAAATGCCTTGAAGGTGGTGGAGTCGAGCCTTCACATGGGCCTGCCAACAATATTACCGTTGTTAAGACAAGGAAGCGTAAAAGATGTTTTAGGAAGGGCGAGGATCCAACGGTCCCGAATGACTAGCCGTTGAATTTGAAATAAAAAAAAGAGAGGGTTTTTAGGGGTAGCCTTGGGAGACAAATAGGCACCGTTTTGGTGTGTAGGTCAGTAGTGAGTGAGAGTGTCTGAGTGGCCTGCCTGCCTGCCTGCCTGCCTGCCTGGGGACTGGGGGGGTTTGGGTTTAGTTGTAGGGCTCATTCTTCATCATCACCCAACAATGGTCATTCCCGATCACACCAATCCTAACCCAATCAAAATCAAACCCACCAATTTCAATGGTAACCAAAGCAACCCTTTTGGGATTAACTGCATCTTCCTGCTCAAATGCTAAAAGCTTCCGCCTTTCACCTCTCCTCTAACTCTTTTTCTCATTTTTTCATTCAGAAGCGGTGGCAACCAGGAAGTTTGGGAACAACAGACGAGCTTTGAGCGTTATAAACCAGAGTCTAGTGGAGGGTCGACCCTATCCCTGCGTCATCAACAAGAGGGGCTTGCCTGAGTAATTTTTCATCATCTCTTCTTCATTCTAACACTAACTTGCTTTCTGATTTCTTTGAATCCATTCATTGTTTTCCCCTGGCTTGAGGTTAACTGTCTGCTCTTTTTCATTCAGCAAACATGAAATTTGTGAAAAGAAGCAGGCGGATCCAGTGCATCGACCCATCACCAGGTCAGGATGTGGGCCTTCCACATATTCTCACCTTCCTTCTCTTGTGCATTCAGTAAAAGCATGAACTAAAGCGTTACACGGAAGAGGAGTGATAAAACAAGACCGTGTTAATTTCTGTTCAAATTTGAATCTGAGCCCTTTATCCTCATTTTGTTATATTCAGGAGATTTGCTGCTCAGATTGCAATCACGCAACAATCTCACGCTGAGGTACCTTCTACTTCTCTCTGTTGCTATGTATAATCATGGACCAACCTCTCTTTGGAGCTAAGTCTTTGGGCTTGTTTTGCGTGAATAGAAAAATAAGAAGCCAAACGGGAATCACTTTGGAGATATCATATTCATAGACGAGGAACACCAGTCATCAACAGATCAGCTAGATCAGCCTGTGCCTATGTCATTGGAGAAGACAGAATCAGCACGTGACAAAATGGATCACATGGTACATAATTTTTCGCCCATTGGATCCAACTCTTAGTTTATTGATGATGATGATGATGATGATGATGATGATGATGATGTCATGATTCGTTCATTTGCTTTGTCAGGAAGAAGTTGAAATGGAAGATTTAACAGGAGAGCCTGTTGTGGACATCGATTCTGGTGATGCCAGTAATCCTCTTGCGGTGGTAGAGTATGTTGAAGAACTTCACGACTTCTACAGAAAAATGGAGGTATGCGTATATATGCTATAACATATGTCTGTCAAGGCCAATAATGAAATCATGCTGATCTAAGACTTCTGCTTGGATTTTTCTATTTATGATTGCTTTTTTTACAATATTTCTAGTGTAATGGGTTCCAAGTATCAACACATAACATATAGAGCTTGACCTGGTAGCATACAGTGTTTGATTGACTCGCTGTTTTGAGCTTGCATAAAATTTGGTCAAATAAAGTGGAATTTAGTGCCTGATTTTAGTGTGGCAGTTTATGTGGAATCATAACTAGTGCTGATAACTAACAAGTAGTAAATACATGCAGAGTATCAGCTGTGTCGCCCCGAATTATATGGCACAGCAAGATGACATTAATGAAAGGATGAGAGCCATACTGATTGACTGGCTGATTGAGGTATATACTAAGTGTCTTCTCAATTGACAACTATCCAATTGACCACTATGCATGAATTGGGTGATAGTAGACATGATTTAATTTAAAAAAAATAGCTGTCATTGGTTATGTTTAATTGTTTGTTATGTTATAACGACACGTTTGTTTTGATGTTTCAGGTCCATGATAAATTTGACCTCATGCACGAGACTTTGTTCCTTACCATTAATCTCATAGATAGGTTTTTGGCAAAGCATAACGTGGTGAGAAAGAAACTTCAGCTGGTTGGCTTGGTTGCAATGCTTATGGCATGCAAGTATGAGGAAGTTTCTGTGCCCGTGGTAGGGGATTTGATCCTCATATCAGACAAAGCTTACACAAGAAAGGAAATCCTAGAAATGGTAACTTTCAATGACAACTTCAGCTTTTAACATTCATAGTAGATCCACACAACTTCACGAGTAATCTTACCCCTCTTGCTGAAAACATTGCAGGAGAGGTTGATTCTCAACACATTGCAGTTTAACGTGTCAGTGCCAACACCATATGTTTTTATGAGGAGGTTCCTAAAGGCAGCTGAAGCAGATAAGAAAGTCAGTACTCAGTTTTCTGCTTTGTTTTAATCACATGATACATCTTACACGATTTCCCAAGGACGTGAACTTTCTGAAGAGTCATTAGATGATCAATGTTGAGTTTGTAAACGATATTCGCATAATAAGGAACACTTTTATTTTCACTTAATCTCCCCGTTATATATATTTGCTTAAGGGCGTGAACTTGTGAATAAATCATTAGAGTAATACTGAGTTTGTGAATGATATATTAGCATTCACGTCATGATGTCAAAAAAATTCATAGTAGAATTTAACAGTGAACAGCTCAATTCTCACTTAATTAGTCTTAAATATCGTATATTGCAATTTGTAATAGCCTGTAGTGTCATAGATGGTAACTTATATGCTGCAATTTTATCTCCATGAAACAGCTTGAGCTAGAAGCTTTCTTCTTAATTGAGCTATCTCTTGTGGAATATGAGATGCTGAAGTTCCCACCATCGTTGCTGGCTGCAGCGGCAGTCTATGTGGCTCAATGTGCTTCCCATGGCTTCAAACAGTGGAGTAAGACATGTGAATGGCATTCCAGCTTCTCGGAAGATCAGATATTGTAAGCTTTTGTTTTTCACTCGCATATATATTAATTCACGTCTCGTGCAGCCTGATCTGGCTGGCTATCTTACTCCTATCACATTGCTGCAGAGATTGTTCAAGGATGATGGTTAAGTTCCACCAAAAGGCAGGGACAGGGAAGCTCACAGGAGTGTATAGGAAGTACTGTTCATCCAAGTTCAGCCACATTGCAAAATGTGAGCCAGCAAGTTTTCTTCTGGAGAACCAGTTGTAGCCAGGGGCCATGTATAGTTACTAACAACAATGCATGACTTTCATTCGTAGTCTGGCCTAATTGGTGTAACCAAAATTACATAACAGCGAATTTGATTGCTGTGGGGGGAATGGGATATCTATCCATGGTGTCTTAAACTTAGTTCCCCTTTTCTTTTCTCATATTGCTATTGTTCGAAACATAAACTATATCTCTCTTGTTCTCTCGTTGAACAAAATAATGGAAATTATGGTATAGAACAATTTCATTCATTGAAGAAGAGGTGAGCAAGTAGCTTGTCTTTTCAACTGCCCAAATTTCAATCGTCGTTCAAGTCCTCTTTTCTAAATTAATGAAGATTGTTCCAAACCAATATTTACTGATCAGATTTTCCAAATTATTGAAGATTTGTTCCAAACCAATATTTACTGATCAGATTGCAGGCTGTTGCTGAAAGGTATGCCTTAGTCTGGTTTGTGTATGTTAGAACTGGCGGTAGAAGCTGTTTTTTCATCATGACTAGTAATTGTTCTCTCTAATGCCTTGGATCTGCTGGAGTTAAGTGGTTAAGTATTGCATAGGCATGTGAGAGGAGTTTTGTCTAGGCTTGCATGAACACGCTTCTCTAATAGAAATTCAAATAAACTCTCTAATTCCCTGGGTCTTCTAGGTTTAACTGGTACAGTATTGGATATGAAGTTTTAGCTCTTGATCACATGCAAAGGAAGTAGTAAGTGCGTGAAAGAGGGGAAAATAAAAAAAATATTTGGATGCATGAAAATGCAAAAGAAGAATAATGTTCAATTCATTGTGCACTTACAACACCATCTTTCCCTCATTTATAAACCTCTCTAAATATATCTACCGTTGGCTGCGTGACAACTTAATCCCAAAAACAAATATTTCTTGATTCGTCTAAAGAAATGAATGGTACAGAAATGCATCACTTCATTATGAACTTTGATGTAATCTCTAATACATTTTCTTGATCTTAGTCCGATTTGGATATTTTCATTTTTCGTGGTAAATAACATGCTCACATTATAATTATAAGTGAAATAATACTGACGGTTTATAGCTAGGCTTAATTTCTAAGGTTATGATTTAAAATTTTTTGAATTGCATGACTCCTTCTATCTTAATTGGATTCTCTTACTATTTCAGTTCATTTCCATTTTTTCCACCGAAATTGTTGACATCATTATCTTAATTGACAAACCTTCCTTTTAAATGGGACAAGAAATCCATAACAAGGCAGAAAATTTTTGGGTGAGGCCTTTGAAGCAAGTAACAAGAATGAGCAATTCGTAACATGTACATTAGAAAGATGAAGAGATGCCCAGGATACCGGATTATAAATTTAAAAAAAAAGATGAAAGGATCGTGAGTAAACTGTATATAGAACAATACAGACGCATAAAAAGGAAAACCGGATAAGCTAAGGATGAAGGAAATCTTATGAGCTAGCCTTAGTATCAATATATCATATAAATCTCAACTTTCAAGCTGAGTTAAGACAGTGTAGCTATTTTCAGTCGGCTTATATTTTATGTATAATTTGTTCGTGAGCCGCTTATACTGATAGCTTATTCTAGTTAGCCAATTCCTATTCCTAAGCCACGACATCATGGCCATATGTATTAAATGCAGTGTAATTGATTTTTATATTGACACTGTACCTTTACCCCCTAATATCCACATATTCAACTGCATGTTGTATTATCATTTATGCTGCCGAATTTGTTCGCTTCCCAAGTCATCTGAATTCTATATATACTAGCACTGTTATTTTTCTTATTTCATTGTATCTCTTTGTTCTATTTTAAATGGCATCCCCGGATATGTTGTTCCTTTCTATGGTTCACCCTACTTCTCCTCCCTTCTCAGTAGCCTTAAAGATAGATAGGGTTTATTTTGTAGAGCATGTTGAGTTTTTGGGAGAGGGACTACCTTGAGTGAAGACCATGTCTTCAATTGACGTAGTAGTCTATGATGAAAAGGTTAGTATTTTATATTTAACACTTGTCTTACACTTGATTAAATTTTTACTAAATTTTTCCTGAATTAGGCATCAAAGATGATTTTGCAGTTGGATAGTCAGGAAGTCATGGAGAGGTTTATGTGGATGCTTTTTCCGGGTCTTTCAGTTGAAATAATTAGGCTTAAAGTTGATTATGGTGGTCTTGGAATTCAAACTCAGTATCACATGAAAATTGTCAAGGAAACTAATCTCAGAGATTGTGTTGGGATGTTTCCTTCATTTCCCTATGATATATGGACTCCTGCTCAATTAAGCCTGAAGATTGTTAGGCTTGAAGATTGTTTGTTTGGTTAGTTTCATTACCATGTATATCTTTTACTATTATTCCTTAATAATTAAGTGCATTTCCTTCCCACTTGCGCTCAAGTTTAGTTAATTTTTATGATTGTTTGATAATTCTCTTTTTTCCAGATGTTGTTGGCTTCCTTCAGTATGTGTCTCCTATTTGTAAAGTTAAAAATAGTGGTTTTTGGGATAAAGAAATGCGCATTCTCTTGTCCGGTAAACGAAACAAACTTGGCGGGTAAGTATATTTGGGTTTAATTTAAGGTTGTCATCGTTTTTCTGAATTGGTTTTTTCCCCTAAAAGCAGGTCTGGAAAAATAGTTATATGTGTTTTACGTGGTGGTTGGTTAGATATGGTGGAGAAGGTTATTAAGAATGCATCTTTGGATGATATATGCCCATTTATTCATTTACGCATTGAGCTTTGGTAATTATCTTTGTTGTTAAGTGGTTCCTTCCAGCGTATTCCCAAAATGTCGTCACTAGGGATTTCCTCAGGATTTTCGGCGATCAGAAATTCAAGATCATTTTCCCATTCAGCGTTTCGGACGCCTTAGCTGTTTTTTAATGGCATTTATTTTATTTCTCGCGGCCTTTCGAAATCTGATTGCCTATAAAGAATATAAGGGTATTTTAGTTATATAACTTTGAACTTTTTTTCCCTATAAAATCTATTATTCAACATTATCAAAATTAAGTTATTATTTAAATGCCAATTGTCTTATTTTTCACAACATTTCAAAAAATAATTGGCTATAAAAAAGATAAGAGTATTTTGTTTATATGACATATATTTTTTCCCTTTCAATTAATACAACAAATTAAGTGCTCCTTCTATAATTAAAAGCATTGCAGTCAACGTTGGGTTACTCAATAGAAATGTTTTGTTATATTTCTTGCGAGACAAAGGGCCTATTTATTTTGTTATGTTACAAGTATTTGCACTCAGTATATTAACCTATATTTTTTAATGTTTTGTAAATAAATTTGTTAGTAATGCTTATTAATATTGTCCACATTTATTATGATACTTTTAATAGAGAGAAATACATTAACATTAATAAATATAAAAGAGAGTTAGGGGCAAAGCATAAAAAACGCATTAAATGAAGAGAGAATGTAAAAATAGATAGCTACTTACTTGTCACTGTTCTCCGGTAGGGTGATTGATGTTGAAGTCTGTTGAAACTTGCTCCTCAAATGGAAGGCAATCGAAGTGTTGTAGAGTTAAAAGGAAGTGTTGTAGAGTTAAAAGAACGAAGGACTTTAAGCTTTTATTATTAAAATAAAATATATGTATTGGTCTTATTCAATAAGCATGTGTCTTTACTGTTTTAGGATTCATGGAACATGTATCTATCTTTGTGTCCACGTCTTTACCTCTCTCTTGCTTTCTCCTCAAGTTGACAATGTATTTTACCTTCTTGTCCTAACATACAATGGAGTATTTCAATTAAACGAATCACTGAAATAGAAATAAAAAGTGTTCATTGAATTGGGGATAATACTACTTAAGTCTCAATTAATAAAAACGATAACAATGGTGTTAACACCCTTTATTAAAAGCTTCCAAGATATAATTTCAATTCATCATATGGGTATAAAAAATTAGCAGAAAGGGGAAAAAATTGTTAACTGAAGGTGACAATATATCCAAAGGCACAATAAATAGTGCTAATGACGAATAAATTTTTTTAATGTACCCATATCTATTCTACTAAAGGCCAGCTATCTCTCACAATACGGAGGAAGTATTAATTTACTAAGGGGAAAAATAAAGGCCAACATTTTCCACCAAATATCTATTCTACTAAACCATTATTTTTAAGCATACAAGAAGTTAACTGTCTCATCATACTTAAAATGGAACAATTTACCTACTTTACTTTAATTACATGAATAGAACTCTATACCAATACAAAATCCTTCAGCCACCTATAGCCCTATTCTCTCCCCACTGTCACCAATCACTGTTAAAAATATTGTGTAAATCACAATTTAACTTTGTTTGAAAAACAATCTTATCACATGTCTGCCATTATTATCTCCAACTGCTCGCAAAGCCATTATCAATTATTATCATTATGACATGAGAGTTAACTATCAAATAAATTTTAGAGTCCAAATGCTCGACATCTCACAGGAAAAAAAACTCATGGATGACATCGTGGTTATCATCATATGTTTGTTGGCTTATTTGTTTGTGCCTTCAACCTCCATTCCTAAACTCATGTATCACGTCCAATCATCTAGCAAAATATTTGGAGAGAGAATGTTGGATACTACTCCCTCCAGTCCCTAATACTATAAGAGTTAGCCGCCAAAAAACGCTTCTTAAGAAAACATGTGAATGTTAGTTGGGTGTCTAGAGTTAATGCTTCTTTTTCAATATTGCTCATATTTATTATGATACTTTTAAGAGAGAGAAATACATAAGCATTAATAAATATGAAAGAGGGTTAGGGCCAAAGTAGGAAAAAACACATTAAATCAGGGGAAAATATGATATGAGCTCTTATATTATAGACCAAAACCATTTAAATTTTGGGCTCTTATATTAGGGACGGAGGGAGTATATTTTATATGACTCCTCTCGTAAATTGAGTTGCTATAGTCAACATAGTTAGTTTTTGTTCAAGTCGAGTCTGTATGTAATAGGAAAAAAAATTAAAACTCTTTATAAACTATCCTTTATTACATATGAAAATAACAATTAACCATCACCGTTTTTTTATTTTTTATTTATTTAAAATTATAGCCGGGGTAGATTTATTACTTATTCTTTTTGGTTCTTTTTATTGAAAAGGTAATTTTTTTTTTCCTTAACAGGTTTCAACTATATCAGCAATTATTCAGGGATATATGTTTAAAAAACTGTTAATTCTGGTCAACTATACAGAACACATATTAAATGGCATGGACAATAATTGATCAACCAATCAATCTTATAAATGTAAATAAATGAGAGGCATGTGATATGACCATTTCTCACTTCGGACAAGTTTTTTCACCAACTGCATATGATACTCCCTCTGGTCCCTAATATAAGAGTTAGTCGCCAAAAAAGCGCATCTTAAGAAAACATGTGAATATTAGTTGAGTGTCTGGAGATACTGCTTCTTTTCCAATATTGCCCATATATATTATGATATTTTTGAGAGAGGGAAATACATAAGCGTTAATAAATATGAAAGAGAGTTAGGGACAAAGTAAGAAAAAATGGATTAAATGAGGAGAGAATGTCGGATGAGCTCTTATATTATGGATCAAAATCATTCAAATTTTGGCTCGAGGGAGTATGCACATTAATTTTTAGCACAATGTTGTTCCCTTCATAGTTTCCCTTTAAATCTTGGTTTGAGAGACCCATAAAAATAAAGGAATGAATAGGTTAGCATTTAAGATATTCAGCATTCACCACTGAAGAAAACTCTATAGTTCTCGGCTGTATATAAAAAAAACTCTATAGTTCTCGGAAGTCCAATTGACATCAAATCAACTCTTCTCATATCTCTCAACCACATCCCTATTAAGAGGTAAAAAAAACCCACATCCATATTTAGATTGATGGCAAGCGCTATTAGCAAGGTGGTAGAAGGAAGTCCTAGCTTTCATCCCCCCTGGAGTGATTGCAAGCACTATTAGCAAGGTGGTAGAAGAAGTCATAGCTTTCATCCCCTCTTGGTAAATCCCCTCTCGTATGATTTTGTCTGAAAGTCTCGCATTACAAGTGTCCTACATGACAAGGATTGAGTTTTTCCTTTGCATTGTAGGAGTATAGAAGAAGTGAAAATTTAACATGTGTGCTCAATTATTTGTTGCATTAAAATCACGCAGACCAAGACGATGTATTTATAATGGACATGGTGTGTGGAGTGACCAAAGAGTTGTTGAAGATGAATTATTTGCTTTTGGGTGAACTGACATATGGGGAGCGGGTGAGTTTGAATTTTTCTTAAGATGGGATTAAATGACAGTTTCCCTTCTATGCCTACTATAATAGTAAGGTTTCAAAATAATTTAATTTTTTTCTCATATTTTATAAAAAAAATTGTTTTTCCCCAAATTTGTTCGTTACTTTTTTTTCCCTTTATTATTGATGCTTATTTATTTTTGTCTAATGAGTGGGGTTATGATATCAAATCGAGTTTATGGTCAGGGTTGAAATTGGAGCAAGTGTGTCAATCTACAAGTGTGTTCTTGTCCAACTAAGGCCATGTTCATTTCACACGCTTCTATACATAATTTGGCGTGTTTAAGCTGTCAGGATATTGGCAAAAAATCCCTGCTTATTTACTCTCCCCTTAATAAATGTTAGGTTACGTATAGACATTTACATAGCATGACAAATGGATAGGTAAACATAGATCATGGATCAAAAAAAATGGATAGGTAAACATAAATGCTAGGTATATGGGTGAATTTACATATGGTGTCCTTTTTATTTTAAAAAAAATGTGTTAATGTGTAACAGGACACTTTATGTATATATGTTCTTATCTTTTCAATGCAGGGTTAATATTAAGGTTATGTGTATCTTTAGAGGAACACGGGTTAAAGCTGTTCTAAAATGTTTGGAGATGCCGCGAATATTAACAATCCTCCATTTGTTCATGTACGCTATGTCGTGAGTGAAGAAAGTGCAAAGTCAGGTGTGTATATGTGAATTTCATATATTGTACAAAGTTTAGGTCGCATTATTTGTTAGCGCCAAATTTATGTTTTTTGAATTTCGTAGGTTGTGGTGTTGTGTCATCTTTCTATGATGCTACCAATGTGAGTTTAAATCCAAACATACAGGTAGTGGACGAGTTTAGAGCAAATATGTTTGACATGTTGGTTGATTTTTAATGTGTATGTAAGAAAATGTTTTTAGACATAATGACTTTAAGGCTGTGGGTGACTTTGATGGTAGTAGAATTAGGTGAAATAAATTCTGCTCTCCGTGCGTAGCACGGGAGTTTCTGCTCGTTTAGTCAAAGATCAGTGCGTACTTGCGTTTTTTTTTATCAGCATACTTACGTTTTTGTCAATTGCCCGCAATACAAGAAAAAAAATTAAAACATTTTCTTAGGTCCAAAAATTTCAACGGAATATAATACTGAGAAGAGTCAATTCATCACAAAGTTTAAGTGATGGGACTTAATTCTCATTACTTCCCTTAATCTATATATGATTTTTTTCGACGTGGGACTCGTGTTACATATCTAACAACCTTCTCTCCAGAAAGGGGCATAAGTATTGGTTTCCTTCTTCTCTCATGATTACCCATTGAGTAGTAACTTGAGATTGCCACAAATCGAGTCCCAGTACCACGTGCATGTGTGTGTAAAATTAAGAAAAATAATTATATCTTTAAGTTGCAACATATATGATACATGTAATTATATTATATGTTAGTTTATAAATAAAATGAATTTATTTTGAGTAAAAATGTAACTAAAAATAATTTGAAATAATTAAATTTCCATTATTAATTTTTTAAAAAATTAAAGTAATATATATAATTTAGAAGAGTATTTGCAAGTTGTAACCATCAAGGTAGACCAATAAATAAATATAAATACTAGTATAACAATTGCATTCAGCGAATTTGGACATGTGATGTGATGTGAGAGTGAAAGGGGGAAGTGGGAAGTAGATTTGGTTTTGAAGTGTTGGCGCTAATTTGGCCAAACAAAAAAATGTTGGCGCTAAAACGACGTCGTTGGAAGGGCCACCAGGCACCAACCCCCGATGTGTTTTGTGTGCTCTGTGTCTGATTGTGGATCCGATCGCCTCATTCTCATTCAACAACCAACCCAACAAATACTACAAAATACAAATACAAATACAAATACAAATACTCACTCCATCCATCCATCCATTCATCCATCAACACTCTCACTTTTCAGATCTCTCCCTCCCTTTCTTCCTTTGCCTTATTCTTCATTTACCCACGACGCAGCCATACCAATAAATAAATAAATAAATAAATAAATAAATAAATAAATAAAGCTCACAATTACTCAGCTCCTCAATGTCAATGTCAATGTCCATGTCCATGGCAACTTCTCCTGGCACCCATTTCCTCCAAAACCCTAATCTCCTCAACACACAACGCACCCGCACCCTCCTTCCTGCCACCTCCATCAAAATCACTATCACCAAAGCCTTTTCCTTTTCCATCAAATGCGCAGCCACCCAAACAGAGGATCGCCTCCCGGGCCTGGCCCAAGCCCAAGCCCAAGCCCAAGCCCAAGCCCAAGATCGGGTGTTCAACTTCGCCGCCGGGCCCGCCACCCTCCCCGAGAACGTCCTCCTCAAAGCCCAATCGGAGCTCTACAACTGGCGCGGCTGCGGCATGAGCGTCATGGAGATGAGCCACCGCGGCAAAGACTTCCTCTCCATCATCCAAAAGGCCCAGGCCGATCTCCGCACCCTCTTAGACATCCCTCAGGAATACGCCGTCCTCTTCCTCCAGGGCGGCGCCACCACCCAGTTCGCCGCCTTGCCCTTGAACCTCTGTAAGCCCCACCATCCCGTCGATTATATCGTCACTGGCTCATGGGGCGACAAGGCCTTCAAGGAGGCCCACAAATATTGCAAGCCTACTGTCATTTGGTCTGGCAAATCTGACAAATACACAAACATCCCATCTTTTCATGATTTGCAGCAGAACCCTGAGGCCACGTACCTGCATATTTGTGCTAATGAGACCATTCATGGGGTGGAGTTCAAGGATTATCCCACCCCCATGAATCAAAATGGGATTTTGATTGCTGACATGTCCTCCAATTTCTGCTCTAAGCCTGTGGATGTGTCCAAGTTTGGTGTCATCTATGCTGGAGCTCAGAAGAATGTGGGGCCCTCTGGCGTCACCATTGTGATCATCAGGAAAGATCTGATGGGGAATGCTCAGGATGTGACTCCTGTGATGCTGGATTATAAGATACAGGCTGAGAATAACTCCTTGTACAATACCCCTCCTTGCTATGGCATTTACATGTGTGGCCTGGTCTTTGAGGATCTGTTGGATCAGGGGGGTCTCAAGGAGGTTGAGAAGAAGAACATGAGGAAGGCTGAGATTCTGTACAATGCCATTGATGCCAGCAATGGATTCTACAGGTGTCCTGTTGACAAGTCCGTGAGGTCGCTGATGAATGTCCCGTTTACTTTGGAGAAATCGGAATTAGAGGCTGAGTTTATTAAGGAGGCGGCCAAGGAGAAGATGGTGCAGCTCAAGGGGCACAGGTCGGTGGGTGGAATGAGGGCTTCCATATACAATGCTATGCCTTTGGCTGGGGTTGAGACCTTGGTGGCCTTCATGAAGGAGTTCCAGGCGAAGCATGCATAGATACATACACTGCCATTTCTCTTTTTCAGTATGCTTTTTCAAACTCTCGCCTTGTTGTCTTCTTTTTCCTCTTCAGCACCATCTTTTTAGTACTAGGTCTCTATTGCAGTTCATCCATTTTCGGGGATGATTTGAATTCCGATATTCGGGAAATCGTGGCGCTTTTGGTTGGGTCATTGGCTAGCTATCCTCTATTCTCTACCACACGTTTGTTTGGTGGATGTACTATCAAAAATATATTCATGATTGAAATTTTCTCAAGAATAATTATTACCTGAGTTTCTGTCTGGGGGTTTGTAGCTTAAAAAATATGTTTGCACTGAATAAACATGCGAGAGTAGTTTTATCAGTAAACAAGTGGTTATTTTTCTGTGGTGGTCCGGACAGGTGAGAAGTAATGAGTCAGATATTCATTGAGATTACTAGTTGCTCAGATCGGACTGAACCCTGTTTTGCATAAAGCCTTTCATTCTTGAAATAAGTTACTGTCAGCACTTTGGGAGCTTTTGAACGGTTGGGTCTTGAATTCAGTTGTCGTCCATGATCTTTGTCCTGTTTGATCATTTCATTTCTGCTTCCATTGTTATTTGTCCTAACCTTAGTAGACTTGTTAGTAATATAGATTATGCGGATAGTATTGAATATTGATGTGTTTGTAATCTTTCAGACGCCTTTGTTTGTTTGCTTATTTATCCAAAACGCCCCGGGTTGAATACTAGTTTTTGGATGGGGGGTTGGAAGCAATGCAATTTAGACGGCTATTTGACATCATTTTTCTGGAGAATGCTTGTTTGTTACTATCTAAAATTTGAATTCTAATGTATACTTTCATCTCTACGGTCACTTGAGATTTTATTTTTGTTAACATAGACTTGAATTGTGCATCATGTTATGTATTGAGAAAAGATTATCCTGCGATGCATGAAATCTTAAGTTGAATTATTAAACCGTATGCTTCATAATTTAAAAATCAATTTCTGAATAGCATAATTCAATTATAAACTTAATGATGAGCAATGTCTTCCACGCACCTAAAGGAAAAGGAAGAAAGGAATTAATATGAAAACTTTGACGTTTATACCTACTAATATTGAGCCATTTTGATTACGCATTCAATTGTAACTATGAAATGACAAGGTTCTTTTGAAGAAGTTTTATCACTTCTCTACAAATGGGTTCTTATGGCCTTGTTTATATTGTATATAGGGTGATTATAATGAACCAGTTTCTAGTTTTAACCCGATCCAGCAACAATCAGGTGCAATATATAATACTCCCTCCGGTCCTAAATATAAGACCTAATTGACTTTTTAGAAAATCTTATAAAAAAACAAAATAAGTTAATTATAATTTGATTTACCTAATTTTTTCCCTTAGACTAGTTTATTTTACCTATAAACTAATGTATAATCTAAAAATATATCAAATATGTCATGATTTAATAGCCTATTTCGCAACCTTAACCTTTCCAAAAAAAAAGTCAATTAAGTCTTATATTTAAGACCGGAGATAGTACAGCCATACAACTCGTGGCAAATCCGCATGCAGCAAACATAATTTATTTCAATTGAAAAAATAATTCATGTCCACCCTTAAAAGAAGAAAATTATAAACTTACAATTTCTTACATTTGCATGGTAAGTACACGTCACAAGGAGAGTTCTCGTTCCATTAGTCCTAGTTACTACCAAAAAAAATAAGAAAAAAAACTCTCGACAGCCTTTTGCGTCCCAAGGGTGAAAATTAAATTAAGAAGGCTGCTATACCTTGGCAGACGCCAAAATGTACCTTCCCGCGAATTCTTACTCCCTCTTCATTGTTGTAATATGTGTAGTGAAGTATATTATCCTCTATGTTTTTCTGCACAGCTTCCAATTTCCGAACACCTTTGTAAAACAATCGATGGCTGTATTTAAGAATAATAGATTTACAGAGTGAAGCCTGCTTCTCTGAAACCAACGCAAACTAATGCTCCGACAGTTGGATGGCAGAAGCGGACTTTCTCAGGGAAAAAGCCAAACATTCTCCTAGCATTCCCACTTACTATATGTCCTATGAAAACGAGAATCTTGAGAAAAGAGATAAGCCAGATCCCGAAGAATCACTTCCTGGGGTCGGAGGAACTTCTGTTGAGCTGCGATATGCTTGTTGGCACTTCTGCATCTGCACTCGCATTTGAATCGCAGTGAGTTCCCTTTCATCAATATAACAATTTTTGTCTCAACACCAATTGTATAATTTTCGTAGTATATTGAGTAATAATAGCAAATTCATTGCACAGTTAAATAAACAAATTTTTTTTAACCTCCGACGATTTTATTATTTCTAGTATCCACCATAGAATGACTGGAAAACGAGCTTTTCTGCGGAAAAATGGGCTCATGCATGCATATTCAAGAACAATTTCTTTCAATGCACAACGGAGAATATTTTCAGAAATTGCCACGGTCAAATTTACACAAGTCCATGGAGAAGCAATGAAAATCATAGGACCTCTACATTACCTCTTGTGGACTAAACTGAAGCAGCATTGCAATGACTGGCAATAGTGCCTCAACTTCACCTGTTCAAGCCAATTTAACGAATGAACTTTTTTCTGCTTCTAAAAAATTATTCAGAAAGTTTAAAAACCGACAAAAAGAGCTCTTCACTTTCTTTAATGCACCTACCTGTCTCAAGAAGCTTTAAAATGACATTTTTCAGATAGGTCATGTCTACTCCTTCCCTCTTTTGTGATCTTTCCATGCTACGAAGTTCAGCCTTTAACATTGCTTCCTACGGTCATCATATGTGGTGGTTCTTAAGTAAAGGAAGAAAAGAATAATAATATAATAATAAGGGTTGCATATGTTTGTCGAAAACTCTGAGTCTGAAATCTAAATTTTTTTTGTTAGAGGCCAAACAATGAACTACAGGCTTCAAATCTGGACATCGCCATTAGCAGCATAAATGCATATCTGGCCCTCTGGTTCATCCTTTTTTATTTCAATCAATTGTTTTTTCCTCAGAAAAACCCATACACGTTTAAAATCCCACTATAGCGATCCTAGGAAATAAAGCCCTGACATCTCATTCATCCATAAAGAACACAATTGCAATCTTCATAAACGTGAACACTCATTTACCTGTTGGCTATGAAGACGATTTTCACGTTCAAGTTCTTCAATTTCTTCCTGTATTTAAAGGCAACATTTAAGATTAATTTAAATAAAAAGCAAACACTAATATCCTAATTGAGACCAGACATACTTGAAGAGCCAAGATATGCCGCTGTGATCGTGCCAGCTCTTCCTCTCTCTGCGCTTGTTGTCTAGCCAGAAGCTGAAATTAACAAATTTATTTCAATGGGAAAAAGCAAGAATGAGTCCTCAAAGAATCTAACAATATAAAAGAGAATTTGAAACAGCTTATGCATTATACAGATGTATATACAAAAGAGAACACCAAAATAAAAAAAAAATCATCCAAGATCTCACCAACACAAAAAACCGAGTCCACGACTTATCCCACTTATTCTGTTGTCACAGATGGAGTAAGTATTTCAACATTTGGGCAACTACTTCAGTTTCCGGTATCTTCTCTCTAGTCGTGTCATACTTCCATACACAACTTCTAAAATATACTCCCTCCGTTCCTAAATATAAGACCTAGATAACTTTTTTTTGAAAAGATTAAGGTTGCGAAATAGGTTATTAAATGATGACATATTTGATATCTTTTTAGATTATCCATTAGCTTATAGGTAAAATAAACTAGTTTAAGAGAAAAAATTAGGTAAATCAATTTATAATTAACTTATTTTTTGTTTTTTTTATGATTTTTCAAAAAAGTCATCTAGGTCCTATATTTAGGAACGGAGGGAGTATGTTATCTAAAATACCACGACTCTACAGAGCTTGCATAGTTTGAAAGAACCTTCATGCCACAATATAGTTGAAAGAAAGAATCACACTTTATAATGCAGTGAATGGAATTAGGCTGAAAATTGAGAAAGAATGTCCTACCACAATTTGCTGTTCTGCAGATGAGGGGCTTAGGTCCAGTAAATCCCCATTATGCAAGGCTGAAGAGAAGTGAACAGTCAGTAATAACCCCTAAAATGTGATTAACATTTCGCAGTAAGATAAATGAAACTCTTCATATCAACAAATATTGTCATCCCACAAATAAGTTCATACCTGTGCTATAATAATCATATTGATCCACCTGAGATCAATAGCAAAATTAAAACAAAGAGGTAAGATCCTAAAGTAACAGCATTAGAAATGCAATATGCTAAAAAAGCAAATAAAGTTAAGTTACCAATGAGCTTGATTGCTGGGATTGATGAAGATTATTGTTATCATCTAAAAGTTTAGATATTTCATTGTCTTTCTCCTGAATCATTCTATCGGCAAGATCACGAAAAGAATCATGCTCTTCCTACAAATTATAGATCCAATAAGCACAAGAAAAGAAGAAACAAACAACAAACTTGGGGAGACAATGTCGAAGCATAGTCAACAAATTGCGAACTACCTTCAATTTTTTGTACTTTTGTTTCAGCTCTTCAAGTTCCTTCCGTAGTTGTAAATCATGTGCCGAAGATCCTTCAGTTTCAGCCTTAATGGCCTCATATTTAACTGAAAATATTTAATTCAACATAACCTTCAAGAGTCATCTGAAAAGAAATAATAGAAATGAAAATTTAAGGTAGAAGTGACAATTTGACCAGACTCAAGTTATTACTTCGCCATGTTTCTTCCACATTTTGAAGGCTGAGTCCCCATGCTTCTTTCTCTTTTATGTGCTGAGCATTAACAGAATCAAATTTCATTTCTAAACTCCTTATTTGCTCCTTGACATTTTCAAGTGCTGTTTCTCTGAAATATATCAAAGAGGTCATGACTGCTACACACTTCAAAACAGAAAATAATGGACTTCTTTGTCATACTTAAATGCTGCATCTTCTAAACATAACTCAATCAATCAAATAAAGCAAGGGCCACAACTGTTTTGGTCATCACTGTTTGCTTTCAACAATGATGCTCACCACGTGTAATAATCGTAGAAAAATATTATAATACAGCGATCAGTTAGTTGGTTGTGATTAATATAGCTATTAACCCTATGTGTATAGAGGAGTTCTTTGCATCCTATGGCTTTTCTGATGTTAATGAAGGCCTGAAGTTTCTATTCATTCCCATTTCTCTTCTTATTTCCTATCTACCCACATTCTTTCTTGTATCAGTGGCGGCAACAGTCAACTACTGAACAGCAAAATAAAATTCAATGGAGCAAAGACAGTTAAGAATGGAGCTGAAGTTGTCATACATTCAAGGACTCAAAGGATGTCTATAAAGATGATCCAGTTATTTTTGTCAATAGAATCGAGTGGAAACAGTGTTGGCCACTCAAGAATGTGGAAATCTTTCTTATCCACTTGATTCTTCCGTGAAGGAGCTTCTTAAATTCTGTCAAGTGGATTTTTTAGTGAGGTTTCAGCAATAAAAAAGGATTAAAGATCGGATGGAAGAGATGATGCAGCTAAAATAAAGGGGAAGGATCACTGAATCTCAATAAACCTTCAACAAGTTTCTTCTGAGGTGATTCTCGATAAAACCCTACCGGTTAAAGAAGGAAAGTGAACAAAGTACAAGGCTACGATTTTCTAATTGAGTGTACCTTAATTTCCCTGTACATGATCCTTTTGATTGAGAGAAGAGGTCCCTTGGGGGAGGAAGAATAATAAGGTGATTATGTTATAGGAAAGTTAGTTGGATAGTAAGAAGTAAATACGTTACCATTAAACCCCCCCCCCCAACCCCAAAAAAATACTTTCCTACCCATTTATATTCTTTTTAATATTAAGTAAACGTGCCCAGTATAATTAGTCAACAATGTCACCTTTCTGTGAGTTCTTTCTCATGATTTTTTGTTGCATCTTGAAGATCTTGAAGAGCTCTATCCCTTTCTTCTGATATTGATAATACTTCATTTTCAGCCTCCTGTGGGAAAATAAGATTTTGATTATAAAAAACCTAGCTCTAGTACCTTTTACATTAATAGAACTATTTTTTCTTCATGAAGAATGGCATAAGAGTTTACTTTTAAAGCTTCCTCAAGAGCTTTGAGTTGCTCAGAATCTTTGGCAGCTGCCAGTTCTGCATCCTTCTTCTGAAGAAGTGAGTGAGCACGAACTTTGTATGAAGAAAATTCATTCTCAAGGCGGCTGATCTAAATTTATAAAATGAGAAAGGAATCAGATAGCTGAAGCTATGTCCCTTTTTTGCGCCAAAGACTGAGGCAATATCAAAAAGTCAATAAAATCAAATAGAAACACATTGTGGAGCAGACATGCTATGCTATGTCAAGAAAACCAATGCATATATGTAATGAGTCCATGGGACTGAATGGTGGCTTCTGCCTGAACATTCATTGAGTTCAAGCCATATATCCACGAACCATTTTCAATCAAAGGCAGCATAAAGCTCTTTCAAAATAAAATCTTAAGTGTCCCCAATCACCAAATTTCTTTTTTTTTTTTTTGGTTACATATCACCAAATTTCTATCCAACACTAAACATGCACACAAAAATGTTCAACAGTCTAGGTACAAATCACAAGCCATAAAAACAATTGAGCTTTTTATCAACTTATTTTTCTAAACAAAAGGTTAATGAGGGAAGTTAAAATATAACCTCTTCCTTGGCAGACATCAATTCTGCATCTCTCATATTGAGAATTCTGGTTTGTGCAGATACTTCTGATTCCAACTGACCTGGCCATCACAAAAGCATAAATATCCTTCCTAAAGATATCTACAGGAAAGTTCATAGAAGAAAATATTTGTACTTCTCATTTTTGCTACTTCAATTTCAGCATGTATGCAGTTGCTCTCCGCAATTTCAAGTTTTGTCTTTAGAGCCTGCATTGCAGTCGCCCAACTTTCCCTTTCTTTCTCCTGAAGATAAATCATGCCATGATATTTAAGTTACCGTTTAACCAACAAAAAGAACAGGGAACAGGAACAATACAATCAAACATTTATACAATGCCACTTTCATTTAATTAATTTACCACTAGCATGAAAACAACTTCTCCAAGAATTAAGGACATCCTCTAGAAGATAATACTATGCCAGCATATTAGTAGGTAGAATAGGGGAAAATATTAAAGGAATATAAAATAGAACAGAGAACACTCTTCCCATTGAAGGGTACCCAGAAGGGAGCCAAGAAGATATAGAAAAATAGCGTGACATTCTGGAAGTTAGACAGTACATGCTCTTGTTTCAGGTGAGAAAGCTCCCCCTTCACACTTTCAACAGCTGCTTTGAGCCGAGCAGCTCCCCCAGTTGATGCTGCCTCCATCTCAGCAATCTTGGATTCTTTCTCTGCAACTAGCGCCTGGGATTGGATTAAGAATATCCAAGTCATCAACTCGAAATCAAATTACAAAATGCTTAACTATTCTCCTATTTTAACCAAAAACCATTGTAGAGTTTATTCAAGTTCTTACAGAATAATAAGATAACTAAATCAATTTTTACCAACAAAATTGATCCATGTACTCTCAGATTAAGATATCCAAAAATTGAGAACGTCATTTTTTTTGCCAAGAGAACGTCAGTTAAATGTACAGTAAAGGTAAAAACTTAATGCCCTTAGGAAACCATAGGCACTATTTGGTAAAATTTTAAACTCTAATCCATCTCTTTTTCTTAAACTATGCTAAAAGGATTAAAAAGCTCAAAACAAGGAAAACTCACCTGCAGTGAGGAAATGGTTTCAGCTGCTTTATTTCTATCAGATATAGCATCATTAAGTTGAGCTTCTAAACTCTCCATGTTCTGATAAAAACAGACACCAAATTGATGCAAAAGCACAAAAAATATGAAACACACTGCACAATATGACATACTAGTTCAACTATGAAGGAACATAGGAAAACGATTTGAGAAAACTAATGCACACGTACCTTCTGGTGTTTAGCCGATAGCTCAGTCATTGCAACTTGTTTCTTTTCATCAGCTGCCTGAAGTAACCCTCTCATATCTTCTATCATCTGAATTCTCATTTTTTCCATTTTTGGACATCCAAAGAACAGAAGTGTATTCATATTAGTAGATAAAATTCCACACTGATATCACAAGTGAAAAGGTTGTGCAAATTGGTTGAACCTTTGTACAGGTGAAGAGACAACAAATCACACAAAATCCATTAATGCATAAGATGGGAAAGCTTCCAAGATATTTTTCTAAGGAAGTTCTTAATCATCCCACCAAGAAAAAAAATCAAGGCAAAGCAATAAGATCATTAATGAACTTGTAACTTAGTCAGAAGATATAATATCATTGTCAGTTTGAATGACTTGATCAAAATAAGGAAAACAAAAATCATGGAACTAGGTATAATCTCTAGCACTAGATCAAAACAGTTAAGTGAGTCAATTTTTAAATATCTGCATACATACTTTTGCACCAACCAGTAAGAATGCAATTCTTGTCAAGTTAATCAAGGTGGTATAAATAACTATCTTGTTGACCTTCCACACGAATTGTTTTTATCAAACACCATTTTACATTTGATCAAATAATTGATATTCATTACCAAATTTTGGAGAAAAAATTCATTTTATATTTTATCAAACAATTGATATAGAGAAGTATTTTTTATGACAAGGTATAATGCATGGATATCCTGTTTTAAGAGTTTTGTTAAAAAAATTAGGCAATCAATCTTCCCTTGCTGATTACAGCAATCCTCTGTTCACCAGAACGTTGTAAAGGAGGGGGAACAATCGGAGGCCTAAATCAAATGAATGTTTTTAACAGCTCAGAATAAATAGGCTTTTCATACCTGATCCTTTTCTGCAAGCGACTGTTGCAATGCTTCAATGTCACTCTCCTTTGGTTGCAATTGACGCCTCAAATCCTCAATGGTATCTCGAAGTCTGGATGACACAGGTTTTAACATTTATAATGGTACAAGGTAAATAAGACCGCAAATTTACTTTGTCTATGAGTCAAGTATAACCCTCCAAAAATACCAATGTAAGACTTTTAGATTGACAGTCAAGTAGATAATTACCCAAATAATGATATCGTGTTTCCTATAGTGCTCATTATATTATAACAAGGATATCTAAGACTTCACTTGGGGGGGGGGGGGGGGGGGGGAATGGGGAAGGATTATAACTTCGTACATTCTGGAACCTCCACCCAACCCATCCCACCCCGAGATGTCATCACCAACAATAATTCTCCAATTTCAGCATTAAACCAAAACGCTTAATATGTTCAAGAAATCATCTTATACATGTATGAGCAAAAAAGAGGATAAAGGACGGTAAGTTGTTGTAATTGGACACCTCAATGAAAATAACTGCAGTGTCAATACAGCACAAAAACATCCCATGTGTAAAGTGCATGGGAAGACAGTTTTGACAACCGCACTGAGAGATAAATGAGAATCTAAAATGTCCATATATGTCCATATACTCAACAATCAGAAAAATGAAGAGCAATATAGTGGACATACTTGTTATTAGCGCTTCTTAGTTGCTGTCTGTCCCCATCCATGGCCTTTAATGCCTCATTTGCTTGCTGCCTTGTGCGCTCTAACTCCTGCTGCAATGACAATTGCTGGGATGAAGCTTGCTCAGCCTTTTCGTTCACCTCATGCAATTGGACCTCAAGATCGTCTTTTTCCTAAGTACAATGTTTCCCGACCAACAATTTGGACTCAGATTCTACATTAATATGAAAACAATTTTCAAGAAAATTCTTATGCTGATGCACTAAACTAGAAAAGATATACTTATTTAAAGATGAATATTTAGAGAACCACACGAGTCATGATTAGAAGGGATCACTATTTGAAAAAATTACATTTCAATAAAAAGTGAACGGAAGAGAAAAATAGCAAGATTTCACCTTTTGAACTTCCTGAATGCGCTGCTTTGCTCGTTTGTGAAGCCTATTAAACTTTGTATCAAGTTCAGTATACCTTTCCTCACGCTCTTTTATTTCTTGATCGAACTTCTTTTCAGCTGCAAACAGAAGGCATATGATGCATTCATACAATCATCAATATATTTATATAAGATACAGTAAGCTATATTATTCACAAGTTGCAAACAGTGTGGCTGATCTCAAACTTCATAAAAAAGCACAGTGCCTGCTTTAGTTAAACTAATAGAGCCAAATCACTCGAGAGATATTTTTGTTTTCATATATGACAGCACCAACCACAAAAGCATTTTTACATATCTATTTGATTCTAAAATCTGATAGCTTCAAGGAGGGAAAATCAGGTATAATCATTCATACAATAAAATGTATTGCGATATTCTAGTGATGCAGAATTTGAGTTTCCCAATGATCCCTAATTAAATCACAAATGAACACAGTAATAAACTTATACTATCACTTACCAAGCTAATTAAAACTTATAGTTCAGAGGATAAAATTTTCATACAAAGCTCATTAAACTAAGCGGGCTTAATATGCTGATAGAGCTTATGTATATAATAAATGAACCAAGCACAGTCAAAATTTTTATGAGCTAATCCAAAAATTTCACAAATAACTCAGTTCATTTACTCATCCACGTGTAGCCATATAAGTAGCAGCCTGATATTTAATGTAAGTCAAATTATACTCGAGTACAAGAGCTGCATGACTTTAGTGGATGAACAAACAAAATCAGACCTGCAGCAAGCTTTTCAGACAGCTCTTGAGCTTTTGCATCTGCCTCCGAGTATGCCAATTGAAGATGCTTTAGAGCCTCTTCAGCTGCACCACTTGTTTGTTTTTCATCTTGAAGTTCTTTATTTAATGCTTGTACCCTTTCCCGCAGTTCTTCAACGATATCAGATCGAACTTCTTCTAAGCCACTAGCTTTTCTCCCCACACTAGAATCACTATGTACAATGTTAAGACTGTTAAAGCCCTCAAACTGAGACTTCAAAAAATCATTTTGAAATTTTAGTTCAAGAGCCAATTGTAGAAGATTATCATCAAGATCAACTTGACCATTGTTGTCATCTGATAAGCCATTTTCTAAAACAACATTTCCATAGCTTTCATGATTGTGATGATTCCTGTCTGGGAACTGCTCCTCATATTTAGAAGAATCTCCTTCATGATTTTCCATAATTCGACAGATAACCCTTGTACTTGATGCCACTGACTCCTAGTTTCCAAAAGATCAGTACATATCCTGCATTTAGACAACCATGAACACTGTCTTCACATGTTAACTATTTAAAGAATAATTAATAAAGCTACCCAGAAGTGCAGTAAAAAGCGGCAGTTTTGATATAGAATTAGTGTAATTGCGTGAATTAAGAAGCCTTTGGACACCATTATTTTTGTCAACATTGGACACCCAAACGAAGCATTATATCAAGCCCAACGTTGAGTTTTCCTTAATAATTTGTAGCTTTGAATTGATCCGCAGACAAATGCAGTAATAACCCCTAAAACCGACCCGATTTTTCAATCACAAAAAATGAGAATAAAGCAAGGTGAAGAGGATTATGCAGAGAAAGAAAGATTGAAGAAATAAGGGAGAGTACCTTGAAATTATGCGGGGAAGCTGAGCTAGAAAATGAAGAGGATAAATGAATTGTGCACTACTCAGTGGATTGAATCGGAGGAGGGGAAGTGAGGTGAGATCGCCGGTGTAGGATTGGATCTGACGCGAACGACAGTGCAAGCGCAGCGAACAAACACAGAAACGGTGCCGTTTCGAGGAGCTCAATGCCTCCGCGCTTGCGCTTCCATTTCATTTGGATCCTCCGCTTCTTCACTTTGCGGGTAATTTTTTTATTGATTTATTATTATACATATATATATATATATATATATATATATATATAAGGCGGTAAATCCGGTGGTTATTTTCGAGTTCGGATCGTCTGATGAAGCGCGCCAATCCCAGCCGATAAAGGATTCAACACTTCGTGTTTTTTTCTAAATGAGTTTTATAAAATTAAGATAGGGTTAAACTTATATACTGCGTTATGTGATTGTGATTTGGGTAAAGGGGCAAAAATAGCCACCGTAATTGCCAAAATGGACAACTTTGGCACCCGTAATTTCGAGGGTGCAAAACCGTACACCATAAACCAAAATGGGGCAAATCTAGCCACGCCGTTAAGTTCTTGTTAACAGACGTGTATTTTGGTGTGGGGCCCACATTCATTAAACCACTTGGCAGGACAGTCAGCACCTGAAGTGATTACACGTCGGAACCCCTGCCACATCACCCATCATCACCAAATTCCCAACCCCAGCCTCCTCCTCCCCTGCCCCCCCACCCCATCCTCCCTCCTCGGCCCACCCCCTCCCCCCTCCCCCCTCGGCCCCCCACCCCCACCCCCTCCCTCCTCCTCCCCTGCCCCCCACCCCCACCCCCTCCCTCCTCCTCCCCTGCCCCCCACCCCCAGCCCCACCCCTCCTCCCTCCTCGGCCCATCCCCTCCCCCCTCGGCCCCCCACCCCCACCCCTCCTCCCCCCTCGGCCCCCACCCCCTCCCCCTCCCCTCCTCCCTCACCGCGGGTGGGGGCCAAGGAGGGAGGGGGGAGGGGGTGGGGGCCGAGGGGGAGGAGTGGTGGGGGTGGGGGCCGAGGGGGGAGGGGGGTGGGGTGGGGGTGGGGGGCCGAGGGGGGAGGAGTGGTGGGGGTGGGGGCCGAGGGGGGAGGGGGGTGGGGTGGGGGTGGGGGGCCGAGGGGGGAGGGGGGAGGGTAGGGGCCGAGGGGGGAGGAGGGGTGGGGGTGGGGGTGGGGGGCGAAGGGGGGAGGGGGGAGGGTGGGGGCCGAGGAGGGAGGAGGGGTGGGGGGAGGGGGTGGGGGGCCGAGGGGGGAGGGGGGAGGGGGTGGGGGGCCGAGGGTGGGGGCCGAGGAGGGAGGAGGGGTAGGGGTGGGAGTGGGGGGCATTTTTCCATGTCATAGACAAATCAGCATTGGGGTGTCACGTCATGTCTCACAGTGCCACGTCATTTGCCATATCAGCATTCCAATTCACTTAACGGTCAAACTTAACTCCAATTTTTAAGATGACTAAATTTGTCCCATTTTGGTTTATGGTGTACGGTTTTGCACCCTCGAAATTACGGGTGCCAAAGTTGTCCATTTTGGCAATTACGGTGGCTATTTTTGCCCCTTTACCCAAATCACAATCACATTACGCAGTATATAAGTTTAACCCCTTTACCCAAATCACAATCACATTGCTAATATATTGTTTTCCAAGGTAGAGTACAAATTTAAGTAAACAATGAGAACTTCTAGATCATTTAATGTATATATGCCAATCAATTACTGTAGAAATATAAGTTAAGCCAAGCAAATAAATTTAAGTTGATCTTGTATATTTTCCACTTCCATCAATAGAAGTCAATTAGAAACTACAATTTATCTCAGAATAATATTGCTTTTCCAATCAAATTGGAAACGATTTAAAATTAAAAGAATTCAAAATAAGATCAAATAAATATTTTCAAATTTCAATAGTCAATTAACAAATGATATTCAAATAAAACTTTAAATAATGACACACTTCTTAAAATTTAAACACGTTATAAATTGAAAGAAAAAGTTTGTTTCAAATTAACCTAAATAAGTGATTTAAAAAATAATTAGTCAGTTACTATATATTAGCTTTAAAATATAAAAAAGAAAGTACAAATAATGGACTATTCAATATTGATTTTACAATCAAATTTTAAATACATAAAATTACAAATTTGTTTCTATTGTCTTTCTTTAGTTCGAAAATACTGTGAAATCGAATGACTTAGATGGTAACTGTAGTTTTATTTTAGCACATAAAAATCAATAATCACAGAAAAATCCTAAAAAAGCAAAAAAATAAGTTAATTATAAATTGATTTACCTCATTTTTTCTCTTAGACTAGTTTATTTTACCTATAAGCTAATGAATAATCTAAAAAGATATCAAATATGTCATGATTTAATAACCTATTTCGCAACCTTAATCTTTCCAAAAAAAATTATCTAGGTCTTATATTTAGGATCGGAGGTAGTAAAATCAACCTAACAGAGAGGAAGTACTCACAGTTAATGTAACATTGGACTCTTCAGCCAATGGTATTATCGGTTCTCCTTGCAAACTTTAAATGCATTGGATATATTATTACACAAATAAGGAGCTTTGTAACAGAAAAATCAAGGAAAAATCACAAAGGAATTAATTAGAATTAAGTTCTATGCTAACTCCTTGAGTAGTCGTTGAAGGCTCTATGAGTTGTCACGGGACTTGATTGATTGTGATTAATTCTTTTATGAGGGATCTAATTGACTGATTTTCTAATTCATAGAAATGGAGAACAAATTAATCATGCATAAGAAATGTGTTATACAAAAGCCACCAAAATAATCAGGGAAGCAATGCAAACTTTGGGGCCATGGAATGCTTCATCAGAGGACTCGAGGAGTTCTTCATTTCAATGGTAAGAAGGCTGTGAGTTCTTCATTTCAATGGTAAGAAGGCTGGCCACATGTCTTCATTTAAGATGAAAGAAGACTGGAAACGAGTCTTTGGAAGGAGATTAAATTGTTCACCAACTGCCACAGCTTTAAGGGAAAACATCTGCAGATGTCTATTAGACATTCAAATTCCAGAAGTTTTTATCTGGAACAAGAATAAAGATTGAATTCAAACCTAAACTGGTCAGAGGACCGTATCATCCTTGAAACCAACAAATACTTCTGATAGAAATCCAAATCCATCCTAAAAGCATCCATAAAAATTATTCACGATAAAATACACAGAACCTCTACTAAACCACAGAGATGTTCATATGGTGAAACATATAGTCCCAAGTAGTATAAAGTCTTTGAAAGAAAAACAAACATAAAATTAGGGTCAATCAAATAAACAGAGAGGTTTTGGAACAAAGGATGACAACTACATGATTATTTGGCTAGTACTAAAGTGCAATTGAAAAAAGCATAGTGCAATCAGTTTGAGGCAACAGAACACCTTATTTGAGGGCCATTTGAAGTTTTGTCTTGATGGTAACTGAATATCAAGTCATGAGTCCAAATTAGTTAAACCAAAAACACCTCATTTGAATTTGCATCAGCTAAGTAATATGCAAGTTCATCATTCACTCTGCAAGAACAAGCAAATCATCAACCACAGTTTTTAAGATATTCTAAAGATTTCTTTATCAAACAAAAGCTCAAAGATTACTAGCATAAGTCCTATAGATTAGAAGAAGGCTGAGGAAGACGCTCACTATGTCACTCACTCATAAAGCAGCACCCTGGAAATAGAAGAAATGTGAAAACAACCTCGATAAGATCTCAGAAAATGGTTGTTAAGTATTATAAAAGACATGCAAGGGTAAAAAACCAAAAATGACAAAATCCAACGATAGAAAAAGAAAACAGAAAATAGATAGATTGAACAGGAATAGGTTACACCAACATGCATCCAAGTTGTAACAAAGGAAGGCTCATCATAGTTGGAGCTAAAAACAGCATCCTCAATGATTTTGTCTGCAAATTCGAAATGTGTGACTCGAAGTTAAAACAAATAAGGAAGAGTGTTATAATGAAAAACCAAAGGAACAGATAAACAACAAGAGCAGCATAAATAAGAACATTTAGCATCCTTCACCTTTTTCCCAAGTCAAAACAACACCAGCGAGGCATCATCAACGATCAATGCTTCCAAAACCAAAAATGCTAAACAAAGCAGGAAAAAAAAAAGAAGTGAGGACACAAACAAATAGCATTAGAAATAAGTAATTTTAATCCAATTGAATGGATGGATTCTAAGTCTAAGTGAGATGAACTTTAATGATAGAACTGTAACTAAATATGAATAGGGATATGTAGAAGACAACTAAGAAAAAAGGAAGAAAAATTGCATGGAGGAGGAGACGAGACTAACAGCGTAGCATGACCTACTCCAGCACAAGTTCCCAACGAAACGATTGAGGAACTAAATGACCAAAACACCCTCCAATCCGAACTTGCTCACCTCATGATGGATCAGAAGAAATTGGCACTTATTATGCTGCCCAAACAAGTCAAAATAAAATTTCAGAAATTTATAGGAAGATATAACACTAGATCCAAATTGAGTGGTCTTCTAAATTTGCAGAAACACCGTGAAACAGAAAGCAAACCGAAGAACCAAACAAAAAAATCATAACACGCATCGTTCTCTTGACTTCCCCCGCCAAAAAAAAACAGTACAAAAGAAAAATCTTCTTTTCCAGCTGAGATGTCTCCTCTAGATTATCTCATACCTTCAAAGTTATTCGTCACAACAATTCCCTTTACAAACAATCCCTCTCTATGAAGGAATTTTCTCGGGCACAGAACGAAAACTAAAAAAAATCCAAAAATCGTAAAAAACAGGCAACTTCTTCCACGAACCTGCAATACAGACAAGTGTCCACCGCTAGCACGTTCGGAAAAATGGGAAAAGAGAGAGAGGGGAAGCAATTAAATGAAAGAGTTTGAAATTTGAGAAAAACAAAATAGGAGTTAATAATGAATAGTTGGGATGAGAAATTGGGAAAGGTGAGAGTAGGAAAGAGATGAAAAGTATAGGATCATTGAGATTGAGGAGGCTTTAAGGTCTTTATAAACAGAGGAAGAGGAAGAGGAAGAGTCTTGGTGGTTGGATGTGAAAGAAAGCAAAGAAGAAGGAGATTGCGGTGGCGGTGGCGGTGGCGGGAAAGAATGAGGTTAAGACTGAGGAGCGTCTTCTTTTTCAAAAATAAAAGGCGCGTAAATGAGGGAGCTACCGCCTATTTTCTTCAAACATTCTCAGGGCAGAACAAACGCGTCAAAATGTGATAAAAACATGCCTCAAAAATTTATGTAGTAGTAGTTGGAAATACTAGTATATTATTATTATTATTCCCCTCTTTATGTGTAACAAAATGAGCAGCAGTGCATTTTTCAGTTCCTTGTGGAAATCGGTAAGAATATTATTTTACCCGTTAAATGTAATAACATTCCTTTTTTAATGTAAAAATAGGAATTTGAAAGTGAACAATTAGAAATGATTTCATATTTAAAAATAAATTGAAATTTAAAGTTGCTCTTATATTTAGTAACAGAAATAGTATACAAAAGTACATAAATCATAAACCACAATTTAGAGGGGGAACTTATAAATATAAATATTTAAAAATAATTCATTTTTAAATCTTTCCACAAAAAGTCTATGATCTTATATGAAGATCTTATTAAATATATTCATATAAAAATGTAAATGATATGTCTTATAAATAAGATAAATAAAATCTAAAAAAAATCATGATAGGCCTAATCGCCATATATCAGCTAGTGCCAAGAAGTATATGTTTTAGGCCGAAAACTTTCAATTCCAGTCAACTTTTAGCTGTTTGTTTAAGGGGGAAAAAAGAGATATTTTTATGTGTGATTTTAATTATTAAAAAACACATTTGATCCAATTTCTCGTTTCTTGCTAGTTTTTAAAAAATGAATAACTGTATGATAAACGGGATTCATTGGAGAGATAACAAATTGCGTATAAATATTTTTATTTGTAAATTTAATTTTGATCCAATTTATCGTTTCCTGCTAATCTCTTATATAAGAGCTATAATTGGGTATAAACTTTGTTCTTTATAAATATCCAATTCACTTTTACCCACACATGTATGATTTTTTAAAATTATTCCCATAATAGATTGTGTGTGTGTGTGTGTGTGTATATATATATAGAGAGAGAAGTTGCATTGTATCAAAGGGCAGTTTTATTACAAATTATTTAGATATATGTATTTAGAAAAATCAACACATATTTTTAACAACTATTCCATGTGTCTTAAATATGAAACCTCCACCGAATGTTTCTCCAATTTTTCCTAATTTGTTTTTATTGATGTTCTTTAATAATAAACAGACAAATGATGAGATGAGAATAAAGTAGATGGTTATGATATATTAGTAATATCATATCATTTTAATAAACTTGCATAAAAACATAAATCTAGTCAAATTAGATAATTATGTCTTAATAAGGAATTGGAAGAGTGGTTAATTTAAACAATTTTTTCATACATCCTAATTTGGTGAACAAATTTCGCGTCAAACCGTACATATCATTAATTAAAGTTTATTTATCTGTTAATTAGTAGTAGTATTCTGCTTCGTCTTGTAAGCCAATCTCAAATATTGACCGAGCACACTTCATTTTCATAATAAGTGGTGAAAACTATATCATCACTGAATTGGCTATCCAACCTAATGTATTAATGAGGATGTGCTCCTCTATGGGCTATTGTGATAAGATTGGAAGGTAATATTATGGGTGAAAGGGCCTCTCCAGTCCCACTAGCAGCTGAAATAATAATTAATCCTCCTCCCTCTCATTGGATGGGTTGTACTTTAATGTGACTTTCATGAGCTCCACCTACAAGAGGCAACATAGAGTTAGCTTTTAGATCTAACCTTTTATGAGCTCCCTCCCTGATATTCAAGGCGTTCAGCTTCTGTTGGCTCTAAACCCACCCACCCCCCCTAATATGTGTCTTTTAAATATTTTATTGCAATTAGAAAACTAGTTGTACTCTAAGATTTATTTCTACTCTTGATGATAGCCTCTCTTTGTCCTCTCATCGCAAAAGTGATAACATTCATACTCCCTTCCTTTTTAAATATGAGATGACTTTGACTTTTGTTGTAAAGATAAAAAAACAAATTAGACCACTAAATTATAATTTATGTTATATATAATTATATTATATGTTAGTTATTAGGACAATTTTACATTTATACCAAGTTAGAGACTTAATTTGATAAAGGTTAACAAGTGAAATAGTCTTAGTTAACAATTTAGGAAGTTGTCAATAGACCTATACCTGATATTTAATCTCTTGCATAGAACCTATGAACAAGTGTCCTACTTTATAAGTAAAATACATAAGTTTTAAGGAAAGAAGATAACTAATTTTGCATTTTTAATTTTCCCTAAAAATTAAAGTAATCTTATAATTTGGACCGGAGGTGGTGTCTTGAAAAAAATAAAACGTAGATATGACAATAATATAAAGGCCTGTTTGGATTTAGTTTCTGGAGAATAGCTTATGGGAAAATAGTTTTTTGAGAATAGTTTTTTAGTAGAATAGTTTTTTGGAAAATAGTTTTTGATAAAATGAGAGTGTTTGGATAAAGTGTCAGTAGAATAACTTTTTGAATGTCAAATTACCAAGAAAGACAATTTTGATAAAAAAGATGACATAGTAAAGTGAGGGTATTTTTGGTAATGTGGAAAACACATAGGTTCAACCAACCCAAAATGAGAAAAAAATAGCTTCTTCAAAACCCATGGTTTTGGGTTTTGAAAATGCATTTTGGATCTAAAATGCATTTTGAGACTTTTTTGAGTGTTTGGTTGATTTTTCAAAATGCATTTTGAAACCCATGGTTTTGTCCAAAATGCATTTTGAAAATGATTGCCAAACAGGCCCTAAGAGTGTGTGCACATTTCAGTGACTAATATTTCCGGAACATGATTATATTGAGTGGATAAATCAAAGGAAGAGCCCACAAGCCATACCTAGAGCGAAAAGACTTGACAAATTAATCAATAATACAAAGAGTGATTAGCGTTTAATTTAGAGCCCACAATCTGGTGCCCTTCCAGTTTTTAAATTGTTTGATTGATTGTTGGGGGAGTGAGAAGGTGCATAGAAGAATTATGCAAGTCACGCTATCATTAATGCTAAGATAGATACCGCTTGATGAATTATGTGGTGGATAGAGTTGGTTGAAGGTGACCATCATGGATATAAGTTGTACTACCTCCGGTCCTAAATATAGGACCTAGATAGTTTTTTTTGAGAGGTTAAAGTTACATAATAGTCTATTAAATCATGATATATTTGATATATTTTTAAATTATTCATTAGTTTATAAGTAAAATAAACAAGTTCAAGGGAAAAAATTAGGTAAATCAATTTATAATTAACTTATTTTGCTTTTTTTTAGGATTTTTCAAAAAAGTCAATTAGGTCTTATATTTAGGACCGGAGGAGGGAGTATATATATTGTGCAAGTAACTACTCATAATACAATAATATAGGGTGAGAAATGTGAATAGAGAGATGGCAATGGCAATGGAGGTGCGGTTGAACATGCAGCGATGTGGCGTTTGGAGTATAGGGAAGAAGGGGAGAAAGACGAGGGGAAGAGGAGAGGTGGTGGTATCAGCTTCAGGCCTGAATGGAGGGAATGAGGAAGAGTGGGGAGTGTTTGGGAGCGCAAATAAAGAGCCACTCACTCCCATAAGCTTCTTGGAGAGAGCTGCCAATCACAGCGCCCACTCCACCTCCATACTCTACAGAGGACACACCACCACCCATCACTATCACTGGGCTCTCACCTATCAGCGTTGCCTCCAACTTGCTTCTGCTCTTTCCCTCATCGGTATTTCCCGCGGCCACGTGGTCAGTTCCCCCTCCCTCTTCCTTTTCCATTTCTCTTCCATCTCCCAACCCATCACTTCCTTCAATTTCTGTTCACTTCTAATTGCCTTAATACAACTTTTTTATTCTTAAACTTTCACTTAATTTTGATTTTAGTCCTGACACTTTAAAATCTCTATACATTTGATTCTCAAAATTTCAATCAATTTCAGCTTTAGTGTTTTAACATTAGCTAGTTTAGTGTTTTAATACCTCAATTTTATACTCCCTTCGTTATTAAATATAAGATCACTTTGGAGAAGTGGATAAGTTTCTAAATATAAGATCACTTTCTATTTTGTCTCAATTTTGGTTCAAATTACCCCTATACTTCTTAGCTCCCTCACTTCTCCTTCAAATCCTTATTTGTCTTTTAAATTTAAGTGAGGGTATTTTGGGAAGATCATATAATCCTAATTCATTGGAAAGTCTTCCTTAATCTCTTCAAATTAGCCAAAGTGATCTTATATTTAGGAACAGAGGTAGTATCATTTAAAGCCATCAAACCCGAATTTTTTAAGTTTTTTCAGGGGAGAGGGGAGTTTATGTAACCTGAATTTACAAAAAGAAATGATATGTGGGTTCAAAAGTTTTAAAATAATATTTATTATTATTATTTACTATACATCTCATCTTTCTTAAAATATTAAGTTCAACTTCTTTAATTTTCAAATAAATCAATTTATAAAATTTTTCCTTCTCCACTCTTTCCCCCCAAACTCATCATACCAAATATTGATTTTATTTAAAATTAAGAAAAAAATTAGAAAACTAAATTCTAATGTATGTCACATGAAATTAGATTAGATAATATGGTAGTTTATAAGTAAAATAAAATCATTTTAAAGAAAAAAGATAAATATAAATATTTTAAAATGATTAATTTTGTATTAATTTTTTTCAGAAAAAAAGTCAACGTGGTCTTGTAAATAGGATGAAAAGAGTATCATATCAAGTTGTGGTAAATAATCATGCAGCAAACATAATTTATTTCAATTGGAAAAATAATTCATGTCCAAAAATTGTAAACTCTATCCTTTATTGCAACCCCAATGCAATTGGGCCCAACCCCATCTACGTAGTTTGACATTCTCTTCTGCACTCAATCATTAGGACATTTTCCGTTGGGTTGAGGTGAGTCCATTTATTGTATACCTGCGCTTTTGATCATCATAAGAAAAGTTGATTTTTTTTTATCAGAAAAGAAAAGTTGATCATGGTTTATTTTGTAATATCTACCAACTTGATCTCTCCCAATATCTATATTTTATGCTGTCTCATGTCGCGCGTTTTCATTGGCATATGTGGAATCAACTTTTCTTTCTGTTTATAAGAAAATGTGGATTCTGTTAATTTTGTTTAACTAGAATCCCTTGTCTGAACCACTAATGCTTTTCTTTCTTTTTTTTTTGTTGTAATTTTCTCCAAACAGGTTGCTACACTATCCCCCAATGTCCCTGCAATGTATGAGCTGCATTTTGCAGTGCCAATGGCAGGCGCAATTCTTTGCACTCTCAATTCACGCCTTGATGGAGCCATGGTTTCAGCCCTTCTAGAACACTCACAAGCAAAGGTCCTCTTTTTAGACTACCAATTACTGGATGTTGCAAGGATGGCATTGAACCTGCTAAGCAAAAGTGGAGTTACAAACTTGCCTGCTTTAATTCTCATTACTGACTTTGACTGCTTATCCACCATTGACACTAGTTCAGTCAGCTATGAGTATGAGGAGCTATTAGCTATAGGAAATAGTGGGTTTGAGATTGTGAGACCACACAGTGAGTTTGATCCCATAAGCCTGAATTACACTTCAGGGACCACATCTAGGCCCAAAGGAGTTGTATATAGTCACAGGGGCGCCTATTTGAACACACTAGGAACTATTCTTCTCTTTGGGATGGGCTTTATGCCTGTTTATCTTTGGACAGTACCAATGTTTCATTGCAATGGGTGGTGCATGCCTTGGGGAGTGGCAGCTCAATGTGGGACCAATGTGTGTATGAGGAAAGTTTCCCCAAAGGACATCTTTGATAATGTGACACAACATAAGGTGACACATATGGGAGCGGCTCCTACTGTTTTGAACATGATTGTGAACTCTCCCTTGACTGATAGAAAGCCAATTACCCACAAGGTGGTGGTGATGTCAGGTGGTTCTCCCCCACCACCACAAATCCTATCCAAGATGGAAGAGATTGGGTTTAGTGTATCTCACCTTTATGGACTAACAGAGACATATGGTCCTGGGGCGTCTTGTGAATGGAGACCTGAGTGGGATTCTCTGGCTCCTGAAGAAAAGTATAAGATAAAAGCTAGGCAAGGGATTCCCCATGTGACTTCGGGCGCTATTGACATAAAAGATCCTGACTCTATGGAAAGTGTCCCCGCCGATGGCAAAACAGTGGGTGAGGTAATGTTCAGAGGAAATACGGTGATGAGTGGATATTTAAGGGATTCTGAAGCAACAAAGTCAACTTTTAGAGGTGGGTGGTTTCATAGCGGGGATGTGGGAGTGAGACACTCAGATGGTTATATAGAAGTCAAGGATAGGTGGAAGGACATAATAATATCAGGGGGTGAGAACATTAACTCAGTGGAAATTGAAACAGTTTTGTACAGTCATCCAGCAGTTCTTGAAGCTGCAGTTGTGGCCAGGCCAGATGACCTTTGGGGGCAAACACCTTGTGCTTTTGTGAGTTTGAAAGAGGGATTTAGTGCAGATGCTCAAGAAATCATTGGTTTTTGTCGAAATCATTTGCCCCATTACATGGCTCCAAAAACTGTTATCTTTGAGGACATGCCAAAAACTGCAACAGGAAAGATACAAAAATATGTTTTAAGGGAGAAAGCCAAGGCCATGGGCAGCCTTACTTGACCACCAAAATCTGTATGTAATGTACAACGAAGTGTTTAGGAAGTTAGCTTGATGACCAAACTACTCTATTATCGCTTATCATTACAATTTTTGTTGGTCATTTGTTGTAAAAGACAAATATTTGTAAATTTTTTGAAATTTTCTAATGAATAACTATCTTCCCCCGCATTCCTTGGGGAAGTTCAATCTTGAATAATACTTATAGTGCAACTCTACATTTCACATATACCAGACATTTGTAAGCATATGTAGAGTTGTTAGTTATTGTCAATTATTAATACAACAATCCATATATGTTTTTTAACCGTTTCTTGAAATTCAAGGCTTGAAATGTGGGAATTAAGTTCCTCTTCAACTCTTATGTGTTATAATTTTAATATTTCTGCTCGTGCAACACGGAGGGAGGACGATCTAATTATTTAAGAATGATGTTTCGTGACTTATTCATGAAACTCGTTTCATACTACTACCTCCGGTCCTAAATATAGGATCTAATTGATTTTTTTAGAGATTAAGGTTGTGAAATAGGTTAATTATTAAATGATGACATATTTAATATATTTTTATATTATCCATTAGTTTATAGGTAAAATAAACTAGTTTAAGGGAAAATATTAGGTAAATCAATTTATAATTAACTTATTTTGTTTTTTTAAAGATTTTCTAGAAAAAGTCAATTAGGTCTTATATTTAGAACCGGAGGGAGTATTGTTTTATACTCCTCTAATCAAATTAAATAAGCATGTATTATATTAAGTACAGGATAAGTACAATATTGGAGCATCTTTCCAATTTGTAATACATTAATTTTCTATTCATATGCCCAGCTATTGGTTCATCTTCATAAGTGAATGGTGCTTCTGCTCTGGATCATTATTGGGAATTCATGAGCTAATTTAAAATTATATTCATGGCATCAAAATTACAAAATTATTCAATAAAATAAAGTTAATTGAAATATGAAGAATGACAATAATGTATCCTCAACTAGCCTGCATATAGTTTGAAAACAAAGTGATACATCTGGGAACCAGCTTGTTTCCGTAGAAAAGTAGTTTGATAGAAAGAGTTAGTTAGATATAGATATTTGAATCTAATTTAATTTGTATGGTCCATATCAGATTTGAGTTTATATAAGTTTTTTTTTTCAAAAATATTAATTTTAATGGGTTTAAATTTAAAATAAAGCTAATGTCTTGACTATTAAATTAAAAAAACATCAATTTAAAATTAATTAAATCTAGATCGTCAAGATTAAATCTAGAAGGTTTAGATCTGATTAGCTATTCCAACTAAACATTTATGCTTAGGAGGGAAACTGATTATAATGTGTGATAAACATACTAGATAAATAACTAGAAGTGCTCTAAATTGATTCAGTCATGATTTTTATTTTTTAACTATATAGATCGATCACAGCACAAAACATAAATGACAACAATAATATTTTCGAGAATTATAAATAATGAAAAGTGGGTGTCTGTATGTATATGTAAGACATATACGTCACTCTTATAACCACCATGCATATACTTAAATTGATCGTGGAGGCACATCATCCGCCACATTTGATATTCTCTCTGATCAGAAACTTTTGAACCTTGCCAGTTGAATTAACAGGTAAATCTCCAAAAATCACACCCTGAGGAACCATATGAGTATCCAACTTGGCCTTACAAAACATGATAATATCTTCCACGGTGGCACCACACCCTTCTTTCAGTTTGATAATTGCAAAGGGTGACTCCACCATGTGTTCATCATATTTCCCCACAACAGCAGCATTAAGAACCTTTGGGTGGCTAAGCAACACAGCCTCCACCTCAAGTGAGCTCACAGCCTCTCCTCTCGAATATATCATATCCTTTGCCCTATCCTTCAGTCTCATGGAACCGTCCCTCTGCTTCGTTGCTAAGTCTCCTGTTCTATACCATCCCTCTCTAAATGCCTCATTGGTTAATTGCGGATTCTTGAGGTACCCCAACATCATAGTGTTGCCCTTAAACATAACCTCACCAATGGTTTTCCCATCACAAGGAGTGCTCTTCATTGTGTTTGGATCTTTCACATCAATGCCTTCCATCATAAATAAGGGAAGCCCTTGATCTCCATAAGTGATGCGTTCAATGAGTTCACCACTTGTAGTATTGGGCTTCCAAGATCGAACCAAGACAGGACCCATTGCTTCCGTCATGCCATATCCAACATTCACGTCGAACCCAAGTTTTGCAACCTTGCAAAAAACCTCAATGTGGTAGCACTCCAGCAACTGTGATGCTCACACCCTGAAACATAGGCTTCTTCTCGCTTTGTGGTGCATCTGCAATTACGTTCAAAAGTGCAGGTGGACCACACAAATGGGTTACGTTGTGAAGAGAGATCGCATCAAACATGACCTTCGCTGAGACATTTCTGAGACAAATATTGGTGCCACCCAAAGTAGCCATTGCCCAAGTAAAGCACCAGCCGTTGCAGCGAAACATGTCCACTGTCCACAGAAACACGGCCCTTGGTTTCATATTGAACCGAGTGATAGCTGCCAGTGAATTAAGATAAGCTCCTCTGTGACTGTAAACGGCTCCTTTAGGAGTTCCCGTGGAGCCTGACGTGTAGTTCACTGATATTGGATTGCATTCGTTGGTGGGCATTATGAGATCAAAATCCGGTTTTCCCTCTTCAAGAAGTTGGTTAAAGTTGAGGGTATCTGGCGGCAGATTCTTAAAAATGGAACATAGTTGTTGGTTGTTATAGTAATCAGGGATGACGACCAGCAAGGGACGCTTGCATTGTTTTTGGGACATTATGTCGAACGAGGCAAGGACAACTTCAATGAACTGATAGTCCACAAACATAATTTTAGCTTCTAACTGTTCCAATATCACAGACAAAGTTGTGGAGTCCAATTTGGTGTTGAGTGCAGAAATAACTGCCCCTGTCATTGGAACTGCGAAATGCAGCTCATAGAGCTCTGGAATATTTGGTGCCAAAGCTGCAACCTACATAACGAATTGCAAATCGAGTTGTTCGTGTTTGTAGAATACAATTAAACTTAAACGAATACTACGTAACTAATCCACATAAATGATCAGCATGAGTGAAGTAGAAAAAAAAGTTCTTTTTAACAATAAGAAAAAAAAAAGAGTCAATCCAATTTGAGTCCCCACATGGTGACAATGTTGAGGAAGACGATATACTAGACACAATCTTACTCTGCTTCTATGGAAGGGGCAGATTTGAACTTACAGCCTTAGACCCTAGAGAAAGCGAGCTTACCATTGAGTCAAACTGATACTTCCCTTTTTACTAATAAAAAATCAAAATATTTAATTAAGTTATTGCTATAATATACATCGCATAATGAGAAAATGACAAGGAAAAGTATTGATTTCTTTTAGGCAAAACAAATTCAGTTCTATTAATATCAAAAACAACATTTACGGTCACCAATCTCCAAATCCAATCAAAGTACTCGAACCTCTACTACTCCTACAAACACAAACTCACAAAAGACAAAAATTGTAGAATCTAGCACAAACTACACTATTACTACAAACTATGAAAATCTTCAAACTAATATGGGAAATCTCGTATAGGTGACAATTGAATTTCAAAATCATTTTAACTAATTGAATATCATGATTAACTAGTGAAGTAACAGTATTTTCTACTCAAAATCCCTTCCGGAGATTTTGAAATACAAATGTCATTTATTATGGATTTCCCCAACTATTATACATATACGAGACCACCTCCCATTAGCCAATGCCACATCTTTCTGCCTTAATTCTTAAATCTCCATCACTCCCTTCATAACCAAATTATACTAATAAGTACTAACACTAATAATAATAATAATAATAATAATAATAATAATAATAATAATAATAATAATAATAGCTAATATTACTAATGTTGGGCAGTGATAATCATCCAATGATGTATTAATATAACGTGAAAAGTAATAATAAGTGGAGGTGGGATGGATAGGGTAATGACCATGATCCACACGGAGGAGACGTAATAAAAATGAGAATGAGGAAGTCAGACACTAGCTACAAGATAATTTATAGTAATAACATGGAGGATGTTCTATTTAACTAGTGGGAAAATCGCATTAGTGATGGCTGACGAATGAGACTATGACATGGTGCATATCAGAAGGCGGTGCACCAAAGACCAAACCATGGTTGTTGAAGATAGTGACAATAACCTTTCAGGTGATTGATGAGAAATTAGAGCTCAGGTCAAAAAACAAGATGAGAGGGAGAGAGAAGGTATTAACAAAATCTTGCTTTCCCTATCTTGCCGACTATTGTTTTATCTGTTGAATTGAAGGGGAACTTAGAGTCATGTCATACCATCAGCAGTAGCCATAGTAACAGTATGTGTACTGATTAAAGTCTGACGCGGTACCTACCTAGGATATTTTGTCTTCAAATAAATTAATGCCTACTAATCGATTTCTACGTATAGTTAATGTGATACTTATTACTCCCTCCCTTCCTAAATATAAGATCACTTTGGTTAATTTGAGGAGATTAAGGAAGACAATAAAATTACATGATCTTCCCAAAATCCCCTCAATCACTTAACTTTAAAAAGAAGAGGGGTTTTCAATGAAAAGAGGGAGTATAAGGGTAGTTTGGGCAAAACTTGAGATAAAATAGGAAGTGATCTTATATTTAGAAATTTATCCACTTCCCCAAAAGTGATCTTATATTTTTAGGAACGGAGGGAGTATTAAACTATGGTTTGGTAGTGTGTGTGTGACAGATAGAGAGAGAGGATGTCCCAATTGGTTGAGTCATGAGAATATGGAAGTTCCGAAAAAGTGAATAGGTCGTGACAGTGACCAAAAACGTGGTTCATGCTATGGAAATTATATGTCTATTCACTATTCAGGCACTATACGTAGAACGAGTCCCTTCTCCGTTGCTAATACGATTTTCAATGTAATTAATCTGATCAACCAAAGAGTACGTCTACATGGTGTTGATTATTGAGTCTCCTGTTTATGGTTTTCTGTAGGGCCGGCGGGGGATCATATAAATACATATGGTAGAGTTGATTCAGATCTTAAAAAAGCTAAAGTCAGTCTGTCATGACTTTTATTTTTTATTTGAGAGGGGTGCGTGCTTACGCATACTGGCTGACGTTGGCACACGGTGTAACGTAACGCGTTTTGCAAGTCGGAGTGGGACCAATCAACCATTTTCCCCACCACATACTTTAACAATCAACATGCTGCTATCTTCCACCGTCAACCGGTTTCTTATGTTATTAGGATCTGCTGAAACTTAATTCACTACGGTTTATGCAACTATTTTCCTTCAATGTACAAAGTTATCCTAAGGTGGTGGGCTACGAAGAGAAATAGACACATGCAATTTGGACCCAGCGGGTGACTTTCAAGTCATACGGGAAGCAAACTTTTTTTCCATGACCAAGGATGAATGTGAGGGAAAAGAATGAAGAAGGGAGGAGACCATTGACTCCAAATGAGGTAGCTAGCTAGCGTGCCGTAAGCTGCGGTGAAGGCAGAAGACTTGAGGAAAAAACGATGTCAACGAGGGAGAGAGGTGCATAATATAATGGAGCAACGTGTTTTGTCCGCCCCCACATTTTTCAATTAATATGCCTTCCTCTCCACACGTATACACGTACACTTTTCCTTCATCACTCTTGCATACATACATTTAACCAGCAAACTTCTTCCTTTCTTATCAGATCCCATCATCCATTCCACATTTATACAATACATGCATACAGTATCATATTCATACCTCTCGTCCCCCATCCTACACGGCTGGGCATCATATTGACCCGTGTTTCTCTGGAAAACCACTGTTTTATATAAGCTCCATTATATGATGCAGTCAAGTTTAATTTCCAGGTTCAAGAATCCAAACTACATATGTGCACGAAGCTTATATGGAATTTAAAACCCAAAGCCTTTTAGCTAGCGCATATGATAATAAGTGTCAGCTAGTGCATAGTATAAAACTAGCTAGCCTAGTACTTACTGATGCATGCACATTATCGGTGCGTGGTGGTCATATTGTAATTTTCCCGTTTATAAGCATGTATATAAAATTGAGGTGAGCTAATGTTCACACTGGCCAATAACCATAATTAACCACATACATACACAAACATATAAAAGTTAAACTTGAGCTAGATCGGTACATTCATATGTGTGTGTGTGTGTGTGTGAGAGAGAGAGAGAGAGAGAGAGAGAAATATGTAAAAAAAGAGGAGTAGAGAATATGATGCAAGAATATAATAAGAAAGGTGAGGGAGGATAGGAGAAAAGAGAGCATACAATATCAAGTGGAGAAATGCGGAGGAGGCGGAACAAAGAAGAAGCGAGGGAGAGACATCTGGCATGAGTTTGCTTCCATGTGAAGCGGAGATGATCACCGTAGACGATGGAGATGTCGTCGGAGTAGACACTGGCCGCCCTCTCCAAGAATGTGATGGGCGTCAATGGCACGTAATTTGCACCTTCCTTCTTCATGCCTTCTTCTGACACCTTCCCCTTTCTTCTTTTCCTATATCTCTCCACTTGTTCTTTATTTATTAGCATGTCCCATGTCTTTTGGGCCCCCACGGTGCTTCATAGCCCCTCCATCGGCCCATCAACTTCCTCTCTTCTTTATTACTCCTTAGTGGGGATGTTGGAAATACATCAAGCCTTTATATGTTTTTACTAAATAAATGAGTCTGTTTAAAAATATAGAATTTAAGCCTAAGGTTGAACTTGTTTGTAAACTTTTTTTAAGTTTGAGTCTTGCCTTTGTGTTATAAGGTCTAAAAACCTATTTAAAAGTATACTTAAAATTGTAGACTTTCAAATGACTTTTACAAGTCTAAACTTTTAATTCTACATATTATTTTGAATATACCAAAAGTATATGTATGTTTCAAAAAGGTTTTATGGTTGTAAAACTAGGTACATTCTATTACTTTTCTGTTGCAACTATTAATAAATTATTCTTTTTGATAATATAATATTTCATACACGCACAAATAGAGTAAACTTGGATTAGACCAAGAATGGAGAAGAGTGGCGAATTAGCAGTGTATTTTAAGTATTGAATTAATTAGACCAAAAAGGGGTGAAAACATTGAAATTTGTATGCCAATTGATTAAATGTGAAGTTTATAGGTGAACTGAGCTGATAATGTTATAATATATATATATATATATATATATATATATATATATATATATATATATATATATATATATATATATACTCCTACTATTCCTAAATATAGTTCACTTTTAAATTTCAATTTGTTTCTAAATATAAGCAGCTTTCTAATTTTTTTCAACTTCTGCTCAAATAAAACCTAATAATGAGTAATTTATTTGTGTTATATTATATCATGATATGAATTATAAAATAATTAAATATGTTAGGCTTTATATATGTAAAAAAGTCTGGCTTATTTAGCTAAATAGGTCTGACATTAGGCCTAATTACGAGTTAACCTCTTTAGAAATAGCTATACCAGATTTTTTTGTAGGTTATCACGTAAGCTTCCCCCAACTCCTCCTCAATCAATTGTAAACGCATGGCTTCTATTCTGGCTTGGGATCCAACCCATGCACGACACGTTAACGTTAGAGATGGCAACCGACACGAATTAAACTTATAAAATAACCTAAGCAAATCCATACATCATGTATTAAAAATGTGGGTGAACTCCAAGTCAGACGATATGCTCATCTGAAGCACCATGCATGTAACTTTTGGTCTTGTCTTCATCAAAAAACAAAGTGATGCTGCCGTGTTGAAGATGAAAACGCAAGTGGCCGGTTGAATGGAGTGATCTATCCATCACCATTCACCAAGCATAACGCTGAGTATAATGGCCAATAGTAGTGCACAGTTGATTAGTGATTTTGATGGCATCACCTCGCATTCATATATATATATATATATATATATATGTGTGTGTGTGTGTGTGATTTTGATGGCATCACCTCGCATTCATATATACATATATATATATATATATATATATACATATATATATATATATATATATATATATATATATATATATATATATATATATATATCCGCATCTTTCAGAAAGTGGGCTGGATTGATTGTGGTTCACGTTTTATCAAAATATGTATTCTGTGCCACTGTACAGTACACATGGATAACAGTGTACTGTTGTATATAGGGAAGTGGGCTTTCAATTTTATGCCTTCACTTCCATGTGTGCACGTGGGTTTTTTTTCTAGCCCTATATGCTCCGTAGAGGAAAGGGAAACTGGGCTTTTAATTTTATTGGAATACTATTTTATCAACAACGACTAATGTTGATGTTTAGTTTTCTTTATTTTATTTTGCTCATTTTGTATTATGTCATGCTTTTATAATTATAAAAGTCCACATGATTGCACCAATGGGTAGTTGATTGAGCTGGTAACTGGGCTACAACCCCCGTAAGGATGAGAACGAGTGTTCGATTCCCAGGAAGCGCTCTTATTGGGAGAGGGGACAACTTTGCCTATGTGGGCAACACTCCTACCTCTCGAGTCCGGATTAAACCGGGCGGTGATTAACCAAAAAAAAAAGTCCACATGATTGCGTTGAGGAGAGGAAAGGAGATGGGAGACATCTTGTGTAACAGACTGTGGCCTTTATATATAAATATATTCAGCGGCCGCCTTTTGTCGTTTTGTTGTGCCCGTTTAAAATTATGTGTAGAGTAATTCTTACATATTTATTCCTTATTCTGGACCCCTCCTTTTCTCTCCCGTGATTCATATACATGTTTCTATATATTTGATATTCAAATTATATTAAATATGTCATGATTAACTAACTTATTTTTTTCTTTAATTTTTCTAAAAAAAGTCAACTAAGTCTTGTATTTAAGATCCGAGGAGTACAATAGAAACCTCAACTGAGCTGGCGTGGGACATGCGTGATTGACGCCTCAGACTGAAGGGGGAAAGAATCCCTAACTCTCAGCTTCTTAACCTTCACCCCGTCCTTTTTAATTTCTTCAACTCATTGATTCTACCTAACATCCTCCGGCATGACCTATTTAAAAATTTTTTTCTAAGTCAATTCCCATATTTGTATGAGATATAAATTAGTTTTTATTTGGGCAAAAATTGAAAATTAGTTTTAGATTTGGCTGTTTCTCATGTGTAATGCATGCAAGACAGACAGGCCCTTAGACTTGTAAACCCCGCCGCCCAAGCAAAGTGTTGTGATTGGGGTGGACATATCGTGGCTTAATATTGGAGGGCATGTCGTAGTTGGACAAAAATTTTGTCTCGTAACGTAAGCGTTGGGCGCAGAGCTCATCGATCATTTTGAAAACCATAACAGTAATAGATAAAGCAAGGATTGAACAATTGAACAATGAGCGTCAGGTTGACCACCACGTCGTGAGTTCGATCCTGGGGAGTGACACTTTGTTGTGTCTCCATCGCGGCGCATGGGGAGGTATCTCCGTAGCTAAATGATGAAGCTGGGAGTAACCTACCTGTGTGGACAGACATATAAAGGACTTGCTGGTCATGCTCCAGAGCCCACAGGGACAGATCCCAATGGATCATGAGTCAGGTGTCCTGCCCTTGGATTGGGTTGAGCCCAAATCCCTTCCTAAAATTCAATTATCAAAAAAAAGCAAGGGATACAGTATTAATTAACTTTATTAATGTGCACCTGCTTAGCATGCTTTCCTACATTCTCGATTGATGGTGAGACTTGATGGCATACATAATTCTTCAAGATCTCCAACGCTGATATTGATATAAAAGTGTGTATGTAGGTGCATCTGTTTAGTTTGTAATATGCTCGTTTTACTTTCCCATAATACTGATCTCCTCATTGATTGAATCGCTGCCCTGCCCCTGCTCCTGCTGCTATTATTAAACAAATATACATGCTTACTATTCAACGTATTCCATTCATTTGATCCACAGTAGATTCTGATCAGCGTTCCAAGACTTCTGTACATGAAGCATGACTTGTTCAGCAGACAGCAATATCATATATACTTCAAATTTGGACGGACCCATTTGTAGTATCTAATGATGGTTGTACTTCGTACTCTAGATTGTACTTCAATGAGTTAGTCATAATCCTAAATCTAATATTTAATTATAACAAGATTTTGTTGTACGGATGACGTTATATTGAAAATACCCTATGTATTTGTTTATTTATCAATGATATTAATCAATCGTTATCTTAATAATAAGATGGTTAATGTGAAGCAACCCAAAAGGGTTGACATGTTATGTGTAGCTTTGTATGTGGTAGATGATTTCTGCTTGGGTACAAAAAACAGAGCACAAAATCAAATGAGAAGACAGGATCATGTAAAAGTACTGATACTGAAGGATTAAAATTAGACTGGCAAATAACAACATTACTTACACATACAAAAGAATGACCATGTGCAATAAGTGGAATCAAGGGCAGTAACCCTGACATCAAAAAAATCCAAAGATACTATGTTGCTGCAACATAAGTGAGTAAAACAGGACCATTGAAGGTATCCTAATTAACCAAAAGCTAAGCCAATGTTAGTGGCATAATTTGCTAAACAGGCCTATTGTGGTATGAGCTTGCTGCAAACTAATATACACAAAGCAACAAAATACTTTGTAGACACCAAAAATTACCATAAACTAACACAACAGCAATAGTGGGTGGCCACTTTTAAGATGCTCATCCAAAAATAATCAAATAAAATGTGGGCCAATAAGAGAAGATGATTAGGGTGTTTTAGAAAAAATAAATACTACATTCTAACAATGTGAGTTATAAAGAAATGATCTCATGTTACTAATTTATAAATAATTTGGAGAGATTAAAGGATTTAAATGTCACGTTTCATAAGATATTTTTTGAATGGTTTATGCATATCATTAGTATATATATTATTTTATAAGCTATGCAAATTAATTTAGGAAAAATTAAAACAAACTAAACAATATTATATTTATGAAAAAACTCTAATCAAATCTAATCTAAAATAGGCGGTACTAACTAGAAGCATCAATAAAATGTGTATACTTAGCAATTTTTGCAAGACAATTAGATGACCGTTTTTGCACTTTAATTTGTTAGCCCAATAAAAAATGTATTTGTGAGAAAAAAAACTCTAATTAGCTCTAATCTAAAATCAGCAGTACTAACTAGAACTATTAACAGAATGTGAATACCTAGTTAGTAACCAAAGCGTTTCATTGATCCTCCGTCTATCTACTTAAGTTTTATCAACTGATATATATATATATATATATATATATATATATATATATATATATATATATATATATATATATATATATAGCTTCCACTCCTTGTATTGTATGTGGAAAAATTACTTAATTAAAGTAGAATTGTAAATAGAATGAGGGGGGTATCTTAATAAAAATATTTTCTAATAATGGTACGGCTTAGAAAAGTCAGCGTCGGTCTTCATTAATTAGAACATGGAATTGGATTCTGAGTAAATAAATATCATTTATTGATCTTTAATTATGCATGTCTACTTTTCTGTAGTCCCGTTTTTTTTTTTGGCCGAAACTTTCCTCTAGTCACTAACTCACTATATCAACGAGAGTTTGTGAAGAAATATGAGAAGATATTTTAGAGACATTATAGGATAAGTCCGCTTGTTTCTATTAAGAAAGTACTCTAATTACTAAATAAACTAATAATAAAAATAACTTGTTAAAGTAAATATAAAGTAATAAAATATATAAATTCAAATAAAATTTATCGTATAATAAAGTTCTTCAAAATATCTTCTCATATCATTGTGACTTTAATTACTTTATCCTTTAAAGTAGCTGTCAGAACAATTAGAAGAAGCAAATATGCATAAGGAAAAGTGGTGGGTGAAGGAGCATTAGGAGGCCTTAGAAATTAATGGCTGTTCTGGGTTTGTGATGTTTTTCTCATGAAATCACAATATAATAAAATCTTGTGGGATTGACCATTGATCAAATTGGGATCATTTATTGATCGTGGACTAGATTGATACTCCGGAGTCATCAGCCGCCTCTAAATTTTGGTCCTTACCATAAAGACCTAACCGCCATTAACTTACTCATTTATTAAATTTTCCCAATATACCCTCATCATTGGAAAAAGAGATTTCTTTAACTGAATTGACTTTTTCTCCACTTCTAGTTTTGTTTACCTCGTAAAGATAGATGATTAATTAAGAGAGAGAAAAGGTAGTGGGTCATAATGATAAATGTGTGAGGGCAAAAATAGAAAACACAAATAAAATAAGACCAATTTAATGATGCAACTTCCATTAACTTTCATTCATTGGTTTGTACAATTTGGGCGGTTGGTGACTTATATAAGATTGAGTACTTATTTAATTATTAACCCATGTTTTAATGCTCAAACAATTTTTTCATTCATGAAATTGTTTATCCCTAATAAATAATTGCTTGTTTTTTAATTGTGTTACGTTGGACATATTAATATATATAATTATATATTCCCTCTCACTAATTGTTAAATTACTTTAAATTATTTGAAGAAATGAATGATGCAAAATCAATTACTCTAAATTTCTTATATCGTTTTTTCTTTAAAATCAATTTATTCTACTTATAAACGAACTTATCATCTAATTACATGTAGCTTATATAATTTAATAGTTTAATTTGCTTTTTTAACTTAAAAAATTAAAAGGATGTTATATTTAGGATTTGAGAGTGTATTATGCAAGGAACATGATATATGGTTAAGACAATCTTGTCGAGTTCGTTGGATAGAATAGGGGCACCAATTAAAGAAGTGAAGGCACGAAGAAGACTATGATGGAGCGTAGTGGTGAGATTAAGATAATGGAGAAGCTAATGATGGAGGGGGGAAGCGGGAATGGAAGACTTTTGGAAGATGACTAAATGAATGGAAGACTTTTGGAAGATGACTAAATGAGAGGGCTAAGAGAGCATTTAAGTTGAAGACCAAGAAGATGGAAGTCAAGCAGCCAATGTGGACCGTGAGAGATGAGAGAGGAAAAAGGAGGCAAGGTAGTGAGTCTGAAAGTGTGTATAAATAGAGCATGCAGTTGCAGCAGTGCATCATTCATCACCAGCATATGCAAGCTAGGCTAAGCTAAGCCACAATGAAGAAGGTAGCCATAAACAGGTTAGCATTGGTTTTAATGGTAGTGGTAGGGATAATGAGAGCCTCTGGGGAACAGTGTGGAAGGCAAGCAGGTGGGGCCCTGTGCCCTAACAACCTCTGCTGCAGCCAATTCGGGTGGTGCGGCTCCACCAGTGATTACTGTTCAGCGTCCAACAAGTGCCAGAGCCAATGCAGCTCTGGCTCCACCCCCACCACACCCACCACTCCTTCCTCCTCCGGCGACGTGGGCAGCATAATAACCTCCGCCATCTTCGAGCAGATGCTCAAGCACCGAAACGACAACGCATGCAAGGGCAAGGGCTTCTACACCTACAACGCCTTCTTGACCGCCGCCAGGGCCTTCCCCGGCTTCGGTAACACCGGCGACACCACAAGCAGAAAGAGGGAGCTAGCCGCTTTCTTCGGGCAGACCTCCCACGAGACCACCGGCGGCTGGCCCACCGCCCCTGACGGCCCCTACTCCTGGGGCTACTGCTTCGTCAGGGAGGGCTCCAACACCTCCCCCTCCGGTTATTATGGCCGTGGCCCCATCCAACTCACCCAGTACGTACTATTTATTGTTACAATACCTTTTATACTCCGTTCTCTTCTTATTTAATACTAATTTTGTGCCTAAATATAAATATAAGATCAGTTTCAAATTTCAATTTGCTTTTAAATATCAATAATTTTCTAATTTTTCTCAATTTTTTACTAAATAAAGCTTAATAATGTTTATATATGATAAATAAATAAGAGGGGGAAAATGAAAATAAAAGTATATAGTTAGGTTATATCAATAATATCATGTACTAATAACTATCTCAACTAGCATAATTAATTTAATCAAATTAGGAAAGTGATATCACATTTAGTAACGAAAGAGAGTAGTATAATCATTCTTTCATGTTTTCAAAATAAAATCAAAACATATTTTATGTGTTATTAATAAATTGTGTGCTACTTTATAACTCAAATATATTAAATTTTAAAGAAATGAACTCACACAAGCAAATTGATTTATTTATAAATTATTTAACTCTTACAATATTTCTATAAAATAGTTATTAACTGATTTTTATAGCAAGTGACCAAATAAGTCATTAGTCAATTGTCAATGGTCAATATTAAAGAGAGTATGTAGCTAGGTGAGGTAATTAAGTAGGGGCTCAGTTACAATTGTACGTACATGACTATATGCTTATAATAATGGACGTGCAGCGACTACAACTACGACCAGGCAGGGAAGGCGATAGGAGCGAACCTGTTGGCGAACCCTGATTTGGTGGCGACGGACGCGGTGATATCGTTCAAGACAGCCATATGGTTCTGGATGACGCCCCAGGGCAACAAGCCTTCCTGCCACAACGTTATGATCAACAACTGGACCCCCTCCTCTGCTGACACGTCAGCTGGAAGGGTGCCTGGTTACGGAGTGTGCACCAACATCATCAACGGAGGCCTCGAATGCGGTCGTGGCCAAGACAGCAGGGTGGCAGACAGGATCGGTTTCTACAAGAGATACTGTGACATCTTTGGAGTCAGCTACGGCAACAACTTGGATTGCTACAACCAACGCCCTTTTGCCTGATACATCATCCTCGTTATACTAATACTACCAATAATATGTAATAAGAGGCCTCTACTTCCTCGCTTAACCTCAAGTCATTTCTCCAAGTACATGTACAAAAATGTACTCTCAATTAACTACACTCTGCAATAAAACATTCTGCTTATTATTGAAATACCTTTTTCATCTCACTCTAGACGACAATAGCAATTTACTTCCTTACCGTCTTCATCGCACTGTTCATCAACTCACACGAATCTATCTCTTTAATTGTAGTGCCATGATGCATGAAGCCAAAACGTATAAATGAAACTCATTTTTATTTCATAATAACCATCACGCTTTTTCGTGAATTTCAAATTCCAACCAAATCCGAATGCATGTATTGGACATGCATGGCTGATGATGATAGCAATTGGGCCGGTCTGTTTATCCAATTGAAAAGGTGTGTTTTGAATAGTATATATGGTCAGTCCAAAAAAAATACTACCTCTGGTTCTAAATATAAGACCTAATTGACTTTTTTTGGAGAGGTTAAAGTTGTGAAATAGGCTATTAAATCATGACATATTTGATATATTTTTAGATTATACATTAGTTTATAGGTAAAATAAACTAATCTAAGGCAAAAAATTAGGTAAATCAATTTATAATTAACTTATTTTGCTTTTTTATAGGATTTTCTAAAAAAAGTCAATTAAGTCTTATATTTATATTTAAGACCGGAGGAAGTAGTATATATGGTCCAGTATAACGAAAACATACTTGTGAGTTCTAATAAGGTCGGCCCTATTCATGCTCGAAAACCCAAAAAAAAAGTGGCCTTGTAACTTGTAAGGGCCAATTTGACCGAGCGGGAGCGACATACAGAAAAGGGAAAAAAATGGTAAGCAAGCATCTAATTATAACTATATCCCAATTATATTATATTATAATATTATAAATAACTAATGGATTTGTAAATTGTTGGTTGATTAGAAGAAAAAAATAGTTGATGCAGATGAGGGGATCATAATTGGATTTGGATTATTAGAATAATAATACACTTATAAATAAATGACAAGAGATGGATCACATGCGAGTCACGGGCGGACGCTCGATTGGCGGGGGCGGTCCCATGTTGATGGCGCCTGCCCATAAACGTGAACAGCCACCCCTCCGGCACGCTCCTCATGCGTTTCAAAGTTCCTTTTTTTAATTATATATAATCCCTCGGTCCTCTATTTATCCCCGTTCTTTGGTGGGCACATGGTAAGGTCATGAAAATCAATGAGGCTGATGCACTTGAATGTGTCAACCCATCTGTGAACACTGAAGATACACTAGCAATCACCCACATACCTATCTGCTGGTAGAATTTTTTTTCCACTAACATTCATTTAAGTTATGTTTTTTGTACGAAGACTCTCGGCGTCGCCTAACAAAATCAATCACCTTTCAAATCATAGGATTAACATATTTCAATGAGCTGTAAACACATGGTTTAAAAAAAGAGAGCTGTTTTCAATATTGACCATTGTGATTCCAGTCAATCGTTTTTATAATATCTTTCCGCTATATCAATTTAAGTATACGGTTATACGATAACTTAAAAAGCTCTTTAAATCATTTTGCCTTCCACTTTAATGGTTTTTATATTATTTTTCCCCTTCAACTTTATTGGTATTCTACCATTTAAAAAATAGGACGGGATTTGGGAAGGGAGTTATTATAGTTAAGGTTTAAGAATAGATTAAACTTGAAACAGAGTATGTCAGTGTATGATTAGTGAAAGGAACCAGAATAATCTAAAACAGAGCGAGGCACTTTAGGTGGCAAACACAAGGGGGTTGACTCACATGGAAGGGAATCCAATGAAAGTCGGTTTTAGTTATGGGAGTTCTATTCGTTGATCGCTCACACATTAATGCAAACTGCAACCAGCATCTTTCTTTTTTATTCTCATTAACATTTTATATTTATCAATACAAAACTAATGATTAAAGCCTCGTGAGGCTAGCTAAAATAAAGAGTGAAGAGAAAAATGCCTCATGACATGAGCATTAGTTTTGCCACCCCTTCTCAACTCTGCCGCATCACTTTCTCATAAATTTAATAAACCCTTTTTATTTTCCCAGTAAGCCTCTGACTCCTTTTATACACGCACCCCGTAGGTTCATGTGTTACAAAATCACATTCCTATGATTCTATCATTCCCGATGATGCTTTATCTCGAGCCGGCCTTAGAAAAACTTGTTAATTTTGCAAGTTTACACATACATCTCATGGTTCACCAAATGAAACAGATTTTTTAGTGCTACTATTAGTACTTTATTAGTTAGCTATCATCCAGAAGAAAAAAATGGTTGATGACAAAAAACCAAAATTAATGCGTAAGCTTATTATTCGGGAGAACTACTTACAGCTATAGGAGCCAACTAGCTCATGCCCATTCTCTGCCACACAATTTGTCTCTTTATCTCTAAAATAAGAACGCAGCATGTGATGCTTCATAATGTAGCATATGGAGATGACGAAGGTGTTTCCCTTCTTGGACAAAACAGTCTCGTGCATTCTGCAAAAACGCCAGAAATATCTCAGCAATACACCGCACACCACATAACATCACAACCACCTCTCTCTGGCTTTTTTTACTTAATCATACCATTATGTCTCGTGAAGCTTATATCATCAGAACATGGCATCTTTTGAATTGATTGGCTAACCAAAGGACTGCATCGGTTTTGGAAAATTAGGTTATTAATTGGTTATGGACTTATGGTATTACAAGTAGCCAAGAATACACATATAAACATGCACCCACACCCACCCCACCAAACACAAAAAACAAATTATAATAAACTCAAGCATCTTTGTACAACGTGATGGGAGCGCAAGAGATTGTTTTTTTCAACGTCTCAGAGGAAACAAGCTTCAGTTTTACTTTTCTAGTCCTAATATGGGTTCTTAGGTACATTGATCTTGACTAATAATATGGTTTTAACGTATAGATGCATGCAGAGAGTTGAAGCAGACAAGGAGAATCAAGCTCTCACCCACACCAATCATGTGATTCCAATGCATGCCCCTGTCCCTATTGAGTTGGTTCTTTCAATAGCCTTTGTAACAGAACATCTTTTCTGTAATGCTTTTGTAAAGCTAACAAAACAATTCCCGAGATTGATGTTTCCACTGTATCGTTTGCTACCTTGTCTCCCGTATAACAGAGGAACGTACTGCCATCACAACACGTTATTGTTTCCATTATTCATAATACACAACCACCACTTGAACAAAAAAAAGGGAAAAAAATAGCAATTTGAGCTGAACGTTGCTCCATTGTCCCCTTGATAACTATAAAAGCAAGCCTAGATTCCAGGTTTGTGGTGCACAAAATTTTTGAGCTAGCCAGCATTATTGAAATCCCATATCATTTGAATGGAGGCCTAAAATGGGAATATAAGCAGCTATTATGATAAAAAAATTCAATTATACACATGAACATTTAAAGATATGTTAAAGTATTGAGTCATGGTTGAGAAAATGGAATTATTGGTGGATAATGCGGGGAAGCAACAAAAGCGTATACCAGCAATGTGCTGTATCCCCTATTTACACAATTTTTTCTCAATAAGCTCGCCTGTACTCCCATCTTATGGCTATGTGATTAATAAAATGACTAAAGTTAGCTGATTGCTGGCTGAAAATGTTACAAAACCATCACAAACGTAGCGAGACCCACATTACCTTTACATGCACAGTATAGTAATACAAAATAATTGGCAGGCACAAAAGGGGCACAGTTCAAATTCTCCTTAGCCCTTAACATGTTCCACCTATATATATAGACCGAACCTCCACTGTCATTTCAGGCATTTGTAGCAACCTTCTATCTGTAGAAAAGAAAAAAATGGAACCCACTTCCACAATTCTCTCATCTCACCAGCCAGTTAGGTCCATCAGTTTGCCCACCAGAATTCATCCATCTTCCCAAAGAGTTCAAGCACTACTGAACCACTTAAAGCCAAGTCAAGAGAGATCCATCTCAAGCAATTTGGAAGCAGAGACAATTCAGAATGATCTGGTTGTTCTCTCAGAATTGTAAAACTGCATGGAGGAACTCCTCCAATCTTCCAATACCCAACAAGCTCTTCTGAAATACCAGCAAGGTAAAATGGTAGAAGAAGCACTAAGTGGGTCAGTTACAGTGTTAGATGCATGTGGGGCTGCAAGGGATTTATTATTACTTCTCAGGGAACACTTACAAACACTTCAGTCCGCTCTAAGAAGAAGAAAGGGAGATTCTAGCGTGGAAAGCAGCATATCTGCTTATGTGAGCTTCAGGAAGAAGGCAAAGAAGGAGATTGCCAAACAACTGGGAGCATTGAAGCAAATGGAGATCAAAGCTAGACCCTTTTCCGAGCTGGGTGAAGAGCAGAACATCATATTTCTAGCTCGAGTTCTAAAAGAAGCATCCACCATCACTGTTTCTATATTACGCTCTCTTCTGGTGTTCTTGTCAACACCCAGGCTTAAAACAAAAGAGTCATCATCTTTGATATCGAAGTTGAAGCCCACTAGACTATTCTCATCGGAGAAGGAACAGATGAATGGGAATGAAGTTGCACTGAGTTGCCTTGTAGGGAAAGGAAATAATAACAGCGAGGCACAAAAGGTTTTGGGCGAGTTGGTTGAAGGGATGAGTGATATTGAGGGAGCATTGGATTGCATATATAGATGTATAGTCAAACACAGAGTGTGTTTTCTGAATATGCTTTCTCATTAAATCAATGAGACGAGATGTGGAACTTAGGGAGAGATCATGGAGTCCGTATTTTAGAAGGATTTCGAATTCTCATAGATCTTTAATGTATGTACTCCATTTGAGAACATTCAACCAAATGTTCAAGTTCAAAGTTCAGTTTTGCTTTTTCATTCTCTAAATCATAATGGACAAAGTCTGTGAACTCACTTCATCACTGATTGCCAAATGTATATTTCATAAACTCCTTTTAACAAAATTGTGTCCCTACAAAAAAATAAGTTTTAAATAAAAAACAATTGTATATGAAATATACAATTTTTTTTCAAGTGTGCTTATTTATGAATGAGTAAAAAAGACTAAGAAAGGGTAATAATGAAAATAAGAGATTGCTTTTTTGTTTGTATTTTCCTTCCTTTTTATCAAAAAAAAAAGAGAAAGAAAATAAGAGATTGCCGGAGAGAAATCAATGCATGAGTAAAACCAGAAAAATAAATTTATTACTCAAGAATCCACCCCAGTTACTCAGATCATTCATGAGGTCCTAACTGTTGGGCCCGTTCTCAACCCTATTGGGCCTCAGTAAAAGAGACAAGCCCAAATGAATGACTTAAATATTTAAAATTAATTACTTCAAAATGTTTATACTCAACTCTTATCATTTTTCTTTAAAACTAATTTACCATTCTTATAAACAATAATGTAAAATAAATTACATGTATGATACATTAAAATTAAGTGAATATTTGGTTTCCTCAATCTCCACAAAAATTCTATTCATTAGTCACTTTAAAATGCTTTGTCTTTAAATTTTGAACCTATTATTCATTTTCTTCATTTCTCCCACAATCATCTAATATAGCAACAAATATTAAAGAGATGTTTTTTAAAAGTTGCAATTCTTAATATTTCACTAATTTCAATTAACTTCCTTGATCCCACGCATCAAAGTAGTTAACACGATCTTTAGTTTCGGGTAGAGTGGTAATAGTAATTCGTTCATGATTGTGGTTAACTGATGGATCACATGCATTATTCTATTGCCCGCACGTTTTGGCCACTTTGCTTTCACTCCAAGCAATGCACCTCCCTATATACTCTCTGCCAATCCTATATACTCTCTGCCAATTTAGTTCTCCTCTGCTTATATTACCATGCACGCCACACTTAATCTTCTATGTTTTCACCAAAATTAAAGGACACGCGTTACAGGAGCAGAATACAGCACCAGCGGTCTTCTTTTTCATGCATGCTCTGAAATTGAATGGACCGGTAAGCATCCTTTTAGGCTTCAATCATGCATACATCCTAAATTTCTCGATGCAGCTTCATATGTACAGCTCATAAATAAGAGTAGTTTATAATTTAGAGAGGATGGATTTCATAATAATTATTTTCATTGCTTGGTCAAACCCACATGTGTAATCAACACGTCGCCGGCTGAATCAATTTTGGAATGAAAAAAGAAATGCGTACATATTTTGATATACTATCAAATAAAAAGCGTTATGTAACATGTGTGGACCCAAATAATAATATTAAGCACACACTACAAAGGGAGAATATATATGAAAGGATGTACTATCTATATGTGACAACCACTTGGAAGATGGAAGGCCTTCCCCCGCCCACGGTGGCCTTTCGAACAAAAACAATATATGTAATGCTTGAGTGTCACGTTTGAATTATAGCACTCACGACACGCTTATAGACTTTCAACACTTGTCTTGACTTTTGGCAAATCGTCCTATACAAGTCTGCCCAACCTAAACCCGATACGCCTAATGTTAATATTAACATTGTGTTAGTTAACTACTTGTTAAATTCTACGGTATTTATTATTGTCATTGCCGCATCTGTTATGCATCTACACACACACACACTATATTCGTATGTTCTCCTAAACGTTCAAATCCTGACTCTGCCGCACAACAATCCCACCTTCTATAATTCCATAAGGAACAAATTTTAACATCCCAATTCCAAGCAAAACAGACCCCCCCCCCCCCCCCAAAAAAAAAAAAGACCAACTTCACGCACTCTTTTTATTCCCCTCCTCAAATAAAAAAAAACTATTAAGTAAACTCCAACTTGATGCTACTACTTTATGGCCGGCGGGCCTCACATTTCTCTGGCATCATTTCTTTTAATTATTCAGAGAGCCTCGAGGTCTTTTGATAAAAAAATAAATAATTAAGATATCACCGTTTAAAGGATCAGTTAATGGTATAACCTTTTCATAGAAAACGGTCACATAGCAGATGAAGTACTCATAAAGATACCACCTCGATTTTTTTATGGAAATAAAATAAATCGAGTTGAAATAGACAGTGCTCTCCCATCCGTGAATATATGAGTTAATTGATTTTTTAAAAAAAATTAGTGAAATAAAATAAAACACTAAATCATAGCGTATTTTGTCCATATTATTAAATTATACTCTTATAATAAGTCAAATGAACTTAGTTTAGAGAAAAAAATTCGTAAAAATCATTTTAAAACTAACATATTTAGCTTTCAAAAATTTCTCGCAAAAAACTACACAGAATGATTAGATGTGAAGAGAGATGATTGGGATTCCCATTTGGCCTCTTCAAAATCAGTAAAGTGGGTTTTTCTTATCTTATTATTAAAAATGTGTAAAGATAATTAAGCACATCTAAATCATCTACATTTCATTTGAAAAGTCTAAGTTTGATTATAGGTTATGTAACTATTCAATATTATTTTGAAGAAAACATCAAATACAAGCAGTTTATATGTTAAGGTCCCCTGTTTTTTTTTATTTTCTTTATAAATAGGAAACCGATTATTTGGTAAGGGAAAAGAGAGTCAACCTGTTTCACAGCAGCACGGCACTAATTGTTTTCCAGATGGAGATTTCAACGTATGTTTACATTTTTAATAAAAAATGATTAAATGTTTTTCTATTTCAACTCTTTTAAAAACTAATACTACTTGTGATTAATAGCCAAAAGTGAATCCAGAAGGGCGGATGTGGTTCCGAAGGGAAGGGCGGCATAGAAATGAAACAAACAAAATCAATAAAGTGAGGTCATGCTTTGGCATCTACTCCCAATTCTTAAAGCCAACAATCCACCATAGGCCCCGACTATCCCAACCTCCGGATTTGCTGTCATTCCAAAATTGTAATGACTAATTCTCATCCAACTCAAATCCTCAATCTCCAATCTTAAATATAAGAAATAATTTACTTTTTTTAGAAAATCATAAAAGAACAAAATAAGTCATTTCTAAATTGATCTAATCCAATTTTTTTTTAAACTAATTTATTTGACCTATAAAGTATAATCTAATAGATAACAAAAAAGTATATAAATAATGTCATAATAAATAATCTATTTTACTTTCTTAATCTTTTTAAAATGGTCTAAAATTTAAATATTATATTTAGGAGGGAGGATTAACAGTAGTAACGAATCTGCAAGGGTGCCTCCCGCTCCCGCCCCAAACACACAGGGCATAGCATGTCCCTTCCATTTCCCACGTCACTTACTCCCTAATTTTGCCACTGCGACACTCCCATTTAAGATTTTTGCTTCAAACTTTATTCCCTATTAATATTGTTATCCTTTGAAATAAATTTACAGGTTTTTTACATATATTCCCTTTACACTGCTTTCTTGTTATTCATAATTCAAGCCCTCATTAAGCGCGGCACATACCTATAGCTTTGATTCTTTTGCCGGCCAGTCACTCATTCTCACTTTTTAATTAAGACCAATACGACAATCCATGTCTAAATCTTCTAGGTGACTCTGTTTTTATAAGCGGTTTATTTTATTACTCCCTCCGTTCCTAAATATAGGACCTAGATAGAGAGTTTATTTTGTTCCTAAATATAAGACTTAGATACATTTTTGACCACATTTTTCCTAAATTACCCTTCTTCTTCTTCTTCTTCTTAATTAAAGCACTAATCTTCGCACACTTATACAAAACCCTTCCTACAACATACATCACCTTCATCCACCTCAATTTCTTCTTCCTCCTCCTCACTCGTACTCTCAATCTCATACACCTCAGCCACACCTCCATCACTCTCCTCATCCTCATCGTCCACCACAAATCGACGGCCACGATTGGCCGAAACCACATGCCTGTTATTGACATCGTCGTCCTCTAAATTATCCTCCAATCGGAACGCATCTTCTTCTTCGTCTTCTTCTTCATCGGAGGTTAGGTCAAAATTGTCGGTTGGTTTGTTTATAGGGCGAAAAGCGAAGAAGTCGATGGGAGGAGGAGGGTTGGGCAGAGGAGAGGATTGGGATTGTGGTTTTTTGAGGAGGCGCGAGGGTTTGAAGGAGTGGTTGTCTCATTCGTCTCGGAGATTTCGTAGTAATCGCGCTTCATGAGGAGAGAGAGTGGGAATGTGTGTGCCCTAGAGAGAGAGAGAGATTGAAGTGTAAAGAGAGAAGACTATGAAGAGGAAGATGAAAACGACCATGAAAAGGATTATTGGAAAGAGGGGTATTATTGGAAAGAAACTAACTTAATTGTCTTCCTTAATCTCCCCAAAAAAAGTCATCTAGGTCCTATATTTAGGAACAGAGGGAGTATATTATGCCATGTGTAAGTGTGAATAAAAAAAATACAGAAAGAAGAGGGTGTTGGCTCGGGGGGATGTGCATTAGATTGCCTGTCGGCTTTCAGTATGACGATAGCATGAGCAGCAGGAAAGGGAAAGGGAAAGGATGGCCACGCCCACCATCTGCAGCTTTAATTATAGTAATTTATACTTCCTAAGTAATTTACAACGGTGAACGGTGAGGTCCACCCTCTTCCACATATGTAGACATGTACTCCCTCTGATCCTATTTATAAGTCGTCAACCGCCTAAATTGTACATACCAAAGAATGAATGTTAATGGAAGTTGCATCATTAAATTAGTCTTATTTTTCTGTCTTTTCCATTTTTGCCCCTTCCACCTTTATCAGTATGGCTCACTACCTTTTCTCTCTCTTCATTAATCCTCTATCTATAGAAGTGCATTTTTCATCTTCTCTCTCTTCTCATCTTCCAATGTTCATTTTCCAATGTAAGGGTATATTAGTAAAATTTTAATGAATGAGTTAGTTAGTGTTAGTTGGTGACTTATATTAAGGACCAAAATTTAGAGGCTGTTGGCGACTTATAAATAGGACCGGAGGGAGTAGTAATTTTTTTTATTCTTTGTCGAATAATAATATTGCCAATCGCCTCGCACATTGGAATTCACAAGTAATTCTCCTTCCCAAGAAAACAAACCGCACATTCCACACGGTCCTGCTAGAATATTCAATCTCCCTCGTTCAAAAGAAGTGCTCCGTGGCATCAAACTCAAAATAATATAATAAGAAAGGAACATAATTAAGCCTCAAGAGATTAATCCAACAACATCTAGATTCTACCAAACAATAAACAAGTTACGATAGCATATAAAAACAAGTTACAAGTTACAGGTTGTTGATGCACAATATAGGGGAACTATTGAATATGAATGAATAATCGAAATTCTTTATTGATAATATGATTGAGTACAAATAACGGGGTCACCGGCAACGGTGGTTACAAATATAGGCGTAAATGCCTCGATCACAAAGGCTTAATTCAGAGTACAATGATAATCAGAGAGAAGAATACAAGGAAAGAGAGAGAGAGATTGCAGAGAATTGATTGTCCCTTCTAAATGAGTTCGTGGCCTTCTTATAGTTGAAGCTCAGTCCTGGTGGTTGCGAAATCATAGGCGGCCGTTATGGATAAGAGACGTTGCACGTGCTCCGAAAAAGGTGGGCGACTGCTCCGAAAAAGGTGGGCGACCAAGTCAATCCGCTATAGTGCCGTTGGTGATATTGTCGTTGACGCCCATAGGGCGTCTATCTTGCTATTAGACTTCTACTGTCGCTAGTAATGTTATCTTCGACGCCCTGAAGGCGTCTATCTCTTTATTGGGCCTTTGTTAAGGCCCAAGCCCATTAAGGTATAACGGTGTATAACATTAGTCCCCCCACTTCTCAATGCTGACGTCAGAAAGTATTGGGAAGTAGCGGTTATCCCACGTCCAACGGCTCAGATCTTCGCTTATTTTTTCCCTCTTAAACCAACGATCTGGATGGTTTTACTAAATTAACACCGTAACTTAACGACGTCTGACGGTTTGCATATACTCAACTTCGACTGTTCATTTTCCTATTTCCTTTCGCCAACGCTCCTTCTTCTCAGTTCTTTCAATACTTCGAAAAATCAAGACTTGATTCTTTCACTCACATCTACTGGTCATCTGATCTTCTCTGAAGGTATCTTCTTATCAAAAACATTACCTTTTTTATTTATCATGAGTAAGTTTGTAGTTATGTCGTCGTCTGATTCTGAGAAAACTACTTCCAACCAGTTTCGTACTAGTGAAAATGCCCAATCTAGTTCTTCGTCTTCCCCCAGTAATTCCAATACTGTTATCGATTTAGAGACTATTGAAACTTCTAGGGAGAATCTTGTAAACATCGTAGATAAGTCAGAAAAAGGAAAAGAAATTAGGAAACTTAGAAAATCCAGAAATTCTAAGAGATATTTAAAAATCTATGACAGTCGCTATCAAGAATGGGTCGATGCTGGTTCATCACCCTCTACTAGTTCTGGGAGGAAATACATCCCTAATCCCCAAATTGTTAATGCTCCCTATGCTTGTGAAACAGGGGGTTTAGAGACGTCTAGGGCCAACATCTTAAATGATGTTAAAGAGCCAGTTTTGAGATTCCTAGAAATCTCAAAGATGCCATCTATCTATTATTTCGATCCTAGGGTACCTTTTAGGTTGCCAGAAATTAGGGAAGCTCTCGACTCTTGGTCTAGCGACACTATCGCCTTGAGTTTTGAGAGTTTTCGTTATGTCAATCCTTTCCCTCTTCCAAACATAGCCTTAGAATTATGTGTTTTCTATGAAATCTCCCCTTCACAACTTTCTCCCCACGCCTGGCGTCTCATCGCCGTGGCTGAATTGATGCAAGAAGAGGTGGGGGTCGAATTAGATATGTTCGATCTATTCGGCTCCTACAAACTTCAAGAAATCCGAACGGGCGTCTACTCCTTCGTCCATCCCAGAGAAGGGTTACCATCTTGGACTCATGGGTCTCTCCCCAATGATCGTCAATGGGACGCCCGTTTTGTGATGGTGCCTTTCCAAGCTGTCGCTCAGGAGGATTTTGTGTCTCCAATCTGGCGTCGCTTAAGTAAGTTGTCGTCTCAGTAACGTCTTTCTTATTGCACTTGTTATCTGATTTATAATGTTTTACATTTTTTGTAGGTGCGTACGAGTTAAGGATCTCGCCGCGCTCCAACAGCGACACAAAAAGGAAAGTCAAGAAAATCCTCCAAATTCCAGCAGACCAGCGAAAATTTAAAACCATGATGGATAGTAAGTTTTTTTGTCGCCTATACTTTAAACTTCATTCAAATACTTTCATCTCTATTATCTTACTCTACATTTCTTTCTGTTAACCAGGAAAGAAGCTCATCCCAAAGGCATCAGAGCAAAAAATGGATAAAGAAACTCTGCTGAGAGTCAGGACTGCACGATTGGAGAAGTTGAAGGCCAGGAGGGGCGAGTATGATGCTGAAGCAAGGAAAGAAGGTCACGATCCTCGTGGCGCCCCTCCTCCAAATCCTGAGTCAACTACAACTCCTTCTCCACGACCTCCTCATCCACCGAAAAACAATAAGTCTGCACCCCCACCAGAGAAAGAAGACGCTTCATTGGGGAAGAGACCAGCAGAGTCGCCCATCAAGGAGCCAGTCGCCAAAAAATCAAGGGCTTCTAAGTCCTTGAAATCCGCCAAAGTCAAGGGCGACAAAGAAGACTCTGGCGAAGTCACTTTATCCTTTCCTCCCAACTCTTCGGTCAGGAATAAAGAAGGGTGGGATGACGTCTACTCAGAATTAAGTAAGCTGGAATTCGAGTATGACAAGGCTGCCCTAGAATCTCTTGGGAGGAAAGAGGCGTTCAGAAGGGCTGTTCGTGCCCAAATGAAGGTATCATCATTTAACTTTTTACTTAATCTATTTTATCTTTTTATCATTAGGCGTCCCTAACTATGTCCATTTCTTTTATTCTCAGTCCCTACAAGTCCTTCTCCATCATGCTGAGGAGAATGACGATGAAAAGGCGACGCTCATCGCCCAGAGGGACGCCGCTCTATCTGACAGAGAGCAATTGGTAGCCGATTTAAAGTCGGCCTTGGCCTTTAAGAAACAAGCTCATGAAGATAGGAGGAGGGCTGAGGAAATAATGAAGCGGTCTGACGCTAAACAAGAAGAGCTCAAAGCCACCATTGAGAAGTTAAAGGCTGAGCACTTCAAGGATGTTGAAAATCTTAAAGATTACATCAATCAGGCCAGAGCGGAGTCGTCGGCTAAAGATGAAGAGATAAAAGCTCTCCAGTCGGCCTTGGAAAAATCGGAAGCTGCCAATCGCCAGCTAGAAAAGGATATGGATCAACAGGCTGAAAACTATGAGACTCATATCCTGGAGGTCAACGCTCGTGCTCGAATGGAGCTTATGAAGGAATACAAAAGCGGCGACCATGTAAACTGGAAGCCTGATGATGTAATCGACGACTATTTCCAGCTCTTCCCTGAAGAAGAGTCCGAGTCCAATCCTTCTCAAGAGGATAATCAGACAATCAATGAGATGAGGGCTCAGGACATTAATCAAAGGGGTAATAGTCAAGGGGGCGTCGAGCACACGGGCGACAATCAAGGGGATGACAACCCTGGCGGCGACAAAGCTCAATCTTAATTACGTTTAACTTTCATATTTTGTAACTTTATATATTCACAATGTACCTTTCATTTACACTCTTTTAATGCTAGACTTGTTTTCCATCTTCACATCTGATACTCTTCGCGCCTCTTCATTTATTTTCTTCATTAAACACCCACACTTCCCACAGGTGTGGGTGACATCCTACCAAGATAAAAAGAATCCATCCATTAATAAAGGGATCTCTTAACTCATATTCGTCAAATATCAATTCACAACATAGTCACTCGTACCTTAATCAGACGTTGGCGATCCTGCCAAGGAGTTATCAATCATTAGTCTAATCATCGACTATCAATTAATCGAATAAAAATCATTTAATATAACTCGGGTAATATATACCTTTTCCAAATCAACTTATTATTAGCCTCTCAGGGCGTCATGTAGTCATGCCATCTCGACATCATCTTATCATCACATTCTTTTGGTGTCAATTCATCACATTATCTGGGAAATGACATCTCACAACAAAACATCTTAAAAGATAGGGTTAAATTGCATCAGATTATCAAGTCCACAGCAGAACTAATCATCAGACACTAGGTCTTTTAGCTGGGCTCGTCGCCTACAGGCGTTTCTCATCATTTGCATTCTTTCTCAAATAATCGTGTCAGTATCATCGTTCCTTAAATCAAATAATCGAATAACTTAGAAATAATACCTCTTTAGATGGATGGCGTTCCAACTCCTTAGGACGTCTTTACCATGGACGTCGACCAACTTATAAGCTCCAGGACCAGTGATTTCTACCACTTTGTAGGGGCCTTCATATGAAGCATTTAACTTTCCATCTTTATGCTCAGGTGTATTGGGAAAGATTTTTCGAAGAACCCAATCTCCTACTTGGAAATGGCGCTCCTTAACACCTTTGTTCCAAAATTTCGTCGCTCTTTGCTGATAGGCAGCGACTCTAATTAGAGCTTGTTCCCTACGTTCATCTAATAAATCTAAATCTTGGGCTAAGTGTTCATTATTAGATTCCTCTCTAGTCCATTGTCTTCTCAAAGATGGCATTCCTACATCTACTGGTATCATAGCTTCAGATCCATAAACTAGAGAGAAAGGCGTTTCACCAGTCGACGTCCTAGGCGTCGTTCGGTACGCCCATAAGACGGCGGGCAACTCTTCAGCCCACCTTCCTTTAGCTTTATCTAGCCTCTTTTTCAAAGATGTCACTATTGTTTTATTACTAGCTTCTGCCTGCCCGTTCGATTGTGGATTTCTAGGGGTGGAAAACTTAAGTTTAATATGCCACTTATCACAAAATTTTCTAAATTTTCTTCCTATAAATTGAGATCCATTATCACATACAATTTCCTGGGGCAGACCGAATCTACATACTATATTTTTCCAAACAAAATCAATTACCTGGGGTTCTTGTACTTGGCTTAGGGCGACAGCCTCTACCCATTTGGTGAAGTAATCTGTGGCGACCAACAAGAAAACTAGGCGTCCAGGTGCTGGAGTAAACTTGCCTACTATATCCATTCCCCACTTAAGGAAAGGCCACGAGGGCACTATTACATGCAACTGTTCAGGGGGTTGTCTTGTCACGGTGCAAAATTTTTGGCAACGTTCACACTTAGTCACCAAGCTTATTGCATCTTTCTGCAAAGTTGGCCAAAAATATCCTGCTCTAGTCACCTTTCTTATCAACGATCGACTTCCACTATGGTCTCCGCATTCTCCTTCATGAATTTCTCTTAGCACATAATTTGCCTCAGACGGAGAGACACATTTCAGCAAAGGTCCACCGGTGAAAGTTCGTCTATAAAGATCATCGCCTATAGTGGTAAACCTGGCAGCTCGAACAACTATTCGTCGCGCTTCATTCTTATCTGAAGGTAAATTACCCTGCAATAGATATGAAAGCAAAGGGGATCGCCAATCCCATGTCAAACTGTTATTCAACACAATTCGATTATTTACCTCAATTGCCGGTGTTTTCAGATAAAACAGTGGGATTTGTTTTGTCTCCACTACTTCTATAGACGACCCAATATTGGCAAGGGCGTCTGCCTTCCGGTTGTCTTCCCTACCTATTTGGGTAATCTTCATAGCGTCAAACCGCGTGGTCAAATCAGACACTACATCCAGATATTTCTTCATTCTTTGGTCTTTTGCCTGATAAGAACCATTGATTTGTTTCGAAACTAACTGTGAATCACTCTTTACTTCCAAAACTTTCGCGCCCAATTCTGATGCTAACTTAAGTCCAGCTATCAGGGCTTCATATTCAGCTTCGTTGTTTGTCGCCTTAAAACCACATCTTATTGCCTGGACAATTTGTTCGCCATCGGGGGCTTCAAGCGCGATGCCCAGTCCACTTCCTTTTACATTGGAAGACCCGTCTACATGGAGGATCCAGGGCGACAAGTTCACCTGTTTCTTAATAGAAAAAGACTCATTGTTAGCTGTTACCTGAAGGTTGGGACTAAATTCCGCCAAAAAATCAGCTAGGATTTGTGATTTGATAGCTGTTCTTGGGGCGTAAGAAATATCAAATTCACTCAGCTCAATCGCCCATTTCACCAATCTCCCGGATAAATCTGGCTTATGGAGGACGTTCCGCAAAGGATAGTTTGAGACGACCACAATTGGGTGGCACTGAAAATACGACCTCAACTTCTTAGAAGACGTTACTAAGGCTAAAGCAAGTTTTTCCATCATTGAATATCGCGTCTCCGTATCTATCAAAGCTCTGCTAACATAATATACTGGGCTCTGTCGCCTATCTTCTTCCCTAACAAGAACTGAACTCACAGCATTAGAGGCAACCGACAAGTATAGATATAAGGTTTCACCTGGACTTGGCTTAGAAAGCAAAGGGGGGCTCGTGAGATATTCTTTCAAATCCTGAAGCGCCTTTTCAGCGGCGTCATTCCATACAAACTCCTTATTCTTCTTTAATATATCAAAGAATGGTTGGCACCTTTCAGAAGATTTAGATATAAATCTAGTTAAAGCAGCTATCTTACCCGTCAAACGCTGGACATCCTTCACACATTTGGGTGATGGGATGTCCAACACAGCTTTGATTTGTGATGGGTTGGCTTCTATCCCTCTCTTTGACACCAAATATCCTAAAAACTTACCAGACTGCACCCCAAAAGTGCATTTTTCAGGGTTGAGTTTCATGTTATACTTCCTCAGGAGATCGAACGTCTGCTGCAAATGGTTAATATGGTCTTCCGCTTTCAAAGATTTGACTAACATGTCGTCTATGTAAACTTCCATCGTCTTCCCAAGTTGGGCGGCGAACATGCGATTGACTAACCTTTGGTATGTCGCACCAGCGTTTTTCAAACCAAAAGGCATTACCTTATAACAATAAGTTCCACGATCTGTGATAAAAGAAGTCTTCTCCTGGTCGTTAGGATGCATCAAAATTTGATTGTACCCAGAAAAGGCGTCCATAAAACTTAATAGTTCGTGTCCTGATGTTGCGTCTACTAGGCTATCAATGTGTGGCAAGGGAAAGGAATCCTTCGGGCAGGCTTTGTTCAAGTCTGTGAAATCGATACACACTCTATGCTTACCATTTTTCTTTGGGACGACTACAACATTAGCTAACCAATCGGGGTATTTCACTTCTCGAATAGACCCAATTTTCAATAATTTCTGAACTTCTTCATTAACAATTCTATTCCTCTCTGGTGCAAATTTCCGCCTTTTCTGTCTGACCGGCTTGAATGTAGGGTCGACGTTCAACTGGTGTTCAATGACGTCTGGACTTATACCTGTCATATCATCATAGGACCAAGCAAAACAATCTAAGTTACTTGTTAGAAAAGAAATTAGTTCCCTTCTTACCTCAGGAACTAGGTCCATTCCTATGGACAAAAACTTTTCAGGGTCATCACAATCAAAAATTATTTTTTCTAAATTATCGTCTTCCTCCTTTGTCGCCCTGTCCATAGGAATTAACGCCTGTAATTGCTATGCCGATGGAGGAGATTGTTCCAAGCCTTTCAATGCTGCTTGGTAACATTCTCTTGCCATCCTTTGGTCGCCTTTAATCTCTCTCACACCCCAAGGTGTAGAGAACTTAATTGATTGATGCAACGTCGAAGGGACTGCCTTCATCTGATGAATCCAAGGACGTCCTAACAAAGCATTGTAAGTGGTCGGGCAGTCCATCACCTGAAACTTGACTAAAGCATTAAGTTGTCATGCATCTGGACGTTCTGAATATCAGCGTCGTTGAAGGTTATTGGACCTTCAACCACCTGATCATTACTCACATTACCATTAATCCACTCCAATTCTTTTGGCAAAGACCTTGCATGTCGCTTTGCGGCGGAGTAAGACATCCCACTTATCGCCGACCCCCCAATGATTGTGTTAATCGTTCGGACGGCCTGCGGGGGTTGAGCTGGGGCGTTCTGCCTCTGATCTCTACCTGCATTGTTAGTAGTATTATTCTTAAGAAGATGTTGTAAGTTACCGTGCTTAAGTTGGAAGGCCACTTCTTTTCTGAACCTCCAACAATCCTCTGTTCGATGGCCGACGTCTTTGTGATAGTCACAATATCTTGTGGTGTCTCTCTCATTGACAGGCGTCGTCATAGGTTTAGGCCATTTCACCCTATCCATCTTTTCAAGTGCACTTACCATTTCGGCTGGTCCAATAGACATGTTGAACTCTTCATATCGAGGAGGGGGTGGATCCCTCTTCTGTTTGTCGCCCTGCTCATTATTGTTAGTATAAGGGTGAAAACGAAAATTTCTACCTCGTTGCCGTTTGGAACGGCGGTCTGTGGATCCCAAATTATTTTGTTGTTGATTAGCTGTCTTTTCCGTGTTTGTGGCGATCACTGAATTAGCGGGGAGACTGGTTGTCGCCAGTCCCTGATTCATTTTAAGGGCATGATTTCTACTGGCGTCGTCCTCTTGAAGATTAATATGGGACCACACGTATGATTGGACTTCTGGCCAAGTTGTCACCCGTTTCAAAACCAATTCTTGATAGAGGCCGCAAGTGGGTGGCAATGCTCTCTTAAATGCCTGCACAGCAATGTTAGGATCGCAATTTGGAATACTTACCATTTCTGCCGTAAACCTTTTCAGGAGGTCCCTGTATGACTCGTCCGGCCTCATGACAATTCGATACAAGTCGTCTGACGTCTTAACCATCACTCTGCTGCTTGCAAATTGTTCAACAAAAATGTCAGTTAAATGACTAAATGAAGTTATTTTACCTTGGGGGAGATTGGTCCACCACATCAAGGCTGGGCCAATCAAACTTATACCAAATCCACGACACATAGCAGCATGTCGTTTGTCGGCTGGGAGGACCGCTGCTAACATAATCTGCCTGTATTGGGCCAAGTGTTGGTCTGGATCCGACTTGCCATCATACTTTGGCATAGTAGGAAAAGCAAATCTTTCAGGTAGATCTGCAAACGCAATGTCGTCTATGAAGGGCGACTCTGAATAACTCCCTAAACGGGCTGCATCGAGTGGCTTTTGAACACCTGGAATCGAGTACATCTTTTTCTTTATCTCAGCGACCTCCTTCTCCATTCGAAGGGCAAAAGAGAGAATTTCGTCTTCCTTCTTTTGTCCTCCTTGTGGATGATTTTGAGGGATCCTTGCCTGTGACTTCTGAGCGGACTGCTCACCTTGTTCTCGACTATCATAAGACTGAGAATCGTCATATCCCTCTTCGTCGTCTCTACCTGTTTCATCATTGGGAATATCATTATTGTCAGTATTCTTACCTTTATTACCTTTTTCACCATTAGGATTGCGTTCATGGTCATTTGGGTTTGGCACTTGGCGAATTTCCCTTTCAGGTCCGCTCTGCCTTCTTTTGTTTTTTCTGGACTCTAAACCTGCTAGGTGCAGTTTCAATTCATTGTTTTCTTCCTCCAAACGTTTCATCCTCTCAGATTGAATTCCTGCGGATTGTTCGAGACGCTTCATTTGTTCAGACTGAGAGGTCAAGGCTTCTAGGACTTTTTGGAGGTCAGTGGAAGAGCTAGCTGGCTTGGAAACAGACTTTGGTTGCTGTTCCATCTTAAAGTTCAATCGGCTCGCTCAGAGAACGTGAAGCTTTTAGAAATAATGTTGCCGGAGTCCCCACGGTCGGCGCCAAAATGTTGATGCACAATATAGGGGAACTATTGAATATGAATGAATAATCGAAATTCTTTATTGATAATATGATTGAGTACAAATAACGGGGTCACCGGCAACGGTGGTTACAAATATAGGCGTAAATGCCTCGATCACAAAGGCTTAATTCAGAGTACAATGATAATCAGAGAGAAGAATACAAGGAAAGAGAGAGAGAGATTGCAGAGAATTGATTGTCCCTTCTAAATGAGTTTGTGGCCTTCTTATAGTTGAAGCTCAGTCCTGGTGGTTGCGAAATCATAGGCGGCCGTTATGGATAAGAGACGTTGCACGTGCTCCGAAAAAGGTGGGCGACTGCTCCGAAAAAGGTGGGCGACCAAGTCAATCCGCTATAGTGCCGTTGGTGATATTGTCGTTGACGCCCATAGGGCGTCTATCTTGCTATTAGACTTCTACTGTCGCTAGTAATGTTATCTTCGACGCCCTGAAGGCGTCTATCTCTTTATTGGGCCTTTGTTAAGGCCCAAGCCCATTAAGGTATAACGGTGTATAACACAGGTATATAATTCATTAAAATAATTGAAGTATACAAGAGTCTTAGACACGTAGAATATAAAGGTAAAAAAAAACACGTAGAATATAATGCATCCAAATCAAACTCCCCTGTGTTGTCTTGATCAAGGACTAAAATATTCCACTTTGCGAATGTCCATGGAAAGGACAAAGACCGAAATCTGCCTCTCTTTAGTCTTTACTTTACCCCATGATATATATATATATTTATAGACAGAAACAATAGCGTAGAAGGAAGCAGGGGGAGGAGGCAGCCATTGGCATTAGACATTAGCCATTGGCCATAGCATAGGTTGAGGAGACACCACCATCACCATGGCTCCCTTCTCCCCAAAGCTGATGTGCAAGTCAAAGCTTCGATCCATAAGTCTGCCCACCAGATCTCACCCCACCACCCTTGCCGTGGAAGAACACCTCTCCTCCATCAAGTCGTATCTATCCTCCTCTTCCTCTTCTCCGTCGGTGGAATCGCTATGCCGGTGCCTCTCCTCCCTGGCCCACCTCTACCAGTCGGTGGAGCATCTCCTGCAGCTGCCCCTCACCCAGCAGGCCCTCTCCCTCCACCACCGCGACAGGTGGATGGACCACCTCCTCGACTCTCCCCTCACCTTCCTCGACATCCTCGCCCACGCGCGTGACTCCATCCTCTCCATGGAGGAGGGCGTCCGCCACCTCCAGTCCTCCCTCCGCCGCCGCAACCCCGGCGAGTCCCCCCTCCTCCTCCTCCTCCACTCCCACGTCTCCTCCTACTGGAACCTCCGCAAGAAGGCCCGAAAGACTTCCACCAACTCCATCCTCCTCCTCAAACACGTCGACTCTTCTCTCCACTCCTTCCTCCCTTCCACTTTGGACCTCAACGCCCACCTCTCCGCCCTCCTCAGAGTTCTCACGGAGGCCTCCACCGTCACTGCCTCTGTTTTCTACTCTCTCCTCGCTTTTCTCTCTTCCCCTGTTCTCAAGTCAAGGCCCAATAACAAGTGGGCTTTGCTGTCCAGGCTGATGCAGAAAGGCGCGCTTTTGGGAGACAATCACGGCACTAATATCAATGAGCTGGAAAGGGCGGATTTTGCGGTGAGTGGCTTGATTGAGAACACCCGCAAGGATTGCGATGATGACGTGGCTCTCAAGATTCAACATGCCAACGCTAGGCTGGATGACTTGGTGGCCGGAATCGACAGGCTTGAGAGTGGGTTGGGGCGCTTGTACAAGCATCTCATTGACAATCGGGTTTCCTTTTTGAATGTTGTTTATCAATGAACAACACTTTGTGCTTTTGCTTTTGCTTTTGCTTTTGGAATCCTCCTCCTCCTTTATTCTTAAATCTCACTTCTCTCAGCCTATCTATACATACATGTACAAGTTTTTTATATTCACAGGATTTTCATCTACTATGTTAAGATGTTCCATCTGTACACATAAACAATCTGAACTCATGCTATACTGTACATTCTTTTTTGTTTGTTATATACATATCCTTTATATCTACACGCACACAAATTTACGTGTAGCCCCTTTTTCTGATAAAAAAAAATACGTGTATTCCTTTTAACGTTTCAAATTGATGGACAACTGCAACCAAGGCAACTTGTAACTAAGCTAGCTTAATTAACCTGGACACTAGAACCTTGTCCCCTATAGTTGTTCAAATCAAGAGCCAAAATTGGCCACAAATAGCTAGCTTGATGTAAGGGTATTGCAAAAACAGGTTGGATTCACAGCAATGCAGATTCTTCTTGTCGTGGCATGTGCATCATTGTTTTGTTGGGAGCATATAGCCTCTTCCAATAACTGTGGAGAAGAAAAATACTAATGGCTTGTTTGGTTGTCATTGTAAAGTAGTAAAGAACTAGAAAGTATGGAAAGTAATGGGTTTTTTGTAGTTTACATATGTCCCGGCACCTTCAAGTTCTCTCTCTCCATCTCACATTTTTCCTGGGCTCCACAAACTTTACTTTCTCATCATTATCTAATTTTACTCTACTTTCCATTTTCACCGTTTCACTTTCTATTTCTCCACTTTCTTTCCCACAACCAAAGGGGCCTAAAATAGTGCTAGTAAGAGCCATTATTGATTTGTGGGGGGAATTTTATGGGTTCCCATCCTCATCATGCGATGAGACAACTGCCCCACACGACAGCATCTAAAATTTGATGGAAGCTAAGGGGTGCATTGATCCCAATGGATGACACGCTTTATCACACTCATGACATGTCAATATATTGAACATCGATATCATCAGAACAAGAAAGGGAAAAAAATCTACATCAATAATGCTTTCCCAGAAGCAACGGCCAAGATCGCATTTTGGTGTCGCAGCTGCGTATTGAAATTGCTGATCGTTGGATGCAGTATATGGCTAGATTTTGTTCCAACAGTAAAGGCACTGTATATCGAGAGACGCAGACAAGTTAATACTCCCACTCCATAATATACATTCAACGACACGTGTACTGAGAGTGCTCTGACTTTAGACAGGTTGGCACGTCTATTATGCATAACCGAATGAGCAATCCTTGAACCGGTGTTTAAGTCTGAAATTCTCAATTTATATGGTTTGCTACCCAAAAAAATAAACTAACTCTTGAAAACATTTTTTATAAGCTAATTTTTAGCGTGCCAAATTTTTTTTTTCAATTTAGTACCTTGTTTATTTGTTATTAGTCTTACCACAAATAATATAATGTACTAGTATCATGTAAAAATTTCTTGAACAGAGCTAGAATGGTAAAAAACGTGCATTTGACAACATTATAAAATCAAGTTTAGTTTTTTGGGAGAAAAAGTAAAGATATAGAATAAATCTTTAAATTGTTATATATTTTTCCTCTTAAAACTAATTTATTTTAGTCATAGATTAATTTATAATATAGTTACTAGCCTATAATAATGAAACTTAAGAGGTATATTTTGTTTTAAGGGTAAATGTCTAATTTTGCCACAAAAGTAATCGCTTGAGATCATTGAGTTCGTTACTTAACAAAGAGAGCCTATTTACTAGCAGTGCAAGGGTAGTCATTTCACTCTTCAAAATGGAGCCAGCAACGACATTAATATACTCACAAGAGGTTGAAATGATTTATGTAATCATTTCAACCTCTTGTGAGTATATTAATGTCGTTGCTGGCTCCATTTCCAGGGTATATAATTGAGCCTTTTTTGTTAGTTTAGGCATTATATAATTTTTTTTATGTTTAGAGCCTTCGGTGTCCGGCCTCCCTTCGGGGAACCGACTAATCCGAAGTCGCCACCGGGATTCCCATTTTGGGGGTGACGACTTCCCAAAGGTTCGAACCCATGACCTGGTGGGTACGCGGTGCCTTACCTTCCCCTTTCTTACCAGCTGGTCTACGTCCCCTTGGACTTAGGCATTATATAATCTTAAGAAGTTAGAGGGTAAACTCAATTCAAGTCTGCACGTACGGGAGAATATAGTACTTGTTTTAATCTGAAATACATTGATTGACAAGTGTTATGAATAGAAGGCAATCATTGGTCACATTGTCCACGTATCTGGCGTCAGCCTTCTTCTTATCTCATTGCACTTTTCGAGGCGAGGAGTGATATGCATATCATTCCACGTTGAACCTCCTTATTCGCATACCTTGTCAACCATCACTGTGCTTTCCGATCATCATGAAGAAGCACTACTTCCAGAACCTGCCTTGGACTTGGACGGCTCTCTTCCGAGCAAACTACACTAACACCCCACCTCCTACTTTACGTAAGTACTCTAACCTCCTTGTGCGAAATTTTCATAACGCATTACAGGAATCACTGGAGGGCGTGCTTCCCTGCTCTGCCAACTTTGCCCCTCTATCCCCTGTAAGCTTCTTGGAAAGAGCCGCATCGGCCTCTGCCGACAAAACCTCTCTTGTCTATGGCACCTCCCACTACACTTGGGCCCACACCCACCAACGTTGTTTGAAACTAGCTTCTGCTCTCAATCACTTGGGCTTTTCCCGTGGGGTTGTGGTGAGTCCTATGGCCTATCCTTCTCACCCTTTTGTTCTAGATTGCCAATTTAATCATCAATATCAACTATAAAGTGTCACTTCTTGTTTGATTATTTCTAATCTCTACCGACTTGATTTTTCCGCAAATCTGATTCAACATGCATTCATGACTTGGATTGTGAAGTTTGTGACTTGTCAAATAAATGCCCTGTTTTGTCGTTTTGATTGGGAAGGGTGCAACTTGCACGATCTTTTCTCCTTTAAATGCGGTCCAAGGTCTATTTGTAGGAGACCATTTCCCAAAATGATAGAAGCTATACAAAAGAAGGCACTATATCATCTAAAATTTAGCCCGACTTGTGCATCCCGAGTCTTATGACTCTTACGAGTTTTTTTTTTATGCTGTTGATGCTATTTTTTTTGTTGGTATTTTCTCTAAACAGGTTGCTACTCTATCACCTAATGTCCCTGCAATGTATGAGCTGCATTTTGCAGTACCAATGGCAGGGGCAATTCTTTGCACTCTCAATTCACGCCTTGATGGAGCCATGGTTTCAGCTCTTCTAGAACACTCACAAGCAAAGGTCCTCTTTGTAGACTACCAATTACTGGATGTTGCAAGGATGGCATTGAACCTTCTAAGCCAAAGAGGTGTTACAAACTTGCCTACTTTAGTTCTAATCACCGACTCTGACTGCCCATCCACCATTGACACTAGTTCAGTCAGCTATGAGTATGAGGAGCTACTAGCTACGGGCAATAGTGGGTTTGAGATTGTGAGACCACACAGTGAGTTTGATCCCATAAGCCTCAATTACACCTCAGGGACAACATCTAGGCCGAAAGGGGTTATATATAGTCATAGGGGTGCCTATTTGAATACTCTAGGAACTATTCTTCTCTTTGGGATGGGCTTTATGCCTGTTTATCTTTGGACAGTACCAATGTTTCACTGCAATGGTTGGGGTATGCCTTGGGGAGTGGCAGCTCAATGTGGAACCAATGTGTGTATAAGGAAAGTCTCTCCAAAGGACATATTTGATAATGTGACAAAACATAAGGTGACACATATGGGAGGGGCTCCTACTGTTTTAAATATGATTGTGAACTCTCCATTGACTGATAGAAAGCCAATTACCCACAAGGTGGTGGTGATGTCAGGTGGTTCTCCCCCACCGCCACAAATCTTATCTAAGATGGAAGAGATTGGGTTTAGTGTATCTCACCTTTATGGACTAACAGAGACATATGGTCCCGGGACTTCTTGTGAATGGAGGCCTGAGTGGGATTCTGTGGCTCATGAAGAAAAATATAAGATAAAAGCTAGGCAAGGGATTCCCCATGCGACTTTGGGTGCTATTGACATAAAAGATCCTGTTACCATGGAAAGCGTCCCTGCTGATGGCAAAACAGTGGGTGAGGTAATGTTTAGAGGAAATACGGTGATGAGTGGATATTTGAGGGATTCAGAAGCAACAAAGGCAGCTTTTAGAGGTGGGTGGTTTCATAGTGGGGATGTGGGAGTGAAACACTCAGATGGCTACATAGAAATCAAGGATAGGTTGAAGGACATAATAATATCAGGGGGAGAGAATATTAACTCAGTGGAGGTTGAAACAGTTCTGTACAGTCATCCAGCAGTTCTTGAAGCTGCAGTTGTGGCCAGGCCAGACAACCATTGGGGGCAAACACCGTGTGCTTTTGTGGCTTTGAAAGAGGGATTTAGTGCAAATGCTCAAGAAATCATTGATTTTTGTCGAAATCATTTGCCCCATTACATGTCTCCAAAAACTGTTATCTTTGAGGACATACCTAAAACTGCAACAGGAAAGATGCAAAAATATGTTTTGAGGGAGAAAGCCAATGCCATGGGCAGCCTTACTTGACCACCGTAATCAATATTTAACTTGGAGCCTGCGGGACTGGGGCCTAATTATTTTGTAATGATGTTTCGTGACAAATGCGAGAAGCTAATTCCCAAATAGTCTTATACCTGATTGAAACATCCTTCCTATTTGTATTTCATTTATTTACTGTTCATATGCCCAGCTCCTAGTTGTACAGATGGATTTAGAGTGGAATAATTCTACTGCTGGGACTCTCTAAAACGGAATTCCTGATGAGCTTTTTTAAAAGATTCATGGCATCCAAACTACATTATTATTCAAGGAAATAGATTTACGTCAGTTTGATAGTTTGGTGAATGATAACTAAAATTGCAATTTTTGGTATAGCAATCAATTTAACACTGTACCCAATAACTATATGACCAAGAATGACAACCCAGCAATTCCCCTCATGCAACAGTTCAGTTACAAGGGTCATTTCAAAACAACCAGATATCAGGGACTGCAATAAAAAACCCAGCAGAACTTATCTCATTCACAAACACACTGGCACTATACCTATCCATTATCTAAGCCTAAATACAACAACCTCCCATATAGGAGGGAAAGAATGGGTAAAGAGCGGTGACATATAGATTTTCCTAACGCCGACAGTGTGAAGTAAATCAGCTGTCTAGGCAAATCAATGCATTCCAGTACAAAAAAAACTTCAGGGAGTTATTCTTTAAACACAACAACAATTGCACCAAAATCAGCAACAACGACAGGTTACAACATCCTTGCAGGTATAAGACATTGACTTTTCCTCTATCTCTTCAGGACTTGGCAGTGCTTCCAAACTGTATGCACTTCTCCTTGCACAGCAGAAGTTGTACATATTTCGACAAATTCCTTTACTAAATGGATACACTCTTTCTGGAATCCCCCTGAAGACCAAAAAAATATGTTTACCAGATTTACTCCAGACAAGTAGACATCCAAGCATTTTTACATTTTTCGGTAAAAAAAATCTTAATACATCTGCATACAATAAATCTTATGAAAATAATAGACGAGCATGTGCCATCAATTCTTGCCATTATATGATTAATTAAATTATATAATGTGAGTTCATTGAGAACATCAAGGGGAGTACCAAACCTTAGATAAGAAATTCTCCTCCTTCTGACAAGTTCATAAGTAGTCTGATTTGTCAGAATAAGATAACTGCAGAAAGACAAAACATCAGTGACTATTGTCCTATCACCCTCATTTTCAGCGATACAAAAGTATATAATGGCATCATTGGTAGAATAAATTCGATACGTGTAATGAACAATATTTAGAAAGAGGTTGGTTAGGGAAATAAGAAAATTAAAAGTACAATTACTGTTCGGGGAGTTCATAAGGGGTACAAAAATCTAGTGAAGGAATTTAGCATTGACACCCTTGTCATCCCTTTACATGGGCATGGTAAAAATGTTGAAATACTAGGGTCAAATCAATAAGCTGAGCAACAGATTTTTCCAAACAAAATTAAGGAAGTTGGCGAAGATGCTGCTTTGGTCTGGTTTTATAAATTTCAACGGATGTAATCTAAATTTTCTTTAAATGATGTTCACCCTTGAGGACAAGGAATTTTAAGAGCAGCAATATTTTTATGATCAATAAAAAAGAAGTTAGTTAGGAAGTTAATTGGATACTTAGTTGGAGTTGTTAGGTCAACCAATTTTTCTAGAAATGTCAATATATATGCATAAACGGGTAAAAACTTCATAGGTAAAACTGGACCAAAGACCCGCATGAAAGCAATCGGGTGCAGAATATGTAAGCTTAATATCAGTTAAATCACGTCTGTTACCTATGAAATAGCAGTAGAAGAACCAGGAAGATGAGAGAAATTAACAACATGACTAAGAGCAGTATTATGATTGCATCCTTCCACCTGACAACATCACAAGATTAAAATATATTTTCATTTTCAGATAAACAAAAACAGCATGAACACCCCACAATCTTCTGTTATTATTTAATTTTGCTTCGTTCTTTCCTGAAGGTCTAACCTCTAACGATGAGAAAACCAGCAAAATTAAATAATGTAGAATAATTTTTCATCTCATGTTTTCTCTCTATTCCAAAGGAAAGACTCTGGCAAACAAGTACTTCGCATAATCTTTGTCAAAAAGAACTTAAAAAAATTTCAGCAATTCATAAAATAGCTTGAAAGATACAATACCAACTCCTTGTGATGTGAACCTTCAGGAATGAAATATAAAATATAGCAGTCCAGATGCACAGTGCTGTCTCACCACAAAGGTACCACCTACATTGTTTTAGCAGAACGGATAGTACCTTAGAAGTATATTAGTACTAACAAAAATATTTATATGAAACTGAAAAAATGCAACAAGTAATAACACAATAAATTTCTTGGGAGAAAGATGTTGACTGAACTCCAGATTCATTGCAATAAATGGCAAATATTCTCTTTATGAACTCAAGAACCGGTCTAGCTTTGGTTTTTTTGCTAAAAAAAATTCACTTTTATTGACAAGCATAGTACAAAGCAATTTTCCACCAAAACAAAGATTACAACCGAAGCACATATAGGTTCAATGATACATGAGAATAAGGAATAGTAAGGATAATTACTCAAATAATCAGAAAGGTACTTTGGGAATTCAGTGATTCACTAATATATTTATAAATAGAGTCAGCAGAGTTGTACAGGAGCCTATGGAATAGTATTTTAGTGTTCCTCTATTATCCCCTTTTGTGTATATCATTCAGTGAAACACAATATCCCAGTTAATCCACACAGACAACATACTTAGTTTTCGCATACATATCCCCGTTACTGGTGCTGGTGCGTCCCATAATAAATATTAAGAAATGAATATTACATCCAAGTTTTAGACAAAAAAAGTCCAAAATTGCATCCTCCGCAGCATATTTCTTTTTTTTTGGTTACCCAAGGGTATCCCCACCCGCGTGTCAAGTGAGACTAATCCCTCGCTGTTCTGAAGTCCCATATAGGGGGTAGACAGCTGGCCTGTGAATTTGCTCCATTCGCAAGAGCTGGGGATCGAACCCCCAACCACTTGCTTAAGGGACGAGAGTACTTACCACTCACGCCAACCCACCAGGTTAGCATATTTCATTGCAGATATGATACAAACAAATACATTATCTGACTTGCTGCTAGGCACTAGCAGTTCCTCCACCACTAGACCCTCATCCGCAGATTCTAAATGATCAACAAAATCATCAAGATTAAACCTATTCTTAATTAAATTTCTGGTGTCAAAACCACTTAAATAATTCCCTTAAATTTTCCTCTAGAACAGACTCGATGACAGAGTGAAAATGAAAAGTTCTTGTCTCAACATGTCAGACTCACCAAAATGGACAATGATTATTCTGGCCAATACAATTTCCAAGCCAAACACAATGATGATCAAACTGAAGAATACATCTGTCACAATCATGGCAATGCTTTGATCGAGGTGGCTGCGTATTACTCATCAACAAAATAATTTTTAGTCAAAATAAAAGGGTCAAATTATTAGAATCAAAGAGGTAGCTACTAACGAATAAGTAAAAAAGAAAAGTGAAAAGAAAGCATGAAACATGCTAAACGCTCATGCAGTGCAGGAAAAAAGCAGTTAGAACAGTCAAACTCAGGCAGAGAAAGATAATCAACCATATAGAAAGTGCGAAAAATAATCACATTCTCGGGCTTCAAGCTGAAGTATCATCATTACAAAAAAATATTCCAGAATTTACCAGATTTTGTATCAATACTTTTGCCTGTATGGTAATAAGGCAAATAAATACCTAAACTTGATGGTTATGCTAAAGGGATATATGTGGCATCCCATGCACAATGCACACCATGCCATAACAACTACTGTACCAAAATTGTATAATATGATTGTACTTGATTAGTCATAAAGATACTTCAAGGAATGACAGAATCTAAATTCAGTTTCTTATGTCCACATAGTTACATATGTATTGCATGGTTTGGACTTAGTAAAAAAGGGGTCAACTACAAAATTCGCTTGACCGATGCAACATCACTACTCAAAGATGCCACCTGGAGATGATTAACACATAAAATAATACCACATCATAAAGCATGAAAGGTAAGACATTATTAATAATACCTGCTCCACATGGCAGTAGCTGCATGTCCAATTTCTGAAAGAAGATGTGATTTTCCATAAATTATGTGAAATGTAACCAATAACTTCTTTTATTAGTTAAATTCATACTATATATCGAACCTACAAAATTAACAGTCCATTTGTCAAATCTACACTATACACAGAATTGACAAAATTAATATTCCACAAACATTGCAAGTCCTTCACTAAGATGTATAACAAGTTAACAGCTACAACAAGAAGCTTTGTTTCACTGGGTGAAATCGGGCTACATGGATTTCATGTCAACAACCAAATCTTGAAATATATTATTAACCAAAGGGTCTCGTCCAATGACTTCCCTGAGAGATCTCTTAAGTTTTTCTTTGCCTCTTTACAAATGACTTCATATTATCAGATCAACCCTTTTTCATTAGAGACTCCAATGATCTTCTGTAGACATATCCAAATCACCTTAAACGATTGTCTACTATTTTTCCCTAGATAAGTGTCACTGATACTCTTCCTTTAATATCGCATATCTGCCTACACATTTCTCATCTCTGCTACCCCTAAGACATATATTGCTATAATTAAAGAGCAAGCTGGCATAATATTATAGAGAACGGCAAATTAGACCAGAAATATGACCTGAAAGCTGAACTTTTGACAATACATATAATGTAATATCAACTCCACCCTGTTTTAGGTATGTGACTATTTATAAGAAATGGCGACTTCTTAACATTTTGCACATATTGAATAAGCATAAACTAATAACACAACAACTCATAGCTGGTCTGGGATCACCAACAAAAAGCACTTTTACGCTTTTTGAGACAACTCTTTAAATGTATTTATCCTATACAATACAAAATAACTTAAAAATTAGTTGATATTTACAAGCAGGCAATGAACTTCAATACAAATAAAACTAACAAATTTGGATTCTTTCATCTCTTGTGCTGGAAAACTAGTTGTCACATCCATCCACAAGGAATGTGATATGAAAATTGTAGTTATCTGTTTAATGTTGCAAGGGGAAGGACAAAAAATCTTGACTAGAGGATTGGGGCTTATGTCCAGCCGAAACATAAGATGATCCAAAATCAAGCATAAAAGGGCCATCGGGAAGGTCTACAACTTATAAATTGAATATTAATTTCGCATTCAATCAAAATTATGGCTGTTTCAGACAAGTCAAATCTAACTTCTTTTCACTAATAAGACAAAAAAAGCATAAACCATTAAAAATAAAAAGTATAGAACAATATTCCACTAGTAACAAGCATTTCAAAGCATAACCAATTTTAAGAGAAATGTTCACCTACCTGATTGCTGTTCCAGGTGGATACAAATCTGTCACCAGCTTTGCCCAGTCTTTTGAGTTATGTTCTGCATCATCTCTTCCCATTTGAGTTTCATCAACAGTAAGAATAAAGCTTCCATTCTTGCTTGAAGCTGGTTGACTTTACTTGAGCATTGGAAAGTTCAATGTGATGGTGAGATGGCATCATAAATGCAGTTTGATTTTACACATAATTTGATATTCCTTTCTAACAATAAATTTAGAAGATGGTGATATAGAACGGGTGCTTACTTTGAGGTTATAGATGCCTTTCTGTATGCTGCATTTGCCTTATTAACAGTTGCCATTGCGTCAAGGGCATAGCTATTCAAAAAAACGGTGAAATAGGAACATGTCAGGAAGATAAATTTATAAATTTCAAGGCTCCCAATCATAATCCAATTAATGCTTCATCCAGGGAAAGTCAATTGACATTGGTGTTTACCCCGGGGAGGAAATGGAGGTAACAAAGTACAGTATTAAGGTAGCAGCAAGCAGCAACAAGTATAAGATAGTGTACCTAACACGAGGCAAAACAATAAAATTGAAAGTAATATAGTCAGAAAAATTGAAGCAAATTGAAAAGTGTATGCTGAAGAGCAAAATCCAACATTTATATCATAAAGCCAAAACAGGGTGAGGGGACTTTGTTTATATAACTCTGACTAAAAATGATGAAGAATAAATATATCCCCATCTAAATGATGCAATGTAAGGGAGAAATAAATGTAAGCAACAACACAAAATAATGATCACATTTATTTATCAGATGTGTGATAAATAAATGTGATCATTATTTATCAGACATCTCAATCATCGCACAATGTATCATTTTATGTGTTATTCAACTCACCAAAACCGATTATCGAGTAAATAGAAGGCCCAGTTATCTATTGTACTAGGAAAAATGCTTCCAATTTTTCCCAAGAGCAGGCAGTAGTTGAAATAGACAGCATTTACAGCATCCTTAAATGTAGCTTTTTATCCAAGATTCGTGGAACCAACAACTGAGTGAGTAGACAGTTTATATCATTTCCAGGGTTTCGTTCTCCTCAACATATTCAAAGCGTGACTAACTCCTCAAAACTAAAGCTACCTTGCGATGCATGTCACAGCTCTAGTCCTAAATCTTCAATATTTTAATGGCACAGCCAAATTTTGTCATTCAAGTGAGAAAATCAAGTTTACATTGAACGGTTTAGCTTCTCCTCAGAGCCTCACAATGAACGCTAACTAGATGGCTTTTGAACTTGTAAAGCACTAATAATATAACAATAGAGTTGCAATGAATGAAATGCAGGCAAAATGAGAAGGCATAAGCGTACCATGGTTCCTTCTTAGTTTTCTCGATCAGAGCATCATCAAATAAGAAGATAAGGGCGGCATAGACGAAATGGACGGCCACCAAAGCCACCTTCAAGGACAACGCCGACCTCCGAGCTAACGGCACAACACCAAAATTCAGATAAGAGATACCAAAATAATAACGAGAAATTAATACGACAAATAAGTGCAGTATGATTTAGCATGCAGAGCGCAGGAGCAGATTGAAGGAAAGTAGTAATAAAAGAAGAACTGGAAACAACGCACCAGGATCAGCGAGGCAGGGAAAGAATTGGAAGCAACGGTTCATGGATGGATCCCTAAAGCCTCGGCAAGCGCCGCAGATATTCACGATCGTCATCGACTCAATCCATACGAGAAACGCCGTTGCAATTGCATTGATGTTGACCACTCATCCCAAGAGAACGGATGGTTCAAGTTTCTGCACACACCAAAAGGAGGCTGGAGATTACACAAGAAGACGAAGAAGAAGAAGAAGAAGAAGAAGTGGTGTTGTTGTGAGACCTATTAATTGATTAGTTAATAGTTAATTAAATGAAGCTAATGCGCAGGCTCAGCTAGTGGCTTATTATGAGACCTGTTTTGACGAATTTCTGACGCCAAAAATATGAAGGAGTGGGGGGAAAATGTGCGCACCAGTTTGAGCTTTGAGGCTTGGTGTTGGATCTGAGGCTTTTAAAACAAAAATAATAAGAAGACGAAAATTGGATTTAGTTGGTGTTCATAATGTATTGTGGGGTGTCCAACTGCCCATTAATCCATTATGACAGGCACACACCGCCAATTTACTAAGAATGGGCATTCAATCGCCCAGCCACCTTACTGGGTGAATTCTTTCTTTAATTAGTTTTTCATATGTTTGTTTCTGAACCTCCAGTCCGACCAATATCTGCAAAACCCTAGTGTTATGCTACAAGTATTAGTTAAAACATATTTTTTTCAAAATATGGAAGGCAATGAAGACCTCCCTCGGTTACTAAACCAGAGAATGGTAGGTTTCCATGTGTTGTGGTAATGTAGCTGCCAAAGAAAAAGGTTTGCGCTTTTGTCTACCCCCATAATTCGATAATTAGCACATATATCATGATATATAAAGTAGTATACAATTATTGGATAGTTGATTCAGCTGGTAAGTGAGCTACAACCCGTAAAGATGAGAAGACGTGTTTGAATCCCGAGAAGCACTCTAATTGGGAGAGGGGACAACCTTGTCTATGTGGGCAACACTCCTACCGATCAAGTCCGGATTAAACCGGGCAGTGATTAACAAAAAAAAATAAAGCAGTACACAATTATTCTAAAGATTATAACCTTAATCATAAAAAAATTAAAGAATTTACACAAAAGACTTAGATTAAATGACAGAGTTTGTTTTAACTAAACTAGTGGTTTCGAGTTCGAGTTTGGGTATGTAACTGCGGTAATTACTTAGAGTTTGGGGTGAGAATAACCTAGGTCGGTCTAAGTCTGTACCATAATTACCCTAGCCTATGTTGTTGAAAGAAGATCAGAGCCTGACCTTTGGCTTAATAGAGGCAAATTTTCAAGTCTAAGCTTAACTTGTGCTTGGACCGGTCTAACTATTAACTTGTTTAACTTGTTAGGAGACCTAATAAATTAAAATAGTACAATAAAAGGTTTAGAGTGGTGTGAATAGTTGGTGACATCGTTTCAATAAAAATGTTTAGAAAATTAGAGGTAATATAAAACTTATAATAGAGGATATAATTGTAATTTTATACTAAGAATGAGTAACAAATAACATCTATTAGTTATAATAATAAATTTTTTTATTTAAAAAATAATATTATAATGCTTAATAGGATAGATTGATAAGCCAATAGACTTTTGTTTTTCAAATATGAGTCAGACTTGTTAAAAAAAATAGGTCAAAAGAAAAGGTCTAAAATTGGAACTAACCAAGAAATAAAAAAGATTGTACAAGATTTTAACAATCCAAGTTATAGGCCCTAATAGTCGGGCTGGACTATTCACACTCCTACTTAGAGGTATTGATGTTTCCCTATTGTAAGAGTACATTACCGCGAATCGGATGAGCCAGTAGTGCTGGATAATGATGGATAAATAAAAAAATAATTCCAATGAGAAATTCATGCTTTGTGCTATCCACATTATGACACACACACACAAATATTTGTGAAAAATGTTGTGCAAAAGTGAGCTAAAAATACGAACAATAGATGCGACCATTTTACCTAAAGGTCTTCCTAGCGAGAGACCCATTCTTTTGTCATTTCGAGCATAGAGGCATAACTAACCTTCAAGTTTCAACGACACCGTGATTACGCTTTTGGCGGGTTAGACCGGGAAAGAAACGACACCGTGATCACGCTTTTGGCGGGTTAGACCGGGAAAGAAGCAAACAAGCAAAACAAGCGCGTTTTTTACCTTTTTACTTTTTACCGCTATTGTTTCACAATAGCGGGAAATAAAAAGACTTGTCAAGCTTAATGCATACATACCATTGAACTTCACGAATGCAAATATTCATAAACACTGTCAGAAATCACAGAATACACGCTCAATACGAGTGTGAGGTTCTGTTCTTCTACTGGTTCCTGTTCATTACTGTTTTTGTTATTTACACCGACACATTTGAGGAGTTACCTTCAATCCTTAATTCAAAAACTACTAATGCTCATTCAACGTCAACGAAGTCTTATAATTGAAAGCATTGTGGCCCGCGGTTTCAATTAGTTTATTCGAAACATATTAATATTTAAATGCGACTTTATTTATGGAGCGCAGTGTGGTGGCCGGTGGGGCGTTAAGCCCGCGTAATTGCACTTTCCAGATTTCAAAAGAATCTGAAGATTTGGAAGAATAAATATACTATTAAATAAGGCAAAAATGAAAGGATATGGCACTACTAATTTGTGGTTCACCAAACATCCCAAACTCTATCCATTTCATTTATTGAAACTAACAAAAAGAGCTTTCAGGTGAAAACAAAAGGAAAAAGAAAGATTACTTTACAGAAAGGGAGGAAGGAGGAGAAACTAGTAATTACAGGAATGGAATTGTGATTAACTGATTATTATATTCTAGGAGATGCACCTCATGGAGTAGGTAGAAAGAGGGGAATCGAGGGAGGAAGATGCACGGTGGTGATCACTCTCAAGGCCATAATCCATGTAAGGACGATGCTCCAAATCTTCATCGTGATCGTACACAAATTCCGGAAGCTCCACCCCGTTCCTTTTCACATGCTCCCACAGGTAATCTACCCTACTCACATACCTCAATTTCCCGTACAACCTGAACAATTTTGTCGGCTCAAGTTAGCATATGCATATAACATTCTCAAAATCATGACTTGATGTAAAAACGTGGAAAGTCAGATAGTATACTTCAATTGTAAACTCTTAAAAGTTTAAATTTATTAACAAACATGTATTTCTCTTGATTTCACTTAATTTTAAAGAGCACCCAAAAAGTTATTATCACTTGTTAATAGTAGTAATTAACAACCCATTGAAACCTTTTTTAAATTCAGTCTCTTATTTTATTTAGAAATATTGTCCAGAAAAATACAACAAAATAACAATAATTTAACTCAAATATATTTTAAAGATAGATAGTAGATTTAAAAATATCATTATTCACGTATCAACAACCTCCATAAAAAAAATTCTATGAAATTATTTATATATAAATTCATTGAAATGGGTCCATTGAAAATAATTAAAATGAGTGCAATATTCAATATCAATTGAACACAGTTTTCTACAAGGAACCTGAAAACACTTCTGAGTTTGCCCCTAAAATTTCATTGAGCCGTGACACTTTATTGGTAAGTAGAAACATAAAAAGGTAAAATTGGGGTGTTGACCGGCGAGTGGGACAAGAATGAAGGTACAGACAGATGCATAGAAAGTTAGTTAGTGTGGTTGAGTTAAGATTACCCGGGGGTGAGGAGAAAGCGACCGAAGGTGGCGAGAAAGAGGCGGGAGTGGAGGCCAGGGTGGATGAAATAAACCGCCTCCACATTCTCCTTCACCCTCACCGGAATCGCCTCGTAGATGCATCTCAGAGCTGACATCCCCGGAAAATTCAGGCTCCGCTCAACGCCGCTGTGCACGTACACCACCGCCAACTTCCTCTTCTCCAGCTTCGGGAACATCCTCTCCTCCAAATACTTCTTCACCACATCTACGCTCACCAATCGTCCTGAACATCATCACCATCATCGTCACCATTAAAATTCACTAATATATGATATTCATATATATATAGAAATGGTAAATTGAGATGTGTATGTTACCGGGGAAAAATTTGCCAATGATGCGGAGGATCTTGCGGCCCTGTTTGTCTTTGCCTTTGATGTTGAAGACGTCCAACTTGAGAAGCAACTCTTCTTGTTCGGCCTCCGACATGGAACAAATTCCATTCATCTTTCTTCAAGCGGTATAGTAGGCGTGTGTGTTTAATTTGTGTGTGAGAATTGAATTGCGTGAGAGAAACGGTAGTTATAGAAGAGTGAAGGGAAAGGAAGGAAGGAAGGAAGGGATACGATAGCAGGAGGTAATAATTAAGGAGGGGACAGACAGGAAGACGATAAGGGAAGAAAAAAAGGGGAAAATAAATAAATTAAAGAATGAGAAATAAGGGGAAAGAAAATGAGAGATTGGTGCATGGATATTGGATTGGTTGGGGAATATTCGAAAGCATGTTCCATTTTTTCAACCAGAGAGGGCGACACGGATGCTATAATTGGACCTACACCTACCATGGAAACGCCATCGGGACCGTTCATTCAAGGAGCAGCCATGCATGACGTTAGATGAGAATATGAGATGAGAGTGAGACCTTATCAATGATTCACATTTCAGACTTTATCTTCGCCATCTTGGATCTTTCACTTTCATGCCCTCGCCTCAAGTTAGAGCGTAGGATCATAATAATGCTACTGATTAAAAAAATTAATATTCAACAAATTTTGGTTAAGCATAATTCCGAGTCAAGTCAAGGGCATTGCTTGCGTTCAAAATTGTTGCTTTTCATTTTTTTTTTATAAAAAGGAAGGAAAATACAAAATTGTTGCTTTTAATCTTACCTTTTAATTACTTTTCTTTTTTTTTTGCTAAAATACCTTTCAATTTTTCTTTTTTTTTTTGTTTACCCAAAGGTATCCCCACCCGCTTGTCAAGTGAGATTAATCCCTGCTGTTCTGAAGTCCCATATAGGGGTAGACAGCTGGTCTGTGAGTTTGCTCCATTCGCAAGAGCTAGGGATCGAACCCCCAACCACTTGCTTAAGGGATGAAAGTACTTACCACTCACGCTAACCCGCCAGGTTACCTTTCAATTTTTCTTGCTTAAGATAAAAAGCGAGGTTATCCACTTCATTGGATAAACTTTCTTTACTGAAAAATACAAAAGTTAAAATTAAATACTCCTCCAACCTCTTTGTAAAATGACCTTTTTCCTTTTTAAAAGAATAAGAAACAACTGCCCATTATCCCTTGTATTCATAATAGATTTTGCAGTTTACCCTTGATAAGGTAGAATAATCAAATTCTGCCCTTCCTCATTATAATTATAAAAGCTAGATGATTTTTTTCCATGAAGATAACGAAGCAAATTAAACCTCTAAATCTTAATATGTGTGTGCGCGCGCGTGACGTGTAAGAAGATCATATCACATCACAGTTTTAAAGAAAAAAGACATGCACATAATTTAAAGTGGTGTATTTTGTATATTGAATTTTTTTTAAAAAAAAGTCTAATGGAGCAGGTGTAGAAAAAAGGTTGTATAATTGAATTCCCTGGATTTACAATTTACAGTATCACTGCAAGTGTTTTCTTTGAATTTTGGCCGGCCGACTTTACTTAACCAGAAGTTTATATTACCATGGCGTCTGCAAGTCCATTAACTGCCTTGGGATTGAAGCAAATGAAAAGTGTTGGAGAAGAGAACATGTGTTTGCATACTCCTATTCTATGTACACGCTCTACCGTCTACATAATAATATAACACTTAACTAGGTTGGACGGATTCATCAAAACCGGACACCCGCGCAAGCTCAGGTAGCTCCAGCTCTCCACTCACAACCTTCAAGAAACGCTTTAGTGAGAACAACAAATTATGGCAGAGCAAAGATTCCAAGATTAAATTCTCGGCCTACTGAATCCCCTACCTGGTCATTGATAATCCACGTGGGAAAACCTTCAATCTTCGCATCTGTGCATGCCTTCATCATTTTGGTTCCTGTTCTATAACCTTCAGGAAAGCATTCCACGTAATCTAACAGCTTTACTGCCTCACGTCCAAACATCTATACCGATAGGTTAGAGTGAAAAAGAAACATTATTAGCACATCTAACTTTGATTGCACAACACTATTTTCATCTTGGAAGGCTTGTGTCCCAAAATAGACTTAATCAATCATGGAAAACCAATGGGACGAATATTTGGTGAAGTATGCTGCTTCAGCTAAGCAATTGGATAGAAACAGAAACCATCATAAAGTATAATTCCACTCCTCATACATCATTCAATGAAAATGATGGAATTTTGCAAGGCAGTTGAATTCTCAGCAGATCACAATTAAATAGTTAATATTGCATCATAAAGGATCACATACCTCTTTTTGTTCTAAACAATGGGAACACCAAAACGCTCCATACATTTTAGCTCCAATTGAGTGCAAATGCCTTGCTAGAGATAAAGCAAAAGGACTTGATGAAGCTGTAATCTCAGGCGAATAATATGGGAGTTCAACTTCTGCTAAGCTGTTTTTGTGTGAAAAATGAGAAAACCAACATAAGAAAACTCATGTCACAGGAGTATTCACACCATTCGGTTTCATCTCAAGTGCAAAAAAGAAAAAAAACAAAAAACAAGTGAATTTAACTCCAGTACATATACTTCACAAGAAAATTCTACCAGCAAATGCCAAGGTGAGAAGCATACACATCATAACCATAATCAAATCTAAAAGTCAAGGGCACCACAAGAGGTGTCTAATATGCATTGAACATAAGCATGGATCATGTTTTGATTATATATATTTCGTAGCCATCAACTGTATAGATCACTTGCCTATGTTAGTCTCACATTATACAAAAAGCATTCTATTGCAATCAGGCATCAATGAAATAATTCTGATGTGTCCTTGTTTCATATTAATAATAACGAAAAATGGAAGTTTTGTTTTGGAACATATACTGAATCAAAAGTACAAGTTGAAGTAAACAAATTGCCCAAATCTGGCGATACTCACCTTGAAGAGATTGACTTAGAACCCGCGAATGAGGTGCTCAGAGTGATCAACACAAGGCTAGCTACAAATAATTGTACACCCATGGAATTTTGCATCTCCTGCCATCCAAGATCCTATAACAAGAGTTTTCCAAAAGAACAACCGATGAGGCAACATGCAGTATGTGACAGCAGATCAGATAACAAAAAAGGCATGATATAAACACAATGCACCTTTGCAGTGATAAAGAATAAGGTGAAAGATAGGAGAGCAGAAAGTAGACAGTAGGAACAAAATGAGCCAGAGAATTTAGTGGTGAGAATGTATAAGAAATATGCACTGGCAGCTGCCATTGAAGTAGTGAATCCAAGCAATACAAGCCTAGCGTCAGATTTCTTGATTCCCAAGGGAAAGTCCTCCCCAGACAGCTTCAAGCTTATGGCCACAACCAAGCCATATGCAGCCATTCCAATCAAAGGAAGAGGGAGACCTGGCAAATTCAAAAGGACTGTCATTGAGAGCCTCTTTCAAACAAATTCCCTGCAATGCGGTTAACATGCAAATTCCCAGTCAACAGTAATACTACTATCATGACCCAACAAGAATTACAAAGAATTGAAGAGACATACATACATGGTCGATATTAATTAAAAAGAAAAAAAGAAATTACCGGCGCACCACGTCATTTGTAGTCTGACCAATAACAATTAAATATATAAGGTGTTAGGTGGAATATCCAATATGAGTTGGTATCCTAAAAAGTATAACGAGCACATTAAAAATTTTAAATGACATGTTTTCAATGTTTTTTATTTTATAGATTGAAAAAAATATTGTTATTAGTTAGTTAAAATTTTTATGATGACACATCAACATCAGATTAAAAATTCCACTTAAAGTCTTACATGTTTAGTTGTTATTGTTTAGAACACAAATGAGCTGGTTCCACACAAGAATTTCTGTAAATATAAATGCCATTATTACAGCACACTGACTATGTCTATGAGGAATGAGGCAACATAAATAGGAAGTAGAGAAGGGAGTTACCGAAAAGAAGGGCATAATGACTGTTGAGAACGTCGGAGCAGGAGCCGCCGCCGATGGGGCAAAAAGCTTCGGAGTTGGTGAGCTTAAGGTAAGTCAAGTACGTAGTTTCCAACAATCCAATCCCTCCAATTGAGGCGCTCAGTTTGTTGGTAAAGTGAGCAGCAGAGGAATACGTTTGGGAATCGGAGTCTAAATTGTTGGAGCACCTCAAAGAAAGAAGGAGAGAAGTGTTTTTGAAGAAACGGATCCTTGCATGGCTTGCAGAGCGGTTGAATGGAAGGGGAGATAGGAATGAAGAGGAGGATGATAGAGATATGGCCATTGCTATTTGCTGATGTCCAACTTCAGCTGCTCAGCACCACACAACAATTCTCAACTCCGAGTCAGAGCAAAACAAAAATGAATCTAAGAGAGATTGGGCCTGTGTTGAGTGTAGTCACTCACTTTCAGCCCATCGTTTCTCAACCTACAATATCTAAGTCCACTCCCTGAACTCCACTTTTTTGGCAGGGGTCATCTGACCATGATCATGTGGATCAATGAGTAGATGGGCCCACACTGAATGATCACTAAGGGGTGGGAATAGTCCAGGTCTGGGCCCGACCTGTGGTATAATTGATCGGTTTGAGCTTGACATGTGACCTAATATACGAATTTTTCCAGGCCTATGACCTAAACTAGCCTGACTATTAACCTATTAGAAGACTTGATAAATTAAAATACTGCATGCAATAAGGGGTTTAGAAAGGTAAATGACTGGTGACATCATTTGAATGAATGTTTAAAGAATGAGTAACAAATAACATCAATTAGTATAGTAATATAATTTCTTATTTAAATAAATATTATTTAACTTATAAATATGTCAGATTTGGCTAACAACCTTTTTTTCAAGCCTGAGTCTGACCCATTAAGCAAAACAGTCCAAATGAAAAAGCATGAGTCTGAGCCTAGTCAATAAATAAAAAGATCAGTCCAAGACCTTAATAGTCCAAGTCATAGGTCTCTAATAGCCGGCTTAGGCTATTCCCACCCCTAATAATCACTTATTACTCTCTTTTTAGTATGGACATCAACTAACAAGTGTCTCTGGTTCTTTTTATAAAACATATGTTAGTGTCCAAGAATAATTAAATATGTTTTTCCAACTATGCGCATATTTCCGACAAAAAAACTATGGGCATATTAATAAATCACTAGAATTTTTAACAAAAAATCAATGTTTTTAACCAATTCGTGAGAATCGTTGATTAGTGCCTTATAATGTAGTAACTTCTTAAAAGGACGCTAAATTTTATAATCCAGGCGCCCACTAATGAGAAAGCCCTTAAATAAGAGGAGGAAGAGAAGGATTCAATAGTGACAAAAGATTTCATTGAAAGAACTTCCTCAGCTGTGAGTTAGCATTGAGTTGGTTGAACAGTTCAGTGTGGGACTGTGGATTATGCTTTGAAGTTACACTGGAGTGGTCAGAAGAGGTTGTAATTGTCCATAACTCTGACATGTTAGGCAACTAAGGAAAGCCATCTTCCTCACATCACCGTTCACCCCATCAAACATGTCCCACACAACTCTCCCTTCTACGCCACTTCCTCCATGAGCACTGAGGAGGACACAGCATATTAATGAGGCCTATAGAGATGTGCTCCATTCCTGTCTTCCTGAATTCGGGATAAGAAGGAAAAATGGGTGTATCCAAGAAATGGATGAAAATAATTCGCAAAAAACTCCTGGCCTCATCCAATAGATATACAAGTATTCCTCGCCTAAGCACCAGCACAATATGCTCAAATGAAAGTGATAATGCCTGTATGGGAAACGAAACATCCACATCTGAAGACCAAGGCTTGCCAGTCTCAACAAAAGGAGAAGTCGCGGCAATGAAGATTCAAGCTTGTTTTAGGGGTCACCTGGTATGTTACGCAAACTCAATGTTTTGTTTGAATAAAGAAAGTGTAATAGCTAAAAGTGTGGGAATGAACAGGCAAGAAGGGCATATAGAGCTCTTAGAAGCTTGGTGAAGGTACAGGCATTGGTTCGAGGGGTACTGGTGAGGAGACAATCGCGCATGGCGTTGCACTGCATGCATGTACTTGTTACTTGCAGGTCAGGATTCGAGCAAGGCAGTTTCTTGGCGGATCTCTCGCCAATTGACCTGTATGGATTCACATTTGCCTATCGAATAAATGACGTCGTTTGGCTTATTTCTATGAAACACTAGCCACACCAACCAGTGGATAAGATAATCTCTGGCATCAACAAACTTCACCATCACTAGGAATGCGATTAGGAGTTCTAACAATTATATACTTCAATCATTAATATAAACTGCCTTTCCAAAAGAAAACTTGTTCAAATTATGAAGTGATATTAAAAAAAAGTTTCATGTATAACCTTAAGACATCATAATGTCTCATTTTAATCGAGGCTCATTAGAACTATTTGGATGCTTTTGAACAAATAAAGTAATCTAATAATTTGTTCATATATGTAATAAATATATGAAACATGATATAAAGGAAGAGAGGGAGAAGAGACTAACTGACCATTTATTAACATTATGTACCCTGGAACATTTTGTACCAGCATATAATAAATAGCTCGTAGATAAGAAGAGGGGAAAAAGAGGACAATAATGATGAATAGCATAGTGCCCCATGTTAAACGCACAGTCCCTTCAGCATTCATTCTCTATTAAGCTCACAGGCAAATTAGAACATTTGGATGAAGGAATTACATAAGGTAAGGAATTTAAGGCAGCAGAAGAGCAATTGAACCAAAAATTTCAAAAAGCAGAAACACGCAATGGGTTCTTGTCTCGTTTGGTCAGACCACTGTACAAAGACACAGAAGAAAAGAGAGTTAAGTTATTTGATCGTGGTGTCAAGTATCTCAAAATTACTGATGGGCCCGTCTTAGTGCCGAGAGAAAGCCTTGAGACTTATCTTTAAGCCGATCATTAGGAACCTGTTCAAAGACACAATATTCAGAATTGCCCAAGAGGTCAAACACTTGGTTCGTTTACAAAACTCAGTGCTTTACCTCCTTTGCTATCTGCTGAAGAATTTCCAAAATTTGTGAGAAATTCGGTCTCTCATTTGGATCTTGTTGCCAACATCGCTGGAGCAGTTCAGAAAGCCTTGGGTGTGCATTCTTGGGGATTGAAGGTCGTAGACCCTGATAGTAGGGTCAAACACAGAATTATTTTAGTTCAAACAAGGAAAATATTTGTGCAGGATGATGAGCAAGGACAGAATAAAAACCTTCTGCACCACGCCTACAGCTGCTTGTAATGGGGTCAGGTAAGCATAAGGTAGCTGATAAAAGAATATGTACATGCCATGAGAAAGTGCAGGATCATTATTCCAGAAAAGGGAAAAGAAAGCTTAACGAGCAAAGCCTACTATGTGGCTGTGAATGGACTTACTTCTCCTGTTAAAAGCTCCCAAAGAGCTATTCCAAAGCTAAAAACATCTGCCTTCTGGTCATACGGTTTGTGTTCAATGACCTTCAAGTAAAATCAAATCATTGAAAAGAGATCTGAAGCATCATCAAACAGCTGAATTCAAGAATCAAATCAGCAAAATCAAAGGAAGAATAAACCAATTGTGTCAAAAGAGAAGAAAAGAAAAGAATAGACTAATTCAACATAGGTGAAGGCAGAGCTTATAAAAGCTAATGATTACACTAGCGTGATCCCTCCAAATATAAAATGTCCGTAAACGTAAAAATAAAGATAGATGATTGACTCGTGTTATGTAAGAAAATATCCAAGAATGAATGAGATTGTAATGGCCACCATTTGCTTCAATTCTGGTTATATTGTCAACCAACAAACTCAAGAAATGAGGAGGAAATTAAACTGAAAAGGCAAGTGTCAAAAAGATTTAAGAAAAGGCAGTCATAAATGTTTACTCATTCAAAATATAATACAATATAATATTAATATCGCCCCACCTTATCTACTAAGCACCAACAGGAAAACATGCTAAACATATTGATGCCTACCAAATTTCATTGCACGAAAATGTCAGGAAAACAGCAGTATGGACGGTGACATAATGTCCAGTGTAATCTATATACCTCAGGAGCCATCCATCGGTATGTTCCAGTTTCAGCTGTCATCACCCCAGATTGAGTTTGCACTCTGGCGACTCCAAAATCAGCAACCTTTACCACCTGTTGAAGAAAGATACAAGATTTTACTATCTGAACAAAAGATGCTTTACTTTTACCTAAAAATAAAATTGAAAGAATAGAAATATATTTTCCTCTCACTTCTACGTATAAAAATTTTTCATCGATGAGTAAATTCATAAAATATACTCACTTCATTTTCATCCATCAGAAGATTAGCAGTCTTGAGGTCCCTGTGAATAATATTATTTTGGTGCAAATAGTTCATTCCCTTGGAAACATCAATTGCCACTTTTAGTAAAGAAGGAAGCTTAAATACACCCCCTTGTTTGTGCAGAAAGTCATAGACGCTTCCTCTAGACATAAACTCTGACAAAGGCAGAAACATGTCACATGAACATCGAAGCGGGACTAACTGCTGACTGAATGAATAGACCAAATCATCTTCAAAACAAATCTACATGATAGACTATAAACAGATAATTCAAGACATTGTGATGATTATGAAACTAGTATATCTTAGGCAGTAAATAGAACTAGAGAATTGTCCAGTTTGTGTATTTAACTTCAAAAATTTAAAAATAAGAATATACATGTCTTGTATACCAGTAACAATACACAGATTTGGTGGCTGAGTGCATGCTCCAATGAACTGCACAACATTCTTGTGTCTAATTTTCCTGCAATGTACAATAAGTCATATGAAGAAAAATAAATTTCAGCAAAGGCTTATGAGGCTGCCAAATAATTATCAGGTCAGATAAACTAGTTAAATACTTAGATTAAAACATAAACAGATATTTTCAACTTAAAACAAAATAAAGCTCAGAAGTACCCGATGAGGCAAATGCTATACATACTTTTCAAGTGTTTGTGTGTGTGTGTGTGTGTGTGTTTTCCTCAGGCATCATTATTAACTAATCAGTTAGCTTTCTCTGATATCAGCCAAGAATTTTCATACCCAGGACATGGTAGCAAGTAAACCAAAACTTTATGAACCTTTGAGCAGGATATTTTAACAATTGACGTCCTAGAATATCATACCAAGGGCAGCATTTGCATCTGCTATTCAAATTATGTGTACAAATTTTCCAAAAACGTAATACTCCTATTCTTATGATTGTTGTCAATCTACACCTAGCTCTGAATGATTAAGCATGCATTAGAACCAGAGAGGCACAAGGATTTTTGCATTTATGGGGGAGAGGGAGTAAAAGAGGCACAAAATGATTAATTTGGTGTTGCTAAAGCCTGTTCAATTTCAAACAGAGAGAAAGAAATGAAGAAATAAAAATCTAACCCAGACTATATAAATTGAAAAGTCTTGGTTTTTATGTGGAGTATTGTGGACAAAGGAGTATACTTCCTGGTTTTAGCAAGTTAACAATTAATGCGCAAGTAAAATTAAGCACACACTATAATCTAGAATGGTTAAGACTATAAAATAGAAAAAGAATGCAAAAACGATTGGCAGAAAATGTGGGAGTGGAAATTAAGGTGATAGGAAATTTAAGCTCTACCAATGTCATGTATTATATATGTCAACAAACCTCATGATATAAACTTCCTGGGCGAATTCTCTCAACATCTCTGTATTTACTTTGTCAGGTTTCAGGACTTTGATAGCTACATCTTGGCTGCAATAACTACCTCTGTACCTGGATAAGCTCAGAGAAGGGGGAAAACGAGAAAGATCAGATAAGATGCTACCTACAGTTGTAATAAACTTCAAACAGAAATGACTCACAAATCACCGAATGACCCAGATCCAACTTTGTTTTCAAATTTCAGCTGGTGGGTATCAATTTCCCAGACATCGGTTCCATCAGATGGTATTTCTACACAATGGGGGAAGGGTTCCATCTTTGCCTGATAATAATGTTCAATGGCAGCAGAAGGCATGCCCTGTTTGGACAAATGTTGATCCCGCTAAGCATGGTAAAAAGGTGTCATATATCAGTAGGTGTTAAATCCAGAATGAAACAAAAGTCAGAGATAACGCATATCCAGGCAAATGTAACAAACACCATATAACAGTACAACAATACCAACAAATAAGGTTCAGCACCATTATAAAGCGTTATAAAAGTGATAGATGAAATAAAATATAGTGCAAATCCAATCAGAAATAATGAACTTAGTGCCATAAAAAGCTTGTTCACTGCATATTTAGTACAGTATAAATGAAAAGGGGGAATATATTCTGGCTTTGCTACATGAAACACAAGGTTGTACGCAAGAAAAGGGTTTTAATTTAGCAGATGCTTCTTGTTTTTCATTTCGGGCTAAAGGCAGTTGAATTACATGCTACTAGGCGATGCATAACTATACAATATTGACATAACTTAAACCAAGAAGCTTACTAGGGTCACATTAAATATACAAAAAAAAAATATAATTGATTTATTTTCATTCTGTTTCCATCCTGCAACAATGTGAACAAAAAAAAGATTACATCTTATTACTGAACAACTATCCTTGAATATGTGTCATTGTTCCAAAAGGTTGTGAAAAAAATTAAGCTATCTTTCCAAAAAATCTGAAACTTAATCATGATATTATTTATATGGGGAAAATTACCTTAAACTTCAAAATTTCCCTTTCCAATACACGTTTAAGCTCCTCAGTGTCCTGATGTTTCACAACCAAAAGTGTCAAGGCACAATGCTGACGTCAATGAGCAAAATGACAAAGTTGATGTATTCAATGGGTATAAAAATTAAATCAAAATGAGGGGGGAAGCAAAATTAAACCTTATCCATAACATAAAAAGGTACTCATTGTAATAAAAATTAATTGAAAAAACTCTTCATATGAACAATTTTAGTAATCACAAAAATATGTGATAGTCCATAGGAGAAGCAATGTAAGATTTTGAAATATAGATGAGTTTCAGAGACAAGAAGAATGTTGGTGTAAAGGAGAAAGTGTAAGCAAATATCATCCAACCTCCCCTAGTTTTTTTTCCTGTTTTGTAAGCCATAGCATGCCATGACTATATGCAATAAATATTGTCACTAGTAAAAAAATTGGCAAAAAGTCTAAGCAATCATATATTTACAGGAACAAAGGAGAAAGTATTCCAAGAAGGAATTAGTAAGACAAAACGTAAATGCTTAATCCTTATGTTCTCTAAAATATCAAAACTGAACCTGCACTCAAGGCAAAATACTGATGATACAGGTGACACCTATCTGTTCTCCAAACAACTGACAAAAAATTAAATAATTTCAAGTTTATCATGGTTTTCATACCTCATTTGGCCACCCTTCAACAACAAAGACATCAAGTGAAAACCCATCTGTAGTAGAAAATGCATGAGCTTCTTGAATGTTCAGACCCATCTCCCCAAGTAGTAGAGTTAACTGGCATTTCAGTTAAAGGGAAAAAAAATTAGATTATCAATAAAAAGGGAGAAAAAGCATACAAAGAGAAACATCAAGTTCTATCCTTTAATTTAAAAAAACCAAAAATTTTGTAAGGAGTAGTTGACCTATTGAAGAAGAAGTCACCTCAAAAGTTATTAATTACAACATGATTATAGGTCCAAAGTAAGAACATCTTTTTCTAAATAAAAATGAACAACGCTGAAAAAAGATTGAAACAGATCCTTCATTATGCCTTTGATAGTAGACAATAAGATACATTTTCAATAGAACCTAATTTACGAATTGATTTCATGATTTCATATAAATGTTAAGAAAATAGCACCATAATGACTGTCACAATTTTGTTTTTATTTATCTTTCTAACAGAACCGGTCTGTGGATTTGTACCACCATACATGGCCTATTTGGGCAACGCATGTACTCAGGAAAGTTGTAACATTTTTCAAATAAAACTTCCAACAACTAATTTTACAATGTCCATATCTGGAAGTATTTGTAGTAGATGACATGAAATATGTCACCAGCTGATGCAAAATGCAAAGATATGTCAAATTCTTTTCATGAAAAACACATTAACAATGTGGCTAGAAATGCTCTAACAAAACAAGGTGCACAGAAAAGTGACAACGTTTAATACTGAATGCTTTAAAAAAATGGGTTAAATCACTATTGCTCATCCAATAATCACTAAATCATCGTTGCAAAAAAAAAAAACCCCAATTTTTTTTTCCAAAATAGAAAAAAAAATCAATTACCTGACTAAGGACTTTAGGCTTGTCAACAGTTGAAAAGGTAATCTCGTGCATGGGCCTAAAAGTTAGGACGTGACCAGATTAACACTGGGTAGCAATTTAAACATTAGAGAGCAAAAATATCAATGAACTGCTATGAACTGGAAGAACATAAAAGGAAATAAACTGAGATGAAAGCTTTTGCCCCATTGCGCCCAAAATCTAAGCAGTGATCATAAGTAAATTCCCAATGACTCCACATAATACTATGAAATCAGGTGAATCAAGAACAAACATAACCCCATCCCTGTTATACAAGAATAAAATGGGAAACGAGCAAACCATTGCGCAACAGTCATACAAGAATTAAAATCCAGAGTAATGAATTTAATAGACTGCTTACCTGTAAAAGCATGGTTTTGAATCCATATCCCCATCCCTGTCTTCAACATTAATTTTACATGCTTGGCGAGGATGAACTTCGAGATTAGAAGATGAACCAAAAGTAGGTGGTGGATGAACTCTACATTCCCAAGAGAAAGAAAAGAGAAGGCATAAAAAATCATTTACTGGTGAACAATCACTATATGAAAGGAAAAAATTGTGATTTACTCTACTTTAAAGGATGGAAAATATATTAAAACAATCGCATATGGGCCATACCCCTGCTTAAAGGAATAGTTAAAAGAACTTTGTGCATCTTCTTTCTCAGAAGGATCAGACTGTGTCGAGTCAGCAAAATTAGCACATCCATAAGGATGTACCTGCAAAGAGTGTATTTGTGAGATAAAACAATTAGTATGTACGCTGCTCTAAATATTTGAGGTGCTTATGAAGATTCTTTGATTCTGACACTGACAAGAATATTCATGCAGTACTGGTCTAAGCTTCTTCACCAAAAATTAATGCTAAATAAAATTTTCCTCCGATAGATTTTTCTCCAATACTGAAGATAGATAATAGTTATGGAAAAATGAACAGATGATATTGTCTCTAATACGTGTTTAAGACCTAATGGAGCAGTTGTGGAGAGAAAGATCAGTTTTGTACATCCTCATAAAACTTGTATCATGACAAAGGAAAACTAAAACTTCAGTATCCTTGCACCAAACCAACAAGGCATGTGAATTGCGAATTTCAACCTCATAACTTTGTAAATATATGCAGTGGTTAAAGAGAATATGACCAGAATCAAAGGAGATTCTTTCAAGTTTTACCTGGACTGAACGAACTTGAAATACAGGCCGATTCGCAGGGTCCTCTGCCAACTTCAGCAATCTCTTGTGACTAAGAACATCTTCTGCCCTTTCCACATTCACATCCAAGGCATACCTGTGTGGTAGCAAAAGATTACAACAAATAACCACTACAATTCAACTAAAAAAGGTAAAGAAAAAGAAAAACAAAACAATTAGTCACTTCCATTGTTTTCTCCAAGCCATAATAAAGAGTAAATTTTAAAAGAAAAACGTGACGCGTGAAAAAATCATGAGTAACACATAAAACAGTTGATCATGAAGCATCAGAAACAGAAATCAAATATAAAAGGAAAGAAAAGAGGATGAGATTGAAGAAAAAAGGAAATAAATACCTCGGAGGAAGACGATTGAAATGAAGCCAAAGCTGGTCATCAAACCCTGGCACATTAGCCTCCTCACAATTCAGCTCCTGAATTCGACGGAGCACCTCATTGTACACCTCCAATTTCTTCCTCTGCTGACGTGGCTGACCCTGTGATGACTGTACGTGCGCTCTGCTTCCACAGCTCTCAAGGTCCTCCTCGATCGCCATTATTAGCGCCAAAAACCAAAACAAAAAAGGTAAAATCGAAAAGCTTCACGAAGGGATTTGCGAAGAGCGAGTTTCAAGAAGAAGAGAAGGAGAGATTGAGAGGAAAGTGGTGGTGGTGGTGGTAGTCGTAGCACATAGTTTTTGTGAGATCATACAGAGAGAGAAGGGGAAAAAAAAAAAGAAAAGACAAAAAAAAAAAAAAAGGAGCGAAGCAAAGTGGGAAGGGAGGGGGCCAGATTCAGTTGAGACTCTTTCCAGCTACTAATAAGTGTTTCGGTGCCCCAATCCACGTCACCACTGGGTCCCACTCTTTAGGATAGGGATTTAGCCATTCACCAAATAAGGTCCTCCTCATTGGATAATCTCAACCAACACATGAGACATGTTCTTAATTCCAATTAATTATTTCTCTTAATTAAATTAATACCCATACTTCGCTCCCAATGGCAGGTGCTTTCTTTTATTTGCCTGAATTGTTCGATCTGAAGGTGAAGGATATAAAAACAAAACAATGCGTTGCATCATGACGTTGAAGCTTGAGTGCTAAAACACAATGGTCTGAATTCTGATTATGGGGAAATGTAGAATCACTTCTCACTTCTCACTTCTCAGTAATTATAGGCCTAACGAAAAATTCAGATTTTCTCACCCTCCTAATTGGCCTCAGTCATGGATTTACATCCAAAGGTGCCAAGGTGGGATCCGGGGGGCACAATTGGTTGCCACGTCACTCCACCTCCCAGATACATCTTTAAGTTTTGGTGACGTTCTCTACTCAAGTTTATCCACTTCACATATTTTTTTTCTTATTCAAATGTATTTGTAATGTAATGCGTCACTTTATTATTTGAATTTTGTATTAAATTTAAAAATGATATAATTGATGGAGACTTCTCTTAAATTAAATATGTTTTTGTTTGATGGAGTAAATTACAGTTCTTTTTCTTTTATTCGGGCAGTAAAAAATTATAGTTCTTTTTTGGTAGTATTACATGAAGTTAAAATAGAAAAGGAATTCAGTTTGGGCCCACGTGACTTTTTTGAAGCCTCCCATCTAAATATGGGCCAGTCGTCTAATTTCCTTAACATCCATCCATGTGAAATCATTGGACCTACAGAGATGGTTCTGTTCCATCACACAGAACCTGAAACCTGAGTAATTGAGATTTTTTTAACATCATTTGATATCCATTTTGTAAACTAAGTAAAATATGTTGCATGCTTTGTGAGCTCGCGCGTTTATTATAATACATTTGGCAAAGAGCCCAAAATTTACATTTGCCAAGGTTCATTAATAAGTGTTTGTTTGGACTAAAGTTTTGAAGCCATAATTTGACTTACCAGCTACTGTTTTATTTTTATTTTTTTTTGAAGTATGTGAGATAAATTTTTCTCTAAATTTGGACTTGGATGTGCTTATCATAATTTTGTTTTACCAATCTTTATCATAAGTTAAAACAAATGAAGTGTGGTGATGTGACTTGAAACGATCCCTTATGGCCAATAATTGTCATTCTTTAATATTTCAACCATAAAGCCAATTGACTTGTAAATAGACTCACTATATATAAATGCTCACGCTGCCAGCAGTCAATTTTGTATTTTTACATCACGACAAGAGGTCCACTGATTCCGATATGATCATAGAACAACGTCCCCAAGTTTAAGTTTAGCCTCTTTCCTATACCGGCTATACGTTTTGACCAAGGGTTTTAAAGCCGGACCGAGCCGGACGGTCCGACCGGTCGGACCGTCGGCCGGTGGCTAAAACGGCCCAATCACCTCGATTGGGCCGGTTTACTGTACAGCCCGGGTTGACCCGGGGTTGACCCGGGTCGACCGCTGTTGACCCGGGGTTGACCCGGGGTTGACCCGAGTTGACCCGCTTTTGACCCGGCCAGAAATTGACAACTGCAGAAAAAAATATATCAACAGAAAAAAAATGAACTTGATTAAAAAAATATCTTCATTCTAATTATATTAAGTTATTAAGTATTAACAATATTTATATATTTAATTTTCATTAAATTATTACGTCACCGGTTCGACCGAACGGTCCAACCGTTTCAACCGTTTCAACCATGACCCGCTCAGTTTTCCGGCTCGACGTCCGGCTCGGGTTTTAAAACCTTGGTTTTGACCACAGCCATCCGTCCATTTTTTTTTATCAAATTAGCCGTCCGTTTTTTTAAAACAAATAAATAGTACTAAGATCGTAATTCTTCTTCACAATAACATTATTAATCCACTCCTCATTGTAAATAAGTTTCCAAGCACCACATATAATGACTTTCAATTACAACTCAAAATCACGTATACTAATAAGCTCTAAGTAAATGAAGAAGGTTTTCGTCACATATAAAGACTTATGTTGTTGTATAAACGGTAATAGTACGGTTAAGTTTTTCACCACTGGTAGGATATAAGAGAACGGAGAATCTTTGCGTACTTATTACACCTTCATGAACGTCTTACATTTGCAATAAATACATCCACTCATTTCGGGTTTTATGTACCAACAATAAACGGAGGCATTGAATGTAAGTAATTGCAAATGAAAATAAAATATTTTTGAAAATGACCATACGTTTCCACCATTTACGGTCTCCATCTCACGGTAAGTATTGGTAGTGACGTTGCCCTTCTCCTTTGTTTTTTTTTTATATTATCAGCAACCCTTCCTTTCTTCGGCCGAAAAAACAAAGCACATTCATTCATCAAATACAGGAATAACCTTTCCAACAATGAGGTAGAAATTCAGTAGTCCAAAAGACAATGAGGTAGAAATGTAGCACTAAATTAAAACGTGTTTAGCAAATGAAGATCCTAGCTCATGCAAATAAGTCAACATGAGAAAGATATGCATATCTAGGAAAGAGAACAGAAACAAACCTTTTGAGTTTGATGCCATTTGTTGTGGCCACGTAACGTAATACATATAAAGGCGAAAATGAAATAGCATTCAGATATTGGCACGGCTCAATCAAACTGACCAGGAAAGAAGTGTTCTTTCTTCTTCCCTTTTGTGGTAGCATGTCGCTATACTGGTTTAGTCTGAGTGAACCAGGCCAATATCACAATAACTATTTCATCTGAATGCATAGTAGGTGGCATGAAGAAGGAAGAGGAGGAGAAAAACTATAAGGAGAAGAAGAAGATGGGAGAGGAGGATAGAGGTGGATGGTTGAAGGATGTGAGTGAAAGTGAGAATGTCTTGGGGGGATTTAAGAGCACAAGAAGGGTGTAAACAGTGCATTTAAAACCACGACTACCAAAGCATAAAGCTGGCCCAGAGCATTTAAATCCATCATTCTCCCTCCCTCCATCCCTCCACCCATCCATCCTACCTCACTATTTCCTATATTTTATTTGTTTTATTTTTTTGGGTGTGTCCTTGTTCAACCATAAATGTCATACCTTATTACATCACTTTGATAAAATGCCTACATGAAAATGTAGTGTAACAAGTCAAAACTAACCCCCCAACACCTGTTGCTGTTGGTTTTCAATTTTTAGACCAAAGAGCAAAAGCAACATATGAGTGTGTACATGAATTGATGTTGCTTTTAGGTGCATGCATCATCAGGGTCAGAACTAGCGTCTTGAAAATAAAAAGAGAGAGAGAGTGAAGAAGAGGAATATACTCTATAGTATTGTATTAGTATGTGGTTGAGGGTAGGTCAAGAAGAGCACAGGAAGAAATTAAAAGCATAGAGGGCAACAAAAGGGGTCGTCCCCTGATCGTGATACTCGCTGCATCACAGAACCAGAAAGACCACCACATTAAATGAGGGAATCTCCCTCTGTAATGCACTGCCTGCAACATTAATTCCCAACTTACCCGTTACACTCTCTGCTCTCTGCCTTGGAGCTGTCAAACCCCTTTTTTGGCTCTTCCCTCCAGCCCCCTCTCACCAAAAAGAAAACTTCTTTAACTTGATTACGAAATCAAATGTCCATAAATGCCTTTATATGTATACCACCACACACATTTTATGTGTTAATATTTCATACTAACATGTTTGCATGTTTATTGATATGATTTGAGTTGATGTGTCATATGTGATATGTGGCCAAGTGATGAGAAGTTAGCTAGCTAGGTTGACTTGCAGAGGGGGAAATTAAATTTTACAGCGTGTGAAAGGTTATTGATGTTTGCTCAATTTGGCAAAGCAGAATCTGTGTTATAAGTGGGACTCTTGTTTTTATACATAACATGCTTTTGAACAGTGTTTGTGGGTTGGTTGATATGAAGATTTATGGCAACAATTAATGTCCCCCTCTTCTTTACAACCTTTTTTTCTCTCAGGGAATCTTGTTGCAGACACTCAACGTCTCAAATTACTGTGAAATTTATGGCGAGGAAAAAAGTTTATAGGGTGTATCTGTTCACTCCTTTATGGTATCATCAATTGGAATACTCAAAAACAAGCCCTAAAGCTTTAATATCAAGTCCAGAACCAGAAGGACCCTATGCAGTCTCATTTTCTTCTGTTTTGCAACCATAAAGGCAGAATAAATAATAAAAGACCTTTTGTGACACAGTTTCATTTTGTTCTTCATCCAGAAAGTAATCGGTCATATCTAGTTTTACTGTTTTAACTTTAACTATGAGCAATGGAAATTAAAGAGCATTCCTCTATTTTCCTATAATGTACTTCTTATGGAACAAATGACTGTAAACAAAAGTACTCGTGCTAACTAGTTTACTTGCAACCAAACAGCGGACCCAAATTCTCCTTGCATGATGTTTATTATTTTGCAAATTGTCTATACATAATAAACAAACTCTGACGAAAACTAAGGATGGCCAAAACGATGCTTATTTGTGTTGGTTGAGTTCCTAATCGAGGTCATTTATATTATAATGCTATGTGTTGATGAGAATTCGAAAACGAGTTTTCATCCGAAATTGGTTGGTATGGCTCTCACACGTCTTTGTGAGGAATCTTGTAAAGCCTGTACTGATTAAAATATGTGTATGTAGTACATGTATATGGCACGCATAATTTCTGGGAATAATAACTAGAGCTATTAAGTACATCTGAACATGCATGTGATCACTGGTGGTTGGATAATTTCCGATAAGAGCTAGCATATAATGTGCAATAATATACCATAGAATTTATTTCATTTCATACATTTAGTTCAACAATAATTGCCTACTTCTTTTTGCGCCAAAACATTGATCTCAATGAGATCAAAGTGAATAATCAGTTAAAGAGATAATAACAAGCTAGTTCACAGACCGTTTGATCTCATATATATTTTTTACACAGATGTCGATGAGCTACCAACTATATGCAAATTAACATTAGCAAATATATACTGTAATAAGCTGAGTAAGTCATCAAATATTCAACGATGATAAAGACCCCACCTTTGTCCATAAATCTTCAACAGCCGATCCTGATTCTTGGGTAGGTGGTTACATGTAATCCCCACCCTTCTCTTTAAAGGAGACAACTTCAATACACTTTAAAAGTTTTGTCAAAGCTTCAACAGCTAGCTGCCCATAATTTATCACGGTGGATGACACTATGAAGTATGAAGCTTAAAAGAACAATATAAATATAATAACAAATTCTGCTCAAAACCTTAACAGCTAGCTCCCTTGTTTGTAATTGAGATTCCTACATTTATAATTATTTGAATTGACCATTTCAACTCATCTATCTTTCAAAACTTTTTGGAAAATAATTATGGGACGTAAGTGTCACTCAATACTTTCGGGGATTTATATAATTATGGTAAACATAATACGGAGTACTCTCTTAGCTTATCTGCAAACCACGAGATTTTTTACAGTTACGCACCAAGAAGTTTCTTTTAAATCACTCAAGACCGAGAACCATGAAATAGTTCACGTTACTCGCACAATTGTATTTATTATTTTTTTTCTTAGTGTTTCGGTGTCCGGCCCCCCTTCGGGAACCAATTAATCCGAAGTCGCCGCCGGGATTCCCCATTTTGGGGGTGACGACTTCTCAAGGGTTCGATTCCATGACTAAGTGGGTACGCGGTGTCTTATCTTCCCCTTTCTTATACGCCCCTTTGGGCGCACAATTGTTATTTATTGACTCTAGGAGACGACTAGCCAAAGTTTGCATAATATTGAGCATAAAAAAAGTACTAGAAATTTTGATAAAAAAAAAGTACTAGAACTTGGAAAGCTTGTATCGAGGGTTACTGCCCAGCACACGCTAAAATCCAATAAAAAAAGGTTAGGTTGGAAGAATATTATATTTGAAGACCAGGTGGCAAAGGCGGAAGTTTGCTTGGACGAAATAGCATGCAACAAAGACAACTAAGATAGATAAGCGAATTAACGCGGGCACGATACAAAAACATATTTATGCCTTGTCATACATTAATACCTGAACATGAAGGGCAGTAATAGGATACTTTCATAGTATAGAGAGAGAGAGGAAGACGATGGTCTATTCATAAAGGAGGCCTAATAACGATCTTCCATTGAAATGGGTCAATGCGCATCCAGGGGAACAGGTCACAGCGGACAGAATAGTTCTTCTACGAACTGTCATAACATTAGAATGAATGGATGCTTTGCTATCATGAGGGAGCACAAGTCCAGGTTCTATATTGCTAGGAAGTGTTTTGTGATGCTACTTTGTTGGCACAAATATGGCAAGTTCTCTCTCTAGTTTTCTTTTGTCTTCTTGTTTCTCTTTCAACTGATTCTCTCCTACTTCTCTCTGCTTTACCTCAAATCGCTTTTGGTTCATTTGACCAGAGATCGATAGAGGACAATGACAATTTGTGGGTGAGGCATTTAATTAACTTTCAAAATAATTTGTGCAAAAATAATCGCCAACCGGTGCACTAGAATTGAGTTTCAAACTTTCATGTCAACGTGTAAGCTTTTTTTCCCTATTAATTATTTTTTTATTTACTTACAATTACAATGAACTTGATCATTACACGACTGACACGTACGCTTGAAGCAGGAATTGTTCTTCAGCTCTCATTCATGTTTTTTTGATCAAGAAATATTTTTTTTTTTGATCAAGAAGCTCTCATTTATGTTGAACACGTCCGTTTTGTGTGGATATGATTGTACAAAAGCATAATAATGAAATATCAAGCACAAGTTGTTCGAGAAGGAGGAGAGTGAGAGGAGAAGAGGGAGGTTACGGTATTAAACACTTGGGAGAGCGTCTATAGTTGAAGGGAGACGGTATTTAGTATTTAGCTTACACAACGTGGCATCCTTAATGCATCTTGTGTGTGTGAAAGGTGTGAGTAATTTAGTATGTTCACCTCACGGCAACTTCCCTCATCCTATCACTTGATTATTAATGTTGTTGTACTATTATTTTTCGTCTTTTGGGAGAAAAGACAGGCGCCATCTAACATAAGATGCATCTAATCTTTTTCGGCCTTCATTTTTAAGTGCTAGTACTGTAATAATAATAACACCACCTAGATGTTTCGTATACCAAAAGTTAGTTCAGACAGTGATATCCATAGCCCATAGGTAGCTATATCGCGGGAAGAACTAACAATCGACTCGCTATAACCAGCTGAAAGTTCGGTCACAGCACAAAAGCAAAAATCATCTTGTAAATTAAATTTTGCGTGTGTGGCAACAGTTGCAAGAAAAACTTTGGACCTAAATTCCTAAGATTTTCAAAAAATACAACGCGCTTCGTAATCATAGATCAAATTAGATAGACTGAATATTGCTAGCCCAAACGGCACAATTGGTCAAGGTATCTTCAGATTCAACCTTGGGCAGTGAAAAATTATGGAAATTTTCCCCTTTCCTCATTTCTCCAAATGTTATTAAACCAAAGAAAAAATTAGATAACTACTTAAGACCGCATGTGCAAGTAGTGGGAGGAGGGTGCGATGACAAAAGTTCAAGTCCCAGTTTCCACTTAAAAATATGGGCATGCCTTTCCTTCTCATTGATCATTTTGAGGATTGAATACATAATACAAGGTACACGGCCGTTTGTCATTGCATGTCCGTGCATGCACAGGCCAATTTCCTTTCTAGGAGATCTAGAGTAATTATAAACATAATTTATGTACATTAATTGGGGTCAACCACGATTCACATACAGAGCTGCACACACGTTATTCTACTAGTTTCCCTCATTCATAAAACCCATTCCTCAGGGTCTTTATTAATACATACCCTGTCATCAACACAAGATATGTGCCAATAAGCATGTAGAAAAACTTGGCTACAGTGTACAAATGCACATGTCTAGTCATACTAGAGATTAAACTTTGACTAGTAATATCGGACATACCTAACAAGATAGTCAGTGCTCATGGTCTGATTTACGGAGATCTGCAAGTTTGTCTCTCCATATAGCTGCAAAAAAAAAAAATCAAAGAGCGTAAATATATGTCCTCCTAGTACTGCCTGCCTGGTTTTTTTTTTTTTTTTGGGTGTTGGGGGGGGGGGGGGGGGGGGTATTGTTTAGTACCTGCGTCTCTAAATCTTTCAAGTTTAGCAGCTATATCCATATTTTGCATCATGCTCAGTTCTTGGGCAAGTAAATCCGGTCCATCTGTAGGACTGCAGAGGAACGTATATCAATGGAACTTTGCCAAGATAAACTAGTATTCAATTGATCATAGCAAAAATAACCCCTACATAATTCTGGAATACCTATCGAGCAATACATCATAGGCAGATTTTGTGTTCCGCACTCTTCCCATTCCATAACCAAGTCTAATAGCATCAGTTAAAACAACTTGTTTGCTTACATATATTGGAGCCTGCACATATTAAATTTCAAATCAAACAAGCAGATCTGAAGACATGTGAATAAATGAATTAAACTAGCTCAGACTTTAGCAAAAGAACATAAAATGTCCAAAACCACTACTTACACTAAAACACACGCCAGAGATAAGAAACAAGGAACCAGTGGTTCAGAAGAAAACATATAAGCTAATGTACAAAAAGATAGAAAAGTGACTGGGCAAAAGAAGCAAATGACCATCAAGGGTAGGAGGATTAAATTAAATGTGAGTAGGTGCCTAAAGAGATTAACAGAGAAGGGTGAAGGAAGAGAAGAATTTCAGCCAGGATTTGTGAGGAGAGACCCAACCTCTTGAAAGTTGGCAAATTTTTTCTGCTCATAAAGGTCTTACTTGTAGCGTACACGTGTCAAGTGATGTCTGTATAGCACAGTAATTGTAATACTCTATTTCACCTTCTGTATTGAATTCTGTACTATATTTTCAATGTCATCAGTATTCTGTTTTAGTGAGGTGGGTATGTGTATCCTGAAATAATTTATTTTGAATCTTCTGTATTCATGAGTAAATATGTTCCTCTATGTGGTCATTTTTGAGATATTCTGGACGTGAGATTTAGGGTCCTTACAGAACATATCAGCTCGAATCTCATGAGATTTAATTCACAACTCATACATGCTATCATACATGAGGAGGCCAATCAAAGATGTTATACCTTGCATCTATTTGCAATATTTATGGCATCTGAGGGGCGGACATCCACACTTACAATGTCATTTCTCCCAGGCTACAGAAAATAATGAGCATTTTAGTGAATGAGAGGGTATAATTTAAAGTTGATTTGACAATAAGAATTGGGAAGTATTTAGTACCTTGCTAAGGTACAATCTAGCAAAGTAAGTACTGACCACTCTCTTTGTAATTTGCACCATTATAACCTGAAGCAGCACAAAAAAAGCCCAAGATTTCCTTAATAAATTAAATATAGACTAATCCTATGGAAAGCCTATCAAGACATCGAGCTCTTTATCATTAGATACACTTTCAGAATATTGCCTTATTAGATTCAAAATCAAGGTGTTAATCTCAAGATACATTAAGTGGTCAAAAAGCTCCATCTCTTCAGAGGTATAGTTGCCCATAGAATTACCCCACACACTACACATCAGTAATATGGCAGGACTGTTGAATATGGATGTGAATGTAAACATGCATGTGAGAGCTTTGGGGGACACTTTTTATAATCAAGAACCATTCGCGTGAAGATGTTACTGTGACCTTCAAGGAAAATACAAATTTACTTTGAAACAAGAAGCTTAATATGAGGAAGGGTGCTCATTTCTGTTGCTTCTATTTGCATTATACTCCCTCCGGTCCTAAATATAAGACCTAATTGACTTTTTTGAAAAATCCTAAAAAAAAGCAAAATAAGTTAATTATAAATTGATTTACCTAATTTTTTCCCTTAAACTAGTTTATTTTACTTATAAACTAATGGATAATCTAAAAATATATCAAATATGTCATGATTTAATAGACTATTTTGCAACCTTAACCTCTCCAAAAAAAAGTCATCTAGGTCCTATATTTAGGACCGGAGGTAGTATTAGTCCATACATTGAAATATCCAACAGATAAGCATTGGAAAGAACACAACAAATTGATAAAAGGAAATTGATGATATTTACTGTATCTACATACTTCATGGTCCAGTTTTTCAACAAGATTTTTCACGAAATGATATTGATCTGGGCAATCCTGCAAGATCAAACATTGTCTAAATGATCCACCATGAACAAAATAGTAGGACCTCTTGACAAGAAACAAAAAAGTACCCTATTTTCGTTTTCCACTTCAGCATCCAAGAGTTTTTCAATGGCAAACTTTCCTGCAGTAACAAACAATAGAGGCACATATGACTAGGAAATTCAAGAAGATGATACATACAGAAATTAAGAGGTGAGAAAAGACTATCCATTGTGTTTTTATTTGACACAAACCTACAACAATTGGCAGAATATAGTCTCCATCACAAGATATCTTGAGAAAGATTGTTGGATTCTGGAACCGCTGAAAAAAGGCCTGTCTTAATATATCGGCATCAGTCCTTGGGTTTTTTGCTTGGAGAGATATGGGAACAAAACGTATAGAGGAATTCCAATGTAACTCTTCTCGAAATCCATGCCCCAGCATCTGATAGTGTGATATTGTTTCTGCGCTAATTTAAGTAATTAAAATTTCAGGCATGCATACACACACATGGACAGAACCAATTTACCAAAAGAAACTGAGTTACCGTAAAGCACAAACGTGGGATGATGCAAGTTTATTGAAGGAAAAGAATTAAAAAAAACACACATTGATAAAGCATTTCGAGAGAATAGACAAGGCATACATACACATGGATAGTATAGTACCCTACATTGGCTAGTTTTGCAATACTGTAACACAATAAAAAAACATTTCTTAAATAAGCATGGCAATAAATAAATCTTAAATAACTCTTTAAGCTGTGTTAATGCAGTTGAGAGCTCAAGCAAGTTCATCCACTACAAGTAAAAGAAGTATTGTAGTTAAGTGAGGTGAACATTTTTGTCTTCATTTTGATTAAGAAGCATTCAAAGATAAAACACTTAAATGAAGAAACAGATATTCAAATAAATCAACACCTTAATCATGATTAGCATCCAATTAGTTAATGGGCCTAAATTTTGAGTAAAATCGCAAAAATGGGTAGCGATGAAAACAAAGGATGAGACAAAAAGTTGGAATCTTTGAGAAGAAGAAGGGCGAAGAAAATAAAAAAAAAAAAAAAGTAAAAGAGTACCAGAGAGGAGGAGAGAAGCTTGAATAAAATCATTATGGTGATGATCTCCAAAGCTGGATCGGCCACCAAAGCTTGGAGGAGAGGAATGACAGGAAATGAGAATGAATTTGAGACATGGCGACAGCTTCCTTCTTCTAAACCCCAATTTAAAGGCGGGAAAGGGGAAGTGAAGAGAGGTGGATTCCGATGTGCTGATGGGATCGTTGAGGGAGCCAAATCCAGGGACCGTACGAACACAGAATCGGGAAGCAAGCATTGTAAAGCAGATTTTATTAGATTAGATATAACAATAATGAAACGCAGAAGAACAAGCGGGCAGAGATAGATGCAGGGGAATTAGCTAGGGAGGAGAAAGTTGGAGAACAGGGTGGCTAATAATAATGTTTTATTTCCAAAAGTTTTGTTGCATATAATAATAATATGAAGTGGAAGGAGACAAGGAGTAGATGTCAATAATATAATGTGATGGCATGATGAAATGTTGATAGGATCGAATGATACGATGACGAGGCCAAATGAGCGCGATATTTTTCCCCCCCTAACATGGATACGCTATTCTTTTCTTTTTCTTTTCCCCCTGTTTTGAGGCTCCACTATTCTTTTCTTAGCTTATTGACAAAGCCTAGGGGCAATGAAACCTTGTGCGTCTTGCAAACTTCACCTTCATGTCTTCATCCATCACAATACCAGATTCAATTTCGGTGACATCATTTTCTTTCTAGTTAAGGGGTGAAAGAGGTTTGATTTGTTATGGCAGAGAAATAAGACCTTTGTTCAGCTTTTTTTTTTAAAGAAAATCCAAGCATCCAACACCGTTTACAAAAATCGTTCTCAATGAGTAATAACTAATCATGATATGTTTACGTCAATTTAAGGATTTTTTAAAATCTCCTTGACAAAAACTAATACTACTGCACTAATTATAATGAGTTAAATAATGTGTTATATTTTAATCATATAAGTAGCCAAGGCAAAATGGGGGGAAATGAATAATTTTTCCGAGTTAATTTTACAATACCCCACACCGACATTACAAAAGGGATTCTTCTTCATTAAAAAAAAAAAGAAAATGGGTTCTTTGGACAATACAATCTTATTAAGGGAGATTTATATCATGATTAGCACAAATGGTTCCCCATCTCATAGGGTCGTGTGACACTTTATGATAGGCTTAGGGCACTGTTGCCTATGATCAAGCGGCAATACTGTGCGCCAGGTAAGCTAAACGTGGTCATGCCAATCATATTTGTACCCCCACCTCCACATACACATCAGAGGTTGACAATTTATTTTCTAAAATTACATTCCATCCCTTAAACTATAATTAGCCCCTATCTAGCAACGTTAGAAAAGCATGCCAATGTCCGGTAGATTGATGTAACATCTTACACCATTAAAAGTGCATGAGGAAAGCTAGCATCAAAATAAAATGGTTCTGCATAAAAAGGTGTTCAACATACAAATATATAACACTTCACACGGCTCACCCGGAGCTTGAACCTAATTTAAAGATCATCAAACGACTTTTAAGTCTTAAAACATCGTGTACTCAGACTTCTATTACCATGAGAATTACACATCACACTTGTGTAAAATGAGGCGGCTTGGAGTTTTCGCTGGCATCACCTCCCCCGACCATACTTCCTGTCAGGACTGCCATAAGGAGAATAAGGGGGGGACCTTGATCTGTCCCTCCGAGATTTACCACCATAAGGAGAGTGCCTCTGTGATGAATCACGGCCACCTCGGTATGGTGAGCGCCTTGGAGACCTGCGATAACTATAGTCATCACGACCTGACCCACCACGGTACCTTCCACGATCACCACCACGATAGCCTAAGAGACATCAGCATGAAAATGAACAAAAAATAGTACCAGTAAATCTTGTAGCATTTCAAACAAGAAATCACAGGCATAGGAATGTTTCGCCCACTCAAGCATCTATAACTTACCATAGTCTCTAGTGCTCTTGAGACCAAGATAGTGCCCTGGTGTAGGAGTTCTAGCCCTTTTCCTCCGTGACTGAAATAAGAAATATAACCCAACATCAGAATACTCAGTTTCACAGATATAAAAGAACATTGTTAATCATTAAAACATCACAATTAGCACAAATGCAAGCCTTGAACCTCACAACATCCTTTAAACAACACTTAAACTTATTTTGAAGCATCGCATATTCAGACATTCCTTTAATGTAAAATAAAGAGCATTATGAGAGGAAATACGACACAGCCAAGGCTAATGAGAAATAAAATACATATGTTCATGTGTATTTATATGCAAGCCTCATCGCCAATGTATCGATGCCAGGCGATTTCCATATTAGTTCATTTATTAATATTAAGAAAATTCTTTTAAATGACAAAGCAGGCAACAGATACAAGCGCATTCACTCAAAATACAACAAATGCAAGGTCACCTGATTCATATGTACTGCAAGGAGATAACCTAAATGCTGGCGCAAATAATTTGTCAATGTCAATTAAAGACGGAAGATTATGGTTCACTGAAAAACTAGTGATGATGCTATTCCTCCACAGAGAAAATAAGTTCTTCCTATCTCTGTACTATATTTCCAAACACTATTAATGCCAGGCATGAGATACCATAAAAGCTTGATTAGAAAGTTGTTGATAATGTCCGTTGATTAGCGGAGAGTTGAAAGTGAGTGCTGAGGTTGTAAAGTTGTTGGCAATATAGTTGCTATGTTTAGTTGATCAGGCGCATTTGATAATCTGTTTAAGCTTGCGATTGATAAAGATGTTTCACTAAAGTTGACATGGGTGAACTGATCATCTTTGATCGCTGCCAATATAGCTGATGCAATGTATTCTGAATATAACCAGAAAACCTTCAAGTCAAGAAGAAAGTAAAGCAAATTTGCCTTATCGATCATTGACCAAGTCAAAATCCCTTTACCTGCTCAACTGTAATATAGCGACCTTCAAGTACAGATTGATTAAGATACTTGATACAGCGGTTTGCATCCTCAACGTTATCCATTGTAACAAAAGCAAAACCACGAGAAATCCGTGTCCGAGGCTCCACCACTAGGAAACATGAAGCCACCTACCAGAGAAAACAATCATTGATCATTATTGCAGGATTAAAGGTTAACCACTTAAAAGTAACAACTCAGTGACAAACAGATCAAATATGGATAATGGTAACTACCTTTCCTTCCTTAGAAAAGTGCTGTTCTAGGTCCCTCTCAGTCACCCTTGAAGATAGACCAGTAACATAGAGAGTATTCCCAGGATTTACATCTTCAGTCCTACAGTAAAACAAAAACAAGAACACAAGCAGTTACTAATTATGACAACGAAAGGCTTTAAACGGACTTTGTGAGTTGTGACTAGGGATCAGGAGGAAATTGGAGATGGCTGCTTGAAACTAACCTTCCATGACTTCTTGACCTTGATCTGAATGAGAAAGGGGCGAGAGAAGGCACAAAAGTGAAAGTGTCAGGCATAAAATGAGGGAAGATATTCATGGTCACTAAGTTCATCTCAAAGTGATAGAACTCTTTTCACACAATCACCACTAACCTGCCACGGCTTCTTGAACGAGACTTCGGCCTGTGTCTTGACCAGGATCTTGATCTAGAACGAGACCTAGACCTAGCCCTGGGCGGAGTCTTTGACCTTGATCTCGATCTTGACTGAGCTTTCCATGGGGAAGGGGACCTTGAAGTCCTGCACATTCCATTATGACCGATCAAATAACACCCAAAAAGTACTGTCCAAAGTGTTTATAGAATGGCTTCAGTAACCCAAGGCCTGAGTGATGATGTCTATCTCATATGCAACACAACTTACACCTAGTTTATTAGAATAACGTCATACTCATATTCAAGTGTAAAGTCTCAATAACTGCATTTTCAGGCGTTTCATAACTGTTAACAAGTCCTCATCGGACCAGTTCCCCGTTCATTCTTCGACTATCAGGGAAGTAGACGATATGCTTCAGAAATATTCAGAAGATTGTCTGTGTATTATACTCTCTCTGTTCCTAAATATAAGATCTCTTTCCTAATTTGATTAAATTAAGGTTGCTAGTTAAGGAAGTTATTAGCACATAATATTATTAATCTACCCTAATCTTATACCTTTATTTTCACGCTCCCTTTCATGCTTGTTTATCATAGATAAGCATTATTAGACTTTATTTGGGAAAAAGTTGAGAAGAATTAGAAATTTGAAAGTGAACTTATATTTAGGAAGGGAGGTAATACAACTTGAAAGATTGTAATCATATGAATAAATCTTCAACAGAACATAAAATCAACATTAGTTCTAAAGGCAAAGAAGACAAAATGAACAAGCCAGGTCGCCAAAACAAAAATTTAGCGATTAACAGTCAATTAAAATGAGAAACAATGGCCTCATACGGCCTATCACAGCGCAAATAATAATATTTTAAAAACGCAAATGTACGATCTCCTCCAGAAGATAGTGAACAGTAAGAAATGGTGAACAAATATGGTGAAGCAAATGGTATGGGGCTTACCTTCTGAGAGGAGAATCCGCCTGCAAAGCAATTCGAAAGAAGCGGAGGAAAGCAATAAAACGTTAGATGATGAATCGTGTAGGCGCTCGGAGAAAACAAGGAAAGAAGATTGAGAGAACGTACCATGTGCAAGAGGGAAGATGGAGAAACCCTAAGGCTATAGAGCTGACGAAGATCAAAAACAAAGATCTAGGGCAAACGCGCCTCAAGGCCCTTTTCTCTTTAACTCAACTTCTTTTGAGTTTCTACTATTTGGTATTAGTACATGGAGTAGTGTAATAATACTTCTTGTCCTAAATATAGGATTTAATTGATTTTTTTTTTTTTTGAGAGATTAAGGTTGCGAAATGGGTTATTAAATTATGACATAGTTAATAGATTTTTAGATTATCCATTAGTTTATAGGTAAAATAAACTAGTTTAAGAAAAAAAATTAGCTAAATCAATTTATAATTAACTTATTTTACTTTTTTAAGCATTTTTCAGAAAAAGTCAATTAAGTTTTATATTTAGGATTTGAGGGAGTATTATATAAAAATATATTGTATATTACTCCATTGACATTTGCCACCCTTTTATGCCCGCCAAATTACAACTTTGCACCCAATAGAATGCCATTGGTTTCTTTTAAACATTACTCCCTAGTCCTTACTTAATGGTGCTGTTTGTAAGATGGCTTTTAATTTTTTGGGAAATTATTGGTATAAAATTAATTGTTTTAAAATGTATGCTTTTTTCAAAACTAATTTACCATACTTATAAATTATTGTATAATACACTTGTATGTAAAATAGGTTGAATTTAAGTGGTCTATTAGGCTTTTTTGATTTAAAAAAATTAGAGTGATTTTATATTTAGAATGGGAGATAGTATTAACTAAGGACTTTAAGTCCCTTTGGCATGGAAGAAAGTATGCGACCACAACCTTAGAGTATGTTTGGTTGTGTGAAAGAAAGTAAAGAATTAGAAATGGAAAGGGTAAGAGATGGAAAGTAAGGGTAATGACGAGAGGGTAAAGTTTGAGGGCCCCACGATAAGTGTGAGATGGAGAGAGAAAATTTGTGGGCCCGGGATATATGTAAATGATCATATTACCCTTAACTTTTCAAATTATTTACCCTCCCATTTCTTTACTTTCTTTGAACCAAACATACCCTTAATCTTTGCCTAAAGTTGAAAGTTATACAAGTCTTGTAGAAATGACATTCATTTTTTTCATCAGCAAGAAATGACATTCATTGAGAGATTATATTTTTGTCCTTAAATTTCAAGCTGTTAGAAAGTGTTTAATGAATTGGTTACTTTAGTCCCTTAATTATAAAAATAGAGAAAGAGAGTGAAGAAGAGAATTTTTTTGTGGTGGATGATATTTGTGCATTCCCATTGGGCGGGAAATCAATCACACAAATTGTAAGCAGGATGGACTTGAAGGGGGAGGGGAGTGGAATTTTTTTTTTTCCGAGTCATTTTGATAAAAAAACTTTCGACTCAACTTCTCAAAGCCAATGAGCTCACACAAAGGGCAACAAATTTTCATCAGATTGACATGAACTTCGAGAAAAATATCAACTTATAGAAGGGCATACTAAACTAACTACAAGAAGAAGCTAAGGGTATACTAAACTAATATAACGCGTGTAAAGTATCTTTTTCTACATATCAGGGCATCGTATTTGATGAACAGGTCATGTTAATGGCGTCAAAACGCAAAATACTTGATGCTTAAGTTCTTACATAGAAGTCCTTATAATTTTTTTTAATAAATTATTAAAATTAACTTAATCATAATGTATTTTATGTATCTATACAATATTGTAGCTTGAAAGCCAAATAAAGAGAAAGAATCAAATAAATTAATTAATGACTTGTTTGTTATTTATATGGCTTTCTTCAGGTTTTTTAAACCAAATTAAGTCATGTATTATCTAGAAGCAGATGGAGTATGTATTAAATGCCTCTGTTCTAACCTTCAACCTTTGGCGGGAGTCTCGTCCAAATAGTTCTCAATGAATTCCACAAGAGATCAATAAAAGCTGTGTAAAAGCTAACTAAATTTCATCATGCAACATATACCGATACAAATGAATGTATCTATTATTCTTTCGTATGATATGAACAGAGAGTGCCAAAGGTAAAAAAAAAAAAACACAGAATACCATCGAGGCCCCTGACCTCAATTAGTAACTAATTTGGCATCTAATCTATACATCTAAAAAGTTTCCACGTCACTAGACAAATAAGATTTCCCAAAAATAAAACAAATTATTCTAATTTCCTTTTTCTTCCTCTGTCAGCCTGAGGCAATTCAACTTATCACACACAACCTTAATCAGAGCTCTCATAAACAAATGGCCAAGGGAGGAAGAACAGAAACGTATTTAAATAAAAATGAATCCAATAGATTACGTCGTTAGGATATCTGGAATTGTTTGTGAATGAGAGCCCAGTATTCTACCGCCAACATCTGGGAAACTCTCGTGCCCGGGTAGTGAGCTAACATTTCCATCAGCATCTACCTGCATAGGATATTTGAGCAAATGCCCCTGCAGCTTTGAGTAGTTCTCAGAAGTGAACTTGCTCCAGTTTTCCACAGCAATTTCATTCACTTTATTCACACATTCCAAACTCCCTGGTTCCTTGTAACATGCTTCTATCTTTTCAAGTCCAAGATGCTCACTCCACAATGACATTCTGTACCCATAAATCTGTAGGCACAGAAACATTGTTATGTAATAAATGTAATACCAGATTATGTAAGAAAAAGAACGCGGTAAGTTCACCATTACGACACCAAGCCACCCTTGTCTACAGATATGCAAAGATAGGGGACGGCATAGTACATAACATCACCCACCACAAAATGGTGCGGGCTTCACTGTTCTGAAGAAAAAGTTTAACGAGACATGACCTATCTGCTCATGAATGATGTTTTAAATATTTTAGAAGATTGGAGGATTATAATAATTTGGAAAGAAAGAATGTGATTTCCTGTTTACTAATTACTGGCATGCTGCTCTCCATGTCAATGTGATGTGAATAAAATATCCACATGAGAAGATAGGTAGGAAGTTACTTGGTAGTTTTGCCAGGGCAGAAAAGTCCAACCCTTCAATATCAGGCAGGTCTGTACTTATGGTATTGTACAAATTACTGAGAGAATGAATGAATAAGTAATATCCATGCCATTTTCTCTATATATAACGATTTACCAAGGGGCGAGAGGAAAATGTGTATTGATAATAAGACTCCTCTTTATCCTCGAAAAGTTACTTAGGTAGTGGGTTGTTCTTTGCCAAGCCACTTTCTGTATATTTACCAGTGTTCAAGACGAGTGGAGTTGAGCACATTTGTAAACGAAGATTGTTCCCATATGAGATGACAAAAATATATAATTTGTGACTGAATAAAAAAATTACACTAATACAAAATGCATAGGGCGGAAATAGCAAAGATGAAAACCTGGCCATAGGGATGCCTTTTCCTTGCAGACCAAGTGTGATGAGGTTGGTATGCACCCATTGCTATCTCTGTATCTTTTGAACCGGCCATAGATCTTTGGTTTATATTAGCAGACCCAACTATCACATACTCATCATCAACTATCATCCCCTTAGCATGTACATAAATCATAAAGCGACCATATTTAAATGAATCGGTGACCTGACAAGAATAATATAATCACAACCAATTCTTGATGATTGTCAACCAAGTATATATGGAAATAACCAAGACATACACAAAACCCTCTTCTTTTTATTTCTATCCACCTTTCTTTCTTTCTTGACAAGACAAGCATAGAACTTGTTGAAATAAAGCAACACTTGATGCATCGCAAATATAAATTGTCAAAAAGTTACTCCAACAGAATGACTACTCACTTATTTCTATTTGTGGAGATAGGTAAAACTAGCACTAAACAAATGGAGAGTACTATATTAATTACACATCTTCCTTACCATTATTAGGACAGTAAACAATCGAAAATAAATGAATTTCGACAACAAATTTTTTTTTTACTCTTGTCTATTCTTTTTCTCTCTTTGAAAGGCTAGCTTGACTCAACGGTCAACTCACTTGCCGTGGGGTCTAATGTTGTGGATTCGAACATATTACTCTACATAAAAGCAGGGTTAAGACTACCTAATATATTCCCTTCGCCAGCACCTTCACCAAATAGAAGCTCAAACTGGGTAGACCCTTTTATCTCTTTCTCTCTTTAATTATTATTATTATTATTTTATAAATATTGCTAGCTAACTACAGGATATATTTTCGTAGTCAAACCTATTGAAAGCTAGCATGTGCATGTATTTTGCCTGTCTAACAATTCACATATCCAAAGCGAAGATGTCAGCTTTTTCTTGAGAAAAACTACATAAACTAATTTTTTCTTCAACTGTTAGGCATCTAGTATTAGAATTTGCAAACTAACTCTTCACGAGTAATTTTCCTATTCAAAAAATTCAAGTAATCAGCTTTACTCACAATTCAAATTCTTTCACTTGATTCAATTCAACCACGGTCAGTACTTGATTTGATTGTTTACTATTTTGTATAAAGCCAAGGGTGTAATGAAGGAGATAAATCAAAGAAACGATATCTGATTTCATTTCAGCCTGTAATTTTGTCGAGGATTAACACTTGGTCATTATCATTAAATGACAAGAGAAGCATGTACTAACTTAGAGCACACTGCCGCTAGATGACCAAACTGCAGATATGTATAAAATATAATTTCTCAGCCCAAGTGATCAACCACAATTTTAATGTGTTTAAGAACTTCATCAGAAAGAATAACAAACCAGAGTTTACTCAGGTTAAGGCATGAACAGAATGAATACTTTTTTTTTTAATTTATACTTACAGCAGCACCGTTAGAGTTTGAGGCGTCTTCATGAGACTCCTCCCGATTACCGAGGCAATAGAAGTTGAGGTAATCTTGTGGATGAGAGTCAGTAAGTTGCATTGATTTCAATTCTTCAGCCACAACCTTATACATTGCCTGCATTGTCTGACTCTGTACGAGATGCAACAAAAACAAAGAATAACCAATCAGTTTAGCTACATTTTTATTATTCGGAGGGGGGTGGTTTCAGTTTCATGTACTGCAGCAAGTTCCATCAATAGAAAAGTTTCTAAATTTTACACACCACTATCATAATACCTGCCAAAACAGAATTTCTTGCATAGCTCCAGAATGAGTATCTCCTTCAGGCCACATCGGTAAAACAACATACACCGCAAATCTTTCATTTGCTCTGATTTTATTAGCAATTTTCAGCGCCAATTCCATTGGGATAAGATTATCAGCTCCTGAGCACAGATTCTCATATAAAATGAAAATATCCCGAATAAAAGGCAAGAAATTACAATATAGGACTTTTGTGTTTCTCAGTTCTTTACTATTCATTTTTTAAAAGATAATCTAGAGAGATCAAATTACTAGAAAAAGTGCTACAAGAGTCAACTCAGTTCTAGTCCCCACTTGATGAGGGTGCTGGGGAAAAGAATATACTAGGCAGCCTAATATGTACAATAAAAACTAAAGCAACAATCGATAATTAGTTGAGTTAATAATTCGGTTCGTGTTATTTTTTAGTTAGAGTTGGACCTAACCTGCACTCCATGGCAACAGAAAACCGTTATAGAACTAATGGTAATTGGGTTGAATCAAGGAGACTCAATAACTATTAATTAAAGTTCATAATTCGATTCGAGTTATTCTTTAATTAAATAGGAGCCACTCCAGAAGCTCTACCTTTGCTTAAGCTCAACTATGCATAAATCTATATCTGTTGCTCATGCAAGATACTGAATCATTGTATTTAAAAGAAATCAATAATAAAAATATCCAGGTTCCATTTGTAGATATAAATACTAATTTCCACAAGACTTTGTGTGCTCAAATGTTATATCATGTCCCATTTCTGTCAAAGAAAATAAACCACTCACTGAGATATAAACCTTAAGCAGCATTTTAAGAAAGAAAACTTTGAGACTGACCTGCATCTTTATAAGATGGCCATGCATATGATGATCCAATAAAGTATTGGTTTTCTATGTAAATAAAATGTTGAGCAGATCTGATTGCTTGGATGTATCCTATTTGAATGCTTTTATCTATTACCACATTTTTAGCGCAGGTAAGATTCTGCATTTGAAAACATGCCATTAAAAATTGTGAAATGTGATCAACTGATGGAGTACATAAGATGTTGCCAGTATTAGATGGCTCCTGATTGCAAGCAAGCAGTTTGAATGTTTATTTGCAGAGCTCACTGACTACAATAAGATAATCCAAAAGAAAAAAATGTTTAAAAACCTGAGACTGGGCGGCAATAACATTTTTTGGAAACCCTTTCAGGGATCCGGTATCAATGGAGCGGAAGATCTGGAAGTTCATATATAGCCCAATAAGTGATGGAAAATAGTGGAATAAAATGAAAGAAATCCAAGAACATAATATATTATACCAAACTCGAATTGTTTATTAACCTGAACATGCCAGTCTTCAGGATCATCCTCTCTGGAAACCCAGACTTTAGGGTCCTCTCCAGGTACAATTGTAATACCATCCTTTGTAGTAGGCATAGGAGGACTTAATATCCATGATATGCGATCTACTTTTATCAAAGCATCCTCATGCCATTGAGAAGTCTTTTTTACACGCATTGCAAACTCTTTCCACCTAGTTGCTCTTCTCCAGCGCTGCTCAAAATTGATAAGTACATCATATGCAGCAGGCCCATCAATTCTGCAATGCCAATCATGCCATGGTTGCCTCGGAGACCTCTTGTCAGCCTATCACAAACAATATGTCGCAATAAATCAGCTAGTGAACTAAATTTATGCCAGGAATAGAAGAAAAAATTTATTAAGGAGCTTCAACATACTTTGATGGTGGAAAATATGGGCAAGTGAATAATCTAAAACCAAAACAAAATTTTCGTACAATTTTAACAGGGTTCTTATAAATTATTACAATGTCCATGTGGCTTAATAAATTAATGTGTTCATAAGGGCTGAGAGCTTACAGGAAGTGTAGGATTGTGAAAGTCCCCCGAAAACACAGTATCAAGATCACGAAGAAGTCTATGCTCAGGTGTGTCATAGCGACCATCACATAGATCAAGCCCTCCTATAAAAGAAGTTATTTTCCGATCATTACCAGAAGCCTGTGTATCCACAATAACACATTTTTGGTGGTGCGTGAAGACAGTTCCAACAATCTGCATTTGAAACACCGCGCAAGCAATTACACTGACTTTGTTGTTTTTGAAAACTGAAAGGTATTCAAATATCAGACAAAATATGGAGCCTCTAACTGAGCCGATAATTAGCTCATAAAGAATCAGATGACAGTTAGAGATGTATCCATTCTAGAAAAGTATGAATAAGATGCCATACATAAATTATCCCTCCAAACCAAAAGAGAAAAAGAAAAAGGTGTATAAGGCAAAATAACTTGATAATATGACAAAGGGCAAGGGGGATTCATTAAGTCATCAACTGCATTTTGGTAAACTCACACAATAATGAACCAGTGAAAACCGAAACTATGACTTGCCTGTTGCTTTATAATGCTCAACTTGCTGCTAGCATACCGAGGTGCTAACACACACATGACGGAAGAGTGCTTAAAGAACTTTTTGGTCTCCTCATCATGCGTTTGCATAATTCCAGTCTACCCCAAAACAAAAAAGTACAATCAGCAAATAAAACAAACAATTAGATGACCAACCCGAATATAAACAAAAAACTACCAAAACATTAAAATAATTCCTTGTCTCACCGACTTGAAGAACAACTTATCATGAGAAGTTTTATCATCCCAGACCAGTATCAAAACACGAACCCCTTCTTGAGACTTATATTTCAGCAATTCACCGAGAGTTAAGTCCCCACCTCGTGGCAACGGCTTAGTAGGCTCCCTGACCAACTTTATCTTATGATAAATGGACCAACCCACAAGATATATCATATGATGAGCCTCAGATATAGCATAACAAATATCTTCCCAACATGCCCCTTGCCTATAAACATCCCCTCCCTCTAGCTCAATCCTAGGCAATAACCCTTCACACACGTGAGCATCTTGATACAACTTCACATGACTACCTTTCCTCAAAGGAAAATACGCCTGCCTCACACCCTTATGTTCAGGGTCATTCGCAATGCCACGTCGATACAACATATTTTTCTCAACAGGCGTGAACTTCATTTCAACGCGTAAAGCAGAGTCAGGCTTAGGTGGTTTACCGTTGGATCCAACAATAGGGAACCAACCGGAGATAATCTCGCCGGAGGCGACCCTCTCCGCCGGAATCTTGACAATTCCGATGACTTGCGCGCCAAAAATGTCGTCATCTTTGACGCGGAATTCCAAATCAGCGAAGGGGTGGGCCAAGGGGATGTTGAAGTGTTCATCCCAGTAAGGATTCTGCGAGTTCTTGAGGACACGTGTGCGTGCCACAGTGGCCTGAGGGACCGAAACGGTGACGTAAGGGTCGCTGGTGATTATTTTTCTGTGCCGGTGGGTTTTCCGGTGGCCGCCTTCGCTTGGATCTGGCGGGGAATGGCATTTGATAGTGTCACAGGCTGTGATGCAACGGCGAAACCGCTCTGATAGAATGTCCATGTTGGGTAACATTCGAGCCTCGATTATTTGGAGTTCGAGATCACCGTGAAGGTACATGGTTTTGTTGGGAACGTCGTCGGCCATTGCGGACGAGAAATGGAGAAGCGAGGCGAGGTGGAGGAGTGATTTGAGATAAGCTAGGAGGGAAGAAAAGGCATAAAGTGATGGGAAAATGACATGACGGTTTCTTTGTAACAGTGAGTTTATGTGGCTGGCTTAGACGCTGACACGGAGGTTACCGGCGGGTTTTATTCACACTAGTACAGAACCCGCGCTATGCGCGGGATTTATGCAATGAGTATAAGAATATAAAATATGAACCAAATAAGTAAAAACCAACTTTTTAATGGAGAAATGAGTCTAATACATGGAAAAAAAGAGTCTAATACAAGACTTACAACACTTATTCAAAACAAATGAAAACATTGTCACCAAAAAAATCAAATGACAACATAGTCCGATGAATTTTTGAGTTAGCACTTACGGTGATTAGAAGGATGTTTTGAGAATTGAAGAATAAATGACATAGTTACAATTAAAAGTTACATACTCTAACTTGTAAATCTTAAATAAGTACCAACCTAAACAATTTCAAAAAAAAACTTCCTTGAAGGCAATGTTTGAAGCCGAAGATAACATTCCAATTAAACATACAACATATCTATAAAAATTTTAGTGACACAGATAAAAATAACTTTATGGACAATATGAAAACATACACATCTATATTGATAGGTGACTGGAAGTTTAATTTCACAAACTAAGATAAAATAAACTAACTTATGAGAAAATATTAGGTAAATCAATTTATAATTAACTTATTTTGCTTTTTTATAGGATTTTCTAAAAAAGTCAATTAGGTCTTATATTTAGGACCGGAGGGAGTATTTAATTTATGGCAAAAAATACTTAAAACTTCTAATATTATGATGAGATGCGTTTGTAAGCAATTTGGTAGGAAAATCCATGTAAAATTATATGCCAAAATCCTCACAGGAGAAATGAAATGCATACATAATATTTTAATTATGTAGTTGCATCAACTACAACATTTATTTATTTTTTGTTATGGGCAGCAACAAAAAAATTCACGTGAGAGAAATCTAGCATACCCAACTTAATTCTCCCTTTTATTCTGATGTTGATAAAAGTGAGGCTAAAGCCTACTAAAACCCTGAGAAAAAGTATTAGCTATTAACTGGTACTCAAAGCTCAGAGTGATTTGGTAATTCCGCTTTCTACTTATATACAAAATCAGACTAAATACACATGCTGAAGCTTCTTTTTACAGGGATGCAATAACTATAACAGTAAGATGAAGTAACAATAGGAAATCAGAATATGAGAGGACATAAAACTGTGCAGCAGAGGAAGAAAAAAACAAATCCTGCCGAGTGATTTATCCACTTGCATCAAATGCATTCTCATCCTAGGATAGTTATTCCCCATGAGATCATAATAATCAGAAGAGTACATCGTCAACTGATTACCAAAGACCGTTGCATATATCATGCTGATTAAAAACTCCAATGTGTTGTGTCCAGGGCATTGAAGTGTTGAGTCTGATGAGGAAATGGGGTTGATGAAATTGAGTAGCTGGTCGGGATTAATCATTTGTGAGACTCATTGTCGGAAGCTGCTGTGTTATGGATGCGTCCATATACTGGGAAGATGGAGGATTGTGAGATTTCTGATTTGCATATCAAGCATAATGTCCTATTTTGAGTAGCATTATTGAGATGGAGCCATTTGTAGATGCAGGGCCAGCAGTAGAGGTGACCACAAAGGGTTAATACTGGATCATGTATGGAATCCGGGCAGATATTGCATTCAAAGTCATGAGTAGCATTCGTATCACAATATGCAATGGCTTCAAGGGGGCTCAATTTCCCAAACAACACTTACCTTCAAATGGAGCATCAGATCGATTGTCCTGCAAAATCCTCATAGTGCAAATCTAAGGCCATTTGCAGAATTTGAGAGGCATGAACATTCAATGTGAGAATCATGATTAAATATACAAATTTCAGATAAAATAGATCTCAACCAACAAAGGAAGATGTTAGATAAATCATTAGTGGCCACTAAAAAGGTTTTTGATTAGAACCATGGTACAACTATAATTAACCATGCTTTGAGGGAAAAAAAATTCTGTAAACCCTCCTTGGGAGTTCAAATTAACAATGAGACATTCATTATCTAAATTTTGTCCAGACATCTTTAATTTTAAGACTTGCAAAGAAGATAGAGTATCATCGATATTTTACGTGACAAAAAGGAAATATATTTCCTTCCTTTCCTCAAAGCATTGATAAAGCATATCCATTTCTTGTGGTACTCACCAAACTAAAATTTGAGGTTGTTTTAACAAAAAAAAAAGTCAGGGTTTCCTTGTTTATCAAACTCAAAAGTTCCACCCAATGCAGATCTAAATGATACTTCAAAATAGCAACACATATTTGTTCATGACAAAACCTTTTATGCAGAGTGTATAATATATTTGGCCTTATAATATCTTTATTTGGTTGTTTTTTGATACCTGATCAACAGGACTACTCAACCACACCTAGCGTTCGATGTTAACAAAGACAAACCAAGAAAAAACATGTCTTTTTGAGACACTGGAATAAAATAATTGAAAAGCATTCATTACACCAATAATAAAAAACGACTAATAAATTCATCTGACTCCTTAATCAACCGGTCATCAAAAGTTCAGTAGAGTCATCTCTGCATAGAAATTTGCAATTGCTCAGTTAAGAAGGACAAAAGTATAATCCATCAAACCATTACGCGCAGGAAAAATGTACTGGAGGAGGAGATAACAGCGGTTTAAGAATCCACAATCTCAACACAAACCTATTAGCTACAAAAGACCTTAATTCCAAATAAAAGAACATTGAATTCATCAATCACAATACAGGCGTGCAGAAGAAAACGGGCAGCAATCTAATGTGTGCTATGTAAATAAAAAAATTCCCCATACGATTTCCCTAATAGAAGAACAGAGTTATACTCTTTTTTATCAAAACAACAAATCATACACAGAAATTTCGCATACCCAAATGAATCCAGAGATTATTTCGATTTTAAAGTTTTATTGTTAAGGAGATAAGACAATTATTGTTGCACGCAATACTGGTTCCATGGTCAAGTAAGAATTTTCAGTAAATAACCAATACAAATTAACTAATAAAAATAAAATATTAGGTCCATTGTAAATCCATTTTTCATGGGGGACAAAATCTATGAAATTGACAGCAAAACCTCTGACAAAAAGGCTCCATTGTAAATCCATTTTTCATACCTGTTCTACCAATCAATGAGCGCTGGGAACAATACTAACAATAATAGGCCCTTACAGTCAATAATTAAACAGAAATATACTCTGAACAAAAAATGCAGATGTCGAAAAAATATAACCTTAGTCATTTAAAATGATTTCGAGGAAGTTATATTTCGATCTCAGATGAAATCGGACGAAGTAAACGTCCAGCCATGGAAGATGTGGGCGACGTAGTGGACCACGGGTTTGAAGCGGCGTTCTATGAATTGAAGAAAGGACACATTATTTGGTGAAGCTTCCTCATATTGTTGTTCCTTCGTTATTCTTTACTGGCACAAGACCAACCGGATGTTCACGGAAGATGACCTCTCGTCATTCTTTTCTTTTTTCTTTTTGATTGAAAACTCTCATCATTCTTTGGATGTACATGAATTTGATTTTCAAAAATCCCCTTTGTAGAGTACATTTAAAGTGGTTGCAGTTGTTTTTTGTCTGGAAGTTGCAATATGAATGTTAAAACGTGGGCTATCTGATTGTTACAACGTGCTGTAAAAAAAACGGTTAGGTTAGTGGGGAGAGAGGGGACACGTGGCATGTATTCTGGTAGAGAAAATGGACAGGTGTCAAACATTGGTTCTGTCAACAGCCCTCTTTTAGATAGTAAAGATACTATACTATTTGGTTATTTTTAATTTTTAATTTTAATTTAAGACAGGATCATAATACTAAGATGCTATTTGTGCGGGAAAATCAAAGTAATTATAATACTGATTTGATTAATTTCAAATTTCAAAGATAATAGAGAGAGGCGGGGACAGATGTGACGTGGAAGCAGTGAATTGAGGAGGAGGGAAGTGACGCGCTATCCTCTTTTGTATTCTTTGGATTTGGATTTGGATTTGGATGGCATCAGCATGCCCACAAATGGCCAAGTGGATCGATGTGGTTTCTTTAGAGTTTAGAGTACCACCAAACACCGGTTATATATAGAAACTCTGTCATGAAATAAGATGAAGGCAACCAAAGTTATCAATGATTTGTAGGTTGGTTGGATTGATGTGCCCCCACCGACACACGTGATTCACTGATTATGGTGCTTTTTATTTTCTCAAATTATAGGATTTACTTTACTGTTTTAGAAAGTTTTTACAAAGTTAAATCACTCACTTGTATATTGACTTAATGGATTCTTTTTTCTTTATTTTACTTGTTACCATAGGATCTCTCCAATATTAATAATTAATAATAAACAAGAGAGGGAGGGTAGAGATAAAGGTATACGGCAGAATAAATTAGTAATATCATGTGATAATAACTAACAAGACTAACGTTTTTAACTCAATCAAATTAGATAATTGAGGAGGTACTCCCTCTGTTCCTAAATATATTTCAAATTTTGATTTGTTTCTAAATATAAACAATTTTCTAATTTTTCTCAAATAAATACTAATAATGTTTATCTATAATAAACAAGTAAAAGAGAGAGAGTAAAGATAATTAAAAGTATATGGTAATGTTATATTAGTTATATCATGTGCTAATAACTAACTTAATTAGTATTTTTAGTCTAATCAAATTAGGAAATTGATCTTATATTTAAGAATGAAGGTAGTATTTAGAAAGGAATGAGTAATACATAAAATAGATTATGATAAGGAAGTTTCCGGTGACCTGCAATGGAGAAGAATATGCTATCCTTAGACCCATGGAATGGAGAAAGGGGGTGGGGCGAGTATCTTGGATTCGAAGGTTAGAGAGGAATCCCAGCTACCAATCATCTTGTTCGCATCCTTTTAGCTCACCAGCTACAGACAGAGCACTTTATTCTCTTGTGTTAAGCGCTCCTAAGCAATGACAAAAGTTACTCAAAAGTTAAAAAAACCACGTCCAACTTGGCAACATCTCCTCTGACATTTCATTGTCTTCGAGTTCAATAATGCACGTTCCTCCTTTACTTTGCTAATCAGGTGTGTCCCTATGCCAGTCTACCAGAAATTATCCCTTCCCTGCATCCCTCCTTTTTATCAAAACACATTATTTAAAGCAAATAGGTGCTCTTAAACTTCGTACGACATGCTCCGTTGTTCTTCATTAGCTTCAGCTGTACAGAATCATTGAATCAAGTTGAAATACACGCTTCCTTCTTTGGTGTTGTGGTAGTTTAAGTTCTGATGTAGATATTTTGTTCAGAATAACATTATTTCTCATGCCTATTAGTTCAGAAATTAGTGATGACTAATAAGTCTTTGTTTTTATTTGAATGCGATTGACTTTTCTAAAACTCCCTCTCCTCTCAATTATAATTATAAGACCACATTAATTTTTTTTAAAAAAATCAATAATGAAAATTAATCACTTCAAATTATCTATATTTATCTTTTTCTCAAAAATATATTTTATTCTACTTAAAAATAACATGTAATCTAATTATGTGATATATATATAATAGAAACAGAGGGAGTACTAAACCAATATATATATTGATTTAGTACTCCCTCTGTTTCTAATTATATACCTACTTTGACTTTTTTTTGTAAAAGTTAAGGAAGTAAATTAGACCACTAAATTATAACATATATAATCAGTGTAATTACAATATATGTTGGTTTATAACTAGAATAAACTAGTTTTGAGGAAACAAGATAATTTGAGACAATTTAAAATGATAAAGTTTGTAATTTGAACTTTTTCAAAAAAATCAAAGTTGACTTAAGATTATGGAATAGAGGGAGTCGTTTAATTTATTTCTCTAACTTCTACAAAAAAGTCAAATTAGTTTTATATTTAGTTAGGATGAGGGGATTAATCCATATAAAAGTTATCAATATTTTTATTCTATATGTTACGGTTTAGTAGTTGAAATTTGATTGCTGTTGTAAAAATTTTATTATTTATTGTTAATAAATACTCTTTGAACCCTTGAAGATTAACTTTATGTTGGGTACTTAGGTTGCACAAAGTTTTTTTACAAGCAAGGAAAATAAAGCAAGTACAATTAACTAAACTGGACCCCTGGACTCTTAGAACCAATGTGAAGAAATAGTCGCAACTTCCTCCTTCGATATGAAATGAGCATTTATTAAGTCATAGTTAAAGCTAAGCTTTGCAAGTTGATCTACTTCCTCACTCTCTTCAAGTGAGATTAGATTTGTCAAACGATGGTATAACTGATATCCCTAGAAACATTTATTTTATTATAGCAGAAGATCACAAAAAAATTATCTGCAGATTAATAATATCGTCGTGGCAATTATATGAGCAAATAACAATAATAGAGCTCAAGCAAGAAACTCGTGCACCACCAGGCTCTCCGCGAATAACATGAATGTGTAATGGAGTAATAAAATAAGAAATTTTATAGAGACAAAGGAAATGATACTCCATAAAATAAGAAACCGTGCTTTTCTTGGTCAAACGTAATATTACTTCATAAAACTTTCCGTGTCTTGATGGGGAAAAATTCGCCATGATAAATTACTAATCTTGGTCCAAAAAGTAAATATTTTGCCGAAGGAATTCAATTCAATATTTATTCCGCATTACCGCTGTTTAACTCTCATGGAAGCGATCAAAAGCTGAAATCAAACCTAGTGTTACTATGTTGGCATCAATTAATGGTGCGTTTGAATAACAAACTTAGTATAATTTTATTAAAAGTAATGCATTATTGGAACTTGGATGAGATCTACAACATTACATTTCCCCGCTACTAAACGCAAATGTTTTCTAATCGCATATTCTTCTTCTGGCCCTCATCTTCGATAATATTATTAAAAACATGTTTTTAAGAGACTGATGTTATTGTCTGAACAGGCGAACAGGAAGCTTTGATTTTGTTCGGTAACTGATGATGGGCCATAAAGCCCAGAAGTGGGGGCTTGAATTTCAATCAAGTTATGACTATTCATGGATACATCAAGTTTAACTGTAAGGCACTCGTCTATGTAAAAGGATTTAATGACTAAACTAAACTCCCTCTTTTGTAGTCACCCCGGTTTTAAATAAAGAAGATAAGTTTGATAAATATTATAGAACTGTTTCTATTTTTTAACAATTTTTCCCAAATTATCTTTAATAATGGTCCTTAGTAATAGATCGCTTTTTTATTTTTAAGATTGGAGGCGCTGCAAGGCTAGAGGATCATCACACACACATTTTCAAAATTTACTAGGAGCTTTGATGTAATTGAATTAGACAATTTGTCTTATATTATATCCTCCGGTCCTAAATATAAGATTTAATTGATTTTTATAGAAAATCCTATAAAATAGCAAAATAAGTTGATTATAAATTGATTTACCTAATTTTTTCCCTTAGATTAGTTTATTTTACCTATCAAATATGTCATGATTTAATAGTCTATTTCGCAACTCAACTACTCCAAAAAAAAGTCAATTAGGTCTTATATTTAGGACCGAAGGTAGTATTTAGTAACCGTGCATTATGAAGAAAATGAAACCACACATCCTATAATCCAAGAATTATTGAACCAAAAAGTGATCCGAGTGGAATAAGATACAGTTTTTTTTTTGGCAAAAGTTAATAATTACAAGACGTACACATGGAAGAGGAAATAGAATGAAGCTCAAACCGCAGAGAGTTGTGGAAGCATATGGTCAAAATCCGACAAGGCACCTCTCCCACTTGCAAATTTCTTCATGGTACCAAGCGAAGGAACAACATTAATCATTCCGTGTGTGTGAAGTTCGGCCCTATCCTTCTCCAGAACTTTCCCGCCGCTTTCCCCCTGACTTATAATCTGATCACACTGACGACGATGATCACCACCACTACTTGCCTTGAAAATCCAAAGCAACATCTTCTTCTTCACATCTTTTTTATCACAACCTTGTTGCTTACAGGCCTTTCTCTTCTTCTTCCTCTTCCTCTTCATGAGCTGGTCAACATCGCCCATGCACGAAACCTTAGGCGACGACGGCTCTCTGGCGCTGAAGCTGGAGCTTCTCAGCTTTCTTCGAGCCTCCTTTGGGATTATGGAAACAGCGTGCCGGCTTGGGCTCCTGTTTCCCGCCACACTCCCGCCAGGACTCCTTGGGCTTTGTTTCTGAATTGAAGCCACTGGCTGACGTGGCAGAAACTTCATGAACTTCCTCTTCAGCTCCGCCATTGACATACACATCTTTCATTCATTCCATCCTTGCAATTGATGCTTCACACGCTAGCTAGCTGTACTATGAAACACTACATCATGGTCTTTAGTCACTTTGGAGAAGCATATAAATAAGGGATTAGTATTAGTAATAGCTTAGTTAAAAATACAATAAGAATAGACATATGGGGCTAAATTTGACAAAGAAAATGGTTGACATTGAGCGTGCGTGGGAATTGGAATGGTGATGTTGCCGGCACCTTATTAAATTAATATTTGAAGCGCAAATGGCCAAGCGGATGGCACCCTACAACATAAATTGAGGTCACACTATTCTCATTATTATATGATAAAATAATTTAGGTGTTTTTTAATATCGTCCGGATTAAATATTTACTTCATTCAAACAACAATATTGACTCTTGATAATAACGAAGGAGAGGGCCCCAATTCCCGGGCAAAGACGCAAAAAGCAGTATTCTTCTTGCAACTTAATTCAGAACTACGTTTAGAGTCCGTTATGAAATTGGGAAATGTAATTGAAGATGGGAATTGAGGGTAAGGGGTAAAGATGGAAAGTAGAGGTAAATTAGATAATGATGAGATGTAAAAGTTTGTGGGTCCAGGAAAAGTGTGAGATGGAGAGAGAAAGTTTGTGGGTCCCCGGATATATGGAAATTACCTTTTACAATTCCCAATCTCAATTCCTTTTCTCAATTCGCATGGTACAAACGAGCCCTTAATCTGTAAAGAAAAAAAGGATAATGCAGGAAATGAGAACAAAACTTGAAATACAGGGAAGAGACCAGTGGTAATTAACTTCATTGGCGTGCTTAACACAAAATTAATTATCGATGCGGTCCTACAAAACTTCAATATTGCGATGTTAAAGTTTTTGGCTACATTTGCGATCAAATAGCAGTGAAATCATAGTTTTAAGATTTAAGAGACTTTTTTTTGCCATAATTTAAGAGACCATCATTAAAATATTTTACAGCGACTTATCAAAATAATAAGCTTATTGCGGATACGCTGATACTTTAAATTATACTCCCTCCGGTCCTGTCCTAAATATAAGAGCTTATTCACTTTCTCTGAAAAATCCTTAAAAAAGCAAAGACTAAAGTATATTTTTGATCCTTTATGTTTGCATCAAGTTTCAATTTAGTCCTTTAAGTTTGGAAAGTACACTTTTAGTCCTTTTTTGTTAACACCGTTAGTTTAACTTAACGGAAAATGTTAACTTAGCAATTTTAAATGATTGTTTTATAACGAAATTGGACTAAAAGTGATAAATTTTGAAAATATAAGAATATTTACACTCAAATATTTTAATATGAAAATTTTTTCAGTAGTTAATAACCATTTAAAATTGTTAAGTTAACATTTTCCGTTAAGTTAAACTAACAGTGTTAACAAAAAAGGACTAAAAGTGTACTTTCCAAACATAAAGGACCAAATTGAAACTTGATGCAAATATAAGGGACCAAAAGTATACTTTAGCCAAAAGCAAAATAGGTTAATTATAAATTGATTTACCTAATTTTTTCTCTTAAACTAGTTTATTTTACCTATTTCAAATATGTCATCATTTAATAACCTATTTCGCAACCTTAATCTCTAAAAAAAATCAATTAGATGATGTAGTATTAAAGAAGCCAAACAAACAAGTATGTGGAGTTGTGAACTGTGGAAACTGGGAAGGGTGGGAGGAAAAGCAATCCAGCCATTCATCGAATCACAGCAAAATGCTTATTGTATATACTCCCTCCGGTCCTATTTATAAGTCGCCAACCGCCTCTAAATTTTGGTCCTAAATATAAGTCACCAACTACCACTAACTAACTCATTTATTAAAATTTTCCTAATATACCCTTACATTGGAAATAGAACATTGGAAGATGAGAAGAGAGAGAAGATGAAAAAAAAACACTTTTATAGATAGATGATTAATGAAGAGAGAGAAAATGTAGTGGACCATAGTGAATTAGTGATAAATGTGGGAGGGGCAAAAATGGAAAAGACAAAAAAATAAGACCAACTTAATGATCCAACTTCCATTAACCTCCATTCCTTAGTTTGTACAATTTAGGCGGTTGGCGACTTATAAATAGGACCGGAGGGAGTACTTATATTCTATCCTTAGTAAACTTCCATCTCAACACCTAAAAATCACTCCCAGTCAAGTGATATCATTAGAATAATTTATATCATCACTCGCCAATTGCCGTCTGATGAGCTTTAATTTCTATCTTATCTTTTGAGGCCACCTGCGGGAGACTCAATACGCCACGTTAAGCTAGCATATCAAATGAACACGCAAATATATTTAGAATTTTTTTTTTGATCAGAAATATATTTAGAATTGAATTCAACTTTTGTGCATTCTTTAATTTTTTTCTTAAATGCGCGTATGATATTACGTGCTGACGAATCAGAGATTACAAAAGGGGCAAAGTTGATTACCCAATAATATGTTTTCGAGTATCAACCTTTGCAGCATGAATTACTCAGAAAGTAATTATTAGAATGGCAATACAAACATTCATATCATCACCGATAAAAAAATAAAATTACTCCCTCGGATATTTTAAGTATACACCATTTTGACTTTTTAGAGAGAAAGAAATTAGAGCACTAAATTATACTACCTCCGGTCCTAAATATAGGACCTAATTGACATTTTTTAGAGATTAATGTTGCGAAATAGGTAATTAAATGATGACATATTTGATATATTTTTTGATTATCCATTATTTTATAGGTAAAATAAACTAGTTTAAGGAAAAAAAATTAGGTAAATCAATTTATAATTAACTTATTTTGCTTTTTTAAGGATTTTCTATAAGAAGTCAATTAGATCTTATATTTAAGACCGGAGGGAGTAACATATATCACATATTGTATTGTATATTAGTTTATAAGTAGAATAAATTAAATGAGTTTTTGATTAACTTAACATCTTTAAAATCTTTTCAAGAAAAATAAATTGATCATATAATTAGGATTGGAAGAAGTATGAGTTATTTTTGGAGATGAATTTAATCTTTTCAAAAATTTTCTCATCATTTTTGCCAAACTATCTCCATTAAAATTCTTCAATGTTAAATAAGTAAGATAAGAGAATAGTAGGATATAGGTATATAATTAAATTACATTAGAAATATAATGTGATTTTAACTTACTTATGTTACATGCTTAATCTAATAAATTGGTCACTAGTCTACAATTGTTTTGGGATTAAGTTTAATTAATTTAATATCCTTATGGGGCCGGGATTTGATGGGAATTTCTAGAAAATGTTTGATATTATCCATCTATCTGCCGTGGACGCGGTTTTGAGAAGTCAGGCATAATTACATACAAGAAAAGAATGATAGAATGATATTGATATTGTTGCAGTGTTCCAGTTTGAGAAAATAATAAGATCGACATATAATGGCTTCCATCTACAGCTGTACGGAATGCGGATCGAATCTGAATCTGAACTCTGCGCATCTGTTTCCCGCCGATTTCTACTTCGAGGCCGGCAACAAAGGCAGCACCTCCTTCGCCTCGGTGGACGCCTCCAAGTTCAGATTGGAGCCAGAAGACAAGATCAGGCCTTTCTTCGAGAGCCTCAATTACTGGGGAATCCAGCGCAAGAGGACCAAGATCAAGTGTAACAGCTGTGCCTCTCTGCTTGGCCATGTCTACGACGATGGCCCTCCTCTCACTGATAGCCCCGGCCAGTTCCACATGGGCCCCAGCCAGGTCATCCCCCGAGCTCCCAGATACCGTTTCAAGAATAAGGCCCTTCGAATCACATCTCAATCTTGATGTTTTTTTTTCTTCACTTTCTTTACTTGTGCATGAGTTTTGCTTATACTTGTACAACTATTACATCCTGTGGGAGATGTTTTGCTGTATCCTACCAACAAATATGATGATTTCTCCTGCTTCTTGTTTTGGTTGTTATGTTTCTTCACGGCTGGCCTCACCAATTAGTCGTGTAAATCTATGCCCAGGATTTCAGTGCCTTATCCTCCTCCTATATCCCGATGATAGCATTCTTGTGTATATTACTCCTCCTTGCTAGTTACAACACCTTGTTGACTTTTTTTTGTGAATTAAGGAAACAAAGTAGCTTAATTAATCATAACATTTGATATATTGTTAGATTATATATTAGTGTATAAGTCAAATAAACTTGTTAGTTTGGAGAAAAAATATGTATGCATCCACTACTGTTTCTGGCCATGCCTTTCAGTTGGCTGGTACTACGAGCTGAGCTCTCTATTTGAGAACTTCTTGCAAGTTCATGCACAAAAGATCAGCTTATGTGGTCCTCCCTGGTTGTCAAGAGTTTCTGCACAGTTTACCTATGCTTCATATCTCGAATCCCAGCTGGATTGGACTATTCACAAAAGGTCAATTTCTGAGCATGCTATGTATTGGATACTGGAGGGACCCCTCCCCCTCTTTTCCAAAGTAGTCCTAAATATAAGACCTAATTGACTTTTTTTTTTGGAGAGGTTAAAGTTGCAAAATAGGCTATTAAATCATGACATATTTGATATATTTTTCGATTATACATTAGTTTATAGGTAAAATAAACTAGTTTAAGGGAAAAAAATTAGGTAAATCAATTTATAATTAGCTTATTTTGCTTTTCTATAGAATTTTCTAAAAAAGTCAACTAGGTCTTATATTTAGGACCGGAGGGAGTAGTATCCTTCATTTTTTTCGTTGTCCTGATTAATTTCAGTTTGGAGAACAATGTTATTTCCCACATATTTGTTCTTAGGAACTAATGCATCAGGTTGTGAAAACAAATGTAGTATTAATATTTTTGGAATTGTACTGTTTGCATTATTCGGGTTGTATAAAAAAACTACCAGAATATGTGACCGGTGTCCTTTTTGTGATTCCTCATAACCAAAGGGCAGGTAGGATTGCAAGATACCATGACAATTTGCTCTCATCAAATTGTTGTTTGCTTTCATGTCATTGTGGGCTCTTTTCATTTGCAAATACACCAACCACTCTTGGTTGGATTACGGGGCATACAATATCATGTGTACGTCTGTTCTTTTATTTTTGACGTACGAATGGGGGCTTTTATGAGGATGAGAAATCGATAACTTTGAAGAGTTCTCTTGAAATGTAATCTGAACATATAAAGATTGAATGTCTACTAATTAAATTAAATAATAATGTCTAAAAATTATAAACTTTTAATCCAAATGAAATGCTCTGGGAAATTTCTGAGAATCTATCTTCATCCTGAATTAGTGGTAAGTATACCTTATATCTAGACTGTGGACTTGTAGACTAATCCTGAATTTGTCGTTTTTTGTTTTCATAATGTTGTTTTTTAATCAACAAGTTGGCTAGTTGATGCATATTGGAGTATGACGCACATAGAATTTTTCTCATCTTATAATAGAATATATCACCAAACACCTAATCTTCTACTGTGAATCGTAGAGGAGACGTAAGCATCCTTTGTTTAATATCAGGCGGCTCTGGTTTATTTCTTAGGGGATGGCTAGGAGGAGCTCATCAGATTGGTGCAACACTGTGACTTTTCCTCCATCAACAAACACACAACGCACTGTTTTTTTCCCTTAAAAAAAGTGACGGTTGACCCGAAAAGAACGAATAATATGCCATATTTTTATCGTATCATGGTACTATGAAGAGTATCCTAATTACAAATTGCTTGTCACTCAACATGATGAAAAGTGCAATACGTAACCTTTCAATCCATTTCAGTTAATCCATCCTCCACCAATGGCCACTTTTGTTCGACGAAGCAACAACAGCAGTCAGTCAATTATTATTCTTTATTTTAATTAACTGTTTGTGCCTTTCACGCGCCACGATACTGTGCTAGATCAAGAGATTCCAATTGTAAAGTGAAGTCTAATCTTGGGTATAAAGTAGGGAAATGAGAGAGTGAAAGGTAGGTTGGATAGAAAGCTCAAGTGGGAGTGCATTCCAATGCAAATATTGCTTGCACATCCAAACTTCTTCTTGATATAAAGTGGCAACAAAGTGTGTGACGTGCCTAGGCGGAGTTAGAAAATGAAGCAAAGAAAGCAAGAAAGTGACTGTGTTGAATCAAAGACGAAGAAGGTTGGTTTTGTTCGTAGACCACCACCACCACTTCCAAAATTCAGAGTGTTTTCAAGGGCCAGAACTGAAGAGAGCGTTACAAAGAGAGAGATTGCCAAGTTCTGGAGGCAGAAGCGAATTGAGGAAGAAGACCACCTCCATGCAGCCATTAAAGCTGCAGCTAGACTCCGAGCACGCCATCTCACGGTCCTTTTTTATATGTTTACTTCTTTGTTCATCACTATATACGTGTGATAGTTCTCATGTCGTTTAGCTCAACTGATCACTTTAGTCTATACATGATATTTTTTCCTCTTTCATGCCTGTGTGTGTGTGGTGGGACTTAATCTGTTTGACGAAATTTGGTGTACAGGAGCAAGACTACCTGAGCTTCCAAGAGTCCTTGGAGAACGAGAAAAACCAGATTGTCTCCGATGCTTGTGAAAGCAAAAATGATTCCGTGGACATGGAAGTGCGTGTGGGAATAAAGGACTGGTTAGTTAAGCCCATTCTTTTATGACTTTTCACCATGGTTACTATATGACTGGATTTCAGTTGGTAAAAGAAAGGTGTGATTGTTTAAAAACTAGAAATGATGATTGCTTTCTTCAGCCTATAGGAATTTGGATGCTAACAGGGCATGGTTTTGAGGTGTGCAGGTGGACAAAAAGCAATTACGCGTATTTGAACCAACCGGCCATAGCTTCCATGGGACCTCCTAAGAAGAGGGCCTCTTCTTACATTCCCAACTTCCTATCTTACGAGGCCAAGCCTTTGTATCCCACCTCTATTGGTGTCTTTTAAGCCTCAGGAGGGATGATCCTACATGTTGTGTGTGTCTTATATTTATCTACTGATTTGTAAATTATTATAACACTCTACCAGTGTGTTGTAAGTTGTAACTTCAGATTTGGTTGTTAACTTTCTTTTGCCCTGTCATATTATGTCTCCCCTGTTCCCTTGCCCTGACTAACTTCAGATTAATATTTTCAACATTGAGACTTTTTCTGGAGAAAATATGATCAGATGGGAACGGAAACTCAACATTTTAAGGTTCAGCATGATCAATTGCTTTTTATTACAGTTGGTATTTGTATAATTTTAAATTTTAAACATTTGTTTGAGGTGGTAAGGAGTTGTTTGTGTTGGAATATGTATTAAAACCAAAATTAGGGGCCATTTGTCAAATTTCAAACCATATTCTTAGAAACTATAAAGATTAAATCCAACAATAATGCATGGACTAAAACTGAAATTCAATCAAAATTATAAGGATTAAAAATTATGTTAGTGCTATATTTTTCTGATACTTCTTTGTATTTTTCATAAGGCAGAGATATAATATTTCTTTTTCTATTTATAAGTCATAATCATAATGTTTTCAATTTTCATATCAATATACAATTTTATTTTGTCATTGAATTTTAAGGTAAAATTAGTGAAATGAAAAAAATATTCTTTGATATCATGGAAATATGTTGAAACTCTGAATTTCATTGGAGAACAGATTTGCTGATCACCTAAGGACGGGTAGCCATATGTACAAATACTGGAATTTTCTATTTAGAAAAGTTTTTTAAGATACCATAAGTCGGCAGATTCGTGGGACTGACCAGTCATTTTTCTTTAATCGAGGACAAGGTTATAAGAAATCAAAATAAGTGATGTTGATGTAGTTGTGTGGTCCTTGTGAGCTAAAACCTGCTCCTCCGCGCCTTAAATTAATCCAAGTTTCATAAAACTATACCACCCTAGAATTGGGTAAAAAAAGGCCATGCAAGCTTGTCACATGGCTGGGATTAAAAAAACTCTACCACCACCGTTTTATTGGCCATTGTCTATCTTAGATAATTGTAAAGAGTTAACCTCAAATGGTCAAATCCTCTCATTCTCAGGGCGACAAAATAGGAAAATAATCCACAAGGACCTTACTTAGGTCAAGTTCCTCCATCCAGGTTCTCCATTTCTCCGATTACTGGCCGTTAGAATGAATGGATGGTTATTATAAAAGGACACGTGTCACTCCTATATTAAAAGAACTTGAGAACCGGGAGAAAGTTACTTGATGTAAGTTTTTCTCATAAATAAATATCTTCCGTGAACAAAGACAACTTAACAAAATAAACCACACAAGAAGATCATTTAAATAATTTGACCAATGAAATGACTATGCACATGACACATAAGCATAGTTAAAAAAAAAAGATGTCCCGTGAGTTACAAGTAACACGGTAATGGAAAAAAGAATTTAATTTTTATTGTATAAATATAAAGGAAAAGGACGATTGGCAATGGTGGAGAGTTGAAAAGAAAAGGCGCCTACTGCATACTGCGGAGTCGATTGTACTAGTAGTATAGTAGGAGTAGTATGAAATTGAAAGGAAAGTGTTGGGTGACTAGTTACTAGGTCCTTTACTTTCAAAGCTTCCTTCTACTTCTACATCTCGCTCTCCAATTTCAACCTGCCACTTCTCTTTCCTGAGATCGCATTCTGTAAATTGGAATGGCAAGAATTAAGCAGTCTCGCAAATCGTCTTCTTCCACTCTCATCCTCTCCATCACTTTCCTCTTCGCCTTCCTCCTCATCCTCCTCGTTTCCTTTGGCATCCTCTCCCTTCCCTCCACCTCCCGCCACGGCGCACACGTGGCCAACGATCTCCACTCCATTGTTCGCACCACTCTTGATGATAAGCACGTCCCTCCTCTCTCCTTTTCTTTTAATCACTCCTTTCCTTTTCCTCATTTTTCATTTTTTTCCATTTTGTCTTTTGATTGTGCAGGAGCGAGGGTGCCGAGAAGGCTGAGCAATGGCTTGAACTCATTTCATGGGAGCCTAGAGCTTTTGTTTACCATAATTTCTTGGTCTGTTTTGATAATTTCCTCTTCTAATCTTTCATCTACTTTTTTTTTAGTTTGTGCGCGTATGACTTTGCATTTAGTTGTGATCTGCATTCCAATTAGCATTTCACAAGTAAATATGTCATTTGATATTAGTTGAATGGTCCCAATCAAATCCTACACTTGTTGTATTTTAGCTTATACAGTATTCATTTGCATTATTTTAATCGAGGAACTTCGTGGTAGAATAAATAATTGCGTGTTTAAGTCTGATCCTCCTATTATTTAGTCTATGTCTACATTGGAAGATTCATGAGAATCCGGATTCTCAAATCAACTATAAGTCGAGAAACTCTTTTGTAAAGCACAAAAAACTTAAAATAACAAGTTTATGCTTGGGCTGCCGGCAATCTAGTTTTATAGGGCCCGTGGATATTATTTAGTATTATTTGTTTGATCAGATTGATGGAACTTCTTCAAATTGCATGAAATTACTCATGGATGAAAGAACTTTTTTAACTCCACATACAGTTTAGCTTTGTATGAGAGTAGTAAAAGATTGAGAATGATGGATGAACACGAATGCTTGGTAGGAATACTGCTTATCATATAACATGCATAGAGCCATAGAACAAGTGTATCTGATACTAATTGAGTGCAACTAGCATTGGGTGAGTAAAAATATGCATAGGGGATGGATTAAAATTATTTAGAAACATGGTTTTCATCCTGATTCCGGAGCAAGAGTCTTCTGATATTTGTATATATCATTGATGAAAATCTCTTTCTAGCAACATTTTTGTGGTTAGAATTATGCCATCACCAAATTTTTTTTCACTATTTTTCTTGCCAATCCATGCTCAATAGACCATACAGATGAAGTATTTGTGGCATTAAAATGCGACTTAAGTTTGTTTTCTTTACCTATTGGCCAATTTCAAAGTTTTCATTATCTAAATACTGAAGTCTGAGTTTCTTCACATGAGCAGACAAAGGAGGAATGTGAATACCTAATCGAGCTGGCCAAGCCTCACATGGAGAAGTCAACGGTTGTTGATAGTGAAACTGGAAAGAGTAAAGATAGCAGGTAAGATGTTTCTTTATCCATATTGGCATGAAAAATGAATATTGGAAAATGTCATGTACATTATTGGCTGCCCTTGTGGCCTTACCCCCTTCGGGATTGAAATTCTCAATGTTACATGTGCTTTAATATTCAGAGTACGTACAAGTTCTGGAACTTTTCTACGAAGAGGACGTGACAAGATTATTAGGAATATTGAAAAAAGGATTGCTGATTTCACTTTTATACCTGTAGGTAAGTGCTTTGAGGGTATCCATTTTTATGTTTTGTTGGTTGATAAAATATGATATTCCTTGTTAATGCAAACTAATATAGGGCACCTAACCTTAAAATTGTATCTAGCTGACAACTATATGTAACCGCTAATGGTAGAATAATCATTAAGTCATGGCTTATAGTGATAATTAGTGCACTTATAAAGTCCAATCTAAGCTTTGTGCCAAAGTGAAAGTTAACCAGTTCATCCTTATAACTCAAAAATGTTAATAGCCACGGTAGCCCGGCCTTTAACAAGGAACAAAAGATAAAGTACACTACAAAAGTTCAAAAATTCTTGGACGATTTTTTAAAAAAAAAGAGAGAAAGAAAGAAAATTGTAATGTTCTTCAATTCATTCATCTGAGTCAGGTTTTATTTCTTTTAAGGTTAGGTTTTTCTGTTTCCTATTTTAATTTATCTCATTACCATTTCAAATTTTCTGGGCTGGTTGTATTGCCTTCCCCTCGGTGGCTAATAAGCACTTGAAAGCGCTAGAGGCACTTAATTACGTCTCGTTTAGGGGTGTGTGCTAGCATTCAAGAGTTGGTGCAGTATGCACTGAGGTGGGGGACTTTGTCTCCACTCGTGTTTTTGTGTACAAGAAGTGGAAGAGAAATACATTTTTGGAACAATAATTTAAAACTCATAGTTTTGGCTGTTATTTTTAAATATTAAAATATTATAAAATAACTTAGATATCTATAAAGCTATCCCTGCTCCTAGTTCCCACTCAGATTTGCTCGATACTCTTATTACTTAGAAAGAACTGCCCAGTTGCTGGTGTCATCATTAGATGTAGCTTTACTTCATTTCCGAGAAGCCATTTCAGTCTAGTTAAAGTTTTGTAACAACCTTCGTTAGATATATTAAAGTTGTTTTTTTAGTGAGAAAAATAATATTGAGATTTTCTTAACTGCCCCGACAATCAGTTAGTAGTATCTTACATCTTCCACATCATCACACAAACTAATATCTAACCAAGGTCTCACAATATACAGAGCATGGCGAAGGACTTCAAATTCTCCACTATGAAGTTGGACAAAAGTATGAGCCTCACTATGACTACTTTCTTGATGACTTTAACACTCAGAATGGTGGTCAGCGTATAGCTACAGTTCTTATGTATCTGTAAGTGGCATGAAGTTCCCTCCCCTTAAGAATTCTTGTCGTTATTTCATTTTAAGTGGTGAAAAAAGTGTTAATTTTGTCTGCTCTTTATATTCTGGTGATACAGCACAGATGTTGAGGAAGGGGGCGAGACAGTGTTTCCTGCTGCCAAGGGCAACTTTAGCTCTGTGCCATGGTGGAATGATCTCTCTGAATGTGCACAGAAAGGACTTTCAATTAAGCCAAAGATGGGTGACGCTCTACTTTTCTGGAGCATGAAGCCTGATGCAACTTTAGATCCCTCTAGTTTGCATGGTTAGCTACCATTTTTTTGGTTCTTAAGCTGCTAGATCTGTTTGAACATTTACTTCTATAGACAAATAATCTACAGTAATGTTTTCTTGATGCTCCAGGTGGTTGTCCAGTGATTAAGGGTAATAAGTGGTCAAGTACTAAGTGGATGCACGTCAATGAATACAAAGTTTGAATGCACATACCTATAGGTAAATTAGGCATCTTCCTTGTAAAACTGTTGAAAAATGTTATATTACAGTTGAGACAACTACATTATTTATTTGATAACATATATTATGTCGCTTGAATTAGAACGGGTGATAATTCTGTTTCCCCACACTTTGCTTGGTTTACAGAACAGTATATAGTGTAATTGCGTATTGATTTAACAAACATCATTTCATTCATAGATGTTGATCTTGTTTTGCACCAACTGTTAGAACTTCTTGTTTCTATTTGCCTCTCACATTCCTTGACTTTTCATAGGATTTGATGAATGTGCCGATTCGAATCATCGGAAAGTTGAGCTAGAAGACCATGCAGCGAGTCTTGCAGGGAAATGGAAATGGAAATGTTGATGAATTGGTGCGGCATTCTGTAATTTCCCGATGTCTGCCTTGGCTCATTTTATCGTAGCCCTTTTGCTTGTACGTGTTAGAACTTAGAACATATACAGACAATAAAAGTGACAGCGTTAAGGTTGAAGAAAAAGCGTGAAACCGCCATGTGAATTTAATAATACAGAGCAGGTCTTTATTTTATAAGGATTCCATGATCCTTGATATAAACTTTGTCTTAAGTATTAATCCTTCTGTTAAATACCCTTTGATTTATAATTTCCCGTTAACTACAACAGGCCACAACAATGAAATAATTCAATAAGCCTTTTATAAGTTTAGGTCATTAGGTCAAACGATTATTTCCAGAGCAAAATTTGACCTCCCAAGCATAAAATAATCAATAATGATCCCATTCGAGTAGTATAAAAAATTTCCTTTCAAGACTTACTGTATGTTGGACTAAACGGAGTACCAACTTTTGTTTTCAATGAATGGAGCACTACCTTAAAACCAGTACAGGATCCTGTATGCATAGCCATGTGAACAGAATGAGATATTTTTATTATCAATCAAGTTATACTTGCATTAACTAAAACCCAAAAGAGATGCTAATGGCCAATTAAGATACAAAAGCATGAATACAATTTCTATAGCAAAATACAGACATTACAGCTCATCACCGTAGAAATAAAATGCCTTCATTTATTTTATACAATGTCTTCGATGCAACACTGAAGGCACTTTTCATGGAACCGTACAGAATGTTCAGGCCTTTTTTAAAACTAGCACCAGAAGGGCGAGTTGGCCTTCTTACTTGATTTACCATATTTATTGCCTAGCATTTATCATGTTTCTGATCACATATTGTAAAATGCCTCCATGATAAAAGTAAGCAAGTTCAACCTACAACAGTAATCAATACATCAGTATGAAGGCGGGGAATGACAAGTCAAGGGCCTCTTCACTACATAGTCTCTCCACTCAGCATCTCTACCATTGGATTTGCTTTATGGTTGAAATCTAATACAATTAATCCAATAATAGACTTACTAAATGGATGGTAAGTAGAGATGCTATGTAGAGGAGAGGCCTCTATAGGGAAATAACAAAGAGCATGAGTAAAGCCTTTAGATGAATAATTAAAAAGACCCTTTCAAGATTTTTTTTTTAAAAAAAAATCAGTATTACCTCAGTATCAAATCTCAGGGTACATATAAATGACTTCCCGTTATCAGTCAAGACAGTGACATCTTGACCAGGTCTTATTTCATCCACGCTGCTAGGAAGATTAATGGTGAAACGTTCGTGGCCAGTCAACCCCAGAGTATCAGCATCTTCTCCAGCCTTGAAACATAGGGGGATGAGACCCATTCCCACCAGATTACTTCGGTGGATCCTTTCAAAGCTTTTTGCTATGACAGCTTTCACTCCCTAGAACAAACAGTAGTTAATTGAACCATAGGCAAAAATAACAGATAACAGAGAGAAATTGGTTAGAGCAGAGTCAACATCCAGGATGTACCAGTAACAATGGTCCTTTTGCAGCCCAATCACGAGAACTTCCACTTCCATACTCAGCTCCAGCTATGACAATCGTCTCATGCCCCTCACTCTTGTATTTCTGCCATTTTTATTACAAGGTCACAAAAAAACAGCAATAAATTTGTGATGGAAAAAAAGTCTATAACAATTCAACAATATACATATATGTATGGGTCAAACAGATGGTAAATCTGATTTCTGTATGGACAACTCGACAATTACAGTGAGTCAAACTGACAAGTAACGATCAGTCAATCATAAACAAAAAATCGTATCAAACTCCTGAATCTACTACAACAATCTTATATTACTGCAGATACTATTCAGTTGTCTTAAACCATTTTGCAGTTTTGTTTTACTGTTGTTACACCCATTGTTGTCATCCTCTGAGAAGCCTAGATAGATTCTTTCGACAATCCCATCACCAACTCTAACGATTTACTTGTACTCTCCCTACCAAATATCTTTCACCAAGCAAACATCAGTGACACACACACACAAAGACATCAGTGACATCATAACATTATTACACTTAATGGGGATGGTCTGGTTGGACCAAGACACCAGTGGCCCGTTAACATATATAGTGCAGAGTTTAGGAGAATTACCATTGCAGCATCAAAAACGGATAGCTTCTCCCCAGAAGGAATATGAATAGTTTTGGGACCAACTTCTCCATTCAATAGTTTGTTAACAAGGCGAATATTAGCAAAAGTACCCCGTATCATCACCTCATCATTACCACGACGACTTCCATAGGAGTTGAAATCTCGTCTATCAACCCCACGTTCCATGAGGTATCTGGCTGCAGCACTATCCCTGTGGATGCTACCAGCCGGGGAGATGTGGTCAGTTGTAATACTGTCACCACAATTGAGCAAACAGTAAGCATCCTTTACCCCATGAGGACCTGGGGGCGACATGCTCATATCCTTAAAATAAGGAGGTTCATGAATATAAGTTGAGGTGGGGTCCCATGCATAAAGAGTGCCAGGAGGTACAGATAACTGATTCCACATTGGATTTCCTTGGGTGATTGCTTCATATGTAGCCCTAAACATATCAGGAAGCACACTTGATTGTACAACCTGAAAACAAAGCAATAAATAAGGAGGCCATCATTTTGCATATATGGTAAGTCATAGTTAAACTCAGTATTCCCCTCACATTTGCTATTTCTTCATTGGTAGGCCAAATATCCCTGAAGAATATTTTCTTTCCATCGTTACCCAACCCAATGGGTTCGGTCTCAAAGTCTATGTCCACCTGCAGAAGTATATTCAAATGAGCAAACATGATCAACTTATACAAAGAGTTCTCAGTTGACAAGTCATATACCGTGCCAGCAAGGGCATAGGCAACAACAAGAGGAGGAGAAGCAAGATAATTAGCCCTTGTTAAAGGATGAACTCGGCCCTCAAAATTTCTATTTCCAGACAATACAGCTGCAGCTACTATATCTGGAACATCAAAAATTCAACGCATTAGGCATCCCAAAGATTCCTCAAGCAGATAACAAAAGACCCACCAAGTGGTGAATGCATACCATTTTCAGTAATAGCAGATGCAACAGCTTCATCGATATCCCCTGAGTTACCAATGCAGGTGGTACACCCATACCCAACAATATGAAACCCAAGATGATTCAAATACTTCTGCAGGCCACTGCAAGAATCAAGATACACAAGTAATCTGAATCCGTATGACTAAGAACGGCAGGTTTATATAACATGCTAAATTCTTAATAATACCTCTTTTGCAAATACTTTGTCACAACACCGGAACCAGGAGCAAGACTGGTCTTAATCCATGGCTTAACCTAAAATTTCACAATCATAGAAATCACTCTAACCAATTACTGGCCAGAGAAAAAAGAACTAGTTTGAAGTGACAATCACAGCTTTAATTCTATTAAATATGAATTGAAATTCTTGATTATATAATCCCAAAAGAAAACCCAAGAAGTTGGTGCAAGAACATGTGAAAGCACAAAAAAGGCGTCTTATTGGCCTCACAATTCATAAGGGGAACCAATCCATCAATTGGATGTTGCAAATAATATGTTAAAGCATATTGATGTATCTGAAATTATTCAATTCCAATTCAGAGACAACAAACCTGCAATCCTAATTCACAAGCTTTCTTTGCAACCAGTGCAGCTCCAAGCATTACACTGGGATTCGAGGTATTTGTACAGCTGGTGATAGCAGCAATGACAACATCTCCATGCCTAAGCTGAGCCGGTTCCCCATGGAAAGTGAAGTCTGCAACCTTATTCTGAGATTCCTTTGGAATAGCAAAACCCTGCAAACAATGCAATGCTATATAGCTCAAACACTGGGCGAATTAGTAATACTGATAATTAAACCATAACACCACAACAAGAATTACCAATAGCAGCGTGGAAAAATCACCATTTGAATTAAATGAAAAATTTGTATGAGTTAATATGCACATATAGATAGAAAGGGAGATGCAAAGACATAATTCATTTTTCATCACAGGAAGAAAAAGTAGGTAACTAAATCAGCAGGAGCATTCACAAAAAGAGACAGAGAAGCCACTAGACGTTGTCCAGGGGTGATAAGCTTGGATAGCTTGTACCGAAGTAGCTATTGATTCAAACATCCATTCTACCCCCTCCCAAAAAAACAAGAAAAAAATGCATGGGTGCAAACTCACAGTCAAGATGCTGAGTACAATTCCTAAGTAACAACAGTATTGATTTAAAAACTTATGGATTACATACAGAAAATAAAGAATAGCAATAACACTTAACTGGTCACAAGTTCTAAAACTAACCCCCGTTACTTCATGGTGGGTGAATAAAAACAGCTACCTTGTCGCTCCCCAGATTGAACATTTATAAATACACAACTATCGCGGGCCTAATCAAGCTAAGATATTTGCACCTTGTGCCCATCATAGATTATGATTGTCCCCCCTTCTGCTCCCCTACCAAGTAAATAGTTGTTGTGCTCATATAATTTTAATCATCCTTTATAACCCAGTTGATTTCTAAGAAGCTCACAAATCTGTAAGCACAAAACCTATTCCATTATCACCCTCTAAAAAAATATGGATAAGCTCATTATTTTTTAGAAAAACAAATTACAACACTTATCATCAATCTTAATCACACACCATCAAGGGAATTTCCAAGCAATGATTTTGAGCAGAATTTATGGAATAACACAAAATGATATATATGTAATAGCTAGAAAGAGAGAGAAAAGGGATGATAACAAATGAATACTTTTTTGACAAACACTATCCAGTAATCTAGCTTGACAACCAAATAACCCGGACTCTAGGGGTAGAGTGCTACCCACATATACCAAGTTGACCCCTCTCCCAATAAGAGGACTTCCCAGAATTTGAATACACGTTCTCACATTATGAAGGGCGAGGTCACTTACCATCTTGACCAACAGCTCATTGGAAACAAATGAAAACTAATCAATATTTAAAGGGCTCATACCTTAAACCCAACTTTATTGTCAAGGCAAGCATGCCAATCTGCCTTCATTTCTTTCAACGGAACTCGATCATGGGGCCTGCAAAGATTTGGTGATGGTCACACCCGAAAAAATTTGAACAAAGAATACATTCCTTTTAAATGGATGCCAGATAAAAAAACTACCTCTTTGGACCTGATACACAGGGCTCTACTTCCTCAAGATTGAGCTCTAGATAAGAAGAGTAGGCTCTCTCAGCCTGGGGCTGAGCAAAAACAAAATTATTCCAATCAACACATTTATAAACATATATATGGCATACATAAATAATGATCTCAAACAAAAACATCCTTAATATACCTCATTGTAGTCCACAAACATCTTATTAGCTCGTAAATACGACTCTATCATAGAAACCTGCAAGATATATTTATAGATATAAATATAAGCAAATGTGTGCAACAAAGCATGTCATGAAGTAAGTGACTACTTACAGTCTCATCACTTCTGCCAGTCAGTTTCAAATAGTGTAAAGTGACATGATCTACAGGAAAGAAGCCCATCGTGGCACCATATTCAGGAGACATGTTTGCAATGGTGGCCCGATCTGCCAAAGACAATTCACTCATGCCTTCCCCTGCATAAGTGAGGTAAAAAGGCCAACATGGAAGGCATTAGTAACAGCTAAGCAGGCAATTATAAGGAATAAATATAAAACTAGAAGTTATTATTGCATGATTCCAACAACTAATCTTTACCATAGAACTCAACAAACTTGCCAACAACCCCATGCTTTCTCAGCATTTGAGTAACTGTCAATACCAAGTCAGTAGCTGTTACACCATCTCTTAGTTTGCCCGATAATTTAAACCCAACCACACCAGGTAGGACCATGCTCATAGGCTGCATTCACAAGAAAGAGGTAATTTGATATATGAAACAAGAAACTGCTACTGAAAGAAGAAATTAAACATACAATAACAAAGTTCAAACCAAAATGAACCTACTACCGAAGAGAAATTCTAATGTTCTATTTAAAACTATGAACTTCTATCCACCTGCCCAAGCATTGCAGCTTCTGCTTCAATTCCACCAACTCCCCACCCAGCAACACCCAAGCCATCTATCATAGTTGTATGTGAGTCGGTCCCAACTACACTATCAGGGTAAAGAATACCATCTGTATTGAACACAACTCTGCCAAGATATTCCAAATTGACCTGCAGGTTTTGCATAGCAAAATTTGATTCAGAAGAGAAATGGGAAATCTAAAACCACATATGGATAACAGACCAAAAATAACTTTGAACAGGAATTAAAGACCAATTCAAATATATGTACTCCATGAATGGCACAATAACCTGGTGGACTATCCCTGACCCGGGAGGAACAACAAGCATGTTATCGAAAGCCTTTGAACCCCATTTGAGGAAACCAAACCTTTCATGGTTCCTCTTAAATTCAAACTCCATATTTGCCTGCACAGCATTTTCTGACCTTGTCACATCCACCTGAACCGAGTGATCAATGACGAGATCAACTGGAACCTGCGCACAAGCAAAATTCAAAAGTTACATCTACACATCCAAAGGTGGACATAACTAAACACACAAATGTTTATTAGCACGGGGCTTACCAAGGGATTAATTTTATTAGAATCACCACCTAGTTTGTTCATTGCATCTCGCATGATAGCGAGATCAACAACAGCAGGCACACCAGTAAAGTCCTGAAATTTATATTTTAAGCTCATTTTATACCAAGCACAAAATCCAAATAGTCTCACCAACCAAGAATGGTTTTTGTTCCAAACCCCTCACCTGCAGAAGCACTCTAGCAGTCTTGAAAGGAATTTCTACGAGCTTAGGAGCAGTATTCTCCCAATCAAGAATTTTTTCAACATCATTACTCTTCACTTGAAACTCATCACAGTTACGAATCGCAGATTCCAGAAGTATCCTGATAGAGTAAGGAAGCCTATCTGCGATACCAGCATAAATTCAAATAAGGAGGGAAACAATAATGCAACAAGCAAACAAGCAGACAAAAAAAAGACAACATTTTTATGCAGCCAAGTACAGAAAGAAAACCAACGTGAGATCAAAACTGCTCCTCCACATATGTACCAACATTTTGGTGAGCAAGCATAAATAGAGTGAGATGAGAAATGGGTTACCGATTCTGGGATCGTTGAGATCGGGCAAACTATAGTACTTGCCGAAATGGCCACCTTCAGGCTTCTCCAGAGTTTTCAAAATGGTATCAAAAGGATTTGGAGATGCTGCAATGAATGAAACAGCTCAGATAAAAGTGAAATAGCAGAAAAGGATGTGGAAGTGAAATAATATGAATGATCCCGTAAAGATTGAACGTGAAATGCAGTGAAGAAATTACCCATAATAATAATAATAATAATAATAATAATAATAATAATAATAATAATAAAAGCAGTGATGTTGGTGGCGGCTGAAGATCTCAATGAAAGGAAGAGGAAGAGGGAGGGAGGGAGGAAAAGAGAATGAGAATAAGAACGAAGGAAAGAAGAGAAGTAGGTGATAATGATATAATATGCAATATTGAATATTGAGATTACAATGTGAAGAGAAAAGAAGAGAAGGTAGGAAACGGCGTAAGCGTAGGTGGGGTCCGTGGACACCACGCTCTCTGTCTCAATATATTCCCTTCTTTATTATGAGACAATACAATACTTCCTCCCCTCCTATTCCCCAACCACCACTAAATTTTGGTCCTTAATATAAGTCGCCAACTACCACTAACTAACTCATTAATTAAAGTTTTCCAAATATGCCCCTGTCATTGAAAAAAGAGATCTCTACATTTACTTTTGTTTGTCTCATTATGACTCATTTAATAGTTGTGAGGAGGGACAAAAATGGAAATGAAAAATAAAATAAGACCAATTTAATGATGTAACCGCCACTAACCACCATTCCTTGGTTTGTACAATATGGGCGGTTGGCGACTTATAAATAGGACCGGAGGGACTACAATGAACGCTGACGTTAGTTAAGTTAACGTGGACGAGCGCACAACAGCACATTCATGATGTATAATCTTATTCATCATCATCACTATTACTGTATTATTATTATTATTATTATTATTATTATTATTATTATTATTATTATTATTATTATTATTATTATTCATCCCCCCTTTCTTTCACCCGCATCATGATATCCCCATCCCCATTCATAAATATCCAATCCAGTACCCCACTGGATATTTGGGTTTCACACTTTTTTGCGACACATGCGTCTGTGTGTACTTTTTTACAAAAAAAAAAAACTTTTAAGAATGGAGTTGATAGAAGATAGAGCTCACGATTTAAGGTACGTGCATCTAACTTACTTTCGATTTATGCCTTTAATAGAGAATATTAGAGAGAACACATGCATGCCTCCATCTTCGTTGATTAAATGGCTTAGCCTCGAAAAAAGGTTGTTTCACTTTATTTTATTTTAATTAGGAGGTGGCTCAATGATCTAACTATATTCCTTCCTCTTGGTGAGAGTATTCAATCCCCTTGCCAATTGAATTCGAACATTGCATGCGTGATATTAGCATGTTTCTTTACTCGTGTCAATCAACAATTTTCCCTTCAACTTTATAATTATCAAACTAAAAATTTTACATCAAATTAAATGATATTTTAACATGTTTTCCTTTCAAAGCTAAGAAAAGAGGAAGTGTCACCTTTTTATTAAAAAAGTGAAGCTTTTATACAGTAAGTTTTATTTTTTGGTCAAAAAAATATACTAGTAAGTTTTATTTCGTTTGATAGAAGCCCCAACATTTAATTTAATTTTTGTAGTCTATTTAAAAAAAATTAAAAGAATCAAGTTACAGAGAGTCAGAAAACTATAAGAATTTACGTTTTCCAAATTAACAGTCATAGAGTTTTTTTCTGAGTTAAAAATAATGTGCTAAATTAATAGTTAAGAATAAGATTATTTTTTGTTTGAAATTTTATGCTGACAACATTGTATTTTCTTGATCATTTTTATGTTTAACGACATTGTATAAAATATTCGAACCATGATTTTTTATGGGATGGTTCGTGCCTATAATTGAAATAGGAATTCCGATTCTCACTTGAATTGGAATATATTTAAATTGCATAATATTTAATATTTTCCAGAATTAAGACATACCAGGAGATATGGATTTAACCAGCTGGTCCAAAAATACAATTACACAGTTAAAGTTCAATTAATATTCCACGTTATCTTCCCAGTAGATCATTTATATAAGTGTTGTAAATATCTCGTTACAGTATCATTTTGAAAACAAAAATACATGTGTGTGTTGTAATAATATATTTCGTGTTTATTCTCTCGTCTTAGAATACAAAGTTTAATAGTATAATTTCATCAAAAAAAAGTTTAATAGTATAAAAATCATCGTGGCCTAAAAACAAAAACAAGCTTGAAATAATATATAAACTGTTGAGTGATTGCAAACGTGGTTGATATAAATCTAAGTCCGACAGGGCCTCATATAAATACTTTATAGATGAGGAAAGGGAAAAGGGAGTGGGCCTATATTCCAATACAAACCAGCTCGGCTCGGCACCTGCCCTTTTTGAATATTCATATTTCATCGAATAAAGTTGGGCTTGGTTCTTGATTTAAAAGTTGTGTTACACAAGTCATAAAGCATGCTCAAAGGGGAAAAGCGAAAGGGAAAAAAGTGTGACAGAGGCATACGAATAAACATACTTTAAAATAGTCCTTACCATGAATTTCAATTATACTGCATAGTTTATCAAGAAATAAAAAATTATACTGCATTGTAGAATTTTTATGGGCCAAACATAATGCTTAGTACTCAGTTCTAAACATTAAGTAATTTTTTGAAAGCCAACTCAACAGTAATAAGTAAATGGCTCAGTTATTGGCCAAAAGAGTGAATTGATGAGAACATAAGTATAGAACTGTTTCTTTTTTTTATAACAGTATAGAACTACTTCTATTTGATAGTGAGTCATATTCCCATGCAATTAAGTGGGAGTTAATTTTTATGGGAAAAAAGTAAATTAACAAAATTATTGCTGCGCTATAGTATCACGAACATGCATTTAAGAGTAAAAATACATTGACCTCCTATCTATTTTGGTTGAATTACACTGACCCCTTCTGTTTTAAAAACAAACGATCTAGTCCAACATTTAACATGTTAACTAATATTCTAAAAGGATTCTATACATATATTTTTCAATTCAAAGGTATATTTGACTAAATCTTCTTTACTAATTACACTTATAATACTAAACTTCTCGTTTTGTCTTTTGATTATTTCATTTAATAATTCCGAATAATCTATTTAATATCCATTACATACTTCAAGGTTTCACTATATTTGACATAAAAAGTATTGAAAAATTTAAAAAAATAGTATTTTTTTATGAACATTGATTTATCAAAATATATATAATTTCAAAACATTTCCAACGTATATGTAATACATAAAAAGTCATCTTTGAAAATAAACAGTTGTAAACATATAAAATTATCAAAAAAAATTAAAAATTAATAGATTTAATATTATAAAATATGCTTAGATGATTTAACTATTCCCGAAAGTAGAAATTGAAATTAATTTTGAATGTCGACACAAATTTGTCAACTTTATGCTAGCATCATAATCACTTGATTTTATTCTAACCGTCTCATACTCACTTGTTTTTTATTTAAAAACAATAGGAATAATGTATTTAGTGAAAAGTTTAGACAAATTAAAAGGAGTTCTTATATTCAACAACAAGCTCACTCCAAGAGGTCTTATTTTTAGACATCAAACAAGTAATTTATGTTTGTTATGGAAATAATAAAAAATGGTGTGCATGCATGCCCACTATTCCAACAACTCCATATAAAAATGTGAGGTTGATGTATGTCGAAAGAAAAAAATATGTGAGGGCGATGCATGCTACGGGCTACGGCTTCTTACTTCTCTCTGAATTCAAATTGAAATTCGCATGGGAACTTTTGTTACTTGGGTTTTTATGATGTATCAGTGTCTCTATGAACACTAATCACGGCATGCTTCATTAGTTAAATAAACCAGACCCTGTATAAGAATTTCAATAAACTACAATGAAATTATTTCTTTATGCACATGCTGGTATTTATTTTAATTTTGTGTTCTTGTTTTGCTCCCTAGAAAAGACGGACATTCTAGGGATCGGACAATATATATGAAAGACACTGACTTGAGGGTTCATTGTGTTTCAAAGCTATCTCTTATATGGATCGTATTAATTTACTTTTGAGACACAAATTAAGATCAAAATATTTCTTAAAGATCAAGTTGTGTGTCACATTAGTTGCTATATTAAATTAGAAAAAAACTTAGCTTGTATATATATCAAAACAACTACTGCGCAACTTGCCTTTGAAAACTCATTTATAATGGACTTCTGCTCTACTTGTTTGCTTGAAGTTTCAGGAAGGATCAAGAAACTGGGTAAGTCAATCCGCAGAGATATGTTCAATTCAGTGTGTAGATGCCATAAATCTAATGCATTTCTAAAGTTGACAAAGTGCATCACAGAATCTAATAATTTACTAAATCTTTTGGGTAATCGTTTAGCTTAACCACCAATCAGGATACAGAAGAAAATGCTCGAAATTGCTCGTATTCATCTGACGTCAGAGCTTGTATTTGATTTTTTTCCAGGTAAATATTATCCACATATTCAGCATTTGCGTTCGAAAACAACATTTTGTTCTCTTGGACTAAGACGTCGTCCATATATAGATTATATAGAATTATGCACGCACATCGTATGTTTGATTTTGGAAAAGAAGAGAGAAGATGATCGTTGTTGAAATTTATAAATCATAGCCAAATTAAAATCTAGGATTAAGATATGGCAAAATCTAGAGTTGTTTTAGTTCAAAACACAGTACCAGAGCCATGTATAAAAAAACACACATTACCTAAGCTAGAGGGCATTAGCTCAAATAGAAACCGACCCCACACCTTCCTCGCTTCAATGTTCTATGAAAGCTTAAGATTCGAATTTGAAACAGTGCCCATTGAGTGTAAGTTTTCTTCTTGGTAATAAATGGCATTAATGATCACAAATTCAATTTGTTACGCTGTCAATATAGGTTCTATAATCGGCTTTCTTTTTTGTTACATTTCAGTTGAAGATATTTAATTTATTCTCTCTTACAAAGTTGAAAAACTAGTGGCATTACTTTAGATTTTCATCTACATATATAGTATCCAAAACATCGCGCGGTCGTGTGTGATTTAAATATATGTACCTCGTTTTCGTGAATGCTATTGCCTTTCCAATTGCGAGTCTTAAACACTGAGAAGGAAATGTAAACAATCGGTTTAAAATTCAAATAACCCTAAAGTTTTCTATAGGATCATTCTAGCTTCTAGGCTGGCTCTCTTCACTCCCTCTCCTCTCTAACTTTTTTTTTTTTTGAGTTTTTCTCCTCTCTAACTTTTGGGATTGTAGGAATTCTTTTTTCATTGTTAATTCCGTGTGAGCCGTTTGCACGGAATATCTCTCCATATTTCGATCAGAAACTCAGACATCATGTATTGCATTTGTCTGGCCTTATTTTAATGTTTTTTCCTTTTTGTTTTTTATTAGTGGTGTTACTTGTTTATGCAAAAATAAATTGGTTTAACAATTCTTAGGACAATAAATTTTATTTTATAACTTTGATTCATGACTAAATGGTTCGGAATTTAATGATTTCATTCTTACATATTGTTGGTTCTATCTGCTATAAGACTATTATAATTTGTTGGAAATGGTGAATCTGAATCACATTTTGGGATCAATGTTGTGTTATCTATTATTGTATAATCAATAATGAGAATTTCTTGTATAAAATCTTTATTTTTCATGTTGGTGTATGTGAGTTTTTTTTCTTGAATTCTGCTCATTATAGAGTTCCTTCAAAAATCAATTTGGATAATTTATTACGGATAAGGAGTGTGTATCCTTTGAGATGGAACCACCATTCTTTTTCTAACCCACAAATTTTAATAAAAGAAGGATGAAAACTATAGGGTTTTTGGAGGCAACAACTCCACTCCCTCCTATTTATGTTATAGTTATGTTATTTTTAGGGTTTCTATCCATTTTTATTTGAAATTTCTTTTTACATGTATCATATATTTTGCATCACTTGGAGTAATTCCACTAGGCCGAGATGTAAATAATATAAATCAATGTATACTTAAAATATGAATGAATTTTAAATTGCTAATATATTTAGATAAATGGAAATCAATGTTGTTTTTTTAACACATTTTTCGGACCAAACACAACAGCAAAACCAACTAATGCGGTTGACAAGTTGAAGTGCGAATGTCCTGCTTATATACTCACACACACACGTTTTCTGATTGATGTGGAACTAAGAGATCCCACAGGGACCCCCCAGTACGGCGCAAGCGCCACCCACACCAACATACCGGAAATATGAACTTTCTTTTAAACATGCATTTACTAGTACCCCTCCTTCCATATAATAAAAGGTAACATGATTTTTTTGTTTACATTAAGAGGTAACGTGAAAAAGAAGATCATAAACGTTTAACTTTTATTTTTACCCAGGAGAATTTAAAACACAAATGGAGAGAGATTGAGTATAAAATAAATGATGTAAGAGCTAGATTAGAAGACTGCATCAATTTTACTTATAACAATTGGCTTGGCTTTATATGATTTAATTGACTTCCTTTGTGGGCGGTATGGGTGAAATGTTGTTTATATATATTTCAAAAGATCTTCTAATAAAATAATAGTATAAATATAAACTAGAGACATCTACTGACATCTTACCCCCTTAACATTGAAGTAGTGATATAGGGGATGAAAGGGAAACCGTCGAATTAAGTGGGGAGGGGCCAAAACATGGGTGAGGTGTACTAAGAAGTGAAGAGTGCGGGAAAAGGGCCAAAAGGGTGAGATATTGAGTTCAGTTAACGTAGACGCAGAAAAAGATATTTTAGAGTGGAGTAAGTAGGGCATATAAAATAGTTATAATAATATAGGGGAGTCCCATAAGTCTAAAGGCAGTCCACCAACCCATACTTGAAATGGGAACCAAAAAACGATATTTTAGCCCTCACCATTATGACAAACATATCCACACATTTTTTTTAAATAAAGGCAAAATGATATTATATATAATAGAAAAGGTTATATAGTCGATCTTAACAAAGCCTAGAGAGAGGTTCATCATTGTACTAGTTATTTCTAAGTAAGACTATAGAAATAGAAGAAAACAGTTTCAATAAGTGTGCAATATCTTTTCTTATTGCATTTCTAGTTGACATTGACCAATCAGAGAATTGAATCTATTGTGTGCCTATGTTCCAAATCTGGAGCTTTCTGAGGGGTAAGCTTGCGAGGTGGATCCAATTTAGAGAGTATTAAAGACAAGCAAGGTTGAATAAATTACTTTATAGTCTTCCGACTCTAAAGAAAGTTGCGATGAAGGCTTCCTTCAAAATAGAGGAAAACTCTACAGTAAGTGTTACCTTGTCGTTTCCATTTCTTGAAAAAAAAAATGTCCCATTGGTTGTGACTAGCTTCCCCAAGCTATGCATGTTCCTAAAGTTGGAGGTGTCTAAGCAGCAGAGTATTGGAAGTTTAACCAGCAAATTCTACAAGAACTTAGAATTTCTAATTATTTCTTGCACTACAAAAAAAAGGGAACATTTCAGCGTGCTTAATAACGCACACATTAGCGGTTTAAACCGCTGATGTGGCGCTACAGCGCGCTGTAATTCAATGCGTTGCAAACACCATATTAGCGGTCAAAAGGGACCGCTGTAGCGTTGGTCAAACCGCCGTTTTGGGAGAGCACGGGCATATCAGCGGTCCGTCCAACCGCTGATGTGGCACATGAACATTTTCAAAATTTTCCTGGCGGGATGATTCAAAATTCAAAATTTTTAACAAATTCTCCCACTTCAGCGGTCTTTTCTTAAAATAATCACCACATCAGCGATTTCAACCGCTGATGTGCTAAAAAAAAAACAAAAAAAAAACCATTACAAACCCAGTTTGACTACTGGGTTTGGCAGTATAATACTTGAAGTGAGAACAAGTAGTATAATACTTGAAGAAGAACTATGAGTTTGACTGGATGAAACAAAAATAACAACAACTATTAGTTGAATAAAACAATAATAATTTACATAATACTTGAAGAATGAAACAATAATTTCCAATCATAAAAACAATGAAACAATAATAACAACAACTATTAGATTAATGTACATAATGCTTGAAGAAGAACTATATGAGCTTGACTGGAAATGCTTGAAGAAGAACTATGAGCTTGATTGGAAATTTAGAAAGAAAACGCCTGGATGGAGAGATGAGAGGAGGGAATCAGAGAGGAGGGAAGGAAAATGAGCAAGATTGCAAATGAATGGGTTGGGTGGTGCTCTATTTATAGGCAGACCGTACACACCAGCGGTTACCAGCGCTGATGTGTGTATGACGGTTCATTTCAGCGCTTACCAGCGATGCGATGAAAATGACGGTGCATTTCAGCGGTTCCAACCGCTGAAATGAACTGCTGGAGTGAAGGTTAAAACGGTCAAAAAATTATTTAACTTTTTTTTTTGTTTGAAAATAATGAAGTCACACGTGCACTTCAGCGGTTGGAACCGCGCATGTGCCCTGTTTTGTTTGGAAAAAAAAAAAGAATGTTGACCGCCATTTTCGTTTCAGCGGTCAACCAAACAACCGCTGAAACGGGTGCCCATTTCAGCGGTTTGTGCCCAACCGCTGAAGTGCAAGCGTCCACTTTACCCTTTTTTTTGTAGTGTTGAGGGTTGGACACTTTTCCTTATGATGAACTACAAGGTTTAATTTCCTCCAAATGTCATTTAGCATAGCTATAATTTCATGCACTAGGCTGGTGTTGTCTGCTTTCGATTGAAGGAAGAGTTTTAGCCAGCAAAAAATATCTCTCAGTGGGAGATGAGTCCGTGGTTTCATTGAGAACCTTACAAGCCATTCCACCCTCACTGTGTGACACAAGAAAAAGAGGTGATGAATAGATTCTAAATCTGAACAATCGAAAACAGCAATTTCCATCAACCATTTGGGTGATGGTGATGTAAAACTTTAATTGTAGGGATGGCCTGATGAAACAATTTTCATATGAAAAGCAATTGTTTCTTGGGTAAGGACAAGGACCACAAGAATATCCACACATGATATGACCGTGTGGGGTGAACGCATTTTCAAGCCCAACCTCAGTATCCCAAGTGGAGTAATAGACTTACAAAGTGGTAAAATTAAAATGTGTGGGGTGGAAATTTTACAGTCATGAGCGAGAAAAGCCGATGATGACTTATTTAATTAGTTGCCGGAGTTACTGGCTTGCTTCTTGTTTACACCAATATGTGTGATGATTGATCGATGATTGGCCAATGATTGATAATGCCCGCCCCGTATGATTAAGCCAAGCAGGTTATGTCTTGAAACACATTCTCATAGCACTGATTGAGCAGACAGCCCAAAATATAACTATGATGAGTACTATATAATTCAATCAATGACGTGGTCATTACTCATTAGTAGGCAATGTATAAAAGTGTCACGCACCTCAATTCTTCTTTTCGGCCTTTTGGTAACAAAGTTATGCCGGCAAAAAAAAAAAGGATAACAAAGTTATAAAACACGAAGGGTATTGTTGCAATGTTTTCCGGTCAACGGCCGTGTTTGTTTAGACTTATAGAAAAATGATTTATTTTGAAGTTGACTTATTTTTAATTCAGTTTGAAAATAAGTCAGATTGTGTAATGAGATTTATGTTTGGATTAACAGAGAAAAATGTGACTTATAAATAACTTATTTTCCATAAGTCAGATTGTATGTGTTTGTATTAGTTGTGGTTGAATGTGTAAAATAAGTTAGAGTTTATGGACGCACATCATAAGCTACTTATAAGCTGAAAATAAATTACTACTTTCTAGTTATGAAATAAGCTACTTATCATTTTAAATAAGTCAGTTCAAAAAATAAGTCAAACCAAACAACTAAAAACACAATCTCCTTAAAATAAACTACTTTTTCAAAATAAGTAGTTAATTAACTTGGCCAAAATAACTCCAACAAATCTTTTTTACACTGTGTTGACTTGAGCTTGAAACTAACTTGAACTGTTATGGATCCTCCCGTTCAAAATAAGTGAGGGTTACTCGATCAAGTCAAGATTTAATGGTTTTAAAATTTAATTGCTCAACTTGAAAAAAAATTCCCGAATTAATTTGAATTGCCTCAATACTCTCATCCATTATATGGACCATTAAGCATCTGATTTCCTAAAAATGAAAATACACATGACTATTTTTTTGTAAACAAAAATATAGAAACACCAATTTACCATATAGATTTCAATTTGACTAGCATGAATTCTCCAGATCGTACAGCTAGCTAGCATGAAACATGTGGCCACACCTCGCCAAATAATTAAAGCAATAGTCATGTAAAGCATCTTTCGAGTCTCATATTGCTGCTGCCAGTAGCATATTAGAAGAAAAATGAAATTATAAATAAAAAATTATTAATAATAGTCAAAAGAACTTAATCTTACTACATTTTTCAATTTCCTCGCTATAATGGAAAAATGTAGCAAATACATTTTTTAAAAAAAAAAATACACCACAGGTCGATTCTCCTAATGATATGCACTTATTTCAATGATGTTTTCATTGAGAGACTATTAAACGAAGATGGTCACATGTAGATAGTCTTAAATAGAAGAGTTTACTAACGGAAAAGGTTGAACGAAACACATAATGAGGTTTCTTACAGTGAAACCATTGGAACGTCATCTTGGTTGATTGAGGTTACTTGCAAAGGGTTCTGATGGATGAGTTAGCCTGTAAAAAGGGTAAGTGTGTCATAGAGTGGAGTCTCAAGGATATTGACTCTTAAAGGGGTGCATCTCCATAAATCCCGCACAAAGAGATTTCCGAAAAAGAAAGACATCATAAGAACTTGGTTTCAAGCTTAATAGCATATTTCTTGCGTGTACTCCTCCTTAGCTTGTTGCACAAATACATTCCATATTGTGCTTCCACTTTTCCAACCATGTTACCCTGTTGGGCCATAACATAAATTTGTATTCAAGTCCCAAAGGATAACTATTACCCAATAAGTACCACCAATTTATGAAAAAATGTCACGATTGACTAAGTGAAAAAAAATATTATAGCAAGATTAAAACCTATAACCACATATTGAGTAAGCTCTTATACCAACTAAACTAATATTTAGTGGGGATATAATTTTTTTTACAACCAATGTAATTCTACCACAAACAAAACGAGTGAAGGAAAAATGAGAAATGAAAATTCGTGGATGGTGGAAATATCACACATCACCTGAGGGACTAATTAAGGCGCACGCCTAAGAAACTTCTTACACTACTTTTCTTCCTTCCTCACCGTGTCTCTTGCCTTTGACAGAGACACACAGAGAGAGACGACTATACAATTTTTATTATTCATTCCTCTCCCCAAAGAAAAATATATACTTTTGAGAGGAGAGAGAAAGAGGGGTGGCATTAAGCAACAGGAGCTTTAAATGCGAGGTAGTTGATGAAGGTGGTTTCTTTATATCTACTCTTACGCACTAAGCATACATAGCCATTACTCATTATTACTCATTGGCCATTGCCCACCCCCACCTCTATATATAATAAGGACAATTACTCCTCCTATGTCCTAATATCCTTAAACCCCAAATCTCTTCCTTCAAAACATCCATCCTACGTAAGCTCCTCACTTACACATACACATACACATACACATACACCTCCTCTGTTTCTTGGATTCTGATGGATTTTGTGGCCACTCCTTCTGCCATGCCTTCTTCGCTGCCTGCCTCCCTCGGCTGCTTCTTTGACAGAATTAGGCACATGAGCAGCCTAGCCGTTTCTGCTATCATTGGCAACATCTTCTCTGCCATCCTCACATTTTGCTTTGCCTTAGGTCACAATTAATCCATACTCCTCACCCTTTCTTGTTTCAATTCATTTTTCATTTCTCTCCTCATGGGTTTACCAAAGATTTGTTTTTTTTGTGGGTGTGTGCTTATACGTTTACGTTGAATTTGTCATTAATTGCGTGTTGATCTGTCCACCATCGTTGAATTAGTATAGCGTAGTTTTTGGTGTTTTCGGTGAAGACATACAAAAGAAATTTGGGGATGCCATTTGTTTGTCGGATTGTATGTCATGTTGTCCATCTTTGTTTTTATCTAAAAAAAACAAGTTCAATTCAAAGCTTTTAGTTTGGTCCAAAAAAAAAAAATTAAAAGCTTTTAGCTTTTGGTTCGATATGGCTGTGGTTGAAGTTTATTAGTAAAAGCTGACACGCTTATGGATTGTTTGTTGGCAGTGGGAACATTATTAGGTGCCATGACAGGAGCTTTGATAGGCCAAGAGACTGAAAGTGGCTTCATTAGAGGAGCAGCAGTTGGTGCCATCTCCGGAGCTGTTTTCTCCATTGAAGTCTTTGAATCTTCTCTTGTTCTTTGGCAATCTGATGAATCTGGCATCGGCTGTCTCTTATATCTCGTGAGTTTCTACCAACCATCAGGCTTCACCCTCAATATTTTGTTTCTCTAGATGTATTTGCTTATGCAGCTGAAAAAAATTGTGATCTCTTGAGATTTGACTTCCTGAGTTGTGCAGATTGATGTCATAGCTAGCCTACTGAGTGGGAGACTTGTGCGTGAGAGGATTGGACCTGCTATGTTAAGTGCTGTGCAAAGTCAGGTAAGCATATTTGTATCCAGGGATGAGACATGTGGTAATTTAGATGTGAACTCTCATCTAGCAGATTGCTCATTGTATCTCATTATCTATGCTCTTGAATACCAGATGGGTGCAGTTGAAACAAACTTTGAGGAGGTTCAAAACATCTTTGATACTGGTGGTTGCAAGGGTTTAACTGGAGATTCTGTTGAAAAGATCCCAAAGATCACAATCACAAATGATAATATCATTGATGCTTCGGGTGAAAGAGTTTCATGTTCAGTCTGCCTCCAGGTTTGTTTTGTGGCAGTTTCTGCGTTGTGTGAATACATATCTGTATCTGAAGAAAAGATTATCCACTTTGGGAATTATATTGACATTGAAAATTTGTGCATTTTCAGGACTTTCAGCCTGGTGAGACAGTTAGAAGTTTGCCTCATTGCCATCACATGTTCCACCTACCATGCATAGATAAGTGGCTCTTCAGGCACGGTTCATGTCCGTTATGCAGAAGGGATCTGTAATTTTGTATATCCATATCTACAAAAAAAAAGTTCTTTGATTGTTTATACAGTCTTTCATTTCTAGGCCTTGTAATGGGTTCCGGGGAGCATCCCATGAGCGTGTCATTGTACTAAATTAGTGTAAAGAAAATTTTGATATGTGAAATAGTTTTGGCTCCGTATCTTCGCTGGCCTCCTTAGCTAGCATCTTTACAGAGGTTATATTATACTCCCTCCCTCCGGTCCTAAATATAAGATCTAGATAACTTTTTTTTGGAAATGTTAAGGTTACAAAATATGTTATTAAATTATGACATATTTGATATGTTTTTAGATTAGTCATTAGTTCATAAGTTAAATAAATTAGTTTAAGGGGAAAAATTAGGTAAATCAATTTATAATTGACTTATATTTTGCTTTTTTAGGATTTTTTTAAAAAGTAAACTAAGACCAGAGGGAGTAGTAGTTTTTACTAGAGGATTAGGTATTGACGGATTCTCGGATTCTCATAGTAGTCATTGTAGTGTAAAATTACAAGTAGACTGAACTAATGAGAGGGATGAAGATGACAGAAAAAAATGTGAAATTCACTCAAAAGATCCAGTCACTTTTAAGGGCATATTTGGTAGAGCTTATCAACTATGATTTGGAGCTCGAATAGCCTTAAAAAATTTAGGCTATAAACTATGTTTTTATAAGTTGTACCAAACATGCTCTTGGTTGGGATTTTGTTGCCGTGACAAGTGCTTATGATTTGCCCCTGTTCTGATTCAAAAATCAGAAATGAGGTGATGTTCACATAATACACGTCTATAAAGGATTGGTAATTACAATTACAAATGGTAGAATAATACCAAGTTTCATTTTGTTCTTTAAAATTAGGCATTGCAGAACGAATCATTCATTTCAATTGTATAAAAGAGAAAGTGTGAGACAAAATGTTGGGTGAAATTGGAGATAAGGAAATCAATCCAAGATGAAATACAGGAAAAAGTGAATGCCTTTATGGTCTCCATGATTTTGATTTCCCAGTCAAATCCAATAAAAACAGCTACCAGTCCCTAGTCCTTTATGGTCGGGTCAAATATCTTTGATTGCTCATCTGCGCCCTTCAAATAAAGCAGAAGGCACATGATGATGAAATCTGAAGTTTATGATAATGAAAAAGTAATGTATCTGAGGTCAGAATTGATGGGGGCTAAATCAAAGGTGTAATTAACATTAAATTCGTTCCGTTCAAAGGTTAGTACTAAAAGCGAGGTACTATAATGGCACATGATGAAATGTAAGTTTATTATGACAAGAAATTCGTGTAGGACACTTGGTGGGAGCAAAACTGAAAATATTGGGGAGTGATTCACTGAGGCCATGATCTATCCATCCGTTCACCTGCCATATTAAAGAAGCGTACGTACCTGAGGGAACACATTGGCATTTAAAATTTCAATGAGCCGAAATTAAAGCAGTCCTTGTCCACCACTGCCCAAGTGATGGCATATTTATATTACAGAATTCATTCAATGTCTAAGATGTTTAGTCTCTTGCTAATATTGCGCCAACCTATCTTTCTGACAAGAGATAATGCAGAGTGGAGGCGCAGCACTAGCACTTAATCTGCCACATTTACACCTCCTTCATAACTTGTCAACACAACGAATGGGCCTTCTCAAATCAAGACAAGTCCATCTCTTCAAGCTATCCTTTTTTTTATACTCCCTCCTGTACTAAATATAAGAGTTATCTGCCAAAAAAACGTTTCTCAAGAAAACATGTGAATGCTAGTTGGGTGTCTTGAGTTAATGCATCTTTTCCAATATTGACCAGAGAAATACATAAGCATTAATAAATATGAAAGAGAGTTGGGGGCAAAATAGGAAAAAACACATTAAATGAGGATATTACCCAGAGAATATGTAAAAAGACAATCAAAATTGCTAAATTTCCAAAAGGACAACCAATGTCATATACACTAAATTAACAACGATCTAGTGATTAATAGCAATGGGGATATTGTTGTGGATAATTAGAATGCTGCTGTGATTAATTGTTACAATCTAGTTGTTAATGTAAATGATATAAAAGGTTAAATATGTACTCCCTCCGGTCTTATTTATAAGTCGCCAACCGCCTAAATTGTACAAACCAAGGAATGGAGGTTAATGGAAGTTGGGTCATTAAATTGGTCTTATTTTTTTGTCTTTTCCATTTTCGCCCCTCTCACCTTTATCACTATGGCCTACTACATTTTCTCTCTTTTCATTAATCCTCTATCTATAAAAGTGTTTTTTTTTTCATCTTCTCTCTCTTCTCATCTTCCAATGTTCATTTTCCAATGTAAGGGTATATTAGAAAAATTTTAATAAATGAGTTAGTTAGTGGTAGTTGGTGACTTATATTAAGGACCAAAATTTAGAGGCGGTTGACGACTTATAAATAGGACCGGAGGGAGTATGTTGTTAATGAGATGCTGAAGTGGTTAATTTAGTGTCTGTGACGTTTGTTGTTCTTTTGTAAATTTAGCAACCTTAATTGTCCTTTTACATATTTAGAGAGTTTTATTTGTCTTTTCCCGTATTTTAATTATATGTTTTTTTACCAAACCCAATTTATCTTACTTCTAAACTGTATTATAATGCAATCAAATGTAAGATATGTTAAAATTAATAGGTCATTTTGCCATTTTTAATCTCCACAAAAAATATTAAATTATAATTTCATAGATTGCATGCAAGTTTAAGTCAGCACAGCGCCCATTAGCTTCGCGCGCGCGGGTTCTGATTTCCCTGAACAGGTTTTGTTCTTAATTTTTTATTGTATACTTTTTGCCAAAAAAGTTAATAGTCATGTGATCATCTTCACATGCGCGGGGTACAGTGAAGCTAAATATTCAAGAATTACTTGTGGTTTAAATTCCATGACTCATGAGTATCAAATGAAAAACATTGCCTATCCTAGTTCAAACGGAAAAGTTCATGGACATCCTTATCTGTCTTGTTAATTCTCCTTTCACGCAATTTTTTTTTTGCTGGCATTGAAGCAGATAGCTTAGATTTGATGGAATAAGTCCAAACATGGGGTTTGAAAGTTTCAAAGCAAAAAATATTTGGTGGTCCTTTGGCTTTTTGAGAGAGCCTTTAGTTATGTTTGAAAGAAACAGAAATTAAATAATGGTGGAGCTCCATTATATTGACCGATAACCCGCTGGTCAGTGCCGTTTAGATCAAAATGATATTTACTTGATCGATCAGTGCCGTTTGGAATTGCTTATGTTCATAATCCGAGAAATTTCCTCACTCATGTACACAAATTAAAGGTCATATCAAGTTATAAACATTGCCTGCTAGAAATAGACAACGATGCACAGAGATATAAATACACGCACCAAAGGTCAAGATCCCCGTACGCTTACAACTTAGAAGTTCATGATCTTTTGATCACAAGATTTTATCTTCCTAGAGTCAATTTCTCTATCTAAACCATTTAGACACCATATTTATTATTGTCTAAATTTGATCTTTCAAAAGTAATAAAAATCTTTAATAGATAAAAGGTTTAAAATCAAATATAGACCTTCCAAATAAGATGGTATATGTTTGGCTGCATATACTTATGAAAAGACTAGTTCTGAACCAACCAACAAATAATATTTCTAACATATCAGTATTCTTATTTTCTGAGCCATGTACATATTAGTTAATCATATGGATTATTAAACCAATTATATGAAAATCTATTGGCATGTTTATGTCAAGTTGTAGGGAAAAAAACAAACACAAGAGGGCATGATGAGATTGTCATTTTAAAACGTTCACTGTACAGATGAGGTTCATATGTGTACTTAGTAAAGAAAAGAGATTAAAAGTTTACTAGGTCAATTGCATAAAGTATCATACCTTAGGCGATGCTTATCTAGAAGACCTTAAATAAAACATCGTTCTGCAGCAATAAAGTACTCCCACCCACGTCTATGCTTAATGACATCAAATAGGGAAACGGCTAATAAGTTAATTGGGTGCATCGCTAGCTACTTAATTTGTTTTTGTAGAGAAAAAATTAATACCACTAATAATTAGTTCTATGCTTTCACTTCCAGGTGAGGTAATGGGGATCTTTGGCGGTTTGGCTTATATGCCGTCCGAAGATAAGACCAGGTAAGCCAAGACATGCCTTTCTGGACACAGTGGCCATTCGCAGTTCAAAAGTATAACTGATCATAGAAATATAAGATAGCAGAGGACAACGTTATCATAATATGATTGCAATGAAATATAGGCACCGCCATTTATTGGCTGCTTCACCAACGGAAATGACAAAGCGACCCGATTCCAAAAGCAGCTACCACCTAACTCTGTTGGTACTGTTTGTTGCAGGCATTTTATTTTTAACAATAGTGGTGGTTGCATTGTTGTACTTCCTCATCAAGAGAAAGGGTATTCCACTTAAATGCATGAGGAGTTCAAAAGGTGAGTTAAAAGTACACTGAACGAAATTTGGAGACAGAAATTTTCAAATGCAAATTTAGTTTTTGTTCACTTGATGGCATTGAATGTTGCAGGAGGAAAAGATGAAAAGAGTTTGAAATATGATAAGATAGCATTGAGGCGTTTTAATTTGGAGGAACTAAAGAAGGCTACAAATAATTTTAGCCCAGATTGCTTGCTGGGTTCTGGTGCATTTGGAACTGTGTATAAAGGAACCTTTGAATTAGAAGGAATATTAGCAATCAAAAGAGCTCATGGTGAATCATTCTTAAGCAAGGCAGAATTCATAAATGGTCCGGTTTTAATTTGATAATGGTTCATCTGCAACTCCACCTAATCAGTTTTGCCAGTACTAATATCATGCTAGTCTTTTCCAATGTTTCAGAAGTAAGGCTCATTTCCAATGTAAAGCACAGGAATCTTGTTAGTTTGGTGGGATATTGTGAAGAACCTGGTAAGCTTTTTTTAATGAAGAACTGATATAATGGAGTATATATAAGATGCATAGTGAAATTTTTCAATAAAAGATATTGAAAGAGCAGGATTGCTCATGATAATATATGGCTGTATTATTATCCCTTAATCAGGAGATGGGGTCCAATTGCTGATTTATGAGTATGTGCCTAATGGTTCTCTGCTCGAGTACATGATGGCAAAAAAAGGGAAGAGCTTGACTTGGAGGCAAAGAGTAAACATAGCAATAGGAGCAGCTAAAGGTACACTTACATTTTCTCCCTCCCCTTTTATTCTCTAACCGAGACACTTGTTCATTATTAACAAACAAGAAATTGTCCGATATTGAAATTTTTGATGTTATAGGTATAGCTTATTTGCACGAAGGGGTGAAACCAACTATAATTCACCGTGACATCAAACCAAGCAACATCCTTATAGGAGAAAGGTTTGAGGCTAAAGTATCAGATTTTGGGTTGATAAAATCAGGACCAACTGGCGATCAATCACATGTTAGCAGCCAAATAAAAGGAACGCCAGGATATCTTGATCCTAATTATTGTTCAACCTTTCACTTAACAACTTTCAGTGACGTTTATAGTTTTGGTGTCATGCTTCTCCAACTTATTTCTTCTAGGCCAGCCGTTGATAGTACAAAAGCTCAAAATATTTCTCATATTATTGACTGGGTAAGTCATTAATCCTTTATGCTGTGTACAAAAGCCGTTGATTATGTCAATACAATGACTTTGTTTAATGTAGGCAAGACCTAGCATAGAGAAGGGTAAAATTGAAGAAATTATAGATGTCAATTTACTGTGTGAGCCTTGCAATATGAAGATTATGCTGAAGATGGGTCAGCTTGCCCTTAGATGTGGGGCTCAAATACCAAAACATCGTCCAACAATGACTCAATTGTGCCAAGAGCTAGAAGAAGCTCTTCATGTAGCTGATAATTTTATTGAAAAACCACCTTCTAAGAGTTTTGGAAAATCAAGCATCACATATCAGGAATTAAGAAAATCAGAGGCCCTCAAATCTGTAGACAACTATGACTCTTCAGACAGTTTTGTAAGTATAAATGGTGTTAGGTTTCAAAAGTTTCATATTGATATGGATAGTTTATCCTTTCAAAGTGAAGACTTACGATGTCTAGAAAATAATAGTATTAGTATTCAACGAATGTCAACACTTTGAGGGGGATTCAAGAAGACAAGGCTATGCAAAAGTAGAAACTTAAGCTTGTTTGGTTGCCACAAATCAACGAAAGTTGTTTGTAAATAATTGAAAAATTTAGGGATAATATGGTCATTTACATATATCTCGAGGCCCACAAGTTTCTCTCTCCATCTCACACTTATCGTGAGACCCACAAACTTTACTCTCTCATCATTACCCCTACTTTCCATCTCTTACCCTTTCCATTTCTAATTCTTTACTTTCTTTCACACAACCAAACACACTCTAGTAACTATTTCCCCATAATCAAAGCAACAATTTACAGCCATTTTCTTTTCAAAATGTAATCATTTGAACCGCAAGTATTACCCTCACATACACATACACTATTCCCAGACCTATTTTACACATTTAATAAATTAGCAATTAGCATTCAAAAATTTATAGGTGAATATTTTAGGCAAGAGTGACAAAGGATTTTCTGATTATAAGAGTCGGAAAGGATAAAATAAGCATATATTTGTTAAGCATGGAATAAATAGCAGAGCGCATACTTTTTGTCAAAATTAATATATGAAAACGAAGCAGAAAGCATAGTTATATCATAAGTTGCGAGCAGGAAGTGGAAATTGGAATAGCACATATGGTGGAAGAAGAAGAAGGAATATTAGGGTTTGGGGATTTAGGGTTGTGAATTAATTTAGCGTATGGAGAAAAGTCAAAATGAAGAGAGCGCGTAATTGTGGATTAGTGGCGGGAACAAATGAGTGTTAACATAAATGACGGTCAATTAGTCAAAAGACCAAAACGGCTACTCCATACGGTCAATTGATTAATCAAGCGGCAGAGGGAATCTCCTCCACTTCTCTCCGTCATTTGATTCCCGCGCCTTTTGTAATACACATTGTTTCCTTTTTTCAATTCAAAATAATTAGTACTGTCAAAAAAATTGCATATTACTTTTCCTAATACTACCTCGGTCCTAATATAGGACCTAGATGACTTTTTTTTGGAGAAGTTAAGGTTGCAAAATAGTCTATTAAATCATGACATATTTGATATATTTTTAGATTATCCATTAATTTATAAGTAAAATAAACTAGTTTAAAGGAAAAAATTAGGTAAATCAATTATAATTAACTTATTTTGTTTTTTTATGATTTTTCAAAAAAGTCAATTAAGTCTTATATTTAGGACCGGAGAGAGTATTAATTATTCCATCCCTTTTTACCATTCCATATTTTACCCCCATGAAAAAAAATATAGTATTTAGTACAATTGGTGAAGTATAAACAGATTCAAATTGAAAAGTTGGGTATTTGACCAAAAAAAAATTGAAAAGTTGGGTAGGCGAGAGATCTGCACGCTTTTGGGGGAGAAGTTGGTGTTTTTTAAATTAAAATTTAAAACTAAAATTATAAGTCCAGTCAGATGCCAACTGAGCAAAATAAACAGTGTTAGTTGACACATCAAAAAAACTTAACACCGTCAGGTCCTTTTTAAACTTCAGAGACTAATGTTACTAACTGAGAAAACTTGAGGGACCAAAACCTTCTTTTTGAAACTTCAGGGACTAAAACCAAAATGAGATCAAACTATAGAACCAAAAGTTACGTTAATCCAAAAATAAATCATTTCATTAAAATATGTGCTTGAACTTTTGCTGGCAGGCACCACCTGTGCTCAACTTATAACTCGCACGCCGCAAAAGAACCTTTACTTTATACTTTTTCCGGTCCTAAATATAAGACTTAATTGACTTTTTCTAGAAAATCCTTAAAAAAGCAAAATAAGTTAATTATAAATTGATTTACCAAATTGTTTCCCTTAAACTAATTTATTTTACTTATAAACTTGTTATACACCGTTACACCATAATGGGCTTGGGCCTTAACAGAGGCCCAATAAAGAGATAGACGCCCTCAGAGCGTCGAGGATAACATCACCAGCGACAGCTAAGGACCAGTAACAAGGTAGACGCCCTATGGGCGTCGAGGACAATATCACCAACGGCAGTGAAGCGGATTGACTTGGTCGCCCACCTTTTTCGGAGCAGTCGCCCACCTTTTTCGGAGCACGTGCAACGTCTCTTATCCATAACGGCCGCCTATGATTTCGCAACCACTAGGACTGAGCTTCAACTATAAGAAGACCACGAACTCATTCAGAAGACAACAAGCAATTCTCTGCAATCACTTTCTCTCTCTCTTTCTCTGTATTCTTCTCTCTTTGATTATCATTGTACTCTGAGTTAAGTCTTTGCGATCAAGGCATTTACGCCCAAATTTGTAACCACCGTTGCCGGTGACCCCGTTATTTGTACTCAATCATATTATCAATAAAGAGGTTCGATTATTCATTCATATTCAATAGTTCCCCTATATAGTGCATCAACATTTTGGCGCCGACCGTGGGAATGAGAGAGACACCACTAGATACTGTGACTACCACAAAGACGTCGGTCATCGAACAGAGGATTGTTGGAGGTTCAGAAAAGAAGTAGCCTTCCAACTTAAGCACGGTAACTTACAACATCTCCTTAAGAATAATACTACTAACAATGCAGGTAGAGATCAAAGGCAGAACGCCCCAGCTCAACCCCCGCAGGCCGTCCGAACGATTAACACAATCATTGGGGGGTCGGCGATAAGTGAGATGTCTTACTCTGCTGCAAAGCGACATGCGAGGTCTTTGCCAAAAGAATTGGAGTGAGTTAATGGTAATGTGAGTAATGATCAGGTGGTTGAGGGTCCAATAACCTTCAACGACGCTGATATTCAGAACGTCCAGATGCACGACGACACCCTGGTAATATCTTTACTAATAGCTAATTGTTTGACCAAAAGAATATTAGTAGATGCAGGTAGTTCCGTTAATATTATTTATTTGCAAACTGTCAAAGAATTACAATTAGAATCCCAAATAATTAAGGCTCCAACCGTCTTGGTATTTGGAAATGGAACGCCAGATAGGACGATTGGAGAAATATCATTGATGACTTTTGCTGCTGGAATTAATGCTTTAGCCAAGTTTCAGGTAATGGACTGCCCGTCCACTTACAATGCTTTGTTGGGACGTCCTTGGATTCATCAGATGAAGGCAGTCCCTTCGACGTTACACCAATCAATCAAGTTCTCTACACCTTGGGGTGTGAAAGAGATCAAAGGCGATCAGAGGATGGCAAGAGAATGTTACCAAGCAGCATTGAAAGGCTTGGAACAATCTTCTCCATCGGCATAGCAACTACAGGCGTTCATTCCTATGGACAGGGCGACAAAGGAGGAAGACGACAACTTAGAAAAAATAATTTTAGATCCTGAAAACCCTGAAAAGTTTTTGTCCATAGGAATGGACCTTGTTCCTGAGGTAAGAAGGAAACTAATTTCTTTTCTAACAAATAACTTAGATTGTTTTGCTTGGTCCTATGATGAGATGACAGGAATAAGCCCGGACGTCATTGAACACCAATTGAACGTCGACCCCACATTCAAGCCGGTCAGACAGAAAAGACGGAAATTTGCACCAGAGAGGAATAGAATTGTTAATGAGGAAGTTCAGAAATTATTGAAAATTGAGTCTATTCGAGAAGTGAATTACCCTGATTGGTTAGCTAATGTTGTAGTCGTCCCAAAGAAAAATGGTAAGCATAGAGTGTGTATCGACTTCACAGACTTGAACAAAGCTTGTCCAAAGGATTCCTTTCCATTGCCACACATTGACAGCCTAGTAGACGCAACATCAGGACATGAACTGTTAAGTTTTATGGACGCCTTTTCCGGTTACAATCAGATATTGATGCATCCAAACGACCAGGAGAAGACTTCGTTTATCACAGATCGTGGAACTTATTGTTACAAGGTAATGCCTTTTGGTTTGAAAAACGCTGGTGCAACATACCAAAGGTTAGTCAATCGCATGTTCGCCGCCCAACTTGGGAAGACGATGGAAGTTTACATAGACGACATGCTAGTCAAATCTTTGAAAGCGGAAGATCATATTAACCATTTGCAGCAGACGTTCGATCTTCTGAGGAAATATAACATGAAACTCAACCCTGAAAAATGCACTTTTGGGGTGCAATCTGGTAAGTGTTTAGGATATTTGGTGTCAAAGAGAGGGATAGAAGCAAACCCATCACAAATCAAAGCTGTGTTGGACATCCCATCGCCCAAATGTGTGATGGACGTCCAGCGTTTGACGGGCAAGATAGCCGCTCTAACCAGATTTATATCTAAATCTTCTGAAAGGTGCCAACCATTCTTTGATATATTGAAGAAAAATAAGGAGTTTGTATGGAATGACGCCTCTGAAAAGGCACTTCAGGATTTGAAAGAATATCTCACGAGCCCCCCTTTGCTTTCCAAGCCGAGCCCAGGTGAAACCTTATATTTATACTTGTCTGTCGCCTCTAATGCTGTGAGTTCAGTGCTTGTTAGGGAAGAAGATAGGCGACAGAGCCCAGTATATTATGTTAGCAGAGCTTTGTTAGATACAGAGACGCGATATTCAATGATGGAAAAACTTGCTTTGGCTCTAGTAGCGTCTTCCAAGAAGTTGAGGTCGTATTTTCAGTGCCACCCAATTGTGGTCGTCACCACCTACCCTTTGCGGAACGTCCTCCACAAGCCCGACTTGTCTGGAAGATTGGTGAAATGGGCAATTGAGCTGAGCGAATTTGACATCTCTTATGCCCCAAGAACAGTTATCAAATCACAAATCTTAGCCGACTTTTTGGCGGAATTTAGCCCCAACCTCCAGGTAACAGCTAACAATGAATCTTTCTCTGTTAAGAAACAGGTGAACTTGTCGCCCTGGACCCTCCATGTAGACGGGTCTTCCAATGTGAAAGGAAGTGGGCTAGATATCGCGCTTGAAACCCCCGACGGTGAACAAATTGTCCAGGCGATAAGATGTGGTTTCAAGGCGACGAATAATGAAGCTGAATATGAAGCTCTCATAGCTGGACTCAAGTTAGCATCAGAGTTGGGCGCAAAAGTTCTGGAAGTGAAAAGTGATTCACAGTTAGTTTCGAAACAAATCAATGGTTCTTATCAGGCAAAAGACCAAAGAATGAAGAAATATCTAGATGTAGTGTCTGATTTGACCTCGAGGTTTGACGCTATGAAGATCACCCAAATAGGTAGAGAAGACAATCGGAAGGCCGACGCCCTTGCCAACATTGGATCCTCCTTAGAAGTTGTGGAGACAAAACAAATCCCATTGTTTTATTTGAAGACACCGGCGATCGAGGTAAATAACCAGATTGTATTGAATAATAGTTTGACGTGGGATTGGCGATCCCCTCTGCTTTCATATTTGTTGCAGGGTAAATTACCTTCAGATAAGAATGAAGCGCGACGAATAGTTGTTAGAGCTGCCAGATTCACTACTATAGGCGATGATCTTTATAGACGTACTTTCACTGGTGGACCTTTGCTGAAATGTGTATCTCCGTCTGAGGCAAATTATGTGTTAAGAGAAATTCATGAAGGTGAATGTGGAGACCATAGCGGAAGTCGATCACTGATAAGAAAGGTGACCAGAGCAGGTTATTTTTGGCCAACTTTGCAAAAAGATGCTGTAAGTTTGGTGACTAAGTGTGAACGCTGCCAAAAATTTTGCACCGTGGCAAGACAACCCCCTGAACAGTTGCATTTAATAGTGCCTTCGTAGCCTTTCCTTAAGTGGGGAATGGATATTGTAGGCAAGTTTACTCCAGCACCTGGACGACTAGTTTTCTTATTGGTCGCCACAGATTACTTCACCAAATGGGTAGAGGCCGTCGCCCTAAGCCAGGTACAAGAACCCCAGGTAATTGATTTTGTTTGGAAAAATATAGTATGTAGATTTGGTCTGCCCCAGGAAATTGTATGTGATAATGGATCTCAATTTATAGGAAGAAAATTTAGAAAATTTTGTGATAAGTGGCATATTAAACTTAAGTTTTTCACCCCTAGAAATCCACAATCGAACGGGCAGGCTGAAGCTAGTAACAAAACCATAGTGACATCTTTGAAAAAGAGGCTAGATAAAGCTAAAGGTAGGTGGGCTGAAGAGCTGCCCGCCGTCTTATGGGCGTACCGAACGACGTCTAGGACGTCGACTGGTGAAGCGCCTTTCTCTCTAGTTTATGGATCTGAAGCTATGATACCAGTAGAGGTAGGAATGCCATCTTTAAGAAGACAGTGGACTAGAGAAGAATCTAACAATGAACACTTAGCCCAAGATTTAGATTTGTTAGATGAACGTAGGGAACAAGCTCTTATTAGAGTCGCCGCCTATCAGCAAAGGGCGACAAAATTTTGGAACAAAGGTGTTAAGGAGCGCCATTTCCAAGTAGGAGATTGGGTTCTTCGAAAAATTTTTCCTAATACACCTGAGCATAAAGATGGAAAGTTAAATGCTTCATATGAAGGCCCCTATAAAGTGGTAGAAATCACTGGTCCTGGAGCTTATAAGTTGGTCGACGTCCATGGTAAAGACGTCCCAAGGAGTTGGAACGCCATCCATCTAAAAAGGTATTATTTCTAAGTTATTTGATTATTTGATTTAAAGAACGATGATACTGACACGATTATTTGAGAAAGAATGCAAATGATGAGAAACGCCTGTAGGCGACGAGCCCAGCTAAAAGACCTAGTGTCTGATGATTTGTTCAGCTGTGGTCGTGATAATCTGATGCAATTTAACAATATCTTTTGAGATGTTTTGTTGTGAGATATCATTTCCCAGATAATGTGATGAATTGACACTAAAAGAACATGGTGATAAGACGACGTCGTGGCGGCACGATGACATGACGCCCTGAGAGGCTGATAAGAAGTTGATTTGAAAAAGGTATATATTACCCGAATTATTTGGAGTGTTTCTCAATTGATTGATTGATAGTCGGCGTTAGACTAATGTTTGATAATTCCTTGGCAGGGTCGCTAACGTTTGATTAAGGTACGAGTGACCATGTTTTGAATTGATATTTGATGAATATAATTTAAGAGATTCCTTTGTTAATGGATTCTTTTTGTCTTGGTAGGTTATTACCCATACCCGTTGCAGGTATGGATGTTTAACGGAGGAAATAATAATGTTATGACGAGAAATAAATGAAGTGATGCAAAGAATACTAAGTGCGAAGATAAAAGACAAGGTTTGCATTATGTTAAAGGAATAGTGCAAATTATACACAATGAAAATAAAGAAAGTTTCCAAAAGAAAAAGATTTTTAGGCGTCGCCGCCACCATGCTCTTTGCCAGTTTGGTCGCCGCCACTTTGAACGCCCTCATCTTGGTTGACGCCCTGAGCCCTCATCTCGTTGATCGTCCGATTATCCTCTTGAGAAGGATTGGACTCGGACTCTTCTTCAGGAAAAAGCTGATAGTAGTCGTCAATGACGTCGTCAGGCTTCCAGTTTACATGCTCGCCGCTCTTGTATTCTTTCATGAGTTCCATCCGAGCACGAGCATCAACTTCCAAGATATGAGTCTCATAGTTTTCAGCCATTTGACGCATATCTTGTTCCTGCTGGCGATAGGCAGCTTCCCATTTATCTTTGGCACACCAGAGAGCTTTCATCTCTTCATCTTTAGCCGACGACTCAGCTCTGGCCTGGTTGATGTAATCCTTAAGATTCTCTACATCCTTGAAGTGCTCAGCCTTTAACTTTTCTATGGTGGCTTTTAGCTCTTCTTGTTTGGCGTCAGAGCGTTTCATTATCTCCTCAGCCTTCCTCCTATCTTCATGAGCTTGTTTTTTAAAGGCGAGGGCCGACTTTAAATCGGCTACCAATTGCTCTCTGTCAGCTAAAGCGGCGTCCCTCTGGGCAACGAGCGTCGCCTTATCATCGTTGTTCTCCTCAGCATGGTGGAGAAGGACTTGTAAGGACTGAAAATATAAGGGACGAGCATAGTTAGAGACGCCTAGCATTAAAAAGATAGAATATACTTAATAAAAAGTTAAGTGATATTACCTTCATTTGGTGGCGAACGACCTTCTTGAAAGCCTCTTTCCTCCCAAGAGATTCTATGGCAGCCTTGTCGTACTCAAATTCCAGCTTATTCAATTCAGAGTAGACGTCCTCCCATCCTTCTTTATTCCTGACAGATGAGTTGGGAGGAAAAGATAGAGTAACTTCGCCAGAGTCTTCTTTGCCGCCCTTGACCTTGGCAGATTTTGAGGACTTAGAAGTCCTAGACTTTTTGGCAACAGGCTCTTTGACGGGCACCTCTGCAGGCCTCTTTCCCAGTGCGACGACTTCCTTGTTCGCAGGAGATACAGGCATCTTATTTTTTGGTTGAGGAGAGGGAGCTGTAACAGATTCAGGATTTGGGGGAGGGGCGCCACGGGGGTCGTGTCCTTCTTTTCTTGCCTCAGCATCATACTCCCCCCTTTTGGCTTTGAGCTTCTCCAGCCGCTCAGCCCTGGCTCTAAGAAGAGCTTCTTTGTTTATTTTCTGCTCAGACGCCTTGGGAATGATCTTCTTTCCTGATTGACAGAACGAAGAAAGAGTAAGATGACTAAGGTAAAAACATTTGAATTAAGCAAACAGAGTATAAGCGTCAAGAGACCTACTTTCCATCATGACTTTGAAATTCCGCTGGTTTGATGGAATCTGGAGGATTTGCTTGATTTTCTTTTTGGTGTCGCTATTGGAGCACGGAGAGATCCTCAACTCGTACGCACCTACAAAAAATGTAAAACATTATAAATCAGATAAACAAGTGCAATGAGAAAAACATTATTGAGACGACGACTTACTTAAACGACGCCACATTGGAGACACATAATCTTCCTGGGCGACAGATTGGAAGGGTACCATTACAAATCTTGCATCTCATTGACGATCATTGGGCAATGACCCATGCGTCCAAGTTGGGAGCCCTTCCTTGGCTTGGATGAAAGAGTAGACGCCCATCCTAATTTCTTGGAGTTTATAGGAGCCGAATAGATCAAACATATCTAAGTCGACTCCTATCTCATGGTACATTAACTCCGCCATGGCGATGAGACGCCAGGCGTGAGGGGAAAGTTGAGAGGGAGAAATTTCATAGAAAGCACATAATTCTAAGGCTATGTTAGGCAAAGGAAAGGGATTGACATAGCGAAAACTTTCAAAACTTAAAGAAATGGTATCGCTAGACCAGGAATCAAGAGCTTCCCCGACTTCAGGCAACCTAAAGGGTACCCTAGGGTCAAAATAATAAAGTGATGGCATCTTCGAAATTTCTAAGACCCTAAGGTGAGTTTCTTTGACGTCATTAAGGATGTTGGCCCTAGACGTCGGTAAGCTCCCAGTTTTGCAAGCATACGGGGCATTTTTGATTTGGGGGTTAGATTTCCTCCCAGAACTAGTTGAGGGCGATGAACCAGCATCAACCCATTCTTGATATCGACTATCATAAATCTTTAAATATTTACCAGATGAAGCAGATTTTCTACTACGTAATGGTTTTTTCCCTTCGGAAGGATCTACAGAAGGAATGATATCTAGGCGATTGCTATCAGGAATTTCTGTTTCTAAATCTATTACATTATCTGGGTTCCTAGAAGACGAAGAGGCGCTAGAATGGGAATTTTCAGAAATATAAACTTGTCCAGAAACAGTTTTTTCAGAATCAGAAGGCGATGACATAACTACGAATTTACTCATGATAATAGTAAAAAGATAAGATCTTTCGTAAGAAGATACCTTCGCAGAAAGTAGGATGACGCGTTGATGTAAGCAATGAACGAAGTTTTGATTTTTTCGAAGTGTTGGAGGAATGGAGAAGAAGAACGTCTGCGAAGTGAAATAGGAAAATGAACAGTCGAAATGGAGTATATGTGAACCGTTTGACGTCGTTAAGTTACGGTGTTATTTTAGCAAAACCATCCAGGTCGTTGGTTTAAGAGGGAAAATATAAGCGAAGATCTGAGCCGTTAGACGTGGGATAACCGCTACTTCCCAATACTTTATGACATCAGCATTGAGAAGTGGGGGACTAATGTTATACACCGTTACACCATAATGGGCTTGGGCCTTAACAGAGGCCCAATAAAGAGATAGACGCCCTCAGAGCGTCGAGGATAACATCACCAGTGTAACATAGTGTTACTAATTCCCTATTTAACCTGTGACATCTCTTTTAGTTCAATAATATCTTTACTAACTATGATAGAAAAAGGAATTTCAATAATATCAATCTCTATCATAGTTAGAAAAAGAATATCCTAATGATTAAAATATTATCCATGATAGAAAAGAATAAATTAATACAACACAGCTGCTATCATGGATAATTTATTGCTAACCATGTTAGAAAGGATTTGTCTAACATGGTTAATAAACAGAACTAATTATATTAACAATAAATAAATATATATACATGCGGAAATGAATGCAGGCCTATACAAATTGGCAATATACAATTCCAATTAAACTATACAACTCTACTACCTAATTCCCTTTTCTGATTCTTGCACCTGTTCATGAATACCTGCAAAAATGTCAGTAATCGTGGGATGAGACAATTTGTCCCAGTAATCACCGCTTAACTCACTATAACAGTGAGATGTGCGGTAGCGAGGGCGTCTAAAGGGTACCACATTTAAAAAAAACAATAGTAATATATATATATCCAGATCTTCTTTCATTCCTTACTCAAGTCCGACAATCACCTTCAAAACAAATCAATTCAACATCTCCATACTCCAACCAACTAATACTACTACAACAACTCTCACACTCACCTAGAGATGCATTGTGCCACCACGGTGCATTCAAGTATCTATTCTTCACTATATGATTTGACACTGTGTCCCTCTCCATAATGAGGGGACAATTTCCCTCTCTGGCAATCTCCAGAGAGGGAACCCCAATTCTGTTTTCCATTACAGAACGGGAACGGTTGGACTCTTCAATGCCAAACAACCGTAGGGGCGGTTGGGCTCTTCAATGCCAAACAACCGTAGGTCACTTCTCTCAATAAGTAGACCTATGAACCCCGATCCAATCAATTCGAAAAGGATCCTCAGTACAAATAACTGTCGATTGGCCTATCGACAGTTATCATCGCGCGATGGTACACAAAATTCAGTGTCATGCAATGCTCACATATTCCTGTTAATATCTCATCCACAACATTTCATATCTCAATCACAAATATCCTTGAATATCTCAATTTCATTCACTATCTCCTTCACAACAACTCAACTTTTTCCCACAACCTACTATCACTATCCTTGATAGCATCTATATAAATCCCTCAAACAACTATCTTAACACTATAATCATAAACCTTTCACACCATTCCAATTCGATAACCACCACCAAACAAGATAATAGATATACAGAGTTTCAAATTTCTTTATATGAAAATAATCGTGTTTGAAAGGCACCCGATAGCCTATTTTGTATAAAAATACCTTTTAAAGATAATATATATATATATATATAGAGGGTGAGAAGGGATTTTACAAAATCCCTAACTAACGTCACCCTCAATGTTATAGCAAGGTTAAGTGTGATTACCTGTCGCCCAGCAATTTACACGATTTCTCATCCTTTCTTTATGCCACAAAAGCCATATCGCAATCAATCCTATAATGTAGTACAGAATGATAAATTAGTATCATTCTACTTCATGTTTAACGTCTCTCTCGTATCCACATTACTACCCAGTTTCCCCTTCTTAATTCCAATTATCTTATTTATTCAAATCCTCATTGATTAACTAGGTAAGAGTCTAATATTTTCTGATGATGTATAGAAATCTTGTAACATCACAATAAAGCATATACATTCAGTCATTAATCAATAATTAAATCTTCCTTCATCAAAGAACAGCCAACCAAAGCCAATAACAAAATCTGAAACTTCAATAGTCATCACGCTCCATTAGATTCTCATATAAGCATACAAGCATTCAACAAATAAATCAGCTTTATATTCTTTTATCACCATAAGAATGTGTCTAAATCTTTTATTCATGCGTCCAGTCCAAACAAAAACTTCTCAAACCAACATCCAAACCTACAAACATATATAATCTCACATATGCAAGCAATCAAGCAATTTCAGCAAGTTCAAACAACAATTAATACTTCCAAACATCCTTTCGAATCCGACGCAAAAGACGAAATGTGAAAACCAGATTTGAACTTATAAAAGCCGTCACAATCAACAAGAAAACAAAATAAAGCCAATAATAACTAAATTTCTTAACTTCAGCTAGCACCAATCAAAAACACATCTTATTTCACTTTCTTCAACCATAAACCAAATAAATCCCATTCTGCACATGAAAATCCAAATAAGCATAGCACATGATAATTTTTGGCAACCTAAATCACTTTTAAAACACATAAATCATAGTACCACATCAAACACCCAAATGGTCTTATTAGGAAGAAACAGGGAGAAATAAGTTCAAACCAAATGTGTAACACCACAATTTCACTAATGTGTTTTGTAACTTAATTAGATAATTTCTCATGTTCAGTTTTCAATACTATAATCCACAAGAAAATGCCAAGACACAAATGTGCAGCACTAGCCTTTTAAGTATAACCCTAGAAATCAAAGTTTTACTAACCATTCCTCATTAAAGTCAACATAAAGCAACCATTTCCTTGTAAAACAAACACCACAAGCTACACCCTTCATACCACTCTAAATGACATCATATAGCATATTCTTCTTTCTCTCCCTCAAAATCGAACACACACCATCTTTTACTTATATTCAATTATTATTTCATTCATTCATTTATATTACAAACATCCAAATCCAGAAAAAATCAAATAAGAGACAAAACAGAGTTTGATTCCCTTTAAGATCAGAAATGCAAAACTGATCAACCAGAAGACAATTATTATCATTTCTTTACATTACTTTCCAGCTAAGTTTAAGGAGAAATATGCAAGCACATATCAAGAGCCACAACAGAAAAATCAACCCTTTAAACCATTCATTTTCTATGACTTAGAACAGAATTTATTCATGTAATAGTTCACAAAATCAGCATCATAATCATCACCAAATGTTAAGTTCCATGAGACTATATTCATGCAAAACAACCCCTCCCTAACTTCTCAAAATACTGCAACCATATCAGTCCAAGTTTTAGAAAAATTACTATAGCTTATGTAGTGAACCAAATCAGATTTTAACCTTCCCATAACACCATTTAGTTTATTATGGTTTCATTATTTCTTATTTCATTCGGTCAAGGCAGCAAGAAGTGACAATATTTTCCAAATCAATAGGTACACTATCAATACATCATCCTATTACACAAAGCATAAACCAACCAAAAACAGATTTTTATTCAAACAATTAAATTCATTCCTTCCAAATTCTAATCTGTCATATCAGTGGAAAATGGTTAGAAAAACTTTTAGTTGTGCATGCATCAACACCACCACAGCCCAAAACCTTAATTAACATATGCATCCTCACTATTTGCAGCACCAATACACATGTAAGATTCACAAAATCAGAACCCATTCAACCAGCAGCAAACAAAAGAAAAATGCTCAGTCAAAATCAACAAGAATTCAAGCAACCAACAAATATTTACTAACTTCAACTTAGGTAAGCTTTTCACAACAATGAATTCGAAGTTTTTGTACCCCAATCCTATATTTGAATCAGCCCTCTCACTCAACTATAACTAGCAGAAATTCTAGGAATGAAGAACAAACCCTCACCAAGCTTATCTTGTTTACTTTGGAGGTTTTGCTGCAAATTTTCGAAGCTCCATTCCTCCCCCTTAGTTGCTGGCCGAATAGAAACAGAAAAAAAAAAGAAACAAAGAAGAGTAAAAATCACTTCTTCCATTCCAACTTCATAAGAAAAACTTCCCATGTTAAACTCGCAACTCATAAATGAGTTCGGTTTAAACTATTTTTCCCAAACCCAAATCAGATTTTCCCCAAATCGGATGAACCCCAAAACCTTCCCAAAATACACGAAATTTATATGTGAAGATTAAGAACACTTACCTAAACTAAATTGTGGATTTACATAAAAGATTCTCGCCAAAAGATGCTGGAAATCGTCGGAACCTTGAGCTGGACAATAGAAGAGAAAAGAAGAACGAAAAGGAAGAGAAGAGAGAATGTTTTTTTTTATGTGTATGTGAGGAATGAGAGAGGGAGGCCGAGAGTTTATCTAATTGGGGGTGGGTGTTGTTGTTTTTTTTTTTTATTTCCTTTTCTAATTACCTACCCCACATATAAATATGTGATCCACAAATTTTCAAATGTTTTTGTCATCATTTTTTTTTATATTTTAGCCAACTTCTTCACTAATTTTAATCCCTCCATTTTCTTTAGGCAAAAGATTTTCAAGAATACAGATAAAATATCCTTGCTCTAAATTAAATTATAGAACTTTTATAATTAAATTTTTGGGATGTTACAACCAGCGACAGCTAAGGACCAGTAACAAGGTAGACGCGCTATGGGCGTCGAGGACAATATCACCAACGGCAGTGAAGCGGATTGACTTGGTCCCACCTTTTTCGGAGCAGTCGCCCACCTTTTTCGGAGCACGTGCAACGTCTCTTATCCATAACGGCCGCCTATGATTTCGCAACCACTAGGACTGAGCTTCAACTATAAGAAGGCCACGAACTCATTCAGAAGACAACAAGCAATTCTCTGCAATCACTTTCTCTCTCTCTTTCTCTGTATTCTTCTCTCTTTGATTATCATTGTACTCTGAGTTAAGTCTTTGCGATCAAGGCATTTACGCCCAAATTTGTAACCACCGTTGCCGGTGACCCCGTTATTTGTACTCAATCATATTATCAATAAAGAGGTTCGATTATTCATTCATATTCAATAGTTCCCCTATATAGTGCATCAACAAAACTAATTGGATAATCTAAAAATATATCAAATATTTCGTTATTTAATAACCTATTTCGCAACCTTAATTTCAAAAAAAAAGTCAATTAGATCCTATATTTAGGACATGAGGTAGTATATAAAATTTGCACCCCATGAAGTATCTCTATTCTGATCAAACTGTAACATGCAACAGTACCAAAAAGTCTAAAGTCTAGCAAAATTGGCGGCTTCGGCTGAAGCATTGAGTGCATATCTCGTTACAAAATTAACTGCCAGTGTCTTCTAAAAGCATCTTGGCATTTTCGCTGTGTGTCACGAGGCTTGCATACACTTTGATTGAAGCGTTTGAAAACTCAGCTAATGACCTTAAAACGCAACAGAACTCACTCTGAAAAGCCTTTAAAGTGATATGCTGTGTCTCTAGCACACTAGCTCGGTGCTTTGCCTTCCCTTCATCTAGCTTCTTCCTATATATATCCAGAAGTTCTTTTTGCTTTGACAAATATTGAATTGGAGTACGCACAGTTTGTTCTGGTCCAAGAATTTTGCACTCCTCCCTTTGAAAAGCAATGCTCCTTCTATCAACTTCATTGGCAAGTTCATCAACCTTCCTCTTTTGTCTCAGCTCCTTCCCTTGTTGAATCCAGAGAGACTGTAGCTCTTTGCCAAAGCTTTTTATTGCATAGGCCACTTTCCTATCAGGCATTTTCTCCAGCCAAGCCAACCAGTCATGAAAGATTACAATTATAGGTGGCTTATTTATCTTATGAGGCAGAGATGAGTATATTCCCCAAGGGTAAATTTCAAGAACTTCACTGATTGTGAACTTAGATAGCCATCCATGAAGAGCCTCAACATATGCCTTCTCTGCAGAAACAATGGCAGCAAAGCAAGTACGCCAGTTTTGAAGCTCTGCCTCCAGAGCAATTGTGGCTAAACGATGCGAGCCATTGCAAAAATTTCCATATGCAGGACAGGTAAAGAGTCTCACTTGATTCAAGATTTGGTATTGGGTTTCATGTGATTCAAACATCACCTTCCAGTGACTCATAAGGCTGCATAGGTCAAGGAAATGGAGTTATGGCAGTTGAAATTTTAGGACTCTCAAGATTTTGTGTAAAAATTTAGACTTACCCATTTAGCAACTCGACAAATTGTGGCAACAATTCTTCATTTTTCAGTTTTAGGATTCTCTTTGAAATCGATTCAGCAGTTTGAACAGAAACCAGTAGCCTGGTATGTAATTCTACTACATCAGCAGTACATTTATCCCCGAAATTGATGTCATCTTTTCTAGATTTTTTCTTTCTAAAACGAGAGCACTTGCGCTCAAATATTTTACATATTTCTGCTCCAGCCTGAACATAGAATGGAGAGGGTCAAACAACAATACTTAACATCAAGTTATTTTCTTTTGAGAAGCATAATTTACATTTCATCCAAACTGAAGATAAATGGCTTCCACCCTTTTAGCTACTGTTAGTACAGATACCTCTTGTAATTAGATACTAAAATGGTCAAACATTTCTGTCCATGGTTACTGTGGTTTGTTTCATTTCAAAATACCATTTGACTTTCTTTAAGTGGATCATCCTGACATACAAATAAAGTGGATCATAACCAGTATATTGATATGTTTCAACTGCATACGCGCCTAACTGTTGATTAACTATTACTATGCACATCATATCGACATGAAGACATCAAACAACCAACGCGGTGCTTTTATAATTTGGTATAATATTAGTCTTCCATGCACAGGTACTAAGGAATAGAAGACTTTCAAAAAGAAATTGAAGAGAATAAAAAGTCCAATTCCAATTTTTGCATATTCTACTAACCTTAACCTCCTCATAGAGTTTCTTCTCCCAAGCATACAGCCTTTCTATAGTGGATGAGTGACTACCAGATCCCATTCCTCCACATTCATCGTAGGAATTGACACTAAGTTCAGTCCATGAGGAAGAACTTTCCGAACTTGAGAATAGCAGACTCTTACTGGAGGAAGAATGCAATGAATTGGATCGGTTCCATGTCATTGACCGGATCAGTTTCTTCGAGCTCTCTGCATCGATTCCAAAACTACATTTTTATAAACTTTTCATCTTTGAAATAAATAAACTAGCAAGTAAAGAGCAAGATATATATATACAACAATGGTCAAGCTTATTAATGCGTGATCAAATAACAGTGCAACATTTTTTTAAAACGTAAACAATCATATAAACGGAAATTTTACCACACTAAAATTTACAGGAGGATGAGAGAAAAGTTGCTTGCTTTCCCTCTTCACAGCTATTCAATCAACCCAATCATGTAAATGCAGAACACTTAAATATAACTCACCCTTGATATCGTCCAGCCCAGATAAGAAAGGGACCTTATTGGCCTCAAGCATCCTTGAAATAGTCTTACCAGAGTTGCAAGCTTTGATAAAATAGTCTTCTACATCCTTCAATGCTTCCAACAGCTCCCTCCCATCTTTTTCCTCATTAATCCGCCTCAAACTATCATTCACACATGGTTCCAATTTGGAATCATCCCTGCTGCTTCTAGTATCCTTAATCTCATCCACATCACTTGTTCCACTTCCCACCCTTACTCTATCATCTTCATATGTTTTCTGAGTCAACCCTCCCACGTCAAACAAATTGAAAAAATCCCACTGATAACTCCTCCTTGGGGAAGCCAAAGGTGCACTCACATCACCATAAAAATGCTCACAGAAGGGTTCCTCTTCATCTTCATCACTGAACTCCTCTTCTTTAGATTCTTTACCTTCTGGGGTTTCTCCTTGGTGGGGTCCAGGTGGTTCATGTTGTTCAGAGGTAAGTGTGGAAGGGTATGTTATGAGTAATGGAGAGGAAGGAGAAGAGTGTCTAGCTACAAACAACCTTAAGGCCAATGCGAGAGAATAGAGAGATTGATTGTACTTAGAGTATGCCTCTGCGAATGCATACCTACGCTCTAAGGCCAATTTGATGAGGCATTTCCTTTCCCTACAGAAGGACACTACATCGTCTTCTTTGATCACCTTCTTTGAGCTCCCACAACCCATTCTCTTCCAAAGAAACCTTAAGATTGCTAGTGAGCTCAATGTAGTGACTAGTGACTAGTAAGCAGTAATCTTTTTGTTTTTTGCAGGAGCTGAATGTGCAGCCCACTAGACTGACTGCGACGTTTAGCGAAAGAGCAGAAGAAAACAAAAGGATAGAGAGGAAAGGGCCAGGGAAAAGTGGAAGTGGTGTTAATAACAGAGTAATTATAATATATGGAACTTGTTGCCTATTATTCCTCTGCCCAATGCAGTAATGCACTGTTCAGGGGAACGATGACAAACCAAAGAGTCAGTTTTTTTTTTTCTTTTCAAATATAGGAGTAGTATTATTAGTTATTACTACCGAGGATGAATGGTCAAAAAGAAGGGAGCGCAAAATACTAGAAGCATTCGCTGGAATGAACAATGGAGCGAGCACCTTTGCGCGCCATTTTGGGGCATTATTGACATAAATAAATGAAACAGCATCTTTGCCCAATCCAGTGCTGCTTAATTTATTACTACAATTTGAATTCATTTCTTGGCTTATAAATATATTAAAATTAAAATAGTGAATAACTATTTAGTAATAAACATAACTGTTTGGAAATTGTCATATATCCATCTTCCAAATTATACATATTAAGGAATTAGTTGAAGTAGTACCGTATTTTTGATACCATAAGTAAACAAAATCAATACGAGTAGTAATCATAAGGATATATATTATTTGCAAGACAAATATACAACTTCTAAAATAGTTACGTTTATTTCCAACTCATATGAAGGTATATACCCAAAAATTTATTTCCAATACACATGTAGGTAGTTCAAAGAAACACCTTCGTGAGTGTTGGAAGTAAACATACTTTTAATTCTCATATTCAGCTTGCAAATAACAAGCTTTATAAATATATTTTTCCCTTAAACATTGTTTTTGTAATGAACTTATGAATATAATTATACAAGTGAATCTTTATAACTCTACGTTTTTAAAATTCTTTTTCTTATAACCTTTTTATGAATGACTTGTGGAGGTTTCTTGTGATTATTTATTATTATATTTATCTTTATTTCTGTTTAATCATGACTATATATTTTAATGTGTGGAGGGTGGAGACCTATATACATGCTAAATATGAGAAATTTTGTACCAAAAAGAAATATGTGAATGAGAAATGTTTTATTACTCCTCTTATGTCATCATATATTATCTTCTTTTTATCTTTTTTCTTCTAATGTTCACAATTTTTCTTCATATTCTAATAACAGTTTTTTTTTTATTCATTTGATGTGTTGTAAACATTCTAATTTCTAAATCTCTACAAGTGTTTCGAAAAGTCCCATATTATCATAGAATTGGCACATGCTTTCTTTAAAAAAAACGACAAGGGCAATCGAGTCTTTTAATCCTCTAGATTTTACAGCTATTTTGCATACTTAAAAGAAAAATAATAAGATTCCAGTAAAACTATATCTTTAATTTCATTTGTCATCTAGAAACCTTAAGTAAGAATTTTAAAAAAAAAAACAAACTATGGTCTCATGATAATTTCTAGAGTTCCTTCCTTGGTCCTTAGACGTATGCCAGAGGGCCATCTATGTCTATGTCCAGACCGGAGTCGTCTTCCTCTGCTTTGTCTCTCGTCTCGTCTGCGAATATTCGTATCGTAAAACAAGCCACAGCTCTGTGATCATTTCCTCAAGCACCGAATCTGCCTGATATATGAACATTATTCAATTCCAATTGCCCTCATCTCGCCCTATATTCTTGGACGTTAGATTTCGCATGTACAAACCCTAGTTTTTCCCAACTACATCGTCCTACCTCTAACATTAGCCACAATTCCATCACTTTCCCTCATGGAGGTGCCCCTACCTCCTCCGCCATCTTCCGGCGACGACGGGGACATGGACGACGGCTTTAACGGCAACATACAATACTTGCTCAACATATCAGCGATCGGAGCCATTTGTTGCCTGTTGATTTTCATCTTCGTGAAGCTTCGCAGCGACCACCGTCGAATGCCTGGGCCCGCCGCTCTGGCCAACAAGCTTCTCGCCGTGTGGCACGGCACTGGCCGTGAAATTGCTCGCCATTGTGGGGCCGATGCTGCGCAATTTCTCTTGATTGAAGGAGGTAGTTGCGCTGTTCTTTTGTCAATTGCTGGTTTTGCTGTGCTCTTGATTTTGCCTCTTAATATTTATGCTGGTACTGCTTTGTTGGATGACCAATTTTCCAAGACTACTGTTATTCACATTGAGAAAGGTTCCATTTTGCTGTGGGTGCATTTTCTTTTTGCGGTGGTGGTTGTTGTTTTGGTTCATTTTGGTATTTCTGCTATGCAAGAGAGGTTGAGGATTACTAGGTTTAGGGATGGATATGGAAATCCGAGTGAGCCTACTGCGAATTCCACTGCGATATTCACTATAATGGTGCAGGGTTTGCCCAAGAATTTGGGGGACGATAGAGCTGCGTTGCGGGAGTATTTTCAATATAGGTATCCTGGGAAGGTTTATAAGGTGATTGTGCCGATGGACTTGCGTGCTTTGGATGATTTGGCGGCAGAGTTGTTGAGAGTTAGGGATGAAATTTCGTGGTTGGTCGCGAGAATGGACTCGCGCCTTTTGCCTGATGATGGTGAAGTTGATGGTAGTGATCGGGATGCGTCTTGGGGATTAGGGAGATGGCTGGTTTACTCTTGGAGACGGTTGCAGGACATATTTTCTGATATTCTGGCTTGGTTTGGGTACACTGATGATGAGAGATTAAGAAAGCTGCAAGAATTAAGGGCTGAATTGGAGACTGAATTAGCTGCCTATAAAGAAGGACGTGCACCTAGTGCTGGAGTTGCCTTTGTTATGTTTAAGGATGTCTATACTGCTAATAAAGCAGTCCAGGATTTTCAAAATGAAAGGAGGAGGCGAACTGGGAAGTTCTTTTCCCTCATTGAATTACGTCTTCAAAGAAACCAGTGGAAAGTAGAGCGTGCTCCATTGGCAACTGACATTTATTGGAGTAATGTGGGAACATCAAAGCTATCGCTGAAGCTGCGGAAAATATTTGTGAATACTTGCTTATTATTGTCGCTCCTATTTTTTAGCTCTCCCCTTGCTGTGATCAGTGCTATTAGTAGCGCTGGGAGGATCATTAATGCTGAAGCTATGGATAATGCACAATCGTGGTTGGCTTGGGTACAAAGCTCTAGCTGGCTTGCAAGTATTATTTTCCAATTCCTGCCCAATGGTATCATATTTGTAAGCATGTATATAGTAATCCCATCAGCACTTTCTTATTTCTCCAAATTTGAGCGCCATCTTACTGTATCTGGAGAACAGAGGGCTGCGCTTGTGAAGATGGTTTGCTTCTTCCTTGTTAATCTCATTGTTTTGAGGGGTCTGGTAGAATCATCCTTGGAGAGTGCCATCCTGAAGATGGGTCGTTGCTATTTGGACGGAGAAGACTGCAAGAGGATTGAGCAGTATATGAGCGCATCTTTCCTATCGAAGTCATGCCTTTCATCTCTTGCATTTCTGATCACAAGCACTTTCTTGGGTATATCTTTTGATCTTTTGGCTCCTATCCCTTGGATCAAAAGGAAAATTAAAGCATTCCGGAAGAATGACATGCTTCAGTTAGTTCCTGAACAAAGTGAAGAATACCCATTAGAGCACCAGGAAATCGATAATCTTCGGAGACCTCTAATTCCACAAGCTACTTATGACACTCCCACATTGAATGCGGATAATATAGAGGGGCAAGATCTTCAGGTCTATCCAATGACTGGAAGCTCACCTGTACCGAAGCAGAAGTTTGATTTTGCACAATATTATGCATTTAATTTGACAATATTTGCTCTTACTCTGATATACTGTTCTTTTGCTCCTATTGTGGTCCCTGTTGGTGCAATTTATTTTGGGTATAGATATGTGGTTGACAAGTACAACTTCTTGTTCATTTATCGTGTTCGTGGTTTTCCTGCTGGCAATGATGGAAGGTTAATGGATACTGTCCTGTGCATTATGCGTTTCTGCGTTGATTTATTCTTGCTAGCGATGCTTCTATTCTTTTCTGTGCAAGGAGACTCTACCAAGCTGCAAGCCATTTTCACACTTGGACTACTGGTCTTGTATAAAATATTGCCTTCCGGCAATGAAAGTCTTCCACCAACTCTCTTGGAGTCCATTCAAACAATTGACAACATTGTGGAGGGGCCAGTTGATTATGAAGTGTTTTCGCAGCCGAGATTTGATTGGGATTGCTACAATGGGTAACTAAAGCTTTAACATGTCTATTCCACTTGTGCAGAGCTTAGCTTAGCATTTCCCCCTTCTCTTATTAAGGGGGTTTGGGAGTGGAGAGTTCACAGGTTGGCTCCAGAAAAAGAACGGAAATAGATTCTATGCTGTGGTTCATATTTTATTCGGTTAGTAGATCTTTGTTCTTTAAAGTATACCTTCATTTTGGTTTTGGTTTCTCAAGGTCCAAACCAATGTTTTCATCCCTCAAGTTTTGTTCCATTGGAAATATTGGTCTCTGTAATATAATGAAAACTTGGACCATTATTTTGCCCATTGAGGATCAGAATTATAGTGAAATTTGAGGGATTAAACCAAAATGAGGGCAAACTTGAGGGATTACAGGTTGTATTAATCTGATTTAATTGTAAACATGTGTATGACATTATATTCTTTATATCTTGTCCATAAGAGTTCTTCATGCTGCATGTCTTTTGATAGTGGGCCCTTGTATCATGACTTTAACCCGTTCTATTTCGATCTGCTGGAGTTTGGGTGGCACATGGCATACGCCTTGCTCAGTCCAGTGACTCACACGACCCATACATAGGACTGAAAGGTTTCAAGGACGATGAAACGTCGGAATTTATACGGACGAAAAATAAAAATGAATTGAAAGCGCAAGAAAAAGGGAGAAGTAGACGATCAACAAGGCCATCTGATCAAATACCATCTCCAAATCACTCTCACCCAAGCACAAAATGCTCTCTTTCCTGCTTATACATGGCCTAAAATCCAATGCCCTGTAGCGCCGATGATCATTAATCTCATCTCATGGAATTCTCTATAAAATATATGTGGCCAGTTTATCAATATAACTACTAACTAAAACCATTACAACGACAGACGAAAATAAATTCAATAGAAAGTTACATGATAATTTTCTCCTCATCTGTGACATAATATAAGAAGAAAGACTATAGTATAATCATGCATAATCAAGCAGTGAAGAGCTACTTCGTAGAATCCGAGCCAGAAAGAAACGAAGTTGGATCGGGTAATATAATTATCTTCATTGTTCTAATATAAGCCTCAAAAGTCTTCCACTCGCCATACCAGAATTCCTTAAGCTCCTTAGGTGCAACAAGCACATATAGGACAGAATCACTTTTATCTGTCACATTTCCTTTTGTGAAGGTTTATTATTCTTTTGGCCTGCCAGTCAGAGGTGGAGTTCTTCCTATGATCCCCTGCCAGAAAGGTTTAGGCTTCACTAGAGTTCACATGGGTGAGTAAATAAACAAATGACTTATAATTAAGAGAACATAAAAGATAACTTCATTATCAGTGGTTCGTAATTAATGAATGGGTATATTTATGACTGCAGAACTCAGATAATGGCTAGGAAGTAGCATGTAATGGGTCGCCACCTGGCAGAACAGGGAACACTATGGCTTGTGTTCAAGTGTTTCTTCATTAGATGATACTCGTTTCATCATTAATCTACTCATAAACGGGAAATCAGACCTTCCAAAGCCAAGATTCCATCCTCCAAGGTCCAAGCAGTGCAAACTGATTGCCTTCTCCATGACTATTCGCTGAAGATAAATAATTGATGCAGAGCACGTTTCCATTATTTGGACAATATTTTTATATATACTTTTACCGTATGACTACATGATGTAATTAGTCTTTGGTCGCCAGTTTTACCTCTCTTGAATGAATTCTTGTCAATGAACTACTCAGTGGACATTGAAAAAGAATGAGAATCACATAATTGAGCTCGTACACACACACACACACACACAAACACATTTCTGTTACTTTTGGTTAAATAATTGACCACCTCCTGTTCAGCTTGCTTTAGATCAGAAGGCAGATGCGAAGGTGGTATGTCTGTTTCGATTTGTTGCGTGTTACTTTTTAAAGAAAATATGGAATGGGCCCAGCGAGTGGTCAAGTAGTGTGGTTGTGTTCACTGAAGTGGCATAATACAGTGGAACAAAGAGGTGACAGAGAGACACTTGAACAAAAGGCTTGATATAGTTCTAATAATCTGGAAGACTTGCAAATAAAGTAATGGAGAGACACGGGAGAAGCTTTAGTGCTGCCATATAAGAATAATTTAGAGAGGACTTATAATAAATGGTAACTGGTCTTTTCTGATAAAATGTCTAATACAATTGAAGTTATTTTCCACTTTATTATTTGTGTGAGAATGCACAAACTCTAGGGTGAAAATAAATACAGTAATTCCTCCGTTCTTAAATAAAAGATTCAGTTTACTTCTTTTTTAAAAAAAAATTGAGGGGGCAAAATTTAATATCAACTATAACCTATATACTTATAAGTTAAATAAACTATTTTATAGAAAATTTTAAAAAAAAAACAATTTATAAGCACTTTATTTAATTTTTAAAGTTTTTCCCAAAAAATGTCAACTACTCCCTCCAGTCCTAATTATAAGTCGCCAACTACCAATTTTTCTTGGTCTTTTTTATAAGTCACTTTATGATTTCCAATGTGCATTAATTATTTTTTCCACATATACTCATATTTAATAGGGGGTAGTAGGAGAGAGTGATAGTTAATAGTTTAGGAAATAAGTGTAATAATTAGGGGTAATATTGGAAAGTACTTGAATTGTCAAACAAATTAAATGTATTTAACCAATTTTATTGGTATGTGAGAAAGTTAGTTAGGTGACTTATAATAAGGACTGGAGGGAGTATAATTTATTCTTAGAATAAGGGCTAAAATGTCAGCTATCTACCCTATATGAATTTCAAAATAGTTACATATTAGTTTCTCCTAACATGGGGTATGACCATATGAGGAGTGACGATGAATGCAAAGGGAATCAACCTCTCCCTATATTCTTTACATGGGTTTTATAGAAAAGCTTGTGCATGTTACTCAAATAAAAATTGAAAGAGGAAAATAGGAAGTCTATTAAATTGAGTTTCTTTTAGATGAAGAAGAAATGAGACAGTTATGATAATTAATGACTACAATAATGTTTAATGGCTTGCAACTAGAATTAAGATTTGAGTGAAAGTAATTCGATTGGAATTCAATTCATTCTTTGTGTATTTACTATTGATTGCTTTGACTTTATATTTTCCAATATGATGGCCTCGGAAACACCTATCCTAGATAACACAATTCCATGTTAAATATGGCATTATATTATATCAAACCCAACCCTTTGCCTTGTCATATTTATTGACATGTTTGTTTTACTATAATATGGTAAAAACGGAAATATACGCAAGTACTCCCTCCGGTTCCTAATGTAAGAGCCCAACATTTGAATGGTTTTGGTCCCTAATGTAAGAGCTCACCCCATATTCTCTCCTCATTTAATGCATTTTTCCTACTTTACCCCTAACTCTCTTTCATATTTATTAATGCTTATGTATTTCTCTCTCTTAAAAGTACCATAATAAATATGGGCAATTTTGGAAAAGAAGCATTAACTCCAGACACCCAACTAATATTCACATGTTTTCTTAAGAAACGTTTTTTTGACGGCTAGCTCTTACATTAGGGACCGGAGGGAGTATATAACAATGTGAAAAGAAACTGTTCAATCATGAATGGAAAAAAAAAAAAAAGAATAGGTGAGGTGCCATGACGCTGTAACATTTTGTTGTTTAGTGAATACTTAATGCGATGAGTGAGTGAGTTAGGTGCCTAATTAGGTGAAGAAGGCATTGTAGGCGGATTCCAGGATCTGAATAATTCACGAGTTAAAACGTGAACAGCTTTTTAAAACAAAGAAAATTTGTGGAGGAAACAGAAACTCGCCTTGCAGAAGTCCAATGCCGGGACATCAAATGTCAAGCAAAATTAATGACTTTCACGGGTGACAGGTCAAATATATAGCTGAATCTGGCTCTCCGGTAACCGCCAGATCCATCTAATGGATGACAATGCTTTCATGTGTTTCCACATTTTGGGGGTTGAAAATGAAAACATAGGAACCAATCATAGTCCCTTTCTCAAAAACTTGTGTTGATGGCATGAACACGCAACCGCACCCTACAAACTCCTCACTTTGCGGCCTTTAAATTTGTGAACTAAACATTAGCATTATACTCTCATAATATAAGTTTCACTTGGGAGAGTGTATATCCTAAAACATAAGCTTTACTTTCTATGTGTTTTAGTATTTTAAGTGTTTTTTCCATTTTTACTCCTTCAATATCACACTCTCTCATCTTTACGTATACATGCTCGGTCTCATCTATTTTCTCTTTTAATCACAATCCACTTGAATATCCTTTTTATAATAGGGGCAATGTTGGGAAAATTTATGGTTTTGACGTGTAATTGTTTTTAATTTTTTAACTACTTTTAACTATTTCTCCCCAATAGAATGAAGTGATTTATTCGAAGTTTATATTATATGGGAACTTTGATTTTTCCCCCCCTAACTGTACGCCATGAAACGTGATCAAGCCTTTTATACTTTCATTTCAAAGTTCATTATTGCAGTAGCCCGGCCTAGCTAAATAATTGAAAGACAAATTCTGCGAGGTCATCTTTCAACTGATTTTTTTTAAGAATTTACAAATTCACATTTATATTTTACAGCTAATAATAAGAAAATACAAACATACGGAAAAAATAAAAATCTTAGTTTTTAGTTTTAACAAGTGATTGCAGTAAAACAATTAACCATTGTCCACACGGACACATGTATTAATTTACATGGCAATAATTTATATAAAATTTTTCAAGTGCTAACAAAAAAATACTAACATATTATTCCTTCAGTTTTATTTTAGCCCACCTTATAGCGTATGTAATTTAATTAGTAGCTTGAAAAAGGATTGGGCAGAATCATATTATCTATTTATTTATTTATTTTTTTTTTTTGATACATTTTATTTATTTGTTCCTTGCGTTTGTCTCTTTTTGACAATGATAAATAGTTAAATACACATATAATGAACGCGTTAATATGCTTGCTTAAACGAAAGAGATGAAGGAGGACGACATATTTGACCAACATGACACTAAAATAAATGAGAAAATGATGATGGATTGAATGAGAGAGCGTCAAAGGTAGCCATCCATAGGCGCAAGTGATAGCTGAGTAGAGTACGACACGTTTTCATGAAATGGAAAAACGACATCGCTTTGTGTGGCGGGGAAATTCAATGACCACGACAGCTGGCTACTTGCGTGGCCATCCATCATTGATCATTCTATGATGACGTCATTTTCCTTCCCCACACCTAACGCCTCCTTTTTTCACTTTTCTTTTTTTCCTGCATTCATACATAACCCCCACTTTAATTTTTTTATGTTTATTTTTGCCAACACTTTTTTGCTTCGTACATTTTTATAATAGCATATGACTTTTTTTTTGAACCGAAACAGTTCTAATATTAACTGGATAGCCCCCACTGTCGTTATTTTCTGTTTAACGAAATTTCCATCTTTTCTCACATTAAAGTGTTTTTGCATAAAAGTGGTGTTTTTAGGGTGAAAAAACGAGTACAACTTTAACCTAATGACCACAACAACTGATTTAGCTAATTTTCTATTAAACGAAATCTCCCTCTTTTCTCACATTAAGTGTTTTTTAGTATAAATGGTACTTTTAGGGGGAAAATGAAGTGTGTACAGTTCTCACCTGATAAGCACAACAGCTGATTTAGCTAATTTTTTTTAAAAAAAATCTTGTGCATATGTTACATAATATCATATTCCAGAAGAATACGGTACTCCTAATTTTCTAAACCCATTATGGACTTCAATGAATAACTTTTTTTTTTTGATACATACTTCAATGAATAACTTTTAATATATGAACAGATGAAGAAAATAAATAAATGGAAAATGGTTTGACTCAAATTGTAAAATTCTGCGCAACATATATAATATGCATAGAAATATAATTTTGGTTACAAATATATTTATTAGGGCAGTTTAAAGAATTCGTTAGGTGGGTCTCTGGCATTCTAGAATTTTTGCAACTAATATGTAAAATATTCTTATGAGATTTCTTTTGGTATTGGACAATGATTTATTTAAAGTAGGCCTTTCCGCCCAAGTACTCCTTTCCAAACGTAAAAACTACAATGTTTTGCTAAAAGGTGCCATCATTTCTAAATATAGAGTACCTATCTTGTTGAAGTAACGATTTTAATAAATACTCCCTCCGTTCCTAAATATAAGAGCACTTTGACTTTTTTGGAGAATCCTAAGAAAGCAAAATAAACAATTTAATCATAACATATTTTAAATATTATTAGATCATATGTAAGTTCATAATTCAAATAAACTAGTTTAGCGAAAAAATTTGGGAAAATCAATTTTTAATCACCATATTTTGCTTTCTTAGGATTCTCCAAAAAAGTCAAAGTGTTCTTATATTTAGGAACGGAGGGAGTACAAGATAATATATTTTTATAGTTTTATCACATCTTTATCCATATCAATCCTCCCAAATAATAATCAATTTTACTATGTAATTTATGGTCATGAAGTAACTTTTAAAGATGGATATTTTAAGTGAATTAACCATTGAAATTTTTTTGAGCTTGTAATTTTTTTTGAGTGAATGAGCATGTTAAGTTTAGAAAACGGAAAATAATTTTTTTAAAAAAGATTATCCGAACACAACTATCTACGTGTTTATTTCAGCCGGATTAGTGTTTATAATTTGCGCGGGGTAGGGTTTATAATTTCCGCGGGATTAAGGAGAACACAAATGACGGGTAGAAAAACGGTGTTAATGCTTGTTTACAAGAGTGAAAAAGTGGCATTGTAGAGCCATACGTTCATGAATGGAGTTGAAATTGAATAAATAAATTTAAAACTGGGACCCACCTTACGTCCATGGATTAGTCGTCCAAAACTTGGACTCTGGCCACAAGGCTGGATTAAATTTAAGCTCCCTCCATTCTCTCTCTCTCTCTCTCTCTCAGCTTCCTAATTTCGTCAACGACGGAGGCCGTACATATTTTGCTGTCACCGCCAATACGCAACCTCACACTTGCCTTTTTGTCTGACACCTGAGCTCAACATTTTCATAATTTTCAGTTCTCAGCACACAACTTCAGCTAATAAATGGCTCCGTCTCTTATTCATAGTTCGCTGTGTACATTATTTTTCCTGGTGTTGAGTTTAGCTTCTCACACGTGCTACGGTTTCCGTACATTCGGATTTGATATCCACCACATGTATTCGGATCCGGTTAGAGGAGTTTTAGGCGTTCAAGACTTGCCGGAAAAAGGAAGTCGCCAGTATTACGTTGCTCTCTCTCATCGTGACCGTTTATTCAGAGGTCGTGGATTGGCCGCCGCTGATCCGACGGTTCTAACGTTTTCTGGCGGCAATGAAACTATGCTTACCTCCCTTGGATAGTACGACTTCTTCAACCTTTACTTCATTTCTTATTTTTCTTTTTAATTAAATTGTTTATGGTCATTTGCATTCTGAATTGCGCTTTAAGCTCTAATAATTTTCAGTACGCATTCTTTATTAGAGTTAATGTTGATATCCTGTTTGGCCAAATAAAATACTTGCTCCTGTCCTAAATATAAAATCTAATTAACTTTTTGAAAAGAAATTAAGGCTGCAAAATAATTATGACATATTTAATATATTTTTAGATTGTTCATTAGTTTATAAGTCAAATAAACTAGTTTAAGGGGAAAAAAATAGGTAAATGAATTTACAAGTGACTTATTTTGTTTGTTTAGGATTTTCCAAAAAAAAGTCAACAAGTTCTTGTGTTTAGAACTAGAGGAAGTAAATTCTGATGACGCTTAAGAAGAATTTATGCCCTGTCTGTCTTTGCAAATTGCAATACTGTCATTATTTGTCTGATTATACATGATCACTTCATGTTTTATTTAATGTCACCGTGTCCTTGTTTCTTTGAGACTCTTCCAGTGTGCGAGGCATATTTAGATTTACAATTACTGTATAATAAAAACGACTGAAAGTAAAATAGTCAAAGACAATGACCTTGTGGAGTACTACAATGTTGTGATTAATGATTTGCATCTATTCTGGATTTCAGTCTGCATTATGCAAATGTTTCTGTTGGGACACCAGCTTTATCATTTCTTGTGGCATTGGATACGGGCAGCGACTTATTCTGGTTACCGTGCAATTGTACCAGCTGTGTTAAATCGATGCAGTCAGCAAATGGACAGGTACTCCTTGGCAATCAATTTTGAAATCTCTGCTTTCACTTTCAATCATTCTCAGGTTTCTTAGGTTTCCTTCTTCTTTCGCAGCAGTTCCATGTCCGGTGCTAAATAGAAGAACTATTTATATAATTTGATTATATTTAGGATATTAGTTTAGTTACACATGATATTACTAATGCACTCTAACCATCAACTTTTATTGCTTCCATCCATTTCTTGTATCATTGAAGAGTACTAATAAATAGGATAATTTGGGGAAAAAGTAGCAAAATGTCTTTTATTAGGGACAGGAAGGAGTAGTACGTTGAAGAAGTATTAGGCCAAATAACATTCCCATTGTTGCCCTGACTACTTCTAGCTACATGGTGGTCTGACCAATATTTATCATTTTAAGAATGGTTTTTATTTAAGCTACATGATGGAGGTTGTGCCTCTCACTTTGAAGTTCAATTTGCTTTATGGTTATTTACTAGAGGTTTTGCCTATCACTTTGATTGTTGTTTGTCCGGCAAGTTTGTTTTTTTATGCCAATTTTTGAACAAGTATTTATGTGAAAATTTCCATTTGGTGGTCTTTATTTCGTTCACACTTTTACGTGACAGGAAGTTAATCTTACTATCTATGGTCCTGATGCCTCCTCGACGAGCAAGGATGTGCTATGCAACAGCACTTTTTGTGAGCAACAAAAACAGTGCCCTTCATCTGGCAGTACTTGTCCATATGAAATTCAATATCTTTCAAACGGAACTTCATCTTCTGGGGTTCTGGTAGAGGATGTGTTGCACTTAATTACAGACGATAATCAGAAAAAAGAAGATGATTCACTTATTACTTTTGGGTAAATAACTTCTTAAGATCTCTGCTAAAAGCCTAAACTCTGGGAAGGTTGATGCTCACAACATAGTCTATGTACATGAAACCTTTGGCTGTCTAATCATTAGAATGCTGAAGTTTCCAATATCAATATTTTAAAAGCATTACATTATTTTGGTTGTCTGACTCATTCAGTTATACCATTTGTTATTACTAACCTGGAGGCAATCTAACATCTAACGCAGGTGTGGTCAAATTCAGACTGGTTCATTTCTGAGCGGTGCAGCTCCAAATGGTCTACTTGGACTCGGTATGCAAAGCATCTCTGTGCCTAGCATGTTAGCTAAAGGAGGGCTCACTTCGAATTCATTCTCCATGTGTTTTGGAGCTGATGGTGTTGGAAGAATCAGGTTTGGAGACAATGGCAGCTCAGACCAAGGAAAAACACCTTTCAACGTCAGAGGATCGCAGTAAGAGCCCATTGTTCTTTACTTTTATTCTAAACATTGATACTTTTTTATCAAAATTCTAAAAATTGACACTTACATCAACATTTAAGTAGAAATTCATGCTTACATATTTCATGTAAACATTCTTTGACAGACCAACCTACAACATTAGCATCACTCAAATTATTGTTGGAGGAAATGCTGCTGATGTTGAATTTAATGCAATTTTTGATTCTGGTACCTCATTTACATACCTAAACGACCCAGCTTATACACAAATAACTACAAGTGTGAGTAATCTGCGCTCATTAAATTGGTGTTATTAGTTATATCATTCATGTCCTGAGTAACTGAGTTGCTGTAATTTTACAGTTCAATTCTCTGATCAAAGAGACTAGACATTCATTAGGATCTAACGAAGATCTCCCCTTTGAATTCTGCTATGATCTAAGGTTGGCATTTCGGTTGTGAAACCACAACTTGCTCTGCTTTCTCTTTTCAAATCATTAGGCTGACTTGCATTTCCTGCAGTTCAAACCAGACCAATTTCGAAGTCCCTGTGTTGAATCTTACCATGAAGGGTGGGGACAACTACTATGTCACTAATCCACTGCTAGTATTTTATGAAGGGGTGAGGACATTGGTCTGACTATCAAATTCTGATTACTGATACCTCTTCACAGTCTCCTAACTCTTGTAATGTCCACTTTACAGGATGTTCCAGTCGGATATTGCCTTGGCATCGTGAAGAGTAATGACGTGAATATAATTGGACGTAAGTATCTAATTGATCTAACCTTCTTTTCCTTTAATAATGTCACTCAATACACATAGAACTTTTGTTATATCGTGCAGTGTGTCTTGCATGATTTATTGTGGTCATCAACTTATAATTTGACTTGTTCCTAACGATATAGCCATGCAGAATTTCCAAACACTTATATGTTTGTTTAAATAAATTAAAATACCAACGTTGTACAACAAATGATTTATCTAACTTCCTTGGAGTATTTCTTAAGCGTTAAACTTGGGAATTCCGTGTTTTCTATCTATCTTTCACCCTGCAACACTTATCATATCGAAATCTTCATGCAGATAACTTCATGACTGGTTACAACATAGTCTTTGATCGTGATAATATGATTCTTGGTTGGAAAGAATCTAATTGTGAGTGTGATTTCCATATCCAAGCTTTGCTTGCTTTAAATCATTTATTGATCATGCACGCTTAACATTGCTAATTGCCATGGGATGATTCTGTTCAGGTTACGATGACGTACATTCCAACTCCAGCAAATCGCCTACTAATAAATCGCCCACACCTGCTCTTGCTGTAAATCCTCAAGATACATCTAACCAGTCAAATAGCTCACCCAATCAGAACCTTTTTACTTTCACATTTATAATGATTCTTTTTCCGCTTTTAGCCATATGGTATAGTTGATCAATTTTGCATTATCTAAAGGCGTTAGCATTATTTTAAATTTTCGAGTGCATTGCTTAGTTTGGTTGAGCACAGTAGAGAAGCGCTATTGCTTCAAATTCTTTAGATCTTATTCTTAGAATAATGTTTGTACATATTGTATACAGTGTGTTGATATATGATATAGAGTTTACACATTTAAAGTTCTGCTGGTTCCCCTGTTTTTGACCCCTACTTCTGCATGACATGTATAAAGGAACTAAAAAAGGCGGATCCTCATGGACAAGGAAGGTGCCCCTAAAAATTGACTACCAAAATCTCAACAAATCTATGAATCGATTTTAAATATGAATGAGTCATACAGAGTCAAAATCTTGGACAACGAAATGTCCATGTATAAAAAAAAACGGTATTTAATTTAAAATCATGTGAGATGCCTTTCATACTAGTAGTATTCTTGAATTTCCCCTTTGACCAAAGGTACTTTCATTGAAAAATATGGATTGGTGAATTCACACTAATTCATTGAACCCATCATAAAACGTTTAGTGCTCCCTTTTCTTCAAACTTCTAGATAGTAATTTGCCATCTCTCTTTGTCCTGATATCATATGAGGGTATCTGTACCTGCTTTGACTTCATCTTAACCGATTTGACCAATGCGGATAACTCATGATTCCCCTTATTTGATTGCAAAACATCCGATCCTTCTACCTCCCCCTTCTTTACGCCAGCATCATTAGACGAAAACTCAATTTCTTCAGTATCTCCCTTCTTCTGGAGTTTATGAGCCATCTGCCGGGCATAAGCTGCGCTCCTATAAAAGCCAAAATACACAGTTACCGTAAAAGAATTCAGTTCAACTCAAAAGAGAAAAGTCAAATTACGAAAATAAAAGACAAGCCAACCCTCTCAATTGGAAAAAGAAAACATTATCTACAAATAGGCCATCACAACCTAAACAAGACCCCCTCACACATCCTCGTGATAGAACATTTACTTTCCACCATAAAAAAAAACCCTAGGACTTCTCATTATTTCCTTAAACAATGACGGCGACAAAGCCTTATCCCACTACGTGGGGTTGGCTACATGGATCATTTGACGTCATTTGTGCTCTATCAGAAAACAAATGATGCCACTATACATGGATCATTCCATTTAATAAAAGACAACAATTGTCCATAAGAGAACATAAAAGTAACATTGCACAGGAGGTACCTTTTAAATTGAGGGTCAGTGGGATCCAATGCATAGTCTCGTGAAGTGAAAATAGCAGCAAAACGTGGGTCATCAAGAACAGCACTTGGTATTTTAGCCTCATCAATAGTTTCCTTGGCCCTTTTGCCCTTGGCCTTCTTTAACTTCAAATTATATCCCCTGACATTATTATTTGCTCCCTGGTCATCAGCAAGTAACAACTCAAGCTCTTCTTTGGTTGCTTCATCTGCCCCATTTAAAACCTGATGCTTCTGTTCTTTTTTACCTTTTTCCTCCCTTCTCTTCTTGATGGGAGGCTCCTCCACGAAGAAATCATCTGTTTGCTCAGTTGTATCTTGATCATTGCCACTAATATTATCGTCATCATCAGATGATGATGATGAATGCTTTGACTTACTTTTCCCCGCCCTCTTTTTCTCACGCCTTTTCCTCAGATATGCCTCCCAAACAGTTTCTGATTTTCTATCTTTCTTTTCCAGTATATGTTTACTGATGTCTTCCAAACCGGTATTGAATGTTACCTCCATATCTTGACCATCTTTTTCACCATCTCCGTCTGAACCATCACCAGACTCAAGTAAAGCACGATATTTTTCTAGATTTTCAGTCTTTTTGTCCGGATGATCCTCCGTCTCAACGTCATCTTCATCTCCCTCACCATCACTTTCACTCCCATCAGACGCCAAGAATTCCGTCAATTCCAACTCAGCTAGCTACCAAAGAGAATGGAAAAGAAAAACAATGAGAAGAACAATCCAAACTCAATACAGAGTACACAATAAAAAAAACTATACAATATCCCTATACATGAAGCACACTGACCTGTTCATTGTTGAATTTTCGTCTCAAGGTCTTCGCACGAAGAGGTTCATCGTCATCCCAAGAAAGATGCACTTTACTGTGCTGGAGTGCTTGTGAGTAGAAATCCTTACCCTCATAGTTTGCAGGAACCTAATAAGTGAAAGCACACAATATCTTGACATTGTGGAACAAAGAATATGGTTTTGCATAGCCCACTTTATTCTTCAAATGTAATGTGTAAATTCAAAAGCAACAAGAAATTTTCGTAACAGTGGATACCTCAGTAGCAACATCACGAGGTGGGTTTTTGAATTCCATGGAATCGGGAATAAACCTCAAATCGAGGGCATTCGAAGATTGTAAAAACTCAAGCCCATCACATTCTCTGTAAATGCGGTCTGCTGTTGTACTTGAGTCACATACAACCACAGCAAAATAGTACCTAGAAAGCAAGGGAAACAAACAAGATTCATAAAACAAGAGAGGAAAACCAGTGCCGCAAGAGCAGCAGACATGATAAACATGTCTATTCCATAAATATGACAAAAAATAAACTGGAATTTTAAAAAATAAATTGTTTTTTTAAGTTATCGATGAGGAGTGCATCATACAAGTATCATCAATAAAATACTGGATCCCAACCCACACCCTCCAGAAATGACAAAATATGAATGACCAGCAAATTGGTTGTGTAGCCTTAATCCTCATCACATAATCATGGGACAATTGTGAATGATAATATTATCAAATTGGGCTCCATGCTATGTAATAGTAAAGAAGAATTGCCAGAGCATTTTACAAGACTATACTAGTTATATTCATCATATCCTACCTTCCTTTAAAGGAAATAAGTGCGTAACATTGTAGAACATACTTGTATTAATAAAGGCTGAGTCCATGAAGTGCTAACTACCTTGGGAAAAGGACAAGTTCTGTTCAAGTTCAATGGCAGGAAACTAAGAAGCTTACATAAAACTAGCTACATTGAACTAGTCCAAAGATTTACTCAATGAAATAAGAAACACTTCTCAATTTCCAGAGATCCATCATGACCATACTAATCAAGCCAAGATTTCTATATAGAAGTACAAGTACATTTATCTTAAGAAGTTGGTTACCTCATCCTGCTTTTCTCATATGCACGCAATTTCTCATCGTCAATTTCATCATCACTGCCTTGGCCGTCAAAGAGGCCAACAGGGCCACGAACTTCCTCTTCTTGCATGCGCTGAAGACCGAATTCAGATGGGTAGACAGCTACAGATATTACTTGACCATATGGTGGAGCAAATGAACTCAATAACACATATAAGTCAACCGCCTGAAGTGAAAAAAAAAAGTTACAATAAAAACAAAGCTGTAAAATAAACAATTTAAATGGCCCAAAAGTCATGTTCAATAAAAATTTACAATCAAAAAGAGTTCATTCCGCAAGATTAGATTTTCCGAGTGTAAACATAAGATAAATGAATGGACATTTTAAGAAAATTAATCACATAGATAAAAGGCTTACTAGCATACCTTAACATATCTCCAATCCATATTTACAACAGCAAGCCTATGAGTTTCTTTGTCAATTTCCGGAATCTTCTCCTGTCCACAGCATAAAGAAAATGTAAAGAAATAAATTCATTTTTTTTAAAAAAAAACTAATGGAGAAATCAAAAGTTGCGAGCAAAGAAGTGATAACATACCTGTGTGTCAGGCAATTCCTCATCGTGAAGTTCCTCATCAGAACTTACATCATCATCAGTATCAGTAGAGGACTCCAATTCCTCGTCTTCTTTCTCTTCCTCAGAGTCTTCTTCATCGTCGTCTACATCCTCTTTATCTTCATCGATTCTGTAATAATGGCGAAGAGAACTGTGCTGCGAATTTCTCGGCCTGGCCTTTCCTCTCTTGTCGACCGGAGCAGACGACGGTTTAAAGCTCTCGTCAGTGAACATGCGATCGAACCGCGAGTCGATCGCCACCTTCGTTTCTCGCTTTGGAGGCTCACGAAAGCGAGGGTCAGTGTGGACACGTGCAAAGCGAGGGTCCGATATGACCTTCGCGCCATGCTTTTCAGGCATCGCCGTAGAATCAACCGACCTCAAACTATCATCGCCCTTCTTCTTCTTATTCTTCAGATTCTCCGAGAAGCGCTTTTCGGATCCCATGCTGATTATTCAACGCTGGAAAGCTATGCACTCTCAGGCTCAGTGTTCGCCAAATTTGAAATCTTTAGGGTCTGTTTGGTACGAGGGGAGGGGAGGGAAAATGGGCGGAGGGAAAATTTTTGTGACATGAATTTATAAAAATTTGAGAAGTGGGGTTGTAAATTTTAAATTAATATATATAACTCTTATATTTTACATCTTATCTTTATTAAAATATCACAACCCCACTTCTTCAATATTTAAAAATTCATCTTACAAAAATTTTCCCTCCCCTCCCCTTCCCTCCAAATCCCTCATACCAAACAGACCCTTAGGGTTTCTCTCCAGTACGGCCGTCACCGTCACTATGCTCTAAAAACCGGACCGGACGGTCCAAGGGGAGCTCGGGAAGGAAAACAACTGCGGCTGCCTCAACAAGAGAGTGGCTAGGGTTTTGTTTTGGATGGCGGTGGCAGGTGCAGAAATTAAATCAATCAATTATGATCACCCTTCAATTTTTTCATCCATTACTTAATTTAATTTAATTTAATGCTATATATATATATATATATGTGTGTGTGTGTGTGTGTATGTATATATGTATGTATCTTCACTCTCCGTCTCTTGTTTGTTTATTATTGATAAGTATCATGAGATTAATCTGGTGAAAGGTTAAAAAAATAGAAAGTGATCTTATATTTAAGAACAAATTGAAATATTCCTTTCATTCTTAAATATAAGAACACTTTCTTGATTTGATTAGATTAAAGATGTTAGTTAGGTTAGTTATTAACACATGATATTACATATACAGTAATCATGTACCTTTATTCTCATCATTTCTCTCTCTTTTGTTTGTTTAATGGAGAAGACATTAGTAGGATTTGTTGTTGTTGTTCTAGGATTTATTTGGGAAAAGTTGAAAAAAAGTAGAAAGTTTTTTATATTTAGAAACAAATCGAAATTTGAAAGTAATTCTATTTTTAAGAAAAGAGGAGTATAAAAGTGATATTAGATTTGTTAAGGGAGTATTATATATGTATTTACACATAAATAATTCAGTCATAACGAAAGGATGGCGTTGGCAATTATTTGGCAATCTCCACAGTAACATATATATTATCTTTCTTATTTAACGTCATTTTTCAAATAATATTTTTTGTTAACAAATGTATATTTTTATAAAACAATTATTTTGTGAATTTTATTTTATTTGCAACTAATTAATTATCCGCCGATTTGACCATGGGTTACCGCTAGGGGTGGGAATAGGCCAGGCCGGCCTGGTAAGGCCTGCGGCCTGGCCTGCCAGGGCCTGGTTTGGCCTGATTAAATATAGGCTAGGCCCAGGCCCAGGCTATTTTTGTAGGCCTGTTAGTGAAACAGGCCAGGCCCAGGCTTGTAAAAAGAGCCTGTTAAGCCTCCAGGCCGGCCTGTTAAGGGTGATGCTTTAAAAAAATATGGGGCCTCACTCTCAGTCAGCAGCCCAATTCCCATTTCTGTTTTGATTTGTTGAGTTATTCGGCCCAAGTCCTCACTTCACTCTCACTCTCTCAGTCTCCTACTCTCCCACTCTCTCAGACTCTCTTTCACTCTCGAGACATACTCACTTAGCCGCCCAGGCGCCCACCGACCACCGTCTCACTTCGGCGACGGGCGACGGCAACTACACACTCCTCACCGTCTCACTTTGGACAAGCATACAAACTCCTCACCGTCTCACTTCGGACAAGCACACACCGTCTCTCCTCACCGTCTCTCCTCACCGTCGCTCACTTCCTAGCGGCGGCGGCGGCCGGCGATCTGAGGCGGAGGAAGGCGGAGAACTCACATGCAAAGGCAAAACTAGCTTTAGGTAACCCTCCTCTACTTAGTTCTACCTTATTATTCCACTGAGACGAGTTTTAAGAGAGTGTCCATTTAGGTTTTGGGCATTTTGTGTTTCAAAGTCTTAGTCTATGTGTTTTCCCAAAATGTTATTGCTTCATTAGTGTTTAAATCGGTTTAGGGTTTAGGTGATGACATGGCGTTGAAACTTGAAATTAAAGTTCAGTTCTGTGGTGTCAATATTATCTATTGTTTACTTTGAAAGGAAAGAAAGTGGGCGGCGGCAATTGAACATCAATAAGATTGATTGTTGTTGGATTATGTTTCCAATTCCGTCCCTTGATGAGCCACTAGAATTGGCAACTCTAATCTAGTTAGGAAATAAAGGCACCAATCCATTAACTGGAGAGAAATCAGTAATTAATTATTGCAGATTGTGAAACATAGATTAGGGAAATTAATGAGATTATTTCAGTTTTTGCAATCAGGAAAATCAACAACATTTAATGGGTGCATTACTTATTATTATATTTGTAATGTTGTTCTTCTATGATTGTATATGATTATACTAATTATACTTATGCTTGCTTTTGTCTTAGTTAACGTCCGCCCTATAATTAAACTATGGCATCAAGTTCAATTGCCCCAGATACCAATTCTGAGGTTACTCAACCAGATCCTGCTGTCCCTAATAACAATGGTGCAATGAATAAGAAGAAAAGGAAGAAAACTTCAACGGTTTGGGAAGATTTTGAAGAAATTGAAAAGAATGGTGTGATTAACTACAAATAGTATAGGGAGGAAATAACTACAAATAGTGAAGTTGATGACACTGGTGTGAATCCTTCAGCCAATGCTAATGCTTCTTCCATAGTTACTGGATTTGAGCAAATCATGAGTATGGTGCGTGAGAAGCAAGCAATTCCTCCAGAGAAATCAGAGTTAGAATCTTATCTTGAGGAAAATATCTACATTCCTGATGGTAGTTCTAGCCCCTTTAATGTCTTGGAGTGGTGGAAAAAACATAGTCACAAATATCCAATTTTATCAAAGATGGCTGGGGATATATTGGCTATACCAATCTCAACTGTGGCATCAGAGTCCACTTTCAGTGCTGGAGGTAGAATCATTGATGAATACCGTTCAAGATTAAATGCACAATCTATTGAAGCACTTATCTGTGGCGGGGATTGGCTTCGCAACAAGTATGGTTTAAAAAAGAAACCAAGGGTACTAATCTTTCATTGTCAAAAATAATTTCTTTCATTTGTCATTGTTGTTGTATATATCTGATGTACTCTTTTGTAGGTGCTTGAGCAAGAAGAAGAGGAAATTATATTGAAGACCTGAAGATTTATTTAAAGGTATTTGTTTATTAATTGTGAGAATAAACCATAGAGTTCAGGTTGGCTTTTGAATCTGATGTACTCCTTTGTTGTACCTGATTATTATATCTGATGTACTCCTTCGCTGTACCTGATTATAGTTATGGAAACAACAAGTTTGCTTTTCAATTTGCATCTTATAATAGACCTGGTTACAGTTACTTATTTGGCTGAAGTCTGATGCTTAAATTTATGACATGAACTTCTCTAGTTTGTCTCACATATTTGGTCTGCTGCTTCTGCAATTTAAGCCACTGAGATGAACTATTTTCCGGATTTTTTGCATTGTCTTAGATAAATTAATGCTACTGCTCGTTTATGTATTAATTTTTAAAAACTTGACTTTCTTTTTGTGTGATTTTCAGTATCCTCTTGCCATTCTTATATCAGTTCTAATGTGCAATGTCAATCAAATGTGGATTTAGCAATGTCAATCAAATATGGAGTTTCTGCCAAGTATCATGATTCATGAGGATGAGGGTGCCGCATTGAGGGATATGGATTTAGTAGTGTCAATCAAATATGGATTTAGCAATGTCAATCAAATTATATTTGACTTCAATGTAATGATTTTAATATGTAATGATTTGGACATCAAGTATATTATTTGACTTCAATGTAATGATTTTAATGTGTTGCCCTCAATTGCTGTTTATTTGTCATTGAGTTGCTTTATATTAGTTAATCCAGAATTGATTTGTTTTTAGGCCTGAAAAATAGGCTGTTAGGCTTATTTAGTGCTGAGCCTGTTTAGTGTTTATTTCGGCCTGTTTAGTGTTGTATGGCCTGTTTCGGCCTTTAGGCCTGGTTCGGCCTGTTAGGCCTGTTTGCTTTCCAGGCTTATAACAGGCCTAACAGGCCCAGCCTTAACAGGCCAGGCCAGGCTACAGGCCTGAATTTTTTAAAAAAACAGGCCACAGGCCAGGCTCAACCATCGCTTAGAAATCCCAGGCCAGGCCTATTTTGTGTGAAGCCTGGCCTGGCCTGGCCTATTCCCACCCCTAGTTACCGCCATCCAACTATCAAGCCTTGACCGTCTGTTGGCGCCACTCTGGTTTTTTGAACATTCTGTTAATTTTGGTGGGGTGGAAGCATCGTCTTATTAGGAGAGAACTATCATTTGCAGTGAGAACGCCACGAGAAGATGGTAAACCTATTCACAAGCCCTAAACATATTAGTAAGCCAACTAATCATATGTGTATAGTGTATTCAATTTGTTCTTGATTTAATATCATATTTAACTAATTTCGGGAAAATAATTTGAAAATTAATTAAGTTACAAAATAATTTGTCTAGATTTTTATATACATTGGTTTATTTGATTTAGTAGTTAACAAACAATGTATTGATGCAAAATACATTATGATTAAGTGGCTTATGTTAAGGAATGTAGTAAACGTTAGATTATATTTTAGCTTATAAGTCATATGAGTTAATTCAGAAAAAAATCTGTCAAAATAATTTACTTATACTTTTTTCAATTTCTGAAAAGTCGTATTAAAAAACGGATTAAGTGTAACCTATTAATTATAGTAGCTATTCAAATAAAAAGTAGTGGTTAATATTTCTTAAATAAGATAGCAAGTTTAAACTTCATCGATCTAAGTGATTACGAGGTTGCATATACTCCCAGAGTTTAACCTCATGAACATAAGTTGAGTGAATAATTTTGAACCAGCTGATTTAAGTATTTAATTGTAAACTAGTTTAAATCTCAAATATATATATATATATATATATATATATATATATGTATATGATGTTATTATCCTTTTATTTCATTTTATTAAAGTGGAATCAACATGGAAAACAAAGAGCAACTATCATCAACATGAAAAAGATCTAAAACTGTTATAAATTATCATAAGCAAACAAAGTTGAGTTAAGAACTTGAAATGAATCTGTTAACTGTAAAATCCCTATCCTATTTATGATTTTTCTTATATATAAATTAGAAGAAAATAGAAAAAATTAATAAAAATTTAAATAATTGGAAGAGAGTATATTTAGAAATAGTGATGAAATTGAAAAGAGTAAGGGTAGGAAGTAGACTATACTCAATAAGAAAAATTCTTACTTTACAGAATTTTGGAAGATTTTCTTTCTTTTTAAGCTCTGTATTTCTCTTTTTGGTTGTGGTGATTTTTCTCTTTCACCACTAGGCCTGTTTATAGTAATTTCTAGAGGCTAGATTCCTTGGTACTATTTACTCTTATTAAAGTCTCTTTAAGCCAATTCCATGTACCATTCTTTCTTTTTCTGCGCAAGACAATTAGATTACTCACCTTTCAATGTTCTAGAGTTTTCTAAAGTTAATTAGTTCATCCCCTTGTACTATCTTCTTCCTCAAGGCAGCTAGATCATCCCCCTTTTACTTTTCTAGAATTTTCTAAAATTAAGTAGTTAATCCCCCTTTTCTATCTTCTTCTCCAAGCCAAACCAAGTTATTCTCCCTTATTCATTATCTCTAACAATTCATCCCTCCTTTCTTTTTGTCCTTCATGAATTACGCTAGTTAACCTCCTGTTTCTAACTCTAGAAATGTCTCTATGACATATATCTTATCTCCCATTTTCTACTTCTAGAATTTTCCTGACATCTCCTCTCTACTAGTTACTTCTCCCTTCCTTCTAGAGTGATGATTTATGAATTACCTCACTAATTCTATTTCCTTTCTAACTATAAAGAGTTTTTCTTGGATATAAATACAACTTATTCACACACACATACATATATTTACTATAACTATTAATATTATTACTACTACTTCTAAGAGGTTATCGTAGGAATTATACTAACTATAGAAATATAAATATATGTATATATATTAATTACTATATACCTATTTATTATTTTTTTAGGGTGTTACAATTAACAAAATTTAAGCCGACAAAAAACCATAAGATGGCAAACATCAGCCACCTTCAATACAAGAGATTGAAATTAAATTCCTTGCTATGATTGGGGAATCACTATTCAGTTTCTATTCTTATACTCTCTTTACTGCGAATTGGGAGTGCGAGTGTTTTTTTTTATGGGACGTTGAAATTTTGAAATGATTGAAATTCAATACAAGAACTTGAATTGGGAATACGAGCTTTGTTATACCTTGAGAATGTGAGTTTTTTTTAATATAAGACATCTTTTAATGTTTACAACATTTCCTTAAATCATCTTTTATTAATGCTCTTTAATCATAAAAAGTCAAGAGAGGGATGGGAATGTGAGCATCCGATTGTGAATTTAGGTAATTTTATATGATTTGAACAAATTCAATTAATATTCTTAATCCACTTATATTATATAAATACAACTTATATATATTAAGGGGTGTACTAATTAGTAATTACCTAGTGAGACTTTGTGTGGTTTAATGGGGGTTTGAATAGACTTTTAATGCCTGAGTTATATTTTTTTTATTTAGAGGGGCAAACACTAACGTGCTTGAGGTTACAAGCGGAATCGAACCCACAACCTCCCACCTAAAGGGGAGATATCATGCCTGAGTTATATTAGTTCTAAGTAATTCATCAATGTGATACTTTTATTTGATTTGTTTGCTGAAATGAGACACTTTATTGTTTATCAATGGTTTGAAAATAGTTTATTAATGAATATTTTATCTTACAACTTATTGTATTAAAATTTTAACGAAGTTTTCCTCGCTAAAAAAAATAGTTTATTAGCCAATGTGATACTTTTAGCAAACTCTTTATTAAAATTTTAGCGAAGTTTTATATATGTTCTATATATTAGAAGATAGATGACAAGATGACAGTGGGTGGGGAGAATTTGTAACAGTGAAATTAGAGAGTTGACAGCTGAGGAATAGTGTTGGAACAGATCCAGCCGGCCCTCCCAGGCCATCTTTTGACATTTCCCTTCACTAGCAACCACCTCAGCTTCCACCTTTTCATTCACAAAACCGCTTCCACCTTTTCATTCTCACAAAACCTGCCCGCTTCCATTTAGCACGTCCCAAACAAATACGTTCTGAGATATATTCACGCACACATAAGAATGTGTTATTGAATCGGAATGTTCATTAAAAACAATGGCTTAGCTTGCAAGAATATTGACATGAGCATGGCTTCCCTCCAAAAGCATATTATGATGTTATATACGGCAAAACAGATAACCACTGCAAGCGCGTCTTTCTAGTATTTTGGACACAAATGAATATATGTGATTTAGAGCATATCTGCTAGGCTTCACGCGAATACCTAGCTATTATCGGTATTGCCCAAGGAAGGGGTGCATGCAAGTACATCATCGTCACGAGTCACAACTTAGAATTGGCCTTTTTGAGGGGGTACACTCCCAAACTAGTTCCCTTCCCCATTTAATGCCTTCCACAACTACATCTCTATACCACCTATGCATGCCTACTACTATGTACGACTAATACTTCACTCACTAGGTTCACTTGCAACTAGGAGTCGATCCATGAAGTTAATTCTAAATAGGTACCACTCATTTCATATGCTTTTAATTAATGTTAATAAAATACTATTTGGAATTTATGTACATCAATAAAAGGAATACCCATCTTACTAATCAGCTGCGTGCCTCATATATTGAATAAAACCTTGAAAAAACATTTTCTACTGGCGAATGAATTAGGCACCACAACGTTTGGATAAAAACCTGAAATAAATGGGGTCTAACATCTCTAATCTACATGGTTTGGAACGAACAACATGACCTATGGGATAGTGAGATGTATGGTTTGGTGTGAAGAGGAGTAAGGGTTAAATGAGAAATAATAATACTATTTCAGACGTCAAATTGAAAGTGATGCAGCTATCAATCATAAATTCCCTTACGTGTCTGCAAGCAAATATCGGAGTACTGGCTAGTTTCTTTTTGTGCCGTTTAGTCAAATCATCGATGCTTTCCTCAATTTACACTAGCTTTTCACTTCTCATAGCGAATACTCCTCCACGTGAACTTTACAAGTGGGCCGTCCCATATTTCATCGTCTTCCTGTATGTCTTCTCTTTCAATTTATTAATCAAAATTAAAATAATAATTATGTGCTTAAATTGTCAACCGATGCGTAGAATCACTCGAGCTTCCGTAAGATATTGAGAATGATCCGCAAATGACGTTAACTCTTTTTGTTGCTGTTTGCTCTTCATCAAAATCGTTTATTAAACAAATGTGAATGATTAGATAAGTTGATTTTTTTATGGAAGTTAAATAAATGGAGGAGGATATGAGGGCAAAATGGGGAAGCCAATTTTTAATATTTCGGTCACCAGATCCTGATCACTACTCAGCCAGCTATCCTTGACCATTTGGTTTGGAGATAGATACGTATCTACTCTAGATTGAATTAGACCGAGTTTTCATTGATTAATTAGCGTAGTATCTAGTATGTATGGGATTTTTTAGGACCTATTTGATGGGTTGTACTTGTGTGATTTTTCCAGAGCCGTTTGATGGGAAGGAGATTTATTGCTAACCTGGAAGACGAGCATTAATAAGACTTCTTTACCTTTGTTACTTCAGATTTGGATGGTTTTAATTTTTTTAAGAATTTTGATATAAACAAAATAATAAAAGAAAAGTAGAGCGCCCTTTTTTAATAAATGGATTTTAATAAAGAGGTTTGTCCATGCATGGCAAGACTTCTAAGTTCTAACTAAAGAGATATAAAGGTTGAAGGCTATTATATTAAAGGGAATAAACATATTAAATTTGAGTATTTTAGATATGTATGTGTTCAGTTAGTTTGGCTCAACGTAAGCTCGCTTATCATCTGGTCCATCAAGTTCGACTTATCATCCTTAATACGATCAGAGAGAGTGCTTTTGAATTGTCCATTTTACAAAAAAAAATTGAGGTTATACTGCTAAGTATATTCCCTTCTCTAACATTTTTACTATGTGGGGACTAGAATTGGAATAACCCTTATTTTAGATATGTACATGTTTGGATTAGGTATTTTTTTAGTAATTATACCTTATATGTGTGTATGTGAGTTAATTATGTGGGAGGATTTTTGTGTGGAATAACACTTTTTTAAATTATTCTGCTTTAATCAGATCCGTAAACTCAATCTCAATTTTGAAACTGTATTTTTAAGAGTATAGAACTCACAGTCACACACAGCATGGGATTTCAATTTTAGGCCGTACGCACAAATACAAAGTAAATAACGTGGAAAAGGGTTTTGAACTTTTGATGGCTCTGGCAAAAAAAGGGGTTTGGTGGGAGGGTAAGATAAGCGTATAATTGGGGAAACGAAAAAAGAAAAGAGGGAAGCCTTAAGTCAAATCATGGAGATATAAATATAAAAATGGATTGATGTGGAAAAGAGGATGTTGGATTAGGGAGTGTTGTCCTTGGTGATTATATTTGCGACATGACCATTCAGGGGGAGAGTGAAGCAAATAAAGCCTAATAAGTAAAAATAAAGCTCTCCCTTCGCTTATGCCCTCCGTGTACCCAATCTAGGTATCATCAGTACTTGCACTCATTCTCTCTCTGCTCCCTAAAGCTCTATCATCTGAAGAAATAACACTTCACTATTGTTCTTCATCTCTCGCCTGCATACTCAAAGGAAGCTAAGGAATGAAAGAGGTGTGGAAAGACATGAACTTGTCGTCCCTGAACGAGCACCAAGCAGCAGCCTCCAGCAGCGACTACAGGAGTGTCATGTTGCAGGACTTTCTGGCTCGATCTCCCTATGACTCTCCCTCCTCACAGGACCACGTGTCATCCTCTTCACTCTCCCCCGCCTCCCCTCTCGTCACTGCCCTCAGCCTCGGCAATGTCAATGGCATTTCCTCCCCTCCCTTCCCCTCCCTCACTAATAATAATGATAATCCCTTTCCTTCTTCCCCCTCCTTTCCTTACAAGAGGCACTTCCCTGACTCTCATCTCTCTCACCCCTCCACCCCTCCTCTTCACAATCTCCATAACCCCACTCATACTCATATTTCTCCCTTTGGTGCTGGTGCTGGTGGAGAACGCCACAAGCGTATGATTAAGAATCGTGAATCCGCTGCTAGATCCCGTGCTCGCAAGCAGGCACATATATATATCACATATCATATATATCTATACATTTGTGTGTGTGTGTGTGTGTGTATTCTCTCCCTCCTCTGCCCTTCTTGCTTCTACTCCTAACTCCATACTCTCTTTTCAGGCTTACACCAATGAGTTGGAGGAGAAGGTGGACTACTTGACCAGAGAGAATGAGAGGCTCAAGAAACAGCAGGAGGAGGTGGGTGCCCTTTATATATATGTTTTGCCTTTTTTAACCTACCTTTTTAATTTGTCTCTTATTGTTGTTATGTTATGTATGTGATGTATGTGTAATTGTTGCCCTCATTACTATTATTACTATTTGCAGTGGGCTAAAGCATTGGCCTCCGACAAAAAGAAGAACGCGCTGTTTAGGACTTCCACTGCTCCCTTTTGATGACTACTATTCTATTCATTCCCACATCTGATCCGTTCCATCCTTAGCTTCTTCATTCAACTTACCCTTTAGAACCAATGCTTCCGATAGATATAATAGATGGAACTTCGGGTGTGATTTGGATGTCTTGTTTTTTGTTTTTCATTTTTGGTTGTTAGCTGAACCTCTAAGCAACATTAATGCCAATATGTTGCTTGAGAGAGTAATATTTGCGTAAAGATAGCACTGGGGTGTTGAAAGAGGCTGTTCTTGATTTCCCTTAAAAGAATCTAGTTTGATGGGTCTTTATATGGTATTATGCTACTAGATTTGACATTATGCTTCCTTTACATATTGGGATTTTCCCCAGATTTGCTTTGGCCAAATCACGTGGCATGGTACAAACGTTGATGGTGTCAATAGATCAGATTTTACATCTCGCTGGTTGAATAAAATTTAATGGGTTGGGACGATTTTTTCTTTCTCTCTGTCGTTTCTGTTAGCATCTTGTTGATGCACAATATAGGGGAACTATTGAATATGGAAGAATAATCGAAATACTTTATTAATCATATTATTGAATACAATGAACGGGGTCACCGGCAACGGTGGTTACAAATATGAGCGTAAATGCCTTGATCACGAATGCTTAGTTCAGAATACAATGATAATCAGAGAGAAGAATACAAAGAAAGAGAGAGAGAGAGATAGCAGAGAATTGATTGTCTTCTAAATGAGTTCGTGGCCTTCTTATAGTTGAAGCTCAGTCCTGGTGGTTGCGAAATCATAGGCGGCCGTTATGGATAAGAGACGTTGCACGTGCTCCGAAAAAGGTGGGCGACCAAGTCAATCCGCTATAGTGCCGTTGGTGATATTGTCGTTGACGCCCCTCGGGCGTCTATCTTGCTTTCACTAGTGACGTTATCTTCGACGCCCTGAAGGCGTCTATCTCTTTATTGGGCCTCTGTTAAGGCCCAAGCCCATTAAGGTATAACGGTGTATAACATTAGTCCCCCCACTTCTCAATGCTGACGTCAGAGAGTATTGGGAAGTAGCGGTTATCCCACGTCTAACGGCCGAGATCTTCGCTTATTTTTTCCCTCTCAAATCAACGATCTGGATGGTTTTACTAAATTGACACCGTAACTTAACGACGTCGAACGGTTCGCATATACTCGATTTCGACTGTTCATTTTCCCACTTCACTTCGCAGACGTTCTTCTTCCCCATTCTTCCAACACTTTGAGAAGTCGATCTTTTGTTCATTTGCTTACATCAACGAGTCATCCTATTTCCTACAAAGGTATCTTCTTATTAAAAATCTTATCTTTTCATTACTTCAATGAGTAAATTCGTAGTTATGTCGTCATCTGATTCTGAGAAAACTGCTTCTAATCCATTACATATTAGTGAAAATGCCCAATCTAGTCCCTTTTCTTCCCCTAGTAATTCCAACATCGTAGATGACTTAGACACTACTGGAACTTCTAGGGAAAATCCCATAGATATAGTAGACGTATCGAAAAAAGGAAAACAAATTTTGAGGATTAGGAAACCCAAAACTTCTGGGAAATACTTGAAAATTTATGATAGTCGATATCAAGAGTGGGTTGATGCTGGTTCATCCCCCTCAACCAGTTCTGGGAGGAAATCCAACCCCCAAATCGTACATGCCCCATATGCTTGCGAGACTGGGGGTTTACAGACGTCTAGAGCTAATATCTTTAATGATGTCAAAGAACCACATCTTAGGGTCTTAGAAATCTCTAAAATGTCATCACTCTATTATTTCGACCCTAGAATACCTTTTAGGTTGCCTGAAGATGGGGAAGCTCTCGACTCTTGGTCTAGTGATACAATCGCCCTGAGTTTCGAGAGCTTTCGCTATGTCAATCCTTTTCCTTTGCCTAACATAGCTTTAGAATTATGTGTTTTCTATGAAATTTCTCCCTCTCAACTTTCCCCTCACGCCTGGCGTCTCATCGCCATGGCGGAATTAATGTACCATGAGATAGGAGTCGACTTAGATATGTTTGATCTATTCGGCTCCTATAAACTCCAAGAGATTAGGATGGGCGTCTACTCTTTCATCCAAGCCAAGGAAGGGTTCCCAACTTGGACGCATGGGCCACTGCCCAATGATCGTCAATGGGATGCAAGATTTGTAATGGTGCCCTTCCAATCTGTCGCCCAGGAAGATTATGTGTCTCCAATGTGGCGTCGTTTAAGTAAGTCGTCGTCTCAATAATGTTTTTCTCATTGCACTGGTTTATCTGATTTATAATGTTTTACATTTTTTGTAGGTGCGTACGAGTTGAGGATCTCGCCTCGCTCTAACGACGACACAAAAAAGAAAATCAAAAAAATCCTCCAAATTCCAGCAGATCAACGGAATTTCAAAATCATGATGGAAAGTAAGTTTCTCGTCGCTCGTATTCTGCTTTTAATTCAAGTGATTTCGTCTCCGTTATCTTACTCCATTTTCTTTATGTCAACCAGGAAAGAAAATCATTCCCAAAGCATCGGAGCAAAAAATAAACAAGGAGGCTCTTCTTAGAGCCAGGGCTGAGCGTCTGGAGAAGCTCAAGGCTAGGAGGGGCGAATATGACGCTGAAGCAAGGAAAGAGGGCCATGATCCTCGTGGCGCCCCTCCTCCAAATCCTGAATCAACTACGAATCCTTCTCCACGACCTCCTCATCCACCAAGAAACAATAAGTCTGCTCCCCCAAAAAATAAAGAAGTCGTCTCATCAGGGAAGAGGCCGGCGGAGTCGCCCGCCAAAGAGCCAGTCGCCAAAAAATCGAGGGTTTCTAAGTCTACAAAATCCGCCAAAGTCAAGGGCGATAAAGAGGACTCTGGCGAGGTCGCCTTATCTTTTCCTCCCAACTCTTCTGTCAGAAATAAGGAAGGGTGGGATGACGTCTACTCGGAGCTAAATAAACTAGAATTCGAGTACGACAAAGCTGCCCTAGAGTCTCTTGGGAGGAAAGAGGCTTTCAAGAAGGCCGTCCGCCACCAAATGAAGGTATTGTTACTTAATCATTCATTAACTTTGTTCTGTCTTTTTAACATTGAATGTCTCTAATTATTTTCGTTCTTTTTATTCTCAGTCCCTACAAGTCCTCCTCCATTATGGTGAGGAGAACGATGATGATAAGGCGACACTAGTCGCCCAGAGGGACGCCGCTCTAGCCGACAGGGAGCGATTAGTAAACGATTTAAAGTCGGCCCTGGCCTTCAAGAAACAAGCTAATGAAGATAGAAGGAGGGCTGAAGACATAATGAATCGCTCTCATGCCAAACAAGAGGAGCTGAAGGCCTATATTGAAAAGTTAAAGGCGGAGCACTTTAAGGATGTTGAAAATCTTAAGGATTACATCAATCAAGCCAGAGCTGAGTCGTCGGCTAAAGATGAAAAAATGAAGGCTCTCCAGTCGGCCTTGGACAAATCAGAAGCTGCCAATCGCCAGCTTGAAAAGGACATGGATCGTCAGGCTGAAAATTATGAGACTCATATCTTGGAAGTCGATGCTCGCGCTCGGATGGAGCTCATGAAGGAGTATAAGAGCGGCTGGCATGTAAACTGGAAGCCAGACGATGTCATCAACGACTACTATGATCTCTTTCCTGAAGAAGAGTCCGAGTCCAATCCTTCTCAAGAGGACAATCAGACTATCAATGAGATGAGGGCTCAGGGCGTCAACCAAGGCGAGGGTAATCAAGACGGCGGCAACCCATCTGGCAAAGAGCATGGTGGTGGCGACGCCTAAATCTTTTATTTATTCAAACTTCGATTTTCATCTTGTACAAACTGAACTATTTCTTTTAATGCAAGTCTTTTCTTCTATCTTCACGTTCGATATTCTTTGTATCTCTTCATTTATTTTCTCCGTTAAACACCCACACTTCCAACAGGCGTGGGTGACGACCTACCAAGATAAAAAGAGTCCATCCATTAATAAAGGAATCTCTTAAATAATATTCATTAAATATCAATTCACAACATAGTCACTCGTACCTTAATCAGACGTTGGCGATCCTGCCAAGGAGTTATTAATCATTAGTCTAATCATCGACTATCAATTAATCGAATAAAAATCATTCAATATAACTCGGGTAATATATACCTTTTTCAAATCAACTTCTTATCAGCCTCTCAGGGCGTCATGTCATCATGCCATCTCGACATCATCTTATCATCACATTCTTTTGGTGTCAATTCATCACATTATCTAGGAAATGACATCTCACAACAAAACATCTTAAAAGATAGGGTTAAATTGCATCAGATTATCAAGTCCACAGCAGAACTAATCATCAGACACTAGGTCTTTTAGCTGGGCTCGTCGCCTACAGGCGTTTCTCATCATTTGCATTCTTTCTCAAATAATCGTGTCAGTATCATCGTTCTTTAAATCAAATAATCGAATAACTTAGAAATAATACCTCTTTAGATGAATGGCGTTCCAACTCCTTAGGACGTCTTTACCATGGACGTCGACCAACTTATAAGCTCCAGGACCAGTGATTTCTACCACTTTGTAGGGGCCTTCATATGAAGCATTTAACTTTCCATCTTTATGCTCAGGTGTATTGGGAAAGATTTTTCGAAGAACCCAATCTCCTACTTGGAAATGGCGCTCCTTAACACCTTTGTTCCAAAATTTCGTCGCCCTTTGCTGATAGGCGGCGACTCTAATAAGAGCTTGTTCCCTACGTTCATCTAATAAATCTAAATCTTGGGCTAAGTGTTCATTATTAGATTCCTCTCTAGTCCACTGTCTTCTTAAAGATGGCATTCCTACCTCTACTGGTATCATAGCTTCAGATCCATAAACTAGAGAGAAAGGCGTTTCACCAGTCGACGTCCTAGACGTCGTTCGGTACGCCCATAAGACGGCGGGCAACTCTTCAGCCCACCTTCCTTTAGCTTTATCTAGCCTCTTTTTCAAAGATGTCACTATTGTTTTATTACTAGCTTCTGCCTGCCCGTTCGATTGTGGATTTCTAGGGGTGGAAAACTTAAGTTTAATATGCCACTTATCACAAAAATTTCTAAATTTTCTTCCTATAAATTGAGATCCATTATCACATACAATTTCTTGGGGCAGACCGAATATACATACTATATTTTTCCAAACAAAATCAATTACCTGGGGTTCTTGTACTTGGCTTAGGGCGACAGCCTCTACCCATTTGGTGAAGTAATCAGTGGCGACCAACAAGAAAACTAGGCGTCCAGGTGCTGGAGTAAACTTGCCTACTATATCCATTCCCCACTTAAGGAAAGGCCACGAAGGCACTATTACATGTAACTGTTCAGGGGGTTGTCTTGCCACAGTACAAAATTTTTGGCAACGTTCACATTTAGTCACCAAGCTTATTGCATCTTTCTGCAAAGTCGGCCAAAAATATCCTGCTCTAGTCACTTTTCTTATCAACGATCGACTTCCACTATGGTCACCACATTCTCCTTCATGAATTTCTCTTAGCACATAATTTGCCTCAGACGGAGAGACACATTTCAGCAAAGGTCCACCGGTGAAAGTTCGTCTATAAAGATCATCGCCTATAGTAGTAAACCTGGCAGCTCGAACAACTATTCGTCGCGCTTCATTCTTATCTGAAGGTAAATTACCCTGCAATAGATATAAAAGCAAAGGGGATCGCCAATCCCATGTCAAACTGTTATTCAACACAATTCGACTATTTACCTCAATTGCCGGTGTTTTCAGATAAAACAGTGGGATTTGTTTTGTCTCCACTACTTCTATAGACGACCCAATATTGGCAAGGGCGTCTGCCTTCCGGTTGTCTTCCCTACCTATTTGGGTAATCTTCATAGCATCAAACCGCGTGGTCAAATCAGACACTACATCCAGATATTTCTTCATTCTTTGGTCTTTTGCCTGATAAGAACCATTGATTTGTTTCGAAACTAACTGTGAATCACTCTTTACTTCCAAAACTTTCGCGCCCAATTCTGATGCTAACTTAAGTCCAGCTATCAGGGCTTCATATTCAGCTTCGTTGTTTGTCGCCTTAAAACCACATCTTATTGCCTGGACAATTTGTTCGCCATCGGGGGCTTCAAGCGCGATGCCCAGTCCACTTCCTTTTACATTGGAAGACCCGTCTACATGGAGGATCCAGGGCGACAAGTTCACCTGTTTCTTAATAGAAAAAGACTTATTGTTAGCTGTTACCTGAAGGTTAGGGCTAAATTCCGCCAAAAAATCAGCTAGGATTTGTGATTTGATAGCTGTTTTTGGGGCATAAGAAATATCAAATTCACTCAGCTCAATCGCCCACTTCACCAATCTCCCAGATAAATCGGGCTTATGGAGGACGTTCCGCAAAGGATAGTTTGAGACGACCACAATTGGGTGGCACTGAAAATACGGCCTCAACTTCTTAGAAGAGGTTACTAAGGTTAAAGCAAGTTTTTCCATCATTGAATATCGCGTCTCCGTATCTAACAAGGCTCTGCTAACATAATATACTGGGCTCTGTCGCCTATCTTCTTCCCTAACAAGAACTGAGCTCACAGCATTAGAGGCGACAGACAAGTATAGATATAAGGTTTCACCTGGGCTTGGCTTAGAAAGCAAAGGAGGGCTCGTGAGATATTCTTTTAAATCTTGAAGCGCCCTTTCAGCGACGTCGTTCCATACAAACTCCTTATTCTTCTTCAAAATATCAAAGAATGGTTGGCACCTTTCAGAAGATTTAGATATGAATCTAGTTAAAGCAGCTATCTTTCCCGTCAAACGCTGGACGTCCTTCACACATTTGGGTGATGGGATGTCCAACACGGCATTGATTTGTGAAGGGCTGGCTTCTATCCCTCTCTTTGACACCAAATATCCTAAAAACTTACCAGACCGCACCCCAAAAGTGCATTTTTCAGGGTTGAGTTTCATGTTATACTTCCTCAGAAGATCGAACGTCTGCTGCAAATGGTTAATATGGTCTTCCGCTTTCAAAGATTTGACTAACATGTCGTCTATGTAAACTTCCATCGTCTTCCCAAGTTGGGCGGCGAACATGCGATTGACTAACCTTTGGTATGTCGCACCAGCGTTTTTCAAACCGAAAGGCATTACCTTATAACAATAAGTTCCACGATCTGTGATAAAAGAAGTCTTCTCCTGGTCGTTAGGATGCATCAAAATTTGATTGTACCCAGAAAAGGCGTCCATAAAACTTAATAGTTCGTGTCCTGATGTTGCGTCTACTAGGCTATCAATGTGTGGCAAGGGAAAGGAATCCTTCGGGCAGGCTTTGTTCAAGTCTGTGAAATCGATACACACTCTATGCTTACCATTTTTCTTTGGGACGACTACAACATTAGCTAACCAATCAGGGTATCTCACTTCTCGAATAGACCCAATTTTCAATAATTTCTGAACTTCGTCATTAACAATTCTATTCCTCTCTGGTGCAAATTTCCGCCTTTTCTGTCTGACCGGCTTGAATGTAGGGTCGACGTTCAACTGATGTTCAATGACGTCTGGGCTTATACCTGTCATATCATCATAGGACCAAGCAAAACAATCTAAGTTACTTGTTAGAAAAGAAATTAGTTCCCTTCTTACCTCAGGAACTAGGTCCATTCCTATGGACAAAAACTTTTCAGGGTTTTTGGAATCTAAAATTATTTTTTCTAAATTATCGTCTTCCTCCTTTGTCGCCCTGTCCATAGGAATGAACGCCTGTAGTTGCTATGCCGATGGAGGAGATTGTTCCAAGCCTTTCAACGCTGCTTGGTAACATTCTCTTGCCATCCTCTGGTCGCCTTTGATCTCTCTCACACCCCAAGGTGTAGAGAACTTAATTGATTGATGTAACGTTGAAGGGACTGCCTTCATCTGATGAATCCAAGGACGTCCTAACAAAGCATTGTAAGTGGTCGGGCAGTCCATCACCTGAAACTTGACTAAAGCATTAATTCCAGCAGCAAAAGTCATCAAAGATATTTCTCCAATCGTCCTATCTGGAGTTCCATTTCCAAATACCAAGACAGTCGGAGCCTTAATTATTTGGGATTCTAATTGTAATTCTTTGACGGTTTGCAAATAAATAATATTAACGGAACTACCTGCATCAACTAATATTCTTTTAGTCAAACAATTAGCTATTAGTAAAGATATTACCAGGGCGTCGTCGTGCATCTGGACGTTCTGAATATCAGCGTCGTTGAAGGTTATTGGACCTTCAACCACCTGATCATTACTCACATTACCATTAACCCACTCCAATTCTTTTGGCAAAGACCTTGCATGTCGCTTTGCGGCGGAGTAAGACATCCCACTTATCGCCGACCCCCCAATGATTGTGTTAATCGTTCGGACGGCCTGCGGGGGTTGAGCTGGGGCGTTCTGCCTCTGATCTCTACCTGCATTGTTAGTAGTATTATTCTTAAGAAGATGTTGTAAGTTACCGTGCTTAAGTTGGAAGGCCACTTCTTTTCTGAACCTCCAACAATCCTCTGTTCGATGGCCGACGTCTTTGTGATAGTCACAATATCTTGTGGTGTCTCTCTCATTGATAGGCGTCGTCATAGGTTTAGGCCATTTCACCCTATCCATCTTTTCAAGTGCACTTACCATTTCGGCTGGTCCAATAGACATGTTGAACTCTTCATATCGAGGAGGGGGTGGATCCCTCTTCTGTTTGTCGCCCTGCTCATTATTGTTAGTATAAGGGTGAAAACGAAAATTTCTACCTCGTTGCCGTTTGGAACGGCGGTCTGTGGATCCCAAATTATTTTGTTGTTGATTAGCTGTCTTTTCCGTGTTTGTGGCAATCACTGAATTAGCGGGGAGACTGGTTGTCGCCAGTCCCTGATTCATTTTAAGGGCATGATTTCTACTGGCGTCGTCCTCTTGAAGATTAATATGGGACCACACGTATGATTGGACTTCTGGCCAAGTTGTCACCCGTTTCAAAACCAATTCTTGATAGAGGCCGCAAGTGGGTGGCAATGCTCTCTTAAATGCCTGCACAGCAATGTTAGGATCGCAATTTGGAATACTTACCATTTCTGCCGTAAACCTTTTCAGGAGGTCCCTGTATGACTCGTCCGGCCTCATGACAATTCGATACAAGTCGTCTGACGTCTTAACCATCACTCTGCTGCTTGCAAATTGTTCAACAAAAATGTCAGTTAAATGACTAAATGAAGTTATTTTACCTTGGGGGAGATTGGTCCACCACATCAAGGCTGGGCCAATCAAACTTATACCAAATCCACGACACATAGCAGCATGTCGTTTGTCGGCTGGGAGGACCGCTGCTAACATAATCTGCCTGTATTGGGCCAAGTGTTGGTCTGGATCCGACTTGTCATCATACTTTGGCATAGTAGGAAAAGCGAATCTTTCAGGTAGATCTGCAAATGCAATGTCGTCTATGAAGGGCGACTCTGAATAACTCCCTAAACGGGCTGCATCGAGTGGCTTTTGAACACCTGGAATCGAATACATCTTTTTCTTTATCTCAGCGACCTCCTTCTCCATTCGAAGGGCAAAAGAGAGAATTTCGTCTTCCTTCTTTTGTCCTCCTTGTGGATGATTTTGAGGGATCCTTGCCTGTGACTTCTGAGCGGACTGCTCACCTTGTTCTCGACTATCATAAGACTGAGAATCGTCATATCCCTCTTCGTCGTCTCTACCTGTTTCATCATTGGGAATATCGTTATTGTCAGTATTCTTACCTTTATTACCTTTTTCACCATTAGGATTGCGTTCATGGTCATTTGGGTTTGGCACTTGGCGAATTTCCCTTTCAGGTCCGCTCTGCCTTCTTTTGTTTTTTCTGGACTCTAAACCTGCTAGGTGCAGTTTCAATTCATTGTTTTCTTCCTCCAAACGTTTCATCCTCTCAGATTGAATTCCTGCGGATTGTTCGAGACGCTTCATTTGTTCAGACTGAGAGGTCAAGGCTTCTAGGACTTTTTGGAGGTCAGTGGAAGAGCTAGTTGGCTTGGAAACAGGCTTTGGTTGCTGTTCCATCTTAAAGTTCAATCGGCTCGCTCAGAGAACGTGAAGCTTTTAGAAATGATGTTGCCGGAGTCCCCACGGTCGGCGCCAAAATGTTGATGCACAATATAGGGGAACTATTGAATATGGAAGAATAATCGAAATACTTTATTAATCATATTATTGAATACAATGAACGGGGTCACCGGCAACGGTGGTTACAAATATGGGCGTAAATGCCTTGATCACGAATGCTTAGTTCAGAATACAATGATAATCAGAGAGAAGAATACAAAGAAAGAGAGAGAGAGATATAGCAGAGAATCGATTGTCTTCTAAATGAGTTCGTGGCCTTCTTATAGTTGAAGCTCAGTCCTGGTGGTTGCGAAATCATAGGCGGCCGTTATGGATAAGAGACGTTGCACGTGCTCCGAAAAAGGTGGGCGACCAAGTCAATCCGCTATAGTGCCGTTGGTGATATTGTCGTTGACGCCCCTCGGGCGTCTATCTTGCTTTCACTAGTGACGTTATCTTCGACGCCCTGAAGGCGTCTATCTCTTTATTGGGCCTCTGTTAAGGCCCAAGCCCATTAAGGTATAACGGTGTATAACACATCTGTTCTCCTTTTTGGTGATGTTATTGACCTGTGCACTAAGACTTTTTCCTCCCCTTTTTGGTGATTGTCATTAATTAATGTATAAAGTAAAGACAACGTGTTGTGATCTATGTGAGAGAAATCCGAGTGGTTTCACGTCAAGTTACGTTTGCCTGTGTTTCCCATCGCGGGTTAATTAGGTCGTGATATTGATGATAGCTCTTAAACGAATATCGGGGTTTTGTTGTACATGCACGATGAAGGTCTTCCCGTGCGGCCAGGGATACCTCCTATTCCATGGCCTCCTATTTCATCCTATTCTCGACATCTCAACTGTCCATGTGATCCAATGGCTCACACCCCACACACCCCATACACCCTACCACATCATATCTACCCCATAACTACTTCCCCATTCTTCTCTCACCTTCTCACGTTCCCACCGTCCCAACCGGATTTCCAACCACCAACTCCCAACCACCAACTCCCGACCACCACTGTCCCCACCGGATTTCCGGCGGCCAACTCCCAACCACCACCGTCCCCACCGGATTTCCGGCGGCCAACTCCCAACCACGCCGCATGGAGGATCGTTGATGGCCGTGACTGGGTAATCGTAAGTTGTGATGTGATGGGATAAGGATTACTAAGGTTTGCCTCAGTCAACGTTGGATGCATGCATTGGTCATGTGAGTCCTCACCATATGTAGGCGTGCGCATCGGAAAATTGCTCTTTATTTGAGTTCCTCTTAAATTTAATCCATAAAATTTATTTCCCTTTTTTCCCCACATGACCTGTTTGAGATCATTCAATTATATATATAAGACGTACAGTTGTTGTGGTTCAGTCTCATCGGAGACCGGCAACGACTACGTCGTGGACGGCAATGACAATTGCATGGAAGACAATGGTGTGGATGGCGGCGGAAATAGGCGCAATAGTTGGAGCGGTCTTTTTGAGGGGTGAGGTTGGGCGTGGGGCAGGGGAGATGTGGAGAGAGAGAAGAGATGATGGGGAAGTGGGAGAGAAATATGGTGGAGTGGGGTGTATGGGAATATGTTAGATGGGAGCCCTTGGATGAAATGAACGGTGAAGATGGAGAGAATAGGACAAAATAGGAGACCAAGGAATAGGAGGTGTCCCTAGCCGCTTCCCGTGGCTGCTTGGATATTAAGGTCAAACGTAACGATAGAGTACCCGATTTTCATACGCTGTTTAATTTGATTCAACAGGTTATCCTCCAAATTTAGTTTTCAAAATATCATCAAGTTTTGCGTGATATAAACAAAAGCAAACATGCAAAATTTTACAAAACACAGTTCCATTCCTTTTATCTTGAAAACCTTTTTCCGTGGCGGTGGAATCAGCTGAAAGAAGAATATAGCAATGAAAATAGATGGAGTGTTTTCGTGACAAACACAAGGGTTAATGATGAGGGGTTGAACTAAGAAAATCGTTGCTTTATGTTAATTATAGTAATTTGCAATAATATAACATCAATATCCATTGTCGTCCAGCTGTCAGGATATCTGGCTTTCACCCAGGAGACCCGGGTTTGATTCCCGGCAATGGAAATTATTTTTTTTGGACTTTTTTTGTTTAAACACCACCCAGTAACCCGAGACTTATTGACAACCGACTAATCCAGACTTGAGAGTTAAGAGTGTTGCTTACATAGATAAGGTTGTTCTCTCTCCCAATGAGAGCACTTCCCGTGATTCGAGCACGCATTCTCATCCTTACAGGATTGTAGTTTACTTATCATTTGAGTATTTGTGTTGGCCAAATTTCCTTCCGGCCCCAATTATTCAATTATAAATAATCTAACTATTTTTAGAGAAACTGAGTAAAATAATTATCCCTCCTAATCTTCATCTCTTACTACACAACATTTAAAGATGGTTTTATGCTATTCACTCCAGAAGAGAAAAACGGTGATTTTTCTTTTTTCTTTTTGAAAAAAAGCACCTAAGCATTATGCACAATATCCTTAGTGAGTGTTTACGAAAAACCATTACTATGATGTTTGTTTTCTATGGACAGCAATGCTTGGAAAATGGATAAATACTCAAGTTAAAGGTAAACCAAGTGAAAAAAAAGATAGCATTTTGTGTATTTCACTATTTGTCTTGTTAACACACCAAAACTCTTTCCATTTAATTTTATTAATCTAGAGAGGATTTCATTTTCATCATGGATATATCGAATCTAAATGATTATATATTATCTTTAATTTAATTTTTATATTTCAAATAACTTTTTTTATTTTAGTCAATGTAAAATTTGAAATAAAGATAATTTCGTAACTATGATTTATTATACAAGTGAATTAAATCTTTCTAATATCAATAAATTACAACCTTTTTTTTGCCAGAACAAATTACAAATTTTAAGTGTAAACCATTGAGATAAAAAATTTAAAGGGTTTAGATCTCATCGCAGTTGAAAGAATTAATTTTCTCAAAACTGTGATAAGCATTAAATGTGGAGTGGGCTAACATGGGGTATATGGTTGAGTGACAAGTACTCATTCACTCCTAATCAATTGTCTGGGTTCGATATTTGATGTTGAGTATAGAGAGATAATAAATCTTTTGAGACTAATTGTCCCCCTTGAGATGTTTACACATCAGCGGGATTAATCTCTCACCTAGGTGAATATCTTAAACTACTATAAAAAAAAATGTGGAGTGGGCTATGTAAATCTCCTAAGGCTTGCAGTTGGTTATCACAATATCACGCCATCAAAATGTCTAATAAAGTAACAAGAGTAAAATAATAAGACTAGAAAAAGTCTTCTCATTTATAAAAAAGCCTGGGTTCAGAATCAGAGATTTGCATCGATTCAACAGAAGAGGGAAGGTGGAGGATGAGGAAAAATGAAAGCAACAGGAAGAGAGACGAAGTGGAAGAGCTTCTACGAGCTGCTCAAGACGAATTGTTGTTGAACATCTCTCTCGACTCTCACATAGCTTCATCCTCCTCCTCAACTTTATCTCCACCTTCATCGGACGTCAATTTCGATGACGATCTGGATCGCCGATTCCAAGCCCTAAAATCAAAATCAAAATCAGTTGCAATTGCTAGTGAAGTTCCACCATCCAAATCTGCTCTTGTCGACGACAATAGCCTCTTCTCCAGATTCGATGCTCTCAAGCTCAAATCGAATCCATCATTGAAGAATGAAGCCCCCACAGTCTCTACTGAAGAAGAAGAAAGTGAAGATGAAGATGATCAAGTTGAGAAATTGATTCAGTGGGCCAAGGATGCCGCGCGTCTAGACCCTTCTACTTCCTCCGATGATGAAGAAGAAGACTGTGGAGATCAACAAAACCAGCATCCAACCAAACAAAAATAATTTTACTCCTTTTTTTTTTTAAATGTACTGTCTCAATTTTACATTTATACTAGTACTTCGCTTGTGCTTTCTCACTTTGGTGATTTAATACAATTTACGTATTTCTGCATTTGCAGTTAGTTACTTACAGTTACAGGTATGGTAGTGAAAATTATAATTTGTAATTAACATAAAAGTGAGCTACCCAATATTTATTTTCATTCGACCATCCTTTCAGTTTTATGCACAACTTCATTTTGCGTAATCATGACTTATTAGACGTCCAAATAACAATTTTATTGTCCAAGCCTTTGTGTGTGTGTGTGTGTGTGTGTAAGCTGTTACCTATAAAACCAACATCTGTTGTGAACAAAAATGAGTAAGAACGCGGTATTAAGATTTACTCACCGAGAGTAGAGTTAACAATGCAGTCAATACAGAATTATTGAAATGAGATTTGGAAGCTTTGAACTGTTTTTATACGATACTGTCCTCAAGGCAAACAATTACCCCTATGAAGATGATAGGGTCTTAACCGAGTTGAATCTGGAAGGGACTTGCGATTTGGTGAAACAGTAGATTTAGGAAATCAGATTAGTAAATCTCTCTTTTTACAATGATAGTTGTTCAGCTAAAGAGAATGCGAGAGATTAAAAGTCTTGCTCATATCTTTAAAACTAGTACTTTTTGGGTTCAATAAACCAGTCCATGTATGGATTCGTGCATGGAACAATATGTTCCTCTTTGGGCGGTCATAAATCCTAATCCAATTGCATTTTCAAAAAGTTTACCTCCTCATCATATTTTGGCTTGCAGAAGTTTTTCAAACTATCTTGAACAATGTTCCAGTTACTATAATATGTGGGATTTCACTAATTGCTGATATTAACACTGATTGAAGGTCAGAAACACTCTTCAAGCAAAGTATACCAATCCCTACAGACAGGGACCCTATACAATCAGGATTCAAGATGGAAAACTTATATTACTACTTCCAATTCCAATTTATAAGACCCTTTTTTACTTTCAAAAAGAAATTAAGGATTTAGGATTAATCACATTAAAATGTTTATATTTTTTACTTAAATTAATTTGTTTTACTTATAAATTAACCTATAATCTAATTACATGTATCATATGATATAATTTAGCAGCCTAGTTCGGCTCCTTAACTTCTGGAGAAGAAAGTAAAAGGCGTCTTTTATTTTATATTTAGGACTAGAAGCCATACTTTCTTACATATTCATGATGGAGTTGCTTCTTATCTACTCGGATTTAGCAGCAGGCTAATAGATAACTGATCATCACATTACAAAGCAAGGGGCAAGAACAGCCAATATCAACTACTAATACAAAGTTTAAATGTAAAATAGTTTAATTTAGGAATTTCTTCCATGATTCTCTCCAGAACTTGATGATGAATTAGCATCATCCTCAGGTTTTGATGCACGTTCATCTTCAAGAATCTTGCCATCCATAGGAACTAAGCTAGGAATCCCATTTTTTATCTGACAGACAAAATGGGATATAATCAAATACCAACGAAAGTGGCATATCAATATCTAGCTCTATTTCTTAGTTTATCTTTTTGGACCCAAAGTTATAGGCAGACAGTGGTAAAATAATTCCAAGAAAGATTTTCATTTAATTGCCTTAATTCAACTTGGTAAAAAATGACATCATAAAACCAACTTGGAGTTCCCTTCTCTCGGAAGAATTTGTAAAATGAAGAGCATGAATAGAAAGAATAATAATAAGCAGAAGGGAAACTCACAGGAAAAGAGACGCCAATGGAATCGCTTATTAGGGAATTGGTTTTCTCACAGAACCTATGCAACAAGAGGAATAAACAAGTGACAACGTAGCCAAACAATAAAAAAAAATGAAATAAGTATAAGAATGAAAGGGTACCTCAAGGGCTGCTTCGAGAGAGGGCAAACCAATATCTCCGTTAGGGTCTTCCCCAGTGGCTCAGCTTTTTGTAGCACCGCTTTGCTCCCCCTCATCATTTCATATACTTCTCCTCTCGAGTCGCTCCTTTCTGTTCTGCTGCTACATCTCATACAATTTTGCTCATAGTCATAGGGCAACAAAGTAAACTGATGCCAACCCGCCTTCTAGCGCCAAAAAAATAAAAAAGCTTATTATAGCAGACAAAATAGGCCCAGTGTATTGGAGTATTACACTTTTTTTGTTGTAAAGAAAATTTTTTGCCAAATGGATTATTTGGGGTGACATATCGTTCAACGCTCACCTGATTGCACAAAACTCAACAAGAGGTGCAAGTGCATATTTTTAAATAGGTAACTTAGTTGGTTTGATTTTTCATTCACAAAACTTAAAAGGGAAATTAATAACAAGTCCCTAGCAAGGGACATAATATGAGAAAGATTCCAATAATTGGAGAAATTAAAGTACATTCCCTTAGGTGTCTCACCAATATAATTTCTGAGGATGAAAGTCTCACACTAGATAATTTTTGAGTTAAGGAAGGGGTAATTTTTTATAATTAAGTGTGGGGCCCATATCCTCAGAAATTATATCAATGAGGTCCCTAAGGACCGTATTTTAATTTCTCCAATTATCGAGACATTTTCACATATTTTGTCCCTTGCCAGGGACCTGTTATTAACTCCCCAAACTCAAACTTTACCCAAAAACAATATTGGTCTCTTATATTGTTATATCTGACTAAGTGATGTTGTATTTAAGATACGAGAATATTTTCAAATTTGATTTATAAATTTTATTGTTTCCAATCACTGAATATTTTTTTGTAAACTACAAAATGAAAGGGAGAAAATGTCAAACCCATCTTTCCTGAAACCTTGTATCCTTTCTCTTGACAAATTCAAATATGTTCAGATCTCCAATCTCAAATGTGTTCGATCTATTTAGCATATATAAAGCTAAAATAAGGTTTCACGGAGTTCTATATAATAACTTTACTTAATTCTCCCATATTCAATCAACAAACATCTATTCAATCAAGAAAAAATTTATAGTCTAATGGTAACTCTAGGCATAGTAGTTACAAACTATTGGACATCATCTTAATTATAAGGACTCTAGTAAATTCTCCCATATTCAATCAAGAAACATCTATTTTTTTTTTTAATTAAAATGACAAGGTTTCCCTTGAGTGTTACAACACTGTGTTACAAAAGTAATTGGCCAAATCTTAGCTTAAGTCAGCTAACATTTGGTCCGAACAATAAGCTGACTATTTTGGAATCACCACCAGCTTATTGTTAAGAAACATCTATTTCATCTTGGATAATCCCATGCGGGTCCAGATAGCCATGTACAGAAATACAAGACTCTCACACCAACCAAACCGATAATATAAAATCCACAACACACCATTTAGTGATGAGTGTGTATTAGAGAACCAGGCAATAATAATGCTAGAGGTTGTCATCTCAATTCCCATTATGAAATTGAATTTAAGCGGAAGACAATCATAATAATGGTATAACAAATGCAGTCTGCAGCAAAAGCTTTGAGCTACTACAGAACATGCCTAGACAAAAAAAAGACACCGCTAACCTGTGGGTTCCGAGAAGTGCAAAAGACATGAAAGCATGAAGTTCACAAGATTTAAAAGTGCAGGAAATTTAGAGAGGAAACCTTCTACCCATAAGAGCTTCAAGATTGGCAACAACATTGCCAGAATTGCTATTATTTGAATTCATTTTACCAAAATTGCATGGGAAGCAAGAATGTCATGACACGCATGCCAGAGTCGAAATGTCAGAACTAAGCATGCATTTATCTACGATATCACCAAAAGATTAGGGGTGTGGGATTGAAGAGGTACTCATCAAATGGAGCATTCCAATACAGAATGCAGATTTCTATGTGTAGACATTGGGGATTCATGCACAATTAACTACTGATACTTGAGAATAAGGTTAATGAAATGATCAAACCACTCGCCCCCACTCCAAATTCAGCTATTATTTACAGTTCAAAATGCAAATAGTTTAAGAAGGAAAATATGTCTGGGACGAGAAAATAGAAACCAGATACATAGGTTCAGCGAGATACACTAAGTATATCTTAGAGCATCACAACAAGTCTTTGAAACTTCAGAAAGCTTAAATACATAAATCACTTATTCAAATGCCCACTGGTTTTCACGGCGAACTTCCTCCTCTTCCTCAGGGGTAAAGTCATTCTTAATGTTAAAGGTCTTGCGAATTTCCTCAGGAGTCTTTCCCTTAATCATGTCCGCAACAGTCTGACATGTAAGGTCCAGCAGGCTCTTGATGTTCAAGTAGTTCGCGGCCTGTCATAAACACGATGCACGTAAAGCAAACATTGCCCAGTGAAAGTAAGTGGACAAGAGTAATAATGCAAGAGTAAAGGGAACTGGTAAATAGCTGCACAGTCTTCTCAATGAAAATTATATATAAAAACAACAGAGACTTATCCTAATATGTGGGGTTGGCTAGGGGTTGGCTGCATCGATCATATGAGGCGAGACCATTGTGCTATATATCAGTAACCATCTATCAATCAGTACCCAACTCTCAGGGCATACATTACATGGGCCTCGAAACTAAAGACTCTCATCAAGCAATTCAACAATTTGTGGCAAGTGAACTGAATTAGAGTATTAGACAACATAAATCAACGCAACTCCTGCAATACTTTGATAGACAACACAGTTAATTTAGGCATCAAACTAAACAGGCTAAGTATTGATTGTAATTGCACTACGCAGATAAACAAACATATAGGAAAGTGACAAAAAGTGAGGACCAATATTCATCAGCTGAAAAATCAGAACCCTAACAAAAAGGCTAAACCCCTCGTAAGCAGCTAGGGTTAGATCAAACTAAATAATCAATTCCAATACTCTAACCCTAGCGAGTGTAAAATTATTCCACATGACATAAACCACAAAGAGAGGAGAAAAGAGTAATTTACCAGGATGAGATCGAAGAGGGTGGCCTGGTCAACCTTGACGAAATCGGCGTCCCAAGAGCGGAGATCGTCTTCGGAGATTTTGTCTTCAGAAGTGGAAGCATCGACGTGCTTCTTGCAGTACTCGATGACCTTCGCCAAGATCTTGCTGGTCACATTAGGGAGAGGGATGCCACTGTCGGCGCAATCGTCCTCGATCATGTGCTTGATGGTCTGCGACTCCAGCGCCACCGCCTCCTCCACCTCGAACGACTCGCCATCGGAGCTCTTCAGCGTGATCTTCTTCGACATGATTGATGGATTTTGTGTGGCTCAGATTGTGCCCTTGTCACTGCAAACCCTAAATTTCGAATGCAAGGAGCTTTAGGAAATTGGGAATTGCGACTGTGAGAGTATGGGCTCTCTATTTATAGGGCTACTAGAAGCTTCAGGATTGTTTTGACGGTGGATTTTGTGGCTCCAGTTTTATCATCAACGACGTCCAACCTTACACGTGCTCATTATCTTGTACTCCTATCCATGCCTACAATTTTTTAATATTTTACCTTTGTATCTTATCAAGAGAGAGTTAACTAAAAGATAAATTAGAGATTGAGAAACATTGTAGTGTGGAAGGGTTTCTGCTTAAATTTGAGTCAAATAGAATGTATACACACACACGTTATGACTTTGTTAATAGACAAGTTAATATGACTTTGAGGTTAAACTGGGATATACCTATCTCTCAAGTGACAAAGTCGATGTACTAGAGATTGATTATACGATAAGATGGTTGGATTGATGATGATGTCAACCATATGATTTAAGTTTGGCAGTATAAGTGGAGGATAGTTTCTAGAATTCTCTACGACCAGAAAATACATCATGAGCTAAAAAGAGAAGTTTTATCACATTTCCATAAGACCAGTAGTATTATATAGTAGTGAATGTCAGATATTGAAAAGAAAATATGAATACACAATGCGGTAGTTTAAATAAGAATGTTGAGATGAATGTGTGCTTTACAAAATGGGTAGTATTTAGAATGACCATGTACATGAACGAGTTAGAGTGACATCTACTAGAGTGGGAAATAGGGAAAATCTTTTGTTGTGGTTAGGATATGTCCATAAAATGTCATTAGATGCGTCGATGATGATAGTATTTCAAAAAGCATGGATCCCTACTAAAAGAAACAAGGGAGACAGAGGCCGACTCACTAAATTTGTAATAAGGTGAGACATGCATGCAAGTTAGTTTATAATATATCTAAGTATTTGGTTTTTAAGAGAACACAGTAATGTAGTGTGATTCATCTAACATACTTGGCCTAGTAGATCAAGGCTCGGTTATTGTTGTATTTGAGAAGGAAAAATAAATATCTTATTGTAATAAAAAAGTTTTTTCTTTTATGAATGTGGATCTCTTCAACATTCTATTTGCGGGTATAATTTTAAAAAAGTTACTCACTTTTATATTAATTATAAGATCACTCTAACATTTTTTGGTAGATTATGGATGCAAAGTTCATCACTTTAGATTATTTAGTAATCTTTTTCTTCAAAACTATTTATTTTACTTATAAACTATCCTATACTCACAATATAGATTTGAATATGACAATATCTAATTTAAAAAGCCACTCAGATAAATAAAAAGTGAAATGAAACAAGGAATTAATTGTGACCAAATCTCTATTTTTTTATAAATAAAAGTTTAGGTGAGTTAACTCTGTGGCTCACTAGGGCCAGAGCATGCCTTCGAGCTTAAAGAGCACCTACAGAAAGAAATACTTACAGATCACCCACCAACTAGGTCCTCACATCGGCGGAATTCGAACCCACAACCACATAGTTATGAATCAAACCCTTTTACCAACTAGACCAACCTTTGTTGGTAATTGTGACCGAATTTCACACTTGCATAATAAAGAAGCAAAACCAAGTCATCAAAATTCAAAAGGAAAGTGTCTTCTTGCCGAACCAAGCAGCTGTCCAACCATATAATATGATAGTTCTAATGCTATGGTATTGGTAGATTATATTTACAAGAGTTCTGTACAAGGAATATCTGCCATTTAAAGTGCAGGTCCGAGTTGGGTCAGTCAATTTGTCAAAGCGACGCATCCAAAATTCCAAATCCCATTAAACAACACATGCTAAGTGGGTTAGATCAAGATTCCATATGCTGTGGGGGTGGAGGGCTTGTACTTGTCTTATCAGGTCCTGCCATGCGATTTACACCAAGGTACACATTTGAGTACTGAATGGAAACTAAAAGGAACTCGTGCTAAGGAAAATCAACAATAAATTTGTGGTGAAATAGAGAGAGAATTTTATGGAGTCAAGTTAGGCCATTCAATAGGTTTGGCCCAGACAAAGAAGACAAGGGCCTAAAGCACATGCAAGGTGGGCATGCTCAAAAGTTTGAACAAAGACAATTCACAGCACTTCTAGTGGTGACATTACCCAGAATGATAAGCAAGCTGAAGGACCAGAAGCACATACCACAAACCCCACGGATCTCCACTTCTCTCCATTCTTGGACAAGGGCACAGCAGCAACACATTAAATGAGATAGAAAATCATCAACGTAGCCACCCTGCACAAACAAGCATGTTGGTAAGTACAAGTAGCAAAATATTTGGAAAGACCAGAGAAAATCAGAGACAAGTAGATGGTGATAGTAATCGATATTTATTTAAACCTCAACAATTATCTTTTTTTATTTTGCCCACGTCAACAGTACATTATATACATTATTTAGAATCTATGTATTTTGAGAAGATGGGCTAATTACTCAAATAGTGTGTTTATGAGAGGCGATCACATTAATGCACGACGAAATAAGTCTTACTGTGATGTTCAACATTTTCCGAAGCTTCCTCCTGATACAGCAGGTATAGCAACAGCATGACAAAACTAATGAATATGCCATCAACTCATTACATGCTTCCGCAGAAGCTGAAAGACAGAATACCATGATTACAGCAGCATAGTCACAAATAAAGATACAATTGCTAAAAATGAACCAAATAGAAACGAGAAAAGCATCAAATTTGAAGACATGCAAAATTTAGAATTTCTACAAATGCAAAGGTATTAATTTTTAGTCTACATCCCACAACTTAATAAAACCTATGATTTTGTTTCCATCGCATAAAAGTGTGAAACCATAATACGAAGTCAAGTTATCCCTTTCAGTTAAAAAAAAGAGTCAAGTTATCCCTTCAATGCATTGGTCATACTACCTCCAAAGTAAAATGTGATGTCTTTACCATTGGTCATGATGGTAATTGGTAAGTGGTGCGGTACTTGAGTTCAACCCGTACTTGAGTTCAACCATGCAATACTTGTGTAAAAATGTGTGTGTGTGTGTGTGTGTGTTTACTTACATATGTGCCTATTTGTAGCAACAGTGGCTATCTTTGACAATGTCCCACAAGGATAGAAGAAAGTTTTTATACCTGCAAAAAAGCACTCTTCCTTGGCAAATGATCACACATAATGAAGCTAGAATCAGAAGTAGGCGACTACTTACATAGAGAGGGTTCAGAACAACAAGAAAGTAAATCAGTGTGCCATTCTCCCAGCTGATATGAGTCTTCAGTGGGCAGTGTGTCCTTTCCTGAAATTGATGATCTGCTTGTGCCAGGCATAAAAGCATCAGACTGAGAATCTATATAAGTTTGAAACAAGAGATATTAAATATTGAAGTAAATCGTAAGCCAAAATAACACAGAAGAAGAATGTAAAGTGGTTGAAGCTGCTCCAAATAAAAGTTATCAGTCCAATTTTGGACCTGCCTGGCCATCAGCAGCAATTGATCTAAAACAACAACAACAAACTCTTATCCCATTACGTGGGTCAGCTGCATGGATAATAGAGACCATTGTGCTCTAATAGAAACCAACTCTTTGGGTATATTATTCAATTATTGATCTAAAACAAACATACTTATTTCCTACTCTGGTCAACATATTTGACACGATTGCACGTATGATTGGGGTTGGGGAATTACCTTAATGTTGAACAAGTGTCACGTTTTTTACTATATTTTTCATCAAAAGCATGGCCTTTGTCACTATTGGCATCTGAGTAACTGTCATCAACTTTCTTATGACTTTTTTCAGGCGAACACTTCTCTGGAAGAGAGTAAGCTGCAACCTCTGTCACCTCCAATAAACGTTGAATGACTTCACATTGATTCATATCCAAATTTGCTTGTGACCGTTGAAGCTCTAATTTAAGCTTTTCGCTTTCTTTTTTAAGTGCTTCATTGAAGGGCAAGTTTGGATAAGAACAGGAAAGAGATTTCTTCAGCACCACAGTGTCCTCTTTGTCAGGTTCAGGTTTTAATATAACAGTGTGCAGCTTTTGATCCTCATCATCCAATGTGTATTCACGCTGATCCTTCTCAATAACTTCAAGTCTCTCCTGGATAGTTTAGACAGACCAAAACATTGTTAACATAATTCAGATAAAAGCTAAACGGGTCAAACATAGATGCTGCAATAAACTTGTAAAGTTAAACTCATCACACTCTTCACCTATTCCTATAAGCTGCAATAAACATTTGCATTCTTCTGACTTTTTAGATATACGCATTAGAAATGAACCCAGAAAAGAAAAAGTTTCCTATAACAAATACAAGTCTTCAGGTAACCACAGTCTGAAAGCTACAAGTTGGAGTTGGAGAACTTAAGGTCTATACTATATATAAGCCCCTACCAATGTGGAACTTGTAACAAAACAACAAACTTTCCCCCCTTCATTCTGGTAAAAAGGAACATGCATAATAACAAGTGATAGATGATAATCAAACACAATAAGTACAGGCATATACCCTGACTCGAGCATTGTCAACAAGAGTGATGAGAGGAACAAGACGTAGGTAGCGGTCAATTTCATTCTGAGCCTTTCTGAATTGATAAACAATGTTCCAGCCCATGGCCAGCAAATATAGATAGCTCCGGTCCTGACAGCTGTTGACCAAAACGTAAGACCTTCTCAAAGCATCTTCAAGCTGCTCCAGAGGCTCCCCAGTTTCTGGATATTTTTTCAGCTCTGAGATCTTGAGCTGCTCCAGCAAGTTGCCAATCAACTTTAGATGCTGTGCAAACTGCCTGCAGTTCTTCTTGTGCATACGTGCTGTACTTGCAGCTTTCACAATCATCCCAATCAACCTCACAGCATCCAAGCCCGTTAACTGGACCACATTTGCCACCTCCCCAAGATGGTCCCATGAAGATGCCATGCTATCTGAAAACCAAACAGAAATGCAGCCATTCCAAATAATTGTCATTCATTTCCCATAACTCCCATCATAAGAATGAAAAGGAAAACAGAAACTTGACGATCAAATTAAATATCTAGCAATAAATCAGGCTGAAAGGTGAAATCTGAAAAAGTTGTAGATTTAGATATATGAATTCATTTGACTTCAACTAAGCTAATAAAATGGGCATTAGATGCACAATATTTGCAATATGATGTTCTACCTGCCCTGCAAAGGATTAAGCAAAATGAATGCGACCAATCTAGATAGTCAAAGATTTTAAGACAGATCAAGCCCCTCTCTGAAAGAAGAACAGAGATGGCATCTTCTTCCAAGATCTTGGATTTCCAGGGACAAAAGCACTGAAAAATGAAGTTAAATGCAGTTAAGGCAGTGAAGAGAAAGGAAAACTGCCAAATCAACAAACCATAGTAACAACAAAGGACAATCGTAACCACACAGATTAAGAATATTACTCAATCACTTAACCAAGCCAGTTCAGAAATCAGTGTCAAACCGTTCTTATGGGAAAAGAAGAAGTAAAGAAAAAAGAAAAAGAAAAAAGTGACTAATGTTTAAAAAAGATATGAGAACGGTAAAAGCTTCAACCTAATGCAGATTAGTAAAACAAACCGGCCCGGTCCAGAGAATAATGCAGTAGGAGATGTTAATATAAGGGGCAAAGAGGTGTTAAAGATGAGGAAAGAGAGAAAGATAAAATTCTGGCAATGACAGGCATGGCTTTGCGTAAATGAGAGAGAAGAGAAGCCACTCACTCGCTTGCTACGATGATACAGTTTCAGTTTGTCTCTCTCTAGTGACTACTGCCTAGTGACTAGTGTGTAGGGCGGAGCTGAGTTTGGCTCCACGATACACCAATCACCGTCTACCCTTTTAGCGGTGGCCACCTCTGAAATGTCATTCATGCCATTATGTTCATCTCATAATTACTCACACTGCCACTCTTTCTGTTAACATCCGACGTCGTATCTGTTGGTACCAGTTACGAGACATTCGATGCTGGACACGCAATGTGCATGCACCATAATCCCATGAACATTGATCAGCCTGAATGCCAATTAATTCTTACGTAAACAACTTTTTTTTTATTCTTATAAGAAATTAACTATATAAAAATATTTTAAAATATCTCAAATTTTTTTCCATCAAAATTAATTTATTATACTTATAAATTAAGATATCATTTAATTACATATGTCATATATTATCATTTAATTTCTTTAAAAAATCTAAACTCTCTTATAATGGAGCTCCCGAGGAATAAAAACAGAAAGTGGACCCAAAAAAAGTGTGCAGGCCTCATTGCACATATTGAGATTATCAAATTGAGAGTTTTGTAAGTGATCACTGACGATAACGAAGAAATGATAGTAACACGAGATATCACTTCTATTGGGGTCTGGTTGGATTCACAAATGTTTATTATTTTCTTTTTATCACTGCCTCAATCACAAAACCAGAACCTTGTTATAGCTAAGAGTTTCATACTTGCTCTGTCGTGGATCCCCAAGAGTGGTCCATCCCTAATTCTATGAGACTCCTGTTTTGGCTGTATGGATTAATGGATCTTGAGCCCTATGCCCAGGTTTCACCCCAAAGGATATAATGATAAGCATTATATTGTTGAGCGTGATATTGCTCAATTGCTTGCTAGCTTCCATAGAATGTCGGTGCATTATTGCTCCCAGTTCTTGTTGGACTTTATCGATCTCTCGTTTGTCTAGCTTTTGTTCTTTCAATATCTGTTTGAACTTTTATATAATTTCTTACTAAACACTCCCTCCAATTCTAAATATAAGGGCACCCACATTGACTTTTGTTTATTAAAGTTGTAAAACTAATCGTTTTAAATTCTCTATATGATAGATTAACTTTTCCTAAAATAAACAAACTAATTTATCCTACTCAATTGTAAACTAAAATATATCTAATTACATCTCACATATATAATAATTTAATGGTTTAATTCATATCATTAACTTTAACAACGAAAAAAGTCAAAGCTAAAGCTAAGTAACCCTATTTGTTGGGACTAGAGAAAGTACTATATCATTTGCTTAATTTTGCAAAAAAAAAAACATAACAAAACAATTTAAAAGTCAACGTAGTTAAATTAAGGGACGATGACACCAAACAATAACATGAAAAAAGTCCGAAAAGGGAACACATGCATAAGCACTATCACGTCATTAAAACTTAAAGACCTAAAATTGATAAACTCCACCAGTATATATATTCTGGTATTTAAATGAGATTGCTTGGAGTATTAAGTGGAAGAGAAAATTCAAAGATTTAATAAGTCAAAATTTGAAAACACAAACAATAAACTTGCTATTTAAAGATTTGTAGGAAACCAATAAGTAGTTAATTGAGTTATTCACTATGGGTAGACTCATCCAGCAAAAATGAAAATGTTGTTTAAGTTTATTGTTGACAAATCAATAAATATAATATACTTTATAAAGCAAAAACAAGTTATCAAAATTTTAACAGCACTTTAAAACTTCTAGAAACTTTATTTTGCTCCATAATAAAGCATAAAAATGTAGTACTAATATGTTAGTTATACAATAAATATCATGTTTTTTTTTAAAAAGCAAATATATGGTACTAGATATGGTAAAGAGCATCACTAGTGCAACTCACGGGTGAAGGCTGATACCATAAAGGCCCAATTCCTACCTCTGCATATTCACTGACTCATGCACCAGGCCCTCCTTGGCGCTCTATCAAATCCAATCATATTCCTCACAATTTCCTCATTTTCAATATCTCTCCCTTTTTCAAAATAAATCTCTCTCTTTCTCTTTCATTCAACGCCCAATAATTTCAAATGACTTATGTACTCCAATTTTTTTATGTATTTTTATGAAGAAATTGATACTAAGCATTTTTTGCGTGTTATCCTCTCAACTCGCCAAATTTTTAATTTTTCTTATAAAAAAAATTCTTGATAAACTCAATACATCATATTATTCATAGTTTGACCATTTACAAGCAGACATATACAATGTGACATGAAATTTGTAATTTGACATGACACACTAAAAACCTCAATTAATTTTGAAAAAATTTTTTATTCGCATTATAAAATAAGCATTGAAAACAGAGATTTAAATTTTTTATGGGATTCCCATTTTTAGGGTACTATGTGAAATTAAAAATTGGCTAAAATATATTTTTCTCTTATATTTACATCAAGTTTCAATTTAGTCTTTTATATTTAGAAAAACACTTTTTAATCATTTTTTGTTAACACCAATAGTTTCACTTAAAATTTAAAAGATTATTTCATAGTTAAATGAGGTAAAAAAGATCATATTTTAAAAACATAAGAATAATTAAACTAAAATTTTTCAATTTAAGCAGTTTTATATTTTAATCTTAAATTAACCTTTTAAATTTGTGAAGTTGATATTTTTCCATTAAATGAAAATAATGATATTAACAAAAAGGGACTAAAAATATATTTTCCAAATATAAAAGACTACAATGAAATTTTCAATCAGAAAGAATAAATTGAAACTTGATGCAAATATAAGGGAATAAATGTATTATTTAGCCTTAAAAATTTATTTGATTCTCTGCATTTGTATTTGTATTTGTTTTGCGTATAGGGAAGTGGAGGGAGAGACGAAATTAAATTATTGAAACTCCCGCGGTGGGCAAAAATGAGGAATCCAATGAAAGTTAAGAGGAAGACAAGAGGGAGAACAGTTGAGCGAAAAATTTGGCGGGCATCCAAAGCAAATTCAAAAAGACACAATACCAAGCGATTCTCTCTCCGTCTTTTCCTCTGCGCCCCTCATTGTCTCCAAATCTCAACCGTCCAGCGTATCTTACAGCTCACAACTAGACAAATATCAAAAGCTCTGAACCGCACGATTACAACGGACAAATCTGATGAGGGCGCAGAGAGCAAATGAAAAAGCCGCCGCCAGAGAAAATCGGCCCGCAATAGCAATGGCCCCATTGCTATCACAAAAGCAAACCCTACCTTCGTAATTTGTATTCCCTTTCTCCTCACTCGCCCCAACCCTTCCTTCATCTTCATCTTCATCTTCATCTTCTTCTTCTCTTCTCCTCTCTCTGTCACTATCTTTCTCTCTCCCTTTAGGTTTGTGCAAATCTCTATCATTTATTATTCTCGTTTTTTCTTCTCTTTTTTGATTCATGAGCTTTACCTTCCCCGTTTACTGAATAATAATAATAATCATGTATGTCTTGGCAGTTGGCAGGCTACTTGTTGATGTAGCTTCTTTTAATTGTATTTCCGGATTAGGTTGGCGAAATCAGAGGCGAAAATAATGGGAAAAGCGTCTCCACAAGAGAAGAGTGTGGGCAAGAGAGTGAAAGAGAGGAGATCGTATCTGAAGCCTGGTGCGATTGCGCAGCTTCGGTCTGAGAAGTCATCGAATGGCAGGTGTTGTAGGAATTCTAGGAAGAGAAGAGTGGATACGTTGAATTCGAGGAAAACTGAGAGGAGTGGGAATGAGAAAAATGATGCAAGTCCTTTGATGTTATCGCCTGTTGATTTGGCTAAACCGAATTATTTGTCTGCTTCACCAAAGACTCCCACATTTGAGAAATGTGAATCCAAGTCCTTGACTGAGATTCTTCCCATGCACTTATTGGTATGATTACATGTTATGTGTTGTGTCCTGTTTCCCTATCTTGTGGATTTCAAAGCTTGTTATATCTCATTCATCCTTGTTTCTGTTTTTCATAAGCCCTTTCAAATACTCCCTCGTCCCTCCGCTATTAAATGTAAGACTTGATTTACTTTTCTGAGAAAGCTAATTAAGTTAATTAAAATTTATTTTCCTAATTTTTTCTTTTAAACTAATATGATTAATTCAAATCATAGTTTATAGGTCAAATAAGTATAGCTTTGTGTAGATTATATGTTAGTTTATAGGTCAAATAAACTAACATAATTAGAAAAAGATAAGTAAACTAAGTCTTAGTATTCTCAAACTATACTATGATTAAGAGTAGTTTATTTGACCTATAAACTAACATATGATCTATTAATACACAAACTACTCCTAATCACAGTATTTTCAAACTATATTATGATTAGGAGTAGTTTATTTGACATATAAGCCAACATATGATCTATAAATGCACAAACTATACTATAATTAAGGGGTTCATTTTGTTTTCTTAGTATTCTAAAAAAAAAAGTCAACTAGGCCTTAGATTTTATATTTAGGACTAGAGGTGGTAACATCATATCATATGTGCTCTTATCGTTTTTTGGTGATGGATTCCTTCATTACTTATTGATTATTTTCTTAATAGCTTTTGAAGTCATGAACTTGGTGTTTGCTACCACTGTATGAGTTGTCTGGAGTATGTTGTAACTAAATGGCGACATTTGTTACTATGGACAGAGATTAAGCTAGTATTCTAATCAGTGTTGTAAGAACCGGACCAGACAGTTGGACTGGTCCAACTGTCAACCGCTTGACATTTCGTCTTAATGGTTATTCGGTCCAACCATCGGTTTGAGCGGTTCGCTCGTATTGAACCATGACTCGGAGCCTTTTCCGTTTCTTCTTCCGGTCCGGCTTTTATAACACTGATTCTAATAGCTGCACTATCTTAAAAAAACGCATGAACACACTTACATTCGGGCCTTGCTGTTCGTTTACCAAAAAAAAAAGTAGAGGCAAGAAAGTTTGAATTACAATGTGTTATGGACAAACATGCCCCTGCTGATAAAACTACAGATCAAATACTGTGAAGGGTAAATCTCGTTTTTTTCCCATTTGGTATTTTACTCGCCCAATCAGATTAGTGCAGCCACATGGGTATGCTTTGCCAATTTCAACTGTTTTGAACTTTTTATCTCTATCTGTAATGCTGACCCTGTTTTTTTTTTTACAAATTTGAGGTCAAAATAATGTGCCATTTACACCATGACCAACTGAAGGCAGTCTTCCATGTTTGTCGAAAGTTCAGAGAGGCAGTAAGTCTGTCTTTCTACTGTTGGATATTTCTTGCTTTGAGTGGTTACTCTCTGTCAGTGGTTTTGTTATTTGCTATGTTGGAAATGGTCATGACGTGTTCTGTGTTGTACAAGGCTGTTGATGCAAGGCAATCCCACTTCAATTATACCACCCCAGATCGCTCTCGCCAGGAGCAGTTGTCCAGGACGACTCCTTGTTCCTCTGATCGTTGGCCTTTTCTTTGGTAGGTATTAACACTTTGAGTTTCTTTCATTATTGTGCATCTGTGTTTCTGATTTGTGCACTTCACATGTAGCAAGGGAGATGGGAAAGGTTTGAAGATTTCAAGTCCCCGTACGCCTAAAGCACCAAGACATGGGCCACGGCCACCTTCTCGCCTGAAAGTTTCAGAGATGCGGCAGGTTGCAGTTGTTCTGTTCAAGGAGTCGGCATTCCCTTCTAGATATATGGTGCCATCAGTTTTACCAAAGCCCCTATCGAAAAGCTTGGCTTCTAATAGAGTATTATTGTATGAGGATGAGTTATGTCAGGCTGTTGCTCAGAACAAACTTCGCTGAAGCCATCTCGCTTTATACTAGCGAATCTTTTTCATCACCTCATGTTTTTCTTCTGTGTACAGTTTCTTTGTTTCTAGCTTTTACTAGCAGTAGCAGTAAGAAAAAGAATAATCCAATACTAGTATAAAGCCATCTCGCTCTATACTTGTTTGTTTTTCTTCTGTTTCTTCGTGTATAGCTGTTTTGTCTCCATTTTCTTTGGGGTGTTTTAGCTGGTGTATTTTTCAACTATTCAAAATGATGGAGTCTATTAAATTGCGTTGGGGTAATTTATATATACATGTTATCAATACTTGTGGGTGTCAAACACTTGGCAATTGTTTCTGTGTAGATATTCCGTTGCTTTTCACTATGCAATGCTTTGTTTTGTATTCTACTTAGTATTTTTATTAATAATCACTATTTTTTCTCACACAAAGGAAAATAAATAGTATTTTCCTTCTGCTTATTTAGGTATTGCTATGCCTTTCGAATCGTAAATCAGAAAAGGTTGAAATTTGAAGAACTTTTGTATAAAGTAGTTCTGCACATAATTCTGTTCAAATGATTGCATGATGTTACTATGCCAAAGACGGATCAATATTCATAAATGCATCATGAGATATTTGGTCAGTGGCGATGAAACTACTGGGCGAGGGAGCAGGCAGGACTATACTGCTGGAAAATCAAATCCTATATCAAAGTGGCGATTTCAAACAAGGTTGAAAAAAATAAAACACCTAAAAGAACTCCTTGATTTTATTATCAAGCACTAAAGAACTAAGTATATGATAGGCCTTCTCTGTAGGATGGTAACTGTCCCAGAATATGTAATCTGAGGAGTTTGCACACGTATTTATGCTGTAAGGGTTGCACAAGATGCCGACCTCTATCTTTCCTGTCCCACAGCACCCTTTATCTGTCACTTTAAAACCTGCAACGTCACAAAAAAAAGTCAATGGATCAACTTCTTTACAAATAAAAAAAAAAGCAACTCTCCTTTTTGGTTGTAAGGCAAGAGTTCAAGGGATTACCATATGTAATTGGGTTTTGAAGAAGTGTGAGTAAAGGGTTGTAAACATCAAGATAGACAAGCCTAGATTCTGGAAGCTTCCTCTTGAGAGAATCTATTTCATGAGTGAGCTTGGAGTTGAACAGAAGTGCTGCAAGGTTGGAATTATATGAACATTCTCTTGACATGCCTCCTTCTATTGTTCTTAGTGAAGGCATGCACCCTATTGCTGTTAAACCAAACACACCAATTCTTCTCGCACCAATGCCATAAAGTTCCTGCATTTCCACCCCAGTATTATTTTTTTTCACTTGAGAATATACTGCGTTTTCAAAAATGCTGTATAGTAAAGATGGTAAGTAATTTTGTGTTGTGGATGGAATATTAAAGCCCGCACCTGCAAGAAGCTTGAAGCTTGTGCGGCCATTAATTCTGTGTAAGATGGAACGTTGTATTGGATTCGCCTGATTGGTGTTTGAACATAAGTATTAGCAATGTCATCACTTCCTATACAGACTATGTATATGCTCTTTGATACTATTAATGTTGTTCTGCTTTCTCCAACTTCATCCTTTATCTTCTTTATGTACTCCTTGAACATGTTCAGCTGATCTGATAATGATATTACAGACTTCACGAAAACAGATAGTTAAAAATACTAGAAAACATGTTCCTTTGGTGATAGTAAACAAAATGATAGGTTCAACTATATTTCTTCTCCCTTCTTAGCATCACATTTTTTTATTACTTCAAATATATTCATTTCATGCAACAATTTTCCAGGAGAACTCATTGACTAACTGAAATAATTTAAAAGATATGTTATGTAGCGTTAGTTGTATACCACTAATTTGGAAGTGAGAGGGTCATATCCAGCACCACCAGAGGCAAAGCTTACACCGGTGAGGAAGTCCTGGAGATGCAGGGTTGGATCCAGATAAGCAGGCAACAACTTCTTGACACCAAATTTTCCAGCTGAGAGAGAAGAATGTGAGAAAAATGAGTTAGAAAATATCCATTGTTTCTATACTGTTATTTAAAATAAAACAGTAAAATGTTAAATGTTACACTACCTATGATGTCTGAGGGGATTAAACCATTACTAAATCTCCCAGTTGGAAGATTCCCCTCAGCAAAATCTCTACCGTAAGGTGGGAAATTGCACTTGATGAGAGTGCTGATATAATTGTTGTTTCCTGGATCCACTATGGAGTCTCTAAAAGCAAACAATGCTGGTATGGTTTCATTGTCTGGAAGGCTTACAACAAACCCATTTTGTTCAAAGATGATAGCTATGGCAGAAAAGCAAATAATGGTCGAAGGTATTTGAGAAAGAAGCTTATGAAATAGAGGGTTCATGTTGACACCACCATGTACATGAACTTATGTCAATTAGTGTTTTATAAAAGAGTAAAGCTTAGTTGACTTTGATACTATGTACTTCAGAAATAAACCTAAATTTGAATAATTTAATCAATGTTTTGTGCTATCATAAGATTATACCCTTCAACGAAATCCAATGTTTGACGAGTATTTGTGCTCAACTTCAAATAATGGCTGCTCATTAAGAAAATAAAGAGAATTATTTGGCACGATAGGCATGTACAACGGCTGAATCATAAAATCTCCATGCTGCTTCCTCTCTTGCATGACATAACCTCTCTACTCATGTCAACATAATTCATGGCTTAGCTTTTCTGCCATTTATAATTACAAGATTTAATCTTTTGGTCAATAACTTATCGTCAAACATAACTATTGATATAACACAATGACGTAGTGTGATTCATGAACCTCACCTAGTTGAAATAAGACTTTGTTGTTGTTGTATAATTACAAGATTTACTATAATATTTGGTCCCTATACTTCACACTAGTTTTGATTAGTTTCAAATCATGTTTCAATCATTCATAACCTCAAGTTTATTTTATTTGTACAAACATTTTTTTATATATTTACACGTTCCAACTATGAGAAATTTGAATACATTAAAAAAGCCATTTATATTATATCAGACAGTTTTGTTGATGCTCTTACTTTTTTTTGGCGTCAGTCAACAGCATAACAAATGCAAAAGACTCAATTATATAAGGGGAAAAAGTATGTCCATGCCGCTACCAGAACTCCATAAGAACCACATCGCAATTTAGAAATAAAAACCTCTATACAAAAGACAGAGACTGTGTAATGAGGCCAGTACTTTCATTAGCTAGACTGATGGTTCCGTCTTTATAGAGGAAAAGGCAAAGCCTAATAATAGAATACAAATGGATTAATTTAGATATATATATTCATATATATATCTCAAAGCAAACATGATTTTTTCCCTAACTGGGATACTCCATTCTATTAATACATGAATCAAAACGTACAATAAAAAAAGAGGCGGGAATCATGAAATACAAATGTGACAATTAGAGTTCACCACAATTCCTAGACTAGTAAATCACAATATGGAACAAGCCTTTGCTTTATTTTTCTTTTTCTTCTGCTTTGGCGGTTGAAGAACAACTCTTATTGCTTGATCAAACACTGACTTCACATTCTACAATAAAATACAAAAGAAAGATTCATATCTAAACATTCAACATTAAATGTAGTCAGATGAAAGTCAATAGTAGACTCAACTAATACCTGCTGAGTTTTCGAGCTACATTCAATGTAGGCAGGGGAGTTGATACTCCTCCTGAGCTCTTCTCCCTTTAGTGAAATACAATGTCAGTTTTTTCTTTTCCTCCTTTTGACTAAAACGTTTCAAAAAATGTCCCAATTGCAAATAACATTAACAAGCAAACTGATCATATTTACCTGAGCCGTGGTAATTGGTACAGAACCAGGATGGTCTATAAAAAACTGCTTATCATCCCGAAGATCTGTCAACAACACAACTCAGCTTCATAAATACAAAAACCTTTTTACATAACATTATTCAATATGATTCTACTCTGATCCAATCATCAGCATAATTTTATCAGAAGCAATATTTCCATTTGCTCTATATATGTGATATATGTGTTGATATGAAATCACTCTCAACACATCAAACTTATTTATCCCTAAGCTTGCTCTATATTAAGATGAGGTCCCACTAAGTTATGTTAGAAAAAAAAGTCAATACAAATAAAGGCAACACTAGGTTGATGCTCCAATAAATCATACAAAGGCAGACAAATATTCCTCGGCAAGAAGCTTTGCAGTGTGCGGAGTAAAGCATTCTCATAAAGAGCAACAATTCAACACAATAACCACACCCTAAGGTTGGCTATAACGACACTCCCACATTCTTTGTCACTAGTTCTCATCATACCAAAAAAGCCACATAGCCATAAGAAACAAAGTCACATGGAACATAATGATAATAAAGCATCCATGCTATTAATATTCAACAATTCTAAATAAGAAATCGGATGTAACCACAGAAACCAAGCCTCTATAGATTTTGATGTCATTCAACTTTGTTATAACAGATAGAGCCACTAAAATCATTAATTTATAAGCTGCAACAAACACTTAAATAGTCAATTTATTCATGAAAACTCACCCATCTTTGTGCCAACCAGAACAATGGGGACACCAGGCGCATAATGCTTCAACTCGGGAATCCACTGGAAATGAAACCAACAAAATCAAACAATCTATATATGTGTGTGATGTCATTAAAAAGAGAGAATACAGAATATTGTTCATTAGAGATCATATTGAAACGGACAATATTCTAATTCCAAGAGATAAGCACAAAAGAATTCAAAATATAAAAGCAACTAGTGGATCATGCTTTAACTCTTAGGTACAAATGAAAATAGTACCTTTTTTGAAACATTTTCAAAACTGGCTTTGCTTATGAGAGAGAAAGCCAGTATGAAAACATCAGCACCGCGGTAACTCAAAGGTCTTAATCTATTATAATCTTCTTGTCCTGTTCCACAAAATAATACAATAAAAAACCAGAAAGAAGAAGCAATATAAAATCACAGCAATAAAAAGTGAATATGCAGCATCATTACCAGCAGTATCCCACAAACCCAAGTTAACGGTGCTTCCATTGACAACCACATTTGCACTGAAATTGTCGAAAACAGTTGGCACATAATCCTGTATGTAACATGTAAAGAAAGTAAAATGACAATGGTCTCCTTTTTCCAGCCAGGATATAAATAACAATGAACTTTGCAGCTTATCCCTTTTAATGTGTCACCAAAAGATGCTACTATTTTAATTATGAATCAAAATACCATTTACCATATTATTATTCATTTCAATAACAGCATGGATAATTTGTCCAGACCTAAGATTAATGGACATGTAAAAATATCAGACATGACCCTAAATCTGACACAAGGAAAACTCTTTCATGTACTGTTCTTGCTACATGTATAAAGCATAATCTAACATCATGATTACAACCCTACATGTAGGTCCAAACAAGGTTTGTAGACCTTCATTAACTCATTACATGCTTTCAAAATAAACTAAAGACGCCAATGGTATCCTGCATCAACAATTCAATGCCATTTTATCCATTCATTTCCTATACAGAGATTCTAGACAACGTAAATCCAGGGATAGCAATTTAAGTTTAGAAATATTCCATCATTCTCCGTCCCAAATGAATAATCGATCAACATGTTTCCCTTCAATAACCCCAAAGAACAATATTTCTTCTGTCCTATGTGTGTGCATGTATTGCTCCATTATTTCCGTCAAAACAAACTTTCCAGAGCAACAGGAGCAATAACACAAACCAATTAAACTTTTTCATCATCACAAACCAATTAATTCAAAATGCTAATTCCAATCTATCTTCATTATGACAGAGAATGATTGTGGATTCTTTCTATTCCAAAATAGAAGGAGAGCCTAGCCTTCTTCTCATTTCTCATAATTGAACATTCTCATTACAAAGACTCAACCCCAAATAACAGCATCAAATTGAGAAAGAAAAGAATGAAAGCTCACAGTGGGGAAGGTATTGCTGGTATAGGAAATGAGCAAACATGTCTTGCCCACAGCTCCATCACCAACGGTAACGCACTTTATGAACCTCGAAGCGCTCATCTTTCTTCAAAATATTCAAATCCCCAGATCTTCACGCGATCACACGCCCCTCTTATTTTTCTTCCACAACCTCCCGCTTCAATTACAGATCTGCGTGCAGCACAAAAACACAAACAATCACCCAAATACTTCAAACCCTAATATAATGATGAAAAGGTACGATCTTGGAACCAAGAGATAGAAAATTTTGAAAGGAATTAGGAAATGCAATGCAATGCAAATGGAGAAGAAGAGAGAAAGGAGCGAACCGGTTTGGGTTGGGCGGGGAAATTTGGCGGTGAAGCGTTCCTTCTGGTTAATGGAGAAGGAAAGGAACAACCAATCTTGTTTCTTCGCCAACAATGGGAAGAAGCAAATGTGTCCTATTTTATGCTGCTTTTCTAAACTTATAAAATTTCCTTTTTTGCATTACCATTTTCTCGCAACTAAATTCGCTTCCACTCAATCATACATGCAATGCAATTATGCAAGGCACCCTCTCCTCCTCTCCTCACACATTTTTAATTCTTTCGTTATCTCTCATCTATTTCAGAATGCCTTCTTTATAACGACAAATTAAATAGTGCATGAGATGAGAGGATTAAACACCAGTTAAATTAAATTATAATATTTGTAAAAGTTATTGGTAAAAAATATTAATATTAATTCTAAAGCTGCCTTGAAGACATCTGTAGAATAACCTCAAGCATTCACAGCATGTCTAAATTAAGTCTCTTATTATCTCTCATCCAATTGAGAATGCATTGAAGAGTATTAGTGGGACTAATTTAAGAATTAAATGAGTACTACCTCCATTCCTAAATATAAGATCACTTTGGCTAATTTAAAAAGATTAAGAAAGACTTTCTGAATTAGGAATACATTATCTTCTCAAAATACCTCTCACTTAAATTTAAAAGACAAATAGGTTTAAGAAGTCTCATATTTATGAATGAGTTCGCTTCACTAAATAAGTCTTACATCTATTAAGAGAATTAACATATAATATATGCAATAGTTACACGGTTTATTTAGGTCTTTTTAGGACCTTACTTAGGTCAAGTTCCTCCCTCCAGGTTCTTCATTTTTCCAATTAAAAAGGGAAAGCTGGTCATTAGATTGAATGAATGATTGTTATAAAAGGACACGCGTCACTCATATATTAAAAGAACTTGAAAACCTGCAGGAGAAAGGAACTTGATGTAAGTTTTTCCCTTTTTTTTAATTCCTTTAAGAATGTCAGCTAGACTTTGTAATTTTTTCCCGCCACTAGACCTTGTATTAGAGAATGAAGGGAGAAGTTTTCAATGAGTTATATTGTAGGCTTCATAGATGGTATCTTTAATAGCTTTAATGACTGTAATTTCACAATAAAAAATAATACTACCTCCGATCCTAAATATAGGACCTAATTGACGTTTTTGGAGATATTAAGGTTGCGAAATAGGTTATTAAATGATGACATATTTGATATATTTTTAGATTATTCATTAGTTTATAGGTAAAATAAACTAGTTTAAGGGAAAAAATTAGGTAAATCAATTTATAATTAACTTATTTTGCTTTTTTAAGAATTTTCTAGAAAAAGTCAATTAGGTCTTATATTTAGGACCAGAGAGAGTAGTAAAATGTGGGAAGAAATGGTAGGAGAGGTGAAAAATGGAAATCTTTGATCCAAGAGGAAGAAGGCAAAGTAGAAAAGAGATTGGAATTGGATCAGTGACTATCGCTTTCAGAACCTGAAATTGAGAAATTTCGTATATTTCTAATCATAAATCATAAATATATGAATATGAATTCTTGATGGTTGAAGTTTTTGGCTGTGAATTTAAGAATGGGAATGAATTTGAGGGATGATTGCCGGGAAAACATTGATTAATTGTTTGGTTAATTTGTTAACAAGGTTGTTATTTTTCAATGTCTTGTATGCTTTCATTCTGTTACAGTTTCTTGGGAGAAACGATAACGTTGTTTTCTCACGCAACGAATTCGGTTACAACCGAACTGAGAGCTGAGATTCTGATTTGAAAAGAGGAAAGAGAGGTTTTCATGGCCTTAACTCCGGCGAACGTGGTAATTGGAGCGGGAAGTAATTCTGCTGAGGAAGATGGTCTGCTGTATAGAAGCAGGAAAAAAGTGAGGGTTGGGGAAACTAAGATGTTGAATGATAATACTGTTATTCCAAGAAAGGAAGACTGGATGTTTGAGGAAGATAAATTCAGTTCAGATGATTCTCCTAAGGTTGTTCCTAAAAAATCCTATAGGAGTGTGTGTGTCAATGATGAACCGAGTTTGCATGAAGAAGAGGAGGATGAGGAGGGTTGGTGGTTGGATGACGGATGGAAGTCAAGAATTCGTATTGAGGAGACGGAGAAGGGACCGAATATCATTATCCTCCCGGAGTTCTGTCAGAAGTTAGCCAAAAAATGGGGAACCTCTCTGATTGTTAGACTTCTTGGTCGTACAATTCGGGAGGATTACCTTAGCATGAGACTTCAAAAAATGTGGGGATATAGGGGAGATGTAGACACAATGGAGATTGGTTCAGGCTTTTTCATAGTTAGATTACATAGCAAGGAGGATTATGACTTTGCCTTGACAGAGGGTCCTTGGATGATCATGGAGCATTATCTTGCTGTTCAACCATGGAAGTCTGACTTTAACCCGGATGCTAATGAAGTTTCAAAAATTGCGGCATGGATCCGTATTCCGAAGTTTCCGGTGGATTACTATGAGGAGGGTATCTTATATATGGTGGGAAGTCAAATAGGTAGGGTTTTAAAGATTGATTCCAATACGTTACGCCAATCGAAAGGGAGGTTTGCAAGATTATGTGTCGAGATTGATTTGAGTCGTCCTTTGTTACCAGCTATTCTGATTAATGGAATAGAGAAGAAGGTGGTTTATGAAGGACTTCATTCAATTTGTTTTTCTTGTGGTCGCTATGGTCATGACATGAGGAGTTGTTCTTTCAAGAAGAATGATACGACAGAGGTAAGGAAGGATATGGGTGTGTCGTCGAATTATAATGTAGATGAAGAGGAGTCAGAGTTTGTAGCTAATCCTCATGAAAATAAGTCCAATGAATTTGGAGAGTGGATGGTAGTTCCTCCTCGTCGTCGGCAGCAAAGAACGATGGTCACGTCGACGACACAAAAAGAGAATCGTACGAGGTTTGAACCAGTCATTAACAGTAAGCATGGAAGTAGGGTGATTGCCAAGAATGTAGGAGCTGTTGAGGGATCTCGTTTTGTTGCCTTGAATGTAGAAGATTCAGTTGAACAAATTATGGAGAAGCAAGATATTGTTGTCTATGATACACATCGTTGAGTCTCTAAAAATCCCCAATCACGTGAGATAAAACGTGATGTGTCACTGGGGAAAAAGAAAATAGGCAAGCAAGCTGAAGCATCTTTGAAGAGTGGAGGGAGCCAACTTTCATGCCCAATAAATATAAATAATATGATAAAAAGAAAGGTCCAGGGGAGTCAAATGTTGATAGGGTCATCTTCATCTTCTTGTTCCTTTCCTAGTGTGCTGAATGATGTAATTGTGTCTAAGGATGTTCTGGACAAGAGTAGGCGCCCTACTTGTATTACTCAAAAGAATAATTTTGATTTAATGGATCCTGGGGCTATTGATAAAGCACTAGTGCATACAACAAAGCCTTTGAAAGATATTGTGCTTGGGTTAAGTAATGGGGTCCTTGGAGTTGTTGATGATGTCGAGATACTTGTGGGAGATGATAATATGCATGATGTTGTCATGTCTTCTTGAAGTCGTATATTGTACCATTCTTTGTATATATATCTTTTTTATGATTTTTATGTCATGGAATTCTAGGGGAGCGGGAGGTGCTCCTTTTCACCGTTTTCTTGGAGAATTGTGCAGGAATAAATGTGTTAATTTGTTGGCTTTGTTGGAACCTCGGCAACCTGGGTCAAGAGCTAGAAACGTAGCGCGTAAGTTGGGATGGCCTAATATGCATATTGTGGAAGCTAGGGGATTCAGTGGTGGGATTTGGTTGTTTTGGGATGATGAAACAAAATTCTCAGTGTTGACCACGGGGGATCAATTTATTCATGGTGTGATTGATGTTGGTACTGGGAATGAGTTTTTTGTTACATTGGTGTATGGTCATCCGAACATGATTTTGAGGAGATCTTTATGGTCTAGTCTTAATTCCATATGCAACCCGGAGGAAGATAGATGGATGATAATAGGGGATTTTAATGCAGTTACTTGTCCTGAAGATCGAAATAATTCCTCTCAGAGCAGTGGAGGAGTTGATGTGTCTTTTCGAAATTGGGTTTTGTCTAATGATTTGGTTGATATTGGATTTTCGGGTCCAAGGTTTACATGGGGAAGAGGATCAAGTCAAAGTAGAATTGATCGAGTGTTTGTTACATCAAAATGGTATGAATTTTTCTCTGATGCTCATATTGTTCATTTGCCGAAATATAAATCAGATCATTCTCCGATTATACTGGATACGAGTATTTTGAAAAATTATGAGAAAGTTTACAAACCATTTAGATTTTTTGCTCCTTGGGTTTTGCATGAGGATTTTCCAAATTTTGTACAGAATAATTGGAAGATTAATGATAGTTGGAATTCTTCTGTTTCTTTATTCACCAAGAAGTTATCCGCTTGGAATAGAAAGACCTTTGGGCATATTCAAAGGTCTAAAGAAAGAATTTTGAGGCAGCTGGATGTTTTAAATGATACTATTTCTCGCATGGGTTGCTCTTCATCTCTAGAGTTGACGCAAAGAGAACTATGGAGTGAGTTTGAGAATATTTTAATTAGAGAGGAAGTTATGTGGATGCAGTATTCTAGAACGAAGTGGTATAATGAGGGAGATCGTAACTCAAAGTATTTTCATGTGATAGCTAATGGGAGACGTCGCAGAAATAAAATTTTATCTTTGAAGTTGGAGTCAGGAGAGTGGTCTTATGATCCTGATGAAATTATGGAGATGGGTAGGAGATTCTTTGAGAACTTATACACTTCATCAGAGGTATATAATGGTTCATTAGTTTATGGGTGTACATATCCTAGGATTGATGAGAACTCTCTTTCAATGTTGGGAAGAGGGGTAAATGAAGTGGAGGTCAAAAAAACTCTTTTTGATATGGGTCCTTTGAAAGCCCCGGGTCCTGACGGTTTGAATCCTTTATTTTACCAGAGCCAATGGGAGACAGTGGGTGGTTCTGTTGTGAAGTTGGTTTTATCCATGTTTGAGAAGCCAGATTTAATAGAGCATATTAATGGGACGCAAATAGTATTGATTCCAAAGGTTGCTATCCCTCAAACTATTCAAGATCTTCGACCCATTAGTCTTTGTAACGTGATTTATAAGATTGTTACAAAGATAATATCAAATAGATTGAAACCAATTATTTCACGTGTTGTAGCTCCAAATCAGTGTAGTTTCATAAAAGGGAGGCAGAGTTCTGATAACATTATCCTGGTTCAGGAAATTATTCATTCTATGCGAAATATGAGGAAGAAGAATGGTTTTATGGCAATTAAAATTGACTTGGAGAAAGCTTATGATCGTATCCAATGGAATTTTATTTTTGATTGTCTGAGGGAGCTTGAGATTCCGGAGAATATTCAGAAAGTTATTCAGAAATGTGTGTCCACACCATTAATGAACATCTTGTGGAATGGTGCTGATGCTGGCTCTTTTAAACCCACACGCGGGGTCAGACAAGGGGATCCACTATCTCCTTATCTTTTTGTCCTTGCTATGGAGAAACTTGGCCATTTGATTCAAACAGCTGTGAATGATAAAGATTGGCAACCATTTCAGATATCTAAAAAGGGTATAGCAATCTCTCATTTGTTTTTTGCTGATGATCTTATTTTATTTGCTAAGGCAGATATGGAGCAAGCAGGAGTAGTAAAAGCTATTCTTGATGATTTTTGTGAAGTGTCGGGACAAAGAGTTAATGCTTCCAAATCGAGGATTTTCTTTTCAAAGAATGTAAATCATATTAGATCTAAAGAGATATGTGACTTTCTGGAGTTTACTCCCACGTCAAATTTGGGAAAGTATCTTGGTATGCCTATTATCCATGACAAAGTTAGTAGTTCAACGTATAATTTTGTTTTGGAGAAGATGGAGACTAGGTTATCTAACTGGAAGGTGAACATGTTATCGTTTGCTGCTCGTCAAACACTTGTATCTTCGGTATTATCAGCTATGTCATCTTATGCGATGCAAACAGTCCCATTACCGTCAGGTATGTGTGATCGAATTGATAAATGTTGTCGTAATTTTCTATGGGGAAACTCGTCATCTGGAAGAAAGATTCATGCTATCTCATGGGAGAGAGTTTGCTCTGGGAAGGAATTTGGTGGCCTTGGCATCCGGAAGGCTAAATACCAGAATAAGGCATATATGTCCAAACTTGGTTGGGCTCTGATTAGTCGAAGGGATTCTTTGTGGGTTCAATTCTTGAGGGAGAAGTATAAGGGAGGGGCAGACTTGATTCCAGAAGTAAAGAAACGAAGGGTAGAATCATCAACATGGAAAGGTATTAGATGCAATTGGAATACAGTGAAGGAAGGTATTGCTTGGCGTGTGGTGAATGGAAGAGAGATTTCTTTTTGGGAGGACTCGTGGGTTCCCCATTTGGGGAAATTAAGTGCACTTACAGTTCTGGCAATTCCTGAGGATATAAAAAATTGGAAAGTTGCTGATGTTCTATCTCCTTCAGGTACCTGGGATTGGCAGAAATTTAGAAACTATTTTGTTCAGGATGTGTTAAAGGCTATTGAGAGGGTCTCATTGAGGTCAAGTGAGTGTCAAGACTTCCCGGTTTGGAGGTGGACTTCAGATGGTGTTTTCACAATTAAGTCGGTGTATGAGCAACTAAAGAAACCCAGTAATGCTACGATATCTAGAGATTGGAAGGTTGCTTGGAGTTTAAAGGTGCCTCAAAGATATAGAACTTTCTTATGGCTATGTCTTCATGATAGAGTTTTGACTAATGAGTTGAGGTTGGAGAGGAAAATTTCTGCTACGAGTGCTTGTGATATCTGTAAGGATTCAGAGGAAACTCTTATTCATGCTTTAAGAGATTGTTGTGGCTCTGATCAGGTTTGGAGGAAAGTGCTCCCTCAGTTTATTGCAGTTCAATTTTTTAACTTCACTAATGTATATGAATGGTTAAATTGGAGTATGAGGCAAAGAATCTTAATTCAAGGTTTTGAATTTAGGTTATGGTTTGCTATTATTTGTAGAAATCTTTGGCTAAGGAGAAATGAGTTTGTTTTTAACAATAATTTGTGGGGTGAATATAATGTAATTGCTCGAAGTTATGCTTGTTTGGGATGGGGCAGACCTGTTTTGAATCAAGAGTTGAAGGAAAATAATTTGGATAGATGGGAATGTCCTGCTTATGGGTATTTGAAATTCAATATTGATGGAGCAAGAAATTTGAGTTCAGGATATTGTACGTGTGGGGGAGTGCTGAGAGATCATAATGGGGATTTCATACAGGCTTTTCAATATCGTATTGGTATTGGGTCTTCTTTGTCTGCTGAAGCTTGGGGCTTTTTATGGGCTCTCAAGTTATCATGGGAGAAGAAAGTTCAAAGTTTGATTGTTGAGAGTGAATGCCATGAATTAGTTAATATTTTGCAAAAGACGATTCCAGTTTGTCATCCAGATTTCGAGGTTTTGCAGGAAATTAAAAGTTTTTTGAGAAAGAAATGGACAGTGATCCTTAAGATATGCCCAAGAGATGCCAACTGTGTTGCTGATATGCTTGCCGGAGTAGCTCAAGATATGAAAGTTGATTTTTTGGTCTATGTTGACCCTCCAGATCTGATTCATAGCCTATTGGTTTTTGATTTGAGTTTGTTGTCTTACTGTAGAAACTCAGTAATCGTTGCTGAGTAATTGTTTTATATTGTAGTTCTTTTTATCAAAAAAAAAAAAGAGAGTAGTAAAATGTTTTTGACAAAATTTTAAGAGAAATGGAAGATAATATGAAAAATACCTTATAAATTTGAAAAATGTCATACATGATATTTAAACTAATTTAGTAATAACATTCACTAGTTTAAGTATAGATATTAAAGATTTTGAATCACTTGTATGAGATTAAAATTTAAAAGGAATTTTTTGCCATTATTCTCGATAAATAAATATATAAAAATTTAATGGCCTTTTATACTCAATTCACATAAACGATTTAAGTTGGGAAGATTTCATCAAAATTGTCTTAATTTTTTTTCATCCAAATTTTCTTGATTTTTTTAAGGTAAGGAATTTTCTTTTTTTTTTTTGACCAAAAGGTAAGGAATTTTCTTGATTCTTTGATTTTTAATTCTCATGTACCAAACGAAGACTATTAGGTGATGTCAAATAGTAATTGTCAACATTTCATTAATTTTTTCTGACACACCTTACAAATATTTAAATTTAATTCCATTACCATTTGTCTTTTGAAATATTTTTGGCCATCCAAATGGAGCCCAACATAATTGTTTAAAAGAATACACATAAATTTGCTAGAATTTGCGTTGAATTGGATTTGGATAAGAAGCTTTGGCCAGCGATTCGTATTTTCGGGAAAGAACTTATAGTGGAATATGAAGGGTTGCATAAAATTTGCTTTTGTTGTGGTAAATATGGTCATTGTCGGGAGGTTTGTCCGGAGAAAGATTTGAGCATGACCTCTCGTGTCTTTGATAATAATGATGAGGTTAAACTTTCATCGCTTATGGAGGTAGTGAAGAATGAAAGTATAAAGGGGTTAGGAGGTCATTTGAATGAGGTGGAGAATCATTCGGAGCGCGTGTATGTGGAGGCAGGCGAAGGAGAGACTCACCAGTTGCAGAGGTTAGGGGAATGGAACTTAGTTAGAAAGTCAACGAAAAAGAGGAGGAATGTTCAGCCGAAAGATACGAAGAAGAAGAGATCCGTGTCGATTGTTATGGATAGAGCGAAGATCATGGGTTCAGTTAGAAATTGGAGAGCTAATGATGGGGAGAATATTCCTATTTCTCAGCGAAGGAATAATTTGAAATCTGATGGTAATAATGGGCGTTTAAGGGAGTCAGTTATTGATTTACAAATGTTTGACTTTTCAACCACCAATCCCGTTAAAAATGCTCAAGGATTAAATGATAAAAAAGAGTGGGTCCCAAGATCATATAGTGAAAGAAAGGAGGGATGGAGGCATGTGTATAAGAGAAAATTATGTTCTTTATCTTGTAAGAAGTTAAATTCAACATCTAATTCAGTGGTCACTAATGATATGAATGAGACCAAGAATGCTTTTGGAGTTTTAATGGATTTGGAGGAGGAATCGAATAATGAGGGAGAAAGATTTATATTATTATCTTGTAATGAGAGTTTGTTGCCTTCATCTTCTAATGTTGATAATATTCTACATGCTCAGGTGAGTGGTTCTTTAGAAAATGTTAATGGTGGTTGTGAGAACCACAATCTCAATTCAATGATTCCCCAATGAATGTTATTTTCTGGAATTGTAGAGGGGTTGGAGCAAGATCTTTCCCAGGATTAATAAGAGAATTACAGTATAAGTATAAAGTAGACATTGTTTTATTGTTTGAGACTCGTTGTGGAGGGGTGAAAGCAAAGAAGATAATCTCTAAGATGGGATTTAATGGCTCATATGTTGTTGACGCTCAAGGGTTTAGTGGAGGTCTGTGGGTGTTATGGCGTGATGAGAGTTGGGCTGTTAGTATAATTGGTTCATCTGAGCAATGTGTTCATTTGAGATTTGATCATAATGGGGAGAAATGCTTAGTTTCTGCGGTGTACGCAAGCCCTTATTATGTGAAAAGAAGGAGTTTATGGAGAGAGTTGGAGGAGTTTGGTAATGAGGTGGAAGGTCCGTGGTGTGTAGGAGGAGATTTTAATGCTATTTTATTTGAGAATGAACGACGGTCTACTAGGAAGGAGTATTCTTTGGTGGATAAGGATTTTTCTAATTGGTATGGGGAGTCCGGTCTATCTCATATTCATACTATGGGGTCTTTTTTTACTTGGAGTAGAGAGGGTTGTGAGAGCAGACTGGATCGTATTCTAGCAAATGATATGTTTATGGATAGATTCACTGAAGCTAAAACAACAGTTTTGTATAGTTTCAAGTCGGATCATAAGGCTTTGTTATTGACGATGGAGGTGTCTCATTGTTCGGTTGCTTTTGAACGACCTTTTAGGTTTGTGGCTTCATGGTTGTTACATAATGATTTTAATGAATTTATGAAGCGGGTATGGGATAAAAATTTGTCATGGTCCCAAAATGTGAATGTTTTTACCCAGCAAGTGGAGGTGTGGAAGACGGAGGTATATGGTCATGTGGGAAGAAGAAAGAAACAAATTCTTGCTAGGCTTGATGGTATTAGTAGAAGTTTAAAGAATCAAGGTTCTTGGTCTTCTCTCTCTCAGCTTCAGAAAGAACTATGGCAAGAACTAGAGACACTAATTCTGCAGGAAGATATTATGTGGGCTCAAATGGCAAGGTGTGAGTGGTTTTATTTAGGGGATAAAAATTCGAAATATTTTCATCGAAGGGCGAATGCAAGGAGGAGGATAAATCGTATTGAAGCTCTCAAGGGTGAGGATGAAGAGTGGATATTTGATGTGGATCAGATAAAGAATGTAGCTGTGAATTTTTATCATATGCTTTTTTCTGAAGATCGTGCGCATAGGGATGTGTTGAATGTTGATGTATCTTATCCTATGCTTACGGAGAGTGTTATTAGTAATATGAATATTGATGTGAAAGAGGTGGAAGTTGAGACTGCTTTGAAGAGTATGGGCCCTCTTAAAGCTCCAGGTCCTGATGGTTTTAATCCTTTATTCTTTCAAGCTCAATGGAAACAGGTTAGTGGAAATATTATTGATTTTGTGCGAAAGGTGTTTGAGAATCCTTGTTTGATTAGGGAGGTTAATCAGACTTTTCTTGTACTTATTCCTAAAGTCCCAAACCCAGAATTTATAAGAGATTTTCGTCCGATTAGCCTTTGTAATGTGATTTATAAATTGATAACGAAAATCATAGTTAATCAGATTAAGCCTGTTATGTCGACTATTATTTCCCCTAATCAGTGTAGTTTTGTTCCGGGACGTTTGAGCTCCGACAATATTATTGTTGCTCAAGAGGTGATCCATACCATGAAAACTATGAAGGGAAAGAAAGGTTTTATGGCTGTAAAAATTGATTTGGAGAAGACGTATGATAGAATTAATTGGGAATTCGCTATTAATTGTTTAAGGGAGGTGGGAATTCCGGAGAGCTTGATCTTCTTGATTCAGGAGTGTATATCTTCTCCCTCTATGCAACTATTGTGGAATGGTAGTAAGTCAAATGTTTTTAATCCTTCCCGAGGTATTAGACAAGGTGATCCTTTGTCTCCGTTTTTATTTGTGATTTGTATGGAGAAGTTGGCTCATTTGATTCAGTCAAATATTTCATCTGGAAACTGGAGACCAATTCGTCTTAATAAAGGGGGACCACCATTATCTCATTTGTTTTTTGCTGATGATTTGATTATTTTTGCTGAAGCTCGTTTAGACCAGGTACAAGTGATTAAAGATTGTCTTAATGTGTTTTGTGATGCTTCGGGTCAAAAGATAAATGAAGGAAAGACAAGAGTTTTCTTTTCTCGCAATATTAATCATAATATTAAATCTCAACTAAGTCATAGTTTGGGATTTAATATGTCTGCTGATTTGGGTAGATATCTTGGGGTTCCTCTTCATCATGAGAGGGTTTCTAAGTCAATGTATCAATTTACGGTGGATAAGGTAAAACAAAGATTGGCTAGCTGGAAGTGTCATTCTTTGTCTCTGGCAGGGAGGAATACTCTTATTAATTCAGTGGCTTTGTCTATTCCTAATCATGTGATGCAAACGTCTATTATTCCTGTTGCTTGTTGCGATGAGATTGAGAGGAATGCCCGGAATTTTTTATGGGGTTCAACAAGTGATAAGAAGAAAGCTCATTTGGTGGCGTGGGACAAAGTTTGTTATCCTAAAGTGTGTGGTGGATTGGGTCTTCGTCATGCTTCTCTTCAGAATAAGGCTTTTATGATGAAAGTGGGATGGGGGTTGGTGAATAACAAGGATGCATTGTGGGCCCGAGTAATTAGAAGTAAATATAATTGTGATCAAGATTTGATCCCTATTATACGAGCAAAGAAGCCGGGGTCAAGAGTGTGGAGTGGAATTAAAGCTGTTTGGGAGAATGTTAAGAATGAGATTGAGGTTGTTCACAGGAATGAGGAGTATAAAGTTAGATGGAAGCTTGAGAGGAGTGGGATGTTCTCTATCAGATCAGCATATACGAAAGTTGCTGATTTTAATGCTCAGGAGGATCAATGTTGGAGGAACATTTGGAGACTCAAGGTCCCTCAGAGATGTAAAATGCAGATGTGGTTTTTTATGCATGATAGACTTCCTACTAATGAGAGGTTGCTTGAATGGAGAATTCATCCAGATGGTTCTTGCGCGTCGTGTCATTCGCAGTTGGAATCAACGGTACATGTGATAAGAGAATGTGGTAATGCTAAAGAGGTTTGGCTTAACTTGGGAATCTCTTTTGCAAATAAAGAATTTTGGGAAAGTAATTTACATGATTGGTTAAGGAAGAATGTGAAGATGCGTAGAGGGTATGGGATGGATAACTGGAATGAAGTTTTTTGTGTGTCTTGCTGGTTGATTTGGAGAAGAAGGAATGAAGTGACCCATAATAATGAATGTTCAAGTGTGTATGAAGCCGTAGCAGAGATCAAAGGCATTATTAGATGTATGCATAGGGCGAAATCTGTCTTGCCCAATTTAAGGATGTAGGTTAATTTTTGTTTGTATTTTCCTTCTTTTTATCAAAAAAAAAAAGAATACACATAATTGGTTATTTTTTTTGGCCAACATACACATAATTGTTTAAAAGAATACAAAGTTGTAATATTTGATTGTATTGAAGTCACCAACCTTTGTCGTGGAGCAGAGGTTGTGACAAAGATCACTCTTCTAGGGAGAGTATATAGAACACCATATATCTCTTAAAAAATGGAAGTGTTCAGGATCGAATATGGGGGACTATATTAAATTAAAGGATAAAAGAAGATCTTTTTATTGATATATGATTGAGTACAATAATCAGGGTCATCAGCAACGGTGATACTTGGGCGCCAAAGGCCTGATTTTTTTTTTTTGATCAAAAACCAAAGGCCTGATTACAATGTATAGATTATTAAGACTAAGAGCTTGTAGAAATAAGAACAGAAAAATGAGAATGATCAAGGTCAGAGAGATGGAGAGTAGGGTTGTAGTAGTAGATTGCTCCTGTCTCTTCTCTTCTCAGATGCTGTCATCCCTTTCATAGCCTGGGTGACCATGTGTCCGTTGCGAAATAGTAGGCGACGATTATGGAAGCTGGGCGTCACACGTGCTCCTTCTTTTGGGGGCGACTAGGCCGATATTAGTGGGTGTCTAGTTGATTGATTCTTGCTTAAGTAGTGACCGTTATTGATACGCTTACTGGGCTCCGAAGTCTTCTATCTCTCTGTTTGGGCTGGCAGAAAGGACCCAGGCCCAATAAAGCCGAACGGGGTCTAACAGGAAAGATGAAATTAGATTTTACAAATATAAAATATACTACCTCTTAGGGATCATTTAGCTAAACTCACATTGTATTGTTGCTCATTTTTGTTGGTACGATGATTGCCTTCCTTCCGGACTTTATTAAGTGACAATCCTTCAGCACCTCCTCAAATGTAATTGGTTAACTTAGTTTAAGTAATGATATCCAGGTTAACATATTAAAAAAAAAAATACAGTGATTTGAAGATCTTGAAACTAGAGGAACTCAATTAAAAATTCTCACTTCCTAACAGGGATTTGACCAGATTTTTAATCTTTTGTTTCTTAAACAAAAATAAATATTACTCCTATCATCTTATGGAACATAAGCCCTTTCTCCAATCGGTCTTCTGCCCGTCGAACATCACCTAATTTCCTCTATCGTCCATAATAACTCGCCGATTATGAAATTGCCGATAAAGTAATCAGCTTTTGCCCATCAACGTTTCTGCCCCAGGCAGCTGTTCAGGTAAATTCAACATTTTTTCAATAACAATGCTAAAAACACAAAAGATTGTTCGTAATTTGTTTCGCTCAGGTAAATTCAACATCTTTTTAATGCATTGATTTCACTTAAATCGGATTGGTAAATGTGTGACCTGCTCGGCCTCTTCTTTTGTGTTTGTGTGTGTTTTGTAGGTTTCATATTGCCTCACTTAATTCATAGAGTGTTCTTGTTTACATTTCCAGTTATGTGTAATATCTAGAAGCTATTGCTAACTTTAACTATGTACTTCATTTTGACTTTTTTTTGAGAAATTAAGAATGCATGATCAATCACTTGAAATGGACTATAGTTATCTTCTTAGCTTCAAACTAATTTATTCTACTTGTAAATTAAACTATAGGCTTACTACATGTGGTCTGGCTGTTTGGTTTTATGCTCTTGAGACCATGTAATTTGTTGTTGGTTTCAATTTAATCAGGTTTTGTTGGTAAAGAAAAAGTTCTAATTACACGTGGCATTTATTATAATTTAGCGGTCTTATTTGCTTCTTTAACTTTTACAAAAAGTCAAAGTGATCGTATATTTAGGATGGGAGAGTATATATTTGTGTGTGTAGGCCTCTTTGATAGGTTTTGTTTTTGTTAAATGGTAGATGGCAGGGAGAGTTACAAGATCAAGAAACCTGGCAACTCAGCAGCAGGATCAACAGTCAAGGGCTAAGTGGAACGCATCGCTCACTAAGATACTTGTGGACTTGATGGTTGATCAAGTATGTAAAGGGAATAAACAGAGCAATTCTTTTAACAAGAAGGCATGGAAATGTATTTGTAATGAGTTTTACAGTAAGACTGGTCTGAAATGGGATAAGGAACAGCTTAAAAATCGATATTCATCGTTGAGGAAGCAGTATATAACTGTGAAGTCTATTCTTGAGCTAAGTGATTTTAAATGGGATGAAGCCACTGGATCTATTATTGCTAAGGAGGAAGTTTGGGCTGAATACATCAGGGTATGTGTATTTCTCATTTCTTTTATCGTCATTGCATGCTAGTCTTTAAGTCTGCTCCAGTCATGCTTCCATTACGTTATCATTCCAATGTTCCTTTAATTGATAGCTTTGATTGCAAGATTTTGGTGGTTTAGCTTTGACTAGGGCATATCTTTCTTTGCATGTTCATGATGTATGGCTGCCTTCCCCAACTGAATCATTACTAAAACTTCTTTTACCAATTCATACTCATCACCTGTTCTCTCATTAGTTTTTTCATGTCACTTTTTTAATCATGCGTTACAAATTATGTACACGAGGAACTAAAAATTGCTGCTTTTTCATCAACAGGCTGTTTTAAGTTATTGGATATTTTCTTTATATTTTTTCTAAGCTTGCAATATGTTGTCATTCATTGTTTTTAAGATTCTAATCTCGTAATCTAGAATAAATTCTCCATACTGTGCTACTGTTTGTAACTTTAGGCCCATAGAAAAATCAATATTTTACTTTCTTTTTGACCCTGCGATTCTCTTAGGTTTTCTGCATTTGGTATTTTAAGTTAGTACTCCCTCCGGTCCTAAATATAAGACCTAATTCACTTTCTCTGGAAAATCCTTAAAAAAGTAAAATAGGTTAATTATATACTCCCTCCGGTCCTATTTATAAGTCGCCAACCGCCTGAATTGTACATACCAAGGAAAGGAGGTTAATGGAAGTTGGATCATTAAATTGGTCTTATTTTTTTTGTCTTTTCCATTTTTGCCCCTCCCACCTTTATCACTATGGCCAACTACATTCTCTCTCTCTCCATTAATCCTTTATCTATAAAAGTGCTTTTTTCATCTTCTTTCTCTTCTTATCTTCCAATGTTCATTTTTCAATGTAAGGGTATATTAGGAAAATTTTAATAAATGAGTTAGTTAGTGGTAGTTGGTGACTTATATTAAGGACCAAAATTTAGAGGCGGTTGGCGACTTATAAATAGGATCGGAGGGAGTATTGATTTACCTAATTTTTTCCCTTAAACTAGTTTATTTTACCTATAAACTAATGGATAATCTAATAATATATCAAATATGTCATCATTTAATAACGTATTTCGCAACCTTAATCTTTCAAAAAAAAAGTCAATTAGGTCCTATATTTAGGACCGGAGGTAGTATTTATTTAGCATGAAGAGAGATTGGTCATCTTTAATATGATTATGGGCTATTTATTCAGGTTTTTTCTCCTTTTAGGACTGAGGTTTCTGTGGTTACGGTTGGAGACTTTTTTTTCTGCACTAAATTTCATTTCTCCTCTCCTGTTTTCTCACATAATAATCCTTGATAATTCTGGCAGGATCATCCTGATGCTGAGACTCTAAAAGGCAGCGGCTGCTCAATATACAAGGACCTATGCACAGTATTTTCTGAGCCAGCAAGCAATGGCAGACATGAATCTGCAGCTGCATCTGAGGGTGATGGTACTTCTAGGTCTCGTGCTGAGCCAGTGAGCACGCATCAAGAGGAGTCCTCATCGGGATCTGAGCATGATGAAGATGACAATGATCCTGAAGTGATAATATCTCCTACACCTGTTGCAACATACCGCAAAAGAGGGCGGAAAGGAATCGATGATGCCATTGCAGGAGCCATACTGGAAATGGCAAGTGCTTCGAAAATGAGAGCAGCTGCCAAAGACCAATACAATGGCAGATACAGCATGGCTGATTGTATTAAGGAATTAGATGTGATGCAAGGTGTTGACCGACCATTGTATTTTACTGCTTTAAATCTGTTCAATAAACCTAACGCCAGAGAGATTTTCTTGTCTCTTAAAAGGGACAAACGTATAACTTGGTTGCGTGGCAAGTGTGCTGCCGTATCCAGTAGTAGTATGTCTTGAAAAAAAATGGGGGGAAGACTTTGACGTTTGCCTTTTCCCCCTTTGCCTTTAACTGTCAGGTTATTGCATTTACTAGCTGAATTAGTTGGTGAGGTTATAACACAGTGGTGATATTGCTATGATATTATAGAATATAGAATTTATAGTCTGAAAAACGAGGCTTAGAACCTGTTTTCTGTTGGATCAAAGGACATGCTACTACGTTACAGTTCTTTACGTCAAGGAAACATAGGTATTGTTCACCTCATTTATATACAAATCTGCCCTTATAACTGATTTTGGTATTTGTAACTAATCTAACTAACTAAACCCATTTAGTTACTCTATAATGAATGAAACAAACAAACAAACGTACAGGATGAAAAGGGTAAGAGCCATGGATTTGTAATGAATGAAAAATTGTGTGATGGTGAATTTGATTAATTAATGCAACAAACAAACATACAGGATGAGAAGGCTTTCTTGAAGGATTATGCCGTGGCACACAAGAAAGTATTTGAGCTAGACATGATCAGATCAGCAGCCTCTACTTCTTATCAGAATCAGTTGAGATTGGTGCAGGGCATTGGAATTGCTGTCGCCACCACTGCCATCATTTTTGGTTTCTTTTTGAGCAGAAGGAGCTAGTGAAATACTAATTCATGCCACATTGTTGTTCTTCATCAATGATTAATGTAAACCCCTATTTGTAATAAGATAAATCTTTGTGATAAAATTGGCTACTTCCCTTTGAACTATTCACTACATTGAGCGCTTGTGCTGGAGCAACATACACACAAGTAAAGCATATTCATTTTGTTGACAGTACATTAAGTGCGTGATTATTTCAATTGAAATTCGTTCCCAGCTCAATAGTTTACATACGTGCGTGCCTTGACTTTATTACAGAAGATGATGTAGTACAAAATATATAAATGGAACTGGCTGGAACAAAATATATATATATATATATATATATATATATATATATATATATATATATATAACACAATTAAGGGCACGATCGGTGATAATCTAAGATTTAAGTTATGTTGATCCCTACATGTATAAACACAATAGATACATCGCTAATTAAATTTTGTACTCTTTACGTCAAACTTCTTTCTTTCTGCTTTTGTAGTTTTATTTCTTCATAAACAGGATCGAATATGTTCAATGTTATAATCTTTTCCAAAATATTTCGATAACGCGCGCGGCTTGATTGAAATAGATTAATCAAAACAATCAATTCATGATCGAATAACATCAACTGATTTGAATTAATAAAGTATTTTGGTCCTAAATATAAGACTTAGTTAACTTTTTTTTTGAGAGATTAAGGTTGCAAAATATGTTACTCCCTCCGTTCCTAAATATAAGACCTAGATAACTTTTTTTTTGGGAAGATTAAAGTTGCGAAATAGGTTATTAAATCATGATATATTTGATATCTTTTTAGATTATCCATTAGCTTATAGGTAAAATAAACTAGTTTAAGAGAAAAAATTAGGTAAATCAATTTATAATTTACTTATTTTTTGCTTTTTTTCTGATTTTTCAAAAAAGTCATCTAGGTCCTATATTTAGGAACGAAAGGAGTATTAAATTATGACATATTTGATGTATTTTTAGTTTATCCATTAGTTTATAGGTCAAATAAACTAGTTTAAGGAAAAAATTAGGTAAATCAATTTATAATTGACTTATTTTACTTTTTCAAGATTTTCTAAAAAAGTCAACTATTTCTTATATTTTGTAATGGAGGAAGTATAATGATAGATTAGAATATTATTTGATTATATATTGAGAAAATTGCACTAAAACATTGAATTCGATTATTTTGTGACACATTAACTATCTTGACCCAAGGATGAGTTGTGAAGATTTTTTAGACTAATCAAAATTTGAAGTAATGCAGACTTGTCAAGCTATGTATAAAAAATTTTGCAATAACTTGTTCTATCTAACAAAGGACCGAATTAACATAACACCCATATATAACACTAATTATATCCTGTATTTGCGGACTAAGCTAAATGATTGATCTGTACTGTTCCGTGGAACAAATTAACTAACTTAAAAGTACATTTACGATTTAAGTCATCTTGAAAGTTAGTTAATGTATACGTGCGTGATTATGTGTAAGGCTTTAACCCAAGGGTCAAGAGAGAATCCATACGTTTCGTGGAATTTTATTGAGTGTTAGAGTGAAAGGAGATACAAAGGTTGTGATGATATTTGTACAAGAACAAATGCCTTTACTTGATTCCATGAAACCCAAAAACATTATCTTAAGTCACAGTCATAACATGCTCTTAATATATAAAGCCTCTCTCGTGCCTTCGTTTTAAGATCAGAAATCTCTCTCAGCCTTACTTAAGTTGATAGAAAATGGCAGCTCATCGTGTTGACGTTGACTATCTCAATGAAATTGAAAAGGCACGTAGAGACCTTCGTGCTCTCATATACACCAAGAACTGTGCTCCTCTCATGCTTCGCTTGGCGTAAATATCTGCTTCCTCTTTTCTTTCTCACATGTTTCTAATCATGTTTTGGACATTGATATGTGACTCTGTATATTTGCAGGTGGCTTGATGCTGGAACCTATGATGCCAAGACAAAAACAGGAGGTCCTAATGGCTCAATCAGAAATAAGCGTGAGATGAATCACAGTGCAAACAATGGTTTAAGACTAGCCGTGCAGCTTTGCGGTCTGTTTTTTTATATATTTTTCTTTGATAAATTGTTGCATTTTCCACCTATGTATTTTAACCTTGCTTATTGTATGTTTGGATTTTTTTTACTACAGAGGATGTGAAGGCCAAACATCCAAAAATTACATATGCCGATCTCTACCAGGTGTTCAATATATGTTCTAAAGTGATAAATGACTTTTCTTTGTTATGATTATTTTTAGTTGATTTTTTAGTATACTTACTAGTCCTATAAAGACTGACTTGTATGTTCATCATGTATGACCGAATTTGGGTTTTAGCTTGCCGGTGTTGTCGCAGTAGAGATCACTGGGGGCCCCACAATTGACTTCATTCCCGGCAGAAAGGTAAGACCATGGCAGTTGTCAGGTCAAACAGAAGAGAAAATTGTCTCACTAGTTAGTAGCCGTTTAATAACTTGGTTCTTTTCTTGATCAGGATTCTTTGACATCCCCTGAAGAAGGGCGGCTTCCAGATGCTAAACAAGGTATTTATGATTTCAACCTTCACTGTTAGCAATGATTCGTTCATCCATCATGATGTACGCACACATAAGGATTTTTATGCAGTAAATAAGTGAATGTGACAACTCAAATTCTGTACTTCATATACCATGAATTATTAATTATACGATGCCTGCTGGTTGCACCTTTCTTATTTTTGTTGATAACTTAATTGTGATGGTGTATATGACCACAGGTGCAGCACATTTAAGGGATGTGTTTTATCGTATGGGTTTGACTGATAAAGATATCGTGACTCTTTCCGGAGGCCACACATTGGTAATTTAAAAATTAAAACCATGTAATCATTTTAGTTGAAAAATACAATGAGTTCATTATTTGATTTTGTTTAAAAAATTATAGGGAAAGGCACATCGAGAACGGTCAGGCTTTGAAGGCCCATGGACAAGAGACTATATGAAGTTCGATAACTCATATTACAAGTAAGCAGCATGAGAGCAAGGTGATAAGAATGAACAAGTATTTAGTGGAATGGATGAATGAATGATTTAAATTTCTTTACAGGGAATTGTTGAGAGAGGAGCCAAGTGAGTTGTTGAAGCTTCCCACAGACAAGGTTCTAGTGGAGGATCCTCAATTCCGCAAGTATGTTGTGCTTTCACTACTACAAAATAACCTCTTTATATGCGCTCATTTTGGCCTTTACATGCGCTTAAAAAACGCTGGCAATGGCCTCGCCGGGAAAGGATTTACATGCGCTTGTAAAAAGCACATGTATATCTATACTTATACATGCGTTTTATCGTCAGAAAAGCGCATGTAAATATACATATATACACGCGCTTTTATAATAAAAGCGCATGTAAATATCTATATATACACGCGCTTTTGTAATAAAAGCGCATGTAAATATATATATATACACGCGCTTTTGTAATAAAAGCGCATGTAAATATATATATATGCACGCGCTTTTATATTAAAAGCGCATGTAAAGATGTATTTATTACATGCGCTTATGAGCTTTTTTTAAAGCAAGGTATATATACACTATGTGCTCACAGATCCCAAATACATTGAATAAAGAAAAGAGTGAAACTAACTAAAACTGAGCAATTATAGCTAGTTCTTTTGCTAGATTGTAGGCTAAGTCAGTACTAAGTATTTTGTGTCAACAACCAAGACAACAAAGAAAAATACCTTGAAGCTTGAAGGATTCTCTGAAATGGCAGCAATCATAGGCTCCTCTCCTTCAAAAACAAGTGCTGGACCTGTTGAATGATCCACGTGATTAACAAATACCCGTGATTAAAAATTCATGAAGGACAAAATCAGATCAGGATATCAAGAAAATGCACCAGAAAAGTATAGGCCCTCTTTTCCAGTTATTTTAGCAACAGAACCCTCTGGCGCAAGGTTCCCATATAAAATTTGAATGTGTGCTGTCTTCTTGATGGGATTTTCTACTAGCCTAATAATTTCCTGAACCAAACAACATACAGTTTGTAGCCTGACACTTACAGTAGAAAAATGGAAGCATTGAGACCAAACACTAACAACATCACACCTGCCCTTTTGACAAAGGAAGGAAAGTTTCTGCATTTTCGGCTAGGGTCTTTCCAGTGACTAGAAAAGTATCTCCATGTTAGTGAAGTGCGTATTTATTAAAAAAACAAGAAGAACTGCCCATATTCAATAATCAGATGCAATGCAAGAAAGATATACCAGTCATAGAGTCTCCGTCTAAAAATCCTTGCTCAAGAAGGTATCGAATAACTGCAGGGGTTCCTCCAACCTATAAAATCAAGTGTTGTCAGAGGCAAATACTAATGCATGAATATAAACGACATAGGCATCACCAGGAAAATGAATGGAAAATAGGAAGACTGAATAATTCAGCATGGTACCTTGTGAACATCTTCCATGACATATTTGCCACTAGGCTTAAGATCAGCGAGAAAGGGAACCTCATCACTAACCTTCTGAAAATCATCAAGAGTCAAATCGATACCAACAGACCTGCCATATAAAGATGTGAAATTTCTAGAAAAATACATATAAATAATCAAAAAAACTCTGGCACCAAACTTCATGCACCTTGCAATAGCAATCAAATGTAACACTGCATTGGTAGATCCACCGAGAGCCATGACAATAACCATTGCATTACGTAGTGATTTGCGCATTATGATGTCTCGGGGCTTCAAGTCCATTCTCAATAATTCAAGCAGATATTTCCCAGCTAAACGACACTCATCCAACTTTAGAGGATCTTCAGCAGGTGTGGACGAGCTAAAGAAATAGCAAAGTTTAGAAGGTTGTTTTCAAAATAATACTTCAATGTGAAGTGGCATACATACCTATATGGAAGAGACATCCCCATAGCTTCAATTGCAGAGGCCATGGTATTGGCTGTATACATTCCACCACAAGCCCCAGCACCAGGGCATGAGTTAAGGATAACATTTTTCTTCTGCTCATCACTAATTGATCCACTTACGAATTCTCCATAACATTGTTGATAAATAAAGAATTGGTGAAGTATGATAGCCATAGTATGGGTATGACCAGCTTCCAGCTGACTATATATAGTAAAAATATAAACATCATTAAAAATGATCAAATTAACAATCTTGTAGTAAAAGATGAAAACATTATTCCTAAGGAAAATTGTATACAAACACGATAGAATATTGTCCTTCATAATCAACCGTATCAAAATAGAATACTTAACAAATTTAAAAAACAATGGAAAAACTGAGACTTTTCCTTTTTCTTCACCTCTTTTTCTATTCTTGGAGGACTCTCATTTTCTTTATTATGTGCTTTCAAGATGAAAAATTAAAACTAAATTATCTTCCTGTAGACATAATTTTAATGCAGGAAAAAAATCTAGATGTTTCAATAACAATGAGCTATTTACGTGAAAGGCAGACACTATGTCATATGTGTTGCCCTGAAAATGACCGGGCTGCAAAAGAAATAATGAATGCAAAAAAGTTATAAACCACATTCCAAAGAAGCCCTTTATGATTTTCATTACAAACAATTATATCATTTTCAATCAAATAATGGCCCTCTCAAAAGCCAAAGCCTTATATCCTACCTTAATAGTACCACCATAAATCATTATACTTGGTCGGTTGAGCCGGCCCATTGCCATAATTGTACCTGGCATCTGAAAATTTACAACATATGCTGAATTGTGAGAAAGAAACTAATACAGCACATAGCGAAATGCTCAAAGTAAATTGAGAAATTCAAATCAAGATGAGACAAAGCATATACAACTTTTACAAGAGACAACAACAGTAACAAAATAAAAGGGAAAATGTATCATGATAGACCGAAAGCATCACACCATGGAATTGATAACTGACAATTATTTCAGAAATGCATTTCTTACACTCAAACGAAACAAGCTACCACCAGCAGATTCTCAACTTATAGGAAATTTAGGATATAAACTTTCAGTAGCTCCCTGTAATAGAACTAGAGATCCATCAATGGGTTGGAAAGTAACACACCTTTTCTACAGAGAAGATTGATGAAGGCAAATAAAGAACCAAAGCATTGAGCTGAAAACTTCACAATCGAGACACATAACAATGCAAGACAAAGTTGCAGGGAAAAGGTAAAGAGACTCAGGTGTGGGCAAGTAGGTGACTACATATGCAAAGCCATAGAAAGCATACACAGCCATGTAGAATATAGATAGAAATTTAAGAAATTAAAAACTAACAGAAAACATCTTACATTTTTGTCACAACCAGGGATGGAAATAAGGCGATCAGCCACATTACCTGATTAGCTCCTTCAACTAATTAGGACAATGCTTAAACTCTGATTAGCTCCTTCACCGAAATAAATATTATGCTATATCAGTAATCATCTTCGAATCTTTTAGCAACTGCTACTCAGCCACATTACCTGTGCAATATTCTCATATATACCTTAACAAGCACAAAACAGCACCAACGACATATAATTCATGTTTAACCACATTTATTTACTCCCGAACCATTAAACCATTCAAATCATTTTCCCATAGCAACTCTGAATTCAGCACCAAACTCAAGCTTAAATTTCATTGCAGGATCTATAAACCTTTAACTTCCAAGACTCCAAAGTAACTATTTTCCCATGATTAAAAAAAAGATTTACAACCATTTCCTTTTAAAACTTTAACCATTTGGACCAACAAGTAATACCCTCACATACACATACACTATGCTCAAACCTATTTTTCACATTTAACAAATTTTCTATCAGTTTTCAGACCCTCAAAATATTCAAATAGCAGCAGCATATGATCTGAAAATAAGCTTTAGGTTTCGAAAATCATCATCCTTCAGTAATAACGCAATTTGCAATCAAAACAAACACTTACAGCCCCAATCCATTGATCTGAAAAAGCAAGCAGTGTCATTAAGCAAACTACAAGGAATTAGCAGGCCTAATGTGACACATTCTCAAAGAGGGAGGGAAGATGAGTGATTGTAAATGTAGATGGAGCATATTCTCACACAAATTGAAAAGCAGGTTGTGAAGGCATCATTAAAGATCATAAAGGAAATCTTCTAGAAGCTTTCATGCTCAATAAGTCAATATTCAAGAGGGAGATCCGTTAACAGCAGAACCATGCCACAAAACTTAAGGAAAATACAATCATAAATGCCCATATGATCAAGGCACTTGGTTCATATCCAATAAAAAATGCTACATTGAGGTTTGAGGACACCACAACATGTACAACCAAAGTAGCGGTGAAACTTAAGGAGGAAAACACAACATAACAAAGTCAGCATTTCATTCCACCCAAGCGGCTCCATTTTCAATGCTCCCATCAGTTTCCAAATCTTACTTATTTCACACATCACTAGTTTAACTCCACTTCCTACTGTATCAGGAAAAAAAATGTACTTTCTATAGTAACTAACCACACAGACCACAAATTTCAGCAACACCACATTCCCAAATTCAGCAACCAATGAGTGTTAAACACAATCAAACCACATTAATAATACAAACTCATAAACAACTAGCAAAAACTTATCTTTCACTAAACTATGATACATTTATTCAGCTAAACTCATAAATACACACACACAGACCTAATCACAATAAAGCAAAAACACAAGAATAAACAAAAATTCAAAAGGACAACAAGCATAATGAATCACAGGACACTAATCACAAAGTATCCATACCGGTTAGAAAGATATCATATTCATACAGTATAAGCACCATTCAGAAAGAGAAATATAGCCCTTTATTATCCAAAAGCTCATAACTTTAAGCAAAAAGCACAAACCTTTGCCCCCAAAATCTCATAATCTCATACTTTTAAACTAAAAGCACCAACCTTTTAAACCTTAACACCCAAAAGCTAATACCTTTAGACAAAAAGCACAAACTTTGCAACAAAAATCTCATAATCTCATACTATTCAACTAAAAGCACAAACCTTTTTGAGGAATGAAGCTTTGAGACGAAAGCAGGGACAAGCTCTATAGAGGAAGGGCTTCGCGTGATGAGGAATGAAGCTCTGTGATGATCGCGTGATGATTGCTCTGTAAAGGAGTGTTTTCGTGTATGTGTGTGTATATGTATGTGTATGTTGAGTGAGGGAGTGTTTTCAGAGATCAGAGAGCTTCGCCCAGTGTTTTCGTTGTGTTTTCAGTGAAGAATTGCGTGCGTGATATATGAGGGAGGGTTTTTGTGTATGTGTATGTTGAGTGAGGTAGCAGAAGACTTAGAAAACGAGGGAAGACATAAGGGCGCGGGAAATTATCAAACTGAAATTTTTTAATAAATATTTAGTGCCTAGAAGTTCATTTACTAAGCTAGAAGTTTATTATTTTAAGATCAATAGTGTATGTGAACTTAATAATTAAGTTTTTAAATTATTTAATTATTTGATATCAATTTACAAAATTATTACAAATCTATGACTTAGTTTTCTTTATAAAAATATTGATTTACTATTAAATAGGGAGCTGCAAAAAAATTATCAGATCAAAGAAAAGAAGATTAAACAAATCAAATGTGTTGAGTCAACTAATGCATTAGCATAAATTATTTGCAATGAGTCAAGTTTTAAACAATATCAAAAATTTTTTGTTCAAACATTTTGATTAAAACCTATACATGCGCTTGTTGGGTTAAAGTGCATGTAAACATGTGCTATATACATGCGCTTTAAGCGCATGTAGAGACCACAATCATATACATGCGCAGTTCCTCTAGAAGCGCATGTAAAGCATCACTATATACATGTGCTTGTATAGCGTTGAATCATATACATGCGCTCTTATGTATAAAGCGCATGTAATAACATACTATTTACATGCGCTTTTTTCTATTCTTCTTTAAAGCGCATGTATAGTTGTCGATTACCAGCGCTTTTCGTGAAGCGCATGTAAAGATACGATGGTATAGGGTTATTCTATAGTAGTGTTTATGCGCAGGTAATTCATATTCAAGATCCATCAAATTAGAGAGTGTTATTAGTTTTCATAACGTAATGTTATCCCTAGAGACATGTGCTAATCATGTAATTGTATTAATTTGTTGGGCGTAGAACGAGGATGCATTTTTCGCAGTTTATGCAGCTTCACACAAGAAGCTGTCTGAGCTAGGAATGAGTTCATCTGATAGCATGTTCGGTGGGTCCCACCTTAGTACATCATCATATGTTTGCAGGAATCGTCTCAGCTATGCACAAGGTATTGGACTTGTTGTTGTCACCACCACTGCCATCATCCTCGGTTTCTTCTGGAGCAAAAGAACCTACTGAACGAACACCTACGCAGTTCTCCGTTATTAGTCTTATAGTGTGTTTTATTGGACTCAGTAATTTATTTTTAAATTGACTTATTTTTAAGTCAGTTTAAAAATAAGTCAGATTGTTTAATTAAATTTATATATGAATCAATTAAAAAAAAGTAACTTATTTTCCATGAGTCTGTGTATAAAAAAAGATTAGTTGTGGTAGGACATATAAAATAGTTAAAATTTGTGGGGTCCACATGATTAATTACTTATAAAATGAAAATAAGTTATTTTACAAGTCACCAAAAATATTGGCTTAAAATAAACTACTTTTGTTAAAAAAAGCTACTTTTTCAAAATAAATAGCTTATTTAGGCAAAATAAATCGAGCCAAAGACACTTGAAATCATTGAAATAACATCATTATAAGGATGAAGTGACAACTGTTTTTTATTTGATTTTTAATTCTCTTCTCAAGATAACTTACTATGGTTAAAAATTCATTTTATAACAATATGAACATGCCTCCTTTAAAAATACTCAAATTTTTAATTTTAAATTTTGCAGTTAATTTTGGGTCATAACTTTTTAGGGAAAATGTCATTTAAATCTCTCCGAATATATAAAAGAACAATTCAGGAACTCAAACTTCCAAAAGGACCATGAAGGAACTAGGACCTAGTTGACATTTTAAAATTGTGTGAAAAGACAAAATTGCCCTAATCATAAAACAGAAATTACTAACCACCCTTACACCCACAATTTTCAATAGGGTGGTTAGTAATTTCTGTTTTATGATTAGGGAAATTTTGTCTTTTCACACAATTTTAAAATGTCAACTAGGTCCTAGTTCATTCATGGTCCTTTTAAAAGTTTAAGTTCCTGAATTGTCCTTTTGTATATTGGGAGGGATTTAAATGACATTTTCCCAACTTTTTTTTTATTGCTTTATGGAATAAAAAACGAACAGCAAGTATTAGGATTGATAGTGGTTTTTTGATTGGAAAACATAGATTGTAACCAAATTTATAGAATATTGAATTTCTCATTTATTTTACAAATTAGAAAATTAAAAAAAAAAATTAAGTACTCTTACAACAATTAAAAGGAGAACAAGTTCGTCTCCCGCATCCTAAACCTGAAACAGTTTTATTGAGAATAATTTTATCCTTCCTGAAATTAAAAGTCCCCCCTCGAACTCAAAGAAAAAGCAATATCCTGAAATTAAAACTCCTTAGGCCCCCCTCTACGCCCTCGGACTATCCTCCGCCTCCGCCGTCGGCTCGAAAAGCATTTTGAACACGTCCTCCCCCATTTTTTTAATGTTAGGCGACAAACCATCACCATCATCGACATTTTCTGGAGAAAGCTTTCTTGTCTTGCTCTCGGGCATCACATCATTATTATCAATCTCCCCAACCTCCTCCTCGTTCACTCTCATCAGTCCACCAACATTTTCACCAGACCTTGGCCTCTTTAGTGTCTCCGAAAATCGATGATTAGGAATTAGATGACGATTACGATTACGATTCCCGTTTGGCTCTTCACCAAATGGTTTTGAAGCATAAAACGGTGGGGCTGCAACATTAAGAGAATTCCCTAATGGTGGCACAACATGTTGCTTGCTACTAATACTACTACTAATACTAATAAGACCACCCTTCTTCTGCTGTGCAGGCAAGAAGTTGGGTTTTACTATATTTGAATTTGCATTCTCATCAGCAAAATATTCATGGGTTGGTATTTGCTTGGGGTTGGTATTTGTGTTAGGCAAAGTATTTGAATTATCTTTACAAGGCAAAGGCTGCCAGATTGATGAGGAACCAAGATTATCTTCAAAGATCCTGGTTCGCTCAACATTGTCCAGTCCTCCTTTGTTCATCATTTCGGAGTGAAGATCCTTCAGCATTTGTTGGGCCCTCTCATAGGCTTTTAGGTGAGAATCTGAGCCTCTTGGGCCGTCTGCAATCGCAGGCTTTACCCTACTCAGAGTCTCTTTAGCCTCAGAAATTCTCCCTTGCTTCATCAAGCATATGCCCAAATTGCACATCTTGTTGTTATCAGGCGCTATCAAAAGCGCCCTACGGTATGCATCTTCCGCTCCTATGTAATTGTTCTGCTGCATCAGAGCCCACGCCAAGTTTCCCTGTCCTTATTCAACATTGACAACATTTAGCTTTCTATGTCTTAAACCGGATTGTGAATACCATTTTTTTGTTCTTTCTTACCAGTAACCTGGTGGCTTCTTGATCCACAGACACTTGGAATTTCTTGCCTTGGGATCTAGCAGTCTTTGTTCTCTTGCCATTGAAAGCCAAGCCATGTTGGATTAAGTTCAATTTGTGCTTCAAGAGACTTATTTGATCATCTAGTCTCCCGCACCTCTGTCAAGAGAAAGTTTGTGAGCATTACTTGTGATAGTACATGAAGGAGGATAGTTAAATCGGGAGAAGTAAAGAAATAACCTTGTAAAGATCTAAGAGTATATTATCAAGGGATTCTTGTGCTTGAACTGAACATTTGGTTCGAAGTGATTTAATTGCTTCAATGGCCTCTTCAGGCCGATTCAGCTGCTTCATTACAATAGCCATATCTTTCAAAGCGCTATCCACTCTGTCTCCAGCGTTTATAGCTGCCCAAAACAACGGAATTGCTCTCTCTGGGTCCTTATCTACCAACTGTACAAGGAAAACCGTTACGGTTAATAATATTAACAACAAAACAATCTCATTCACTTAAACATGATCAAAATTTGAATTTGAAAGAACCCAGAAGAAAAAAACTTAACTAAATTAGTTAATATAACTAATTTCAGTTATATCTAAATGTACATTTTATTATTCTTTCTTATTAACCAAGAATTACAAGTATTTTAGTTATAACTAATTTCAGTTATATCTAAATGTACATTTTATTTTGTTCCTTAGGGGTTTATATTCGTATTTTACAAGCCGAGTTTTGGGGCCTGACTGATATACAAGTAGTTAGTACTGAACCCCTGATGATTGCCCCCAACCCCCTAAAAAAATTACCGATCGCTTCATACATTATTTGATGGGAGCTGAATGCATTTTAAATGAACTTCGTTTGGAGGGGAATATATTATTTTTAATATTTTGTTGGTTTTTCTAGTTATATAAATTTCAATTTTTATTTTGTTCCTTAGGGGTTTATATTCATATTTTACAAGCCGAGTTTTGGAGCCTGACTGATATACAAGAATTTAGTACTGAACCTGATGATTGCCCCCAACCCCCTAAAAAAATTACAGATCACTTCATATATAAAACTTTAGTTTTAGATAAAAAAAAGAATAACACAAAATGCACCAATAATATCCTCTACTTGCCTGGACATTTTTGGCTCTGACGTAAGGAGTGTCACCAAGAGGGACCTTGTGGGCGACGTGGAAAGATTCAGAGCGAGTTCTAAGAACAGGAAGAGGCTTGGCAGGGGAAGAAGGAGCAGATTTGGAGGGTCGGAAACCAGGGGGGGCATTCCACATTTCTTGTTGGTAAATAATCAAACAAGAAACTAGAAATAAAAAACTGCCTCCACCCAGAAGAGTTAACTGAGAGAGAGTAGGAAGAGAGGATGACGAAGACTCATAGAGTAATCTGGTTATAAATATTTGGATTTCAAATTGTTACCGTTAAAATAGACGTTGGTATGCACATGTTGTCTTTGTTTGGGAAATTTTAAAGAATGACAACGAAACAAATAGGGAAAATTAATATGAGTTCCCTCAAATTGGACTTAATACTATAAAGGTCCCATAAACTCCCTATATTAAAGTAAGGTTCCTAAAGTAGAGTCCATAGGGACCTTACTTTAGTATCCTAACTCTCACTGTTTCTTGTTTATTATAGATAAAATATCCTAATTTTGGGGAGCAGTTATTCTCTTTTCTTCAAAATTTTAAATTTAAAAATTTAGAAGGACCAAAATTTAAAATGAATATTTTAATTTCGAAAAAAATTTAGTCTAATAAGTATCTTAGTTGGAATGGAAAAATATGTTTTACCCATCGTCCGTGAGTTCAGTGGTGAAGGGATTGAACAATGAGCGTGGAATTGACCACACCATGTCGCGAGTTCGATCCTGGAGAGTGACATTTTGTTGTGTCTCTAGCTGGGACATTGTGGAGTTATTTAAAGGGAAATTTGCATTGTAGTCCCTGGGAAGACATTTTACTACTAGAAGGTCCCAAGACATTGTAAAATTATCATCAAGTCCCAAGGGACACTACTGCAAAACTTTCTCCTCATCCATTGACCTTCATACCCTCCCCTAAAAAAAACTTCAGATGCCCATCAAAAGAAAAACCTGCACCATTCAATCAGAGAAGCTTTCTCTCCTTGCAAAGTCTTCATCTTCATTCATGGGCGTCGTCACTAGGCACCACCGTCACTATTCTCCCAATTTCCCTTCATTCCTCACTTCCCTCTCAGTTTTCTCTCTTCATCGAAGACGCCGATTCACAGCACAACAAAGCCAGATTCAAGTTCAGATGAGTTCCATCTTAATTTTACCTTGCATTTTTCTGATTTGTGTTCTTTTGATTGAGGTTTGATTTGAAGTTTTTATGTTTTCCCTCTCCTTTTCAATTTCACTATAATTGGTATCTTACTTCATTTTTATTTCCAAACACTGAAGAAACTTGTGAGACTAGAACTTTCTGGTTGTTTGATAAAAAAAAGATCTGGTCAAACTTTCATATGTTAATATAAATGATATGATCTGGAAAATTTGCATGTTTCATCTTCCTAAATTCATGGTTTGATTTTTCTACATTGTTGTTTATCAAATTCAAATTTGTCTACAAGCAAATGGGAATGTTATGTTTCTAGTAAATCTATATATATGATTTTTCCGAGAGAAGGTTTGTAATTGAAGAATTGAAGGAGAAGGAGAAATATGAATGGTTCACTAGTCAAGTCAACTGATATTATTTGTGTGCTACAAAGACTAATATTTGCGTAATGAAGTTAAACAAAAGAATTCAATGGCTAATTAAGTGGGCACATGTTCTGCTCTTTGTTTTCATATTTATTAAGACCGGGCTTGTTTCAAAATCTGTATGCTAAAAATTCAATGGCTAAATGAAGCTAAACAAAAGAATTCAATGGCTAATTAAGTGGATTACACCATGCCAAAGTACCCTTTTTGGCATTTGCAAATGACTTTTTGGAAGTTGTATTTTGTTTTTTTGTGACTTGCAAATGACTTTTTGGCAGTTGTATTTTGGTTTTTGCCTTTCGCTATTGACTTTTTGTCATTTGTATTTTGCTTTTTGTCACCTGCATCTTGCTTCTCTTCATCACATGTATCCTCCTTTTCATTCTCAAGCACTGCACCCTCCCCCTGTTCTGTCGGTATAGATGGATTTGTACTAGGCTTTGAGATACTCATTTTTTCAACTGCCAAATGCAGATCCAAAAAATCATAAGCGCCAAGTTTTATTTTGAGCCAAGCTGAATAATGGGGCATCAGAGGTTGAACTATAAGCATTTCCCTTTACTAAATTTATGCAGGCTAACAGTGACTTATTTCACCCAACTAGCCAGCCAGCATACAATGCAAGGGTTTCTTGATCACATATGTGCTTCCAGAATTAGAGATTGAATTGCTTATACACCACTATAGCAGAATTCTTTGTACGGAAAGGAGTTCAAAGTATGCATCAGTGTTTGTAAGCATATATGTTGTGAATTAAAGGCACTTTGATGCCTTGTAAATTTGTAAGCATACATGTTGTAAGTCTATGTTCAGCTAATATTTAAAAGCTTAGGAATTTGAGTGATGAAATAATTTGGTTGCTGGCCACACCTCGTCATACTGTTTAGGAAGAAATGGCTTGATTATGTTTCATAGTTGTACGTTTCATGTTGAATAATATTAACTATATTCTCTTAGGTTTTTCGTGTGCAGGGACTTATGTGGAGTTCATTTGTTGTTTTGGCTTCAAATGCGGGAGAAAAGAGCAAGATAAGGAGGGCGCTTCAAATGCCCAAGTACTCTTTGGAAGACCTTAGGAATTAAGGAAGGGGCGCTTATGGTGGCTTGTTAACCATCCTCACGATTTTGCATTTAGGTCAATTATGTGATGTATTAGGTTTTATCAATGTTGTAAAAAGGTTTTTCTATGTTGACTGTCAGATAAATGTTTGGTGACATTATTAATTAGTCAACGAAATGAGTATGTAATTTAGGCAAAAACAACATTTCATTTGGTTGTTAACAAACTCATTGTTTTCATGATTAATTAGTCAATTGATTGAGTTAGTGATGGTTCATGTATGTCTAATCAAATTCTAACAAGTGGGGGGTGTATGCAGTGACAAGTCTGCAAGCCTGCGGTAACAAGTTCCCCACTTGTTACTGACAATTGCTCTTCACAAATAATACAATTGCTCTAACAAGTGAGACACTTGTTACTACAGGTTTAGTGACTTGTTATTGCCTACAAGTGAGACACTTGTCACTGGCGAAAAAATAAGTGAGCAATATATTATGACCAGTTTAGATTAGCATTTGGGGGACCTGCTAATGTTAATGTATCATTGAAGAATATATCATTGCAGAAATAAAAGGGCCTCAAATGTTTATGTAAATTGAGCATAGTATGATGGTCACATAATTTCGCAAATAACAATTTGTTCAGCTTGCAATAACAAGTGGCCACAGTGTAGTAACAAGTGCATTAACATGTATGATGAACTTGATTTTTGGCTAGCGACAAGTGGTCATGAAGCTAATAATAACTAAAAAATAGATGCATTAACAGGTTCCCAAATGTTAATATAAACTAGGCGTGATTTATTGCTCACTTAATTTTATGCAATTAACAAGTAGACATGTCTGTAGTAACAAGTCTATAAACCAGCAGTAACAAGCGTCCCACTTGTTATTGACAATTGCCCTTCACAAATGATGAAATTCATTTTTGGCCATTGACAAGTAGTTATGAAACTAATAACAACTACAAAATAGATGCATTAAAAGGTTCCCTAAATGATAATCTAATTTGGGCATTATGATATATTGCTTACTTAATTTTTTGCGAAATAACAAGTGGACATGTTTGTAGTAGCAAGTCCGTATACCTGCAGTAACAAGTGCCCCACTTGTTACTGACAATCTTCCCAAATGATGGAGTTGATTTTTGGTCAGTGACAAATGGTCATGAAACTAACAACTACTACAAAATAGATGCATTAACGAGTTCCCCATATGTTAATCAAAACTGGGCATAATATTTTGCTTAGTTAATTTTTTGCCAGTGACAAGTGGACATGTCTGCAGTAACAAGTTTGTAGACCTACAGTAGCAAGTGCCCTACTTGTTATTGGCAATCTTCGCAAATGAATTTGCAAGTGGTCACACAAAATAGCCTAGTAATTGAGTTTCTTGCATTTTATTTTCTTTGAAATTATTCAAGAATAATCTCGGGAAGGGGATTTAGGCACTTTATATTCAAACAATAAAGAATTATATACATTACAAAGATTACATTTGTATCAATGTCAGTAGTAAGTATTAACACACATATTGAAAAGGTATATTCACAAATTATCATTGAACTGCATGATCAAGCCAAAGCCTAGTTTGCACTGTTTCACCAATCCCTCACTGGCCTAACACTAATGCTTTTCTTGAGCTCAAATCCACATGATCGCTTGGAAATCTTTTTGTAGCAAAGGCTGTGAAAATTGGAAAGATTTCTGCAAACTGAAATCAGAAGCTGAAAATTAGAAAAATCTGCAAGTATTAGTAAAACCACAAGTCATATATTTATTGAAAGCAAGGGCTACTTTGTGGTCCATCTACTAAATTGGACCGCAGTATATTGGGGAAAATGCAATCACTCGAGTTTTTGCTATTCTCTCCTCCCCTTATTATGATATCCTAATAATTGAATTGTTTGATTAAATAAAACTATTAAAATTAGTAAAGTAATAAATACATAGGAAATGTACTTTTTCCACATATGTGCTTATTATTTTATAAGTGGGTAAGAGTGAGAAAAAGGATGAGACTTGAGAGAGAATGTAATAGGAAAAGGTAATGGGAGAATATTATTTAAGGGTGAAAAATTAGGATCATTAATGGAGTGATGGAGGGAGTATCAAGTTTATAAATGAAATCATGACATAAGAACTAAATATTTCCCGGGAATGACTAATGCAAAGCCAAGACTTTAAAAAATGTACAAGTAACATAAATTAGACCATTGAACACAATTTAGTCCAAGTAATATCCAGAAGGCTATATTCCCATAACAATGAAGCAAAAAAGGATGGAAAATTAATGCAACACCAGTCTTTCTAAAAATAACTCTTGGTCAAGGATTAAGCAAGAAACTCTCATTTTTTAAGATTTCCAACTATATAGATTCATCAACTCCAGGACTTCCAAGAAGAAAAGATTAGAAAAGAATCATTCCAAGAAGAAAAGATTTGATATAACAAAATGCAGAAAACATATGAGTTCAAGACTAGAAAATAAACCTTGTCTTGTTGTTTGGATAAAGAAATGAGCCATAGACACATGCAAACTCAACAGGGGAAGAATCTTGAGAAAGCTTCTATATTCTGATTTGTCCTCATCCTGCATAATGTTACTAAATCAAAATTAAAACTCATAAAATAAATTAACAATCAAAGGAGGTGAAACTTCAACATTTTCTATTAAACATAAAAATGGTTAAAGCTTAATAGGAATTTCATCAAACATTTGGTGTGCAAGAAAAATAGGGTACATGAAAAATTGACAGGAAATGAAAAATGAATTTACATGGAGGAATGTCAACTATAAGTGAAATAGCAATCCCTAAATTGGATCAGTTTCTTTCTATTGTCATACTTGTAAATGAAGAGCTAGACACCCATGTACTTGGAGTGGCCAAAAACCCACGTAAATGCGGTTGGAGGCCTTGAAAAGAGTCTGATATAAAGAATGGATTGCAAGCACTTCTAAAGGAGAATGCTTCTTTGCAAAATAACTTAAGAAGATGCATTTCCAAATATCTTCTTGGTTTCTTTTTCTACAGCATACCAAGGGGAGGGTAAAACTCATTTTTGCTCAGTGAATAAGGTTTTCATGCAATGGTAGAGAGTGAGGAAATCATCTCCCTTCTTCTGGGTTGCACCTACATTCAGCCCTATCTAATCTAATTGGAGTTTGACAAGCAGACAATCACCAGTTGTACCAGAAGTAGAGGTTGTCAAACCGTTGTCCCTTACAAACCTAAACAATTGTGATTTAAGCAATCTATTACCTGAGCAAGTAGTCCCAGCAGAATTAATTCCTTCCATATATGTGCACGCGAAGAGTGAAGATGAAGGTGGGAAGCTGGTGTGAAGATGAACGAAGAGTGAAGATGGTAAAAAGGGAAGTTAGGGGTAAAAAGGTCAATGGACAAGTGGAAAAGTTTGCAACAAAAGCCCTTGGGACTTAATGATAATTTTGGAATCTCTTGGGACCTTGCAGTAGTATTTTGCCTTACCAGGGACTATAGTGCAAATTTCCCTTATTTAAACTTATCTACCTGTTTTTCATCAAAACAACCCTCCAGATGTTCCATAAAAAACGAAATGGGAGAGAGAGAGAGAAACACAAGTATTTTTCATCAAAACAACCCTCCAAAGTTTTATTGATTGTGTTTGACTCGACTTATTTTAAGAAATAAGCCAGCTTATTTTGAATAAGCCAACTTATTTTGAGTGTATGACTTTTTTTATGTTTGGTTGGACTTATTTTTCACCTAGCTTATTTGAAATAAGCCAGCTTTTTTATAAGCCACTCAAGGCAGTTTATTTTTCTACACGACTTAAAAATAAGCTAGCTTAAAAATAAGCTCATTTTAAACAAAAGTCATCCAAATATGTTTATAAGTCAAATGGGAAAATAAGCTACTTTTTTCAAAATTCATCCAAACATAAAAATAAGATAACCTAGAGTTTATTTTCTAACTAACTTAAAAATAAGTCATTTTTCCACCGGATGAGCCAAACACATCTAATAATGTAAAAAACTTACCTCCAATTACTTATATACAGTACAAAAAACTTTAGTAAACCCACATTTGGAACCGGTTCCATGTGTGAAAGGAAAGGTGGTTCAAGTACAAGATTTTAAGGGTTATATTTGATTACTTATATACAGTACTTACATTGCCCAATAAATTACTGCCACGTATATTTTCTTATACACGTCTAACTGCTTTAAGTTTACCATATTCCCGTCTTTGTTCATTAACAAAATGTCATCTCTCAACCCCGGCGCTTCTTCTTTCACTGCCACCATCCCAACACTAGAGAGATGAAGAAGATGAATCAAGCTTCCCCCTTTCTCAATAGCCATCAATAATCAATAATACTATTACATATCGAAAGTTTTCTCATGCCCTCATGTATAAAAAATTGAAAGCTTTCTCATGTCCTCATATCTGAAATCGAAAGCTTACTGCAGATTTGAAAAATCAAAGAACGCGAGGCGAGCCGCTGTCGAGGTCAAAGAATACGAGGCCGCCGTCGCCTCCGCCCAGAATTCAAAACTTCCGTGAAAATAAAACAAAGAAAGCATCAGATTATGGGTAAGGTGGGATTTTTTGTTTGGCGTGAGATTTTGCTTCAGAATTTGGTTTGATGTTTTTTCTTGAGGAGAGGAGGTCATGGATCAAAGGAGATTTGAGACGGAAGAGAGATAAGAATCGAGACGAGATGTTGGGGAGAGAGAGAGAGAGTGTGGGAGTCAGACGGAGAGGTAACGCTGATGTGTACAAAAGGTACACGTGTTAGTTATATACTCCCTCCTGTCCTAAATACAAAACCTAATTGATTTTTTCTAAAAAATCCTTAAAAAACAAAATATGTTAATTATAAATTAATTTACCTAATTTTTTTTAAACTAGTTTATTTTACTTATAAACTAATAGATAATCTAAAAATATATCAAATATGTCATAATTTAATAACCTATTACACAACTTTTATCTCTCCAAAAAAAAGTCAATTAGATCCTATATTTAGGATCTGAGGTAGTATTAGACCTGGATGTACTGGATATAAGTAACTAGATGTAAGTTGGGTCCGTATTCCGTAACAAATTTATTACAAATTGGAATTACATGTAATTAAAAAATAATATAACAAATAATATAACAAATCATTCTAGAAAATATATTAAACAATGTTAACAAAAAATATATTAAACAATTAAGTTTCTCTTTGGCAAAAAAATTGATGTTCTCATTTATTTTACAAATTAGAAAATTAAAAAACTATCCCATTATAACAATCGATTAGAATATATCTGCCTTCCCATTTGGATCATGCCACCCTTGATTATGTTCCCCTTTTACAAAAATTAAAAATGAATGTTGGGAAATGAATTTAGTATGTACTTGATATGAAAATTTTAAATGTATATGTGTGTGCATATAAATAGATATGTGGGTGTGTGTGTCAATTCAAAAAAGTATTAGTGTGTATAACAAATTTTAGGTTGATATACTATTCTGACCAATAAACAATTAACAAAGTATGAATTTCGTCAAGAAACAATAAATGATATCATTCGAGCCAATGAACAAGATGAAAGTCTAATATTGACCAAAACCGTCGATATCTTACTAACAACACTATCAACTATTGTGCCACAAGAGCACTTTGAGTGCAACATGCATAATTTTTTAAAATGTTCTCGTTGCAAAATTATCAATTCTTCCAATTATAAAATATTCTCAATACCACTTAATAAATAGAGTTATACAAACTACTCATTGCTTGATGTAATCTCTTTCCCTCACTCCCGTTTCTATTTACCAAACATTTATAGCCAATGGTTTATGTTGGGTGTGATGAGTTCCTTTGAACAAGGGGAAAAATAGAAATAAATGTAAGCAAAATTACTAATTATGAATTGTGAATTGTTTCGATCAAGAATATTGTTTTGCATATGGTACAAGCTTATCTGTTATTTACTTATGAATAATTATATCTATTTCATGCAATGATCACTACTTGGGAATTATTCATGGAATATAAATCACATTGTGTCTGCTAGCATTGAACATATATATTGGTCAGCACCAAATTGGCATTGAGTGGCGGTGAATAAAAATCAACTCATCATAATATATTGAGAGAAAAGGTAGGCAGTTTAGAGTCAATGAGTCCAAAGGGATTTATATAGAGACACCCTATATGGTAAAGCAAAAAAGAAAGGCAAGAAACGAAAAGTAAGATGAGGTTTAATTTATGGGTTGATGAATTGAAGGGTGTTGATGATGGGACGAGGCTTGCACAGCAACTCCAATGGAATAACCTTACGCATCACCACTCCATTAGCAGCCGTCATGTCAACTGCGTCCTCACCGATCCTTTTCCAGTCGAAGCACTGGATCAGCACCGCAGCCACCAGCCCAAATATTCGGAGTGCAAGTGCTTCACCAGGACAAGCCCTCCTTCCCATGCCAAACGACAACAGATTACGTGCTTCCCCTTCTCCGTTGTCGTACCTCTCTGGCTTAAACCTCGTTGGCTCTGGCCACAGCTGTGGGTCCCTGTGGATCCCATAAGCGTTCACGAACACCATCGTGCCGCGTGGCACGTCATGCCCTCCTACCCTGCAATCTTCTGACGCCATGTGGATGTTTAGGAATGGATTTGTGGGGTACATTCGCATGGTCTCGTGGATGATGTTGTGGAGGTATCGAAGTTTGGGCAGGTCATTCTCTTCCACTAGGCTTTCTTCTCCTACTTCTCTTGTTATCTCTTCCCTTGCTTTCTCCATTTCTTCTGGATGGTTCATCAGAATTGACATCATCCACTCCAATGCCACCGCTGTATTGTCACTAGCAACCAGCACCTGCAAAAATCAAATTAATCAACACCTTCCGAAGAAAACCTGAAGAAAACAATTGTATTACATATTTCAGGCAGGGTACTAACTCTTTTAAGGAGTTAATTGACTTTTTTTTGAAGAGATTAAAGTTGCCAAATAGGTTATTAAATGATGACATATTTGATATATTTTTAGATTATCCATTAGTTTATAGGTAAAATAAACTATTTTAAGGGAAAAAAATTAGGTAAATCAATTTATAATTAACTTATTTTGCTTTTTTAAGGGTTTTCTAGAAAAAGTCAATTAAGTCTCATATTTAATACCGGAGGGAGTATGAGTTATTTTGTTGGTTTATCATCGGCTTGAAAGTTTGAAAACATTTGCTACATCTAGACATTTAAAAAATTAATGCGTTTCCGTTTAACAAATCTATGGCCAATATAATAAATGACATAATTGCTCGATTTCAACACTTACTAAGCTAGGCAACACTACTTCTACAAATATTTTGTAACAATATTTATTAGTGTGTTTTACTCAACTTATTTTGCCCAAATAAACTACTTAAGTTAAAAAAGTAGATTGTGTTTTTGGTATGTTTTGCCTGATTTATTTTTTGAATTAACTTATTAGAAATAAATAGCCTATTTCATAAATAGAAAAGTAACTTATTTTTAGCTTATAAGTAGCATATGATGTGAACCTCGTAAATTCTTACTTGTTTTACACATACAATCAAAACTAATCTAAACACACACAATTTCATTTATGAATAATAAGTCCCTTATAAGTCATCACTTCTTTCATTGCTAATTCAAACATAATCTCATTACACAATCATCCGATTTATTTTCAAATTCACTTATAAATAAGTTAAATTTAAAATAAGTCACTCTTCTATAAGCCCAACCAACCACACTTATATCCTTAGTGAAAACTTTAAAGGCATATTTGCAATTTAACCTTTTATTAAAATAATAGAAAGTCGAAAATTGAACCCATTTTAATTTCCTCCGCATCAAAAGAATTCTTAAACTCATTTTAATTATATATGGACAGTTTCATCATCAGGTAATAAGGTACCTTAAAAAAAATCAATGTGTAATGACTAATGAGTGTGTAGATGCAACAAATTAAAAACGGTGCAACACGAGTGACATATTTAAGTGGAACATTAAAACTGACCAGAATGAGGGATTTGACGACTTCATCAGTGTAAAACTCAGGTTCAGTTTGTTGAGCATCGAGCAAGTGGTCTACCATGGTGTCCTGACTTCCCAACCCCATTCTCTTGGACCTATACAGGTTTAGGAGGTCGTCGAAGGAATCATTCAGCATCTTCTCGACCTTTTTCAGCCTCTTCACGTAATTATTATAATCAATCCACCGAAACAAAGCCACAAAATCCACCAAGTTCGAGTCATAGTTTCCCACTTCAAAAGCCGCATTCTCCTTCAACACATTCTTAAACTTCCTCACCTCTTCCACTTCAGTCACATCACATTCATCATCAAAAAACCACGTCCCCCAAACCATTCTCATGGCTGCATTAAACGACAAGTCTGCCAGCTTAGTCCTTAGCTCCACTTTGGCAAAGTCATCATCATGGACACACTCCTTACACAGCTTACGAAGCAAGAGCTTAATCTCGTTGTTTCGGATGCTCAAGGAGGCATTGATACGTTTCACTGATAACATTTGAAGGGAAGATATGCGGCGGAGATTGCGCCAGTAGTCGCCATAGGGAGCCATGACGACGGTTTTGTTGTTGAAAGCGAGGTACTTTGTTTTGAGGAGGGGGAGGCGGTTGGCTAAGATGGTGTCATTTTTGGAGAGACACTCATGGCAACCTGATAGGGATGAAACTACAATGGCAAGTTGATTGGAGCCAAAGCGGAGGGAGCAGATGGGGCCATATTTTTGTGAGAGGGAGTGTAAGAAGCTATAGAGGGGTAGTTTTATTTGAAGGATGTTGCCAAGTATTGGTAGGGAAGGAGGGCCTGGAGGGAGGTTTTTGGGTGTTGATTTTGGTTGTAATAATAGCTTCAAAGCTGCAAAGAAGGCAAGGCAAAGAGCAGCAGACCAATACATGAAATGATCTTCCATACTTAGCTTGTGGCTAGCCCCTCCTTCTTTTCGATTTGATAATTTATGAAGAATCCTTTTTTGCTCGCCTGGGTCATATATATATGTGTGTGTATAAGTAATCAATCTCAAACATTTAATTGTGTACCTTAATTGTTGCATTTTTTTAATGGTTAAATATTCTTTGGGCTTTTTCTATAATAGGATGGGAGTTATATTTGGAAAGGAAGTCAAATGTAATGATATAATTCCTGGTGAAGACTAACACAATGAATGAATACAATGAATGAATCAACTGGGGGATTGGGGAACATGTATAGAAATGCATACACCACATAAATTTTGAATTCACTATATGTCCTTTTATAATGGGAAAAACTACTCCCTCCAGTCTATAATATAAGAGCAAATATTACATTTCTCTCTTTATTTATTCTTACTTTTCACCCAACTCTCTTTCATATTTATTAATACTTTATTTTTCTCTCTAAATAATATCATAATAAATATATAAAATATTGGAAAGAAAATATTATAATTCTCTCTCTTAATAATATTATAATGCTTTCATAATTAAATACTCTCTTAATAGTGTCTGAAGTTAAAGAAAGTATTAACTTCAGACACTCAACTAACTTTCACATGTTTTCTTTATAAGCATGTTTCGGCAGCTGAGACTTTATATCACGAACAGGAGGAAGTAGTATTTTAAATTGATAATAAAAATAAGGGAAAAATAAAATTCTAAAGCTTACAACTTTGACTCGTGACAATAATATAAACTCAAGTAGCGAAATTTCAATTTAGGATATAAACTCAAAAATTAAAGGGTTAAGAGTCAAATCTATCCTTATAAAATTGTCAAAAGTTCACTAGACAACTTTTTTATAAAAGTTATCAAAAGTGGCTAAAAACAACCCTTCTAAAATTATCAAAAGTACACTAGACACATTTTTCACAAATTAGTTCAAAAATACCCTTATAAAAGTGTCAAAAGTAGTAGCTGTAAATTTATAAGTTTCATTTGAATACTATCTATAAAAAATGGTTAGCTGTAAATTTGACTTTGATTATGTTCTTAACATAAATTTGGATTCATTAATCATTTCCCATATAAGCTACCACTGATTTGGATTTGCAGCTAAGATTTCCATATTTTGATTATATAAACTTAAATTTACTGCCCATCATTTGAAGAAGTTTATAAAGAATGACTTGTCAGTTGTCATTGAAGTGAATTTCTCGGACTTAAATGGCAATCTTATAAATACTATGATGACAAAATTATTTGCAAATCATTATTTCTGTCTTTAAAAAGATTAGTAACTTGAGTCACAATAAGATAGAGATGTGTGGAAACTTGGAAATAATGTTTCTAGGTGTATTCGTTGTTTTTAATGATTGACTCATGTGGCTTAGCTTCAACAGGACCTCGGAGTATGTTAAGTCACAGAAGCTGAATTGATGGCCATTGACTCAGGTCTGTAGCTATGTCAGCAGCTTGGTTTGCGTAACAATATAATGTACACTGATGGATGCAATTAATTTATTGATGAGAGATTGTGAAGTGCAATATCATTGGATATCATTAGACATCATCTTCTTGAAGATGATTGCAAATATCATGGTCCTTCACTCCTTCTACGAGCTCCCAAAGGGGTCCCTACTCCCTACATTGCATTTAGGATATCATTAGATATTGATGATCAACTGGCGCGCGAAGGGCACTCGAGGTTTGGTTAGGCATGATTTTGGAGGATAAGAAGAGGTTCTGCTAATCAATTGTTGTTTGCTAATCAAGTAATTTAGGTTTTCTATTCAAGCTTAGGATAGCCTTGTAATTAAATAAAAGTAGATACGAAGTTTCAAACATTGCGTAAAAGCTGTTCAATTTTATGGGGACTATCTTAAATTGATACATTTTACATTTAGATTAGTTTGTCTTATCGCTCATGTGGTTAGAAGAGTAAGGATTGCTTAGATAAAATTATACTACCTCCGTTTCTAAATATAAGATCACTTTGGCTAATTTAGAGAGATTAAAGAAGACTTTTCAATGAATTAGGATTACATGATCTCCCCAAAATACTTATCACTTAAATTTAAAAGACAAATAGGGATTTGAGAGAGAAGTGAGGGAACTAAGAAGTATAGGGGTAATTTGAATCAAAATTGAGACAAAATAGAAAGTGATCTTATATTTAGGAACTTATCCACTTCCCCAAAATGATCTTATATTTAGGAACGGAGGGAGTATAACCAAAAATTCAAGACAAGCGAGTCTACAAATTAAAATTATATAACTCTTAATAATCAAAATATATATAATTTAAATAACATTATAATAACTGAAATAACTGAATTAAAATTTAATAATTTTCAAATAAGTTTCTTAATTTACATAAATTATTAAATACATTGTAAGTTTAATATCATCAATCAAACATATTATTAATCATAAAGATGATTACTTTTTCAATAACCAAAACCAAAATTTTAAAGAATAACCGAATCGAATTAACCAAATTGGTTTGTTTTGGTTTTTGGTTTATAATCTATTTGCTCACCCCTGCTGTCGAGTTTATATACTTGCCCAATTACGAGCCTTTCATTAAATATGGTAAATGACTAAATGTGTCCATGATCAGCCACCAGCCACATAACATCTTGCTAAAAGTTCGCTTCCTCAAAAAAAGACATGTAATTTCAATCTGAATTCACCATAACCATAACCTTACGAAGTCATCAGCATTGTCTTTCCCATAAGATTCATCATCAGACATTTACCGCATAAGTTTTAACCCATAGCAAATCCGGCCAATACCTAACAACACATTGTGGGAGTTAAAACAAAACACACGGGCTGAAACAAATCATGTCTCCTTTGGTGGGGCTTTCTTTGCAGCCTCAGCAGCTGCTTTCTCTGCTTCAATCTCAGCTACAATGGCATCAATTTCCGCTTCCTCAAGCTGCCGCAGGCCATGCTCCTTGGTCATCACAGCAACTTCTATGTTCTTGCCGCCACTCTCAACAACCTAAATTACATATGCAAAAGAGGAAAACTTATAACTGACTTACTAGTTCAAATACAGTATATGCAAACAATCATTGAAATTACAAGTATCAGAGTTTTGAACATTTACGACAATCAAAGTTTTAATTTGATTTTCTATGTACAGGAAGCCTCTAAGATGTGAAAGCATTTATATAGATATACCACTAGAATCCAAATTTCGATAATAAACTGTAGTTGATTCATGAGTTAAACATGCTATGTATGTACGAGCTACATGGCTCGCATGGGTATATGGTCCAAATCATCGTAAGAAAAATGGATAGGGCCTAAAGATCTGTCACTGACAAAGATGAAGGGAAGAGATTGAAAAATGTTGTGTACAAGGAAGTTTCAAGAGGGTTGTAGATTCAATTTCTGTAATTTACAATTGAGAATATTTAGTTATGATATGTTCGGAAAGAGTGTGCGGGCTGCTTCATGGGCCTGCTGTATAAGTTAAGCATACAAGCTACTGTGCGGGCTGCTTCTTCAATGTCTATTACCATTACTTAACTTAGGAACTAACAGAAAACACCTTTGGGAGAACTACCCCAATCAGATGGGCAATGCTTGTATATGACATAGTCAGATAGTCACATATATGGAATGAACACACAATACTCTAATAGTTTCAGATGCATATAATGATTATTCAGAGAACAAATACCTATAAAAGCATTCAAAGATAGAAAAACTATCCCATAACTAAGAATAATATCAGATGCATAAATATGGTATGAAAACAGAGAAAGAATAATAACAAATCTCACTTCAAGCAAGGCTCGAATAGCCAGCTTCACGGTTTCTTGCCCAGAAGTTTCTTTATAGTTCTTCTCTAAGAACTCTCGAATCGAATTAGAATTTCTGCCAGTAGCATTAGCTTTCCAAGCTGAAAATGTCCCAGAAGGATCTGTCTGGTACAAGGATGGTTTGCCAGAGTATGGATCAAAACCAACAATCAAGGTTGAAAGGCCAAATGGTCTAACACCACCACTTTGGGTGTACTTTTGCTGAAGCCCTGCAATGAAACGAGTTATATACTCAACAGTAACTGGGTCCTCAATAGTGAGTCTGTGACTTTGACATTCAACTCGAGCCCTGTTGACCAAAACTCGGGCATCTGCTTTTAGTCCAGCACAAGCAAGTGCAATATGATCATCGAGACTGACAATCTTCCTCACCGATCTGTGAATCAAAATGCAAAAGATGAATTTCTTTTCGAATTTTTTAAGATAAGTTGATAAGTCTCGCAAAGATGTATTGAAGATCAATATAATGATTTCACTTTGCAGAACGATGGAAAACTATAGGGAAAGCATGAATTTCTACCCAGGCAAGAGACAAAAAGCGAACACAGCAATACAGCAAAAACACTTCCTACATCTAACATAATTCCATAAAAGGGCTCCTTTTCTGACATGTCTACATAATTCCATGTAGGCCTAAATATAATATGAATGCCATACATGCCTTGGTCAAAGATGTGGCACATAGTTAGGTGTCCACAAAAATTTAAAGACCAAAAACTCGTTAATCACATCATAAACAAAAGGAACGAAACTAATCAAAGTTATCTAGGAAGCATGGATTCCTACCCAGCAATACAGCAAAAATACTCCCATATATCTAATGAATTAACATAAAAAGGTCTCATTATATATTGTCCAATATGGATGACTGACATGGCTTGGACAAATATGTGGCACTTCACAAAAATATTGTTGGAATTCAAAGACAACAGACTTCTGAATCACATCATAAACAGAAGAAACAAAGCTATAAAAAATTTGTACCATCCAGGATTGAGCTCTTCGACAAACAAGAAATTCACACATGGTGGTCAGTGAAATTCAAAAGAAAGGTTTTTAGCCAATGAGAAGAGAAAGGGATCCATGTATTAGAATCCTAAGCATCGAACATAAGCTTCAATCACCAAAAAACCTAGAATGACAGTAGGAAAAGAAAGGAAAAAGGAAGTACCTGGTGTCTTGAAGCTTGGCAGTGGACTTTTTCTCGACGCCGAGGACGACAATGTCGGCGCCGCGAACGCCGACGGCGGCGTTGCCCTTACGGACAGCTTCGAGAGCGTATTCGACCTGAAAGAGATGGCCATCTGGCGAGAACACCGTAATTGCTCTATCGTATCTCGCCATCTCTCTTAGATCTCTTCTCTATCTTCCTCAATTTCACCTTTTCTTCACACAGAAATGGACGATCGTCTTCGAAGTAAAAGTTCAAGCTTTGAAAGCCAAGCCTGTGCGTGTATTTATCACTGCGGAGGAGGCGCGTGGCTACTTAAGCAGCAAGCCAGCAACTCAGCGAGTCTGATACTATTATTCATGGGCTGTTTTAGACCTTAGGTGGGTAATTGGACTAACAAATTGGGCTTAATTTTTAGGTGAAGCCCATATAAATGGATAGCCCAATCAATATTTACATGGCAGTACATACCCACTAGTTAATGGTCGAGGTTTAATAATAACATTAGAAATCATTCAATGTCAACTATTATTTGTCAATCTAATGGTTGTGATGTGATGGGTTAAGAATGGAAAAGAAGTGAAAAGGATGAGGAGAGACCATGGTGGTGGTAGTATTAGTAATGAAAAAAATTCCATATTTCAACACCTTTGAAAAATGATCCAAATCATATTATTAGAGAGACATAAAACACTTAGCATTCTTGAAATGTGGAAAGCAAGGAAATAAATCAATCTTGATAGTATGTGGTGGTTGTTCAAATTATCCCGCCTAGTGCAATTGTTCTACAAACTAATATTTCTGATTCTATATATAAGGTCTATTTGATTTTTTTTATGTGGAAGTTAAGAAAGAAAATCATACCAAGAAAATTGTAACATATAATATATGTAATTATATCATAGATTAGTTTGTGAGTAAAATAAATTAATTTTGAAGGAAAAAGATAACTATTTACATTTTAAAATGGTTAATTTTGCATTCTTAATTTCTCTAAAAAAAATACAAAATGGTCTTTACAATTAGGATTGGAGAGAGTATATCTTATATAAATTGCTTGATCGATGCAGTATTTCTTAATTAGTTTAGAATGTGCAATGGAAAATTGTTTTGCATTTGACTGGCATTGACTTTCAACAAAGATGTAGTCAAGATATGAGTTCGTGTAGTATAGGATTTCATGTTTGAATCTGCATGTGTGTATTTGTTAATATGTGATAAGGTATATTCATATACGAAATAACTATTAGCACATAAAGCTATAATTTATCGAGTATGGTAAAAGGAATAAAACTTGATAAAGTCTAGAGAAGCCTTCTTTATGTTCTTCTTTTCTATTATATTTTTTCTTTTCTTTTCTTTTTTCCAATGCGATCTCTATGTTTTTCGTTATCCGAATGTTTTTACATATGCAGAGTAAGTAGTTAGAATATAGCCTTCCGGCCAAAAAAGATATTAGAATGGCCTGGTAAGAGACAATAGCATGCAAGTCAAGAAACAACAGGAAGCAAGAGAACATTTACACTCAAATATTAAGTTCTGAAGAGTTTGTGAAGACACAGGAAGACGATGGACCTATATGTTTCCATAATGTACATGTTAAGCTATATGTATCCTCGATGATCCTAAGCGACAAAACACATTACACCTCTATGTAACAGCCTAAGCAAATCCTTGGTTAACTTAAGTACATGGTGAAAGAAGTCATAAAGGTGTTTTAGTGAGTGAAAGTATAGTTGAAACCATCAGCTTAAAGTCAATTGGCTTTGTTAGATAAGCATCCATGCCCACCTCCAGGCACTTAGCCTCATCACATGACATTGCATGGGCTGTAAGAGCAACTATGGGAATGTGCAAACCAGTTCCTGCTTCTGATTTTCTGATAGCTTTCGTCGCCTCATAACCATCCATCTTTGGCATCTGAATTTTCAACAGCACGGCAAATTAGAATTTCTGCTAATATATACTATCCATGATCCATAATTTAAAACATGATTGGCTAATTTTAAAAATATGAAGGAATTTTTTTTTACTTAACAAATATTTATAATTATTGTTTTTCTCCAAACTAATTTGTATAACTACAAACTGATATGTAATCTCATGGTACACACACGTGTTTCAGATAGATCATGTAACATGCTATAATTAAACAATTTATCTAGCTTCATTAATCTCCCGCAAATTAGTCAACTAGGTTGTATATTAAACATCAGAGATAGTGCTTTATAATCATTACCTGACAATCCATTAGGACCAAATCATAAGGTGTACTGCTGATAATTTCTGTTTCAGATATTGTGCTTCTCTCCTTCATTAGAGACCCCCTTCTACTATCTTCACTGCCAAGCATGCAATTCAGAGCATCAACAGCTTGCTGTCCATCACCTACTGCAACAACTGTGGCTCCCATTTTCTCCAACATTATGGTTGCAACTCTTTGAAGCACTGGAGTGTCTTCTGCAAGCAATATCCTCAGACCTTCCAGAGATTTCTTATCATTTACAGTTTTTCTTGAGCAAGTGACACTAAATGTTTTCTCAGGACCAGAATCATTTCCTTGAGCTTCTTCTGGAAAGGTTGCTTGTAATTTTTGTCCCGTGTCTTCAGGAATCTCACAGCAGTTAGGGCTACTCTTGCAGGATTCTTCTTTCCTTGAAATGTTATCTTCGGTGTATTCATCAGTTAATCCAACGAAGTAGTTGCTTTTGTTGTACTGTGACAGTGGAAGGGAATTCACAATCTTTTCCTTTTGTTTTTCTCCATTGGAATTATTAGAAGCACACATTTCGGATATGTCAGAACCATCAGAGCTAGCACCATCAAATTGAGTAGAATCAATCTCCAGAAACTCATGTGCATCACTCTCTTTCACTATGGTTCTTGAAGCAGTCATATTTCTCTTTTGTAGCTCAAGATTTCTTTCTTCTATGACAGCTTCAAGAATATGAAACACTTTGGTTTTATAGAGGGGCTTGTTGACCATCAATATATGCCCCTTCCTGCGAAGCTCCATCTTTATGGTATTAGAGGTGTCATTATTTAGCACCCATGCAAACTTTGCTCTCCCAAAGTACTTGTGAAGGAAGTTGATTTGTTCCTTCCATATCTCTGTGCTCAAATCAAGCAGCCCTATGTCAACTATAATGACAAATGTTGGGTTCTTTATTTCTTCTATGTTGAGTAATTTGGACTTCCAACTCATATTTACTGCATGATGTGCATCAAAGCCAATGTGGTGGACTGAACTTGCATGGAAGAGTTCCCTCAGAATTTGAGTCAGTTCATTCCATTCAGATACCTCTAGAGTGCAAGCCCCATTTTTCTGTAACCATTTAGATGTGATAGATCTGCCCGTGTTTCCGTGCATTGCAAGCAATACCTGCAATGAGATTTCTACTATTAGAGTCTGCCAATATTTTTTGTTATTCACTAAGTATAGAGTTATTCATCTTTGGTTTATCAACACTGTATGGCCTATCACAATGACACATTTTATTGATGTTATTTGCTAAAGAGAGCAATTCTACTCACAACTAAGCCATTTTCTGCATAATCTATTTGACAATGTTGTTCTGTGGCGTCCATGGGTGTACTGAGAAGCAGGTACAATCGCATCAGGGTTCCTGGGCCTTCCTTCTTGACAACCTTGATTTCTCCACCCATCTTATTGACCTGCCATTGAAGAATACTAATGAGATCAACAAAATTATATTCTACTCCCACGGAATGGGAGTATTTAGCGAGCTTGTATGTCATCTAAACATGAAAAGGGACAGATACAAGTAAAATACTAAACCCTGAGATGAAAATCAGATATTTTTAAGATTATGAGCATAAAATCTAACTTCGGTTTAAACAAGCAGTTGATATTGTGAATAATAATTTCCTTCATTTGTCAGAAATATACATAGTAAGGGTTACTCACCAAGGTTCTCACAATGCAAAGTCCAAGACCAGTGCCTCCGTGCCTGAAACAGGAAAGGATTGACCCAATGCTTAACACCCACCCTTTATCATTTGAATGAATTGACAACTAACAGATACAGGTTTCACTAAGTTTGAAAAATAAATGCAATCTCATATGATAGGGAGCAGAATGCACTTGGTTAAATTTGAAATTTCTTACAATCTAGTGGTTGATGGATCTGCTTGCTCAAAGCTTTCAAACACACAATCCCATTTACTTGGATCAATACCTGTAAAAGACATGGAATCCAAGAAAATGAGTTTATCTTCAAGAGTAGTCCCCCCAGTTAGCACGTATGCATGTTTCTCATGGCAGTTTTTTCAATTAAGTCTTTAATTTCATACCACAGCCTGTGTCATCTACTTCAAACCAAACAACTATTTGGTTATCTTTTTTAGATGCCTTCTTTGCATGGTTTTCTTGTTGCTTCATTCTGGTCTTTTGTGGAGCCTGGGACTTCTGATTCAGAGGAAGACTTCGGCTATCACTGGAATAATTTGAGTTCTCACACCATCCTCTAAGAATAATGTGGCCAGCTGAAAGCATTCCAAAGAGAAAAGGTTAATTTCCATTCAGAATTTTGATGATTTGTCAAGGAATTTGCTAATAACACCAATGCAATCAAATATTTCCCTCTTGACACTTGTGAATTTATTTCATTGTAAGAAAATGACATCTTTTTAAAAGAAGAGGGGGTCAGATAAGCTACGACTAAATGAAAACTTACATAATGTGGGGACTACCTACATAAAAACCAAAAACTAACTCTCAAATTGTTGTCCAGTCATTATTTAGCCCCACACCTAAGATATAGTCCTGAAAAGAAGAAGCCTTTATCATCTTCAGATATCACGTTTAAAGAAAAGCATTGATTAAAATTTGACACTTGGCCTTTTTTTCCCTTGGGGGGGGCGGGGGGTGTCTGAATTATAAAGTCAAAAACCAACTCTGGTGTTTTTGTTAGAAGTTTCTATATGGTCAAACACGCAATGCTTAACATGTTTCATGAGCTACAGTATTAAAAAATTTATTGCATACAAAGCTGGAAGGAGAAGATGGACTTACACGGAGTAAACTTAATTGAATTGTTGATCAAATTTGCAAAAATTTGAACAACCCTTGCAGAATCACCCTGAACTAGTTTTGGCATATCATCTGCAGGAAAGTATTTATTAGCTAGGAGCATCAGAATATTTTTACATGAAGTTGACAGTCATCAAATTTTTACTGTGATTAAATTGTATAACTTGAGAAAAATGTAATTCATACCTGAAAGGTCCAAAACAGTCTCTACGTTGTGGTTAATGCACTGCACAGAAAACATATCTACAAGCCCTTCAAGTTCCCTGCTCAAGTCAAACTCTGCGTTTTCTAACACCAACTTTCCCGATTCCACCTAGATTCCATGGAATTTTAAGATTTGTTTTAGCAAAAATGCAGTTTTTGTTAGAAGTGAAAAATAAGAAAGTTACTTTTATTAGATTGACATCTAGCGTATGGTCAGATTCTCTTGAAGGAAAGTCTTAGCTTGCATATATCTCACCTTGCTTAGATCCAATATGTTGTTAAGAAGACGGAGTAATGCGGTTGAACATTTTCTTATCTGTGTTACTGTTGCATATTGTTCATTTGTTAGACAATCATCAGATATAAGAATGTCAAGCAACCCAATCACTGCTGCCATAGGTGTCCTCAATTCATGACTGTAATATATCCAAAAGGAATTTGGACATTAGTTTTGACTTTTGAGCATAAAAAGCAACATCTTCTTAGACAAGAGAATCAAATGTCTCAGACAAAAATGAAGTGCAACTGCAGATATTTTCTGATTTTTTTTTCTTAGTAGCAGCTATCTTTAAATTTACTGTGACCAAGAGAATTATTCATAGATTTACACTGAACAAGAAAAACCAACCTCATGTTTGCAAGAAACTGACTTTTATAATTGCTTGATGCTTCTGCCTTCCTTCTTGCTTCCAGATGACTGATAAGTTCTGCTCTTAGGTTCATTTCCTTTGACACCCCATTTGTCAGAATCAAAATGCAAACACATCCAATGACTAGAATACACAACGATGCAGATATCAGAATAACCAATGTTTTGAAGGCTCTTTGATCAACCTTCCCCATAATATATTTTCTCGGAATAATGATAACACCCACCTGCACAAAGTTAAAACCGGTAAACTGTAACCGCTGAGAAGTTATGACAACAAGGTCATTCAAGACAAAGCATGATAAATTAGCAATACTTAAGATCAAATGTATGAATAGGTTATAGGTGAATTGTCATCAGGTTTACCAGAGGCAGCCTCTTCAAATTTAAAAAGAATGAGTCGATGTAATATTGTTGATCTCCTAGCTTGACATTCTCTACATGAACCCCATCATGACTAGGAGGAAAATTCTTCCCATAGGTTTTCTGCAGCCACTGAGCTCCTGATCTTATCACATCATCTTCACAATCAACAGCCATCTTAAGCTTGAGAGGCTTTGAATATGTTAGAAGTGAAGCATTCGTGGAAGTGGCAAGTAAAGAACCATCTAATGAGGTCAAATAGATATAACCACTATGGAATTCAACTAGTTCTTTCATTAACTGGCCAACACTATAAAGTGCAGTTGTGACACCCACAACTGCCACAATGCTCTTATTGGAAGAGTCCCAAACTGGAAGTGCAGCAGAAAGCAATGGCGAATCGGTGAACTTGCTCACAGCAACATGCCATGAAGCTGCCCCATCAGGAACTTGAGATATGCCAGCAATATTAATCAAGTCTTCTGGTGCAATCTTCATAGCTTTTCCAATCTTCATACCACTAATAGGATCAAGTGGTTCGCGATACCAAATCGCAGAAATGTTACCACGAATGACTTCATCGTTCCAAGCTTGATGTGTTGAGAGTGTATTCATCTCATTAGCAACACTGGCACCTATGGAGTAGTTGGCAAGATCAGAGTAGATATAAAATGTATTGTTATCCTTAAGATCTCTGTGGAATGCCTGAACAAAGCCGTTCCTATAATTGATAGTTATTGAGTTGAGTGCCTTTCGGCTAGAAAATAAGGCCCAGGTTACAGACCTCATAGCCTCGTACAGCTGCTAAGGGTAGGAAAGGAACATCACAAACAAGAAATAGTCAAAATTCCTGAAATCATCTGAAACATAGTGTGAAATATTATTAAGGAACTTAGTAGTGAGAGTACAATCAATGACTAAATAAACAACCTCAACTTGCTCTGCTTGATTGGCAGGCTTACTGTATCGTCTGATTACATACTCAGAAAGTTCAACCTGAGTTCTTGTAATTTCAGCAGTAGAATTCAAAATATTCCACATCCTTAAGATGGGCCGTTGTAGTAATTCATAACGTAGCCCATATGCTAAGTTATCAAGTGATTTTGTTGTATAAATCTTGGTGAAATGCCACGTTAATATAGTGAGCAGCCCAATCAAGATGGCTAGCATGACCTGCATGAAACAAGTCAATCATCAGGTCTTATCTTGAGAGTCTCAAATGATTCAAAGAAGCAAAAGTCCTTAGAGTTATGTGTGCAAAGTATATTGACCAACCATGATTGCCAGGCGAACCACAAACACACTGTAATAGGATGAGAGGCATTGAGTACTAGCATACTGGAACTCTTCTTTTTCAACGTCTCTGTGGAATATTCTTCTACCACGTGGTGCTCTTCTTGTCTTCCAAGGTGAGGCAAAAGCACATAATCTGTCAAACACAAGCCTGCATCTGCTACTACTCATTGGTGAATATACAGAATTCTCAGAAGTGATTTCCTCTATGTCTTCTTTAGTTGACATAACTTAGCGGAAGGTGTAAGCTTTTAAAACAGACATGCAGAAATTTGGTCAGTGTTTATGCTTCTCTAGTGTATGCGCATCAGACTAAGGGGAGTCACTAATATGTGAATGTTTTTAAATATATGTATTGTGTCATATCCCACTTTTTTGGTCAGTGTTTATGCTTCTCTAGTGTAGTTTTTATTCCTTATCCACCACAACTGGCCAACCCCACCTTTCCAATTGGCAAAAAATAAACGGTGGCACCATTGAAACCACCTATTACACAGAACTAAGAGCAAGAAACCAATGCCAAGAAACTTTTAAGTGGGTGCTCTGGACCCCACACCACACTTGAGTTTATAAACATGTCTCATAAAAGGTCAATTTTAGGTATAGTCGAATTTATAATTATTAGTTTAGAAAAGTACAGACGAGGCGCATTACATTGTCCAAGATTGAATCTCTATTTTCTTTATATGGTAATCTCTGTTTTTGCCTTACATACAATTGATTGACAACATTTGCTATTCTAATTTCAGCATAGTTCGTTATCTATAGCAACGCTATTTTTTAACATTATTACGGCTCTTTCTTGCTCCCCCTCATCATTATCTTGTATTCTTCCCTCAATTTATCCTAATACAATACTACCTTCGGTCCTAAATATAGGACCTAGATAACTTTTTTTTGAAGATGTTAAGGTTTTAAAATAGTCTATTAAATGATGACATATTTGATATATTGTTAGATTATTCATTAGTTTATAAGTAAAATAAACTAGTTTAAGGGTAAAAATTAGGTAAATCAATTTACAATTAACTTAATTTGCTTTTTTTTAGGATTTTTCAAAAAAGTCAATTAGGTCTTATATTTAGGACCGGAGGGAGTATGAAGTAATGAAACTTTAGGCCTAAAGTTTTCCATGTTTGGAGCAAGTTTCAAACTTAATCTCCATGAAACAATGAGTTTAGATTACTGTTTAGTGTTATAGAGGCCTAAATTTCATAACATTCATATCACTCTTAAAAAGGTAAATCAATACTCTATTATAGTATTATTTCATAACATTCATATCACTCTTAAAAAGGTAAATCAATACTCTATTGTCTATAAGACCCTTTAACTTTTACAAAAATTAAGGATGTCAAATTAATCACTTTAATATGTTTACAATTATCTCTTTTTGTCTCAAAACTAATTTATTCTACATATAAACTAGTGTACAATCTAATTACATGTGACATATGTTATAATCAGATTTTGTCTTTACATAGTAAAAGTTTGAGCTAATGTAATGAGACTTAATCTATAATCATATACCACATTTCAATATTTCACGTGGAACTTATGTTCTTTTAATATTCACCTACTATTTTTTATATCTAAAGACTTATATTTCTTTTCGAGCCTTTGAAGCCTCAAGTTGAATCTTCAATTTTTGTTTTGCATGAGCTTATACTTTTTTAATCTTTGAGAGATGGGTCCAAAATATGTATTTTTTTCTTTTTTTTCTTTTTTTTACAATATTCATTTTTCTTCTAATTAATCTAAATGACTTTGATATCATGATAAAATATGAATTGATTGTATATATGTAATAATATTAGAGAAATATATATTAGTCATACATGGGAAGATTGTGGTGTAGATTAAGGATATACAACGATTGGTTAAGTCTCAACAATGACCTAAACTTTTGCGATTGAAAGACAAAATCTTTAGTATAATATATATCATATGTAATTAGATTATAAGTTAGTTTACATGTAGAATTAATTAGTTTTGAGGAAAAAAGATAATTATAAACATGCTAATATTAAAGTGATTAATTTTAAAAATTAATCACTTTATATATAATTAATACATAATTAAAGATATGTCATATATAACGAATCTCACACAGCTCATGAACTTGCTCACATAGCATTCACACAAAATATTGCCCTTAAGATGTTGCTGGATTTTTTTATTCATCTTGAAAAAAATATTTTAGCTCTGAACTTTCTTAAAACCAACCACAAAAATCATCGACTCCTTGAGTCAAGACTCAATTAAATCACACCATATTACTAACAACATATATTTGATGAAAAATACTTAAACAAGCTATAAGAACTTTGTAGCCTAGTCAATCCCTTCAGAGACAAGCTACTTGGCACGCTTATAACACCTTTCCTATTATTTTACATTTATACTGAATTAAAATCGTAAGCTTTGAAAGACTGCTACTACCAAAGATTGGTAAAAAGGTTTCACCAACAAACTTTCCACTGACTACTATTAAATATTAAGAGCGTCTCTCGCTCTTTTAGTGCTTCTCAGGAAGTAATCATAGAATTGATTCTTCGTGTGAGCATACATTAGACAATTCAAGCCTTTAGCGGCACGTCATAGGATGATAAGATCCGAATCTTCCTCCCAAACAGAGATAAGTCGTTGGAAGGAGAAAAAGCAAATCATTTCTAGAAATATGAAGCTCTCTAATTTTTTATGTACCGCTGCTTCAGAACACAGTTCACAACCTACGACATCCAAATTTGTATTGTTACCCAAATGCATGCAAGCATGCATGCATGTGTGTCCTATCTATATCAACTCCCAAGAGGCTAAAGAGATATATTGACGATATGAACACATACAACTTGAGTTTTTACAACCCATGCCTCACATAAAAACCTGTTATGCTTTTGAGACGTAAGCTGTCTGCCTTTATAGAGCTATGCAAATTAGAAGTTTCTTTATGTGAAAAACGCCTTTGGCTAAAGGTTACCAATAATCTCGCCTTGCCAATAACTAAGGCTTCTAATAGCACTAACAGGGTATAAACTAATTAAGCTAATCTCATTGGAAAAGGAGATAAACCCAAGCAGACTCATAAAAGTAAAGAACCTTTGTGAAAATGTCAGGCGAGAAGGCATAGCTAGGTGGGTATTATATTTATTATTTTGTGTGAAGTGGGGGTAGCTGGTGATTGATTCACGTCATAAAATAAGAGGCTTTAAGGATGGCTATGAAAAAGAAATTAAATTTGAGCTGACCAAGTGTGGGCCTAGTGGGCGTGCACTTGGTGTCTTTCACTTGTCTTGATTTGAAATACTCCTCTAGAACAAAGCTTTTGTGCTCCTACTCAGTAATCCATAAAGACCCCTTTAGTTTAATTTGAGCCTGAATATTTTTTATTTAAAAAAAAACTAAAGGAAGCACTAGAGGCTAAGGATTGGTTCTATTTAAAGGTATAGTGGCTAAAAGTTTGAACTGTTTGATGATAAGGGCAAAAGACATCTCCACGCTATTCAATTTCCATTGCATGGCTAAAAGACGGACATAATAAGAAACATTATAATCCATCAGCTAGATCATACACATTTTCTCTTGTCATTAAACAAAAAACAAGTTGGGGAGAAATTTACTTCTAGATTTCAAATTCTTGGCCTTTCCTCATTGGCAGAGTCATTTGATGATCCTCCTGCCCATGTATGCATAATTTGTGTCTATCCTGCCATATTGAAAATATTAGAGCTGCAATTCAGATAATCCATGAGTCTGTCTCAATATTCAAAAAGCTGAAGACGTGCAGAAGATGGAATTTCCAAATTCACAAAGTGGGTTGACCACTGAAATTTTAGAGCTACAAAATGTGTTCCAACAAGAGGCTCTCGCATTGTCCAAACATATTGGCATGAAGCAAGCAAGCACTAGAAAATTTTATGTGTGTAATTTGTGGGCACCAACAAAAGAGAGATAATGTGCGAATTCTATCACATTAAATGGCAAACTTTGAAATTCTATTCGCAGAATACAGTTCAAATTATTGGGAGGCCCCAAGAAAAAAAAAGGAACTGATTCTTGATGTCCGTAGTCAAAGAGTGAAAAGTCTTTAGTTTCCAAAGATAGCTTTAAAATAATTTATTTTCTCCTATTAGCTAGTCACTCAAGATTGAACTTTCAAAGATTGGATTAACCCCTCAAATTCAAAACAATGCAGCTCTTTCAATTACATTACCTCTCTGCTTCCTATCCATTTAGTATCTATACCATTAGATTCATTTTCAATGGTCGAGATCAATTAAAATTGGAAAATATTATAATATATTTATTAATAATTGTATAATATATTTTCAATTCTAATATATATAGACCCCAAATCTAGTCGTGGAGATATAAAGTGGAGAGAGTTCTTTGGCTGGTTAATAAAAAACCAAAATTGTGAAGCTTTGAAGCATAAGACTAGGTCGATGATAGCAAGCTTTAAAAAATATTAAATGAATGGCAGCAGACCAGCAGATTTTTTTTATAGTGAATTAAAACCTTGAGCTATCAAAACTATATTCAGCTAGAAAAGGTAGAGAAAAAAATGAATACAGAGAAAGTAGGCCTTAAAGATTCTCTACTTCTTTTAACTTTTTCTACCTATGCAGTAGTCATGCAAATGCAGAAATAGTTCATCAAAGTAGTTATAGGGACAAATCCGGATAGATTGATTAGAAGAACAAAGCATACATATATACTACTAGGTGGCACCCTAGCCTGGACGAATAGTGAAAGGAAATATTCCGCACTGTGAAGTGAAAAACAGAGTGATTCCAAATCATGACACAATAATCACTTGATTTGTCGATATAAAAAATAGGCGATAACACCAATTTAGCATATGTAATAATGTGAGTTATTTATATAGAGAAGGATTAGGTAAAAGATCCACACACGCAGTATATACATTAAGGACGGATTAAGTTTTGACACGAAAACAATATTTGATCTGTAGATAAGACTTTATAAAGTTAAGAGCAATTAAAGTTGTAGTGCTTGCGGTATAAAGTTAAGAGCAATTAAACGGGAACATCAGCATCAGAAGATAAGAGCACCAATAATGGCTCCTTGCTGCCCTGAAAAAGAGGGGAATTATTAAACAAATGCACCAGCTAGAAGTGGTATGAGCACGACGTTTCCCTGATTCTGTAGAAGGGAATCAATGATCAATGAAACAACACTTGACCAACCAGCAACGGGTCCACCATTGAGGGACTTGCATATCTGAGACGGTGATGGCCAGAGACTTGGTAATTTTCTTCATGAATAAGAATATTAAACAGTGTGTGTGTGTGTGTGTGTGTGTTGATAAACTATCAAATGGCTCAAAGGAATTTAATGATCTAAATTATAAATACTAAGTAGCACTACACTCCAAAACTTTTTTAGAATGAATTTCCCAGTCTCCCTTTAAACTAAAGATATTAAAAGGGAAAATATATAAATATCTAATCAACTTGGATGTCTAGACTATGCCAGGGGAGCATTGAAAGTGACTTGAAAAATATGTCTAACTAAAACTGATAAAACAAATTACAGGTTTATACGTGTTTATTTACAATATTTAGGTACATAAGTAGATTATTGTGTTAACTTTCGGTAGGTAAGTAAATACAGTCGTTGTTACTAAGGGGCTATTCACTATTCACACATGGAATAAGATAAAACTAAAAATAACTTGAATGAAATAACATTTGTATATACAAGAACGGGCTCCTGGAGAGGTCACTGGGGTTTCTTCAATTTTTTCTCCAGTTTAGATTTTTTCTTTTCTTCCTTTTGCCTTAATTCAGCAGCAGCAGCTCCAGCAGCAGATTGAGAGATAACAGGTTTGAAGAATCCTTTGGGTGTGAATGCCTGCCGAATCTTTAGAACTGCCCATGCGGCCCCCACTGCATGGCCTGCAGCATCCAGCCCATCGTTCGTTGCCTTCGCAGCTTCTTCTCCATATCTGCATCACTTTAAGTGAGCCTTCTATAATAGAGCATAAGCCATAAATCTAATCTAAGAAATCAAAAACAAGGCAAGAGCACTGCATATATAAACACAGTTGCATCAATGAAACCTCACCTGTGATTTACGAGGTCAATTGTCACAGTAGACGATGTTGACATTACGTGTTTTCCAGATATCTCAAATGCATCACACACTTTGGCTATATTCAACAACAACATAATGTCAGGTTTAGAATCCAGACTCTATATTCACAGAAATAAAGTCCAACTAAACTAATCTTAAGTTCCATGAATTCTGTCTTTTGTTTTTCATTTCTTGATTATTTTAAGTTGCAATTTCAAAGAGGGCATGTTGTTGAAGTTTCTAGACTTACAGCTTAATAGTGTAGTCTTATTTAAAAAAAAGAAAAAAATTAAAGTATCATAAAAGCTGTCCACCATAGCATATTTTGATTTTTCTTTTAGCATGCACATATTCATATAGCTGTTCACTACAAAAAATAATGACTCCGGAATTTATGCCCGTTTTCTTAAATAGCTTCGTTGACAAGCATAAAAAGGCCTAATACTCCTGCATAATAACGTCTTATGTCTTTTAAAAGAAAGGGTGAAAAGATTCTTCACACACTCACCCAAAGGTAAAATTTACTGCAGAAGAATTTGCTAGAGCCTAGATGGAGGGTTATCTAATATTCCTTGCGTTTTATAAATAAAGTGTTATCTGTTTCTTCCCTTCTTAATTTATTGACAGATTAAACAGTTCAGTCATGAATGATATATACACGTTAAAACGAGGAGATATAATAGCTGACATACCGAATCCATCTAAGGATGCAAGTACAACTTCTTGTGGTAAAAACTTGATAATTTTCTTTCCTACTTTTGTGCTTGCCATAGAACTAGCAAATAGTCCAGTGACCTTCACAACCCCAGAGAGGAGCCCAGTGGCCACTTTTTCCGTCATTCTAGTCACAGATTTCACCCTAAAAGAATATCAAGCCGACAGGGATAATGTCAGAAATTAAGTGCGCAAATTGATCCAAATATATAACTAAACCAAATTGATAAATAACTCCACACCTTAAGCAACAAACTCCTTACTTTCTATAATTCTATAATAGTTTAATAAGATGTTAAATATTCTACTACACAATAGGGTGTAGAAAAATTCCGAAGTAATTGACTCCCCATAATAACATATTCATACAAAATATGGAAAAATAAAAACGTCAGTTTCTGGACGCAATACCAAATCCATCATAATACTATTAATCATATATCTCAGATTTTGATCCCAAGATCAAAAAGAAACATACACGCTCCTTAGCCAAAAGAAAAATATGTAGCAACACATGTAAAAGAGGATGTGGCCAGAAGAAGCTTTGGGACATAGTTCAGTTTAGTGACTTGCTCTGCTTTCTTTTTCCTTAGTCCAACTCCATTCTTATTTTTCAACTGTAATCAAATCTTCATTTTGATTCTTATATTTTAAAATATATTTGTTTCATATGCATGTTCAAATGTTAAAATGAAAATATTACTAAATGCTCGAGAATGAAACAATTACCCCCTCTAGTCCTAAATATAAGACTTAATTAACTTTTTTAGAAAACAAATGATTTCTCTATTTTTTTCCTTTAAACTAGTTTTTTTTACCTATAAACTAGTCCTAAATATAAGACTTAATTAACTTGTTTAGAAAATCTTAGGAAAGCAAAATAAGTCACTTATAAGTGATATTTTTAAAACTTAGGTGAGAGGTGTTTTGGAAAGTTCATGCAATCCTAACTCATTGGAATGTCTTCCTTAATCTCTCCGAATTTGATAAAGTGATCTTATATTTAGCAACGGAGGGAGTATTTCATAATTAAATAAACTATTTTACTTCCTTAATCTTTAAAAAAAAAAGTCAACCATGTCTTATACTTGATTAGCGGGATAGTACGCATACCTTTTAATCCTCTTCAATGTCTCAGGACTAACTTCAGCCTGCTCACCAGGAGCCAACTTCCTCTTCAAAACCAGATTCCCCACTTTCAACCTATCCGCCGTCACATCACCACACCACAATATGCCCTTAATCAAATGCTGAGACCCCTGCGCAATCAACCTCGCCGCCCTTCCACTATACTCCTCCACATTTGGCGCCAACGTGGTCCAATACGCAGCACATGTCCCCTCCAATAACTCCTTATTATTCTCCCCCACACTCAAATCTCCACCACACAATTTCTTCGCATCCTCACACACCTCACGCACACAGAAATTACTGTAACTCTCCAAAATCAAATCCAACTCCTTCAACAATTCCTCCTGGCCTTTCGACGCCACCGTCAAACCGTAACTCAACACACAGCCATCACCATTAGCCTCTCCTCCTTCGGGAAAGAAGAAGGAGAAGAAGTAATGAGAGTCGTCAACTTTAACGGCGGCCGTTTCCTTCGCCAACGACCACTGAATCTCATCGGACACACGTGCGAGGATAGCCACGGCGTTGCCAGCCTGGCAGAGGCGCGTGATCGTGAAATCGCCAGAAGCGAGAGTGACGCTGTATTCTTGATCAATGAGGTTGAGAACGACGCCGGGAATCTTTATCAGAACATCGCCGGAGGCCGATAAAACGTCGTCGTCGTCGTCGTGAGGAGCAGGAGGGGCGGTGGGAGAGTAATGGTTGGGAATTAGGTTTTGCTTGAAGTCGGAGGGGTGAAGTGAAGGGTAGAGATGGTTGTTGGAGGAGGAATTAGTGTTTGGTTTTGATGATTCGAGTGAGTCATGGTGGTGGTCTGATCCGGTGCTTTGCATGGAAGCCATTGATGAAGGTGTGGAAGTTCAGAATGGAGTTTTGGGAAATGGATAGGGAGGAATCAAAAAGAGAGAGGGGCTAATCAGAGGACGACACGTGGCAAGGATTTGTGTTGACAGTTGATCCCGCTTCTTAACGGTTATTTGGTTGTGTGGTTTGAAAAGCTTCCCGCGGGAATACCGGTAAAACTTCAAACAAAATTTAGCTTTCATTATGTCCAATCGTAATGGCACCGAAATTTCTGCAAATTAACGATTCTAAATTTTGTTGGTCGGAAATTAACGATTCTAATTACTCCCTACTACTTTCCTAATTCCTAATTATAAGACCCTTTTAACTTTTATGAAGAAATTAAATAGACAAACTTAATCATTTTAATATGTCCTATACAGTTATATTTTTTTCCTCAAAAATAATTTATTCTACTTATAAACTAACTTATGTTGTATTTACGTGTGACATAATGTTATAATTTAGTGATCTAATTTACTTCATTATAACTATCACAGAAAAATCAAAAGTGTCTTATATTTAAAACTGGAGTGAGGGATCATCTTTTTATTCTGGAGTTACTTCATTCAAGTTTTTACCTTAATGTATTATAATTTATATATTCACCAAGTTCCTCTAATTTAAGGTTTTAACTTTTACTACATAATAAGGTAAAAAAAAACTTTTACTACATAATAAAACTTCATCTATTTATTCACTAAAAAATTCCATCCATTAAAAGTGGATAAATGACAACCTGGGGTGTGTGGTTGAGTGGCAAGTATTCATTCACCCTTAACCAATTGTCTGGGGTTCGATCCCTGGCGTTGTGTATGGAGAAGCATTAAATCTCCCAGGCCAGATATCTCACCCTTTGAGGTGCCTACAAATCAGCGGGGGATTAGTCTCTCACTTGTCGAGTGAGGGTATACATTGATCATGGATCAAAAAAGTGGATAAATGACTGATTGATTTTTCCTATTCATTTTTTCCCTCCTTATATTCTCTCATCCAACCCTTTGGCAAATCACAATTTAAAAACCAAAATTGCAAAATAAATGAGAATAGAATGGGGCTTATTTTTCATATTATAGGGTAATTGAGATTGATGCCATAAGTATCCCATGTTGATGGGATGCAAATTAACATATAACAGATACGAACAAAGTCATATAATTTTTTTTGTTGACCTTCAAAGCCATATAATTTGGATTCTTAAGGAATTGGTATTTGTTAAAACTTTAATAAGAAAGTGCGTATTTCCATGGGACCAAGCTCCACAATGAAATCAGGCATGTTGACAGGGCCTCCCCTCACTGCTTGAGGCTCTTGTTTGTTATCTCCCTCAACCTTCCAAATCATCTTCTTCATCTTTGACTTCTCTTGATTTGCTGATAGGCTTACTTCTTTCAACTCCTTTATCTGCCAAATACAATAACATTCACCCAGCATTAGTATATCACAACATCTACACAAAAATTGACTAAACTTAATTAGAGTTGTGTACATTTTTGTTGGAAAAGAGCTTCTTCAATTCAACTTTGCTTAGACTTGAATACTCAGCGTCTTCATTTAGCTGAATTCATTGAAACAAATATAATATCATATAAACATCCATGAGATGAGAATACGGCCATAATGAAAATAATTCTTGTGCTAATTCTTACCTCATAAAGATGTGCCAATCGAAGAAGCACAGATCCACCATCCAACTCCTGCAAAAACTTGTGAGTTTGAGATTACCAGGGGGGAGAGAGAGTACATGCCAAGTTTATGTGTTATATGCAGCTTGGCTCACCTGAAGGGTTATCAATGCAACATTTTGAGGCAAGCTATAGTTTGGATCCACCACTGTTCCTTTTGTCAAATACTGGGACTTCCAATTTTCCAATGTCTAATAAAATGATATATTTTAGCAGATGTGATATGACAATGATATTAAATAGATCTTATATTAAGGACTTGATGTAGTAGACAAGAAGAAATTACAGTGTAGACATACATCATGAGCAAAAGCCAATAGAAATGGGGAGTAAATTTCCTGGCCAGTTGTGCGGCGCCAACGTGCACCTGCTCCAAGCTGGTTGACGCTTATATAGTAATTTCCCCTGACCTGAAACAAGATATAGAGTGACATGTTAAGAATAGATCGAAACGTATATGATTGTGGCCAGCTTCTAAATGCATAAAAAGATAGCTAATTGTCCATATTGTCATACTGTTAGTCCTTCACATCTGTCTTTAATGCAAACTTGTTCATCCAGCGCTTCATCTACTCCTCTACCATCATCATACAGCATCCGCCTTGAGTAGTAAAAAAAACGACAGTCAATGATTACGGCTGGATAACCTATAAGTTGTTTGGATTAGTTTTAAAAAGCACTTTTATGCCTTACAACACAAATTTTCTTACATATTTATCTCACCTAATGTAGAAGCTTTTGAAATAAAATGATCTAAACAAGTAGCTAGTTTAGAATCATAGCTCAAAATAAGTTCATATTGTACCTGTGAAGCATTAGTTCCACCTCTCCATCTTTGATACTGGCTACACCTGTGGCACGATCCACTAAGACTGAAAATTCAGTTTTCTTGTCCTTGATATAAATTCCAAGGTTAAGCTGAAAATGGAGAAAATGAGGTTGAGTTTGACAAATAAGAACGAGATTTATTTAGCTCATTCCCTTTGTTGGAAGCCCTTTTCATTGCCTTAAGTTCCAAATGAAATTAATAGGGTGAAGATCTTACTGGATAATAGTTTCCTGCAACAGGTTGAGTAACATTAAGGGGCCAATCTTCTCTGAAATCACGAACCTACATTGACAGCAGAACAAGTCACTGTGAGCATTGCACGTTTAACTTTTACAGTCTTATAATAGTATTCTTAAGGGACATTGTACATTAGAGTTACCCGTTTCAGAAAATCTCTTCCGTTAGAATCAGTATAAAACTCCTTGTTGGTGGTCATATTTGCTGTTATTCGAGTGATAACCTCCTTTCCAACTTGATCATCGGTAGGAATTGGACCAATCTTATAGAATTAAAAAATGTATCAGAAGCTGTTTTATCACTAAAATCACTCCAAATTAGGCCATCCTCAACTTACAGTGAATTCAACTTCAGCATGCTCTTTGTCTTTGTAAAGCCTTGTAACCTAGTGATAAATAATCCATGAGAAAAAAAATATAGGAATGAGTAATAAACCACTTTGAACAAAAAGAAAGTAATAAACCTCAAAATGTCATATAAGGCAAGATACTGACCTGGTGAATCCAAGGATTAAACTGCTGTTGAACCTCATGTGCTACTGGCCCACGGACAACCTTAATAGGTACCTGTATGTGAAATGAAGTCAATACTCATTTCAGATAAAACATATTTTGCAGGAAATTTAAGAAAAACTTGTGGATTGAGAGGAGATATAGCAAATATAACTGATTTGTTGAGTTATTTGACCTCATTCACTTCTTGTGTCATCTTATATTCACTAGCCATATAAAACCAACACATTGGAATTTTGCTTAGTTGAACCATTGGAAGAAGAAATTGAACTTACTGATCTTGAAACAACAGTCGGAGGGGCACCATTGGGTCGGAATATGTATGCGCCAGATGCCTACACATGAGAAAACAGAACAACTTTAGTGAAAAAATCACAGTACTTATTTAGTTTTGTTGCAAGAGTGAGTGCTCTTGTCTTTGATGAGAAACCACACACCTGACCATCAATGTCACCAGAACTAGAACCGTACCAGAGAATGCTGTTTTGTACTGGTACATCAACCTATTTAAATTCCCAAATCATCAAATATTCTCCGACACATATTTTTTCAAAAATAAAAAGGATATCACTACAAAAATCAAGTGAAGCTAAACTCATATCAGCAGCAAAAGTTCATTGAGCAAAAATTGTCAGCACTCTTCCTCTATGCCAAATGTAGATGAAAAGTTACTCACTCCAGTTCTCGAATTGTATATCCGTTCGAGTTGTCCAGAGGCCGAAGAGAATGACAACTTCAGATTTCCTGGTCCGATATCAATGTTTTTTCTTTTTAAAATACCACCAGGTGAGAGAACGCTGCTGCTTCTTCCTAACATGTTTAAGAACAAAAAAATCATCTCAAATATCAAACATAAAACTACAATGGAAGGAAGTAGACTCTATGTTCCACCCATGTTTCACATAATTAGTGCAATGCTCTTCCTTAACCAGATTGTAAGAAAAGCCAAATATTAACAAAGGTTTCTTTAGTCATCGATATAATAATAAACACCATTCACTAATCAGTTAATGAACTTATAGGTGAAAAGGAAAAGGTCAGAACACCACCTTTTCCTGAAGCCTTGGAAATGAAGTATGTACTCCACCCAAGTGGAGGCACAGATGCCTGGAAAAGAAGCCAGAATTTCGCTTCTTTTGGCAACAGTCCTACATAAGCCTTCACATACAATTTTCTTAAATTCAAAGTTACATTATCGATCTCCACTAATTGAGCCTCAAGATTATTCCCTGATGAGTCTTTAACAACAAGGTTGGCATCATTAACCTATCATAGAATTGTACTAATTATTAGAATTTAGCAGATATTGGATAAGTTTTGTGTGAAACTACTAGAGCCAACTTTACGTTGACAAGAGCAGAAGATGGATACTCACTGGAATTTTGATAATGTCAGTACGGTTCCATCCAAGTGGATTATATACCACAACTACCTGAAAGCAATTTTTAATATATGTCATGTAAGGTTTAAGAAAACATTTTTTTAAATTAAAATCACTTTTGAAAATATTACCAAACTCTTTGCTTGTGGAATATTTCCTTCAGTTATTGGGCAGTAACTGATATTGAGTAATTGACACTATCAAAAACAAAACAAAAATATTAAAAACAATAAAAAATACAATTTTATTGATTTTTGAGGATTAATGATAACACTAGCTGAGGTATATATACAGAATCATTTGGCGCTTAACATTACCTGGGAAAATGTAGACGCAGGTGCTGAACATTCTGTCCCTGGTTTTTTACTTGCAAGACAAGCCAATGAAGAACTAACAAAATCTTCAGCCTAGAAGAAGACACAAAATAATAAGTTCTAGTGAAAAACAGACTACCAAAAAATTCAAATGTTAGAAAAGCTCCAGCTGCAGCTCCTTACCTTAGTGGCTCCAAGAGCGAGTCGTTTGGCATAGTCATCTGTAGTATGTTGTTTGGCAGTTCCAGTAACAGCATCATGGTGCTGTGCAATTCCTAGAGCATCTCCAAGGCCAAAAGTTTGATCTGTTGTAGGTTTCTTTCCCGCTAAAAATTCAAGTTGCCTTGATGCCTATGTATCCATATTATTAAATAATTATTGATTTTTTATGATAAGAAGAAACTCCACATCAGAGAAGTATCCACTAAGCAACAAATTAGAGTGAAGAAAATTATGATGATGTTATACCAAATAGTATCCACTTAGGGCCCTAACATATCTCTTCAAGGTAGGGCGGCTGGTGAAAAAGCCTGTCCAATAGGCAGTTCCTCTATCGGCATAACTGTCAGAAATCATCAGGCATGCTATTAAGCAGGTTGATCTCACACAAATTGCTTACTTCCTCCTATCCTAAATATAAAGATCTTTTTGACTTTGTTGTGAAAATTAAAAAAGCAAATTAGACCATTAAATTGTTACATTTGACATATATAATTAGATTATATGTTAGTTTATGAGTAAAATAAATTAGTTTTAAAGAAAAAATATAACTATAGACAATTTAGAGTAATTAATATTACATCGTTAATTTCTCTAAAAATGTCTTACAATTTAGAGGACTAAGGATGTGCTTATTAGTAAACATTTAACATGTTCTTACGGGAAGTAATCATCAATTTTCAGAGGCCATGACTGTTTTGCCGCATTTTTTGCATCGGTGTAGAGAGACGGAGTAGAATATAAGGCATTCACTCTGCCATCCTGACAAGATTAAGCGCCAACAAAACATTAGTTTGGACTACTGCATTCATATCCCCTGATTAAGCACAGTCATTAATAGTTCAATACGTACTTTGTTGACATGGTGAATTAACTTGTCCATTTGTTTGAACCAACTCTCAGCATTTTGATACTGGAAATCATCACCCATTGTCCACATAATATGGTTTGTCCTTGTCACGTTTGCCTATGATGGACAACACAAACTTAGTGCTTATAAGTAGGGGTGAAGAATTGGCCTAGTTGGTCTGGTAATAAAATGATCTAGTCTATGGTATAATTGATCGGTCTCATCATAGGCATTTTTTTAGGCCTGAGTCTGGCCTGCGGCACTTTAACAAATCAAGACATAGCCCCCTGATAGCTAGACTGAGCTATTTCCACCCATACTTTTATGGGGAGGAAAATGTGCGTTAATTATTGAGAAAAAGTTCCAAGAGAAAAAGAGCCTACTTGGGTGATAGCAGCATTGATGAAATCATTGACCCGCTGTGCAACATCGTTGTCAAATATAAGAGGATCGTCCTGTAATTCATTTGTGCATTAGTAAGCGATAAGCCACGTGGCAAATATTTTTTCGACGTCAATTAGCCTTTTGTAAGTGTTAAATGTAGAACCTGTACGGGAACGTAGTCACCGTTGACTTCAAAATTAAATCCAGGTGGCGCACTATAATGAACGGGGAAGACATTGGCAAAAATCTGCAAAATCCCAAAAATAAAAAGAAAAAAAGAAAACAAGATTGAAAATCAATTAAAATGATGCAATCAATAATTTTAAACAAATGTCACTATCCATGCCTGAGCTGAAGAACCAAATGTATTGGACCCACGCCAAACAACTTCAAGAGTTTTATCTTTTTTACGGACAGCTCTGTCCTGATAATCAATCCTAGCAAAATGTACAGAATCGAATCCTAACTGCAGAAGCACATGGTACCCATAAATTTAATATGTGTAACTAATTCAAATGGTGCCAAAAACACAAAGCTTGCGTCAAATAACTAAATAAAAGTGACAACAACGTATGGCCCACCTCGGCACCAAGTAGGTAAGCTTGAACTGCAGAGTGGCCAAATGGATCGATCTGCCAACCAGCTCGAGGAGTTTTATTGAATTGTTGCTTTATAAAACCATGCCCCAAAGTGGTCTGATCTATCATGTCTATGTAGTGACACGTGGCTTCGTCGTGCATACACCATCCTCCATTGCTGCCGACACACAAATTTATTTACATGACACTTTCATCAACGCGTCAAATATGGTCTTATTCTCAAACAAAACACATCAATCTGAAGAACACAAACAAGGGGTTCAAAAGTACAAGAAACGAATGTCACATGCACACTTACACGAATTCTAGTTGACCATCATCTACTAGTTTTCGCACTTGTTCTTGCGTTTCTGGGCTCTGTTCTATCCACCATCGATGGAAGAAAGCCTGTCATTTTAATAAACAACATAAATAAGATCAGACTTAAACAAGTTTATAAGAATACAGAGGCTAAGTTTAAATATTTTTAGTTTTTTACCATCTCGGCGTACACAAACTTTCTGTTAGGATTTCGCTGAAGAGATACCACGAGGGAGTCCAGCACATTTTGAACACAAGCCCCCTAGAGAACAAGTAAAGACATAATCATTCAGAACAAAGAACAATTATTGTTTGATCCAAAAACAGAAAATATTAAATTCTAATCAATAACCTGAATACTATTATTTGATCCAACATAGTACTGGTCAACAGTTTTGAGCCAACCAACGTCGTCATGAGAATGTGGCACCAAATGGACATTCAGCTTGCCGTCAACGATGTCTGTGGCTGTGTTGTACTTTATGTACTGGGCATAAACTTCAGAGCCATAGAAAGAGAGAAAGAGGAATAAAACATAATGTAAGGTCAACGAGGCAGCTTTCACTGTCATGTCTAAGGAAACCCTCAAAGTCTCAAGTTTGTCTGAGTTTCTGACTGACAGTACCTGATAATTTATGATTGTGGAGAAGAGGGAATAGAAAGAGGTAGACTTTTGGTAATGGCCGGCCTAGGTGAGCAAGGGTGGGTCTATTTCTTCATGATAATATTATAACAGATACAATGAGACACAAGGGTGAGGTCACAAGGCAGCAAAGTCCTTGCATATATAAGACACTTGGATCGGGAGATTCAATGAACTTTATAATGTTATTAATTGTTACCAAATATATGATGGCTTTTTTCCCTTGAATAAGGAAACAAAAATTAAATTAAATTCATAATTATGAGAGGAGAGATGTTGAGGCAGTCAACAAATTTTCAATATGTGTAGTCAACCCTTATATACATAAGAGTGAGAATGTATGTGCAACATAAGATGATGATGAGAACAAATAATTAATTAGTCAATATAAAAATGTAAAAAAACACAATAAATGCAAAAACAAATTAAAATTACTCTTGATATACTTTGGAGACACTTATTCACAAAATTGCAACTTATATTGCGGGAAAATTTATTAAGTGGGAGACATTGTTTAATTGTATATTCATTTCTTCCATACACAGTACTCCATAATTTACCATAAAAGCTTGAACTTTAGAGTATGAAATGAAATATGGAGGGACTGGAGGTCACACACACTGTGAATGAAATTCGAGGAATAAAATGGTAGACATGAGAGTAAGGAAATTTCTGTACATTTTCCACTGAAGTGGATAGTGATTGGTGGAAATGGAAAGAGAGACGTGGAAAGGTGTAGTTTTTTTGTTTTCAAGGGAAATTGAGTTTGTTGCATTGGGAATGGATTTCTTGGTGTCATCGAGAGCAAGGGTCATTCATCGCTGATCATGTCTATCACATGAATGCGGGATTAAGGAATTTTTTGTTTAACATCCTCTTACCAGTTACCACAAAATTCACACATTTCACGAGATTTTCTCGTGAGGGTGTATTTTATCCTTTATCATCATCATCGTTTACGTTATTCAGCTCAATTGGACGAGATATATTGATTTCTTCTTGTTGATGCACAATATAGGGGAACTATTGAATATGAATGAATAATCGAAATTCTTTATTGATAATATGATTGAGTACAAATAACGGGGTCACCGGCAACGGTGGTTACAAATATGGGCGTAAATGCCTTGATCACGAATGCTTAATTCAGAATACAATGATAATCAGAGAGAAGAATACAAAGAAAGAGAGAGAGAGATAGCAGAGAATTGATTGTGTGCTTCTGAGTGGGTTTGTGGTCTTCTTATAGTTGAAGCTCAGTCCTAGTAGTTGCGAAATCATAGGCGGCCGTTATGGATAAGAGACGTTGCACGTGCTCCGAAAAAGGTGGGCGACTGCTCCGAAAAAGGTGGGCGACCAAGTCATTCTGTTTTATTGCCGTTGGTGATATTGTCCTTGACGCCCATAGGGCGTCTATCTTGCTTTTAGACTTCTACTGTCGCTAGTGATGTTGTCTTCGACGCCCTGAAGGCGTCTATCTCTTTATTGGGCCTCTGTTAAGGCCCAAGCCCATTAAGGTGTAACGGTGTATAACATTAGTCCCCCCACTTCTCAATGCTGACGTCAGAAAGTGTTGGGAAGTAGCGGTTATCCCACGTCCAACGGCCGAGATCTTCGCTTATTTTTTCCTTCTCAAATCAACGATCTGGATGGTTTTACTAAATTGACACCGTAACTTAACGACGTCGAACGGTTCGCATATACTCGATTTCGACTGTTCATTTTCCCACTTCACTTCGCAGACGTTCTTCTTCCCCATTCTTCCAACACTTTGAGAAGTCGATCTTTTGTTCATTTGCTTACATCAACGAGTCATCCTATTTCCTACAAAGGTATCTTCTTATTAAAAATCTTATCTTTTCATTACTTCAATGAGTAAATTCGTAGTTATGTCGTCATCTGATTCTGAGAAAACTGCTTCTAATCCATTACATATTAGTGAAAATGCCCAATCTAGTCCCTTTTCTTCCCCTAGTAATTCCAACATCGTAGATGATTTAGACACTACTGGAACTTCTAGGGAAAATCCCATAGATATAGTAGACGTATCGAAAAAAGGAAAACAAATTTTGAGGATTAGGAAACCCAAAACTTCTGGGAAGTACTTGAAAATTTATGATAGTCGATATCAAGAGTGGGTTGATGCTGGTTCATCCCCCTCAACCAGTTCTGGGAGGAAATCCAACCCCCAAATCGTACATGCCCCATACGCTTGCGAGACTGGGGGTTTACAGACGTCTAGAGCTAATATCTTTAATGATGTCAAAGAACCACATCTTAGGGTCTTAGAAATCTCTAAAATGCCATCACTCTATTATTTCGACCCTAGAATACCTTTTAGGTTGCCTGAAGATGGGGAAGCTCTCGACTCTTGGTCTAGTGATACAATCGCCCTGAGTTTCGAGAGCTTTCGCTATGTCAATCCCTTTCTTTTGCCTAACATAGCTTTAGAATTATGTGTTTTCTATGAAATTTCTCCCTCTCAACTTTCCCCTCACGCCTGGCGTCTCATCGCCATGACGGAATTAATGTACCATGAGATAGGAGTCGACTTAGATATGTTTGATCTATTCGGCTCCTATAAACTCCAAGAGATTAGGATGGGCGTCTACTCTTTCATCCAAGCCAAGGAAGGGCTCCCAACTTGGACGCATGGGCCACTGCCCAATGATCGTCAATGGGATGCAAGATTTGTAATGGTGCCCTTCCAATCTGTCGCCCAGGAAGATTATGTGTCTCCAATGTGGCGTCGTTTAAGTAAGTCGTCGTCTCAATAGTGTTTTTCTCATTGCACTGGTTTATCTGATTTATAATGTTTTACATTTTTTGTAGGTGCGTACGAGTTGAGGATCTCGCCTCGCTCTAACGACGACACAAAAAAGAAAATCAAGAAAATCCTCCAAATTCCAGCAGATCAACGGAATTTCAAAGTCATGATGGAAAGTAAGTTTCTCGTCGCTCGTATTCTGCTTTTAATTCAAGTGATTTCGTCTCCGTTATCTTACTCCATTTTCTTTATGTCAACCAGGAAAGAAAATCATTCCCAAAGCATCGGAGCAAAAAATAAATAAGGAGGCTCTTCTTAGAGCCAGGGCTGAGCGTCTGGAGAAGCTCAAGGCTAGGAGGGGCGAATATGACGCTGAAGCAAGGAAAGAGGGCCATGATCCTCGTGGCGCCCCTCCTCCAAATCCTGAATCAACTACGAATCCTTCTCCACGACCTCCTCATCCACCAAAAAACAATAAGTCTGCTCCCCCAAAAAATAAAGAAGTCGTCTCATCAGGGAAGAGGCCGGCGGAGTCGCCCGCCAAAGAGCCAGTCGCCAAAAAATCGAGGGTTTCTAAGTCTACAAAATCCGCCAAAGTCAAGGGCGATAAAGAGGACTCTGGCGAGGTCGCCTTATCTTTTCCTCCCAACTCTTCTGTCAGAAATAAGGAAGGGTGGGACGACGTCTACTCGGAGCTAAATAAACTAGAATTCGAGTACGACAAAGCTGCCCTAGAGTCTCTTGGGAGGAAAGAGGCTTTCAAGAAGGCCGTCCGCCACCAAATGAAGGTATTGTTACTTAATCATTCATTAACTTTGTTCTGTCTTTTTAACATTGAATGTCTCTAATTATTTTCGTTCTTTTTATTCTCAGTCCCTACAAGTCCTCCTCCATTATGGTGAGGAGAACGATGATGATAAGGCGACACTAGTCGCCCAGAGGGACGCCGCTCTAGCCGACAGGGAGCGATTAGTAAACGATTTAAAGTCGGCCCTGGCCTTCAAGAAACAAGCTAATGAAGATAGAAGGAGGGCTGAAGACATAATGAATCGCTCTCATGCCAAACAAGAGGAGCTGAAGGCCTATATTGAAAAGTTAAAGGCGGAGCACTTTAAGGATGTTGAAAATCTTAAGGATTACATCAATCAAGCCAGAGCTGAGTCGTCGGCTAAAGATGAAAAAATGAAGGCTCTCCAGTCGGCCTTGGACAAATCAGAAGCTGCCAATCGCCAGCTTGAAAAGGACATGGATCGTCAGGCTGAAAATTATGAGACTCATATCTTGGAAGTCGATGCTCGCGCTCGGATGGAGCTCATGAAGGAGTATAAGAGCGGCTGGCATGTAAACTGGAAGCCAGACGATGTCATCAACGACTACTATGATCTCTTTCCTGAAGAAGAGTCCGAGTCCAATCCTTCTCAAGAGGACAATCAGACTATCAATGAGATGAGGGCTCAGGGCGTCAACCTAGGCGAGGGTAATCAAGACGGCGGCAACCCATCTGGCAAAGAGCATGGTGGTGGCGACGCCTAAATCTTTTATTTATTCAAACTTCGATTTTCATCTTGTACAAACTGAACTATTTCTTTTAATGCAAGTCTTTTCTTCTATCTTCACGTTCGATATTCTTTGTATCTCTTCATTTATTTTCTCCGTTAAACACCCACACTTCCAACAGGTGTGGGTGACGACCTACCAAGATAAAAAGAGTCCATCCATTAATAAAGGAATCTCTTAAATAATATTCATTAAATATCAATTCACAACATAGTCACTCGTACCTTAATCAGACGTTGGCGATCCTGCCAAGGAGTTATTAATCATTAGTCTAATCATCGACTATCAATTAATCGAATAAAAATCATTTAATATAACTCGGGTAATATATACCTTTTCCAAATCAACTTATTATCAGCCTCTCAGGGCGTCATGTAGTCATGCCATCTTGACATCATCTTATCATCACATTCTTTTGGTGTCAATTCATCACATTATCTGGGAAATGACATCTCACAACAAAACATCTTAAAAGATAGGGTTAAATTGCATCAGATTATCAAGTCCACAGCAGAACTAATCATCAGACACTAGGTCTTTTAGCTGGGCTCGTCGCCTACAGGCGTTTCTCATCATTTGCATTCTTTCTCAAATAGTCGTGTCAGTATCATCGTTCTTTAAATCAAATAATCGAATAACTTAGAAATAATACCTCTTTAGATGGATGGCGTTCCAACTCCTTAGGACGTCTTTACCATGGACGTCGACCAACTTATAAGCTCCAGGACCAGTGATTTCTACCACTTTGTAGGGGCCTTCATATGAAGCATTTAACTTTCCATCTTTATGCTCAGGTGTATTGGGAAAGATTTTTCGAAGAACCCAATCTCCTACTTGGAAATGGCGCTCCTTAACACCTTTGTTCCAAAATTTCGTCGCTCTTTGCTGATAGGCAGCGACTCTAATTAGAGCTTGTTCCCTACGTTCATCTAATAAATCTAAATCTTGGGCTAAGTGTTCATTATTAGATTCCTCTCTAGTCCATTGTCTTCTCAAAGATGGCATTCCTACCTCTACTGGTATCATAGCTTCAGATCCATAAACTAGAGAGAAAGGCGTTTCACCAGTCGACGTCCTAGACGTCGTGCGGTACGCCCATAAGACGGCGGGCAACTCTTCAGCCCACCTACCTTTAGCTTTATCTAGCCTCTTTTTCAAAGATGTCACTATTGTTTTATTACTAGCTTCTGCCTGCCCGTTCGATTGTGGATTTCTAGGGGTGGAAAACTTAAGTTTAATATGCCACTTATCACAAAATTTTCTAAATTTTCTTCCTATAAATTGAGATCCATTATCACATACAATTTCCTGGGGCAGACCAAATCTACATACTATATTTTTCCAAACAAAATCAATTACCTGGGGTTCTTGTACTTGGCTTAGGGCGACAGCCTCTACCCATTTGGTGAAGTAATCTGTGGCGACCAACAAGAAAACTAGGCGTCCAGGTGCTGGAGTAAACTTGCCTACTATATCCATTCCCCACTTAAGGAAAGGCCACGAGGGCACTATTACATGCAACTGTTCAGGGGGTTGTCTTGTCACGGTGCAAAATTTTTGGCAACGTCCACACTTAGTCACCAAGCTTATTGCATCTTTCTGCAAAGTCGGCCAAAAATATCCTGCTCTAGTCACCTTTCTTATCAACGATCGACTTCCACTATGGTCTCCGCATTCTCCTTCATGAATTTCTCTTAACACATAATTTGCCTCGGACGGAGAGACACATTTCAGCAAAGGTCCACCAGTGAAAGTTCGTCTATAAAGGTCATCGCCTATAGTAGTAAATCTGGCAGCTCTAACAACTATTCGTCGCGCTTCATTCTTATCTGAAGGTAATTTACCCTGCAATAGATAAGAAAGCAAAGGGGATCGCCAATCCCATGTCAAACTGTTATTCAACACAATTCGATTATTTACCTCAATTGCCGGTGTTTTCAGATAAAACAGTGGGATTTGTTTTGTCTCCACAACTTCTATAGACGACCCAATATTGGCAAGGGCGTCTGCCTTCCGGTTGTCTTCCCTACCTATTTGGGTAATCTTCATAGCGTCAAACCGCGTGGTCAAATCAGACACTACATCCAGATATTTCTTCATTCTTTGGTCTTTTGCCTGATAAGAACCATTGATTTGTTTCGAAACTAACTGTGAATCACTCTTTACTTCCAAAACTTTCGCGCCCAATTCTGATGCTAACTTAAGTCCAGCTATCAGGGCTTCATATTCAGCTTCGTTGTTTGTCGCCTTAAAACCACATCTTATTGCCTGGACAATTTGTTCGCCATCGGGGGCTTCAAGCGCGATGCCCAGTCCACTTCCTTTTACATTGGAAGACCCGTCTACATGGAGGATCCAGGGCGACAAGTTCACCTGTTTCTTAATAGAAAAAGACTCATTGTTAGCTGTTACCTGAAGGTTAGGGCTAAATTCCGCCAAGAAATCAGCTAGGATTTGTGATTTGATAGCTGTTCTTGGGGCATAAGAAATATCAAATTCACTCAGCTCAATCGCCCACTTTACCAATCTCCCAGATAAATCGGGCTTATGGAGGACGTTCCGCAAAGGATAGTTTGAGACGACCACAATTGGGTGGCACTGAAAATACGGCCTCAACTTCTTAGAAGAGGTTACTAAGGTTAAAGCAAGTTTTTCCATCATTGAATATCGCGTCTCCGTATCTAACAAGGCTCTGCTAACATAATATACTGGGCTCTGTCGCCTATCTTCTTCCCTAACAAGAACTGAGCTCACAGCATTAGAGGCGACAGACAAGTATAGATATAAGGTTTCACCTGGGCTTGGCTTAGAAAGCAAAGGGGGGCTCGTGAGATATTCTTTCAAATCCTGAAGCGCCTTTTCAGCGGCGTCATTCCATACAAACTCCTTATTCTTCTTTAATATATCAAAGAATGGTTGGCACCTTTCAGAAGATTTAGATATAAATCTAGTTAAAGCAGCTATCTTACCCGTCAAACGCTGGACATCCTTCACACATTTGGGTGATGGGATGTCCAACACAGCTTTGATTTGTGATGGGTTGGCTTCTATCCCTCTCTTTGACACCAAATATCCTAAAAACTTACCAGACTGCACCCCAAAAGTGCATTTTTCAGGGTTGAGTTTCATGTTATACTTCCTCAGGAGATCGAACGTCTGCTGCAAATGGTTAATATGGTCTTCCGCTTTCAAAGATTTGACTAACATGTCGTCTATGTAAACTTCCATCGTCTTCCCAAGTTGGGCGGCGAACATGCGATTGACTAACCTTTGGTATGTCGCACCAGCGTTTTTCAAACCAAAAGGCATTACCTTATAACAATAAGTTCCACGATCTGTGATAAAAGAAGTCTTCTCCTGGTCGTTAGGATGCATCAAAATTTGATTGTACCCAGAAAAGGCGTCCATAAAACTTAATAGTTCGTGTCCTGATGTTGCGTCTACTAGGCTATCAATGTGTGGCAAGGGAAAGGAATCCTTCGGGCAGGCTTTGTTCAAGTCTGTGAAATCGATACACACTCTATGCTTACCATTTTTCTTTGGGACGACTACAACATTAGCTAACCAATCGGGGTATTTCACTTCTCGAATAGACCCAATTTTCAATAATTTCTGAACTTCTTCATTAACAATTCTATTCCTCTCTGGTGCAAATTTCCGCCTTTTCTGTCTGACCGGCTTGAATGTAGGGTCGACGTTCAACTGGTGTTCAATGACGTCTGGGCTTATACCTGTCATATCATCATAGGACCAAGCAAAACAATCTAAGTTACTTGTTAGAAAAGAAATTAGTTCCCTTCTTACCTCAGGAACTAGGTCCATTCCTATGGACAAAAACTTTTCAGGGTCATCACAATCAAAAATTATTTTTTCTAAATTATCGTCTTCCTCCTTTGTCGCCCTGTCCATAGGAATGAACGCCTGTAATTGCTATGCCGATGGAGGAGATTGTTCCAAGCCTTTCAATGCTGCTTGGTAACATTCTCTTGCCATCCTCTGGTCGCCTTTAATCTCTCTCACACCCCAAGGTGTAGAGAACTTAATTGATTGATGCAACGTCGAAGGGACTGCCTTCATCTGATGAATCCAAGGACGTCCTAACAAAGCATTGTAAGTGGTCGGGCAGTCCATCACCTGAAACTTGACTAAAGCATTAATTCCAGCAGCAAAAGTCATCAAAGATATTTCTCCAATCGTCCTATCTGGAGTTCCATTTCCAAATACCAAGACAGTTGGAGCCTTAATTATTTGGGATTCTAATTGTAATTCTTTGACGGTTTGCAAATAAATAATATTAACGGAACTACCTGCATCAACTAATATTCTTTTAGTCAAACAATTAGCTATTAGTAAAGATATTACCAGGGCGTCGTCGTGCATCTGGACGTTCTGAATATCAGCGTCGTTGAAGGTTATTGGACCTTCAACCACCTGATCATTACTCACATTACCATTAACCCACTCCAATTCTTTTGGCAAAGACCTTGCATGTCGCTTTGCGGCGGAGTAAGACATCCCACTTATCGCCGACCCCCCAATGATTGTGTTAATCGTTCGGACGGCCTGCGGGGGTTGAGCTGGGGCGTTCTGCCTCTGATCTCTACCTGCATTGTTAGTAGTATTATTCTTAAGAAGATGTTGTAAGTTACCGTGCTTAAGTTGGAAGGCCACTTCTTTTCTGAACCTCCAACAATCCTCTATTCGATGGCCGACGTCTTTGTGATAGTCACAATATCTTGTGGTGTCTCTCTCATTGACAGGCGTCGTCATAGGTTTAGGCCATTTCACCCTATCCATCTTTTCAAGTGCACTTACCATTTCGGCTGGTCCAATAGACATGTTGAACTCTTCATATCGAGGAGGGGGTGGATCCCTCTTCTGTTTGTCGCCCTGCTCATTATTGTTAGTATAATGGTGAAAACGAAAATTTCTACCTCGTTGCCGTTTGGAACGGCGGTCTGTGGATCCCAAATTATTTTGTTGTTGATTAGCTGTCTTTTCCGTGTTTGTGGCGATCACTGAATTAGCGGGGAGACTGGTTGTCGCCAGTCCCTGATTCATTTTAAGGGCATGATTTCTACTGGCGTCGTCCTCTTGAAGATTAATATGGGACCACACGTATGATTGGACTTCTGGCCAAGTTGTCACCCGTTTCAAAACCAATTCTTGATAGAGGCCGCAAGTGGGTGGCAATGCTCTCTTAAATGCCTGCACAGCAATGTTAGGATCGCAATTTGGAATACTTACCATTTCTGCCGTAAACCTTTTCAGGAGGTCCCTGTATGACTCGTCCGGCCTCATGACAATTCGATACAAGTCGTCTGACGTCTTAACCATCACTCTGCTGCTTGCAAATTGTTCAACAAAAATGTCAGTTAAATGACTAAATGAAGTTATTTTACCTTGGGGGAGATTGGTCCACCACATCAAGGCTGGGCCAATCAAACTTATACCAAATCCACGACACATAGCAGCATGTCGTTTGTCGGCTGGGAGGACCGCTGCTAACATAATCTGCCTGTATTGGGCCAAGTGTTGGTCTGGATCCGACTTGCCATCATACTTTGGCATAGTAGGAAAAGCAAATCTTTCAGGTAGATCTGCAAACGCAATGTCGTCTATGAAGGGCGACTCTGAATAACTCCCTAAACGGGTTGCATCGAGTGGCTTTTGAACACCTGGAATCGAGTACATCTTTTTCTTTATCTCAGCGACCTCCTTCTCCATTCGAAGGGCAAAAGAGAGAATTTCGTCTTCCTTCTTTTGTCCTCCTTCTGGATGATTTTGAGGGATCCTTGCCTGTGACTTCTGAGCGGACTGCTCACCTTGTTCTCGACTATCATAAGACTGAGAATCGTCATATCCCTCTTCGTCGTCTCTACCTGTTTCATCATTGGGAATATCATTATTGTCAGTATTCTTACCTTTATTACCTTTTTCACCATTAGGATTGCGTTCATGGTCATTTGGGTTTGGCACTTGGCGAATTTCCCTTTCAGGTCCGCTCTGCCTTCTTTTGTTTTTTCTGGACTCTAAACCTGCTAGGTGCAGTTTCAATTCATTGTTTTCTTCCTCCAAACGTTTCATCCTCTCAGATTGAATTCCTGCGGATTGTTCGAGACGCTTCATTTGTTCAGACTGAGAGGTCAAGGCTTCTAGGACTTTTTGGAGGTCAGTGGAAGAGCTAGCTGGCTTGGAAACAGGCTTTGGTTGCTGTTCCATCTTAAAGTTCAATCGGCTCGCTCAGAGAACGTGAAGCTTTTAGAAATAATGTTGCCGGAGTCCCCACGGTCGGCGCCAAAATGTTGATGCACAATATAGGGGAACTATTGAATATGAATGAATAATCGAAATTCTTTATTGATAATATGATTGAGTACAAATAACGGGGTCACCGGCAACGGTGGTTACAAATATGGGCGTAAATGCCTTGATCACGAATGCTTAATTCAGAATACAATGATAATCAGAGAGAAGAATACAAAGAAAGAGAGAGAGAGAGATAGCAGAGAATTGATTGTGTGCTTCTGAGTGGGTTTGTGGTCTTCTTATAGTTGAAGCTCAGTCCTAGTAGTTGCGAAATCATAGGCGGCCGTTATGGATAAGAGACGTTGCACGTGCTCCGAAAAAGGTGGGCGACTGCTCCGAAAAAGGTGGGCGACCAAGTCATTCTGTTTTATTGCCGTTGGTGATATTGTCCTTGACGCCCATAGGGCGTCTATCTTGCTTTTAGACTTCTACTGTCGCTAGTGATGTTGTCTTCGACGCCCTGAAGGCGTCTATCTCTTTATTGGGCCTCTGTTAAGGCCCAAGCCCATTAAGGTGTAACGGTGTATAACACTTCTATTTATCTTGACGTTGAAAACAAACGTCCAACTAAAATATTAGTGTGCGGGATGCAAAGTACAATGGTTTATAAGTTCCCGGTGGATTTGATAATAAGTAGATATTGTCATATATTGATTTAGTCTATAATGCAATCAGTTCGTACATTTGAGAGTGGAGGAAGTAAGATGATTTGGGTCATCAGACTTGTAATCCATAATTGTCTCTCTTTTATTGTAAAAAAAGTCTTGATCACGAGTGTAACTAGCGGACCCGTGGGAATTTCTCCTCCCATGATTTCCTGAATTATGTTGGATGATCCCTACTTTCTTCTGCCCTTCAATGGAAAATGACAATCACATATTAAAATCTTAAAATTGACTTTGTAATAGCCTAATAGTAATAGGTATTAAACTTAAGGCCGGTTTGTTGGTTTACACATGCACGTACAAGTAAAGAATATAATGCAATCTACAGCGATACATGATCTATGCAATCTTAATTACCATGATTTTGTTTAGAAGTATAATATGAAAGCCAAGGGAATCAAAATTAGTTTTATTTAACTAATTTAAATATAATAATTTTGAAAAGATGCATGGATGCCGGGAAGCTTTTTCCCCTTCCCTTCCCATCCAGTACGCCTTATTAGGCCTCCATTAACTCCATAATTACAAATCTAAGATGGCCTTTGTTGGAGACTTAACGGATATTGGTGGGGCCTATCAATGGCAAAGTCTGATCTTCAAAATTGTTTAATTAGCTTTCTAAAGTTTATGAATTTATAACTCCTCATGAATGCTTTAAATTAATGTTTATAAAAATGAATTTTATCATTAGATTTGTAGACTAAAATAGTAAATTTGATATAAAATTCATTTGGCATGTAAATCAATCTTAGTCCCTCAATTTTTAACTCGGTTGTAACTCATTCCCCTCCCATGATCTCAATGTTTTAATATTTTACAAGTTGAAAAAATGTGTTTATTAGTTAATTTTTGCTGGGCAAGCCAGACGATATATATGTTAGATTGTAATTGGTCAATCCATAGATGACATAGTACACTGGATTTACTTAAAAATTGCTACAAAATAAATAGAAGAATTTACAATTTTGAGTCTGGAAACTGTGTGCCTGAAGATCCTAACATTGTTTTCATGGATCGTGTTAGTGCCCTGAATTGATCCTGTAACCACTTCAGGATTTGTCCGTCATGCTACAACTTCCAGAAGAAGACACAAACGAATATTAAACTTGGAGCTCTATATTAAAGAGAACGTATCACGGAACAACTTTACCAGTTATTCATTTCCTCTTTACTGGTCGTTAGGGTCCTCTATTTCTGCAAGCAATGTAAATTTCAGTTTTGCAACTGTTTTCTTTATATAGATTATAGAATACTATTGGGCTTTACATTTTTAGGGGCAGGAAGCGAGGTCGTTATCGTAAGCTCATGGTTATTCATGCATGCAAACGAGTTTGTTTGCCTCGTAGAACTGTGTAAATAATTTTTTATTAAAAATTTGTTTCACAGGAACTTAAAAAGAAAGTAAAAGATTAATTTCCCCTACTTTAACAGTTTAACTTATGGTTGAATAATTAAAATTTAATTAAAAAATCTTTCACAGGAAGTTGTTTAAAAACAAAGCATATTAAAAAAGTCAGCTTTAAAAATTTAAATAAGTCCATATTATATTTTTTATTTGTAAGAACTTGGTACTAAATAGAGTTTAAAATAGTTAAAAGTTACCAAACTACACTAATTTTATCTAATTTTTTTGGGCCTAAGATTTTAACTAAAAATTGGACTTAACAATAAATCATTAACAAAATAATAGTCCATATATTTAAAATTATAACTTGTTGACGACATTTAAATTTAAAATTCAAGAAAAAAATCATTTCCAAAGGTTATGACGATTTATTACCTACTTTATCATAAAACATGAATATATGGTGGCACGACAATTCAGCTGACACTTTTGTTCCCAAAAAAAAAACTACAACACCCTACGTTTTCCGATCGAAAAAAGTTCATAACATTAAATTATGCATCAACATGCATCAAATGGCCAGCAAGAAAAATCAAAATAAATAATATAAATCAATTTCAGAAGAATCTATATAAATTTGAAGATGATAGTGAAATAGGTATAAATAGTTCGGATGTCCCTGCCGGAGAGACAACGTTGCAAAGCTCGACGAACATCAACGCGAGACTTAAAAATCATCTAGAACTTAGCCATGAGACCAAACATCAGTTCCATAGAGTGCCCTATTTTGAACCACCACCCAACATGCTAATAAATGTCTATCAAAGGAACATAATATAAAGCCTGACATGGACAATAAGATCCACAAAATTATTTCTTCTCCTCCTCACTTGGCGGCTTATCTTCATTCTTCTGCTGGGGCTGATTATGAAAAGAACTATCAGGAGACCAACAGTAATACAAACAACATACCGAAATACCAACTATATGTAAAAATGCTATCAATGCGAGATAAACCACCAAAAATATTCCTCCATAAACATAATACAAAATCTAGATACTATTTTTGAATATTCGCATTCAACTTTTTCGATAAAAACATGATATGCAATTGCTTTCTTATTATAGCCCACAACACGATTAATTATCCAGAGAGAGAAATTATGTATCATCATATCTCTAGAGAAAAAAATTCAGCTCTACTGATATTTTTTCCGTTCTTTGTTTTGAGCTATTCAAAAGATCTATAGTTCTATACTACCTCATTAAGATACCATCGGTAAAATACTCTTCAAGTACGAAGTATACTATATATATATACAAATAAAGCATAAGTAAATGTTCTAAGTTCATCCAGGTTGGTCAATTTCAAGTATGCTTCTGCTGAATTTTCCAGCTAAAATCCTTTACAATCCAATATTTTCAAAAAGGACTCACCTCAGACTGATTTTGCATGGAGGCCAGCAGATCTTTGACAGATGGGTCATTTGGGTCAACTCCAGGAAGCTGCAGTAGCAATAAATAACTACTTAATCTGGAACATATGGAATAGAATTTTTGAAAGAACGACAAAAAAATTAACATACTGAAGCAAGAATGGAAGATACGAAGGACTGATCAGCCAACAATTTACTCATGTCCGACTGGCTTGCCGAGTCCTTTGTGCTGTCTGTTACCGACAATTTAAGGGCTACAATTAAGAAAACACCAATAATCAGTGAAGGCAGGACAACCATTAATGTCCTGTGTTGAATATAATCAAAAAAGAAATGCAAATCAATTAGATCCCTTGTCCAGATCACTTTCAGCTTCTCATGACTGAGAATACAACAGTATTACAGTTCAAATGAGGTCAACCCTCCAACAAGTAGGAAGACCTGAGAATTCAGGTAGAGACGTACTAAACAGTCATGTGCAAAGAGATAATGCTATAAGGTCCTAAATACTCACCTTCAAAACCAAGATCAACTACAACAAATATCCCATCCATCTTTACCTCAGGCATGCACAAGATGTCCTCTTTCCTTGTTAAATATTTAAAATAAAAAAAAAAATAAAAGATATCTTCTCTCCTTCCTCACCAACCCAAGATTCATGTCTCTCAATTGCACAATTAGTTCAGTAACCAAATGATCTAATCATAGGACACTTCTCATGAATTAAGAGACCAGAAGTGAAGGACATAGATGCAAATCACTCAATTATCAATGAAGAGATCCTGAAAAATATAAACTAACCAAGGGCCAAATCAGGATCTTCCGCAGTTGTTTCTGACATATCTGTATCTCTAGAGTCATGATTAATGGCAGGATCATCCATTGACATAGCAAGTGCTTGCTGCAGGAGAGCGTTCTCATCTTCCTGTTTCCATTTGAAGATCAATTTCAGCAGCAAAAGTACCATTATCAATGTTCAATGCTATTTATGGGAAATTTTCAAGTTTCAATACATAAATAAAACAAGAAAAGCACCAAAATTTCAAATCATACTACTGGGCACTAATATGTCTCAAATGCCCCCCCCCCCACCTCCCCAAAAAAAAAAAAAAAAACCCCCCCTCTTGCTTTACTTGAAGCGTCTCTCATATGAACATGTGGCTATTTGCTTAATTATAGTAAAGGGGAGGATTTTTTGATACCAGCACACTAAGAATGGGCAGATATGACCTCACCATTTATTCTCCTCCACATAATTTTTCACACCAGAAAGAAATTTAAGTGGAAGATATACATTTATAAAGAGCCAGAGAAAAACAATTAATGCATGAACACCTGATAACTAGAGGGTCTCTATAAAAGATGTATGAAGTCATTATGATAAAATGATAATCATGGGTGAGAGAATCAGGTATCAACTACACTAGCGCAACAGCTGCCAGCAAGGGAAAAGGAAAGATACACAGAATTTCCAATTGGATGCTCATAATGGCAAGAAAAACATGACTGATAAAACTTAAATAGCAGAAGTCCTTGAATCAAATATGTTGACTAAATTACATCTCAAGAAAGCATACAGTAGACACACGTGGCTAAAAGCACAAAAGAAACCAACCATCAAATCAGTTGCTTTGTTATCAGCTTCAGATGTTGCAGCACTGGTTCGTTCAGTCATTGTTGCATCTTGTGAACTGGCTTGCTGGTCACCTCCTTTCTCCTGTTTGGCAGCATCCTCAGCAGCCTTTTTAGCAGCTGCCTCCTGTCTGGCCCTCTCCTCTTCCATTGAAACTCTCAAAGCAAGAGCTAGCTCAGGATCCAAGTTTGGATCCACACCAAATTCAAAACCAGATACACCACCAGCTGCAGCTGCAGCGGCAGCGGCAGCAAAACCACTTCCACCTTCCCCATCTCCAGTGAAAATAGGTGTGCTGCCAAAATACAATGATGTTACATAGATATTCAAAATCACAGTATTACTTCTTACAAAAGTCAAAAACTAAGAGAACAACAAATAATTTATTACTGAATACACAAACCTTATAAGCACATCAGAAAGAGCATTGGGACCAGCTGGAACGTGGACAATGTGGCTTGTATCATTATTATTAACGGCTGCTAAAAGTGCCTCCAGCTTTTCAGTCTTGCTCTCATCTTCTTCACCAAAATTGATAATGTCAAGGGCTACGCTGTTCTTTTTTAATCTTCTCCCAATCATCTCCAGCTGCTTCTTCTCGTGCTTAACAGGACTAAAAGAAATGGAGGAAAGGATTAGAGAAATGACCCAATTAACCACAGAAATATTATTGCAAATAAAAGTAAAAAAATTTAGCCTAACATACCTTCCAGAAAAAACGATAATTCGTTGCTGTTGTTTCTTATTTTGTCGGTGCTTGAGAGCCAATTGTGCCACTTGAATACCGGCAGCTAGATTCATTTCCCCACCGATTTCTAGTCCTTGTATATAAGTAAAAGATTAAAAAACAAATTCAATGTGAACAGAAGAGTTTAAGTGGAGCAAATCATGCCATGAGCTGCAAATTGGCTGCAATTCTTTATCAAACTAAACATAAATGAGTTTCACTAAGGTTCAACCCCACAAATAAGCATGCACTTTAATAAATGATCTTATATAGGAGCTCCTAAAATCAAGGAAGATTTCAACAGTCTTAGAAAACCAACAAACAGAAAGAAACAATATTATTTCCACAGGCAAATCTAACAACCCATTTGAAGTGGAAAAATCAACATCCATCATCGACAAATGAGAAGCAAAGACGCATAATCCTATAATAACAAAAAACACAATTTAACAACAATACTGGAAACATCTTAACAAGTGCATCAATTCCTAAATTCAATTGATTTATTTTAAACAATACATACACTTTAATTGACTAAATGTAAGAATAACACAGGCACTCAATGAATAAAAACTAACCATGCATGCAAGCTAAGATCTTGCCCAGATCACTGGTCGGAGTGACCAAAACCTGAACTCCCTTCCCTGCCATTGTGAGAACTCCAACTGTATTTTCTGGATTAGACTGTTAATCAATAAATAAACAAATTATCAGAATTCCGAGTTCAAATAATCCCTAAAAAGGCATCACAAAAGTGCAACTAAACTACGATTGTAACAAGGAGTATTCATTACAAGCCACTTGTAATACTAGCAATGTTTTCTTTCCACCTAAATTACTCTCCAGAAACAAGAGAATTAATAAATAAACATCCGTGATTAAGTTCACCTGAGTTTTGGCACCGCAGATAAGATTAACAGCATCGGCTTGAGCTTGAAATCGTGTAGGAGCGTAATCGCCGTTACGCATCCATTCGGAATTGTCAATACAGATCATCGTCGCCTGTGAAGAGAATAATCTAATGAGAAAGAGGTTTGAGAACAAAAAGAAAACCCTAATTTGATAGAATGAGAAATTGGTTGGCTAGGGTTCGTGGGGAACAAGAAGGAGGGGGAGAAGAATTTACCTCGAGCACCATCGTCGTAGAGGAAGGAAAAGAAGGATCTAGTGTGAGTGCGCTCCGATAGAGAGGGAGCTTTAAGAATTGTTGAAGAAAGGAAGAAGAAGAAGAAGAAAGCAATGAATGAATTTTTGTTTGTTTGGTTTGCTTGCTTCAGAGGTTGCTTCTGGTTAGCACTTCGACAAGGTTAATCCTAATCTCCTCTCCGTTAAGTCACGGCCCAACCGTTTATTTTATTTTGTTTTCATGGTTTTATCGTATTGTGTTATTATTTTATTGTATTGTGATTATTGTTTTATTATTTATCGCTTTATTTATTTGTTATTATTTGTGCTAGTTTATTTATTATTAATGTTATTTATTTGTTATTTGTTATTATTTGTTATTATTGTGATTAATGTTATTATTAATGTTATTTAATTATTTATTTGTAATTATTTGTTATTATTTATTTGTTATTAATTTATTGTTTTATTCTATTGTTCACTATTGTGGTTTTATTATATATTTTTATTTCATTTATTTATTTATTTATATATTATTTATTTATTTCAGTATTGTGGTTTTATTATATTGTTATTTATATTATATTGTTTTACTATTTTATTATATTGTGATTTGTTTTATCTCTTTATTTATTGTTATTATTTGTTCTAGATTCATTCTTATTAGTGTTAGATTTATTTGTATTAGTTTTAATATTTATGCTATTTTATGTGTTATTATAATTGTTGTGAGCAATCATCTGCCTATTTATTTAGCCGGTCCTAAGCCCGGATAAAAAAGAGTAGGTTGTGTTAGGCTTCGTCAGCCAACGTAAAATTTGTCTAATCTTAAAGCATGGACACACACAACCATTTTTGCAATATGTCATAGTCTAGCATTTTACAGAAGAAGGGATATATAAAGAAGCAAGTGAACGGGTGTAGGATTAAACTGTGAATGATGGGCAGTTAAACAAAACAACAAGACATAAGATGGATGTGACAGAGATGAAAATGTTGAGAGGGATGAGTGAGTATATATTAAAAGATAGGATTAGTAATGATCACATTAGTGAAAGAGTTGGAGTAACATCAATTTTAGAGAAAATGAGAGATTATCGTTTAAGGTGGTATGAACATGTTCAAAGAAGAGAATTAGATGTGATAGTAAGAATAGTGGAGTAGATGGTAAGGGAGACGTATATAAGAAATAGAGGGAGACCAAAGAGAACTCTTGATGAAGTTATTCAAAAAGATATGTTAGTGAAAGGTTTATCTGAAGGAAAGAATAGGGACATAGCAATATGGCGTCGTGTGATCCATGTAGCCGACCCCACTTTGAGTGGGATAAGGTTTACGTTGATGATGATGATGATCTTAATACTTACATGGCCGAAGGTGAAAAATGATACTCTCCCGATCTTAAATATATAAACTAGTTAACTTTTTTGGAAAATCTTTAAAAAAGTAAAATAAATTAATTATAAATTGGTTTACCTAATTTTGTTCCCTTAGACTAGTTTATTTTACATATAAACTAATGTATAATCTAAAAAGATATCAAATATATCATGATTTAATAACCTATTTCGCAACCTTAAACTCTCCAAAAAACAAAATCAACTAGGTCTTATATTTAGGACCGGAAGTAGCATTAAACTTTACCTAAAATTGTGTTTCGAATATTGAAGTTTCGCGAGGTGCAAAAGTAGTAGTCAACTTGGGTTCTAGGTACAATTATAGTACTGTCTCCGTTCCTAAATATAAGAGCACTTTGACTTTTTTGGAAAATCCTAAGAAAGCAAAATGAACAATTTAATCATAACATATTTTAAATATTATTAGATCATATGTAACTTCATAAGTCAAATAAACTAGTTTAGTGAAAAAATTTGGGAAAATCAATTTTTAGTTACCAGATTTTGCTTTCTTAGGATTCTCCAAAAAAATCAAAGTGCTCTTATATATATTTAGGAACGGAGGGAGTAATTTCATGGGCCCTCCATCGAAGCCCAAAATTTGCAAAACGAGATCCCTGGATGGCCGACGTTGTTGCCCATGGGCCCACAAATTTTCAGGTGAATCCGATCGCATTCGGGGCTCCAAACATTCATTTACCCGATTTAGCCCGAAACATGATAAGTCCATTAACTTGTGATAATGTCCATTAAATTTTTACAAAGTGGGGCCCCAAACATGTTAGATGTACATTTGGGAAAATTATTGGGAAAATGACAATAAAATGCCACTTGAATTTCACTTGGACAAAATGGGGTCTCCAATTGCAACTTGGACAAATAAGGGTAAGTCTCATATTTGTCCAAATGAAATTTAAGCCAAATGACAAAACAGCCCTTCACTTACATAAGACAAAACTGAAACTACCCCCATGTACCTCTGCTTCTTCATCGAGCTTCAACCAAGTGTGTGCCCTAGCGTCCCCTGTACCTCCTCTTCTCTGTCGACTCCCCTGTACCTCCTCTTCTCCGTCGATTCAAGAAAGTCTGTGCCCTAGCTCCCTTGTACCTCCTCTTCTTCGTCCAACGCAAGCCAAGAGTGTGTTTCTCCATTATTCATCAACCAAATCTTCTACCTTTCGCAAAGCCGCTAAGCTCCCTTGTACCTCCTCTTCTTCCTCCGTTGTACCTTTCGCAAAGCTCCCCTGTACCTCCTCCTCTTCCCCATCTTTTGCAAAGCCGCTGCCACCGTTTTGAGGACGATAAGTCTTGTACTCGGGATTCTAATTATTTTATCACATTTCTCCAAAAGCTTCTCTGATTTTTTATGATGCTATCTTATGGGATTTAAATATTAGGCAATATAGATTGCAACAACAAGTTAGGGTATGGGTTAGAGGTTTTCAAAGTATGACCTTCGGAAGTTTTGTGTTTATTCTAATATCCTTAGTTAGTGGCTCCTTAGTTAGTGGCCAAAAAGAACCTTCGGAGGTTCTCATGTAGCTCCTAAGTTAGTGGCCAAAAAGAAATAGAGCTCCCAAGTTCAAACTATTTGCTGAAAATGTCCTCAAATTTCAAGATACCATCCAAAGAAAGAAAAACTCATTTTACTACAACACTAGCACAATTACTTGTCATGTTTGAACACTTTTATGCCCAGTGAAATTATGCTAAATCTATCTATGTTGACAAAAAGAAAAGAACTGCTCATTAGTCCATTCGTGAATTTGGTCAAAACTTTATATATATGGTATTACTGAACATGATGGTATAATATGGTTCATATAAAGAGTCTACTTGAGTGTCCTGAAGTTGAGTATTGATTGTAAATTTGGAGTTATGTATGCTTTGATGGATAACAACCATAAAAATTAAAATTATATAAACATAGCATCTTACTCTTGATGGTAATATGGTTTCATTCTTGATGCATATTGTGGTTTGGTTGAATGTTGATGAATTCTTTCTCTTGTGGTGGGCGCTTTGTGTGTCCCACTTGCTTTGCATTGAAAATAATAAGTTTTCATGAGGGTTATGTGGCACGTTTTAATGGGCTGTTGTTATTTGTTATGTTATTTGTTAAACAAATATTTGTCTTTTCATCACAGTTGTGCCTATGCTTCCTCCTTACTTCCTCTGCTGCAAATGCTTTATCCCATATCTTCGGTTTGTAGGCTATATCTGGTGTAGTATAGGATTGGCTTTTGATTTCAATTTCAAAAAAATTGAATGAGAATCATGTCCCTTCTCTCTCTTTTTCCTTCAGGTTTGTGTGTCTTAGAATCTGCATTGTGTCTTTGTTTTATGTTGTTCTGTGTTGATTATTGTTCATTGATTGATCAAATCAAGAGTTTCAATCTGTCTGATTCTTTTCTGATTTATTTGCTCCTGTGGATGTGGTCTGGGCATAGCTGCCAAGGTTTTTATGAGTGATTTAATGATGTAGTGTTTACATCATTATTAGCATTGGGTCAAACTTATGAAAAAGTTGGTTGTTTGGTCACTTGAGTTGTTTCCATGGTGATTAGATAGTTTTGTTGCCAAATATAATTGTGAGTTATTACATTTTCTGGTTTAAAGTCTTGTTTCACTTGTTGCATAATATTGAGGATTTGTTGTGGTCATTTCAGATGGAAGATCAAGAGCGGAATGGTTACTTGCTATTTAAAAAAGAACAAGTCAATAAGTTAAAGGAGAAGGGAATCAAAGTGACAAGTATCGATGACCATAACGTGGAAATGTCAATAGCATGGAGTGCTCTCAGCGAGGAAGAAAAGAAGTCTTATGCTATGAGGGTAAAGGTGGCAAGACCCGAGAAGGTGAGAACAAGCAAGAAAGCTGCTTTTGAGACCCATTTTTCTCTGCCTCAATTTACCCCATTGATGTGCTACATCAATCAGCAGAAGGAGCTGAAGGAGAGAGTACACAGATTAGGCTTCGGAAATCTTCTAGACATTCAGTGCAGTAAACTCCCTCGTGACTTTATCGTGGCTGTGCTTAGAGCTTATGACCCCCCATGAATGTGCTTAGAATAAGGGGAAAAACTAAGGGTATTGAAGCGGAAGATGTAGCACGATGGCTAAGAGTCCCTTTTAAAGGTCAACAAGTGCGAGAGGATTTGAGTGATAATGATGAGGAGTTGCAGAAGATGTTCTCGAGGTATAAGAACGTGCCATATGCCAGGCTTGTGGAAGAAATAAAAGAAGGAAAGGCGACTGGCGTTGAGTTTGACGAATTATTTATGTTGTGCATGCTCGGCACGTTTTTAGCTCCCACAGCAAGCCACACGGTGGCGAGGAAGTTACTGAAGGTGGTATTGTGTACAAAAGAAAATGTTAAATCTTTTGATTGGGCAGCATATGTTGCGAAGAAGTTGCAAATGGCATTGAGTAATTATGTAAAGGCTTACAGAGAAAACAAGGAAGCATGCCCGTTTGTAGGAGGATGTCTATACTTTTTGTTGGTATGTACTTGACTTATTTTGTCTTGTATAGAGTATTGTGAGATGAGAGTAATTTCATATTTTATGTTGGCATCGCAGGTCTTGTTCGGTGAGGAATTTCGTTTGGAGAAGGACAAGATAGCTATCAAAGTGGTGTCTAGCGGACTGTTTTCTACGGGATTATGGATTTCCTCAAGCCAAATTCAGGCATTAAGAAGATCACCTTGGAGGAAGTTGTTTTCCCCCCAGTACCTCAACAAACTAACTTGTGTGTGCATATTGAATTGCTGTTAGTTTAATAGTCATGATGATCAGCAGAGAATTAATTGATTATGTACTGTGACTTCATGGTAGGTTTGACTGTGGAGTGCTTGTGGTCATGCTGATGAACACTTGGCAGCCACACCGGGAAATCTCTTACAGTGCTGCCGAGGTTGCTACCACGAGGATGCAATTAATGTGGTGGATGGTCAATCATCAATTAAATGTTAATAAACTTGATGCACTAGCCTTGATACATCCAAAAGTGGTAGCTGAAGAAGGGGTAGCCGAAGAAGTGGTAGCTACTTCAGAGGCAGAGATGAATGTTTCCCAAGACCAACCAAAATCACAAAGAATTAAGCATACTGCTAGGAAGAATGTTCACTATGTGAGGCGCAGCACAAGACCACACTCCTAGATGTTATGAATGTTTTCCATTCCTCTTTTGTGTATTTAAGGATGCTTGAATAGGTTGATCACTTTAACCTTTAGACTTTTTCCACTCCTAGATGTTGAACACTTTTTCATCAAACTTCATCGTATATTTCATCTCACATACCATCTCATCTATGTTGAACCATTCCCCTATCAAACCCTTCAATTCTTCAAATGTAACCTCTTGTTGTAAACCTTTAGACCTGATATTGCCACCACAATATTTATCTCCACCTTCAACATTCTTTTCAAAATTCCCCCCAACATGAAAATAGCACATGAGTGACTTTGAATGTGCCATCCTACAAGCTAACCTACATAAGAACAATCAAAGATTAATCAAAATATGTGTTCTTATACACTTATATTTCTGTAGCTTCAATTATGATTCAACAGATTCACATGTTTCATTAACTACTATGGTACATGTATTAACTGTCCAAGTATCAAGATTAACTATAATGTGTGGCGAGTTCTGGTAACTACTCCAGAATCACGATTAACTACTTATGCTAACGTTATTTACTACCATATCCGAGTCCACCTACTGTGATACATTTTCAGCGGGAACTCAACTGTCTAATAACGAAAACAACAGAGTCTTCATCTTTCCCATGCAACAGAGACCATTCCTACTCCCTTGAATCACCCATATCATCTATCATCATCCAAAGGAGTTCAAACTAAAAGAGATATATAATTTTTATCTATATCATTCATATAAATCAACTTTCCAACTTTATATTATCATCACTCTTTAACCCATGATCAAGAAAAAAGCAAACTTTAAACCATTTATCAACATTGAAGAAGACCCAACAAAATAATGAACCAAAATATCATTTTTCACCACATACTTAAAGGGAGAATATCATCTTGATCAAAATAATATGTAAAGTTTCTACCTTTTTCTCCTTCACAAGCTTCACCTTGGCTAAAAATGGCTCCCACTGACTTGCAAGGAATGCAGAAAAGCTTCCAACTTGTGTTTAAGTGTGTTATCTTGATCACAATAATACCCAAAGTTCCCACCTTTTTCACCTTTTCAAGCGTCACGAAGGAAAGCAAGAAGAAGATGATGAAGCCCTTCTCTTCTCAGCCACGCAAGAACAAAAGAGAAGAAGAATATGTTAATTAAATGGGTGGCTTCATTTTGTTTTATGTATGGGAAGGGTGGTTTTGTCATTTGGCTTCAATTTCATTTGGACAAATAGGGGACTGACCCTTATTTGTCCAAATTGCACCCTTATTTGTCCAAGTTGCAATTGGAGACCCCATTTTATCCAAGTGAAATTCAAGTGGCATTTTATTGTCATTTTCTCAAAATTAAAGTACTCATCATATTTACAATGTTTTTATTTCTTTTTTATAATATGCACACATCAAAAAGTAAAAATCTTTCGTGCACCATCTCTAATATTTGTTCCTGAATATGCACATTTACCCTTTACAAAACAAAACCAACTTTTTTTCAAGATAAAGGAGCCCTTAGTCTCATATCAATATATAACATGGTAAAAATATGATGTGGAATTAATTTCAACCCTTAATGTAAGACATTTTTATCACAGTTTGTGGATTAATCTCCATTCGCGCTCCCTTAACAATATAACCAAATAAGAGTGGGATAAATGGAACTAAAAAAATAATGATAATATTAATCTCCATCTGCACATTAAGGGTTGACTTCCTGAATTCGGAAAAATCCCCCCGTTGATTAACCGATTTTAATATTTGATGAGATACTTCATTTGTTTGGAAATAGAAAGGGAGAGTGCGAACAAGAGAATGTCACATATTTTTGTCACAAATGAGGAATGATCAGTCACCAAAAAAAGAGGACCGATCATACTATCAGAGAGAAAGAGAGAAGGACCAATCCCTTACAACTTATAATCATACAGACTACCAAACAAAAGATAGATATTTCTGAGTGTTTGGATGAAGAAAGTAGCATTTTTGTATAACATGTCTTTATGAGAAGGAATCTCAAATCTTCAAGTTAGTGAAGTAAATGAGTTGCAGTGTACAAGAGTATCTGAGACATGATCAATATCATGCGAGAGACCAGATTCCTTAGTCCCTGAGGAGCTTCCTTCCTCACTGTTTATCACATTAAAATTTGAGTTTACCATCTCAGATGTCATCAAATGGGACAACATTGTCACTGTTGTTGTTGTTGTTGTGCCAGATGTCGAAGAAATTTGTCTGCCCTTCACTCTCCTATGCCATTTTGAGAGTGATTTTCTTACATTTTCTGATACCACGGACTTCTTGAACTGTGACCCCATCTGCATATAAATACATTCATGCAGGTAATATGATCAGTGCTCTTTAAGACCTTATGATGAAGAATATATTCTAACGATTGAAAGAAGAATAAGCTGAACCTGTGTGACAATGACATAAAGAGGAAATGTTATGAAGCTGCACCAAATTTGGGAGATGACCCTGTTTCGGAATTAATCATAAGATTTTTAGTGGATTATTGGTCAATGCAATTACCTGAGATTTCATTAGATTATCACTTAATTCTTACCCAAATGACAAACGAATTACAACCAACGTGCGATTGTCCATGAAACAAGATGGTTCTCTAATTTCCCACTGAAACATAATAAAAAGTAAAAACATTCAAGACCATCACAATCAACAATCACGTTTTAATAAATATTTTTGGTGCTTGAGATATTTGGATCATAAAAGGCAATGGTAGATTCTTACGAGGGACCAAATGAATGATGCCATTTCAAATGCATTCTGCAATATTACAACAACAACAAAGTTTTATCCCAAATGTGTGAAGTCAAAAGAAGTTAAATATCAGTTGTGAAAATGTATTTATTGAGTGGCATACCAAGAAGGATATGAGCTGGATTAGCCACAGAAGAAGCCTGGGCTTCCCAAACCAGAAGAGCTCATCTCTTAAGTTGAATTGAGAGTGTTTCATATATGGGCAACGGTCCATTATCTCCACAGCCAACTTTACCACCACTCGATGCAGTTTAGTACCAATCACCAGGATCAACTAATTAAATTGCAAACCAACATTGGAAAGTGGTAATCATCAACTTGTATTTTAATATGAGGAAAATTCATTGTATTTTGGCTCATGATATAAATTCTGGTTTATATCAACTAAATAAAAGATGACAAACAGGATCAACTAATTAAATTGCAAATTACTATTAGGAAGTTATAATATAACTTGAATTCAATATAAAAAAAATCTTTGTGCTTTGACTCATGATATAAATTGTGGTCAATAAGAACTAAATAAGAAATGACAAACATTGTCAGAACTCACAATTGCTGGAATGAAGGAAAGCCAAAAGTAGAAGTGACTTCCTGAACAAAAATAACAACAACGTTCATACTTTCATTGGATCCATGAATGATGATGGAAATCACATATAGCATCATACCATATTCAGACTTAAAGAAAACAATTAAGAAGCATCAAATTTGGGGGAGATATGTTTGTTCATAAATATAAGAATTATTTATAATTTTTTCTCAAATTTTCCCTAAAATACCCCTATCAATGCTCCCTAATCATAAACAAGCAACCGAGGGAGAGTGGAAATAAATGTAGATGATCATAATGCTTTAGTAATACCATGTGATTCTAACTAATTTAAGAAACTTTTTTAAACCAACCAAATTAGACAATTAAGTCTTATATTTAGAAATGAATGGAATATCAAGCTTAAAATATTAATCACGAAAACTTACCATGAAAATCTAGGAAAATGCAACAAATGGCATAAATCCAGAGAGGCACACTGCAAAAACATGTTAGGGTGTAAGCTGCAGGTATACACTCATGACTCACCATATCCATGTCCAGGTGAGCTAAAAGTAGTGAAACTTCCATTTGGATCAACAAAACTATGTAATCAGTCAAAGCCATATATTCCATGTTGGCAAGAGAATAAGCAGAGTACCTAACACCAACAATGTCACGGAACTCATCATCCATGCTTCGAAGAATGTAGTTGTGGAAATCATATGTCAAGGGAAGTTGATGTGTCTACAAAATATGAGAATAAGGAAACACTTATTACTTATTAGCCAAGCAAAGTTAGCTTCTCAACTTCAGCCCTCCAGTCCTTTGTGCACGAGAGGGGGAAATTAAAGTAGGTAAACACGAATAAAATTATTAGTTAAATGTACACAACACTTGTTTAGTGATCAAAAAGCACTCACAGTGACAAAACCTAAGCGTAAGGCCATGTAATCAGCTCGATTGATTGAACTCCAGAATTGGCGGCTGAAACATAGCTGCATTCCAGGTCCGTGAGTATTATGAACCGATTAAAGAAACATTAAATGAGGAGGAAAATGCCACTTCTATTTCAGCAAAATGCCATTACTAAAATAGCAGTTCACATATTTGACAAGCTAAAATGTTGTGTTAGTACGTTCTTACACTCACACACACACACACACACACATCTTAACCATGTAGAGAAAAGAAAATAGTGAATATTGATTAATACCAGCCAAACAAGAACTTTGTGCTGGCTCCAAGGATGGGATGTCTGGTGAACAATGAATGTGGTAAGCCGTCTAAATCTTGCATTCGATGAAACTTGTGAAGGGTCTACCCTTGACAATTTGACGAAAATGGAACATCAGTATGAAGGTTTAGTAAATGCAACGGTTTGGGGAAGTTAGTATCAGATACAAAACTATGGACCTTGTAAACTCTGTAAAGCCATTGTCTTTGCTTCATTTTCCCATGCCCTCCAGCTATATATCTGCATAAAACTCAACTATGAAACAAGGGCTCATAGAATAACTCTAAGGATTAAAACCAGTGTCAGAAGATGCCTGACCTTAAGCATTGCCAAGGCAATGGCAACAAAACTGTAGGAAACATGAGTGATCCCCAGGACAAAAATAAAACGATGAAGCTGCTCGAGGCTTTCGTAGGAAGCAAATGACTCATGGCCCTGCAAAGCAGATTATGAGTGTTTTAGTAAAAAAAATCATGTTCATTAACCATACAGCTTATATGCCTTTTGGCTTTTAATTGATAAGAAAATGTTCATCACAATGAGTTAGTTGCATTATACTAATTTAATGGCTAACAAGTAACGTGCACTAGATGTGAGAGGAAAACTACCTCAGGGCAATAATCATGCAGCTTGAAGTTGACGTGCTCTTTGAAAACTGTCATGTTATGATGCTCTAAATTTGAACGGGTAGAAAAATTGCCTTGCACAGCACATGGGAAAAATTTGCTGCTTAAAACGGAAGACTTGACACAAATCTTTGCCACATAAATAGTCCAATGACCCATCAGCAATGAAAGCAACCCAAAAAGCATAAGCTCTGCATACAAAAAAAATAAAAATAGTCATGTTTATTAAAAAGGTGGAAAATGTTAATGAAGTAAAGTCATGAGGGTTTAAAACCTCAAACTTTCCTACCTTCTTTGATCTTTTCCATGGCGGCAAGCAGGGATTTTCTCTTGGTTCTGTCCAACCACTGTGGTATTGATGAAAAATAACAAAGTAAACATTGAATAAGAGTTTCAACTGGAACATAAAGCATAAAATAGGAGGGCTTAGTTTACCTTTATAATTTTTTTCAGTGAGATGTGAGACAAGAAACTTGTAGTAACCAATAAAGTGATGACAGTTGCAACTGCCCAGGTGGGGGTTTCAGCTAAGGACCTTCCTTCGATATTTTTTTCCACCATTTCTGCATTCTTAGCCTTTGAGCATGTTCTTTACATGAGACAAGAACATATAACCAAAACGTACTTAAGGTCAGTTTGATGAAGCAGAGGAAGATGTTGGCCATTAATGTAAGCATGTGGTCGTTGGGGGTTTGCTGGGGCAGAACGTTGAGGTTTTGTTTGAAAAAAACTGAGCACATATAATTTAGTCAAGCTGGCATGAACCGGTCTGGGCATAATGGAGTCCAATTAACTTATTACCTAAACTAGCCTATTTCAGTTCGTGTCAATTCTCAGGTTGCATCTTGTCCTATGGGTCAGCCGTATTAAGTTATTGTCATTTGTAAAGTCCCACCCACCAGTTTTAATGTTCTTCTACATGTATGGATGTCTAAAGTTGATAAAGTAAAGTCATATAGTTTAATGAAGAGTAAAATTAGAAAAATGTTACATTTATACCTAGATTCAATAGTCTAACTACCAATCCTAGATTGGTGAGAATTGGTAGTGAGAGGAAGTTTTCATAATAATTAGAATTAGGATCCAAATTGGCAGCCAACGATAGCTAAATAGAGTCGAAGGAATTTAGTTCTTCTAGAGAAAGTCATAAATATATACTCTGTCATTCTCATCTTTTTCAATGCTTCTACTCTGTGGCTAGGCCGCCTATATATACATACTCTTATGTCATTTCTCCTTCAATGCTTCTACTTTGTGACCACCTTGCTTGACAGAAATGTCTTTCATTTTGGTAAGTTTGGTTTCTTCTTAAATGTGAGAAAGTCAGAAATATAAATATTGTTGATAAAAAGATTCAACCTAATAATTAACTTGCCACTCTTGATTGCAACAGTCTAATTAACTAATATTGAATATTGTTATTGTTTGAGCATGGTGTTGAACTTATTATATTTATCTCTTTCTATTGAGAACCCATCGAGTTCACCGATCATATGCATATGCCTTGTCAGTAGTGGATCTTTTCAATTATAATAGATACTCCCTCCTCCACCCCTTAATATAAAACATATTAACTTAATTTGATTAGATTAATGCTACTAATTAATTTAATTATAATCGTATCATATTACTAAATATTTCTATCTGTCATTTCTTATTTATTTGTTATCAAATAATATCAATATAGATAATTTGGAAAAATTTGAGAAAAGTTGTAAGTCTTATATTTATAAATAAGTTTATCTCTCCATTTATGTCATATATTCACTACTTAGAGTAATCAGTAAATCGTTTGGGCAAGTTTGAGACCTTTTGTTCGAATTGAAAGCCTCATATGTATATTAACAAATATTTATTTATTTAATTAATTATATTACATGGACGCCAATTTTCAAGGCCAAGAAAAAAATCGTTGTTCAAGCAGGATCAAAGTAGTCCGCGTCATTTTTAGGGAAAGTCATGTCATGGTAATAGAGGAGAAAACAAAAGTTGAGGTTTTTGGGGACAAATTTAAAAAATAATAACGATATTAATTGTTAGACTTGTACTCTCTCCGGTCCTATTTATAAGTCACCAACCGCCACTAAATTTTGGTCCTTAATATAAGTCACCAACTACCATTAACTAATTCATTTAGTAAAATTTTCCCAATATACCCTTAGCATTGGAAAACGAACATTGGAAGATGAGGAGAGAGAAGATGAAAAAGACACATGTATACTCATAAAAATGAAAAAGGTTGTAGGTCATAGTAATAAATATGGGAAGGGCAAAAATGGAAAAGACACAGAAAATAAGACCAATTTAATGATGTAACTTCTACTAACCTCCATTCCTTGGTATGTACAATTTGAACGGTTGGTGACTTATAAATAGGACCGGAGGGAGTACGTAGTAAAAGTTTGTAAGGGAAAACAAATAAAATAATCATTTCAATGACAAACGTGGAAATCCCGGGCATTTGTGATGACTGATGAATTATCGTTCAGTGTATGTTTGAAGCAAACTGACATACCATGTGGCATGTGAACATGGGGCGTGGAATTTAATAGCAAAAGATATGATACGGCACGATTCAAGAAATCATTAAAACGGGAAAGCATATAATGAGTTGAACAAGAAGAGATAAAAGTAAAGACATATAATACACAACAAGACGAAGAGACTAAACAAGTTGATAGCATAAGTAAAAACACGATAATGGAACTGGAAGATATGGGCATATAAAGTGAATCAGATAAGGTCATGCTTTGGTCACTGAAGCTTTCACAGGGAGTTGATTCTTAGCCCACTCCAGATACCCTCCTCCCACGTTCTTCACATTTTTATACCCCTGTTTAATTCAAGTTCATGCCTCAATATGGGATATTAGCTTAATTAATTCAATCCGAATTCTCGAGCATCAAGAACTGAATCCACTTACATCACCGTGAAGATCCTTAGCTGCAGAAACAGATCTCACCCCGCTTTGGCATCCCTGAATTACACATAATACACAAATCCCTTAACTTGCTTCCACTGGAAAATCAAAATACAATTCTATGAGCTAAGGCACAAATTAAACAAAAATTTTACCACGAGCAAATTATCTTCCTTGTTGCAGGCAGAGGAAACTTTGCCAAGAAACTCTGGATTTTTCACCCTACCTGTTGCATCAATTCACGATATTTTGCCCCCCCCCCCCCCCCCCATAAAGAAAAACAACATCAACCAAATGAAACTAAGGGTAAATAGTAACAAATTTAATGGTTTGACTTTGGCGGGTGCAAAAGTAACAACTTTTTCAAATCGTTAAGGTGCAAATTAGTATCTAACAATTCATCATAGTGCACCGAAACTAGTTAAATATTCTAATGGGCAAATGTAGTATCAATTTATTGCGAAACGGTGCATATGTAGTAATCCGTCAATGATAATAATTTTGACCATTTGTTTATATAGTTTGACTGAAGAATAGAGAGGTGACATGTCTACGTGGTCTCCACATCATCTCCATCTATCCATATTTCCTTTTCGCGGGGTAATTTATTAAACAAAAAAATAATACTACTACATATGCCACCTCGAACGCATAAACAAACGGTCTTAATTAAAACAAAAATGATACTACATTTGTGGAGATGACGTGAAGATTGATAACATGGACATGTCACATCTGTATTCTATAGTCAAACTATATAAACAAACGATCAAACACACTATTATTGACGGAATTACTACATATACACTACTCACAATAAATTGATACTAAATTTGTATTACTTCGCAATAAATTGACACTACAAGTACTCCTTGAAACTGTTAATTATTTTCAGTGCACTTTAACTATTTATTGGGTACTAGATTTCGACCTTAACCCCGTTTTAACACCCATAATAGTGAAGCCCATAATTGAATGTAACTACGGTTATTTTTTGAACTATATACATGAAACTTGGTTTTGAGTTAAAGATGTTAGACCTCAATTGTACTAATAAACATTTGTGGCTAAATTTATACGTTTATCATTAAATAATCAAACGAAAGATAAAAAGAAAACTCCATTACCCTCTGGCGTGTTGAACATGTAAGGAATGTTTATGACCTTATCCGCAACCGGATGCCCTTTTTCGAACTCTTCTGCCGTCCTGTTTACTTCCTCTGAACGGGTCAGTCACATTTTTGTCGGTGGAAAACGCATAACCATAAAAATAAGAGTGAAAAATATGTGATCATAGTTGTTCACATTAAATTTCTCAAATATTTGTACCTGACATCAAGATAAACATGGCCGGATTGAGTCAGACTCTTGGCTGTGTTCACGTCCACGGTGACAACCTTTGCTCCTGAGCTGCGCAACAAAACAGAAGGGAAGATGGAGAGGAAATTAAATACTACAAATTGAAGAATATGTATGTAAAGGCATGAGAGATGGTAGAAGAACGTAACCTTTCAATTGAGCCCATCACGAAGAACTCTACAACCAGACGAAGAAGTAGAAAGAGAATAAGCAGCTTTATATTATGTGATCGAATAATTGAGGCTCGACTCAGATCCCATCTCTTATAGCCTTTTTTTAACCATATCATATAGCCTTATTGGACAGTTTATTAATGCGCCACGCAACTGAAAGTGACAGCCTCTGAATTCTTCCTAATTAGCGTCAAAATTCAAAATCCCTACGTTATTAATTTTTCTCTGTCTAAAAAGATCCATGTTAAGATTGTGCTTCCTTTCTCTTTTGATGGTAATATTAAATCTAGAGATTCTACCTAATTTCTGTTAGAATCTTAGTATTTAATATTTTGATTAGGAGAAATTACTTTTTTTTATTGTTGTTTCCTATTTCTGTTGTTTCCTATTTTCATCTCCTCTCCTCCCCTATATAATGTACTCTTGTCATATTGCAAAATATCAATAATAATAATTTTTTTTTCTCTCTACACTTTCTTCTTCATCTTAACATGGTATCAGAGCTGGGGTGTCAATTTGAACCCTAAAGAGTGAGAGAGAGGCAGAGCCGCCACCTACCAGATCTGAGGAGAGGAGAGAGAAAGTCGCCGCCACCTAGGGTTTCTGTTTGACAGCGAGTGAGCCTACACGCGCCGTCCAGGAGTGATCGGAACAGTCCGATCGGCCGAAACCCAAGTCCGCCGCCCAAACGGAGCCGCGCGTGACCCTCACGCGCCGCCGCAGTGAAAGCGCGTGAATCTCACGCGCCGCCGTGCCTCGCCACGCGCCACCGCGTCCTCCGCCACGCGCCACCGCCGGTGATCTCCAGAACTTCCAGAATCTGTTTTCCTACCCAGAAAGATGAATCCACAGGATTTTCCGCCAGTTTTTGGGTCATATTCTTCTAATTCTGACGGCCAAAGTTCACAAACTAAGTCTTATAAGACTGAGAAACTTTCAAAAACGCCGGAAAATGTTCCGGATCCTCAAATGATGGTTATAAACCATAAACTCAATGGCAACAATTATCTCCAATGGTCCCAAAGTGTGTTAAGGTACATCAGGGGGTGAAGGAAAGAGAAGTATATCAATGGAGAAGCATCTCAACCAAAGGCAGAGGATTCTCAATTTAATACATGGTTTGCTGAAAATAATCAAGTAATGACTTGGTTATGCAATTCTATGACAGATGAGATTAGTGAAAGTTACCTGCTTGCAGACACCGCTAAAGAGATTTGGGATGCAGCCAAACGAACTTATTCCTCGATGAATAATACAGCAGCGTTGCTTCAACTAAAGAGGCAATTTCGGGATCTTCAACAACGTGAGATGACTGTGACCCAATACTATAGTACTTTGCAAAGAATCTGGCAGCAGCTGGATTTATTTGAAGTACATCCATGGAAGGATGTTGAAGATGCACAGTACTACAAGCAATTGGTGGAGCAAGGAAGGATACATGATTTTCTTCTTGGGCTCAATGATGCTTATGAGGAGATACGAGGTAGAATAATGGGTATAAAACCCTTACCTTCTTTATTTGAAGTATTTAATCAAGTTCAATTTGAGGAAAGCAGGAAGCAGTTGACTCAGAGAAGTCAAGTCCCACCTGAAGGGTCTGCCCTAGTTACTAAAGGAGGAGGGCCTTCAGAGCACAAAGAGAAGAAATGGAACAAGCATTGTAACTACTGCAAAATGAAGGGTCACACCAAGGATGAGTGTTGGAAACTTCACGGAAAACCTCCACATGTCAAATCCAAATCTCAGCAAGAAGGGCGGAGCAATTTTACTGAGATAGAGCAGAATGATGATCAGTTGAGCAAGGAGGAAATGCAACTATTGAGGAAAATCCTCGAGAAACAGAATAAATCTCAGACCACTCCTAATGTGAATCTTGTTCAATCAGGTAATTCTATAGTTGCTCTTAATACTGTGATGACTGCTGATGACACATGGATTGTTGACTCTGGAGCTACAGATCACATGACTGGAAATAGAGGTTTATTCAAAACTCTTAGAATGTGCCATGAAAATCTTAGAGTTAAAGTTGCCAATGGAGTAGTGACTAATGTTGTAGGGATTGGGTCTGTTGTGATAACAGAATGCTTAGAAATTCATAATGTTCTCTTTGTACCTGATCTTACTTGTAATTTGATATCTGTAAGCAAACTGATTAAGAGCAAGCAATGTCGAGTATTGTTTAATGACATTGGGTGTGTTTTTCAGGATTTAAACTCGGGGAAGATGATTGGGAGTTCTAAGGAATGGGATGGACTCTACTATCTTGAAGGCTTACATCAGAAGAATTCCGGAGGCAAACGAGCACTTACTAGTTCTAATTTCAATAATGAAGATGTATTTCTATGGCATCATAGGTTAGGCCATCCTAGTTTTGATTATATGAAGCATGTATTTCCAAAGTTATTCAATAAAGATTCAGTTCCTTTTTCCTGTGAAACTTGCCAATTAGCCAAACACAAAAGATCATCCTAACCGAAACAACCATATAAACCTACCACACCATTCACCTTAATCCATAGTGACATTTGGGGGCCTGCTAAGACAAAAAGTCTAACCAGTGCTAGGTGGTTTGTAACATTCATTGATGACCATACTAGAACCACGTGGGTGTACCTAATGAAAGAAAAATCTGAAGTAAACCAAATTTTCCAGAACTTCTACGCCTTTATTAAAAATCAATTCCATGCCTCCATCAAAATCTTAAGGAGTGATAATGCTAAAGAATATCTGAGTGGTTCACTAAAACAATTTCTTACCCAGCAAGGTATCCATCACCAAACCTCTTGTGTTTATACCCCTCAACAGAATGGAGTAGCAGAAAGAAAAAACAGACACCTATTAGAAGTTACTAGAGTTATCCTAATGGGAAGGAATGTGCCTGATATATTTTGGGGGGATGCCATTCTTACTGCCGCATACCTTATCAATCGCATGCCATCCAAAGTCCTTAATTTTTCCACACCTATCCAAAAACTCCTCGAAACTTATCCCAACTCACCTCTCATTAATACTCTTCCTCAAAAGGTTTTTGGATGTGTTGTGTTTGTTCACAAGTATGGTATGGGAAAACTTAGTCCTAAAGCTGATAAATGCATATTTCTTGGCAATTCTCCAAGTCAAAAAGGTTATAAGTGTTATTGTCCAACAACCCGAAAGACCATTGTTTCTCAGGATACTACATTTTATGAACATGAACCTTATTATCCCAAATTACCCATTCAGGGGGAGAATAGTACAGAATGGCTAATTATGAACCTTGAGAGTTCTACCCATCCTCAACTAGAAATAGCCAATCCCATTGATCCTCAACCAGAAATACCACCACAACCAGAAATAGCCAATCCCATTGATCCTCAACCAGAAATACCACCACACTAAGATACTACCATCACTGAATCTGATCCTCTTATGGTGGAAAGTAATGCTGAGATCAATACTGGGATGGCCACTGAAGATCAAAATGAGGAGTTACAACCAGACAATGAAGCAACTGATAGTAGAGTCCCTTCTGCTCCAAGGAATAACCATGAATCTGACTCGGGATTAGATCCTGAAGTGATGGACTGGCCTATAGCTCTGCGAAAGGGGGTAAGATCTTGTACTCAACATCCTATTCAGAGATTTGTTTCTTATGGTAATTTGTCTGCAAAGATGCAGAACTTTGTAATTAATACTGCTCAGGTGAAAATCCCTCACACTTTCCAGCAAGCTATGACTGATCCTAATTGGAAGTTAGCTGCAGAAGAAGAGTTAAGGGCTCTCAAAGAGAACAAAACTTGGGAGATTACAAATCTTCCAAGAGGGAAGAAGGTAGTTGGATGCCGGTGGATATTTACTCCAAAGTTTAACCCAGATGGAAGCATCGACAAATATAAGGCCACACTAGTTGCAAAGGGGTACACTCAGACGTATGAAATTGATTATGAGGAGACTTTTGCTCCAGTTGCCAAATTCAGCACCATCAATATACTTCTTTCTATTGCAGCCAACCTGGATTGGTCATTACACCAATTAGACATTAAAAATGCCTTCTTGAATGGTGACTTAGAGGAAGAAGTGTACATGGAGGTTCCAGAGGGTGTCAACGCCCCTAATAACACTGTGTGCAGGTTAAAGAAGTCGTTGTATGGATTGAAACAGTCTCCAAGAGCCTGGTTTGAAAGATTCTCTAAAGTGCTGAAGAAGATGTCCTTTGTTCAGGGACAAGCAGATCACACTTTGTTCACTAAACACGAGGGTCAAATAGTGACAATTTTAATTGTTTATGTTGATGATATTGTTATTACAGGGAATGATGAAAGTTCCATAGCTCAGCTGAAACAAGCTTTAGCAACTGAATTCCAAGTGAAAGATCTTGGTCAGATGAGATACTTCCTTGGCATGGAGATAACCAGAAGCAGGAAAGGCATTAATGTGTCTCAACGCAAGTACACCCTAGACTTGCTACATGAGACCGAGATGTTAGGTGCAAAACCGGAGGAGACACCTATGGATGACAACTGCAAGCTGGAAATAAAGGAAAAGGGAGTTCCTGCTAACACTGAGAGATATCGAAGACTTGTAGGAAAATTGATATATTTGACTCACACACGTCCAGATATCAGTTTTGCAGTAGGAATGGTGAGCCAATTCATGCACCAACCACAAAAGGAGCATATGGATGCAGTTATGAAAATACTCGGCTACTTGAAGGGAAATCCAGGTCGTGGGTTATTCTTTCAGAAAGGCACAGCTAGGAATTTGGAAATTTATACTGATGCAAGTTTTGCAAGAGACTTAGAAACTGGGAGATCTATAACAGGTTATTGCTCATATTTCTGGGGTAACTTAGTTACTTGGAGAAGTAAGAAGCAGACCATTGTATCGAGAAGCAGTTGTGAAGCTGAGTTAAGAGCTGCATGTCTTGGTGTATGCGAAGGAATCTGGATCATCAGATTACTGCATGAGTTAAGAATTCCTTTTGATGGCCCATTACAAATATGGTGTGATAACAAGTCCAGCATTGAAATGACCAGAAATCCTGTTTATCATGATCGAACTAAACATGTCGAGATTGATAGACATTACATTAAGGAGAGAGTAGAGGCGGGGATCATGACATTGACGTATGTTCGTTCTTCTGAGCAGATTGGGGATATGATGACTAAACCACTTGCCAGACCTCTATTTGAAAGATTCCGAAGCAAGCTGGGAATGATCGACATATATTCTCCAGCTTGAGGGGGAGTGTTAGAATCATAGTATTTAATATTTTGATTAGGAGAAATTACTTTTTTTTTATTGTTGTTTCCTATTTCTGTTGTTTCCTATTTCTGTTGTTTCCTATTTTCATCTCCTCTCCTCCCCTATATAATGTACTCTTGTCATATTGCAAAATATCAATAATAATAATTCTTTTTCTCTCTACACTTTCTTCTTACACTTTCTTCTTCATCTTAACAAAAACATCATCATTCGAGAGAAAGAATTACATGATTTCGTTTTTGAGAGTTATACTTCTGACTTTCAAACCTGACATGTACAGAGTAGAATCTGCAGCTCCGTCAGTCGATAACTTTGACAAGTGAGTGTTCTTAGTCTTTGTTGAAGCTTGCAATGTCAGCGAGACCAGAACGTTCCCTTGACTATATCATGCATTCATTTGACATGTTTTATTTTTTATTTTTTTAAAAATTGTTCATTGTTACTGATTGTATCCTTGAGAGCAGTTTCTACGGGTGGTGGTAGAAAAGAAAGTAAAGAAATGGAGAGTGAAGGGTGAAAATGGAAAGTAGAGTTAAATTAAGTAATGATGGTAAGGTAAAGTTTGTGGGGCTCAGAAAAAGTGTGAGATTGAGGGAGAAAATTTGTGGGCACCGAGATATATGTAAATTACACAAAAACCTATACTTCCCTCACTTTTTAATTCTTCATCACTTTCGCTAGGCAACCAAACAAGCCCTAAGTTTCAGTATTATCCGCATAAAGTGAGTCATGACTCATGTGATAATGATGCCTTTCAATTCCCGGTAACACAACCCAAAGGGAGTGAAAGACCAACATACGTTAAACTGTTGAGGCCAAATGTATTGTTTCTTTACACAATACTCCAGGTTGACTTTTATGAAAAACTTAATAAAATTAAATAACTTAGTTTGACTCACCGAAAATAAATAAATAAATAACTTACGTTTAAATTTTCTTAAAACTAGAACTTGTTTATTAGATTTATTAGCTAACATATACTCCTCCGGTCCTAAATATAGGACCTAGATAACTTTTTTTTTTTGAGAAATTAAGGTTGCGAAATATGTTATTAAATGATGATTTTTAGATAATCCATTAGTTTATAAGTAAAATAAACTAGTTTAAGGGAAAAAGTTAGGAAAATCAATTTATAATTAACTTATTTTTTGGTTTTTTAGGATTTTCCAAAAAAGTCATCTTGGTCTTATATTTAGGACCGAAGGGAGTATCAAATATGTCATGATTTAATAGCTTATTTCGCAACCTTAACCTCTCCAAAAGAGAGTCAATTATGTCTTATATTTAGGACCAGAGGTAGTAGTATAATAATGTACAAAAGGATTAAGGTGCAAATTTACCAATGGACTATTACTAGAGTTGCAGCTGACACAAATGACAATAAAAATGTGCAGAATTACCGACTCACATTTTTAGCAAGGAGTATATTTACATAAAAATTCTATTTTAGGTAACAAATTTAGAATTCAAAAGGCAAACTTGTTTACATAAAATAAAAGGTTTTGGCAAATACTCCCTCCGTTCCTAAATATAAGATCACTTTGGGGAAGTGGATAAGTTCCTAAATATAAGATAACTTCCTATTTTATCTCAAGTTTTGCCTAAACTATTCTTATACTCCATCTTTTCATTGAAAACCCTCCTCCTTTTAAAGTTAAGTAATTGAGGGGATTTTGGGAAGATCATGTAATTTTATTGTCTTCCTTAATCTCCCCAAATTAACCAAAGTGATCTTATATTTAGGAACGGAGGGAGTATGTTTTTTTGCTTAAAATGTCGATTGAATTCTGCAATTTTTTATTGTTAATTGTGTAAGCTGAAACTCTGACAATAGTTCATTGGTAAAATTGTATCTTAACCCATTTACAAAATATGTTATAATTAATTGACATAAAACATCCCGAATCTCTCAAAATTCAATCAAATACCAGAGAGGGAAGTATTATCCCACTAATTCTAATTCAGGATAAGATGTTTAAGAAGTTCAAGTGTCTTGTAATGGTTGGGAAAGTGGTATTAAATGTTTTGTGGAGAATGGGCTCCTTCATGTAGGCCCGTTTGTATTGGGCCCTTTGTCTACATGCTTATGGACGAGCAGCCCATAAACAACTTCGCTCTCAGCTCCGTCTTGCGAGTTGCGGGTAAAAAAAAAAATCGATTTCCCGGCAGAAAAAAAAAAGACGATGGAGGGAAAAAGTACGAATGAGAAGGCTTCATCTTCATCTTTGAGATGGAAAATTCTTCGGCAGGCTCTTCTACCTCGATCTTCTCCTCCAATTCCAGGTCTGTCTCTTCCTTTAAATTCACCTATTTTTTTAGCTGCGAATTTATTCAGATGACGTCATAATTGTCTTCGCAGATGATCAAACACAAAAGGGAATCAAGCGCATCTCAAGAAGAAACATTCGTGGCTTCAACTTAATTCCCTCTCAGTTACTCGAAAATTGTGAAACTTCTTCGAGGGATGCTCGCCTTTGTTACTCTATACCAATCCATCACTCTCCAAAACTCATTTTGATGTGAGTTTAGTCATGATTTTCTCCTTTCACTTCAAGCTTCTAGCTTGATCCTTTACTACCTACATTATTATTCCTTTAAAATATTTCAAACTGTTTTGCTTTTTTATTGTGAGATACATACATTACCAAAAAAATATGTACTTTTATTGTGGGCGCGTGCAAAATGTCCAAATGTCACTTTAGAGGACCTGGCTATATGATTATTGAATTTTGAAATGTGGTTTCTTTGAATTATGGTCTGATGGAGTGAACAATTTTATTTTATGCAGACAAAGAGTGGATGACCATGCTCAGCTTAGTGATTTTGAGGTCTGCAACAGATACAACATTGACAACACAGGAGTTGTTTGTAAGTTGATATTATCTACTTGATGTGGATTGAATATGCAGAAATGAAAAATACATGTGCATTTCCTGTGTTTCTGTTTATAAGTTTGGTGTTCTCTCTGCAGGTAGCTGGCCATCTGAAGAAGTTCTTGCTCACTATTGTTTGTCACATGCAGATCTTTTCAGGTTTGAAACATGATGCCGCTTTGCTTCCCGTTACTCTATGCCGTTTTTCTATGTTATTTACTGGTTCTGATTATTTTTTTGTTTCATTTTTATATTATCAGGAATAAAAAGGTTATTGAGCTTGGGTCTGGTTATGGTTTGGCTGGATTTGTTATTGCAGCTGTTACTGAGGCGTTGGAGGTTGTAATCTCAGATGGAAACCCTCAAGTAGTCAATTGTATCCTTTTTGTCTAGCCCAATTAGTTGTGCTTCAGAATGATGAGTCTACCTTTTTTAATTAGTGACAAAAAGTTTGATACAAGGGATCAGTAGCCCACACTACATTTATATCCTACTATCTTTTTTATAATTTTTTCACAAGGGAAGAAAGGCCCATGACAGTTGTATGATTAAAATCTAATTTGAGGGTGCACTTTGATGGCATTGCCAGTTGGTGCGGTAGTGCACAAAGCTTGGCTGAATACAGTTTCATAATTGCTTGTAGAATTGTATATGGTGTCTGCAAATGGCATGGATGTATAAAGTTGTTAGTTACAGTAGTTAAATCGAGAATATTTTAAAATTTTCCAAGATAGTAGAATTTATCAAATTCAGTTGAGTCTTGTAGTAATTTTGTGATGTTCTTGTCTAATTAAGTTTAGATATGTAAACATCTTGCTTTTGCTAATTATTGTACAAAAGTGGATGGTTTTCTTTTTCTCAAACCTAAGTCTGTTCTGTTTGAGAGAGGAAAGAGCTGTTTAAGGCTTTATGAAATACATACAAATAAAAAGTTATTCTTTCTATCAACTGCCTGGATATAATGTTATTGCTAACTGTACAAAAAATTGGCAAAAGATGGTTGTGTGTAGTAAATTTGATTGCTTCTTATCATTCTTTATGTGCAATGATCACTCATTCCAATTTAACATTATCATTTTTAATAAAAAGTTATTCTTTCATTCTTAATATCTGCTCCTATTTTTTTCACTTTTATATGCTTAAATTCATCTATTATCGAATCATAAAGCTTTGGCAATTGCATTGTTAGTTTTGTATTGAAATTGAAAGTATTGTTTTGATGCTTTAAATGTGCACTCTTCTTCTGAATACTTACGCTCACATAAGATTAACATAACATTGAATGCTCCATTTTCATCTTAATTATGTCTGAGCTTTCACTACAATCAGATATTCAGCGCAACATTGAGGTTAATTCTGGAACATTTGGGAATACAACTGTCAAGCCTTTGATGCTTCACTGGAATCAGGAAGAAACTTTTGAGATTGACAATACATTTGATATCATTGTTGCAAGTGATTGGTAAGGTTATCTTCAATATAAAGTTAACTGAGCCTTAGGCATCTTCATCCTTTTTATTTTTTTTCCATCATATCATGAGGGGGGAAAACTCTATAATATTTTGAATAACAGCCATCCCAGTACTGGTCATATTATATAAATTTGATATTATCTTGATTGCATTTGTCCTTATTCTATTGTATAATTCGATGCATGGACATGGTTTTAAAATGAGGTGGCAGTCATTAAGCCTCAAATTTTTTGATTATCTGGTTGAAGGCTGTAATTTATGTTCTCTACTGATGATAGACTTTTGCATCCCTGGCATTATTGGTTAATGGGATTACTTTTCTTTTTCTCCCTTTTGTTTTAGTGGCAAAGTAAAGGTTGGATACGTCTTGAGCTTGATATCTAAATCTATTCACTAGTTGACAAAAGGTTGTTGTACCTAGTACGTAAAGCTTGAGCCCGTTCACATGCATACAACTTGTCTTGCTTTTTTGTGATTTCATAACATTCTTCTAATCTCTACTTATCTTCTATTATTTTTATTACTCTGATTTGATTGGTCATTTGACAGCACCTTCTTTAAGGAATTCCACAGTGACCTAGCCAGAATCGTCAAACAACTTCTATCAAAAACTGGATGCTCTGAAGCAATTTTTTTGAGCCCAAAAAGAGGGGATTCACTGGACATGTTTTTGGAGGTTGTCAAAGAACATGGCTTGCAATTCACTGAAACTGAGAACTATGACGCTGAAGTATGGAACCGTCATGAGGGGTTCATGAATAGCAAGGATAGAGACTCTTGGCCCAGCTATGAGAAAGATCACTGCTATCCACTATTAATCCGAATTACGCCATGAACTTCTAGAGGCCACATCCTTAATTCAAATACTTAGCCTTTGACGTTTTTTCCCCGTCTCTGATTGGCCCGTGCTTGACGAGGATCACATGCAAATGCATTTCCTCCTACACTTTAATCTCCTAGTGCATTTTTTTTATCAGAATCCTAGTGCATTCATTTCACTAAATATATAAACCTCCTAGTACATTATTTCCAAGATAAAGATCTTCTACTACATATTCTTATACATGACAAAGCATCGTTGGATAAGTTTAATGTGTTTGGCCCGTGTCATAGAGATCTTCTTGTACAGATTCTTACCCAATTCTAGTACAATACCGTGAACATCAAGAATATCCGAATGTTTCATTAATCTGGTCAAGAATATTTAGGCCCGAAAGGACGATAGGCATGTATTCTGAGTTCGTAATAAACGTTTGCTTTGGTTCTTGCCGCCAATATTAAGAAAACTGTAATTGTTAGATGGCAGTGTTTTTGTGACAAAACTTCTAGAATTATTAAGTGTATCCTTTTTCATGATTAATGGTAGTTAAGATGAATGATGCGTGTGTATTTTTACCCCTCATCCGGTGATAGTATTTGGGATTTGCAATTGGTCCCTGCACTGGAACTTTTTGACAAAAAACTAGCTTTCTCATCTTGATCGAGGCATCAAAATAACTAGAAAGAAGCTTTTCGAATCTGTCCATGAGTAAATAAAGCAGAGCTGAAACCATGGCAAAAGCTAGCACATACACAACTAGTTCAATTAAACTAGATATTTCATCCAAGTGCAGGGATTGTTGTCGCCTTTTCTCACGCATGTAACTGCGAGGAACGTGCTATGTCTTCAGAAGGTGACTACATTCTATGGGACTAGGCATTCTTAGCTATTACGTAAGCAACCATTTGTTCCTCTTTGTTTTATTTACAAGAGGGCAGAGGCCCTTCGAATGACATTTGGCTGAATTCTATCTAATTAATTAGCCCCTCTATTAAATAATGGAGTGCCCATTTTGTCTAATTAAATATGGAGCATAGGAAATTCACCTTGTTATGGCGAAATTGCCCACCCTAAAGTAATTGATCCAGCTACCAATGGGCCTATTTTCGGATTTGGAAGTTAATGCAGCACATGAGGCTCATATTTTGGTCTGAATATATATTATGTCTTTATAACATCACAGTAGGGTGAAAAGTAGGGAATATCCAATTATGGGAGTGTGACCTTGAGCTGGAGATTCTGCGGTTGTCAATTGGTAAGTTGGTAGTTGAGTAGATACACAAAAACCTATAATAGATTTCCATGACTTGTTATTAGGCAAAGCTAATCAATGCTTCAATCTTCAGTTATAATTAATCCATTGATAGAATCTCTCCCTAGTATAGTAGACCCACTTTTAGGGTAATTTTTAAGCATACTTTGTTGAAAATGGAAGTTGGTCAAGTAGTAAATATTCCATCCAAGTTGAGTTCTTTTGTTGCTTTATTCCTAAATAACAAAATAACCAACGGTGGGTGTGGCTTCCCTTTTTCACATTCCCTTTCGGTTAAGAAATAAGGGGAAGCAAAAGTTGAAGATGGAAAGCATACAAGCACTGAGGATTGGCTCTAAAGTTGGTTTATTTCTTTGCCTTGGTCTAGTGGCTAAACAATCCCACTTCCCCAAATTGCTCACACTTCTTGTGTATGCATACAAGAATCTCCATAACCTTATTTTGATATGGCGATTTGGTATCAGCTTTGTACTCTCTTCCCTGATGGCTAAAGCAAAAGTTTCACTCAATCATATCAATGAATCTTTGGTTATATTCACTTTTAACATGTGATAGCGGGAATTTTTGGAGCATTTTAAATACTATATTAAGTACTAAATATGAAATTTCACACTAAAGTGTCATCTGTAATTGTGATTTGTGCATGATGTGGTATTGCAATGTTGGTATTGTGTTCTTCATCCTTTTTTTTTGGTCGAAGTGTTCTTCATCTATAAATATCTATATGGATTTCATATTTTTAGATTTGGAATTTGGAATGTCCCAGCTTCTGGCATGTGGTCCAATCACGAAGGTTTCCATATATTGCAGTATTGCACTCTATATGTATTCACATAGAAAAGGATAAATTACATTGTTCATGATGATTTTCTTTGGAGAGCCTGTCTTAATTGGACCATCGTTAATGATGAGTGCAGGGGAAAGTTATTGATGTTGCCATTATTTGATTCTTACGCCTGAAGTGCGTAAGAAACCAAAATTCTTTTGTCCTTTTATTTATGTTTTGTTTAGCTTGGCATTTGAGAAATAAGTTAGATACTACCCTCCAGTCCTAAATATAAGACCTAATTGATTTTTTCCAGAAAATCCTTAAAAAAACAAAATAAGTTAATTATAAATTGATTTACCTATTTTTCCCCTAAAACTAGTTTATTTTACCTATAAACTAATGGATAATTTAAAAATATATCAAATATGTTATCATTTAATAACTTATTTCGCAAACTTATTTCGCAACCTTAATCTCTCAAAAAAAAAGTCAATTAGGTCCTAGAACCGGAGGTAGTATTACTTAAAGAGATCAAGAATAATGAGGAAGAAATAGACAATGAAGTCACTGGTGGATACAACTGGAAATGGAAAACAAGACAGGGAAATTTGTAAATCCAATCGATTTTCTAATACAGTGAAAAATGCGAATTCAGTCTGAAGTTTTGCTTACTGTTCAATAAAAATCTGAAATTTTGGCTACAGATCGTGTTACTAATGAAGAAAGAGTGCCAGAGAAGCGAGGTTTCAAGTGGTAGCTATCAATCAATCAATCAATTTTAAGCACTTGTTTCAATAGAACATTTTAATTGAGCCTTTTGAACTGGGTTCACATATTAAATGGCCTCCTTCATGATGACATTTCACGAACAAGAAAAAGGCATTGAAAATAAGTTTGTATTACTTGTCTATGTCTGGATGCATCCTGTCCTTGTTGGCCAATTAATTTGCCTTATCTTTTTCTTGATCAACAAGATTGGTCCACCGTTTCACTCTAATCATCTTGAAAATATCCAAGAGATATCAAACCCCCGCGAAAAATATACATCACAAAATTATGAAGGGATAAAGTTTCAACCAGATCTTGCACAGATACTAATTAGAAATGTATAATCACAACAGAGACATGCTACTAACTTGGAGATATTTGACTTAAGATTTTTTTAGTTATATACTCCAGAATTTTAAGGGTCAATTTGGATCAAGGTAATCAAACTTACCGTGGGAACTAAGGTCACGGATTCGAATGAACCACTTTGCAAAAAGTAGTATTAAACTGCTTAGTATATTCCCTTCTCCAACTTCCTATTAAATAGAGACTATAATTTGATTTTAATTTTTCTTTAAAAAGAAACTGTACATGTCTTCATTAAAATAAATGAAGCTAACAATAGGCGCTAGGTGTTACATACAATCAGAAGGTACTGCATCACTTAAAAACCACTTGAAGAGCCGTTTCCTTATTCCTTGTAACTTTTTTTTCCAATAATATTGATTGAGTGAGCAAAAAGGTGAACGTCAACACTCACTAATCTCTCAATCGTTGCCAATAAATATTACAACTTATAGAAACTAACTTGGTTAAATTGCTTACATTATAATTACTTAAAGGGGTCAAAAAGTAAAAAATATACTACCTCCGGTCCTAAATATAGGATCTAATTGACTTTTTTTTGGAGAGGTTAAGGTTGCGAAATAGACTATTAAATCATGATATATTTGATATATTTTTATATTATACATTAGTTTATAGGTAAAATAAATTAGTTTAAAGGAAAAAATTAGGTAAATCAATTTATAATAAACTTATTTTGCTTTTTTATGGGATTTTCTAAAAAAGTCATCTAGGTCTTATATGGACCGGAGGGAGTATATATTAAAACTTATCAAAAGAACGAAATCTGGAGCTGACGAGTCAATGTACGTAGAGATGTAAATAATATTAGTGACATGTTTAAGGTATTAACCGCGCATTTACGTGGGGGAAATAACTGTTTTTTTTCAAGAAACTACATCTACAACACTAAAAAGGAAAGAATGACAGTAAGAACCACAAAAAATGTAAACCGTGGAGCTCCTTGACCATAATTCCTCGTAGAATCCCCTGTTGCCATATTAGCCAGCCATGAAGTGGAAGCCAGTGCACCTTCTTCCACCGATGATCCCGAAGAAGATGAAGACGAATCCGTCCCCGTCGCCGACGAACCCGTAGACTTAAGGCTGCAACACAAAAAAACACATCCCCTTTAATTCTAACAATAAGCCTCCACAAACAACAATCACTGCATGTTCCTACATACATACATGGACTAAATATAAGACTCAATCTTTTTCTACATATAATAACTAATGCTACCTAGTAGGCTTATTTTTAGAAATTCTAATAGAGCTAACTAAATTACTTAAAAATTTTGATTTTCTTGAATAACTGTTTTATTTCACTTATATGATCTAATATTATATAATAATATATAAAATTCGTTATATTTAAATGGTTCACTTCATTCAATTTTCACCACTAATGGTTCACTTCATTAATTTCTCAAAAAAGTGTGAATTAGTAGCTCTTATATTTAAAAAAGAGTGATTGTTATCACTTTTTAAATTATCCTTTTAATTAACCAACAATTGACAAATAAGGAAGAAAGATGAGTGCAAGGAAAGTGGATATTTTAGGTGTATAGGCAATATAATGTGTTTTGAACTAACTAAATTAACATCTTTATTCTAATTTATTTTGTTCGAAATTTATTCTAATTAATTAAAGTAGATAAATATGTTTAGTTATAAGAAAAAATAATCATAAAGAGAGCACCAACCTTGGGGAAGAAGATGGACAAAAAGTGACCGTATAATCGGCGGCAGTACAAGTGAAGGTACTAGTAGCATCATCATATGCATAGCTATACGATTTTGGGCACGCCGACTTAAACATCACTGAGTACATCGACGGTTTACAAGTCGCCGGCGATCCGTACTCGCCGTTACAGCAAAACTCCGGATTGCCAAATGCGCCACACGCGCTGTTACACGCGCCACCACCCTCCGCCCTCAGCTCCGACGGACACCGCCGATTGATATCAGCTACGCAGCCGGTGGAAGAACAAGAACCGGAGCCGCCGGAGGCTTCCACGGTCATCGGAATATTGAAGCCGTCGACGAGGCTGACGTCGTAGTAGTCCTGTCCGCCGGAGGAGCCGAGGGTGAATTCGGCGAGGGTGGCCGGCGGGGTGGCGCCGGCGCCGGAGCAGAGGATTTGGCCGGAGCCGCAGTCGCCGGTGGCGCAAGTGCCTTGGCCGGAGCCGTCGAATTTGCAGCCGGTACGGGCCCAGAATCTTCCGGACCAACCCGGAGGGGCTTGGAAGCTTCTAGAACTTTCTCGGTCCAGCTCGAATCCTGTGCTTCCGATGTCGGGTTTTCCTAGGATTCCTGGCCATACTGTGTAATCACATTTGTTCACGAAGGTGAATGTGGCACCTGAAGTTCCTGAAAGAATAATGCAAAAGAAAGCAAAAAAAAATGATTTTTGTTAGGTGCTATATGTTTATGTGAGACAGGGCAGAGTTTTGGAGGTTATGAAATTTACCTTTGAAAATGATACTAATAAAGAAGAAAGTGGAGAGGAATTGGAGAGAATGTGAAAAGTAGGAAAACATAGACATGATCGGCTTCCACTGCTGAATGAGTAATTGAGAAGAGTTGATAATATGAATGCAATCAAAATTTGAATTGATGAACTAGAAGGTTAGATGACACATTAGTATTGCAAATTTGGAATGACTTGATTATGGAGAGTGTGTATAATATGATGTATGATGTGTTTACTCTCTTCCTGAGAAGGAAAAGAGCGAATGGAAGTAGGTGGGGGGAGTTTGAGGGGTGAGGCCATGAGTGGTTTTTATAGATAGGAAAAAAGTGACACTGTTGACAACCGCCACACTCATTTACTGTTACTCAAGTTTCATCAGATAATGGAGAGAGAGAGAGAGAGAGAGAGGGTACGAAGTTTCTACCTTACCTACCAATGCTTACTTTTGTTGTGTTATGAAGAGCGTCACCCAAACAACTAGTTTTCAGAGAGGCTTTTGTTTCTGGTAAAAAAAAGGGCTCTTGCTAGCTTTTAAGCTTTAACGTCCAAGAACCATAAATCTTCATAACAACTACTCTGTATTCAATGAGCACAATATAACTGATAAAAGGCCAGATATCGATCATTATTGATGGATCAAAGATCAACCCATATATATAAATATAACAATATCATTTCACCATACATATTAATAGTTAATAGTTTTTTTTAAATTGTATAATGAAATTTGAAATATATTAAACATGGTTAATAGTTTCTCTTACAATATTAGTTCAATTATTGTCTAATGTAGAATTTATACATTCTTCAGAACTCAGCTTTGGAGATTTCAAATGTTTGAGCTATGAAGAATTTAAATCTGCTACAAATTATTAAATCATCACTGTTTTTTTAAAAAAAAATCATTTTTTCACTAGATTTATAATTATGATGCTCTTTCGTTACATGATTCTGATGGGAGCATACTACTTGTAGAAAGAGATTGAATTGAAAGGGGGGAAATAAAAAAGCGGGGATGATGTGTGGCAAAATATAATTTGTCCAGGAAGATGCATGTTTGAGTCAAGTATTAGTCAGCAGTGATGAGTCGACTTCTCATCCCATTCACTGAACGAGCCACGTACTATCAATTTTAGTTACTAGTCTTAGTTAATTCAGAAATGAGACACTCTATCTCCATGGAATCTTGTATTTTGTGAATGACTCCGGCCTAAAAATTCAAGCACTGACATGGACAGGGTGACATATGGTTGCCTCCACCGTAATCAGATCGACTTTAATGATAATTTTTCAAAGAGTAGAGATTTCATATGTCAACAATGTTGACGAATATTATAATGATATAGAACTGAAAGCTACTCACTTTAGTCCATAAGATAAAAACTCAGCTATCAAAACATGTATTTAAAAAAATGTGTAAAAATTAGTTGCGTGTTTAAATTAATTATTTTTCAATTTTATTCCTATTTATTATAATACTATTAACAGTAAGAAAAACACATAAAATAATAAGATAATTTAATGATGATCGAACTGTTATATTTGAACTGAAACTACTCAAATTTTGGGGTGCAATACATAATATTAAGCACAGTTGGTTAGTATGATGCAGCTAGGTTGGCCCTGGGCCTCCTCTATTAAGTCGTTGAATTACTTCTACTATATTTTTTTTAACTGAAATTAGTTCTACTATATTGAATTGTGTGATATGTGAGGATTGTGCTGAAACGCTTAAGCCTCACTCTTTATCTATCTATAATTAATGCATGTGTTTGGGCTTCCATTGAAAACAAAAGGGAATTAAAAAAAAGGAGGGCGAGCATGAAAGTGAGGATGAGACTCCACGTGTGCGATAAAAAGTGAAATGAAGCAGCATTGTCGATCCCAAATGTGATGTGCGCGTAGAAACGATCATTACATGGCAAGCTGGTAGGATGGCAGCGAATGGGAAAAAGAGGACAAGTTTGCCGACTGAGTTGGTGTGAGCTAATTGAGAGTTGGGAGTTGAAAGATGAGAGGTTCTAATTTCAACTTTTGTATGCCATTTCAATCAGCCTTTCTTAGCCACTTCTTCTGTCTTCTCCCTTTGTTTTCGGTATTTATATCCCAATAATGCACATTCCTCTCTTTTCCTTGTCCAAATAACACCAAGAAATTTTCATTTTAATTTCATGAGTGATTTCAATGTTTAGGCGTACCGTGGATTTTGGATATTAATATTATCTTTAACTGTCACTAAGATTACGACTGGCGGCTACATGTATTTTCAGATGTGTGCGTGAGAGAGATCTGATGAGAGTGAAAAGGGGTGCGAAACAGAGGCACGTGGTGATGTAGGAATACCAAAGAAATAATGCATATAGTTTTAGTAAACGTACGTGGGGATCTATCTCATGCTGATCACCACTCACCAGTCACCCCTAAACCTTTCCACGTCCTCCTCCCTCAGGCCAATATGGCCACTTAGCTTGTTCCCTTCCTTCTCTTACACCTTCCAACTTTTTTATATGACCATGGGTTTTGTTTTAACACTTGTAGCATTAAAGGTTTCATCCTCATAGTAATACAATTTATACTCCCTCCGATCCTATTTATAAGTCGCCAACCGCCAATAAATTTTGATCCTTAATATAAGTCGCCAACTACCACTAACTAACTCATTAATTAAAGTTTTCCAAATATGTCACTGTCATTGAAAAAAGAGATCTCTACGTTTACTTTTGTTTACCTCATTATGACTCATTTAATAGTTGTGAGGAGGGGCAAAGATGGAAATGAAAAATAAAACAAGATCAATTTAATGATGTAACCACCACTAACCGTCATTCCTTGGTTTGTACGTACAATATGGGCGGTTGAACTTATAAATAGGACCGGAGGGAGTACTTCAATTTTGTGTGTTTTATACTTATTCTCTTCTTTTCACATGACATCTAACTTACCACTTCAGCTAGCCAACTGTTAACTATATTGGAAATACTGAAAATTTAATTTACTATATACAGACAGCTGAACTATTTTGGGGAATGCAAATATAGGAAATATTCCCTCCTACAATATAAACTACTGCTTTGGGAGAGAGTTATCTTGTCCCATAATATAAGCTAATATTGTGTTTTGTCTTATCATTTAATTTTTTTTTTCAGTTTTACCTATTGTTGACAACACTCTTTTATATATGTTCTCCATATACATTTTCTCTCATTTTTTTCATCCAATAACCATCCTATTTATTCTCTTCATAAATAGGAGCAAAGTTGTGAAAAAAATATGTTCTCAAGACATATGGTTGTTTTCAACAACTTTTAACAGTTTTCTTGAATATATTGATTATTTGGTATTACATTAACTTGTATTGTTGGAGAGAGAGTAGTTGTTTACTACAAATTTCATCGATTTATTAAACTATCTTTAACCTTTTATAAAGAAAAATTATGTTGAGATAAGATGATCGACCTGAAAGGGAAGGAAAATGGGATGGTCATGTGATGGTGCGTGAAAAGGGAATGCTTTTCAACACCCAAAGGCTTGACAGATAAATATACTCCATATTTGACTTTATTCGGGATTGGGGTTGGGGGCACTGAATTTTAGGTGCGTCTCAGGGAGTGAGCCTAAAAGTGATCTAGCAAAATTATGTTCACCCCACTGCTGGCAGCCTCATCCCTTTATGGCTACTTTGTTATTCAGCAGCAACCCTCTTGATCCTCTCCTAAGCGTAACATATATACTAAAAAAAGGCATATAGAAGAATCGAATTGAGGTTTGGTCCTCCATGGATGCATGTCGTCCGTGGAAAGTAGCAATGACAGACAGTGAAGATAAGATTTCTTCCCTTTTTATTTTTTTTATCTTTGAAACGTCATACGGCCCTTTTTTATTTTCTTTCCCTCTCTTTGCAATTTGCATATGCACTGTCCCTTCTTTATTAAAGTTTGGCATCAGCTGATGCCTGCCCAAGTTTATCTCCACTTTTCTGACTTCTCCATGTGTAATATTTGGCTTCCCTAACCCTACTTGTGACGAGAGAAAAACCATACGTGTGATTGATGTGTGCATGCAGGGGGGACCTGAATCTGATACTGAGGAGTGCGGAGGAGTGAGAAAATTATCGTGAAAAATCAATCAATAAAAAAGAAAAAGATGTAATTAAGAGAAAATTAAAAGATGGTCCCGAGGGGGGAAGTAGCTAGCTAGGGAGTCAAAATGTCAAATAAAGGAAAAGGATATATGCATGGCGGGGGAAATGGGAAAGGCTGCTTGATCAATAACTCAGCTTATCGTTCATTTCTTTAAAGGTGCCTTTGATACATCTATGGGTCTCTCACTCTCTCTCTCTGTTGTTCATAAAGTTTATACTATCACGTGCTTATAAAAGCAACGTAAATTTTCCACTCCAAACTTTACTACTTTTGGTTTTTAATGAAATGATGTACTAAATGAACCTTTGATGTAACAATTATATATAGCGAACAACTTGTATAGATTAAACATTCCAGATAATTCGTATTGTGTGATCATAACATATATTACCTCTGGTCCTAAATATAGGACCTAGATGACTTTTTTCTGGAGAGGTTAAGGTTGAAAAATAGTCTATTAAATCATGACATATTTGATATATTTTTAGATTATTCATTAGTTTATAAGTAAAATAAACTAGTTTAAGGGAAAAAATTAGGTAAATCAATTTATAATTAATTAACTTATTTTGTTTTTTTTAGGATTTTTCAAAAAAGTCAATTAAGTCTTATATTTAGGACCGGAGGGAGTATAAATCAAGTGGCAATAAATCAAGCATTGAACTGATCGATCAAAGTTTGTCAATTTTTAACCTTTTCTTTAATTGGCGGAGAGAGGGTTGAAAGTAGAGTGTGAATGATCAATGTGTGAGAGAGTCCACTTACATATTTCCCGTTATGAGAAAAAGTTTTATTGCTCAAATATGAGTAGGAATGTGACACAAGTTTTAAGGGTGTTCAATACAAAAAACTCACTGCTTAAAAGCGCATGTTTTCCAACAATTTGTGCATAAACGTTCCAATGCTTGAGCCATTGCTTTGACCGACTACTCTTTAACAGTTGCTTTTACTCGTTGCTAGGACATTTGACACATTTCATATAGATGCTTGAACCGTTCCAATGTTTTTCGAACAGCCTAAACCATTGGAATGTTTAAAAAACAATCGTTGGTGAAAAACAAGTTTTTTGTAGTGATTTACATTATGCTCTTTTTTGTCTTTATTAGAAAACACCAAATATTATTTTTCACAAACTAAAGAATGATAGTGGAGTCATGAAATTTATGCTTAATTTTTCACCTTTTTTAACTTCACTCTTTATTGATTATTGTGATTTCACATTTTCAACTTTTAACAACGTGCAATAATGATGGTGGTAATGTGAGGAAGAAACAATAATTAATGTTGTTGTTAATACCTTATATTAAGGACAAAAAATTTTGTTAATTAGCGTCTTATAATAAGAATTAGTCTATTAGATGAAATACATATTTATTAGCAGAGGGTAGGGTACGTATGGATAATCAATAAGACAGGTTTTTCTTGTTCAAGTCATGCATGTATCGAACTGGAAGAGTTTAATTTATTACACATTATTTAACATTAGAGACATAATGAGTTCATGATGATGACTCTGGGATTTAAACATTAAAAAAGTTAGATTAGAGAGAAATCAAAATGAAAGCGATCGATCGAGGTGAAATATAACGGATCGGAGAGGGGCAGGTTAGGATGGGAGTTTGTTAGGGTGTTTGTTAAGTGGCTGATGAAGCAATTAATTAACGCTGAGGTTAACATTAGGCCCACTCATTTTTTCATAAACGATTTAAAGCCCACTAAATAATGAATGAAGGTGGTGGTGACGTACTATATATGCTTTGACAAATATTAATGTGGCGGGAGACAAGTGAATCAGGGCCGCGGTTCATAACCATAGATATGCATAAAGAGATGCCCATGCACGAGTTGAGGAATCTATTCATATTCTAGAGCTCCTAAATCATATAATTGCATCTTTGAACCTTACTGGTAGGACGCACCCAACATAAAAAATCAGCAACCTTTCATGCCTTTGGAAAGTCACCATTTTTTGGTAACACTATATATTCCGCACTACTGACAAAAGAGATTGCCAAGATATTTCACTTTTTTGCATTCTAAATAGTCACCTGTTTTTATTATTGTATGCCTCTGGTTTTTTATTTATTATATGCTGGAACTAAGGATATCATTTGAAATTTTTTTTATTTATTATTGTATGCCAAGATGTTTTTTTATTATTGGTGCATTCGTTCAACACAAGACATATTTGTTGGTTGAAATTGAACACCCGTTTCATGACAAAAACAAACAAACCATAGTTTTTTTCAATACCAAATTATAGTGACCAACACTCATCTGGCCGGGAGAACTATATCTCATTTAAATGGATATACTAGCTAGAGTGCCACAGAATTATATATATATATAGTTGCATACATGGAATTCTCTGAAAAGCGGCGCGGTCAAGGTAATGAAAAATAAAAATCAAAAGAATGGAACGTAACGGTTTGCCATATGGTATTCTATTTATGATATGGAAGTGTAAGTTGTGTATGTGTGAGACGTTATAAAGAGAGTGGACAATGCAAATGATTTGAGACATAAAAAAGAAAGTAGTATATTAATGCATGGAATAATTACAGATGAATTACACGACAATAGATCTAGACTAAATTATGAAAAGTGATTAGTGGGGGATTAGAAGGAATATTAGGGTGAATTGGAAGGTGGGAATGATGGACAGTGTGAAAGGAATGAGGTGCTGCGCCGATATGCGGCCGAAATCACATTGTGAGGAATATTAGCTGTGACATCAATACAGATAATATATGGTAAGTAGTATAATGGGAATGTGGGCTGCCCAACTTATAAATGAATCTGCGTTTGGTGTATGATGAGGGCAAATCTTGCGATTTGCAGCCAAACTAATCGAGAAATCGCTTCCATCAAAAAGCGTGGAGTAGTGAAAGCCAGCCAAGTTGATGTTGGTGTGGAAGAGCACATATCACCTAATCAACACAATGACACTAACTCAACATCCCAATTGCCATCACTACCACAACAACTACCCATTGCAACCTCCACACAATACCATGCCCAGCTGATACTTCTGCATATTTCTCCTTCCCTGACTTCATCTCACCGCTGCACAATACACACATCATTCTTCATAAGTCATTACCTCCCCCATTAATCATTTTATTTAAACCAACAAATTACTTCATCGGTTCCTAGACAGAAGAGTTATATTACATATTTGACTTTTTTTTCTTGAGAAATTAATAAAACGCATTCAACCTCTCGATTATAATATATTTTGTATAATTATTATATCATATACTCCCTTCAGCCCTAACATGAGAGGCTTTTTCTTGGAGAAATTAAAGAAGCAACAAATATTAGTTAATTTTGACATATTTAATATATTTTTATATTATCTATAAATTAGCTTATAAGTCAAATAAACTACTCCCTCAGTTCCTAAATATAGGACCTAGATGACTTTTTTGAAAAATTCTAAAAAAATCAAAAAATAAGTTAATTATAAATTGATTTACCTAATTTTTTCTCTTAAACTAGTTATTTTACCTATAAGCTAATGGATAATTTAAAAAGATATCAAATATATCATCATTTAATAACCTATTTCAAAACCTTAATCTTTCAAAAAAAAAGTTATTTAGGTCTTATATTTAAGAACGGAGGGAGTAGTATTTAAGGGGAAAATCAGGTAAATCAATTTTTAATTGACTTATTTTATTATCATCAGATTTTTTTTTTAAAAAAGTCAATATACTCTTATATTTAACACGTAAGATTAGAGGAAGTATTAAATAGCCAAATAAACCAGCAAAAATTCAAGAAAATGAATTAAACACATTTCAGTTACCTTGTGGCGGGGGCGCCACAGAATGTGAGCACATAATCAGCAGAAGCACAGGTAAATGTGCTGGTGCCATCATCATACGCGTAACTATAAGCGCGTGGGCAAGCTGCCTTAAACATTTCCGAATACTGGCTAGGCTTACACGTGTCAGGCGTAGCGTAAGCTCCGCTGCAACAATACTCTGCCTCCCCAAACGCCTCACACGCGCTCTTACACGCCACGCCCTCTTCACTCGCTGCATACGTCACCTTCAGCTCCGGCGGACACGCGCCGTTCATATCAACCTCACACCCCGTCGTTGTACAATTTCCTCCGCCGCCTCCCTGGGGCTCGACGGTCATCGGGAGGTTGTAACCGTCGACAAGGCTGACGTCATAGAAGTCCATCCCGCCGGCGCCGTTTAAAGTGAACTCCGCCAGGGTGGCCGGTGGGGCGGCGCCGCCTCCGCTGCATTCTACGGAGGAGGAGCCGCAGTCGCCGGTGACGCAGGAGAATTTTCCGGTGGAGTCTTGTGAGCAGAGAGTGCGGCCCCACAGGCGGCCGGACCACCCGGTCGGGGCGGTGATCGCGTTGGATTCGCCAGGTTGGAGGAGGAAACCGGTGGTGGAAAGTGGCGGAGTTCCGGCGCTGGAGAGAAGGCCTGGCCACACAGGGTAGCTGCACTTATTGATCATAGTGAATGTTGCACAATATGAACCTGCACATATATATGACATACAAATATAATTGATGTGCAATTAATTAAAGGACGATAAACAGATGAATTGGGAAGAAATTCACTACCAATAAAAACTTGGAAAATAAAAGATAAGGAGCTATACCATATGAATCTAATTTAGGTGGTCTAAAATAAAATTATCAAATATAGACCATATCTAAATAAGACTTACATGCCTTAGATACACTTTACTATCTCTATATATTCGTTTTTTATGAGTATAAATTAAAGCTAAGTTTTAGTTTTTTGAAGGAGAATTGGAGAAGCACAAAGCAGGTATATACATTGGGAGGGGCTTGGACAAGAGTAGGATGAGATGGAAGATTGAGTTCAATACCTGTTAGGAAGTGGAGGAGGAGGAGGAGAGAGAAGAAGGTGGTGATGGTAGAAGAGGCCATGGTTGAGTTGAGAGATCAGATACGAGGAATGAATGAAAGGAAGTTGAGGAGGAGGATGCAATAGTTATAGAGGGAGGGAGAGGATGGACCATGTGAGGGAGGGTTCATTCATAAGAGAGGCACATGAATCACTGTGGCCATTGGCAAGGTCGGCTATATGTTTCATTTGTTTAAGCCTCACGAAACTAGAGTTTGTTGATATAAATAATGTGAATGTAACGTACTGGATAGTGAACACTGACATGACACTGGTTCCGGATGGGGAGGAGGTAATAATATAATGAATACAGAAAATGAGTGGGGGGAGGGGAATAATAAGGGAGGGACAGGATTATTGAACATATCAATAAGGGTCTGACACAGACAGAAGTCCCAAGTGGGGGGTTTGGACGGCTACCAGTTTAGATTCAAAGTGAGATAGGAATTATATAATACACTTTTTTTGGTAACTAGAATGTACTCCCGCCGCGCTTTGCGCGGGTAGTAATATCTCCGATAACTCATTTGGGAGAAAATTTCACTTCTAATTTGAAGTACATCTCAAATCACATGTAGAAAACATACAATCTGATTTCAAAACAATAGTAATGATGTTTAAAGAAAATATTAATTCAATAAAAAATATAATCTCCTATTTTAGACATATATCTATATTATATATAAATTGATATTATTAATTAGATATTTCATTTACACACTATACATTTACACTTTTACCATGAGTCAATGGGTTAAGAGTTAGGGAAAATATGGTTCCATGTTGCACTTGGAGAATCTTGTAGGAGTATTTTAATAGTTTTTTTACTTTTGACTAAAGCATATTTTTGATCGCTTATGTTTGCATCAAGTTTCAATTTAGTCCTTTATGTTTAGAAAGAATATTTTTAGTCATTTTTTGTTAACATCGTTAGTTTAACTTAACGTAAATGCTAACTTAACAATTTTAAATGGTTATTAAATACCGGAAGAATGTTCAAATTAAAATATTTGATTGTAAAAATTCTTATATTTTCAAAATTTATCAATTTTTGTCCAATTTCATTATAAAATAATCATTTAAAATTGTTAAGATAGCATTTTCCGTTAAGTTAAACTAACGGTGTTAACAAAAAAGGACTAAAAGTGTACTTTCCAAAAATAAAGGACTAAATTGAAACTTGATGCAAACATAAGGATTGAAAGTATACTCAAGCCTTTCACTTTTTAAGGAATGTTTGGGATGGTAAATATAGTAGAAATCTTTGGGGCTTTCATTTTTCTTTTTTAGTTGACAAGGGCCCAAGCCCAAACAAATTAGAAAAACCTAATTGTTGAAGTATGATGCATCCCTCCCATCAGTTTGCAATGACAAGCGGCGCCGCTCTTGGAGGACATCCCTTTCATTTTTCATTTCCAAGAATTTCATATCTGAGGAGGAATGTCCTCCAATGATGAAACTTACCTTGCTCCACCATCTCATAGTTGCCAAAATCGTCCTCCTTATCAGATGTTTTCTTATTTTATTCGTCTCATCCTATCACCTTCTTAACTTCTTCTTCTTCACCATTCCTCCTCCGGCTTTACCCCAAGAACCTTACCCATTTCATGGTAAGAAAAGAAGCTTGCTCATTTTATTTCTTTTTCCGCCACTCCCTCCCTTGTTAAATTCATATAATTTTTTGTTAAGCCTTTTTCTGGAAAAATATTAATTAGTATTACTGGGGTATATTCCAAGTTTTGCCATCAGATTCTACTTCAGATTTTTATTATCTCAGTTAATTTCAAAGCCACATACTTCTTCCATTCTTATTCTTATTGATTCTCCACTGGACTCAGTTTTGCTTCTGCTCTTGTGCTGATAATTAAGAAGCTGAAGGAGGATTGTGAAAAGTTGAAAAAGTTGATTATAGGCTTACTGGAAGGACTCAGCGTAGGACCACTTGCAGTAAATAGCAAAGTGAAAGGCATAGATGGAGATAGTTTAGTCTGTTTAGAGGTAACCATGATGCATGACAACCTCAGAATGAGGTGGAGTCCGTCAGGCTTTCACAAGAGGCATCAATTGAACTCTTCCACATTATCATCCTCCCATCTTCAACGGCCGACTTCAATTGATGGCTGATTTTCAAAGGGGATAAAAGAATCGATGGCTGCTGGTGGTTGAGGCTGTTTGACAGGGTTTGGTGAGTTTTGGTTGGGGATGAGAAGGGATAGAGATTATCACAGCATAATACAAATATGGGAAGTAGGGAAAAAATAAGGCATTTTTATAGGCACATATGCTCTTCAAACTCTTCATTGGCGGGTAACTTGAATTTTAAATTTTGAACTATTCCTTCCCCTGTACTCTTCTTGCCATGCGAATTGCACGGAGCCCAAGGGAATGGAGCACTTTGACCGATGCATGTTTGTGAAATTGGCGCCAAAACTTCTTGTGAACAGTAAAATGAGTCTATTAGCTAAAAGTTAGTGGTCAAAATTCAAAATAGTGATGGATGAGCTTTTATTGTATAAGTTGATAAGGAATTATATATTTGAAGGCTTAGAGTTTACTACTAGTACTAGTTTAGACCCGTGATTTTGAATTTTCATCTTGTACATGACAGACCGGTCAACTTTTGAATTATATATATAGTGCGACGTAAATAGTGATTAGTGATTATGGTTCTAGTATTGTCTTGTTTATCGACTAGGTTTAATTTCCACTTAGCACCCTCTGGTATTGGCTACTATTCCAGTTTACAATCCACATGATTGATTCATGCGCATCTCAATGTGATGCTCTTCCTTACCGCAACTTCCGTCCATTGCCCTCACTCCCATGCAAATATTATACTGTACTCCTACAAAAGGTATGACCAACTCATTACGTTGTCTTCTCATTCACTGAATCACTCACTGCTTGTCTTCTAACAACCTCGTTTTACAAGATCCTCAACCCTTGTCCTGACATTATTTTTCCCCACCCATTTTTCAGCTGATATGTTCAAAGTAACTTAATTTGGGACGTGTTTTGATGAGTCAGATCATAATTTTAAATAAACCTGTGAAAAGACAAATACATCTGAACAAATCGATCAAAATGTACTCATTCTTTTACAGAACATTGGGAAATAATTGTGATGGATGACAAATATCAACAACGTCAATCAAATTTTTCAAGCAACCCAAGTATGTCGTCTTCTTCTTTCGACAGCCACAACGTCAATTCAATCAAACATTTAATAATAGTAATAATGTACTTTAGGATGACGGATAATGTAGCTTTCAGAGCGAAGGAGCAAGTTGGTATTGGCCATTGGGTGATACATCACCCCTCATCATTCAACCTTTACCAGTAGCTTTGTGGCCCAAAATGTTAACAAGTTCAGGCATGCTCCATGACGTTTTTCGCCCTTTATCCATAAACCTTATTACACGTGGGATGCCTTTCAAATTAATTAAAAAATAAGTGAGGTGCAGGTGAACATGTTTGTTGAAATCATGCCAAGCAGTCCAACAGCTAATCTTGGGTTGGAGGAAATGGCAGACTATGAAAATGGGTTCATCTTACCAACTGCCCACGTTGGACATGACAGCCCAACTTAGCCACAGGCCCAACCCATGATTATGATTATTGCTTCCAAACGGAAGTAAATTCCGTTTTGATCCTTTGCTTCTAAACTAAACGCCAATTCATATATACCACAAATTTTTCAAGACAAAAAAATAAATCAAATTTCATACTGCATGTTTGGTGTGTCAAGTTATGTGCCGTTGCATAATGGCTCATCTCATCGTGATTGCTAATAATCACTACTGGATCCCACAAGGTCAGCGCAAGAGAAATATGTGAGATGGCATAAAAGATTGGAGGGGCGAGATCTGAGAACAGACTTCACTGCCTGAGTTCTAAAAAAGCTTGGGGCCCATAAACAAATGTAACCAGAGAAATAATTCCATGCATATATCTCTCTATCTTACCCATTCTTTGATGAACATTTCCTTCATTCATTTAAAAATCCCTCCTCCTGTAAAATTATAACCAGAAACCAAACTACCAGCTCCAAAGCAGTTTACTTAGACACAGCAGTCTCACTAAAATGTCCAAGAAATAAAATCGAGGTCCATCTCTCTTAATGCTGTTCGATAAATGAATATCTCATTCATAAATCAATCAACTATGTAAACCTTGGGATACAGAAAAAGCAATAGTCACCCTCGATGCAAACAAGTCGATACAGATCTCCACAACAAAGAACTGAGAGCACAAGTCAGACATCAGACTTAATGACCATAATTAGAAGAGTGCGATAACACTGTTAGACGGCTGAATTGTATCAGATGGCAGCAAAGATTCCAATGGTATAGAAAGTTACAAGAATAAAAGAACCCTCCTGCTTGCATCTAAATTTCTAAATCAACCTTAAACAAATCATACGCAAGCAATTCACCTAAAAATCAAAAGAATAGGACTCAAGCAGCTAATGCAATATTTGGCATCCGATAAGATGCCAACAACTGATCACCAGAAAGAAAGGTGACACTGACAGGAACAGCGAGTTTCCAATGCAGAAACCCAGAAATGGAAACAAAGAAATATTATGTGCTAATAATTACCGTAACTAGCACCCTTAATCTAGCTAAATTAGGAAATTGCTCTTATATATAGGAATGGAGAGAGTATGTTTATTAAGCAGCATTGAAAAATGAGTGCAAGACAAAATAGGAAGCAGGGACATGCAGAATGTTCCAGAGTAAGATCAACGCAAGAATTATTGTTGGAGTAAATCCATCCAAGTGTACCTAAAGGGCTTAAACAAATACCAAGTGACTGAGTGGGGTTCACATAAATGATCAAAGAGTGGGAAAGAAGCCAATTACATGATAATGAAGCATGAGGCATTGCCATTATTTTCCATGCTTCCAAAACACAATCTCCAGTGAAACACATAATACAATCTTCAAATGACACAAACCTATTGCCAATGCCTTTTCTTCTCCAATGTTTTTCAACACCACACACAACTTTTCAACAGTAAACGCTTTCATCAAACTCTCTTCCCAACAGTAAATAGTACTAGTATGTTACAAGTCACAATCGAAAAATGGGCACATAACTATACCCCTTTAGCCGAGGAATATAGTTTTGGCATGTTCATCCACAATCTAATACACCAGAAAAAAATTCCAATAGAACAGCATTTACCTTCATTTGTTATCTTATTTATGATTTATGATTACAAACAAGGAAACAGGAAGTAAGGCCAATACTCTACAATCTTTAATGGAATGCATTAAAACTTCACACAACACTAAGATTAAAACCTCTAAGGTCTGGCAGGTCCATAACAATACCATGTGTACACTCACAGTCACAACATTAGTAAAATAAAGGATGTGCCAAACCAAACAATAAAACAATCAGCGGGAAAATTAACTACCAAATTAGAAATTAATCTCATAGTCATTGATGCAGGAACAAAAACAATAAAGTAACAGAAACTTTCCTGTCAAGCAGCTAATAACACCAGAACCGAAGTCACAATACTTTGCATGAACAACCTATGTATAGATTTCAAAAGCAGCCCAAAAAAAATAAAAAGAGAATAACAAATCCTCCTCTTTATACCAAACATCATCTCATCTCATATCATCTCATGTAGAAGCTTCAGGACACTCTCTCGCAAAATGTCCACGCCTCCCACAATTAAAGCAAGCATTCCCTCGGGCCCCACCGCCTCCGCCGCCGCCAAACCTCCCAGCATCTCTGTTACAATCCCTCGCCAAGTGTCCCATTTCACCGCACGAAAAGCAACTACCGCCGCCGCCGCCTCCACCGCCGCCGAATCTCCCGGTATCCCTATTACATTCCCTCGCCATGTGCCCATACTCACCGCACTTAAAACAAGCACCGCCGCCTCCGCCACCGCCGCCGTTATTTCCAGGAAAACAATCCCTAGCCAAGTGGCCAAAGCCACCGCATTTATAACACGAACCGCCACCTCCACCGCCACCGCCGCCGGAATAACTATTTCCACGGTGGCAGTCTCTGGCTAAGTGGCCGACATCGCCGCACTGGTAACAACCGGCGCCGGAGTTACGGCGATCGCCGCCTCTCCATCCGCCGCCGAATCCGCCTCCGCCGCCGCCGCCGTAATTGTCTCTAGGCTTGGGCTGTAAGGGGGCGCCGTTAGGGCCGGTGACATCGATGGCTTTGGTCTTATCGGTGTCGCCGCCGGCGATGAGAAACTCGACGCGATCGCCTTCGAGGAGGGTGCGAAAGCCTTCGGATCTGATGGAGGATTGGTGGACGAAGAGATCTTCGCCGCCATCGTCGGGCTTGATGAAGCCGAAGCCTTTGGAGTCGCTGAACCACTGGACCACACCGGATTGTCTCTCCTCCGCCATTAGAATAGAACTGAACCCTAGAGAGTAGAGAGAGATAGAGAATTGGGAATGAAATGAAGGAGGAGTGGCTTTATTTATATATGTAAAAATCAGGTCTTTACTTTACTACTTGCGAAACCCAAGAGATCAGCAAGGGTAAAACCCTAATTAATTCGACTGTGCTGTGAATTGTGATCATAAATAAATTCATAATATACGACTTTGTTGGTGTCTATAACTGTTTTTCAATTAATAATTCTCAAATGCAAAATACTCAAATAGTGCTCTTTTACGTCAAATAACAAATACAGTATTATTAACTATATTAAGGAAAGGAGGGCTTAAATGTGGAAATTTCCATAAAATCAAATGATAATTTAAAAATCATGTAACTGGTTGAGTATAGGAATTAACTAATTAGGTAAAGATATTTCTTGTTGAAAATGCTCTTTATGGTATATTTTTTAATACAAAATGCAAAATAAAACCTCTTAATAAAAAAGTTTAAATTGTTAGGGATCCTCACAATAACATAATTCTAACATAAACATTGATATCAAAGTTGTGATTTGACTTTTTGATCAAAAAAAAAAGTTGTGATTTGACTCTACATTTTTATGGTTCTTATTATTCTTAAAATACGAAACAAGTCACTTAAATTGGTTGTAAACTCAATCAAACTCACAAAATTTCTATAATGAGTTTACCCTTTTTTTAGGGTTCTACTAAAGAAATTTCTTTATTAAGTTGGTTTATATGGACATTAAAGAAATATCTTTATTATTCTAAGTTTTATTAAATATGAATTTTAATATGTTCAATATAAGTATTCATATTTAAAATATATTTTAAGTAAAAAATTGTGTTATTACTTGTATAGTTGTACTATTTCTTTAATCACATATTTATTAATCAAAATAAACTTTTATGAGTTTACGAGCTAATTTTATATTTTTATCATGTCCTGCTTAAACTTGCTAGTTTGAAGACCTAAAGTAAGAGGGAGTTGCTGCGGCCAAAAATCTCACTACTTCACTGTTACTCCATTGGATCGTCCACAAGATCACAACCAAAACAAAAGAAACACAATAAAATTTCACCTAACAACGGGATCGAAGCTTATACCACCTAAAAATTTAGAGAGGAGGGGAAGAAAATAGAAATAGTGGAAGTTAAACCGGCATATATAATTCCAGTTAAAATTTTTTTGGCAAATATAATGCAAATTTGATCAATTTTTAGTTTTATTTTTAGAAAAGAAAAAAAAAAGCGATCTATAGTGGCAAGGGATCTTTAGCATTGGATTGTCAATTCGGGATAGAAAAACAAGGGTGTAAGTTGTGAGTTGTATATTTTAAATCAGATTATCTTTATGACAAAGTTGGGAATCTCTATTTATATTGTGAGTACCATCATCAATTACTAAATTCAATTGTATCTTTTGAAAAACAATGGAAATAACATATACCTTTCTTAAGATTGACTTAAGATTTCCGTAATTCAAATTCTGAATTTGTCCTCTTTTAAATCCGTAGAGAATTTTTTATGGAATTTTCCGTAATAATGTTTATCGTACCCGAACCCCTCCCTCCCTCTCAGCATCTTTGTACAAAAATCATCAAGTCAAAAAAACACTAAGGTTTGTAGGTTACTAATGTAATTAAAATAGAGTTAATTGTAGGCCCTCATGCCCCGGCGAACCCATTTGATCCAATCTACACAAACTTTTTTTCAGGAAAAAATGGTCCTAGTGAAAGCATGACTGATTTGTTAATGTTTAGTTGTGAAATACTAACAGCTTCAGCAAAATAAATTCTTACATGAACCCAATTGTCACATCATTATGGTTCACTTAATTATAATACAAAAACCCATCTTTTTCTAATACTTAAACGATAATTAATTGATTGGATGAGAGAATAATTTCATGAAGAACAAAAATGGAAGTACTAACTTATTAAATGACACATAAGTTAAATGATGTGATCTAGTGTATTATAATGAACGCTTAAAAAAGTGTATTAGTATAATGAATCAAATCGTGGAACTCCACATTAATGCAAAAGTCTCCTTTGCCAGAATTACTTATGATTGGAAAAACAATTCGACCTTAGCCAGATCCGAATTAGTTGGCATCCAAAATGATTTAGGAAGTTAGGAGACTATCTTGCGTCGAGTAACATGGACTACCTCTTGAAAATTCTCAGCTCAGAAGCTTCCTTTTATGGCACTTATAAATTGCAATGCTACAAACTTACAGTTTGTTGCACTTATTTAGAAGGGGTGTGTAATGTTGTTCTTACCTCTAGCTTATTGAGTAGTAGTTACGACCGTAACCCCTTCTATGAACTCGAAGAGAATTCAAATTATGCCATATTGAAACATTTCACAGTTCTGGGAGACAGTAGAAGCTTTCTAGCTACTCGATCGAGGTCATGCATGATCCTTTGCAAAAAAAAAAGTTGTTCTGAACTTGACATATTCCACATTGAGTTAACATAGCAAGCTTGATTTCAGTGGAATATGATATAGATTAAAGATTGGTAAAGGAAGTTGGCTTCATCTAGATTGCATAGATGACAGATCCTTCAAAAAAAGTATTACTCCGTGTATTGAAATGAGGTGATTCACTATTGGAGTCAGAATATCATGGAAGAAATATCACATAGGCCTCATTTATCTACAGAATGCAGGAGAAATGATAGAATGACTGCTTCACAAATATGATCACATATCTCTTACTGAACAAAGAAATTAATAGACTTCCACGTTCCATTGTTCTGATTTCTTCAATTTCCTCTTGTACTCCACCCAGTCAATACCTGCACATTATAACAAGCATAGCTTAATCAGCAGTAGATTACCTAGTAGGCATCAGGCAGGGGTTTCAATTATTATAGTACCAAAGTGTCACTCTAATGTGAATTAAGAAGCCAATGGTTTTGTGGCCAAGTGGAGATCTATTAATATAAGATTTTGAATTCGATATCACTTGTGACCTCAGAGAATGTAAGTGAAAGAAGTTGTCTATTACCATCTCTTTCAGCCAATGAGACCATGATGTCGTCAATTCCCTTTTCCATTCCTTTCAACCCACACATATAGACGAAAGTATTTTCTTTCTGGAGCAATTGCCATAACTCTTCTGCATATTGAGCCATTCGGGTCTGGATGTACATCTTCTCTCCTTTCTCATTTGTTTGCTCTCTGCTCACAGCAAAGTCAAGCCTGAAGTTTTCAGGAGCCTTCTCCTTCATCTTTTCAAATTCCTGTCCCACGTACACAGTATGTTTTGAGACAGTGCTAAAAGTTATCAGTCTTATCTATTCTTGAGAGCATAAGAGGGAAGGTATTCATAGTATTACCTCCTTGTAAAGAAGTGAGCTGCTCGTGGGGACACCCAAAAAGAGCCATGCCAAACCATTGAACTATAAATATATAACAAACTCAGTTAGTACAAAAGGGAGTCACTTGCACAATTCATCTATATAATATAGTAACGTAGCTTCAATATCCAATGTAGAATTCATCTATATAATATAGTAAAGTAGCTTCACTATCTTATCTTAACAGCCCATGAGCAATATCATTTACTATAATTACGGTGAATGCTAAACAGATTTTCCTCATTAATATATTCTGAGACGGATCAAATGAATCTCTAGCAATAGCCTTAGCAAAATCACCTGAATTAACCTTATCGTTACTGTAGCAAAATGACAGACCGAAACAAAACGACTATAGTAATTCAAGAAGGATGTAACTACTACTATAGTTTTGGTACACTTACTTTGTAATCGTCATGCTTCTCGAAAAACATTTTCCATAAAAATGAGCGGAATGGAGCAATTCCAGTTCCAGTTGCCAACTACAAAGAAAGTTTCTATAGTCAAAACAAAAATATAAACAACCATAAACCCATACATGATTAAAAAATATGTCTTGTTCTTTACTGAGTTAAATGTTATATTAGGTACCATTATGACGGTGGCATTAGGATCTTTAGGCATGAGCATTTCTTTCCCTACAGGGCCAGTGATGTTCACCTCAGCTCCAGGCTTCAGATCACCTACTCATACATATCTTTGTGAGACCACACATTACAGCTGAAATTCCTTCTAAGCTACTAAACAACTAGAACTATTCCATTCTTACACAAGAAGTTTGAGCACACTCCCTTGACGAGTTCTCCATTTTCGTTAGTGTACACGAGCCGTTTCACACACAGAGAAACCTGTATGAAATCATATCACCCAATAAATAAATTACCACACTAAAATCTTAACCACGTATGAAGAAATAACATGACTTTGGCAGTTGACAAAGTAAAAAACTCACAGTTTTGGAGTCACCAAAGTCACCAAGGGCACTGCTGGCAATGGAATACAACCTGAGCTTGTGAGGCTTGCCATTTTTGTCAAGGCCATCTGCTATCACTCCAATTGACTGTCCTTCTCTGTACGGAACCTCTCCTGAGACAGAATTACACACAGAGAACAACATGAGAATGAGCTTAGTGCATGTTATAGTTGACTATTATTTTAGGATCACTTAATTTACACATATGTTACATGTAATTGGATTATATGGTACATGGTAGTTTATAAATAAAGTAAACATAGTTCTAAGAAAAAAAAGATAAAGATGATTATATAAAAGTAATTAATTTTGCATTTTTTTATTACTCAGAGTCTCTTTGAGTACCGACTAATCTGGAGTAATTAATTTTGCATGTTTAGTAGAAGAGAAGAAGCCACCTTCGGTGCTGAAGACCATGTGCCATGTCTCACCGGGAGCATCATCACCAGTGATCTTAGTGTTAAGCAAGCATCTGCCAACGTAAGGAGTCTTTGGTTTGAACTTGTTCACTATCACTCCTTCTTCCTGCTTCTTTGACTCCTTCTCTACCTTGGCAGGTGCCTCTGTCTCTGTGGTGGTCACTTGGGCTCTGATAGAAACTAGTTTCCCACTGTTATACACATCCCTGTATTGGAATGCAACCTGATACACCCCATCACATTCATAGTCACCCCATAAGTACTTGAAAAACAAGATGATGATCACTAAAACATATAGTAACATAGATTATATTATATGTACCCTCTTGAATACTAGTCTGTCAGATGAAACAATGGAGGTTCTGGATGAGAGAGAGGAAGACTTGGAGGATGGAAAGGAGAGGGAGGCAGTTACCCCAGAAGCCATGGTTTAGAGAGAGAAGGAAGGATTTGAGAAATGAAAGAGAGATGGTATTTAGGTGAGTCAGTGAAATATGTAAAAAGAGCTAGGGAGGAGAAATGAGAAAAAGAGTGTTATTTGTCTGGTTGCAGTTGAGATCAGAAGATTATAAGATTGAGTGGATGAGATTTGGAGGGGTATGCAGTGGTTCATGTGAGGATAAGGTGTTGTTATGAGTGATGTGTGCCTCTCGACTCTTCAAGGACATCTTCCTCTATGTAACTCTCTTTACGCTTTAGTTTTGTTCAATATATGAAATAATTAAGGGGTGGATTAGTTTCTTAATAAATATTTTTTTACTTCCATTTTTTAAAAATTAATTCTCTCAATACTCATTAATAATAAACACGCAAATTGCATGTATGAATAAATGTAAATGGATAAGGTGTTTTGATAATTTAACATGATTTTTTAACTAATTTAAATAACATATTCAATATAAATTAAATAGATTCGTCTTAGATTTAGGAAGAGAAACTAGTATTTTCCAACTTGACAGGTTGGTGTGAGGAGCAAGTATGTTTGTCCTTTCCACCTAGTATTCATATGCACTTTTTTATGCACGTTTTCAGTTGAAAATTCATCTATATCTGAACAACAACTTCATAAGTTTAAAGTTCATTAAGGTGATGATTGGCTTCTCTTGTAGTGTATTGGTAAATATTTTCCCCCTTTGTAGCAATTTGGTAATTTTTTTTAATGTTTATTTGTAGTATTGTGGTAAAATTGCCCTCACGATGTCACCATACTAGATTCTAACCTAAGCCACTCTCTTTTTCTTTTATATTTCTTTTGAGGCCAACAATATTAGCTGTTTTGTTGGGAATCCTCACATTTTAAATATCAAGATATAGTAATGTGAGTGAGAGGGCCATTTTAATCCAAAGATTTTTTAGGGCGACAGGTACCACTAGATTCACAATTGAAGTGGTGTCTTGATTCTATCCGTGCTCCACTCAATGCATAAAGAAAGTTTCCTTGTTCTTCATTTCTGCCGGAAGCTGGGATATTTTCTGAACAAATGAATTATAGATTTTGTTTATTGATTATGAAATTTCCAGCATAGTTTCACTGAAAGATCGAATTCCATTATACCACATACCCTAGTAACTTTAATAACTCGTGGCAATTAGGAAACTTATCTTGGGCTGAAAAATGCTTTGTGCAAAACAATAACAAAAACAAGTAAGCCCAAGCCAAAATTTTGTTAGATTGGGAATTTGATGATCATAGGGAAGGCTAGACTTTGAAGTTTGAACAGAAAGAGGTAATGAGGGAGGGATGTTCTACAATAGCCGAATTGCCAACGAATGTTCACATTTTGCTAGTAAAACAAACACTTGTGCTTGGATATTAATCCCCACTTGATCTGATCTTATTGTACGTTAAGTGTTTGGACGGTGAATAACAACATTTTAACCATGTGTAACAAGTTATTGAGTGATAATCACAAAAGTTTAAATTTTAACTAATAACAAGTACTAAACATGTGAATAATAATATCCTGACCACGCGTAACATGTCATTGGATACCAGTCACAACATTTGGGTTCAAAATAACAATAAGGGCAAAAGTGACTTCTTGACTTGGAAGAAAACTGAAGTAAGGATCATTGGGACACCACTTTAATTTCATTTTGAGAGACTTTTTCTATATCATGTGTGTTGAGTAAGACCTCGGATTAATTATCTCATAATGAAAAAACATTTGTACTACACTCACGTTTTTTTATTTTTATTTAGAGAAAAACTGTTTAAAACACATTTTTAATTTTCCACATGATTTTGAATGAGCTTATATACACAATTGTAGTTATACTTCAAAAGTTATTTGTTAACATAAGTACTTGTACTCCCCACAATAAATAGATGGATAAAGGCCAAAAATACCCCGAAAATTTCCACCCAGGAGCACTGAGTATATGGAAGTTTTTTAAGGGACAAATCTACAATGGAAGTTACAAAAATGGGGCAATATTGCCCTTCATGGATGGAAAGCCAACGTTGACCGTTAAGTGAAAAAAGTCTGACTACAAAATGCAAGGGTGACATATTACGTGTCACCTAAAATTCCAAATCATTTCCAGGTCAACATAATCTTCTCATCCTTTCTTATCCTCTTTCTCCCCTCTCATACAAAATAGAACCCGTATAAAAAAAGATCAGATCACCTTCTAGAAAAACCAGAAAAACTCATTCAATGAATCTCACAACCCAAATCCCCGTCTCGTCTTCAAAACCAAAAAAACCAAATAAATCAACCCTTTAAATTAAACTCATGTCAACAAAATCATTGGATTGAAGTGTCCAGCCAGCAAGGAAAAATTAAATCAGACCATCAGATCAATCAATCATTTCATGAGAAAATGCTAAAAACTAAATCTCTTGGAGCAAATTGGAATAGAAGGAAGACGGTGAGGAAAAGATGGAGTTGAAACCCACAGCTAGATTATTCCTCCAATCGGTGAAGACAACCAAATCAAGGATCATTTCCTTGTCACAAGAATCCAAAATCAGATCATTAATTAATTTCACTAAAAGGAAGTTGCAGAAAAGGAAGAAGGAAGAGAAAACAAAAAACAGTCCAGATCCAAAAATTGATAAAGCTTCACAACCATATTATTGGAGCCAAATTGAAGGCATCATCATCGCAGACTACTGTATCAAAGCGACTGAAGCCATCTTGGTCATAAACCACCATGCCCAAACCACTGTTGCAAATGGAGGGAGATGAGGTCGATGAGAGATGAGGGCGAGGAGGTGAACTGCGGAAAATGGTGGAAGGTAGCCTTTTAAAGGTTGAAGACGACGACGACCCATCGCAGACTACCCATCGTTGTTGCCGCCGCCTCGCGTTGCCACCGCTGGGTAGGGCTTGTCGCTGGGTTTGCTGTAAAGGAAGAGAGAGGGGAGAAAGGGTGAGAAAGATATGATGAGCTGGAAAGAATTTGGTACATTGAGTGCCACGTAATATGCCACCCTCACATTTTGTAGTCAAATTTTTTAACTTAACAGTCAACGTTGGCTTTCCATCCATGAAGGGTAGTATTGCCCCATTTTTGAAACTTCCTTGGTAAATTTGCCCCTTATAAAACTTCCATATACTCAGTGCTCTTGGGTGAAAACTTCCGGGGTATTTTTGGACTTTATCCCTAAATAGATTATTTATCTACCTGATTTGAGCAAGTGAATTAAGCTAATTAAATTAGCTAATGCATGCATCATAATTTTATTTAATAATTTCTTCCTTTATCGATCGATGTTGAAATAAAATCATTAGGGTATTCAGGTAAAAAGTAATAAAATCAGACATATGTCTTACAATTAAGAGGAGCGTCAAATATTCAAATAGTTCATGCATACGCTTAAGATGAAAAAATATTTACTTTTCATCATTAAGGTTCATTTAAATTAGGCTAGAACATATATTTAGTTCTTTTTGTTAGTATCAATAAGGGCAGAAATAAGTGCAGACTGTGTCTGCACTTATTAAATATTAACTCAATTTTTAATCATTTTTATACACTACATATTAAATATTAACTTAATTTTTAGGCAAACAAAATTTAAAAACTCGTTTAATACGCGATAGTAAAAACAATTTATCTCATATTACAAGCAACTTTACCAAGTACTCCCTCCGTTCCTAAATATAAGATCACTTTGGGGAAGTGGATAAGTTCCTAAATATAAGATCACTTCCTATTTTATCTCAAGTTTTGCCCAAACTACCCTTATACTCTCTCTTTTCATTGAAAACCTCTCCTCCTTTTAAAGTTAAGTAATTGAGGGGATTTTGGGAAGATCATGTAATTTTATTGTATTCCTTAATCTCCCCAAATTAACCAAAGTGATCTTATATTTAGGAAAAGAGGGAGTATAATATATTAAACGACTTTTGGGATGTAAGGTAAATTGGCTAATAGCTTTACTGAACAAAAAGATTAATACGCTTTTGAATAAATTTAAACAATAAAAGCTGGAACTGTGTGCCCACGAAAGATATGATTAAAAGTTTATTCTACAAATATTGATCAACAGCATTAATCATTCTCCTTTAATTCCAGAATAGTATTCAAAATTACAGAGTTTCTCCACTTGCTGACCAAAAATGTATGAGCGATTTCGGGAAAGCTTCAAAATATTCAAAACAACCAGACGTGGTGGTGACATTAAAACAACATGGGCTTAACATTATCTGTCCCCAACATCTATAAATGCTTTTCAACTATCAACACCCTAGTCACATCAACCCCGGATGTCCCTATAAAAAAAAGTCTAAAGAAAGAGATTTCATAAGTGCCCTTCAGTTATTGCCAAGAGAACTGAGATGGCTAAGCTTTATTTCTTCTGTTTATTCCTTCTTTTCCTCTTTGTCTCTGGTAAGTTCTGAGCTCTATATCGTTCAAACATTCAAAACCATGTTGGCTGGTCAAACTTCCATTTGTCCTTTCATTTGTTTGTTAGTTTTACTAATGATTGTCTCTGATGATTCACTTTGAGAATTGTGCAGCTGCGTTGATGGAGGGTGGAGCTAGAGCAAGACACATTTGTACAGTGGAGCTAGATCCTTACAAGTGTGATGTTTTTGCTTGTCAAGGAGAGTGCCTGAACTTGCATGGAGGGTGGGGAGCATGTGCTCACTTTGGACTGCAGATATTTCACTGTGTCTGCACTTATTTCTGCCCTTAAATACACTCGAATAGTTGAAGTCAGGTGTCTACATTGCATTATGAATTGGCTATTGTCTCTTGGTTTTATGGAATAATTTGATGATCCTTCATCATTATGTTTGTACTGTGTTGACTATTCATATGAGATGTCATTAATCCAAGTGTGCTTTCTGGCTTTCTCGTGAGGCTTTACGTATACTCACTTAAAAAAAGCAAATCAAACAAAAATGGCAGAAGCTTTTTTGACGCACAAAGCTAATGAATTAAGAAAGAAAAATGAACAGCGATAACGGAGAGTGTTGAAGATAATATCATGGACTGTAAGAAGGTTTAAGAGATAATGAAAGGGCTTGGGTACGTGAGGATTTGTGAATGCATTATACAAATAAATTATCAATGAAAATCGTTTATAGAATGTAATTCATTTATTTTTTCACATTGAATCCTCATCATTACTCGCAAACCGTCCGAGATTCAACAGTATAGTGTGTCTAAGACAGAGGAAAGCAGATGTGTGTGAGAATTGAGCCAGTGTTTAATTATTAATAGTGAATGTTCTGCAAAATGCTGCGAAAGAAAATAACATTGAGAGAGTAAGGACTCTAAAAGAGTAAAAAACATTTTGCCATGAAACTTTATAGTTCAATGGCGTCACTCGTTATATGAGAACATAAACATGCCTTTGTCCTGCATATCTTCAACAAGGGAAGCAATAATTGCGTCAACAGTGTTCAACGCGGGGCCAATAAGATGAAATTCAATGAATGAAGGTATGAAATAGTGATCCGCTTAAAAAGGCATACTACAGCTCGTCAAATAAATAATTTGACAGAAAAGCCCATCAAATATAGACCAGACCAGATCTAGTTATCTACCCTGGGTAAAAGTACAGTCCATGCCCTCCTCCACGTAAACACTAGCCGAAGTTGCATTTTAGTTTAAACAAGTGAACTCGTTTGACAGTGAAGTGAATATATGGAAGTGAAGATGAAAGTTGAAAAGGCTCCCCCTCGCATAAACACAAGAACCTTTCTTTCTAATAAAGCCATTTCCCATTCAAAAAATAAATTAATACAGCCCTTAAGGTTTTTTCTTTCCTTTTCTTAAATCAACTTTTTTCATAGAGAAGTAACTTTTTGATAAACCAACCCCATCCTAAGGGTTTTTGTTTCCATTATCTTCTGGGCCATTTTCCCATTTTCCTTGTCTGTCAATATACCCGTAAATTTGAGATAATCCAAATATCCAATAACTAGAGAAGCAGGTACAAGATTTTGAACATTGAAATGCAACTTCTGAGAATGAGTTGTTTGGTTTAGTCACCAGGAAAGTATCATTGAACAATGAAGCGTCCCAATTAAGCAGTTCGCGTGTTAGTCACTATCCGAACTGTATGCAAGTAGTATACTTGCTTGCATAATGAAAATTGAAGAGTGAGCACCCTGATATTTAAGTTAAGCCTCTACGAATTTCGTAGCCTATGGATAATAGTAACTTCGGAAAAAAAGGTCAAGAGCAGCCAAAGAACTTGGAGAAAATCAAGCGCCAAAACACATTTTGATTCGTAGCTAAAGCACAAGCCTTGAGGTATCCAGAAAAGGATTGAAATCACATATACTCAGAAATGGAGACAAAATTTGGGAGTCTACTTGTGCAGAGAATAAATTATGCTCTTCCAAACAAACATGTAAGGGTTCAAACCAAAACAAAGCTAGTTGGTTCAACAAAGAAGAAAAACAACTAAATTCAGAACTAATAACCGCCTTTAAGATCATTGACAACATCATATGGAATGGGTGTTACAGTCTCCAATTTAGCACCTTCCACCATGAAACCTGGCTTAGGGCCCTCAGGCTGCCTCTTGGTGCTGATAACCTCTCCCTTGGCCTTCGCTTCTGCCTTCAATTGATCATTCTTAATTTTCCTCAGACGGAATTCCTCTGCGCACCTTGAAGGTTGCACATGCTCGATACGCACATGAATTCTTTTCCTAATTATCCTATTGCCAACCTATAAACATAGACGCGTCCAGGAACTAAGAAAATTTGCAGAAATAATAATAACAATACACAGACTACATTTTTATCAAAAAAAAAAAAATACACAGACTACATACTTAGCCAAGAGAAAGTAGCGAGAACATAATACTCCCTCCGTTCCTAAATATAAGATCACTTTAGCAAATTTGGAGAGATTAAGGAAGACATTCCAATGAGTTAGGATTACATGAAATTTCCAAAATACCCCTCACTTAAGTTTTAAAAATATCACCTTCTTCAAACCACTATTTTTTGGGTGTAGGGAGTATGGGGGTAATTTGGGGAAAACTTGAGTTAAATTAGAAAGTGATATTATATTTAGGAACAAGATTTCCTCCTAAAGTGATCTTATATTTAGGAACGGAGGGAGTAATAAAATATTAACAGATCACAAAGGGATTACATAATGAAATTCCAGAGCAGAGAACAGATAACTTGTACTGAATCAGATAATTTCTGCCCTAATCCATATCTAAACATAATCAGTTCCTCAAAGGAGTCTATGTTTAAATTTTAAAACCAACACAAAAGGAGTGTCATTAGAACTAGAAAAAAAGTTCAGATTGATCATTCATATGACCAACCAACATCAGAAAAGCAACACAAACAAAATTTACATAATAGTGAACACTGTATATCTATATCAAATCAAAAGCTAACGAAGAACAAAAAGAAATGGCCATATATGGCACGACCAAGCAGAATCATTAACAAAATCTGCCTAAAATTAATCCTCTAATAATAGACACATTCATTCTATTAGCCAAAACATCCCATAAGTACAATTTCATTTCACACCAAATACAACTCACAATCAGCCTGAACTAGTATCGGCTTAGCTCAACGATGAATTTAAAAATTAAAGGCATTCATTCAATATGTATAAACAAAAATGTATAAACTCGTGATCAAGGATAGCAGCAAATTCATCTGATAACATAAATCATATAAATATTAAACGAAACAGAAATTAAGACTTTATATAATACGAGTATAATATATACCTGCTTGTTGACTTCAACGCCGATAGCGCGCTTGGTGACATTCCAGACACGACCGGTACGGCCATGGTAGAACTTATGAGGCATACCTTTGTGGACGGCGCCGTTAACTTTAACGTCGACGTAATCACCGATCTTGTAGGTGCGGAGGTAGGTGGTGAGTGCGATGGTTCCCTTCTTCCTGAATGGGCGAGAGAAGGAGTCTCGGGTGCGACATCTCAGCCCATGACCCGCCGGCATTTTCACCTACTAGGGTTGGCGGCGCTTGGGGTGGAAAGGACAAAGAAGAGAGGCTCCAAACTGATCGGGGGTAGGGTTATAACTTATAAGAGTATTTTGTGAGTTAGTAAAATACAGTAGCAGTATTAAAATGAGAGGAAAATTGAGAACAAAAAATTTAGAGACTTGAATGTTTGGAGCTAATCATTATCTTAGCTCCAAAATTTTGCAATTTTGCTATTTTATTTTCTTAATAGACGGTTGTATATTTTTCATCAAATAGAATTAAATGGTTGTATATTTTTATTTTTATAAGAAATTGTTGTATATTATAAGTACTTTCTCTATTTGAAGTTCTTTGTAAATCAAATAGGAGTACTTCATTAGATATACGTGAAACATTCTATTTAAATTAAACTAATAATCCCCGTGCGATATATGAGAAAAAAGATTATTTGAAATTAGTTGTTGATTATTCGTTAAATGTTTACTAATTTAATTGTCAATTATCGCAAATTATTGCATTAATAATAATCAGGATCGTTTATTTTAGGGTAAATTAAAAAAGGCTAAAGTATGTTTTTGGTCCCTTAAGTTTGCACAAAGTCATGTTTTGGTCCTTAACTTTGAAAAGTGTGTTTTTGGTCCCTTAATTTTGGAGAAAGTGTGTTTTTGGTCCCTTAGCTTTGAAAAATGTGTTTTTTGTCCTTTAACTTTGGATAAAGTAATGTTTTTGTCCTTTGGAAAAAGGATAAAAATGTTTTCAGTTCCTTCTTTTTCAAAATTAAGGGGCTAAAACATGACTTTTGGCAAATTTAAGGGACCGAAAACATACTTAAACCGAATTCAAAAGGAATAAAAACACACTTTTCAAAGTTAAAGGACTAAAAAGATGACTTTGTCCAAAATTAAGGGACCAAAAACACACTTTTCAAAGTTAAGGGACCAAAACATGATTTTCTCCAAAGTTAAGGGACCAAAAACATACTTTAGCCATTAAAAAATATTGATACCGAAATTTCAGAAGTTTATAACAGAATCTAGATGAAATAAAAATTAATAATAAAAGGAATTTAAAAATGAAAAATGATTCTATTTAATTCTTTTTTACTTATTTATGGGCTTTGCTCATCATTAGTATTTAGTAATTTAAAAGAAAAAACATATACCAAGGGCCTTGTAGCCTAGTGGTATGATATCTCCCCTTTAAGTGGGAGGTTGTGGGTTCGATCCCGCTTATAACCTCAAGCCGTTATAAAAAAAGAAAAAACATATCTTCACCTTAGGAATCGTTTGAAGTTGATTCTCATGGCAACTTCCATATATGCTTAGTCATCTGACATAAACACATGGTAACAGTGTCACTACTGCTTTTTTATCATATAAATATATGTTTCAATTCTGATTCATTGTTAATCTATCTCATTTTGGGCCTTTGCCCATCTTTGTCATAGTTTGCCTAAACATGAGTAGAGAGGGTGACGGAAAGAACAGTTACACTAGTGGTTTGATCTTCATCTCTTTGCATAGAGGCGGCCCCAAGTTTACTATTTTATCTTCACCTCAGTATTGTTTTTGGACAATATTCATCTCCCACGACGATAAATAGTACAAACGCCCCCATATTCCAGTTGGAGTTTAATATAGCACGTCATGGCTGCCCAACCCTCACAGCATCTGTGTTTATTGCTAACATCTTATGGTGGCACTTTCGAAGTGGCAGTAAATACCTTTTGACTTGCCGATCGATACTTGTCAGATAACAGCATATTTGCAAATGCTTGTCAAGAATAGCAAATTAATACTTTATATTGTTGTTGATATGATAAGTTTGGCAAATTTGATTAAATTATATATGACATTTAAGTTGGTTAAAATTACTTTTTATCATCAAATCAATCATAAACATCTACCTTTATTCCACCCTTCCTCTTTTATTTGTTTACTATTGAGATACACAAAGTAATAAATTGGAGGAAAGTTTAGAAAAATTTAAAAAAATGTCTTACAATAACACCAAACTCACCTCTCTCAATGTAGGTCTAATATTTAAGACAATCACCAGCTTTCGTAGCAGCACTTTGGGAGCTGAGAGATTAAAATAACTCTTCGAGATATATAGTTATATCACAATTATATTTCTAACTATATCTAGTCTGATTTGTTGGACCAATCATATAAACAATAACAAGTAGATATATGGTGTCTAATATAATCAGAGTATAACAGCGGAAGACTTATAAATACCTCTACCATTGCTAGTCCATTTGATGCAGAGATCCATGTGCCTAGACGATCTGAAACCATAGAACAAAAGGTTCTTACTTATCTTGACAGGAGTAGGCACATTGATGATATGTGTGAATTGCCATATCAAGTCAAGGGAACCCTAAAGGAGCAGTCTACTAAATCGCTCTTAGCTTAGTCTGGTGCACACACATCATTACCTTCCATCAAGATTATGACGTTTATATATATAGACTAAGCAAAACCCTAATTTGACTGGGCCTAATATGACTAACGGGCCACCTAATGGATATTCTTAAATAAACATAAATAATAATAATATAAATAAGATATTAAAATATCTAACATTCTCCCACTTGGCCCGTGCACTCTTATGTCATATAGCTCATCAAATTAAATAAGGCAATACTACTAGAATCATGGCGATAAGTCAAACTATTTAAGAGAAATATTATCTTCCATGTATTACAAGTAGCACCCCTACTTAATGGGTCAACCTTTAATGAATAAACCTAAAATGTCTATTCCGTTCCTATTACTTATATGTTTGTAAATCTCTAATAAATTGGTACCAACTTGAGATTACAAACTTTAACTTGAATTTCATCACCTGATAACACCTCATTCAAAACAACAAATATGATTTGTCTTCCATATGAGATGTTCGACCATTTACAATCCAAAAATGCATGCAATTCATTCACTGGATCAATACTAAATGTGTTCCTATAACCGTTTGACCTTTATGGTCACACAACACCTTTAATGGATTGAATCAAGTTAATAATTCAGAATCCTTTAGTGAAATTCTTGAAAAAACTTTATAATTTGCCTCTAATAATGATTAGTCTAAGCAGTTCATGGTTGAAGTAAGTAATCAATGATTACTTAGCAATCCTGCATTCTACCATGACGCCATTTATTCATAATAGCAACTATCATAATGTTAACTATTTATAGTTAACTAGTTGTTCTATTCTGAACAAAACTAATCACATGAATTACATTTGTCTTATATGTAAAGCATGAAACTTAATGTACATTTAGTAATGTACTCTATGACTTGCAGCTTGATTATCCTCATATAATTCCATTGCATTGGTTCTACTTATTTATGCGCATTTTAAGTAGTCAATGTCTTGGAATCAAACTAAAATGAGGGTTCATCACCCTTTCCTTATGATGATGACCTTTAGAGAATTGGATAACCTAAACTTATTCTCTCAATAGGTGTTACTCATAACAAGTAGCATCTATCTATGAATGTTCAAATTGTGATTTTTGGTTACTTATGATGTTCTCAAGTATTTTGAGAACAATCACTTTATATAATATTAGAGAATATTACACCCAAATCTGTTACATCACAACTTTGAACAAATGTCATTTGAAATAACCTATGTCATCTTACATGAGTAAAAATGAATTATCATTTATCCTATATAGATAATTCAGCTCCCACTAATCGAGTGATAATATCATGATGTTTTCAACTTGATTATGTACGTGATTTCATCATGACATCTTTATTATCAATAATGTGAGACACAATCATGAAGAAGACTTCCTAATTTTGCTAACTATGATCCCTTATTATCCAAAATGATCCACACCATTAATTCACATGAGTCTTTCTTTATTTCTGAAATAGAAAGATAACCTTTTATCCCACTTTAATGGAGACATTAACCTGATCAAGATATGAAAGGAATTATTTCTTAATATAAGACGATGTCTTACCAAATTCCTTCTTTAAAGAGAAACTACAACAAAACAACATTTGTGTCGCTTTAATGTTGCATATAAGCAACTTTACGACTTACCAAAATTGTTGCTTGTTATAGAACTCACATACCTATCATGTGATAATGTCTTCACTTGGAATAATTTCCTTATTGTGATGTGAAAAAATAGGATCAATCTTAATATTTATGTTCTACTCAATAAGTAGTAGTGAGATAATGCCAAAACTTAATTTTCATTGGTCATATTAACTCAATCAATTGATTGATTGAATTTGTAAAATAAGAGCATCAACTATAAAACTTTGAAAGATTTCTTTTGAGAAATTTGAAAACTAAATAATTGATATAGACAATAGATTGATGCTCCTAATTTCCAATATGACCAATTTAGAAAATTGTTATAACTTCTTTATGTTTCACATTTGCGAATGGAAACGTTATAACTTCTTTATGTTCTACATAGTATCAACATATGTTGATTTGAATTTAAAACCAATAAGTCATCTTAATTAGTAGTCATATCATTTATATGATCAATCTCAATGAGAATTGAGATTGATCACTCCCACTAATCATGACATTTCTAAAATTTTTGGCATTCAATAATACTACAATACTTCACAAAAGTTGATGGACAACACACTCAAATTCTAAAGACTTTAGTGCATTTTACTAAAATATGCAATGTCAGTCATTTAGAGATAACTTTTTCCCTTACACTTTACCTTATTAAGACAATTATATAACTTGAGATTCCATCCTTTTAAATTCAAAATATTATTTTATGAAAAATTTCATAAGAATCTCATCTTTATACAAATTGTCTTAAGTGTGTCCTTATTGAGGAAAATTGTTTTGTAATATCTAATATGTCTATTAGCTTATGTAGCTTCTATAAATTACACAAGGTAATTTCAAATATGAAGAAACCCAAGCAAAAGACTAAACAATAAACTAGACAATTGTCCATGGACCTTCTTCATGTCATCCATATCTCCTAATTCGACTTCACTATATTAATATGAATAATTAAATCACTCACTTTTGCTTTATATATTAATATCAAAAGACATTACCTAATTATAAAGTAAAGTAGTGTTCAATATTGTGAAGGGCCCTAAATGGAGAGATGAATTACTTCATTTATTTAGAACATAACAAAATGCACTTAATCTCCAACAAATTATGATTCCTAAAATTTCCTTGAAGTGGCATGTTGGTTCACTCATTTCTTAATGTAAACCATACACAAATTAGAGTCAATAGAGTTAAGGGATTTTTCAATCTCAACCTTTATAAACTTTATGATCCTAATTCAGGAGACATCAATAATCTCCTATACCACATACCTTAAGGAAATACTTCTCATAAAATGTTTACACAAATGAGATTTTACATGCATTAATAATGATAAGAGAATGTCCACTACAACTACCAATAAACCATTCATTTATAGGCATGCTATTTTTTAAACGCCTTTTATGGTTCAAGATCTTTAATTAAAACTCATTATTTTCCATATTTGAGTCAAACATTTATTTATACAACTTCATGAATTCTATAATCCATAAAAAATTGTATAATAACTCATATGAATGAAATAATAAATTAAAGATCCACCGAATGTAGTAGAGACATCTTATCATAACATTTAAAGGGAAATCACTTTACAGTCAGCAAATAAAAACAACAATGACCTTAATAAGAATTCTAAAATTTGTCCTATAGCCTAACTCGACCATTGACTTTGTCATTTTTTTTTATATAGATATAATAACTAGCTCTTAATAGAGATCAATGTTAATCCAATGATGTAACATTTTCTCATGCTAGTGTCAATATGTACTAGACTCCCTGATGTCAAGTCGACTTAATTAAAAGAGATTTACTCTTTTAAGTCTCAACAGTTATCTCTATTTGAAACAGAATTTAAACAAATAACAATAATGTTGCAAATCAAATAAAAATAAACTAAAATATGTTTACAAAAACTATAAATGAGGCAAACAACCATCACATCTTAAATGTATATTTACCAATGTAAATATACAATCATAAATACGTATCACTAAAATCTACCTGTGGGCAAAGAAGTTAGCATAGCATGTATTTATCTCAAGATGATGGAACTAAAACGCATTTATATCTCCTAATACCTGTGGGCAACTTAGAAAATAATAAGGCCATTTTATTCCACCCCAATTAAAATATACTCTTATAATTAATCTACCTGTGGGCAAAGAATAATTATAATTATATATTTTAATTACAATTGATATTTTATAACCATATGTGATATATCTCAAATATGATGAAACTAAAACGCATTTACATCTCCTAATACCTGTGGGCAACTTAGGAAATAATAAAGTCATTTTATTTCACCCTAATTAAAATACATTCTCATAATTAATCTACCTGTGGGCAAAGAATAATTATGATTGTATATCTTAATTACAATTGTTATATGTAACTTAAAGAAAAGGATGTTTTGGCTACTCCTTTAGGGCAAGGACATATCACAAAATATCATAAATAATGTGTATAATGAATGTACATGTAACATAAATGATATTTTGAACAGTATGTGATAAATTTGTCTACGGTACATGCATAAGGATGTTGTGGCTATTCCTAAACATGTATGTATACATATCACCAATATCATTTATGTACAAACAAAATTCATATTTATACACAAAATCAATAAGTACTTATAATTTAATCAAGTGCTTAATGTGAATAAAATATTTTATTCACCTTTTACTATGTGCAATTGATTCTATATATGCACAACTTAATGGAGAATTCAACCATTTAATTTAATCAACATAAATAATTAAAACAAAACAAAAACAATAAAATACAAAATATATTCTCCCACTTTGATTAAATTAAATTACTTATTAAAGTTGATATTTTCAAAACCTCATGTAATTAATAATGCATACATTATAGAGGATGCTGTGGCTACTCCTCAATATTGTACGCTAATCACAAGTATCAACTAGTGCATTAAAATTCCATATATGCACATACTTTAATGAGAATTTAGCAGCTTGGTCTAATTAATGAAAAAATACTATGTAAGCATATACTAAATTCACCCACTATTTATTGCATCTAACATTGTTTAAATAATTCATGTTCATAATATTTCACACTAACTAATTATTTCCAAATGTGAAAACGCAAAAATATTAAAGGATCAAAATGATGCACCCAAAGACTTAATGAGAATTATTAAATTAATTTAACCATTATTTAATTTAATAAATGCTGAATAACTTACATGCTAAAATATATGACACAAAACAGTTTAATCAATCACAAAGTCAATATTTTAGTCATACCCACTTTTTCTGGAATTAAACAAAAATAATTTAACAATTTAAAATTGAAAAGGGACTAAAACGTAATTCCAGAAACTTAAAACGGGGATAAAAATATAATTTTCGCATGTCAAAAAGTGCTGCTGGCAATTGGGGACTTGAATAAAATTCCAGAAAACTAATTGGGAAATAACCGTAATTATTGCCAGCAAAAAATGCAATATAAAAGGAAATGCTGGGTCAAAAAACGTAATTGTTGCAATATCCCTTTTTTTTTTTAATAAAACAGAAATTTGCTCACTTGCACGCAAAATCCGGAAATTGGGCTAACTACTTCATGCACAATGCAACGTGCTGATTTGTTTTATTTTTAAAACAAAAATTAGAAAACCAAATGGGATAAATGAGAAAAGGTCAAACAAAAACGCACTTTAACACTACCCAGTCCAAAAACATATCTTGACCCGGTACCTACTTCATCTTCCTCATAGCCCTTCACCGCCGAGCACCAGCCACCATGCCTGGCGCTACGGAGCTCGATCCCGGCACCTATATGGCTATAAAAGTATGGGTTTCATCCAAAATTCCAAAACAAACTTATATTCATTTATTTTCTTAATGATTTCTTACGAAAAATCGAAAATTTTCATACCAAAATTTTCGAAGAACATAGCTTCGGTCACCGGAAATTTTCCTTATAGAATACAAAACCAGTTTTGACCATGAAAAACTTGAACTTTCTAAAGATTTTGTTCTCAAGAAATTTGTTTGTTCTCATATAAATATAAGGGTTACCCTTTATTTTTTATATATGTTTATATGCAAGAACATATCTAGAAACACAAACAACCTCATGAATGAAAACAAAATCACATGAGAAGATAAACAGATAAATCTCATATTTCAAAAAACAGCAAGACAAAGAATAAATTAAAGGCTCTGATGCCACATGTTGGACCAATCATATAAACAATAACAAGTAGATATATGATGTCTAATATAATCTGAGTATAACAGCGGAAGACTTATAAATACCTCTACCATTGCTAGTCCATTTGATGCAGAGATCCATGTGCCTAGACGATCTGAAACCATAGAACAAAATGTTCTTATCTTGACAGGAGTAGGCACATTGATGGTATGTGTGAATTGTCATATCAAGTCAAGGGAACCCTAAAGGAGCAGTCTACTAAATCACTTTTAGCTTAGTCTGGTGCACACACATCATTACCTTCCATCAAGATTATGACGTTTATATATATAGACTAAGCAAAACCCTAATTTGACTGGGCCTAATATGACTAACGGGTCACCTAATGGATATTCTTAAATAAACATAAATAATAATAATATAAATAAGATATTAAAATATCTAACATGATTAAGTAAGACTGCTTTATTTTGATGGAGCTCATCTAGCTTCTCGGAGGTTGACAGGTAGTAGTTCTCTCGACCGTTGACTCAACAAGGAGTCAACCGCGACTTTATCACTATTCATCATTATCACTGGACGAAGAATCAAAGTAGATGATCCTGACTCGAATTAGTTTGAACAAGCCTTTTAAACTTCATTTTGAACACCCTCATAATCAAACCTCTCGACCACAAAGCTCGCACATTCAATCTGAACGCTATTTTGTCTCTTTTGCTCAAACTCCAGAGCCGTCAACTCATGACTTTTTGTTTTTTGACCACTAAAACTAACTCGTCATTCATCCCTAGGGGAATTGAAATGTCTAGTACATAACATATGGGATAAAAGTAGAGACTTTGGAGATCAGGACAGTTGTGGGTCAACAGAAGAATCTGTCTCAGGACCTGTTCATTATCACTTCCAAAAAGAGTAGTCATGTTCAGCACTACTCTTTTTATGTTCAGCACTACTTAAACTCAACGCTACAATATTCTATGCCATGCGAATATTACAAATGAATGGAGCATTTAGCAACAATCTTTGGTCGAGCTGATATTACCACTTCATTTCAAAATCATAACCATCATAATAACAAAATCTCACTAATTAGTAACCAAATCATAATGCTTTACTAATCATTACACTGAACAGCTCAATTCTTTAAGTAGTGTCACAAATAAATTATGAAACTTTTGTTATGACAGTTGAAAATACATACCAAGAATTGAAGAAGAAAAAAAGCATTTGCTTGTATATACAATCGCGAGAATCATAGGAAACCAACGAAAGAATGAAAACCTCTACAGAGACAACAATATCAATAAGCTTGTGTATTTGATGATGAGATCTCTCTCAATGGAATCCTCTGGAACCTCTAGACTGGTAAAGCTCCAACCTACTCTTGGCTTCTTGCAACATGTCAATTGTTTCATCCTGCGTCATGAAGGCTTGTTTGGATGCCCATTCCAGCACTGCTAGAGCCTCAGCTTCAGCAAGTTCCTCACTATCTGGGACATGAATTGCAATGTAACACAGTAATACCACTGCTGAAACCTGAACAATTTGCTCTCCAAAATACACAAGCTGCACCAAATGTTTCCCTCCACCAGCACTTATTATCGCCTTGGAGTGATCCAGGTGAAGATAATTCTCCGAGCAGGCGAATTTGGTTAGGGCTATACACGCCTCTCTCATCACCTCTGCATCTCTTTCATCCAAAAGTCTCACTAGAGGAGCAATCATCCATGTCTCAGTTGCTCTAAAAGTCCTTGCTAAATTCCCAATTGCCTTCATACATGGTACCAACAGCTCCGAATCCGCCTTCTCAATGATCTTAAGCACCTGATCAACCACTGCTTTGCACGCAGGAGAGTTAGGCTTGAACGCAGATCTTCTCAGATCAGCATCTTTCTCTGCCACCGCAGTAATTTCCATCACTGCCATGGCTGAATTGTACTGCACATCACTTCGACCTTTCTCAAGCAACACAGCAAAACACAATAGAGCCCTTGATTCTGTGATGCTCCTACAAATGGGAGAGTTCCCTCTGGCAAGCTGCCAAAGTGCCTTCGCAGCCATTGCTTTCATTCTAGCCTTCGTCTCCGGGCTCTCTAGTTCCCTCCCCTTCATGTTAATCCCAGAATGCGAATAACTAGGCTGGTGATTAGCCTGATGATGAGTTTGCTTCCCATTGCTCTGACCATTATTGCTCTTAGGCTGACTCATTACAGAATTCTGATTCTGACTATGATTATGAGTATTCCCCACGTTCCCTACACCAGGCTTGTGATTAGAATTCATGGCCATGGTGCTAGTAATCACTCTATGCAGCTGAGAAGCTGTTCCATTCCCCAATGGATGCGGAATCCGGCTCTGAATCTGACTCTCATCCTCTTCATTCGACTTCTTAGCATCACTAGCAACATTATTACCACTACTTGAACTATTATTATTACTACTAGCCATCACAACGGCGTGAATCGACGTAGGCTTAATCCTATCAATAGCATACTTACTATGTTCCTGGACAGTCTCAAAAGCCAAATGACTCACAAGCAACCTAATAACATTATGCTGAGCAAACAGATCCTGACACTTACTATAATTCCCAGCCAACTCAGCCACAGCCCAGGCCACCTCAGCCTGCACAACCATAGGACCATCCTTAAGAATCTTAGCAAACACAGAACAAATGCCAGCATGAAGAAGATGCTCCACACTCTCAGGATCACGGCCCAAAAGCCCAATAGCCCTAGCAGCATTCTCCTGACCCTCCACCTTCCCCTCCTTCAAAAGCTTCAACAAGGGCCCCACACCACCCTCCTCAATTATCGACTTCCCATACCGATCATTATCCCTAGCCAACGATACCAAAGACGCCGCCGCATCAGATCGCTCCTCCAATGATCCAGTACACAAAGTGGCCACTTGCTCCCAAATTAAGTACAAATTGGGCTCATTGGCGGCAATCGGAGGGAGGCCGAGATACTCATCGCCGCGATCTTCGGGCCGGGCCGATACGCGGAGGAGCCAGGAGACGTCGCCGATGGAGTTCTCTAATTGGGTGGACATTTTGCGGAAGGCGGCGTTGGGGATTATGGTGAAGACGCGTTTGACTAGGCCGTTGGCTTTGCATTTGAGGATCAAGGAGAGGGCTTTGGTGAGGACTTGTTCGGTTTCTTCGATGATGCGACGTGTTGGCCGTTCTAATAGATCGGAGCTTGCTCTGGCGGCTTGCCGGAGCAGGCCGGCGAGCTTCTCCGTCTTGTGTTTCAGCTCGGTTGAGTCGGTTCGGAAGTATGAGCTGGCTTCATCGGCGGCTTTGATCACTTGGTCGGCTAGTTGGATTGGCTTTGCTAGGATTTGCTTCACAGAGTCCGCCATGGATGGATGGTGATGTGTTGTGCTGTGGTGATTATTCACTGTAGTGGTTAAAGTTTGGATCTTTTTAATTTGGGGAGGGAAGAGAAGGGAAAGGAAGAAGACCCAGATGGTGTTTTTGACTTGGTGTTGAGTTTGGTGGGGTTTGAGTATGTTAAGGTGTACGAGGGTGGTGGCTTGGCTTAGGTGAGAGTTGAGAAATGAGACTGTCGTGGCGGACGAGTTTTGTTACAAGGTCAAACGCGTTTCTTCTTTTCTTTTGCTTGCTTTGTAATTATAGGCCATTTCATATTATGGCATTGGCATCTGTCTGATTGAACATGGATTATTTATGATATTGATTGATTCTTCGGGTAATTTTGTATTTGTAATCACGCTGAATGCAAAGCATATTTACTTCTTTGTTTCTGAATTATAAAAATAATTTGTTTTAGAAAATTAAAAAAATGAATTAGTTATAAATTGACTTGCTGGAATATTTTTAAAGTGGCATATTTGGATGTGTGATTTATAAACTAGTATATAATCTAATAATATATAAAGTGTTGTGTGATTAAATAGCTTATTTCATTTGATTAATTTTTCAAAAGAAAAAAGTCAGTTGATATTAAATGACGGACGGGGTGTTTAATGTTTAATTTGATCCAATTGAAAATTTTCATTTATTTATTTAATATATAGTATTTTGTAGCAAAAACACGTTAATATATTATATCGTTTCAAAATATCACAATGTTATTCCACAATGTTTTACATCCTCTTCCACTAAGTTGGCTAATATAGATAATTGATGGCAAACTTAATTTGACAAAAATTTTCAAACATTTTATATTTAAGACTAAAATTTATTCTATTATTATTTAGGTTATATAATAAAATTTATACAAAAAAAAGGATAATTGATTTAATTTGTCTTTATAACAACTAGTAATTAAATATGACATGAAGTCGTCAAGTGATGCTGATTAGTTAGACCACCGAGAAAATGTGAAAAACTTTGATTGTGTCGAATTGGAAAAAAATCTTTTTAAAAAAAAAAATCGGAAGAGGTCAGACTTTCACCAATACAAAGCATATGAGCATAGAGCTCTTTTTCTTAACTTGCGATACAGAAAAAGACTTGACGTTTTTTATTTTTAAGTTTTGGCTTCTACAAAACAGAGGAAAACGCGCTTTACCTTTATTTACATTCATACATCCCTTTTCCTACAGGCAGAAACAAATAACGAAGAGAGGTGATCCATGGTGAAGGGGGTCGTTTTCTTTGAAATCTCTTAAAAAGGCGTGATTCTCTCATCCTGGTTTTATGATTTTGCATATAATTAAGATGACAAGTGATGAGCCAACTAAGAGGTGTCTAGATTTAGAAGTTGATAGTTGCCATCAATATACTTATATACTGTTGCATTTTGTCTGTATTCAACCACCAGTGCCATATCCCATATATATCACTTCATTTGTTTTTCATATCCCGCATCACAAGTTCTCTCTCTCCTTCCTTCCATTGATGTACTTCCTTCCATTGATGTACTTCCTTCATTACCCATTTTCCCTTTTTTTTTATTGCACTACTTCCTTCATAACTCCCCTCTTCATTTGTTACGTTATTTACAAATTAATGGATGGAGAGACACATGCAATGCGCGGAGACAAAAATCGACTACCGTGCTATATATTTAATATTTCTATATTCAGACATAGCACACAATAGTGCACCACTCCATTAGAGGGAATAAGAAAAAATTACTCCAGATTGTTTTTATGCTGTTTACAGGTGTAGGTGTTGGGTGGGGTATTTTATCTATCATATTAAGTAATCACTAAATGTACAGGAAAGTAAGATGCGTTTAATTTAAAATAATAGGAGGAATTTGTAGATTCATTCAAGCGCAATGGTAAGATAATCGAACACGAAATGAAATCCTTAGATAAATCAAATCAAATATAGTCGTTACCCAATCAAAGGTTGACTAATTAATACTTGATTAATTTATTAATTAATTACAAATTAAATTACGTGTAAAAAATTAATTAATAAGATGAGTTCCAACGAAATCATATAACCAATCTGAGTTCACAATTCAAGAAGTTGTGAACACCAAACTAAAAATTGTTATTGTCGAGTGAAACACTAATTAATGACTACTGTACTCCCTCCGTTCCTAAATATAAGATCACTTTGGTTAATTTGGAGAGATTAAGGAAGACAATAAAATTACATGATCTTCCCAAAATCCCCTCAATTACTTAACTTTAAAAGGAAGAGGGGTTTTCAATGAAAAGAGGGAGTATAAGGGTAGTTTGAGCAAAATTTGAGATAAAATAATAGGAAGTAATCTTAAATTTAGGAACTTATTCACTTCCCCAAAGTGATCTTATATTTAAGAACGGGGGTACTTTTTAACTTGACCATAACAATTTTTTCATGACAACAATAAATTTGGAAGGACAATTACAACTTTTAAATTCTTGATCCATAATCACTTTGGTTTGACGTTGCCGACTCGTCGATAATAAATTTCTGGGACTTGAGATTATTTATGTAATTTTGTGGGAACTCATCGTAATAAAGTCTCTACATGATGCGAGTTAATAATTTTATATTTACATAATCTCCTTAAATGTTTGGGTAAATACAATAAGGACGGATCGAAATCCAGCATATGATTGTATCAAAAAAAAGAAATCCAGCATATGATTTATCATATGCCCTGCAAAGTGACGTACTTATGTTTACCAGTATTTCTGATTCCCAATCGGTTGATTCTGGCATGCCATGTTATTCATTTAAATAATTGATACTACTAGGATGTCCAGTAGTGATGTACTGATGGGGGTTAAACCCAATGCCACAAAAGTACGCGACGCAACAGCTAGCGGCGGAATAACCGAATAAAAGATTGAATAATGCCAAACAAACAATAAAATATGATTGGGGAGCTTTACAAGATAATGGGGTGTTGTAGGTACTATATTTAGGACCGGAGGTAGTATTATATATTATACAGACTGTGGAAATCCGGAACACAAGCTGGCAGGTATAGAAATATAGCGAGGCATGTGTAATACTAGGGTTTAGTTACGACATGCATGGTTGTTTTCAGCTGGGAGGAGACCTTTGTTCCTCTTCCTTTTCTTCATTATCTGTCATGGCTTAATGGTTTTTCTTTCATGGGACTGACTCCCATGCCACCAACTCCCCAAGATCACACTCGTATTCCTAACCTCAAACTTTGAATCCCCTCAAATATTCTATCAAGTTCATGATACAAGTTATTTTAATTTTAAAATAATTTTTGGTCAACATTATAAATCACCACAAAAACAAAAGTGATGAAAAGTTAAGTGGATGATTGTGATGAGGTACTTGAAGAAGGAGAGGTCGGGAATGAGGCATGGAAGCATCCTTAGTTTGTTTTGGAGTCTACTCCATTCCCATATACGTAGAGATATACGTATACAGATATTATAACTCTACTCAATCAAGTACCCACGTGGGCGTGGGCACCTTTCTGATTAATTTCTATAACATGCAACTCCTGGAAAGTGTACATATACAAAAAATTGAAACATCCATTTATCCTGACCCCAAAGAAAAAGGTAAGGTGCCCTTTCAAAGTGGGAAGAGACTTTTAAGAACTCGTGGAGTGGAGCTAGATTGTTATTGTTGTGTACCTCTCCATTATTTATTGTCTAAGTATATGGTCCGATAATGTCCTGGATCATTGACACCATGCGAAACCACCCCTTGTTTGTTTGTGTTCGACAAAAACTGATCACAGATTACGGTTTCACCTCTTTATTTTCATATTTATTGAAACAAGAAAACAACATATTATTCGTATTAACTCCCAGCTCAGTGGTCTGTGCCTGAGACTTAAAACAGCTAAATGGCAAATCATCCTTTGCGTTGGCACATTTTAGACTCACGTCCTTCTTCCGTACCACTACAAATGTTATAACTGTTGATGTTCCGAAGAGTAGGCAATTGGGCAGAATCATGCAGAAGGCAAATTGAAGTGACAGGATGAAGGAGTTGCGGGTAATGAGGTGGGCCAAAGCCCAAGAATATGGGCTGGGCATTTGTGTCCTACTTGTTGAAAATGAAAGGCCTGATGGTTGAATGGCAAGTGGCGGAGAATGGAGATAGTTACAGAGAGAAGGTGGGGCTTTAGTATTTTATAATAGAATAGAATAATATTATGCTTCTCATTGTTTAGAAGTGGGAGTTGCTACTTGTGGCATCCAAAGCAGCAAATATCTCTCACAGAATGCAACAATACATTTTGATTAGGCTATTATTTGTTGGCAAAAAGATAAGGCTATAATTTGAGATAACCAAGAGAAGGTATACTTGGTAATGTAGATCGAGTTTACGTTATCCTTCATTTTCAAAGCCTTCCTATCGCGCATGTTTATGATTAGTCAATCTTAATACATGTGTCCGATTCATTGAGGTTGAGGTCACCAGGCCATTAGTTGATATAATATGTGTATATTCCTCGATTCGTGCTTATCTGTTTTAACATGAATAACTTAAAATTGTTTTATTTTAAATTTAAATTACTCCTTTCGTCTGTCTATATATAAGAGCAAAAATTTTGAATCATTTTGTCCCTTATAAGAGTTTAATTAAATTTGTCAAAGCATTTAACGAGTTTTTCCCATATCCATTATTCTCCTCATTTATATTCTCTTTCATACTCATTTAACATTATTATCATATATTATTTGATATACTCATTCATAAATGAGAATAAAATTGAGAAAAGAAAATTATTTTTAGACACATTTATTTTTCTCAACTACTTTATTATCTTGTGTAATTTTACCTCATTAACTCTTATAATTATAATAAGGGACAGAGGGTACTAATAAGATTACACCGCTTGATTAAAACTTTTAAAAGACATAAGAAATTGTGAATTTGGAATGAAGGAAGGAAAATGGAGAATAGGAACAAATAAGGTGGATAGGGAAGGGGTATTTTTTTTTTTTTGCTCAGAGATAGGGAAGGGGTATTATGAATTGGGAAAATGGAAAACAGGGACAGGCACTAGTGCACTACTATGAGCTTCTAGAAACCGATGTGAGGCCTCAAATACACATAACTAACTACCCATCCTCCCAGAATCATTGGCTTCTCGATCTCTCTATCTTTAAATTATATTCCACTCAAAGTCTCAAACTATCCCTCCTCTAATCCTGTCCAGCTCCTCCTTCGACAACATCTTCTCTATCATCCATTATTTTTCAATCCATTTGAATTAATTAATTCCATGAATCCGTAAAGCAGTGGCCTTTTCCTCTAATATATTAATCCTCTCAACGCAATCATCTTCTTCTAGAAGATTATCATCATTCAGCGATGTTCAAAAGTCTTCTCCACGAGCACGACCATGTGAATAGAAATATGTTTCAAAAAAAGAATAGAAATATGTTATTGATTTGATGTTTTGTTTTGACGGGACCCATATGTAATTGTATGTGAACATTGGACGCTCACAAAGAATTATGTATTCATTATCTCTGTTGAGGATGCTGGCGGGTATACATGTCATTTTTTAGGCAGAGGGCATCAATGAAGCTGCAGAACGTGACTAGCTAGTTGTAATACAAATTCACAATTTTCTTACAAGTCCTTAAAAAATTATTAATTCAATTGTAGTAAATGTCACAGTCCAAAGTATATCAAACTAAATATGGTTTCCCTTCCCGTCTTTTGTTTTGTTTTGCATCCTACAGCGTCTCCCTACTTAATTGAATCTTAGCTTCTTTCATTACCTTCTTCATTTTTTCCCTATCCTGCCATTCATATATATCGGGTCCCAAACTTGTCCACGCCACATACTGAATTACACATATGAAAAATCAAAGCTGGCTAGTTTTCCCTTGGCCGCCACCAATTCCACGTGGCCTTGCCACTGTTTACAGTACCAACGGACGTCCTTCAAAAGTTCAAAATTATCAATCCTCCCATCACCACACCCCCCCCCACCAAAAAAAAAAAAACAAAACAAATTGTCGCTTCTTCCAGTTTTCACTTTCATTTATTTCTTCCAAAATGTCCTCCTTTTTCCAAATTAATTTGCTTATTTTGTAGAACACGTAACTGATAACAATTGTGTTTGGCGACTATGTGTATATATAAAGTCGTCGGCTATATATATATATGTGTATATAAATGTATGCAAAGTGATGAACATCTTCTACTTATTTATCGTGATTTGTAGAGCCCGAACTTTGTTACTTTTGGCCAGAAATCAACCCTAAATAACTCTCATCACAAAAATATCACAAGCGTTTTCAATCACAATTTGGGATGGTCCATGTTCAGTTTATAGGGGCTATGGCAAGGTGTCACGTAAAGAAACAGGATCACTGTAGGTGTATCATCAAAAAGAAAAGATCAGGGAGCATGTCATGTTCAATTGAGAACCCCATCAACAAGTTGCGAGTGTAACAAGCAACTCATTCTGATACCTCCAGGTCTTTTTCATTATTTATTTGTCTTTCGTACAATTTAACCTCTGATAGGAGTCAATTTTGGCTTAACTCTCCTTATGCATTCCATCCACTAGTTCCCTTCTAGAAGTTTTCCCTTCCATCAAATCAAATTATATTCTATAATAATATATATTTGGGTGTGGTTGGAGAATAAATTAACAATAATTAGAAGTATATGTTCTATATCCAATCTAAACATTAAAATCAACTCTAAAATAAATCTTATATTTAGGATTGATATGTTATTCTCTAAAATATTACTTTTAAGATATATGAGATGAAATCATTCTAACATTTTAGAACTATGTATAATATATATAATTCACTCACATTTATCACATATGGGGTCATAAATTTAGGAGTAGTAGATAAATCTCAAATCTGTGATTGTTGAAAAAGTAGTTTATGGCAAACTTCATTTTAATTTAATTTACCATCCGCCAAAAGTTGAAAAGAAAACAACACAAGAAGAAATATTACCCCCAAAGAAAAAGGATTAATTGAAGAGATAAGATCATTGACTTTACTAGGCTTTGATTTTGTAAACGCCCTTTGGATGCAAGGAAAACATATATAGTGCTACCACTTTTAGTGAGTATTTGATTGATTGTGCCAGTAAATACTTATCTGATGCCGTTAAATAAGTATATATTTATTAAGAAAACCAACATCAATTGTCTGCCTAGTGGCCAGTTCAGCCCTTTAAATCAACTCACTGTATCTACATTATTAGTACTATTTTAATTATTTTCCCCATCAACAGCAAGTCATCACAAAAACAATCTTCTAGAACAAAGATACAGGGAAGTTGACATTCATAGTAACAAAGATTCAGTATATACCTAATGAACTCTCCTCTTGCCATATTCTAGTGAACTGAACTCACCATTCACCATTTAACGACCAAATATTCGGATTGCCCATATTTAATCCTAAAAACAAAAAGGAACGATCTATCATTTCTTGGTATGATCCATCATTTCATCCGTGAAATCTGGCACAATGAGTGGAAGTGGCCCCAAACTCCCAACATTTCAAGAAATTGTAAACTTAGTTTGCACTTTTCGTTAACTGCCAACAAACTAATTCCAAATCAATACAGCACAACTTCAAACTAACAAATTCAATTCAACTCTTAAATTTCCCTGTCCTCATATCCAACTCTTTTAATGCAAAATCCAAATACTCCCAAAAAATCTAAATGAACGGAAGAAACAGAGTGTACTTAGAAAATAAAAATAAAAATCTAAAAGCAGAATCTAATAAACAAGCTCAAAAATTAGGCCAAAAGAAAAAAAAAATATGTACACAATAATCACAAGCCTTCAATAACCACATATACTAATATGAGTAATTTCATTATAATACTATACAATATACAATACAATCAAAAGCTAGCGCTCCAATAACTGCGCAATATCTATACACATATCAGTTATATCTCTATTGAATATAAATTCGCAGTCTACTACCAACACTGATCGGTTTCCCAATTCCGGCCACCGTAGCTAGGAAACGAAGACGACGTAGACAAAGGCTTTTGTCGGCGAACAAATAAGCTTCTATCATAAGTGGCTCGCTTCTGAGGATCCGAGAGAGTTGAATAAGCCGCATGAATCTTCATAAACTCGTCGGCCGACGAGTCCTTCCGATCAACCGCCGCCACGTCAGGATGGAAAACCCTGGCCAACCGCCGGTAGGCGGCCTTGATTTCCTGATGCGAGGCGGCGGCCGGAATTCCTAAGATTTCGTAGAGAGAATTGAAGGAGGACATGGTGAGGTAGGTTGGGCTCGATTTTTGTTGCTCTGTCGCGGTGGAGCAAAATTCTGTGGCGGCGGCGGAGATTGGCCGGAGAGGGAGGCGGCGAGGGGAGGGCGGCGGCGAAGAGGGGAGGGAATTGCCGGAGAAAGCGATGGCGGGAAGAGGATTAGGAGGAGAGAGGGGGAGCATGATACGGCGTCGTATTAGTATAAAATTATTTTTTTGGAGGGAAGGAACGGCGTCGTATTAGGTTATTAGGCGGGACTTTGGCGGAGGAAATGAGGGAATAGGGGGTGGTATTTATAGAGAGGAGAGGATAGGTGGGGCCCAGCTGAAGTGTGGGCCCTGTGGCCTGTGGGGGAGGTAGTAGTAGTCTAGAACACTGAATAATGCTTATCCAATGGGTGTCTTCCTATGGGCTGACTCAGCACTCAACTAGCCTCAATCTTTTCTTTTAGCGAAAATCTCAAATAAATCCCTCCGATACCCAAAAACACAAGTGTGGAACTTAAACTTCCAAAAGGACTATGAAGGAACCAGCACCTAACTGTCATTTCAAAATTTTGCAAAAAACAAAATTACCCCTATCCTTAAATACAAATTACTACCTCACCCTAAACTCACCCTAACACTCACCCTCTTCTCGTAATTTTTGTTTTAGGATGAGGGCAATTTTGTCTTTTCGCAAAATTTTAAAATGACAATTAGGTGCTACTTCCTTCATAATCCTTTTGGAAGTTTAGGTTCCTCACTTGTCCTTTTGGGTATTCGGAGGGATTTATTTGGGATTTTCCCTTTTTTCATTTACATATGTTGTCAAACTCATTTAAGTAAACTCGGAGAAAAGGGTAGAATTGGATGGTAGAATCAAATTGTAAACTCATAAGAGTTTATATTTATTGATAAATACTTGTTTCTCATATAAAGTATGTAAAATACAAAAATAATATCAATTTGATATGAATATGTTTTAAGTATAAATAGTTGATATCAAATATCAACATTCATACTACCAATGGGTAGTTGGTTGAGCTGGTAAGTGGGCTACAACCCCCGTAAGGACGAAACCTGTGTTCGATTCCCGGGAAGCGCTCTTATTGGGAGAGGGAACAACCTTACCTATGTGGGCAACACTCCTGCCCCTCGAGTCCGGATTAAACCGGGCGATGATTAACCAAAAAAAAAAAATCAACATTCATACTTTATCATCCTTATAGGGAAATTTCTATGAAATTTATATATAAATTCATTGAATTTGGTCAAATAAAAAAATAATTAAAATGAATTTATGAGAAATGTAACACGATTTTTAGTAAGATAGACACATAAAAACAGTGAATTAGACATGTAAACACGTAAGTTTCTACCGAGTTTATAGCCTCTGAGAATTTAAGTAACTCGTGACACATTTTGGTTAGGTAGATACGTAAAAACTGTATAATTGGAGTCAACTATCGAGTTTGATAATAATGTTTACATCTCTCTACCTTTCTTGCTTAATTATGACAAATTCGTAAAGGATTAATCACCCTTCATAGTTCACACCTCCGCCGAAGATGATAATAATGAAAGAAAAGTTTCCCTATCAGCATATTTCATGAATGGATGAGCATTGAACAATATAGATGTGTCAATTGTTTTCATTGTACTGTATGCCACTAGATAAATTGTAACCATATTTCTTTCTTAAAGTTACGTGTGTCTTTGGTTTATGTTTATAGGATTATTTTTGCTGATTGTGATATTCTAAAGAAATTGTAACCCTTTCTTCTTAATATTCTAAATAAGCCTCCGATTTATGTTTAAGTAAGAAAGAGCAATAATGAAAACATGATAATAATAGACATCAAGTGAGAAATTAATAATGAGGTAAGATGCAAAAAAAATATATTTGGATAACAAAATGCATAAAAAATGCATTAACTACTTGACAGGATTAAAGTGGATCTTATAAAAAGGAACAAAAATATAAAACGGGACCTTATATATGTTTTTTGAAATTGTTGATGCAAAATTACTCAGTTTTAATTGTCTATATTAATATTTTATTCTCAAAATTAGTTTACCCCATTTATAAACTATCAATACAATTATCAATCAAATACTTCAAATTAAGTGGTTTATTTAACTTCTCTAATCTCCATAAAAAAGTTGAAGCACTCTTATATTAATGACCGAAATAACATAACGATGTCTTTATTTACATAGCATTGATTGATTATGCTTATAGGTGAAGTTTCAATGCATTTAATAAGATAAAATGGGACGGGACTTGAGTAAGAGTTTGAAGTTTGCTGAGAGCTTGAGTTTGACTCTCCTTTGCGGTGCTCATATCCAATGTTTGAGAATTAAGCGGCGCCTGAAAATATTTCAATGTCAACCTACAAAAAAATTTTGAAGTCTAATTAATGAAAGTGAAAGTAAATAAACAGGAAAAAAATGCAAAGGAGTAAACTAAAAATAGGAGTGGAAAACAGAGTGTGAACATTGGATGGAACAATGTTGGACGGAGGTGTCCACTCTACCAAATGGCACATGCTTTGTCTCCACACTTTGCGTGCGTGATCCTCCTTTTGTTCCCTTAATCTCATGCCTTGTTCATTGCACTTTACCATCTAATCACACACTGACACACGCACACTTTCATGTTTCTAATAAAGTGATTCTTGATGCCATGCTATATCTAACTTAATCACATTTTTCTTCTACCACCGACCTCCTTTCACTTCTAACCACATACGTTCTTTCCATTCCAATGGACATGGCACATGGTTCTTACCTTCCACAAAAACCACCTCTGGTCTTTAATTGCCCCACACCTAAGATTTTATCTTAAAAACTAAAAGTGCTACTCATCTAATTGCAGTTATTCATTATATTCTCTCAATCCAAACCATCGTAACAATCAAACCACCCCGTTGCAATATAATGCATCTTTTCACTAATTGCTTGCTATCTCGTGGTCCCCAATTTTTTACTTCAAACAGATTAAACAGGATAAATATCCCTGTCTTCAAATTTAGCAATGAAGGAAAGGCTTTATAAAAAACAAAATTGAAGAAAAGGCTAAGTAGACAAAAATAAAGAGAACCCTTGAGGTGTGTAGAACCAGAGCATTTTAGCTATTTTTCTGTGTAAAAGTCCCGGTATTCGGCCTCTTTGAGAACCAATTAATCTGAAGTCGTGCATAGAATTTAGGGGACTTCCCAAGAATCGAGTTCATACAACTTTAACACCAACCCACTTCAAACCATCCGAGCAACAACTTTTAGGCGAGCATTTTAACTAATTGATTTCCAATATGGCCATATAGAAAAATATCCAATTAATCCATACCACATTATGATTTCACGTAGACTCATAATAAAGGCTTTAAGGCACATTTGAGAAACAAGACAAAGACAAGAGGAAGATTGATGAGGCAGGTCCCACTCCCACGCAGGCCACCTTAGCTGCATAGTGCGTACCATACTTTTCTTCTTGGCCATTTGAATTTGTATTTTAGTTCCTATCTCTTCGAACCATACCAAAAAATATCTTGGCCTTCTCCCACCGCCACCTTAAAAAATACAGGCTTAATACATTATTACCCTCCAGTTAATTAATTATGGAAACTTGTCTCTTTCGTTACACCATTCCCAAAAGCTTTTTCTGTATTAAAAAAATAGGGGAAGAGTGAGTGTGAATTGAACTAAGGTGGTGGGATGCTGTTTACGTCTTTACTCTATATGGTCCTCTGCCTAGTTTGATCTCATATGACAAGGCATGGTATGTTTTGAGCTAAACAAGATGATTCCCTTCCCACACTTCTATTTCCACGGTCTTACTTCTCATATCACTTGCTTCAGCAAAATTTATCAGCTGTCAGTTTCAGTTGCTTCAATTTAATCGATTCCCAACTTATGATCAGAATCTCAACCATAGAGAAAATTAATAAATTGAATACTGACGTTGCAACCACCTTCTTTCCATTTTATATTTTATCTTGACATGATAGAATAAAAAAAGAGTCCTGCACTCCCTCTTGAACTAATTGAATAAAAAATAATCAGCATCTACATGTTGTTGGATCCTCATTGATTGACTCACTGTTTACGTAATTAATGACTTTTCTAAACTACGGCTCATAAAGAATTGTGGGCATAACTAATGTTTTTAAACAATGATTATGATTATTGTTTCATCTCATTTCTAGTTTTCTATTCATGATAAAAAACATGAACACGGTTGAAAATATATAGATCAAGAATAAGGCAAGAACCAAATTTTTATTTCATCTCATTTCTAGTGCTACAGCTAATGCGTCAACAGCTAGAACCACAACTTATCTTCGCAGTCTGTCTGCCTTAGAAGTAGAATCTCCCCAAAAATCTCAAAGCTGCATATGGTTGAATAGGCCACTAACCGATTCATAAATGGATGAGGTCGTATTTATGATGTAGTTACCATACATGGGATAACGGACTCAAAAACAATACACAACACATGGCCATGGGTCCACCTTTAAGGTTGTTTTGGTCGTTTTTCTGCTATTATCAACGGTCAATGGACCTATAATTTTATTGGGATTATAGACTGTGTATTATTGGACTAGAGTCTTACTTAGAGTTTCGCTTTTAAATTAATAATCAAACATGACCTAACGCTCAATCTACACGTACCCGTTAGGGGGGAATGAATTATATAAATCGTCAGTTTTGTGGATATTGAATATTAATGTATGTTAGAAACTGCTGAAAGAAACTATACAAATCTAAATCAAAATTTTTGCAACACTGGGACGTCAGCTATACATCAGTTAGGAAGAAGTTAATGATTAGATTGTCATTCTTCAATCAAAACATCAATGTGAGGGTCACTTCCTGGATTTTGATGTAGCCCATTTAAAGAAACCACAGTTTGCTTCGGGATTAGATGCAGGCCCCTGCAAAGAAGGAAAACAAAAGACATCTTAGTTCTAAGAAATCGCGTCTATCATGCAGATACGTTAAGGTTGGCTTCAAAGTTCTTGAATTAAGTAGTTCTTGTATTAGCATAGTCTGAGCACGCCTTATTTAAGGATACAAAATCTAAGACTTAGAATTTGCCACCCTCATAAAGAAGCATTATTTCAATGCTTGAATTTTCATTTGAGACAATCTTCATAAAGAAATCTAAGGCGGTCATAAAGATTATCAATGAAAAAATTTACCTCAGCACGAGCACATACATAGAATCTGCGACCAAAATTGTGACCTTGTTTCTTCACCACTCGAGCAATACAAGGTTCCTTATGACCCTTGCAAAGTGGAATACTATTTTGCATCAACTGTTGTATTCTTTGCCACTCTAATAAAGCCACATTATTACTTTCTTTCCTTTTTGGATCATCAGTGAATTTAGATACATCTTCACACACGTCTGTACTCAACTCATATTGCTCAGAACTGCCACTCTGATCAACCACTGGGGATGCCTCAGTTGAGTAAAGGTCAAGCTGTGAGGATTCTTCTTGAATATCAGTACAAGAGTCTTTGATCACATTGTCAACATTCTTACTTTTTTTGAAAAAGGACATCAGTGAAAGTTGGGAGCATTGGCTGCTTCTTGCCTTTTTCTTCAATCGATTGCCTTTTCCGAGTATTACTTCATCACATTCAACACCTGATGAAACTGAATTGCTACAGGCAGCCTCCTGAAAAGAACTGCCACACCATTCATTTGATTCGAGATTAGTTTCTGAATCTTGACTTGAAGGCACGTCATATTCACTGTTGTCAAAAGAGTCTTTGACTCCCTCACAAGTACTACTCCCTGTAACAGTGTCTTCAACTGAAGGCAAGCCTGACATTTTGCACGATTTCATTTCTTCAGAAACTCGTCTTTTTGTCAACACAGACACTGCAAGATGAATCCCAGAGTTAATTTAGTGAAATGTATTCAGAAATTATCATCAGAAGAACAAACTGAGTTAAGTACCTAGTGTTTGCTGCAACCCTCGAACCATGGGAACATATCTAGCAGATAAGGAGGGAGTGCTATGCAGAGAGATATTAGGTATTTCTTGTAAAGTAACATAAACTGGGGCATGATCAGACCCTTCAAGTTTAATGCTTCGACCCTCTTTCCACCTCTGAACACTGAATAGATAACAGGATCATAGTTAAATCATTGCTTGCAGGAAGATGGGTGCAATTGTACCTCTTAAACCATGAAACATATTACGACTATGATATATGGAGGAATACTAAACAGTAAACTGATTTCTTCATGTGTAAGGAGGTTATATCATCACCCTTAACAAGTGTTTTACTGTTTTTAGCTTCAAAGAATAACAAAATTTGCACGATCTATGATATACACAACACGGAAAAGGGCAGAAAACCCAAAAGCACAAGACATCTGATACTACAATTCAAAATCTAGCCAGGAAAAAGGGTGGAAACTATAATCTGGCATAGTAAAATATTCCAGAAACATTTCATCTGTCCAGCATAGAGAAAACAGATTAAACACATAAACACAGTGGGTCTATTTTGATAGTGCTGTCAGGTTCTTTACCTCACGTTGCTTCCAGGTTTGCATCGTTTATACTGTGTCAAAATGTCGCACTCCTTGACATGGCATCTTATAAAATTATGGCCTTCCAGGTCATCAACTTCATGTAGGCAGGAACCCGCACACAGAATATGGTCAATTCTTGTCCCAAAGTTAAATACTTCAGCCCCTGTATTTTGAGGCCAACAGGTATATGCCTCTATTCTGCATTAATCATAGTAGTGAAAGTAAGGAGACAATTAAGGAGGATGATGCATATAACACCACCAATAATGTGGAAACTAGAAGACTGTGAATACAATATTCAATTACCTATTTTAGAAACCATTTTTTTTAAATAAACAAGCAACAGAAGTGACAGTAGAAAATTAAAAAGGCCCTTCTATTCGAGAGCAATCAAATCCAGTATAGTAATAATAGTAACAAGATATTTAAAGAGGCAGAGAGAAAAATTCTCTACATTATGAGAGGGCAATGGTTGTCATCAAGTCATGTATCAGAAGTTAGATTTCCAGAATTACAACACATCAGTATTCAATATTAATGCATTTCAGGGGGTTAAGCCCGAACCTATCAGGGTGCTTTGCTCTGAAAACATCGAAAAATTGGCCACCATTTTCAAGAAGTAAAGACCTGAACCATCTTCTAAATCTGCACAAGATAATGGGTGAGCACTCAGGACATTGATAATCATATCAGACACCAATAAACATGTGGGAATATTTCATATTTATTTTAAATAATTTTTTGATTATATAGCCTTTATTAGGTGTTATTTACTAGCTATCAGAATTTATTATATTGTCTCATTATTTGGCCTATAAATAGGCATTATATTTTCACATTTGAATCAATGAGAATTATATGTTTTTTCAAAATTCTTATCTCTCAAAGTCCACAAAACAATAACACTTCAAAGAAATCCAGCAAGAAGTTTACTCATTATTCTCAAAATCAGGTCCTGCTTCACAACGATCTATTGCTTGCGGTGCAATGTTGAGATCACCAACAACAAATATCTTCCTTCCTTGATGCAGGAGAGACTCCCATCTTTTCTATTAAACAAATTGTCAGAATCAACCCAGCAATCCAAGGAAACAGAAGAAATTGAAAAGGTGGAAGAACACCTAATAAAGAGGCAAGGAAGGTACTAAGGCACACATAAAAATCCATTTTCAACACGCACAAATGTTAGTATTGATACAAGGGCCAGGGTTATATTTAAAAGTAAACTATATTCAGGTTTCAATGTGTAGTTACAATCAGCAACAAGAAACACACTAACATTTGAAGTATAAGCCATCTCCTAACATCCTTTCAATATAAAAAGCCAAATTCAAAGCAACTACGAAACTCAGCTCTGCAAAAAACAGTTACAATTCCATTAATTTAAAACCACAATACACTAAAAATACCTGCAATATTGTGTAAAAGTCACGCTTGAACTGGATCCTCTCAGTGTCATCACTATCCGCTCGAGGTCCATACAAATTGAAAAGAACTGACCAAATGGAAGCAAAATTTCATCAGAACTACTACACATGTTTTGGAAATAGAAAACAGATAGTGCATAAGATTTAAAATGACCAACATATCCTACCACTTGACCACGTACAAAAAGGAAATTCAATAAATAAAGAAGCAAACTTTGCAAGCTTTATAACGATTGATTCTAGTATTTAATAGTAATAACTAATAAGCATAATGACTCACCAAAGTGACCATGATCAGTGATGATGCAACGTCCCTCACTATCAACACTAAGAAGCTCCTCAGCAGAAAATCCAAGTAAGCCTTCCATGAAGAAAGGCAATTCATTTTTCCCAGTAAGAGAATTCCCAACAAGACCCGTGAATCCTTCTTCAGCCGCCAATGGCAAGGCCACCTCATCACTTGAAAACGCTGATTTCACACGACAAAATGTTGCAACACCTGCATAAATAACCCATACATTCAGTGCTCATCACTCATCACGTTGCTCATCACCACAAATAAATAAGCACAAGGTGGGCCCCAAAACCTCTCTTCCATTGGGGCCCGCCAAGATGAGAAAGTGATGAGCAACATGATGGATGATGAGCACCGAATGAAAACAACACGGAAGTAGAACAACCTACGGCTATGATGAAAGAAGATGATAAAGTAAGAGAGTTTAGAGAGTGGGGAGGGCAAAAAGGGAATTTACCGGAATAGCCAGTTCGGCCTTTGTGGGAAGAACGAGTACAGGAAAAGAAGGATTCGTAGCCGAGAGCCATGACCAAATCGGCGGTCACTTCGTGTCTGCTCAACTTGGTTTCCTGAAGGCAGATGATGTCAGCGTGGAAGGAATTGAGGAGATTAGCGAGAGAACCGAACTGCGCTATGCGCTGCCTCAGCCCATTCACATTGTACGTCACTATCCTCATCCTCTCTCTTTCTGCCTTTGCCTTTGCCTTTGCCTTTCCTACAGACTTCCGATATTGGAACCCAACTTACCCAATACATCGTCATGCTCGCTACTTTCATCATTTTGTTACTTAAAGTTAAAGTTAGTTATTAGCGCATTATATTACTAATCTATTTACACTTTCCTAATTTATTACATTAAGGAGGTTAGTTAAGTTAGTTATTAGCACATGATATTACTGATCTAACCGAACCATATAATTTTATTCTCACTCTCCCTCTCTCTTGTTTGTTTATTATAGATTATAGATAAAGATTATTAAGACTTATTTAAAAAAAGTTTAGAAAAATTATGAAGTTACTTATATGTAGCAATAAATTGAAAAATGTTAAAGTGATTTTATATTAAAAAATGGGGGATTATATCACTACATTAACTCATCATCATGCCATGTTATTTGTATATGACAAAAAGACATTTCATAATCAAATCAAAAAAAAAAACTCATCATCATTATAACACATTTTGACATTTTTTTTTGTAAATTAAGGGTGTAATTAATCATTTAAAATTTTTTTTTTCAGAAACTAAGTTATTTTACTCAACTAAATTACAATCTAATTATATGTGGCTAATATTATAATTACTTAAAGATAGTAGGAGACATCATTGTAGCAAGTGAACTTAATCGGATGTTATAGACTATTGATGAATAAAAAAAGAGTGTTGCATTATTTATTAGGTTTAGCAGGGAGTATATGAAAAGGGATCTGCATGTTTTCTACTATTTGAGCAAGTATTTTGAAGGAGGGTATGGCGCAAGAATTCTCTCCATTTTAATGAGGGAGCAAGGTCCTTCTCCATTTTAAGGAGGGACCGGGTTAGTTCATATGAAGTATTTTTTCTTCTTTTATTTGTATAGGAAAATTTTAAATAGACAATTTAGTGTTATAAAAAGTAGACCCCATAATATAAACTGTGAAATTGTTAAAAGTCAACTCTAATCATATACTCTCCTAGCTCAGATTCACCCGAGTCAACTATCTACCTAGTTAAGATTCATAAAGCTAACATTGATAAAAGAAGGCTAATAATGTCTTTATTAATAAAATAAAAATACGGAGTATATTATAAGGGATATTTAAAAAATATTATTACTAATCAATTTCATAACTTTATATTAGTAGTTTATATTAAATACTGACATCAATATAAACCGCGAAATGTCATTTCTCCTTTTCATTTTCCGCGAAGCAAAAAACTAGGAAACCCATTTTGGCGAAGAAGTAGAAAATAAAAAATGTTCTGATAAAAAAAAAAGAAAATAAAAAATGAAAATTGGAGATGTCATCGTCGTTATCTCGGGTGGCTCGTGGAGAGCACAAGTTTGAAGGGTTGAAGTGTCCTTTCGTGGTCCACTTTCCAAACATTTCTGGGTGAGATTCTCATGAAGGGTACGCTCCAAAGAACTGAATGCATCTTATGTTACACACCAACTTTCCAAAAACAATAAAAAGTTTCAATCTTTACAGGAAATGGATCACTGGAAGGCTCAAGATTTGTCTAAATCTTCAGATTTAGCTCCTTCTTCTCTTCAGCCTCATACCGAACCACCCAGGTTCTTTCTTCTGCTTATATTTAATTAATTATGGGTTCTCTCTAATTAAGGATTAAATGCGTTATTAAGATAGGAGTATTTGTGACTGAAAGTTGTGTGACTGATTTATATATATGTATATGGCCTCTTGTGGAATAAGTTTTAGATATTTGAGAGTGTTGGATTGATGATTTATATCCAAAAAAGCTAGTGCTCGATGATTTATATTCATTCAATATGTTACTTTTGTGTAGGCAGAGGCCTGAGGCTGAAGCACAGGATCCAATTGCTGCAAGGAAACTCCAAAAGGCAGACCGTGAGAAACTGAGGAGGGATCGACTAAATGAACATTTTCTAGAGCTGGGAAACACATTAGGTTAGCTGCAGCACTCTTTTAGTGATGATAATTTGAAAATTTAATTCCTTCTTCGTGAGTTACCATGCACCCATTTGTCTGATTAGCTTATTTCAAGGGCCTTTTAATGTGAAATCTATTGTTGATGCTTGTACATTCATGAATATCTTTTTAGCTGGGTGGCAAATACTGTTGGTTAGAACTTAGGGCCCGTTTGCTTGGGAGTAATTGAGATGATGGAAATGGAAATGGAATTGGAAATGAGTGTAAGGGGTAAAGACGGATTGTAGAGGAAATGATTAAAGTAAAGATTGCGGGGCCCAGGAAAAGTGAAGTGTGAGATGAAGAGAGAAAACTTGTGGGCCCTGGGATATATGAAAATTACCATTTTCACTTTCCAATTTCAATCCCATTTCTCAATTTCCGCCCAAGCAAACGGGCCCTAAAGTTAGAACTCTTTCTAAAACACTGTTGGGGCGTTAACTTTGTTTTTTTGTGAGATTAGCTTGTTTTCTTAGAGCAACCTACCAGAGTTATGTGATGAGTTTGTAGTCTTCCTGTATGTTGTGTAAGGAAATATTAAGTGGGATTAGCAATTTTTTTCGCATGAGAAAAGGGCATTTTGAGAGGAAAAACACTTTAAATTCTACTTTTATCTTTTCCAAATGGTTAAAATAATTGTTTATTTAGGAATGGTTTCTTTAGTCAAAATCACTTTTGGGCCCTATCACATGAGTGCAGAACTGCAGGCTGCTTTTCAATTGCAGTTACGCTCAAGTGGAAAAGGAAGGGAGTAAATAGGGAAATGATTAAATATATGTTTCTTTAGTTGACGGGTCATGTAGTTGATAATGATATTACTATTTGATTTCACAAGGAGATGGGAATCTTATCTTCTAGCCTCTGCTTATATTCTCAAACCAAGTTTCTCTACTTCATAAGTTGACTGTGTAATTGGCCTTTGCTGACGAATGCATGCTTCCTAGGAGTAAATTTTACGTCTTTGGTCTTAATTACTTATCAATCAATGTTAAGAAAGCTCGTTTGGTTGAAGCTTTTACCTGTGCCAACATTAAGGCAGTCTATCCTTTGCACCATGGAAACACACTTGGTTGCCTTAAGGATCAAGACTTCATGGTAATGCTTAGAGAATATGCTCTCCATTTTTGGTCTTTCTTTCCAGCCTCTTACAAAGCATCTTTCACTATAGTAAAGATTCTGTTTTCACACGGTAATTCTTAGAATCAATTCTTAAATTTTACATAAGCCTACTGTTTCTTTTTTATTATGAGGGAGGTCAGAGGACATAGCAGACTAGCAGTGTTCTGGTTAAGGGGAACTGAACAAAGCGAAGAAAATCCTGTTACCTTTTAGGGATTTAGTTACTATGAATACCCAAAAACAAAGCATTTTATATTATATTAGAAAAAAGTGATGTTTAAAGTGGCATGTTCTAGTGTTTGTCACTTTGTGTCATGTTATGACAAATGACCACATTATAGGTATTATAATTTGAAAGGTAAACATTGCCTGTAGCCACATCAATGTTGCTTTAGATCAAACATTGCTGGTCGTAGTCATCTTATATCATGGTTATTTAAGAGAATAACAGTTTCATAGATATTGGATAGTATTGTCAGCACAGGGAGGGGTAAATGCTGAACTTACTATATATATAATGAGATCGATGGTCGGATGAAACACCAACTGTTTGTGATTTTCTGATGCACTTTTTTATATACTAATTTTCTAATGTACTGGATATATGCCTCTACTGTAAGTGATTGAGATTTTCTTATTCAATTGTAATTGCAGATCCAGATAGGCCAAAGAATGACAAGGCTACTATTCTTACAGACACAATTCAGGTGCTAAAAGATTTAACTGCCGAAGTCAATAGACTAAAGGCTGAGCATGCCGCACTTTCTGAAGAATCACACGAAGTAAGGTTAAATTTATTTTTAAATTTACCTTCGAGATGACAAAGTTTGTTAGCTGCTTATATTCCCTTTTATTTTTTGCTTGCAGCTAATGCAGGAGAAAAATGAACTCAGAGAAGAGAAGACGTCTCTAAAATCTGACATTGAAAATCTCAATGCACAGTATCAACAGAGGGTGAGAGTTACATTCCCATGGACTGCAATTGATCATTCAGTTGTCATGGCTCCACCGTATTCATATCCAGTTCCTGTACCCATTCCTTCGGCTCCAATTCCGCTCCACCCGTCACTTCAGCCTTTTCCTTTCTTTGGAAACCAAAATCCAAGTCCAGTTCCCAATCCCTGCTCAACATATGTCCCATTTTCTGCTCCAGCTAATCCACCAGTTGAGCAGCCAACCGGCCAATTTGCTTCAATGTCCAATACCTCAAGCAAACAAGATTCAAGAAGTAAGTCGTCGGATCACGAAAGGACTGGCAATGCTGAAAGATGTGGTGAGTCTAATGATGTAGCTACCGAGCTTGAACTTAAGATGCCTGGATCATCATCACGGCAGGTGAGTTAATCATAGTTTATTGGCAAGCCTGTAGTAATGCTCAGATTTTTCCAATATCTAATTGAGTTTCTGCAGGAATCATCTTCTGGAGCAAGGAAAGGGAAGCATTCATTGAGGAAGGAGAGAAATATCACAGATGGGAGTACTTCAAGTAGGCATTCTTCATCTCAAGGACACCAAGATAGCTCCAACAGTGTGGGTGACATCCCTAAGTCTGATAAATTATAAATGAAAATGTATATGGTTCTTTCCGCCAATAATACCCAAAACGATTCAAGGAAGGGTTCTTTCCCTGGAATATATATTAACAGATGCATCGCAACCTTCTCTTTGTATTAGATCGTTATGGACTATCCTGGCCTTACTGTAAATATCTACTTTAGTGGTCATCTTAAATTACCAAGATAATTTGCTCTTAGCCACGCTGCATCTCAGTCAATATCTGTCATGTTATGGGACTTTATTCCCCCTTTCTGTTTTTAATTATCGTTTAAAGCCATACGGAACTTGGAACTGAGTACACTGATTTAGTTTCTTGCTTGTTTTTCCTAGAGATAGAGTAAGAAGCTTATAGATTTTGTCTTGTCCCTTATTAGAAGATAATCAGCAGTTCACATGTGCTTATTTATAAACTGTGCCAAGTCGATCAAATCAATGGCACACCAACTTTAGGCCAAGAGCCCCATAAATTTTCAGACCAAATTAGGCTCCTCATTAGCCTGTATGACCAATCATTGTCATATTTATCTTTTTATACATCAACATTAACTGATTTGATTGATCAATGATATTGTGATTATGAAAACAATATTACTAAAAATGAAAGTAGGAAGACAAAAATACTTTACAATGAGTTCAATCATCCATTCCATAAATATGGTTATACCATAAAATTAAGAGGTGGGCAAAAGGAAGACAATTGAACTCTCGACTAACTCTGCTCTCTATTTTATTCATAGTTACACTTAATACATCACTCGAATGGCACAACCAAGGAAGCCCTCAAATTTCAAAATGTACACGGGTGAGATTGGGGTCCGTAAGCCAATCTAAAACGACCAAATAAACTTTACCTACACAAACTCTGCAAACACCTCTTAACGATTCACGATAGTCTTCCCAATGCCTTCTTGTAACATAAGATTCAGCATCCACTTACTGCATTTTGAGAGTCATGGAATGGGTCAGAGAAAGGTATGAAGGCTTGAGGAGAATCTGCACCAAAGAACTCCACCACAGCACCACTCTGAGTGTACTCACTTGTCCTCTGAAACAGTTCTAATCTAACTTCCTCCGCGAGGGGTTGTCACATTATGTGAACTAATGCTTGCAGTTCTTAGGAGTTTTCGAAACTCTGGGAGGCTGATTTTTCCATCTTTGTCAATATCAGCTTCCTCAAGTAGTGAATCAATGGATCCTCGTAAGCCCGTATGCTATAAAAATCAGAAAAAGAATATAAGTTTATGATTTTAAAAATGTCAACAAATATATGCAATGATAGAGGGCAAGAAGATTTCTAGCTGTTGCCACCTTCAACACCCACCCACTTCTCACCGCCACAAAAACAAACAAAAAACGAAAAGAAAGATAATAGACACATATATCATACGACCATTTCAATTGTTGAGAAGATTTATCATAGAAAATGAATGGAATGCTTAACCAACCATTCTAAGTTCATCTGGAGTAATATAGCCATCCTTGTCTATATCAAATTTCTCAAAAGCAGCTTGTGACCTGTGAAGCCACTTCTCTGAGTCATGCTCCTCCAATTGATGTACATGAAACGAAGCAGCCACAAACTCAGAAAAATCCACAAGCCCATCTGTGTTGCTATCTATCTGCACAGACAAAAGACAAAAGATCTATAAAACAAATGCCAATGGCAGAATACGATAAAGCAGACATGATTGGATGCAATGAATATATTCCAATAACAGTTGCATAAATAATCTAGTTAAAAGGTTTAGTAATCATCAAAAAATGGTATTGTTAGTCTCAAGATTCCATGTCGTCTAAAAGTTGATTGTGAAATATAAGAACTAATGTTAACCCAAAAAAAGGAAGTACAGTGATGGAAACTACAAAAGATCACATCTACTCACTGCTTGTAATATTTCAAGAACACGGGAATCTTTCAACTTCCAAGGGATATCCTTAGCAAGAGCCTGCAAGAAATCAATCCTTTAGACCAGAGGAATAATAACTTGATAAACAAGTGAATCATTAATCATTATAAAACAAATTAAAACTGCTCAGATTGAAGCAAGTCAGAAAGGAAATTCATGAGTACATGTCTCATCTCTTCTAGACTGATAGCGCCACTTTTGTCCACATCAATTGCATCAAACTGATCTCTGAGATTAGCCAACTCTTCTTCATTAAGTGTGCTAGCTAGTGCCTGCAAGGTAATAAAATAAGACAATGAAGCAAACAGTTTTATGACGTTCAACATGCAAAGACCTCAATCAAAGATATCTTACCCTGAGTGCAAATTGTTTCAACCTACTAAATTTCACAAATTGACGCATGTTGCTTAGGACAGATATGTCGATAGGAATCTCTGATGCCTCTCCTCCTTCCCTAACCCATGGATGAGCTGAAAATATGGAAATTCATCAAAAGCAATTCAATGTTTGGAAAGTCTTTGTTTTAAGGATTTATCAAAGAGGAAAGGAAATTCACACAGCTAGATTAAAATTCAGGTAGTGACTATTAGAAAACTGATTTGGACGAGATACAACAGGAGAAACATACAGCCCTGCGGTATAGAACCATTAAAAAGAAAAGGATAGGTTGCATACATAGAGCCTGAGCAGCAGTTAATCTAGCCCGGGGATCCTTTACGAGCAATTTCTTTACAAAATCTTTTGCCGCATTGCTTATAGATGGCCACGGTTTCCGCCGGAAGTCAGGCTTGTTCCGTAATACCTGCATATATCACTAGATCATGAATTAAACATCACAAGGCACCATGAATAAAAAAAAAGAGGAGTGCTTTCTTTTTCGTGCCGTCATGCAGAAGATTATTAAGAGAATGAATGCATAATATTACCAGTGAACAAAAGATAAAAAAAATATATCAATTAATTAACATGAAACTGAACATCACATAGTAATAAGCAATACCTCCTTGAAGATACCATCCTCTGTCTTATCCCAAAATGGGCGCCTCCCACAAAGCAATATGTATGTAATCACACCAATACTCCATACATCTGATTCTGGCCCAGACTTGCGCTTCAACACTTCAGGTGCAACATAGTAAGCACTGCCGACAATATCATGAAACTTCTTTCCTGCAATTTTTCAAATAGAAAAGAAACATAAATTCGAAACGAACATTGCAAAAAAGTGACCAAAATTAGTAGAAAACATACAAATCCATGGTTACAATTTGTCCTCACCAGGTTTAATAAAATCTGACAAACCAAAATCTGTTGCCTTCAAAGGTGAATCTGCCTTAGTTGATTTAAAAAGAAAATTCTGCATGAAGGTAAAAAATAGCAAATCCATTGTCAATAACATTACTCCATATAGTCTAAACTTGCTAGACATGCTAAACATACCTCTGGTTTCATGTCCCGGTGGACCAAACCATGCAAATGGCACTCAGCCGCAACTTTGAGCATCTGCCTTACAACCACTGCTGCATCTTTTTCTGTATATCTGCTGTCTTTCCTGATCAAAGCAGAGCAAGATGCAGCAAATTTTAATACAAAAAAATATTCCGCATGATAGAGATATCTACAAAATAATTCAGTTTTAAAGACATATAATCATTGTAGTTCTGAAATTTGAGCTAAAGTAGTATTGTTAGCAGCCATTTAGCCAGGAAACATCAATATCAAAGCTCAAATGTCACTTACTTGGCCAATATACGATCTAGAAGTTCACCACCCTCGCATAACCTAAAAAGTACAAGTCACAATATGAAGGTTAATATTTGCACAACATCAATGCAATTTTTATTCAATGAACACGGGTGCATGCATGCATGCACACGTGCCCATAAGTGCAAAATCAGAACACAAAAGCAACTACATCACAAGCCATTCAATAAATCTTTTCTAAAAAATAAATCTCTCTCACAAAATATCAAAAATAAAAAAGATGTGTGGCAGCCAACTGTGGTAAAAATCAGATAAAGTATAATAAACAACATGAAAGAAGCTCAAAGATAAAAATAATTAAAAAAAAAACTACTTACTCCATAACAATATATACATATGAATCATCCTCAAAAGCATTATGGAACTGAACCACATTCTCGTGGCCTGTGAGTTCTTTCAAAATCTTGACCTCCCTCTTAACATCCTCAACTGCAATCGGAAGAATCATCTGCCAAAGTTCAAGATCAGTTAAATACATAGGCAACAAGCAAATGACAACTATAACTACTCACAAACATTTAAGTTTCAAAAACAATTACAAAAATTTATTTCACCAGAACTAGTAGGAATACATAATGCTCTACCACCACTTTCAACTTCACTCACTCTCACACTTAGCGCAGGATGAATGGCAATGACTTGGCATATAAGCATCAAAACTAGAAAAACAGCCATGCCATACAAACACTACATACACTCCTGATAATAAAACTTACTAAATTCAGCAACCTCAAATCCAAGAAATGCAGATCCTCAACAAGTCAATGAATAACTACAATGAAACTAAGCACACTTTGGTGCAAATAACCAGTAAAATGTAAATGAAATAATAACCTAGGCAGCCAAAACAGAGGACACCAAACCTCTAAGTCACTTCAACACTGGAAGTTCAAGCAAAACTGAGATCAACATAGAAATTGAAATCAGTCCACACACGTCAACAGCTAATTAAAACAAAACTATCACTATCCAATTGTCACAATAACAATCATAACCTTCAACACCTAAATTAACTTGTTCTCAGTAAAAAAACGAAAGCAAACTCTGAATTCTATAAATAGTAAAATAAACACAGAAAAATCAAGCAGCTCGTGAATGCGAAGAATCAATACCTTGCTCTTGTCAATTCTCTTAACAGCAACGCGATCTCCATTCGCTAAGTCAACGCCAACGTACGTGTAACCAAATTGACCGTGACCGAGCAATTTCCCGAGCGAGTAACGCGAATCGAAATCTTTCTCATATCCAAAATCGGTTCGCTTACCACAAGGCTGGCGCTTAGAATTGTGCTTTTCTTTAGGCTTAAGATGCTGCTGCTGAGAATTCTTGTTCGCCGGAGCGTTACGGATCTCATCGGGAACTTTCGGCCGTTGATGATGATGTTGGCTGGTGGCGTGAGATTTAACGGCGGTTGTGCGCGTTTGAGGCTTGACGGTGTTTTTTCTGTTGTGGTTGACGGCGGCGTTGACGGCGTTAGCCGTGGAATTGCTGTTAGAGCCACTTACTTTGGTGGAAGAGAAGCATGTCCCCATGGTGATGGTTTGTTATTGACAGATCAATCGCATTGGATGGAAATTTAGAAAATATATATAATGAATTAATTAATTAATTAATTAATTAATTGAGATATTAATTAGCTCCCACGAAGAAGAAGAAGACGAAGGAGATTGATTTATTACAAAAAATATAAAATGAATATTGAAAATGGTGTCGGAGGGTGATTTTACGGTCGTGATTTATTTATTTGGTTTCAGGCAATGTGATTCAGTGTGAACTCGGAGAATTCAATTCACGTTCATATTTTTTATTAATTTTATGATTTATAATTTAGAAATAACCACTGCAAACCAAACTGCTACTATATATAATTGGTGATTAGGCCAACAGTGGCGTGGTGAGCTCAAGTCTATTCTGTTTTTACGTTTTGATTTGTTATCATTTGAGGTTTCTCTGTTGACACATTTCTACACAAACTAAACAGTAATTTGTTATTTGTATATGTAGTAATATGGTTCACAAATGTGTTAATTAATAAACTATATACAAAAAACATGAACTTCTAAATTGAAGTCTCTTAGATGAACATAGTCACATAGATCATAAACATCTTGTGATAAATTGAAGTCAACAATGGTAGATCCTATTCCATCTTGTGATTTAATTTTTTGAAGTACTTGTCAGGATATACTAAATTTCTGTTATAGTGTTTTTTATCCGAATAATAATAAAGTGTTGGTTGTTTGGTGTTGAAACACTTTAATTAATTTTTTGGATGTTGAGAATAATGGATTTGGTGATTATTATTGGAAAGATGAAAAAGTAAGAGGATGTATGGACAAAGAGGAGCACGCGCCAAAGGAGGGGGAGTGGGGGGGACCAGGGAGTGATGAAGTCATATCACGAAACTACCAACTCCTTTCCCTTCCTTTGAATCCCACAGAGAGAGAGATTCAGAAATGAGAAATGGAGCGAATATGTTGACCAGGTCTTCCCCAATCACGCGCCATTTTTAAATACTCACTCCGTTTCTATATATAAGATCACTTTGATTAATTTGGAGAGATTAAGGAAGACTTTCCAATGAATTAGGATTACATGATCTTCCCAAAATACCTCTCACTTAAATTTAAAAGACAAATAGGGATTTGAGAGAGAAGTGAGGGAGCTAAGAAGTATAGGGGTAATTTGGACCAAAATTGAGACAAAATAGAAAGTGATCTTATATTTAGGAACTTATCCACTCCCCCAAAGTGATCTTATATTTAGGAAGGGAGGGAGTATTGTTTAATTCCCCTAATCTCATCATCATCAGCTCACCAGTATCATACTAATAACCAAGTTGAGCCATCAAGTCAACAGATGGATGTCGAAACACCCTCCATTATTATTCTTTTTTTTAAAAAAAATGGTGTTATACTCTCACTAACATGTTTTTCGACTAAGGCCACTTTGATTAAAAAAGAAAAGTCTGCCCAGGTGGAAGATGAGAAGAAGCTAAGCTCAGTTTTGAATTAATCCCTCCTGGGAAAACCTACTTCATTTGACCATTGTCACAATTTTTCTATATCGAAATGTGTGTGTGTGTGCAGTCACTGTTTATGTGAACAACAGAAAAACAAAAAGTTAGATAAGGTAGACGTAATATAATTAGCTTTAGTCAATCGAGTACAAGTAAAAATTAATTTTCAAACTCAGAATTTCATGGATTCACTGGAATTATATATCCATGCAAGTGAAAATTTCATATAATGGTTTTAAGTTTTAACTTTCAGCAGGTTGGCCCAGCATTCACCTCTGCAGCCCCTCTTTAGCGAAAGAGCCCACACTTTGACTTCATTATAGGGTTCCTCTCTTTATGGTTTCGCATTCAAATATTCCAGCCAGAACCCCCCGATGCCACTGCATGAAATGAATATTTTAATATACTCCAATCGGATACGACGAGGTAAACCCAGAGAATATTATGTATATTATGTAATTATGTGCGAATAACAAGGATGCTCCGGTCACACTAATTTAGCAACAACAAAATTGCGCCGATGTGTCATACACGTAATAAAAATACAACCAATGATCCATGTGTGTTTTTACTTTCTCTTAAAAACCATTTGTTCTGATAAGAACTTTATTTGTACCTTATCTTTTATGAATTATCTATCATAGCGTTCTTTGTCAATATAAGTGTGAAATGAGTTACTTTATACTCCATCCAGTCCTAATTATAAGTCGTCTTTGACTTTTTTTTGGAGATGTTAAGGTTACAAAATATGTTATTAAATTATGACATATTTGATATATTTTTATATTAGTCATTAGTTTATAGGTTAAACAAACAAATTTAAGAAAAAAAATTAGTTAAATCAATTTATGATTGACTTATTTTGCTTATTTAGGATTCTCCAAAAAGTCAAAGGCGACTTATAATTAGGACCGGAGGGATTATTTCTATACATATATAATAAACAAATCAAATTTACACGTTTTGGGTAAAGATTGGACACCCTAGCAATGTCGGTGGTTCATTATAAATACACGCGAGCAAAATCTCAAAAGCACCCTGTCACCAACAATGTGATTCGCGCCCATCATTAAAATAAAATCCCTTAGCTTGCTTTGTAATTACGTACTCTTTATACACTTAATTGGATTGATGATTAATTCAGTCCAAAAAAAATGGATTGACTAAAAAACATTGGCATTTATTTTTTTAAAAAAATAAGGCTGAATGAAAATTATTTCGGTCAACCAGTTTTACACGATCAAATCACGGGTTTTCATCATGATAATGAACTCGATACACAATGAAAAATTCCTGTGAGAGAACGAGTCTGTTACTTGTGTTTATGGACAAAGGACTTGAATACGCATGGTTTTGTGAGAAAAATGAAAATACTCTATCACAAAAAAGGAGATTACAAACTATATAAGCTAACCAATTATTAAAAGCAAACACCCAAGAAAAAACGTTTCTAACAAGACAAAAAAGAAAAGAAAGAAAGATACACACACAAGAACACGAGAGGGACCAAGCAATCAAACAGGAAAAGTGAACAGCACAAGTCATGTTTCTTATATCTAAAACACAAATTACACGAATTAATTATGCATATGCATGGGTCTTCTCTTGTTGGTTTGCTGGCCACTTCCACCAAAAATCCCACCCATACTTCACATAAATATTGTTAGTTGCTCTTATTTAAGATATTGGATAAGTAATAACGTGGCTTTTAATTGCTAAAACTAATCAATAATAAGGTGCTGACACACTCAAGGTGGCTACGTCGAAAAGGTTGTCCTTTTCAAAGTTGAATATTTTGTACGTTTTTGGTGATAATAAAGTACGTGATGGCAATCTCCGCCAGCAAATAACGGATACGTTTCGAGACTAAAGGAAAGACCTGGTCAACGACTGAAGATGGAACTCCAAGTCCACACCTTACCCCAAAGAAAGTTCATCATTTCATGACACAAGGGGCACATTCGCCAAATGACTGATTATCATATCTATTTCTTTTATTTTATGTGGAACAACAACGAGTGGCTTAAAATTAATTAGATTCGGACTAAAAGAGATGGGGATTAAAAATGACTAGAATTTGGTGGACCAGACAGACAACTGATGTGGTATATACTATGGATTTGGCCATCAACCAACCAAAAAAGTGTTGTAAATTCCTGAACCTTTATAAATTAATAAATCAAATACTCCCTCTTGTCCTAAAAAACAAAATAAATTAATTATAAATTAATTTACCAAATTTTTTTCCATAGACTAATTTATTTTACTTATAAACTAATGTATAATCTAAAAATATATCAATTGTGTCATGATTTATTAGCTTATTTCGCATCCTTAACCTCTCCAAAAAAAGTAAACTGAGTCTTATATATATTTAGAACTGGAGATAATAATATATATGAATATGATTGTTAGTTGGATTGAAAAGACACAGTGGTTCAAGAGACATCACTCTGTGACAACTTTTTAATGTTTATAAATATCCCCAACATAGTTCTAAACATTGTATCATTACAGATAGATTCATTCAATCGCAGAGAGTGCAGCAATCTGGTCAATTGATCAGTGGATTAATACCTAATAACTCTTCAGGACAATGCCTTAGGTTTTAGTGGCATGACTCGAGTCAGATTATTTATTTTCTTAATTTTTGCATGATTTCCCAAAAAATAAGTGGGCAAATTAGGATAACAGTAACAGACTATATAAAATCAGTGACAAATAAGAAAACAAAGCAAGTGGATGTATGGGTCTTATCTCATCAAATTAAAACCCACTGTTTCACCTATCTTCCAAGAATTGCACGTACACTTTCCATGTATGACTTCGCTATTTCTAACAATCCCAGATTTTCTTGATCAATATTAATACCAGATGAAACAAATTATTGTGCTTGGGTTGAAATAAACAAATTTGAATTTTTTAACATTTAGAAAACATGCAATTCTTGAAAATCCATATTCTCAAATCCCACCCTTGAGGAGCAATCACAAAGTAGTAATTCGTATATTAAAGGCTATTCTATTTGAGACGACGTTTTTTTTTTTTATCATATGAGACGACGTTTTTTCACTGGAGTTGTTGAGGTAGTAATAGCTAATAGGGGGAATTGCAGTTTAGTCCCTGGTAAGGGAAATTAATACTGGAAGGTCCCAATACATTCCAAAATCATTATAAAGTCTCAGGGGCCCTTTCTTGCAATTGTTTACTTAACTTCAATGACCATTTTGCCCTCATTAAAGATGGTTGTCATCTCACTGGTCCCTACAGGGGGACTATGCTTTCATCTTATGAGGGCAAAATGGTCATTGAAGATAAGCAAACAATTGCAGGAAAGGGCCCCTGGGACTTTATAATTGTTTTGGAATGTATTGGGACCTTCCAGTATTAATTTCCCTTACCAGAGATTAAACTGCAAATTTCCCTAGCTAATACTACTGCTCAAGTGCTCATTGAGACAACTCAGCTGTCTGTGATGGTATTTAATAATGGGTTTAGAAGCCCAATATATTGTTGGTTACTGGGCAAGTGGGCATCAAGTCGAATTAAATTGGAATTAGAAATTTAGATTTAAATTTAAAATATATGAATAGCCGGACACCATTTTGTAGCGCAGTCATTTAAAGAACCAGGCCCATATTGTACGAATAAAAAACGAAAACCTCACTAAACTTCGTCGATCGTATGAAGAAAATATGGGGCACAAATCACTTAGACCCATAAAGAAACTTGCCTGAATAACGGCATTAATATTTTTCTTTTGTACTTGAATAATGACTTTATTGGGTTTTTTTTTTTGACTGACGCTAATGGGTATTTGGTACTAAACAAATACATTCTTGGTATCTATAGCTATCACAGTATATTTGACATTTGTTTGCAATCATCATCAATATATCCCTTGAAAGTTCAATCTAGCCACTTTTATCTTTCACACGTGAAACCAGTTCTTTATGTGGGTTGAATAAAGTTATCTTAACCTGAACCATAGGAAATATTTTGTAAAACTAATTTTAGGACATTTAGCTTTCACACTGGACTATGCTAGAATGTGTTTTGTTTGCAACTTTGCATTAAAGAGTTTTGGGTGCATCGTTTTCCTACTCTTCTCGACACTATCTTCCATCTTCCCATCTTCCAATACTCACCACTCTCTCCATCGTCGTCTTCACCATTCTCTCTTCTACACCTTCACTCTCCCATTTCTTCACCCCGCCCCTCCCTTCCTCAATCCTCATCTTCATCACCCTTTCTTCATCAAACTCACTTACTATTTATGTTCCCTCCCTCTCACCCTTCTCGCCTTCTCTTCACCCTCTCACCTCCGGCAACATGAGCGACCCAGAACCCGATTCAAAGGTGAGCATTTCCTATTTGCTTTTTTCCTTCTCATTTCCATTTTGAGTGAGGACCCAAGTTGGTGTTTGGGATTTCGAAACAAGTGTATATATCTATATTCTTGGTTTTCCTAAACTAATTTGAGTGTTGATTGGGATTTTGATTCTGCAGCCCAAATATGAATATGAATATGAATATGAATATGGGTGCTTCTATTTCCGACGGGTTTAGAGGTAATCAGGACCAATGCTTTCATTTGACTTATGTAGGAACTCATTAGTGTTAGATTCTACCAATACATGTTTATTTGATAAAATAAACACCACACTCACACATGAGAAGAGCATCTTGAAGGGTTTCATTGGAACTCTGTTTACCCATCTACAATTTTTTGTTAGTCCTCCAGAAGAGGATGTTCCATGGGCTGCTTTTGTAGTCTTCCAGGCCTTTCTTACTATGTTCTTACTCATTTTTTGTTTAGTTTTTCCCATTTAAATCTTGCACTTTTTTGTCATTAGAAGCAGATTAATTTTCTCCCCTCTGATAGATGCTTATATGTTTTTTTTATTTCAGGTTGGTTTGAAGGATAATGATTTGACATAGAGATTGTGTTTGGAGGTTGAGAGGCTTGGGCTTAGTGCTGTGATTATGGGGAGTCGTGGTTTTGGTGCTGTTCACCGTGGCAGTGATGGGAAGCTGATGAGTGTTAATGATTATTGTGTTCATCATTGTGTTTGTCCGGTTGTTGTTGTTGTTGTTGTTGTTAGTGATTATTTCGATTTGTTTATATATTCATGATAATTTTGGGCTGGAGACAAGTTTGCTCTTTTCAATATGAGTATGATTAGTGAAAGGAAGAGACTTGAATTGCTTTATTGAGTTTCTAAATAAGTTTATTCTGAATTGAAAGGTAATGGTGTTTATTGGAAAAATGAATTATTAATCTGAGTCTTTGAGATTTCTCTAATGGTTTTATAAATCATCTTTCACCTCTCTTAGTATGGTTATGGTGAGTCCTATGTCTACAATTCTATCAAGATTCAGTCCTGCGATATGCATATGCATATGAATCTATGCTTGGTTGCTTATCCATATGTAGCTATACTTTCCCCGTTTTTCTTCTTGATGAAGCTAGATATTTATAGTACAATTTTCTTTCTCTTTTTTGTTTCTTGCATACTACTTTTTTTCTTTCTCATTTTTTGACATTCGTTGACTGATTAGGATATTTGAAGTTCAATGTATCACTTATTCAGCAATAATATTCTCTTTTTTGCAGCAAAATACCTCTAATTCATGCTTCCTTTCACTTCTAATAAATGAGCCCTTACAGGTTATAGCAGCTGGAAGTAAGCAAGAAAATAAAGAACAACAACAGGGCAATCGAGAGGTCTTTTTTGTTCCCATTTATAGAAGTATCTGTCTGTGGGAGTATTTTATCCTGTCTGCAGGTGGTGAATTCACATAGCCAAAGCTAGGACAATTACATCATTAAAAGGTTGGAATTGCCTAATTTTAGGTCCTTTATGGAACATATTATGTTCATTTAAGTGGCTTAGACTATAAATAAGGAATGAAGTTGATAGAAATACTGCTCATTGTTTTTAGACTTTTCATTTGAATGTTAATCTTGCAGGACTTTGGATGTAGGACCTGAAAACAAATCAATTAGAACAATAATATATGGAGTTTGCCTCCCACCGCCTAATCTTCCTGGTGAGAGCTCATTCTTTTTTCTCTGTTTTTGATCATAATGGAGATGTCTGTCTCTCATTTCCATATTTTTACTCTGGAATCTTAATATACATCCTACCCATCATTTCAACTGTCATTCAAATAATTTTTGGTTGATTTTATTTTAAATAACTTAAGAAGCATGAGGATAAGACTGAGGCAAGAATTCCATAACTCACATACAGTGAGTGCAGATCCATCAAATAATTTTCTCAAAGAAATTATTTAATGTGGATGCTTTTCATGGTGATAAAAGGCCTGAGGGTGTTCTAAATGAATGTTCTCTATATACACACATTGCTACATTGATTTATTTGTTTATATTACTATTGGGTTTAAATGGACAATTTTTGGAGATGTCATTATTATGGCATCACTGTTGCAGGAACTTTGTTTAGTGAATTGGGACTGAGTCCTGCTAACAACAATGTCTGCTATTGAGATAGGTGGTGATGAGTTCTGCATATAACTTATTTTAGTATTAAAAGAACTTTTGTAATATGTAATTGGTTGTTATATGCAGGTGGATGATATTGATATCAAAGAAATGACTCTGCTGAAAGTTCATGGATATGATAAACCAGTAGAGTTCAGAGTTTTAAAAAAATATGCTTATTCTATGGAAGGGACCTTGGTGAAACTGTTGTGGCACAACTCAAATAGAGACCATGCTTGGTGACACTACTTCTGCTACTCATCTTGATGATGACCAGGTTGCAAAACACCAGAAATATAATAATCATGTAGAAACATGTACTAATAATAATGTAGAAACAATGTGATATCAATGAGTACATTAGTATTGTATTCTTAATGATGACATTGTTTATCTATGATGTTAGTCATGTGTGTAATATGTACTACCACTTACAAGGCATTTCATTTATAAACGTATATGCGCCTTAATTGGTCATGTTTTAATATTAAAAGCCATAATAGAAGGCATTTCTTGAACTATTACATCAGTGAGTCTTGGAAAATATGTTTTATGGTTTCCATATACTATTGGAATTTGGAAGAATTATCATTGTCGCGGGAATCAAAATCATTAATCAGATCAAGAATAAATATATTGTTGCATTAACCGTTCATGTAGTTTGTGGGTCATAAAGTGTTTCATGAGTTAGAATTAATTAATATACATGCCCCTTCATCAATTAGAATTAGTTCCTGGGCAAACTAAACATCCTCCTTATATTCAAAGTGCAAAACAAATTGATGATTACAAAACTAATTACCTGACTAATTAGTTGCCTATAAACAGCTCAACATTGATATATTCATGCTGCACGGGGAATTATTTTTGCAGGGGTAGGACAAATAGAGGGGTCAGGAAATAGAGTTTGAATCTTTTGTTTATATACACGTTGAGTGTTCAATTGTTAAGGAAATAGAGTTAAAAAGATATTACATGTAATTTCAATTGAAAAATTGGATTGGATATGTGAGATTTGAGATTAGAGTTAGATGTAATTTCAATTGAATTTTCAAATGTGAAGGTGCCAAGGAATTATTGTTGTTTTTTTTTTGGGGGAGGGGGGGGGGTAGATGGGGATGTTGGAGATTGAGTCCTACTCTTTTTTTTCATTAACATGTGAGTATAATTCTTTACCAAGTTGAAATTAACCTATGGAATGTAATTAGAAATTATTTAAAAATATCAACTATTTAAAAATTTAGATTGAACAGATCAACTATTTAAAAATTTAGATCAAATTAAAATATTGAATGTAATCGAAAATGAAAATTCGTATGGGGGAGGTCCCCAAGGGAAACTTGATTTTTTTGGGGGGGAGGGGGTTGGATTGGGAGTTTGGGATAAAATTTTACTATTATTTTGTTTTAACACAATTCATTAGTACTTTAAATATTAGATATAGTTTAGACTCTCTTTTTCCTTCTAAAACATCCATGTTGTTCAAATAATTTTATCAAAATAGGAGTACCTTCCTACTAATTTTGGGGCAGGGGAATTTGTTTTTTTTTTGTTGCGGGGAAGGGTCACAAGAATGAAAGAGGGATTGAGGATAATTTAATTTTTCTATTTTTATTATCTCTTTTAATTATTAAAAACATGAATTATATATTTTAATTTATCGAAAACAATAACTTAATATCTATGTTTCAAATAAAATATCTAGAAAAATAAGTGTCAACTATATAATTATGTCTCAATTTACCCTCATGTATGTAAGACTTCACCTTTTACGCAAATTATTCTTTATACTTCCACAGTGTATGATATTTTCTTAAAAATAAAAACGTCCCGTGCATCGCACGGGGTAAAATTCTAGTTTATAATGAATGATGAAATTTATAAATCTGGCCAACCACACTTAGTAAGATAAGACGACTCTTTTATTGTTGTTGATAAAATTTATAGATCTCATACCAATGATTTACATTAGCCTCCAATGACCAATAATATATGATGAGTCCCACGTTTATTTTACCTAAATATATACTTCATCTCATTCTAAATATAAAATTCAATTACCTAATAATTAACTTGACTAAATTAAAAAAGTTGATTAAGTTGATTGAAATTATATGATATAAACAACGTACAATAGTCATCTAGCTTTTATTACCACACCTCCTTTAATTATTTGTTTATCATTTAAGAACAACATTTGGGATATTAGTGAAAGATTGAAAAAATTACAAATAATTGTTATATTCAATTTAAGAACTAACTAACTTCTCCAAATATATCCTATATTTATTTCATAAAAAATAGATTCTATATTTAAGAATAGACGAAGTATTACTAAAAGACATTTTTGATAACGTTCCATTAGCTCGAGTGTTATAAGAAATTTGCATTGGTGTTTATATTAATTGGGATGTGAGCAAATTTATACCCAAACACTGGGAAAAAACACCTTCAAACAATTTAAATTCCCATACCGACCTTTTTTTTACCATACATACCGATCGAGCTAAAAACTTATAAACAGCAAACTATTATTGTTTGTTAACGCTCCGTCATGTCGAGTATATAGGGTACGGTGTAACCAAACACTGAAAAACAAACACGCGTTTAAACAATTTAAACTCATCACATCTGGAAACATTATTATATTTAATAAACAGCTTTGAATCAGATTTACATGATTCTTAACATTAAATCTGTTTTTAAAAGTTGATCTGCATATGCAGTATAGAATCTTGGTTCCCATATCAACTCATACAATAATACAATATATTAATTGTATTCTTTTTACTTACAAGGATTGGATCGTCCAAAAAAAAATTATCCAAGGACTGCAATTTTTTATAAAAGGGATAAACTAAAACAATCAATATATCGACATGAATATTTAATTGTTTTCTTGTTAGACGGGGCCATAATATATCGTTCGTTATACATCCACGTAGCGGTCGACAGTAGATGTTATAACATCATTCTATGGTTACTAAAATTGCCAGTTCCGCCAACGAATACTAACGTGGTAGGCAGATCGGCCAGAAAGAAAAGAGGATTAGGCGTGGAGTTAATTGAGTCATATAGTACACGACACGATGCTGGTTTCCCTTCAATTAAAGCCAGTTATTTGCAAACAATAAATTAAGGGGATTGCAAAAGGCCAACACAAGTACACAAGGATGATTTAAATGAAGTGAAAACTTTGCTCCAGCTAAAAAAGGAATATGGAGAGAAGAAGCCAGTTTCATCGTGTCATGTGGAAAAGTCATCATACCCCAAGGCCCCAACATTTATGTGGTGTCAGCTCGGGTTCAATTTCTCTCAGCGGCACTTCCTCACTTCCTCAGCATCCCTCAGAATCTCCATATCATGGCCATTGATTTTATCCAAGCACCTACAAAATGACACGTAATACATTGTTTTCTTTTTGAGAAAATAATATTTCATTATATCCTAAAATAAAATACAAACTTTCAGTGTTCATCAACCTTTCTCACCGCTGACCTCTTAATTTCAACTATCTGGACCTATATCATTTCAATAGAAGAATTTATAAGAGATACAGAGTTAACTATAAAATTATTTTACAGTTATCTGGATAAGTCTGTGTCTCTTATAAATCTTTCTATTGAAATGAAATATATCCAGATAGTTGAAATTTTTTATGCCAAAAAATGTTCAAAAATAAATAAATTAAAAGTTCTTCATTTATTTTATATTATAATACAAATTTTGTATTTTAAATGGTGCAAATGGCAAATTATAAGAAGTGAAGAAAGGAGAGGCTAGAGAAACTTGCAGTGGTGGAGATATGAAAAGTGTAGCCACTTGTCACTTTGTAAGCAGTATGATGAATTGGATGGACAGGATATAAAGATTCTGAGGGAAAAGGAGAAAGTGGATTCTGAGAATATCTGCTCCCGTGTTAGCTCCCCCGCCAATTCTTTACGGCTACAAGTTATAACAATTGAGATACGAACCCCGACCCACACACAACTTGTACGTTTCAACGCTCTTATCCTCACAAACACAATTATTGGCTACCCACTTTTGTTCGCCATCCACTCAATAAGTGTCAAGTTTCTCCCACCCAATAAAAAAACACTAAGGAAAAAGACAAATTAAATAAAGTCCTCTGAAATATGTAGATGGACTATCAAATTTACTAAATTTCTACAAAGGCAACTAAGGTCACATAAACTAAACTAACAACTAACAACGATCTAGTGGTTAATGAGAATGTAGATGTGATCTAGTGGTTAATGAGAATGTAGATGTTGTTGTGGTTAATGAGAATGCTGCTATGAATAATTGTTACGCTCTAGTTGTTAATGTGAATGATGCAATGCTTAAATATGCATGTTGTTAATGACGATGCTGCAATGATTAATTTAGTGTCTGTGACCATGGTTGTCTTTTTAGAAATTTTGCGACCTCAATTGTCCTTTTACATATTCAGAGGACTTTATTTGTCTTTTCCCCAAAAAACTACATCATCAGACTTTTCAAATTATTTTCTCACACAATATAATTAACCTTACTATGTACCCTCCAGTCCATAATATAAGAGCCGACAACAATTAAAGAAATATCTTTTTCTAATAATGAAGCTATATATATTGGGAAAAATTTAATAAATGAGTTAGTTAATGACGATTGATGACTTATAATAAGACCAGAGGGAGTATGTGGGATAAATTTTTCAAATACATGTTCAAATCATTCAGAAGCTTAAGACAAAAACATATAAATATATAACATAGATGAAAGTGTCATAACTTAATTATTTGCTCATGTTGAAGACCGAGTAATGTAGCTTACAGGGAAAAGCTATGACCAAGAGAGGTGCGTGGGGTGGCGGCGGCATTGACACAATGACGCATAGCCCTCAAATAAATGCACCAAAACACAAACAAAGAGAGCAACTACATATCCATATATATGGTCTTGTTTGCATATATAGCGTAAGCTAAATGGAAATAGCCTATGTGGAATTTTCAAAAATTACAATACAGTAAGACGATGATATAGGTAGAATAACAATGATCAGGCAAATATGTTCTCCAAGGGCTTGGCTTCCAATTTGGCCTCCTCCACATTCTTTAACTCCTCCTCCTTGGCCAGCTTCTTCAACCTGGCACGCTCCAAGTCACCACTCATCTTCCTCCTGTACATCTCAGCGAACGTGATAGGCTCCTCCATGATTGACTTCTCCCCCGCCCTTATCTCCAGTGGGTAGAGTATCGCATCTGACGCCGGATTCTGGAACGTCGCTATCGACAGCCTGCTATGCTCCGAGTTCACCACCGCCTGGTGATCCGCATTCCTGAACCTTCCATTGCTTAAAAACTGCCACGTACATGTACACCACCAACACCATCACATTTAAATTTAATATACTAATAGTCAATCACTTGTCAAGCCATTTATGGAACACCCATATTCTGTTCAAATGGCACCGTCACATTTATCACTAGCTACCCCCATTAAATTAAAGCATGCTAAATGTCTCATATCATCCTTTGTTACGGTCATTGTATTTTCAGTGGGAAACTATATTATTATATATTTTTTATTGATGGTATATTATTTTATTTTTGATAAAATAAAAGAGGGTATCAATGAAATTAAATATGAATTAATTGCATGTATATGTTAGGTGTGCTTTTTTGTGTGTCATATGATAGGGGTCAAGTGAACACTCACGTGGCAATGATCTCCGAGGTTGACGACGAAGGCGCCTTCGACGGGGCGGACGGTGATCCATGTCTTGCCGTTGTCCTTGGTGGCCTGGAGTCCTCCGACTTGGTCTTGAAGGAGGAGGGTGATAGTGCCAGGGTCGGTGTGGCGCTTGAGGCCAAGGGTGAGGTCAGGCTGGGGGCATTTTGGGTAATAATTGACAACAATTTTTTGATCCATATCCACACATGCCTTGGTGAGAGCTTCTTTTTCCAGACCCATGGCCTCAGACAAGACCTCCAGAAGCTTACACGCCAGCCCCATCAGCCTCTCACTGTACTCCTTCGTCACCTCCTTCCATGATTCAGGCTTATCGGGCCACCTGGAATAGTCTCTGTTCCTAATTGGATATGAGAAGTACGTCACTATCTCCCTCCAATCCTGCACCACCTCACCCTGCATACACAAATGATTCAACCATCAATTCAATACTACTGCTCCTGCTCCTATTCAAGCTGAGTCTTTAATACTAATATTATATGCTATCTAACGTAGTTGACTTTTCAAGAGAGTAATTAAAATAGGAAAATTAATGATTCATAAACATATTTGATATATTGTCAAACTGTATATTGTTTATTAAGAAAGTTCAACCTAGTTCGAGTCCATATCATATATTTAGATTACGTAGATGTTGACAGGTTAAATAAATTAGTTTCAAAAGAGGATCAATTTATGAGTTATTCATTCCCAAAATTTTTTAATAAAATCAACGTGTCTTATATTTAGGACCAGAATTAGCCTTGAAGGTGGAGTTATTGTGAATTTAAAATTAAGGAAAGTGGTGGTGTAATAATTAAATGATGGATTGAGTGATTACTTGGAGGTGGCTGGAGACGATGAAGCCGCCCTTCTTGCCACCGGACATGTCAAAGCGGAGCTTCTCTTCAGGAGGGAGAGCGAAGAATTGATGAGCAAGACTGGTCATTTGAGAGATAAGGCTAGTGTCAACACCATGATCAACAACTTGGAAGATACCCCAGTCCTCACATGCATCGACAATCTGCTTGCAGATCTGGGCCCTACGACCGTCCACTTCATCGATGCCGGCGAGAGAGATTACTGGGATGTCATTGCTGAACTGGTTGTAGGCAACCTTGGGACGCTCGTCCTCGTCACGAAGGAACCTCGTCTCGAAGGTGTTCTCTTCAGAGAGGGAAGTGAGAGTTTTGGCGGGAGCCATATGTATGTATGTGTGTAGGCGTATGTGAGTGTGAGAGAGATCAATGGATGGGAGGAGATAGTATAGGAGAAGGGATGTGGGAGAAAGGAAGGGAAGGTAATGGCTATATATGGAGATGAGTGACTAGTGTGCATGTGAGGGTGGACAGCTATAACTACCACGGGGCATGGGCCATTCATAAAATCACACTCCTATCTAATAATAATCTCTACCAGCCCTTCTCATCATATACCTTATATCTCTGCTCTCCCAATGGGAATCCCAACCTTCTTCTATAACACCTTTATATATAATCTCAATTAATGCTACTTTGCCCAAGTGCATGTCCTGCTATTCCCTCAGAAATCCCCTCTTTGGGGTATTATTTTGTCTATTGACATTCATTTAAGAGCTCATAATTTGTCACTTGTAAATTAAAAAAATGTATTATAATATAAAATAAATGAAGAACTTTTAATTTTTTTATATTTGAACACTTTTAATTTTTTATTTTTGAACCTTCCAATGGCTAAATTTTTTTTATATTATAATACATTTTATTTTTATTTTTAATGGTACAAGTGACAAATTATAAACTCTTAGATGAATCTCAATGGGCAAAATAATAACAGATTATTTTGTCAAAAAAGAAAAGGAGGGAAAAGGAGAGGGAAGGATTAGGAGAAAACCCCTCCCCAGGCCATTGAAATGATCTAAAGGGCAAAGTGGTGTCACATCATCAAAAAAAACAAACTAAACTATACCACCATCAGTCATCACCTACCTCAACCCTCCCTCCCACCTTCACTCAACCCCCCACCTCCACAATCCCCAACCCAAACCTCGCTGACGGCGACGCCGCCGCCGACTCCGCTGCCGTCGACGGTCACCACGACGGCAGCGGCCATTAAAAACGTGGCTTGCTCTTCTTTATTGGATGTATCGTGACTTGCTCTTTCTTATTACTCTTCCTCCTCTTGCCCCCATAAAAAACGTTTGAAGCTTTTGGAAACAAAAGCAACGTTCATGTGTTTCTTCATACTTGTCTTGTGCAGGGAAGAGGAAAAGAAAATATTCTGTGGGGGTCATAATGTTTGAATTGGGAGGGCAAGACAGTCAGCTCGGCCGCCGTCATGGTCACTGTCATTGCCGTCGGCGAGGTTTGGGTTGGGGATTGTGGAGGTGAGGGGTTGAGTGAAGGTGGGAGGGAGGGTTGAGGTAGGTGATGACTGATGGTGGTATAGATTAGTTTTTTTTTTTTTGATGATGTGGCACCACTTTGCCCTTTAGATCATTTCAATGGCCTAGATTTTGGGATTCTGAGGGATACTGAGATGTGGGCTTCTGAGAGTACCTGAACCCAAATATGTATGTGCCATAATCGCGCGCACACACGTATATCATATATTATTATAGTCTACATGCCCTACTCATCGCTCAACACACTAGAGTTGTAGGCTTGTAGCTACTAGAGACACCTATTGTCTAATTTATAATTGATTTTTATTCTTTTTATTTATTTAAGTTAATTCGTATATTTTTTATGGAACTCAATATCACAAGTCAGATTAATTGTTTAATGTATCGAGCAACGTGAATATTTCTAATAACACCTTATATTTTAAATTAATTAATTTTTAGCATGTTTATATTAAACCATGAAAATTTTCATGGTAGTATTCACTAATTGAAAACTACTTCATAATATTTATTTCACCAATAATTATCAGGGTAAGATACCAAATGCTATTAAAAAATCTACAATTTAACTTAAACTAAAAGAAAATCAATGCTCAGAGAGTAAAAGAAATGGAAGAAAAATGTATTGTTTTTTGGGGATGATATGTACTGCTTTGATGAGGATGTGCATCACATGTGGGCTACTCTGTGATCTCATCTTTTGCCTTATTTACCACGATTTGCATTCAGTACTTTTCTGAAGTAGTGTCAATTGAATAATAAATACACATTAAGACAATGATAGCAACGTCAAATAATAAAACAGGCAACTAATCTCCTTTCCCAAACTCCACCGCGCCACCTCCTCTGATCCACATAAGGTGCTTCATTGCACATTCTATTTCATGATTTTGGATTCTATCACCTTTATCTCTATAATTCTTCCTTTCTTTAATACACAGGTTCATCGTATTTACCCAAACGGTTCATCATATTTACCCAAACCAAGTCCTCCCACTTAACCCATGCTTATAGTACTTTTATACTGTTTTTGGTCACAACTTATTATACCATTTAATTTGGGAGATTTTTAGAAAATTAGTTGGGTTAGCTAGGTGTCATAAAATTTGGGTCTTATCTGTTCAAAAAAAATTGGGTCTTAACTTCTTTAAATTGCCCTCTTAAATCATTTGTATCAAATTAAAGTTGAATTGTCTCTTCGTTTTGTTTCCGGTGATATGTAAAATCAACAAGAAATATTTTAATTTGGCAAAAAAAAAACTAATATTTTAAAAAATGTGATATTTAATGGGGACAAGGTTTATGTGGGCTGATATCCGGTATTTTAAGACCAAATTGAAAATTTCAAATATATACAAAGCATTTCAAACTTATGTGTTTTGCCACGTCTATAACTTAATGGCATTAATGTTTTACTTTGTGACTATCGACCCCTCCCACTGCTGATTTTTTTTTATCAAACCCACTGTTAAAAATTAACCATTTCTGCAGTGTTATAATTTTTATCCTGTATCATATTTTAAAAACACGCCCAATGTTAAGTATTTATAGTTTTCTATTTGAGAAAAATATTTTCGAATGAGTAGAGTATTTGAAACGTGTGTATTTAATTATTTTGTCCTTTTTAAAAAGTATATATGGATCGGATAGGAGTATTTTTTTTTTTTAATAAAACGCTTAAAAATAAGGTTGCCATTAATTGGATAGATCCAAATCCTCGCAGTATATATACTTGAAAAGGACGATCAAAGAAATAGTTTGTAATATAATCATTGGAGTCGTTTGAAATGAGAGAGCTGATGAAATGATAGAGGTAAAAGGCAAGAAAATATTTATATTAGACTAATTTTATCTATTGATGAAATGTTAGATACGTAAATGATATATATAGATTAGAATAATGAGACAAGTGAGATTAAAAGATGAAGTGATGAGGAATGGGGAGGATATTAATAATAGGATAACCTAACATTCAAAGTTCCAATTGAAAAAACGTACATTGATGACAATTAGCTGGTTGTTTGTTATGAAATTAAGTCAGTGAACTGATCGTTTATTCTGAAAATCGTATCCTCTACAACGTCATTACGCGCCTACCAATGTATACTTCCCGACCGCCGGGCCTCACGTAACTAAGTATATGCGTGGTCAAAATAAGAATAAGAAAACATGACGCACAAAAATCGAAATTTATTCAAATATTCAATATACTCCCCTGAATTTGTAATGAACGCGAAGCCAATCAGAATTTTATATTTTGGTGATGTTAAAAAACTACAAAAATCAAGGGATAGTCTTATCTTCATCGATAATGTTATGATGTGGTTACTCATGTATTAGATTATTTGGTCCCCCTTGCTATATATCAGCGAAACTCCGCATAGTGGTGGCAAAAATCAACAACGGATGACATAAGATATAGTGAAAATAGAGAGTACGCAATTGAACATGGAACTGGGGGAAGAAATGGGTGTTCGTCGTGGCTGACTTTGCAACCTGAGCTCTATATATGGGAGAAGTCAGAGCTAAGCGATGATGGGATGAGCAGAAACTGTTGAAGCATTCAAGAGGGAAGACTGGGAATCAGCACAGTTGATCACAACATAACACTGCGTTAGGGCCAGGCTTAGCCGCTTAGCTTGCAATATTACATACATCATCACTGGGCCTAAGCCTTCGGCCTCACAAGTCACAACCATGCAGTTTTTGTTTCTCCAATAACAGGAAAACATGAAGATGCACTTAGTGTCAGCAATAATATGAACGTGATTACTTCCAATAAATATATAGCTTAATTTAGTCCAAAATAAATAAATAGATAGCTTAATACATTACCCGAAAAATTTACGCATCATGGGTAGTAACTAGTAAGATAATGTGTTGAAAGTGAATCTCTTTATTATCACATTTTCTCGGTATCCCCTCTTAAGTATGAATGGTTGATTGTAATAAAGAAGTTTTTTATCTTTTATGAAAGAAAATCTTCTCATGATTCTTTGAATATATATATATATATATATATTAAGGGTTAAAGGTGATGGTTGCCCCTGAAGTATATAGTCAGGATCATATGTGCCCCTAAACTTTTTCAGGCTCAAATTTGCCCTTAAAAGATGAAATTTGTATCATATCAGCCCTTTTTGGATGGCACTTTAACCACCGTCTGCCACATCAATTTTAAAAGACAGGTGGCGATGAATAGGAACACATGTGGCAAACAAGTAATAGAAACTGAATTTAGGTGTTGAATTTTGAAAGGAAAAAGAGAACCCAGACTTCAATAAAAAAGCGTCGAATACAAACACACCCAAATCGTTGAAGACAAGCACACCTTTGATCGTCAAAAACCATCTCCACGATGAAAGCAAACCTTCTGATGAATCAGAAAGAAAAAAATTGGTTCAAAAGTTGGTTTGAATTAGAGAAGGGAGAGGAGAAGTGGGGCGCATGTGACTATAATTGTGCAAAAAAGGAAAATCGAAGTATCTGCAGAGATTCCTTCTCATGAATCAGGTTTCGATTTATTTTTATTTTCAATTTTTGCCCTTATGCCCTTTTGCAGATTGTTTGGGATTTTTCCTAACTGAGTAAAGAATATTGATTTAATTGTAATATTCTTTCATCTAACTGGATTAGCTTTATGGAATCTGTAATTAGTTAGGTTCTAAGCAAGCAACTGGGTTCAAGAAATTTCTTCATCTTGCGCTAGATCTGGTTGGTTGTCATCGAAAACATTTGAAGGAGAAGTCTGAAAATCCCTATGGAATATCTTGTGTGCAACTTCTCCTTCTTCGAATTGCGTCTCTGGTTCAATTTTCTCGAATGGGTATGCCTCTCAAGTGAAGAAGATGAAGAAATTAATTTACATATTGAATCCTTTTACATCGCCTAATAAAATCATTTAAATGACACGTGTCTAATAACTTTGTGCCAACATGGATATTTAACTGATGTGGCAGACGGTGGTTTAAATTCCATCCAAAAAGGGCTAATATGATACTAATTTCATACTTTAAGGGCAAATTTGAGCCTGTAAAAAGTTTAAGGGCAGATATGATCCTGACTATATACTTCAGGGGCAACCATGACCTTTAACCCTATATATTAATTCCATTATTTCTTTAGTAAACAAATTAGGAAATTGTTTAAACTTAAATTTTCATATTAAATGGAACCAAAATTTGTTAATAGTATAGAACGGTCTACATTAAAATTAAAAGGGCAGACGTATATTTTGATAATTGTTATTGTTTTCCCTATACAGTTTTTCAATTTTCCACCCCAAAACAAAATTAATGTCATTATTAATATGAGTACATGTTTTGTTTTGTTTTTTTATTTACATGTATGCCTTTCAATCATCATGTCAAAGACAATAATTCTTAATATTTCTTTCTGAATAACATAATCTTGACTTTAAAAAAATTATTAATGTTTATCACTTTGATTTGCACCAAACTCTATCCATGATATGATTATCATAGGGACTTTATGTTTTATTCTTTTTTTTTTTTGCTTCTGATATGTTTTATTCTTTGTTATTGTCCTTAGCTTCCACATTTTGTTGAAATGAATCCTACTAACTTTATTCTCTATAATATAATTATGCCTTATTCGTCCCTTATTGTTATTTGAAATAATTTTAAATAATAAACTCGATCTTTTCCTATTTCGTTTTATATTATAATCATGAATGTTGATTCGGTTGTCCAGCAAAACACTACAGCATATATTTCAACCCCCAATACAAAGTTAATGCTTAATTAATTTAATATGTAGAAGTCAAACCATAATTGATTGTATTATACTCCCTCTGGTCCCTAATGTAAGAGCTAGCCGTCAAAAAAACGCTTCTTAAGAAAACATGTGAATATTAGTTGGGTGTCTGGAGTTAATGCTTCTTTTCCAAAATTGCCCATATTTATTATGGTACTTTTAAGAGATAGAAATACATAAGCATTAATAAATATGAAAGAGAGTTAGGGGTAAAGTAGGAAAAAATGCATTAAATGAGGAGAGAATATGGGGTGAGCTCTTACATTAGGGACCAAAATCATTCAAATTTGGGGCTCTTACATTAGGGAGCCGAGGGAGTAATATTTAAGCCATCAAATTAAAGGGTAAGGAAACCAATAATTTCATTTTGGTGAATTGAATTTAGAAATATTGCATTTACTTTTCAAGAGGGCAATTAATAAATTTTCAGACCTTTTCTTGTTTACCAAAAAAATGTATGTACTTCTAACACAGCATTCTGACCCTTTCATGTAAACCCATTTTATCAATAATATAAATGACATAATCATGAAATTAACAACCAAAAACATTATGACGTAATTTGAAATCCAATCATCATATAATTTTAGATCTAAATCACCATCATTGTGAGGTGTGCATATTGCAAGAGAGATAAGACATATATTTTTAAGAATTTTATCCTTTCATGAGTTTGATTCATTAATAAATAGTAACTCCAGTGTTAATCAGGTAATTTTTTAAAAATAAAATTTTTAGTATTAATTGTTGAGAACTGAAATTCGGTAGTATACAGTAAATTTAAAGGTCAAACATATATTTTAATAATTTCTATTGTTTTCTCTCCCTAATCAATTTTCTACTTTCAACCCCCAATACAAAATTAATGTGTAATCTAATATCGAGAATTCAAACCATAATTGATTGTATCATATATTTAGCAATCAAATTAAAGTGTCAAAGTTAAGGAAGACATTAATGTCGTTTTGGTGAATTGAAAATATAAATATTACATTTACTTTTCAAAAGGGAAATTAATAAGTTTTCAAACCTTTTTTATGACCAAAATTGTATATATTTCTTGATTATATCACACCATAATGACCTTTTCATGTTCATGTCATTTATAATGATATAAATGACATAATCACGTGTCTAATGACCAAAAACATTATTCCATAGTTTGAACTTTGAAATCCAATTACCAAAAGTTAGATTCACCTAAAGGTGAATTTGTACATATGTGATTTTCCAAATGAATCACCATTATTTAGAGTTGTCTATATTGCAAAAGAAGCATAAACTAATTTTTTCAAGAATTTCAAAATTTTATGAGTACGATTCATTATTATATATTAATTTCATTTTTCTTTATTACAAAAAAATTAGGAAATTGTTTAAACTAAAATTTTCAGTATTAAATGTTTAGAATTGAAATTCGGTAATAATATATAAAGGTCAATAGTAAATTAAATGGTAGACATATATTTCAATAATTGAGAACTATTATTAAATGAAGAATATTATTAAATTTCCATCCTAAATTTAAAGGGCATTTATTATAAATGATATAATTGTGATTGACGAAGTATAATGATATTTTTCTGGAAAACAATTATATCAATATTATAAATGACCTAATAATGTAATCAACGACCTTCCCACATCATTCCATATTTTGACTTAGAATAAGCATAATTTAGATTCACCTAAAGGTACTCTTACTCATTTTTTTTTAATTTCTAAATAAATCACAATTATTGATATTTGGCCATATTGAAGAAAGAGAGAGATTCATTAGATTATTTTTAATATGGCTAAAGTATACTTTTACTCCCTATGTTTGCATTAAGTCTTAATTTAGTCCTTTATATATGTTTAGAAAGTACATTTTTGGTCCTTTTTTGTTAACACTGTTAGTTTAACTTAACGGAAAATGCTAACTTAACAATTTTAAATGATTATTTTATAATGAAATTGAACAAAAAATGATAAATTTTGAAAATTTAAGAATAATTACACTCAAATATTTTAATCTGAACATTTTTCAGTATTTAATAATCATTTAAAATTGTTAAGTAAGCATTTTCCGTTAAGTTAAACTAACGGTGTTAACAAGAAAAAAAGTGTATTTTCCAAACATAAAGAATTATATTGAAACTTGATTCAAGTTAAACCACTAATTTTTTCAAGAATTGGAGGGAGGATCGTCAGCGTAGTCGAGCTCCTCCTCCGACTTGTGAGAATCGGAGTCGCCGAACTCCTCCCACTCCGGCGGAGAATTGGAATCAGCGGGAGGATCATCGGCGGAGGACGGCGGATTGAGTTGGGTGGTGGGGGGCGGCCGGACTAGTTGGGTGGTGGGGAGGCCATGAAGAAGATGATGAAGAAGGAGAAGAGGAGGGAGAGAGAAGAGAGGAGAGAGAGGAGAGAGGGTAAGGAATATTTTATTATTAGTTGTGGGGCCCACGTTTTCAAAATTAATTAAAGTACAGTATAAATGGACTCTACTTTAATTTCTTAAGTTAGGGGACATTTTTAGTATTATGTCTCTTACAAAGGACTTGTAATTAATTTTCCCTAACAATTTTTCGGTAATGATGTAATTGAAGAGATCAATTTAAAAATGGTCGACAGTTAATTAATATAAAATTAATTTTTCAGATTACAATTGATTATGTCGTGTTTAATAATCAATCCATTGAATTAACCAAATTATGGAAACTTATTTTAAAAATTGATTCCTAATTTTTGGCAATTAGTATGTATATCTTCAATACACACATTAACTCTCCGGAAATTGAATTCTATGTCTGAGGTAAAGGTTTTAAGTGTGCTTTTATATATTACTACATATTCCAAAATTAAGCAAATTAAGCATTATTATTGTAAAGGAGAGATGATATTAAATAAGTGGCATATTGTTAACACGTTTTTGTTATGCTGACTTTGCCCATCAGATTGTAGTTCTGAGTTTTGGTTCACTCATGATTTAAGAGAAGGACTTTTACGACCGGAACTTCAATTAAGTACTACTACTTCAAAAAATTAAATACCAGCCAAAACGGTCAAATACCTAACCATTTTATTTTTCTAAACGAACAAACAATACTAAAGGGTATTAGGAAGCACTTTCTTTTTTTTTCTTTTTCAAAGTTAGGGAGTGTTTTCCTTTCAATACAATTTCCAAATTTCCAATGATGGATATATATTGACCTTTTTTATCAGAATACACACACATGATACTATATTCCTTTTATAATTCATTTTCTCTATTAAATCTCTCCATTATTACTATTAATTGTAAATTCACGCATATTCACATGAGAAGAAAACATCATAAACATTGTAATTAAAAACATCATAAACAATAGTAGCATGTCTTTCAAACAAGGAATTATCATAATAAGAGAAATAACAATTAAGGACTTGATACACCGGATCAGAATCTGAATGCGCGAAAAGGGGGGAAAATCACAAAATAATACACATATGATAAATACAACAACAACAAAGCCTTATCCCAACTAGGTGGGGTCGGCTACATGGATCACACGGCGTCATTGTGTTCGGTCAATTGCCATGTTTGGTGATAGATTATTGAGCAAAATATCTCGTTGGATAATGTCGTTGAGAGTTCTCTTCGGTCTCCCTCTCCCTCTCTTGTAAGGACTCCAAACCATTTGATCCACTATTCTTACTGGCTCATCTAATTCTCTTCTTTGAACGTGCCCAAACCACCTCAAGCGACTTTCTGCCATTTTTGCCGTAATTGATGTTACCCCAATTCTTTTTCGAATATGATCATTGTATATCATATCCTTTATTGTATGACCACACATCCATCTCAACATTCCCATCTCTGCCACCCCATCTTATGTTCATGTTTCTTTTTAAGAGCCCAACATTCACTACCATATAACATCGCAGGTCTAATAGTTGTCCGATAAAACTTCCCTTTTATTTTTTCTTTAACCTTACGATCACAAATAATCCCAGTAGCTTTTCTCCATTTAACCCAACCAGCCTGAATTCTATTATTAACGTCGTTGTCAACTTCACAATCTTTCTGTATAATTGATCCTAAATACCTAAACTTGTCCACTTGTTGTATAGTCTGGTTTCCCAAATTAATTTCGGTATCATCATGAGTTTGTGTATTGTCAAAGCAACAATGCATATATTCTGTCTTACCCATACTTAGACGAAAACTCTTTAACTCCAAAGTCATTCTCCATAACTCAAGTTTCTGATTAATTTCTCCCTTCGAGTCTCCTAAAAGGACTACATCATCTGCGAAAAACATGCATTTAGGAATGTCTTCTTGAATACTTGCAGTTAGAACATCCAAAACTATGTTGAACAAATATGGGCTCAACGCCGAACCTTGATGCAATCCAATTCTAATTGGGAAGTCAACTGTTTCTCCTCCAGGTGTTCTAACGCTGATCACTACCCCCTCATACATATCTTGAATGACTCTAATGTATCCAACTCGAACCCCTTTTTTCTCCAAAGCTTTCCAAAGAACGTCTCTTGGCACACAGTCATATGCTTTTTCTAGATCAATAAAAATCATATGTAAATCCTTTCTTTTACTTCGATATTTTTCCATCAATCCTCTAAGTAGGTAAATTGCTTCTGTGGTTGACCTACTTGGCATGAAACCAAATTGATTCTTTGATATGCTAGTCTCAACTCGTAACCTACGTTCAATCACTTTTTCCCACAACTTCATTGTATGACTCATAAGTTTTATTCTTCTATAATTTTCACAGCTTTGAATATCTCCTTCGTTCTTATAAATAGGGACTAATGTACTTTTCCTCCACGCATCTGGCATTTTCTTAGACCTTAGAATCTCATTAAATATGATAAATACACACACACCTTATTTGTAATTTGATAAAATTGAAAAATCGACAAATGGCTAGTTCTACAAAACGGGAAGCTTAGAAATTCAAGTTTACAACCAAATCAAATTTTGAAACACTAAATCAAATTCTTAAACATTGACTTGCATCAAGTAAAAAATTAGGAATTGAAGTGGATTATAATCAAGTAAAAATAGTGATGCAAGGATTAATTTCATTTTACTCAAAATTGGAAGCCGTGGATTTTTCTGAACAATATCCAAGGATAAGAAATGTTATTTACATATGAGTAATTTATAATAAAACTTAAAATTATGGGAATTATTTTAGAGAGGATGAGATTCGGAGTTACGTTCAAATGCTGATGGCGCAAGGATTATAAATGGGTCTGGATCTGGGCCGTGGACAATTTGGCCCAAATGAGAGACACAATTAAAAAAACATCGCCAACGGCTAGTTCTTGTTTCTTTAGGGAATAACGTCCTTTTCTTGCTAAAAAATAAATATTAGTACGCCGCGTTGGCCAACGGTCATATTAACCCTTTCTCCTTTATAAACCCTCACTTTCTTCTCCCAAAGTCGCCGTCTTTTCCCAATCTCTCTTATTCTTCTGCTTTCTCTCTCTCTCTCGCAAAAAGTTTCGAATTTTTTCTGTAATCTTTCATCAATGGAGACGCCCTCATCAACAAGAAGAGTCACCAGATCTCAAACTGGTTCTATTCTCAACAACAATTCTCACAGCACCAGCCACGTCAATAACATACCAGTTTCTAGTAAGATTAACTCACAATCTTTTCGATCGAATCTTCAAATATGTTTCATTTTCAAGATTGGGTTATTAACACGTTTTTTTCTTTTGCAGATTCAGAGAAGGGTGTGACAAAATCTAGGCAAAGAAACGTTAAGCAGCAAGATAGATCTGTTCTTGTGGATATAACGAATGATTCTCCTATTGTGGGGCTTGCAGGGGGGAATATAAAGACACCATCTTCTTCCATAGTGAAGCAGATGGTGAAGAACACGCCTGGATCTGGAGAGGCTCTTCTAAGGGGTCAAGTGAAGAATCTTCTTCAAAAGGTTGAAGAAGAAGCCGTTCTTCCCAAAATATTGCTTGAAAGTCGACCCTTCATTCAACTCGTGAATTCTCCTTCTGGTTTGTTTGCTCCTACTCCGGCTAATACCCCACAAATTTCCAATCTTTCTGGTGAATCTTCATTGACTCCTCAGGTTGTGGAAGAAAATTCTGTTTCTCAGGTGTGTATATTTCTTGTGATTATTGGGAGTTAAGATTTGTTTAATGGGATTTTCTAAATGGGAAATCTTGTTTGTTAATGAGCAGGAGGTGAATCAAGGGACTACTATTGAATCTGAAAAGGACCAGATAACAAGGTCGCTGCTGATTGATTTTTCAGATAAATCTGAGATTTCAGATGTATCAGAATGTTCTTCTGAGCTGATATATCAGGAAGTGATAGGAAGAGGAGGGAAACAAAAGGGTGCTGCTTCAGAAGATGATGATTCTTCTGTCTGGTCAATGCAGGTCAACGCAAGCACACATGATGAGGAAGATGAGGAAGTGGATGAAGAAGAAAATGAGGAAGAGGAGTATTATGAAGAAGAGGAATATGATGATGTTGATGGAGGGTTGGTTGATGAACTGTGTGAAGGGATTAACAAGATTAGTGTGAAGGAGAGAGTGTTTGCAAAGTTTGAGGGAAAGCATACGAGGTTTGTGTACAACAGTGATGATGAGCTTATTGGGGAAGAAGAAGCAAAGGAGAAGGAAGAGGTGTCTTTATCTCCCAATGTGATGCGCTTGAAGGGATTGCCAACCCCAAAAGGAAAGCACCTTCGCTTTCCAGAGGAAGAAGAGGAAGTAGCTGAATAAGAAGACAAGATGGATTTGGCTTTGTGATGGTCTATCACTCTATTGAGATTTAATTGCTTGTCTCTTATTGTGGCCCATGTTGTTTTGGAGTTTACTGGTTGTTTTTTGTCTTTTTTATGGGTCTTTTTAACTTGGGAGCTCCTCAGTTCAAAAAAAAAAAAAAACTTGGGAGCTCCCAAGCTCTGATGGGACCACAAATTGGAGTGGTCTCAATGTTCCAATAATACAACAACATCTTTTTAGTTAATTACTTGCCATTTTTTTCCCTCTTTGTTGTTTTTGTTTGTTCTTCGTTGTGGAAAATTTACATACAAGCGTTACTTTTTTTCGCAGAATCACCATCACTATCACTTAGCATCCATTATAAAATCCCCTCAGAAGGGTTCAAGAATTAACATATTTTTGTTCTGTACAAAGCCCAATTGCATAATAATAATTAAATTTATTGGAAAGGCGTAATTTCAATCATTGCGCGTATTAGAACCACTTCAATTGTGTTCTTTCAGAGTATAGAGAACCTCTGTTTCCTTTTCAAAACATGCATACAATGTTCATACGATCCCTGCATACAATGTACATACAATGCTCACTTTTTTTGGTTTGGGAATTAACATTTCTGTTCAACAAAAAACCATTGCATAAAATCACTGATTTAATTTATTCGAAAGACGTATTACAACCAACTAAATTGTACTTCCCTATGATCATAAAGGTTGTAATTTAATGTTTTGGATAATATAATTTTGTTTTGAAAAAAAAACTTTATTAAATGAAAGAGAAACGATCTGTTAGAAGAATTAGATTTTAATTAAAGTACAAAACATACCTATGATCATAAAGGTTGTAATTAAATTTTTTTGGATAATATATTTTTTTGAAAAAAACAACTTTATTAACTGAAAGAGAAACGATCCCTTAGAAGAATTAAATTTTGTAGTCATTTGTAATTCAGGAAGCTAAATGCATAGTACTCCAAATAGTGAAAAGAAAAGTAGGGAGGGTTCATTCATTGATTCATGTGCGCATGAGTTGATTAATGAGGGTATTAGTGTGAATTATGACGTTGAAAGCAATGGAAGGAGAAAGGAGAAATGTCACTTTCAAATGGATAGAGCTAACTAACGGAACCAACAGGCTTCGTTCAACCACTTTCCTTTCCCTTCCCTTCCTTGTCAACAATATACTAGTGAAGTGGACGCTAAGTTAGTTTAATTCATTTCATTTCCCTCCCTAACCATCCCCCTAATCACTCTCTCTCAACATTTCTCTAACCACCACCCTCTTCTATATTAATTCACCACCTCCCTCATTCCCACAAGACCTCATCCTCCACCACTTTTGTTCATCATCATGGCACGAGCTGAGATTGACACTCGTGCCCCCTTCAAGTCCGTCAAAGAAGCCGTCTCCTTGTTCGGAGAAAAAGTACTTGTTGGCGAAATTTACGCCCCCAAGTTTCAACAAGTAAAATTCTCTTTCACTTCATACATTATATTCATTCCTGTTTATTTCCGTTATTAATGTCTTAGAATTCATGATTTTTTGGTACATTTTCCTAACTCTATATATGTTTTTTTGGAGCATTTAAACATATTTTGGATAGTGTGCATGTGGTGTTTTTGGTTGCACATTCATGTTTTTGTTTGTGTGTATAGATGCGAGAGGCTAAAGGTGAAAGTGGAAGTGTGCAGTCGAGAGAGGAGGAATTGAACGCTGAGATAGAAGATGTAAAAGAGAAGCTTGAGAAGGCAAGAGAGGAAGCTAACTCCATGTCTAACTGTATCAAGTCTTTGAAAGATGAGTTGAAGCAGACTAAGAAGGAATTGCAAGAAGTGAAGGGAAGAGAATTGAGGCTTTTGAAGCAGAGGGATGATCCTGAGATTGAGGATATCAAGTTCATTGCCAATGCTCCTTCCCATCATAATCATGAAGATGATTCCAAGAAAAGATATGTGAAATTTGCTAGCCCCCCTGTTTCATTTCAGCCCATTGAGTCACCTTCTTCTCCAAATAAGCCTAAAAGAAAGTCATCTCTTCCTCTCGCTCGGTGGCTTTTTGCCAGGAGAAAAGCCTGCCCATGAAGATGAACATTAATTGATCATCACTCTTTAATTTCATGTCCTACGTCTTCATATATTCAAACAAAGATCAGCATTTGCTTTTTGTTTGCATGTTTTTAAAATTTACCTTAACATTGTCAATTTTGTATATTTCTCTTAGACTCACATTTGTTTGTGTATACTCTGAGTTGGCTTTGGTTTAGAGGCCTACCCTGTCGCAGCGATTTATGCAGAATGCAATAAAAATACCTGGTTCCAAGGTTGTTCATCACTTTGATAATGACACGCTCCAAATTAAATTAAACAAGCCTCGAACAAAAATAAATGTATGTTTATGGAGATGGAAAGTGCCAAGTTTGATGATGCTTGACATATAGACAAACACTGATTTTTGACACTAGCCAAATTTCTTTATCATTTATATAAGGAAAAAATGATTAAAAAGCCATTTTATAAAGTTAACGGGGGCAATATGTGACCTTGTATATGTGCATTACAGCATATAGCTAAAGTTAAAAAAGAAAATATGTACCGAATACATATCAAATATATGATAAAGGGAAAATTCAGATGCGTGTACATATATATGTGAACTATAGCATATAATGGTGATTTTTTGGGCCAAATTAAAGCATATAATGGTGATTGAACTCCCTAAAAAAGCGAGACTAAGAATCTTTGTAAAATTGGTTCACATTTTATTAAATTTTTGTTTCTGTTTTTAGTGTAAAATCGCTAGCTTTTGACCATGTGATCCTACAAGGAATTTGCTTGAATTTGAGTGTAAGGATCAATTATATATTGAACTCAAACCCAAATCGTTACAAAAATTGAAAAGATTAAAATTTTAATAAAATCATAAGACCTACTAACAATGATATTCACTCAAATGATTGATGAATTGGCACAATTGTTACGATAGAGGTATTGCAATCATGCAAATTGATGGTGATAAATGAGAAATCGTAACAAATCATGCCAGGATTTGATGGTGATGAAGATTTGAGATAAAGAGGTATTGCAACCAAATCAATGCAAGGGACAGAAACATGCATTAATTTAAGTAATGACAACACTCAAATTTAACAAGATGTACAAAAAAAAGGTCTAAATCTGATGACATGTAAACTAAATTAATTCATGTTATCTGAAGGCAGCTTTAACTCCTCTCACTACTTTTTTTTTTGGCCAGTAACTCCTCTTACTACTTATATTGAGCTTATTCTACAAAATATATCATAATTAAGTGATTCATTTTACTTTTTTAAAATTCTCTTAAAATAGTCAATTAGCTCATATATTTAGAAACTCTGTTTTAATATTTACTATGCTTGTATATATGAGTTTGACGAACCAGTTGTATTCCGAAAAAAAAAAAATTAAGAGGAAGCAAAAGGTTTTGCATGAAGGGGAAAGAGGGAGTGTAGTGCAGTGGCCCATAAACCTTAATAGAGTAAGTAGGAGCAGAATAATGATGCGGCATTTACGAAGTTTGGTTCAAACTTCAAAATATATCCCTCGTCCTTGCAGTCTCCCTTCTCGTCATCCTCTCCATCCACGGGTTTCTACTTGATCGCCGGTAGGGATGAGGAATATTTCTTCTTGTTAATATAAAATTTGGGCAATCAAAAATTTTTATAGATGGTTCAAATTAAAAAAATTTAAATGATTGTTTTTTAAAGATTAAGTTGGTGTTTTAACATATGTTAGATATAAAATTAACTTTTTTATTTTGTATCCAATGAAATTAGTTCATTAAAGATATTAGATTAATTCAACTAAATTTAAACAATACTCCCTCCGGTCCCTAATGTAAGAGCCCAAAATTTGAATAGTTTTGGTCCCTAATGTAAGAGCTCACCCCATATTCTCTCCTTATTTAATGCATTTTTTCCTACTTTACCCCTAACTCTCTTTCATATTTATTAATGCTTATATATTTCTCTCTCTTAAAAGTACCATAATAAATATGAGCAATTTTGGAAAAGAAACATTAACTTCAGACATCCAACTAACATTCACATGTTTTCTTAAGAAGCGTTTTTTTGACGGCTAGCTCTTACATTAGAGACCGGAGGGAGTATCAATTAAGATCAGAAAACTTTTGCTCATCTTTGTCATGAATATTGAGCATGAATTTTATGATTAAAAAAAATATTGAGCATGAATTTCGTTAGTTCTAAGCCCTTTCCTTTTCCAATGATCTGCCACGAATGCTCTCTCTCGCTCTTCTAAATACAATTGCAAGTTGCAACTTTCACAATTTTCGCAACATTAGTTTTCTATCTTTTTTTAACTGAAAACAACATTAGTTTTCACGTGCACTAGCTATCAGCAGTCTAATTTTTCAAAAAGTTATAGTCTTTATCATTTCTTACGGCCTGTCGCTGTCCCCTACATCATCACCATCAGCAGCACATACAAACGCTTTATCATATTAATCAAACATATGCAACAAAACTTATTAATAATCAAGCTTTACATTATAATTCGATTTTCGAACTTGAATGAGGCTCTTTTATCTTCATTGGTACAAATGGTTCAAATAAACATTGAAGAAGCAGCCCACTTACCGTTAGAGCCGGTAATATGGGCCTGGCCCGATGGGCCGGCCCGTTTTCATGCAAGCCCGAGGAGGGCCGGGCTTGCTGTTTTGGTGGAAAAAGAGGGGAGCGGGCCTGTCGGGCCGGCCCTTTAGGGCCTAGGGCCTGTGCGGGCCGGGCCGCGGGCGGGCCCGTTAGGCCCGCATCCAGTTTTATTAAAAAAAAAAAATTGTTTCACTTAACTTCAGGCTTCACCTTCAGCTCTCTTAGATTTATATTTGAAGACTTTGTTATTTATTTTGACTTTCAGATTATGCGTATCACTATAAGTGTTACAGTGTATGTTGTAATGTTTTCGCTTATTAGATTATGTTATGATTTATGACTATGTTCATTGTGGATTTGTGATGTTTTTAGATGATTTTGTTTTGCTAAAACCGTAAAAACTTACAGGGCGAACAATGTGGAAAAACCGAAGAGGAAAAATGGGTTCAGCACTTCAGCAAAAGGATTTTTAAAAAAAAAAAAAAAAAAAAAAAGTGGGCCAGGCCCGTAGGGCCAGGCCCGGGCCCGATGGCATGAGGGCCGGGCTTCGCAAATAGGGAGCAAAAGGGGGGAGCGGGCCTAAACGGGCCTGGCCCGTTTAGGCCCGGCCCGATGCGGGCCGGCCCATTAGGGCCGGGCCGGCCCGAATTCCCAGCTCTACTTACCGTACAAGTTGTCAGGGCTTCTCCACTGGTCCCCACACAAATCTCTGTCTAGAGTTAAAGGCCACATAAATCTCTTCTGCTCTTTTGTGGGAAAAGATGTTCAAAGCTGCTTGTACAGAATCGGATCATTCACACGATCGAATAGCTACCTAGAGTTATTTGTTTTTTAAATAAAAATTATGTAAGCATTCCAAATAAAAAATTATCATATACAAACCCTGTGGATTTCTTTTTTCTTTTTATAAAAGTATGACCAAGTTGTTTGAGATTTAACTGTAATATGTCATGGTAAAAATACGGTACCACATTGTGCCCCTAATCATAAAAAAGTAACACACACTTGTTGCGTCAGCCCCCGTCTTATGTCGTATTTATGTGATAAGTTTCAACAAGTTTTAGGACTAGAATCATTTTGTGGGATATATTACACGTGGTTTGTCCTTACTTGTTTACATTCGTTCCGGATTTTTTGATCTTGGGAAATGACTAAGATGGTTGTGGCCACTGAGAGAGAGACGCATCTTCCATTCTAAGCTAGATATGACAAATAAGTTTGGGGGGTTGAGAGAGATGGAGAGTGGTGCCAAAATGAAAAAAAAAAGGAAAAGAAAACGAGAAAATCGGGCTCTTTTCATGTCATCTCATGATATTTATAAGCTCGCATGATTATGCTCTGTCTTTAAGGCAATCATTTCTATTAGCAAGATTAATGACAGAATGTTTTCGGGAAACGGACAAAATAACAAACTTTAATATCCATTAGTTATTACCATAAGTTTCCTGCTTGACACGGGTCAAGTAAAGAACAAGACTCTCAACAACATTAACATTAACAAGTTTCTTAAGAATAGTCCATCATGTGATCATAACTTAACCTTAAACCAGTAGTAATAATTCACATACAGATCAGAACCTAAATATAGGAACATAGCTAATTAAATAAGCCAAGCTAGCTAGAATCTACAACTTAAATAATAAGTCGACACGTTGAAGAAATTAAGTGATCAGATCAGATCATTAAACTAGATCATTTAACTAAGTTGAATCTGGAGATCTGCGAGTGTATGAGTTGAGAGTGAGCTCAAGGGAAGTACGGTGAGAACCATTATTGAAGTTCTTGAAGGCATATTCATCAGAGTGATGATGATACCAGCCACCACCATAGTAAGAAGAATCAGACCTGAGGTTACAATAGCCATGGATGTCCTCGCCATGCATAGGAAAGAGAGGAAGGGTTTCTATCTCAGGGGACCCATTCTCATCATCATCATCTTCTTCTTCTCCTTCCTGTCCATCTTTCATGATTTCTTGATCTCCAGGCCTTATTTTGATGTCCAGGAAGTTTGTGTAGTTTGCGTATGGATCCATACCTACCCATCCCAGATTTTGGCTTATGGTGTTACTGCTTCCTCCTGCTGATATTGAGCAGTCCTGAGGAAAGAAAAATAGAAGAGAACAGAAAAATAATATTAGTTGAGATATCTATATAATCTTCTACTATATAGTAGAAGAGATGAAGCTTTTTCTTTGTTTGCCTCGTGAAACCCATTTACAAGGCTGTTCCTTTTTGTGGAAGTTTCAAGGAATCAATGAAGAAAGGAATCGGCTTCGACTCTCTCGTATTTTTGTCGTTAAATAAATATGTTTGTCGTCCATATAATATATATAATAGACTTCTACTATCACCTGCTTAGCTTGCACTGATGATGCAACCTCCTGTGATATATATGGTTGCTTCCATTTCAATGCATCACACAATAGTTATACACATATGCCACTGACGAGCAGTAAATGTACAAGTAAACAAACAACACATAGAAAGATAGAACAAAAAAAAACAACGAAAACTTCATTGTATATAAGATGAAGCTTGCATCACCATATATATATATATATATATATATATATATATACATATATATATATATATATATATATATATATATATATATTGAGTATATTCGTATATATACACAATATACAACTTACCCTAAAACACTTCTCCATATTGACAGATCCATAACCATAGTTCCCCATCTGACCCAGAGCCACCATCCCAGAAGCAGAAGATGAAGCAGAAGAAATCCCTATCGTACAAGAAGACACGCACGCAATAACATATATAGTAGATGAGCATCTAACATTTATACAAAGGGAAATTAATAACATGCAGATAAAGAGAGAGGGTGGGTTACCATGATGATGAGAGGGTGGTAGATTGGAATACTTGGGGTGAAGATGATGAATGGGATCGTGATCAGGCTTCCAAGTAGGAGGAGGAGGAATAACTTTGTTGTTAGGGATGGGAGTGGAAATATTAGTAGAAGGAGGGGGTCTTTGCAAGTGCATGGGAGTGGGGAGAAGATGATCAGAGTTAGAAGTGGAAGTAGTGAAGCGTTTCTTCTGGCGTTCACGAGCCTTGTGGTTTTGGAACCAGTAGAAGACATTCTTGCCTTCAATCTTGCCGTACTGCCTCAGCCTAGCAGAGATCCTCTGAATCTGCTCAGCATTTGGAGACCTAACTCCATTGTTGTAGTAAAGGTCCTTCAATATCCTTATTTGGTCACTCGTGGGTGTCCACCTTGTACTGCTCTGCCTGCACAAATACCCTCCTTTTCCACTTCCTCCTCCACTTTCTTCGTTCACTCCTCCTTGTTGCTGTTGTTGTTGATGAGGTTCCATTGTTATTCTGGATATTTGATCACTACCCTCAACAACAAAACAAAGACAAACAAACAAATTGATTCTTGGATAGGGAGAGGGAGAGAGAGAGAAGAGATGGTTGGTGTGTATGTGTATGAAATGGAGGAGGAGGGGAGAGGGGTTATAATAGAAGGGAGGGGCACATGGAGTGATGAAGAGAGAAAATCAAAAGAAATATCTGAGAGAGAAGGACTGAAGTTGACAGACACGAGTTCATAGAAAAGGGAAGGGACAGAACAGGCCTTAGAAAGTGAGGGGTATCACTAGTAGTATTTACTTGCACCAAAAGGTATCCCCAGGTATATCAAAATCATAATAATAATTATATTAACCACTTTCATTGCGCCGGTGGGTGTGGGGGAGGAGAGAGAAAGAGAGATAAAAACCTAAAATAAAAAACAGTGCATACATAGTAAATATATTCAATTTGATGTAATAAGGAAGAAAAAAGGGTAGAGGAGTAGTTCTGAATGAATGAATGAATGGCAAAAAGAATGATGAGAATTGAAGATTTGTGGGAGTTGAATAAGGATTTTCTTTTGATGGGGAGAGATATGGCCCCCCCATCTCAGCTTCACATATTCTTCTAAACTCTCATTAATTCGAATCAGGAGATACAAAGATATTCTTGTACTTGTCTGCTGGGGCATGTCAATGGCACAAATGTAATAATAAATGATGAACTCTCCCCAAATTTACTACACCCCCTCATGATGGGTCCCAAGAGCAAGGATAACACTACATATAGCACAAGCTAGTTATTTTCGTTAGGGTTCTTGTGATTTGTGAGAGTGGCACAATGCATGTTTGCCTCTCATCTTGTAATGGAATTTCGGAAGTGGGGGCCTTTTTACTTTGTACTTGTATGGGAATAATAATAATATAATGCCTGGGGCTTCATATGCCGCGAGGGGAACACACTGCTCCAATGGTACGTACAACCTATATTGTGAGCTTTGTTTTCCAAATTTAAAAAACAGAAATAAATGATGATAACTTTGGCTTTCAGTGAGTAGAGTGAGGACTGAGGAGGAGAACTGCTTAGTTTGTAGATGTATTGATCGCCTGCACAAGCTTTTGGGCCAGAGCTGGGGCAACATCCAAATATGGCAAATAGGTTTTATTTTTCCCTTAAAAAAAGAGAGAAAATATAAAATGTGAGGCTCTATCTTCTCTCTTGTATTTTGGCCTTCCATTATCTTATCTTAAGTTTACCCGACCACCAGATCAACTTAATTATTTTGATTTCCTTTCTGTTCTTGCCTTTTTCCTGCATAAAAGCATCGTACAGAGTAAACTGAAGTCACAACTATCTGGTATATGTCCCTAAAAGCAAAATGAATGGCAATTTTTATCAGTCACTTGGGCGGTCCAAAAATATGCTACATTTTACCACATATTGTCATCATCGTGATAAAGTGACTCCGTTTTATATATGGAAAAATATTAGATAAAACGTAATACTAACAAAACACTTAACAAATTCTGGTTGTATATATATATACACCCTGTACGCATAAAACACAAGTTTTATGTAGTTATAGATGAACATACATGTCTAGTTATTAATCATTCCACATACGTTGCATCTCTAGTAAAACCACATAATAAAATAAAGAAGCTATAAATATATTGTGAAGTTAAAGGATACAATTATATAGTGAGGCGTCCATCAGGGTATATTACTTAAGTTGCAAATTTTAGAACGAAAATACAATGATATTCTGATAAAAAAAACACAATGATACATATAAAATGAATTTGGTGCCATGCATATAAAAAAATGAATTTGGTGCCTTAGTCGTGTTAATTAATTTGAGATTGAGTTGAACAAGGAATTTAAATCGAGACAGCTAGCTAGGGCATGTGCTATACAGAAACATAAAAAAGAAAAAATAAAAAAAGGAAGAAATGAGGTTTGAATAAGAGGAGCACGCGCCCCAAAAATTAAATGCAAGGAAGGACGACATTAAATGCAAATGAGGATGTCATGGCTGGTGGAGTTTTTCTTCCCTCCGTGTCTTTCCTGATCTCATATCTTGAAAGCCTCATCATTTCTTTCCTTCTCCCACCTCACTCCCTCTTATATTTGTATGCCTCTGCACACATGTACATGCATGTTTGCCACACTCATCTCCGAAGAGGAAATACAATATGAACAATAATTAATGTTACTCCTTTAATCAATAAAATCCAAGGTCCTTTAAAATCATCTTAGTTAAGTCACTATGCACGAGGAATAGTTATCAGTCTATATGTTGTAGAGTTTTAGTTTAATTATAAAAATATGGAGGTTGGTTATATAAATTTTGTAACAACGACTATCAGCTATCAAGATCAGAGCTAGGGAGTATAACTGGGAAGGTATATAAAGTGAAGGAATAAAGAGAATGAGAAGGGATGATTGAATGAAAAATAGAGAGGTTAGGGTGGGAAAGAAATAATGATTTCTTGTGTACGAGGGTAAAAAGTACGAGATATTACATGAAAAAGATGGAGTGAGGCAGAGAAGGCATGGATGGAACTATTCATTCTTTCCATCTCCAACAGTCTCATCCGATATATTCCAATACTATTTGATCCTCTCTATTTCATGTGTCCCTACCCATCAACTTTTTTGATTGCCCTTTAACTTGTGATTTTGACAATCCCATCATTTATCTTTACACTTCCTTCTCATGCATATACCCTCTCATCTCACCACTTGCCCCTACCCTCCCTCTCTCCCTCTCTTGATCTCTTCCCCTACGTACCATCTATATGATCTACTCCTACTATATATACATATTTACTTTATATATGTATATATATGATAAATGATGGTAAATATGTTAGTCAGTCTCTTATCCCAAACGCAGAGCGGCTTACCTCAGAAAGGGAGAAAGAGCCCTAGGGAGATTGGCAGCCGCACTGCCCTAGTCTTACGGGTAATCATCCTCTTGCCCTCATTTTCCACTCCGTATCTCTCAACTATACATCACCAAGATCATTCCAATCTCTCTCAGACTCTCTCTCTCTCTCTCTCTCTCTAGCTGTTACCCTTTCTCATCTCTATTTTGGGTCTCCCTTTAGCTTTTTGCTTTCTTTCTTCCCAAGCTTCAGATAGAGACTTTCCAACCATATAGAGTATTCCCTAGTCACACAAGTCTTGTGGTTTTCTCTGCCCCTCTACTCCCTTTTTTTTCATTATAACATAGTATAAGCTAAGCGAGGGGCATAGGCGGTTACTTTCATAAGTTAATTGCGACTCGTTCTGTATTACAGATAGGGAATGTAGGGTGGACCCACATTATTGTGAAATTTATTAAAGTATTGGCTCATAATATAACTTAGAATATGTATAGTTTGTGGCGTGGGACCACAGTTGTTTTTGAAGTTCCATTTCATTCCGGATCCTAAATGCTGAACAATCTTTTTAGAACCGGCGAAAGATATCTCTGGCTCCATCTTAAAATATTACATGCTTCTATTGTAGACACCCAATTCTTATATACTACTCCCTTCCTTCCTAAATATAAGATCATTTTGAGGAAGTGGATAAGTTCCTAAATATAAGATCACTTCCTATTTTATGTCAAGTTTTGCCCAAACTACCCTTATACTCCCTCTTTTTATTGAAAACCCCTCCTCCTTTTAAAGTTAAGTAATTGAGGAGATTTTGGGAAGATCATGTAATTTTATTGTCTTCCTTAATCTCCTCAAATTAACCAAAGTGATCTTATATTTAGGAACGGAGGGAGTACATTTAGTTCCTATTATAAACCACTTGTATATGATATAAGAAAAGTTTAATTAGCCTCCAATATATGACTAAATATCCCCCATAGCGATAGTTACCAACTGTTTTCCTATTTTACACGCACTTATTTTGCATGAAGAGATCAGAGATGGGTAAATTAAAATATGTGTGAGTGATGATTAAAAAATATTGAGAGGAAAAATCTTAACGTCAACTTTAGAAAATTCCATTGATTATAATTTAATACATTTTTAATGACTCTTATTAGCTTATATACTTTGTCGTTTCCTTAAAACGTGAGAATAATACAAGTGACTTGTAATGACCGGAGTAGTGATGATATATTGCCACTACAAAAAAAAAACGGCTCATACCGGCGCACGCATGCCGACGTTTTGATGAAAAACGCCTATCCGCATGTACATATAGGCGTTTTGAGTAAAACGCCTAACTGAAACGCCGTTAAATTTGGTGCGCACTTCCCGTGTTTTTCCCGCGTTTACCAACCGGCGTTTTGGTAACCCCAAAACGCCGATATGTATATTTTATTTGAAAAAAAGAGACGTCTGACATTTTTTAATTTTTTTACAGGAAAAAAACATATAGGCGTTTTGATCAAAAAACCGGTATGCGATTTAATAATAATAATTAAATCGCATATAGGCGTTTTGCAAAACGCCTATATGCTTTTTATTATTTTTTAATGCATATAGGCGTTTTGCCAAAATGCATATAGGCGTTTTGCTAAAACGCCTAAGTGCATTATTTAATGTAAATAATGCATATTGGTGTTTGACATAACGCCTATATGCATTATTTTAATTTTAAAATACATATGGGCGTTTTGCAAAACGCCTATATGCGTTATTTTAATGTTTTTTGTACCAGCGCTTTCCCAAAACGTCGGTCTGCACCTCCGTTCCCTATAAATAGTTCCTCCCTCCTTCAGCTATGTCGCTCATTTTCTCCTATTTTCTTCTCATTCGTCTTTCTCCTTTAATGTTGTTGTTGTTTTTGATTTTATGGTTTTTGGTGACATTTCTTTTGTAATGTTGATATCTGTTTGATCTTATGGTTTTTCTTTTACATATTGTTGTTGTTGTTTGATTATATATATTTATGTATAATGTTTTCTGAATTATGTTTTTTATTCTTTATATTTATGTCTATTATTGTTATTATCACTTTGGTGCTTATCTTTTGTTCATTTTTTACCATTTTTCGTCCTGGTTTTAAACAACTAGGACGAAAAATGGTTTTTTTTTTTTGAAAAAACGCGGACCGGCGTTTTGGGAAAGCGTCGGTGTGCGTGAATTAAATAATATTATATTATATCACACATCGGCGTTTTGGGTAAAACGCCAATATGCTAATATTATATTATTTTCCTGGGTTTTATTTCAGGCGTTTTGTCCTCGGGGTGGCGTTTTGCAAAACGCAGATGTGCCGCTTTCCCACGGTAAATTTTTAGGCGTGTTGCCAAAACGCCGTAGCGTCATTCCGCCGGAAAATTTCGCCGATACGAGGCCAAATAAAATGCCGATAAGAGCCTCGTTTTTTGTAGTGTGCATAAAATGTGCCTGTAGAAAACAAAGAAATTAAAGAAGCAGCATTGATAGAGAATTAAATTGAACGGCTTAGCTTACATGAGAGTGATGGGGTAGTGATGAGTAGTAAAGAGCCAGCCCTGATTATACATGGCATGCACTTCAAATTAAAGCACAAAATTACAAATGCCTTTCTCGTCGACCTTCAAATTTATTTTTATATTTTCCACAGAAACGTACTCCATTTGATTTCTGTTCCATCGCACCTTCCAGTATATTGTGCTTAATTATTTTACAAGACAGCGAATCTTTCTAAATGAAATTTTTATTACATTTTCCGGTGTGATTTCCTTCAGTTGGCGGATGCCTTGGCAGTTTAATGGGAGGAGATCCGAATGAATTTCACGTCTGAGATTAATTAGAACTGTACTTTATTAATAAGTATTCATCCTAGCTTGCTACACGTCTAAGTTATAAAATTCTGAATGCTTTTTATAGAAACACGAAACCAATTCAAAGAGATATTTCTTGATTAGTATTATGAAAAGAATCACTTGGGAAAAAAAATACTCCAGTTGAGATATGGAAAGAAATTTGTGAGAAGGGTAATTTGGTAATTTAAAATATGTATTTAATTTTTGGTCTTTCTAAATAATTAAATTTTATAAGACCCATAATTAATTTTTTTCTTAGTCCTCTCTGAATTTCTTAAAACTAAACTTTTTTTTTTTGCCAGATTCTTAAAACTAAACTGAAACTACACAACATTGATTTTTTTAAAATTGTTATTACAAATCCCAATTAGGTGAGCCAGCCAGTCATGCTGTCCAGATGGAAGTTAAACCTAAGTGTGTTTGGTAGTGTGAAAGAAAGTAAAGAATTAGAAATGGAAAGAGTAAGAGATAGAAAGTAGGGGTAATGATGAGAGAGTAAAGTTTGTGGGCCCCACGATAAGTGTGAGATGGAGAGAGAAAATTTGTGGGCCCCGGGATATATGTAAATGACCATATTACCCCTTAATTTTTCAATTATTTACACCCACTTTCTTCCATTTCTTGCCACCAAACAAGCCATAATGGCTTGTTTATTGAAGCCATTATGGCTTGTTTACTGATAGAAGAAAAGCTAATAGGTGGACGTGGTGTTTTGCTTTCTTTGTTCTTGTTTATTGAAGTTTTGCTTTGGTTCTCGATCGAGGGTATTTTTCACTTGTTAGATATTAATTATGTTCTGCACACACAAGATTACAAGAATACTTGAATAATGCTTCCAAATTATACAGGAAACGGATAAAGAAATGAAATCAATCCCCAGTGACCAGTGTTATAACCAAGCTTTTAAAAGCCGGACCGAGCCGGACGGTCCGACCGGTCGGACCGTCGGCCGGTGGCTAAAACGGCCCGATCCCCTCGATCGGGCCGTTTTACTGTGCGACCCGGTTCGACCCGGAGTTGACCCGGGTCGACCGCTGTTGACCCGGGGTTGACCCGGGTTGAACCGCTTTTGACCCGCTTTTGACCCGGCCAGAAATTGACAACTGCAAAAAAAAATATATCAACAGAAAAAAAATGAACTTGATTAAAAAAATATCTTCATCCTAATTATATTAAGTTATTAAGTATTAACAATATTTATATATTTAATTTTCATTAAATTATTACGTCACCGGTTCGACCGAACGGTCCAACCGTTTCAACCGTTTCAACCATGACCCGCTCAGTTTTCCGGCTCGACGTCCGGCTCGGGTTTTAAAACCTTGGTTATAACTTTGGTCTAATGAGCCAAAACCTAATTTTGTTTGAAGCGGGTGAATCAAATAAAAACAAAATAGCGGAGCATGTGGGGTTGTCTGGTTACTTTATAATTTAATTAATAATTCCGGGAAAAAGAGAAAATTAAATAAAGGATAAAACAGGTCGGGCCCCTGAAGATTCGATTTCAGATTGATGAAAACCTCGAGAAGTCTAGTCATGCATCAGACATTCACAGAGCTGATAATTCCAGTTTTTTACTGTTCATCGCGTACTCGTCAATCCTTCATTTCATTGCTTTTTTCATCCTTTTTTAATTTTTAGAAATAAAGCTTCAAACTCATTGCCGCCATGAGAGCACAAACCTACTATTTTTATCCTCATAACTATTTTATTATTCTAAAAAATCCCAACCCTCTCCCCCTCACACCAAACAGAAGGGTGAGTGAATAAAAGTCAGATTATTTTACAATCATAAAACATAAATGAAATATGATGTTGATAAATAATTAAATATATGAAATGAATTAATACAACATGTGATGTGCGAGCAACCGTGCATAAGATGATAAAAATAAACATATGAGATGGACGAAAGAGTAGTTACGTGGGGAAAGAAGAAATGTCATATAAAGGAGGCACACACCGAACAAACAAAAACGAAGCTATAGGTTGTATTACACATATATACATGTCACAACACGACACGCCCCCGTCTTATTAAACTCATCGTCATGTTCTGTTGCTCCCAATCTCTTGTGAGTTGTGACATGTTTACCCAAATTTCTATCCTCAACAAATACGCTTTCACTATATCTTCTCCAAACATCCTTAACCGTCCCTTAATTATTAATTTCATTTATTTATCTTCTTTCCCTCAATCAATCTTTCTCTCAAAACCTTCACGTTCTATTCCTTCAATCAAATTAATCAACCTCTCAACTTTATCAAATTATTTTTATCATACGTGTATGAGGAGAAGAGAGAGAGACATTTTGTGTTTTAATTGGTATTTATCACAACAATACGTCAATAACAACTATGAAGTTTCCTTCCAGTTCCACATGAGACTTGAGTCATGACAAAACAAGGCACCCATGTGATGATGTGAATTCCTAACAAACATTATTTGGGCTTTATTTTGGGCCAGATTAAAGCACATTCACTAAAAGAATGACCCATGTTGTTGATTGAAAAGCCCAAGTAAAACTGAGATTGTGATTAAAGTCAGGCCTTGTGCTGTGAAATTCCAAAAATAACCCAAGGAAAGGATAAGAAAAAGTAGATTGAGATAAGCAAAATCCAAAATGCAACCACTGCTTCACAATGAAGCCATGGACTAGCTCCTTCTCTTCAAACTACACACCTTCACTCTTCATCCCATCAAATCCATATAACTCCCACACCTTCTTCCCCATACGACGCCGTTTTATCATATCATGTACTAGTGCTCCTGACAGTGGTGGTAACACCAACGTTAATGATGATAGTAACGGCGTGACAGATTCTGTTAAATTGCCGCAGGGAGTGGTGGAGGTACGGTTCAAAAGAAGGTCGAGAAGGCAAGGGAGGCAAGTGAGGGATGACGTGGCAGCTGCCTCGTCTAAGGTGAAGCCTTTAGAGGCTAAGAAATGGGAGGACATGAGCTTGGCAGAGAAGGCAGTAGATTTGTACATGGGTGAGAAGGGTATGTTGTTTTGGCTTAATAAGTTTGCATATGCTTCCATCTTCATTATGATTGGTGCTTGGATTTTGTTTAGGTTTGTGGGTCCCTCCCTGAATCTTTACCAGTTGGATACTCCACCCCTCTCCCCTTCTTCCATTTTCAAAGGATCTTCCTAATCTCTTTATATATAGTTGTAATTTCTGAGTACATGTACCATGATCAGGATCACATCAACGAATGCGTCTTTTTTTCCCTCCTTGAATAAAGTTGGTATAGGGTATGAATTTCATGTCCACTTGTCCTATTCTTTAATTTGCGCAATGGAAGATAAGCTATAACCTCAATAACACAACTCACGTCCTATATCTTCTTTATGGTTGGTGGAAAATAAATGTAGTATTTAAATTTGTCAAGCTCTAGCATATCTTATTGTCACATAAACGAATGATCCGTAACACTGTAATAATAATCCAGAAAGATAATCGCCGACCTTGTTGAAATTTGTACACATTCAATCCCCAGAAGGCACAGTAATGTTGACATCGATGACAGAAGGAAAGGAAGCCTTACATGTATCGAACAACAGAGGAATTTATGAAAGAGTGCACATCACAGTGCTTTGTAGCATGCTTAGAACTCTGTCCCGTACTCCCGTAGAGATACCAGGTTCTAATACAAAATCACGCAGTGAAAGGAAATTAATGAATTGGGAGAGGTAATTTAACTTTGTTATAGCGAATTAGCGATAAAATTTGAAGTACCATATAAGACGGGGGTGGAAGCATGCCGAATACGGTATACAATTTGAGATCATTGTGGACACGAGAAATGGTTGCTAAACAGCTTGCCAGCTTAAAATAAACTAACTGGATCAAGCCAATCTTTAATACTCCCTCCCCTCCGGTCCTAAATATAAGACTTAATTGATTTTTTCTAGAAAATCCTTAAAAAGGCAAAATAAGTTAATTATAAATTGATTTATCTAATTTTCCCTCTTAAATTAGTTTATTTTACCTATAAACTAATGAATAATCTAAAAATATATCAAATATGTCATCGTTTAATAACATATTTCGCAACCTTAATATCTCAAAAAAAGTCAATTATATCCTATATTTAGGACGAGAGGTAATATAATCGTGTAAATATGTCTCGGAAACTTTAGCATGCAAGTATGAAGGCCATCTCATGAAAGCCGGCATGAAAGGAATGAAAAGGGAAAGAAGGCCTGCCAAGTGCCAACTTTAAGTTACAAATTAAACATTACATCATCTCATCATTTAAATTTACTCTGATGTCCCAAATATTTCATAGAACTTGTGCAAGAAATGTACAAGAAAAAAACAATGAAAGAAGGGGGTTTTTAGGCCTAGAAAATCTTTGTTAAAAAAAAGGCCTCGAAAAGCAAGCATCAGAGAAACATAAACTAAACAAGGATAATAAAAAGAAAGAAAAACGAACATGCCTTTTTCCCGCCAAAATCCCTCAACAAATGCAGCAATAAGATCCACCGTCAGTAATTAAAATCGGTAGATTCACAATTTATTTTAGTTGCTATACTTTCCCACCTAACCTATCATAATTAAAATGGAATTATTTATAAATTCACTTGTTCTATTTAACGCATTTAAAGTGTCATACTTTTTTCATACTCCCCCCCTTCTCAAAAGTAGAGGCAAAACTTAGCCTCTAATCAATTTAGACACTAACATCAGAATATCAATAAATTAATACTCGTATACTGTTATTTCAAAGGAAACAGTTTCAGAGTCATAATTAGTTGTATTTACTCTCTAATTTTTATATCTAATTATATACATGTAGAATACAATATAAACATGATATTCTAAATGTCACATCACACAAAATTTAAATTAATTATTTAGTTAAAATTTAAAATAATTTGCAGGTCAAGATTCCCCACACAAGGACAATATAAAATTGAAAGACATTAAATTAAAGTAATAATACTTTTAAAATTAATTACCATGTTATGTGGTCAAAGTGATGTAAGAGACGAATTTAATTTCCAAAATTGATATCATACAACTTGTAATTTTAAAACCAGGAAATTTAGAGAGAGAGAGAGAGAGGTGAAAAGCAAAAAGGAAAGTGGGAAAGGAAAAAAGGAAAGGAAGCACCTACTGATTATCTTGAGATTTTTGGTTCTTATTCATTGCTTTGCCTTCTTTCTCACAAACAAGAAACGCGGGTCGCTGCTATCATCACGATCCAAATCCTATATCCTCTTCTTCCCATTCTTTCTTCTTTATTTTCTACTGGTATGTATGTATGTATGTATGTATGTATGTATGTATGTATGTATGTATGTATGTATGTATGTATGTATGTATGTATGTATGTATGTATGTATGTATGTATGTTCCTTCTTTTAAGGTTCCATCTCAATTATATCTCTTTATTTATTTCAGTCTTCTTTAGCTACTCTTGCTGGCTATTATAATTCCAAATCTGACCCCCTTTTTTAGGGGTTTAGTGTTAATTTTCTTAAAGATCACTTTTTAGTAGGCAAAACCCAATTTTGTAGCAACAGTTTCATCTTTACCTGTCAATGTGGCTAGGGTTTATTTAATTGTGAGTTCATTATTTTGAGATCGCCTGATTGATGCTTTGGCTTGTTGATGATTGCTGGTTGCAATGCTCTGAAGGAACCCAGAACCGGGCCCACCTCAAAATTTAAGCTTCTTTCTGAAGAAGGAAAAAAAATGGTTGTATCATTTATTGAAAAAAGGGTATATTAGTGATGGATATGTTTATGATAGCAATCTTTATAATTTGGAATTTAAAGGATTATTGTAGCACATGTGTGGTACGATGATGACACCATGAAGTGATAAGTGGTGAAATGATTTTGAAGTCTATTGAATACTTAAAGTTTTATATTAATTGAGTTATTTTCAAGAGTTAGACTAATATAGATATGACATAAGGTGTGCTTTGATTTTGGTGTTGATTTCAATATTTGGTGTTCACGGTACTCGTTGCTTTCTTTTAGTCCAGGAATTGTTTTATGCGTATGGTGTACATTTCAGCTTTGTGTATTGCGGTGCTCAATGATTAACATTTATTTTACCATAGATTCTTTAGGCTCATCTTTGTTCTGATGATTGTGCTTCATGTCTACCCAACTTAAGGCAGGGCATGGCGGGAAATGAAGGTATTGAAACGCCAGCTTTGAAGCCTGAGTTGAGCCAAACTAAAGAATCGTGGAAGGAGGACGTACATAGAAACCAATCTCAACTGGATGTCCTGCAAGAGAAAGTTATTCAGGTTAAGGCTTGCATACAGGGGTCAGAGGAAGATGCAAAAAAGGAATTAGATGTTCTTTGGCGGAGAGTCAAAACTACTGCTACGATGCTGACATATTTAAAATCCAAGGCTAGAGTCATGGCTGTTCCTAATCTGGCCCACACATCTTGTGGCATTAAACAATTAGAGGGGGTAGGGCTTGTGGACAAAAACGGGATACCATTATCAGGTTGGTCTAAGAATGCTGATATTTCTTCACTTGACAGTCCAGATGAAGAATCTTTGATAGTAATGAACAAGCAGCATGGCTTGGTTGATGAACAAGATGCAGCATATATAGGTGAGATGCTTAAGTCCATTCAGATGGTTGCAGATGTTATGGAAACCCTTGTGAAAAGGGTTTTGCTGGCTGAATCTGAAACTGCTATTGAGAAGGAAAAAGTAACTTTAGGTCAGGAGGAAATTAAGAGGAAGTCTGTCCAGTTAGAGAATATGTCAATGAAATTAGAGGAGATGGAACGCTTTACTTTGGGCACCAATGGCATTTTGAATGAAATGCGACAAAGAGTTGAGGATTTGGTTGAAGAAACAACCCGTCAAAGACAGCGAGCTGCTGAAAATGAGCAGGAGCTCAGTAGAGTAAAACGGGACTTCGAATCTTTGAAGTCATATGTTAGTGGTTTAATATCTGTAAGAGAAACCTTACTTTCTTCAGAAAAGCAATTTCAAAGTATTGAGAGGTTGTTTGAACGGTGAGTATCTATGTGCCTTATGCCTATGCTTTTCTTTGTCTTCTTGGGTGTTTGAGGTGCATCATTTATTGATGCCTGATTAAACTTCCTGCACGATTCATGTGGCTAACTAGTGTTTGCTTGACTGCATCATTTTTTGGACCAAGTGCTTAAATTTGTCAAGTAATTTTTCCTTTTCCTAAACCTGCGAAGCATCTCAAACTGTTAAATAAGAAAGAGGGAACTCCTATACTTTGTACAATGTTCATTGTATATCTGTAATCATGATCTCATGATATCTGTTTTTTTTTTGTAGTTTTTTAAGTTGGGTTGTGGGAGTTATTTTCTATTTTCAAGATTACTTTTCTTATTGTATTAATCATTTCATTTATTTTCGGTTTGTATGACTAGAGATCCTTTGTGATGAAACAGGAAATATTGTTGGATGTGCCGTTTTTGTTGGATGTGCCGTTTTTGTTGGATGTGCCGTTTTTGTTTCTTTTATTTGAAGTTAGCTAAGACTTATCCTCCATGAGTTGTGGGTTTATGGCCTTACTGGTGTATCCTTCTTTATTAGCTTTCAAGAGCCACAATCACGTTGCTGAAATGTGCAATTTTTTGGTGCAACATGGTTGCTGTGTCTATTTGTAGATAAATGATATTTCTGCATCTGGGAATTTTTCATGTTTGTCCTGGTACTTAGGTGTTTCTTCCCTGCTTGAGTTCAATTTGTCAGTTTGTTGGTGAGATATTTAAAATGGAAACAAGTTCTGATTCAGTTTTAAAAATACATTCAGTGGTAGATCATTATAAAACGTTAATAAAGCCATTATAATAGGTTAACTATTCCAGTACATCAACTCATTTTCCTTGGTATGCATATTTGGTTTTACGCCTCGTGCATGAAGTTATGATTTATGTATAGATTGTCTTACTACTTGGTGTTGTTCTGGATCAGGCTAGTTGAAAAGACTACCCAATTGGAGGGTGAAAAAATGCAGAAAGAGGCTGAAGTCCAGAAACTGATGGAGGAGAATGTGAGGTTGAGTTCTCTTCTTGACAAGAAAGAGGCTCAACTTCTGGCATTGAATGAACAATGCAAGGTAATGGCCTTGAGCGCTTCAAACATGTAGGTGCTGTCGTACCTTGCATATTGTTTGCGTTCAATGCGCTCTCTGCTTGTTGTGGGAAGGCATATAAGAGGAGCTTCTCTGGATAGTGCATTTATCAACGTGATTGAAGTTCTCTCGTCCAGATGGAGCAGCAAGGAACGGCTACTTACTCATCACTTGTGCATTTGTTTTACTCTTTGCTGCCATCATTGTGCCTTTTGTTGAAACTGATTGTCAAACTGAATACGACTTTGAGTGAAATCTTGGCTTGTAAGCGGAAAAAAAAGAGATTAAAAGGTAACTAAATTTGCAACAAATGTTTATAACCAAATTATACTTATATGCGGACCAACAATAATTTTTATCTTTCAAATTCAAGTGTTAAGTTAATCTAGGTTTATATATTTTTTAAAAAAGATCGGTGCCCGCTCCAGAGAATATTAATAGACATTTTGAAGTAAAATTGTTAATTTGTAGTAGTCTTCCAGCTGAATGAGTCGGTGTTTTTTGTATGAACAATATTGACATGCTTATTAATTATTGAAACTTAAACTTGTGTTCATCATCCTTACGTAAACTAAATTGTACCGAAATCTTACTAGGAGTATTTTGATGATAAAGTTTAAACACGCATCATCCCCTGACCCCAGTCTCTAATATAAGAAAGTGCCAAAAATACAGGAGAATTCATTATTATTTTCTCAATTTTAAGAACTGGATAGTTATATTTTAGGGAAAATCCCAAATAAGTCCTTCCGAATACCCAAAAGGACAAGTAAGGAACTTAAACTTCCAAAAGGACCATGAAGGAACCAGTACCTATCTGTCATTTTAAATTTTTGCGAAAAGACAAAATTGCCCCCATCCAACACACATGATATAGAAAAGATCTCACGAAATGATAAAATTAAAGTAGGGTCCCAAGGGACCTTACTTTAATTATCTTCCAAGTCAAGAAGACACATTTCTCCTACTTATTAATCTAAACTCATATGTTATAACTGTTGTCCAATAACTTGTTACACATAGTTAGAACATTGTTATTGACAGATCAAACACTTGTTATTGATTAAAATGTGAACCTTGCGACTGATGCTCAATAACTTATTACATGCGATCAAAATATTGTTATTCACCGTTTAAACACTTGTTATCTTGTGAATAATAAAAGGAAGGCAAAATGTCTTCTTAAATTGAGGATAATTAACCTAAGGTCCCTTCAAAACCTACTTTAACTTCATCATTTCGTCAAAAAATAAATTACAGAAACGTTGAAGGGGATTGGATAATGAAAATTACTACCTCCGGTCCTAAATATAGGACCTAATTGACTTTTTTTTTGAGAGATTAAGATTGCGAAATATGTTAGGGAAAATGCCAAAAAAATCTCTCCGAATACCCATATGTGGGAGAGGGGGTGGGGTGGGGGGTGGGGGCCGATGTGGGGAGGGGGGTGGGGTGGGGGGAGGGGGCCGATGTGGGGAGGGGGGTGGGGTGGGGGGAGGGGGCCGATGTGGGAGAGGGGTGGGGTGGGAGGGGTGGGGCCGATGTGGGAGAGGGGGTGGGGTGGGGGGTGGGGGCCGATGTGGGGAGGGGGGTGGGGTGGGGGGAGGGGGCCGATGTGGGGAGGGGGCCGATGTGGGGAGGGGGTGGGGTGGGGGGGTGGGGCCGATGTGGGAGAGGGGGTGGGGTGGGGTGGGGGCTGGAGTGGGGAGGGGGTCGGAGGAGGGAGGCTGGGGAAGGAGGAGGGAAGGAGGAGGGAGGCTGGGGAAGGAGGAGGGAGGCTGAGGGAAGGAGGAGGGAGGCTGGGGAAGGAGGAGGGAGGCTGAGGGAAGGAGGAGGGAGGCTGGGGATGAAGGTTGAAGAAAAAAAAGACTTAAGGGCAATCTAGTCTTTTCACAACATTTGAAAATGTCAAGTGAGTGTTAGTTCCTTCATAGTCCTTTCGGAAGTTTAGGTTCCTGAATTGTCCTTTTGGGTATTCGGAGAGATTTTTTTGGCATTTTCCCAATATGTTATTAAATGATGACATATTTGATATATTTTTGGTTTTTTTAGGATTTTCCAAAAAAGTCAACTAGGTCTATATTTAGGACCGAAAGAGTATAAATTATACATTCTTCCTAATCCTCTTAATAATTTTCTGATAAAAAAATCCTCTTAATAATCACTTGTACTGTACTACGGAGTATTTATTTATTTTGGCGGTAATAAATTGGTTTGGAGGGAAGCGATAAAAGAAAAAACGAGGGAAAGTGACAAGGCAACAGTACACACAACACACTGACACTATACTTCGCTATCTCCTCTCTTCTCAAAACCATTCACTCTCTCATTCTCACATCAAAAATTCGAAACCCTAATTCCTCAATTTCCTTCTTCTCCGCAAATTCACACTACAATGTCTCACTCCAGAAAGCAAGACGATGCTTCCTCTGCCTCCAAGCTCTCTCGTCTCAAAATCGGCTTCCCTTCCGACGACCCTGACAAGAAGGTCCTCTCTCCCTTTCTCTCTCTACAATTTCATTTTCATTTTCTTTTTTTGTTTCCTTTCATATTTAATTTCTTCTTTGTTACGCCTGTGCATGCGTTAATTGACTTATAACAAGTTAGGTTTATTGTGCTTGCAAGTTACAGTCACCATTTGTGGATGTTGCAGAATGCAAATAAGAGAGTCAAAGATGTTGAAATTTCCGTCCCCATCGTATACGGCACTGTCGCCTTCTATCTTGGCCGAAAGGCCAGTGAGTAAGTTCATTCCATTCAATCGCTAGTTATTCTCTCTGTTTCTAAGTATAAGCCAACTTTGACCTTTTTTGAAAAAGTTAAAGTTACAAACTTAATCATTTTAAATTGTTTTAAATAATCTTTTTTTTTAAAAAAACTCAATTAGTTCCTATATTTAGGACCGGAGGTAGTATAATTTAGTGCTCTAATTTGCTTTCTTAACTTAAAAAAGTCAAAGTAGGCGAACCGAGGAAATATTTGAGTTATTATTTACATATGAATTTTGCAATTGATGGATGTCTCTAATGCATGCCTTGTTTTGCTTCTAGGACTCAATCACATAAGTGGACTGTTTATGTGCGAAGTGCAACGAACGAAGATCTTGGAGCTGTCGTTAAGCGTGTTGTGTTTAATTTGCATCCTAGTTTTAATAATCCCACCAGGGCTGTTGAATCACCGCCGTTTGAATTATCGGAATGTGGTTGGGGTGAATTTGAAATTGCCATTACCCTCTTTTTCCACAGTGATCTCTGTGATAAACAGCTGGATTTGTGAGTCTTTTAGCTTTGCTGATTCGTTGTCTTATCATTTTTCACAATATTTTACACTTCATCCTAAACTATTGGACCTATTTCCCTTTCCTACAATCTAACAGAGCTAAATAACTTACTTACAAGTTGATTTTACTGAATTATATTTTTATATTAGTTTATATGACTTATGTTGAAAAAGAAGCACGAGCTTCAATACAATTCAAAGAATAATTGCACAGCAATTACAGAGTTAATCTGAATTGAGAATTTATGAATAGATGTGTGTTGTTTACCGGAATACTGGTTTCTTTTTCTAGGTACCACCATTTGAAATTATATCCTGAGGATGAATCTGGACCTCAGTCCACCAAGAAGCCTGTCGTTGTTGAATCATATAATGAGATTGTTTTTCCTGAACCTTCTGAGGCTTTTCTGGCACGTGTTCAGAATCATCCTGCTGTTATTGTGCCTAGGCTTCCTGCCAGTGTTAATTTACCTAGTCCTGGTGAGTTTGTTTGAGTGCTATTGTTGTATTTTCATTTTTCAGAAGTATTCATTTGATCGATTCCTTACCTCCCTCTTCCTATACCAGTTGAGAGTGGAAATGAAAAAGACAGAGCTACTGCCAAAGATCATCCTTTAAGCCAATGGTTCATGAATTTTTCAGAAGCTGATGAGCTCTTGAAGCTAGCCGCCGCACGCCAGGAGGTCAAAATTACTTCCTAACTATCCTCTCTGTGTGTTTTAGAATAGACTAATTATGCCCCATTTCCTAGAACAACATTATGTTATGGTAATTACATTTATTTGAAAACGTCATTGATTTCCTGATCTATGCTTCATTTATTTGGTATGGTTACTTGTTATTTGCACGCACTTTTATTCTTTTTTTCAATTTTGCTGAGATGTTTGAATGGTCTGCATTATGTTGTCCCTGGTTGTCTTCTAGAAGGCTTTTATCATACAGTGAATTTAATGAACTTTGTAGTTCTTTGCCATCCCCCCTCGGGGATTGTGCACTAAATGTGCACCAAGTTTGCTGCACATGTGGACTTCTCTACAATCTATATTTCTATGGAGAATATTCAATGTTTCCCTTTTTGGGGTTAAAAAAAATATCTCTCTTAATCTAGAATCAATATCTTACGTGCAATACCATATTGTAATTGTAAAAATATTTAATTGTTTTGAGCTGGCAATATTTCCAATGTGCTAGGTGCAAGCTCACATAATCAAGCTGAGAAGACAGTTGAGTTTGATGGACGGGTTGATTCCGATGACAAGAGCAACCTCTGGTTATGATTTATGAATGAACATGATTTTTGTTTAAATTTGTGTTTATCTTTAAATAGTTTACATTACGGTATTGAATATTGATCACGAATCATTATCTCTGTAAATACGCGCATCATCTCAACTCAAAAGACTCCTTTGTAGATGGAGTTGAATTTATCTATTTGTACAGGGCAAAGGATTGCACTGGTAAATTCTCAGTGAAGCACACTGTACGTGGTAGTTGTTTAGCAAAACATATTGTCCTGCTGTATTTACTTGATATTCTGCTTAATTATGCATTAGCAATACTATATGGGATGCTAGGTACTGCTATATTTCCCGAATGGGATTATATACTTCAGCTACGGTATTAAATTATAAAATTAAATCAAACTGAATTCATACTTTTTGCTAAAAAAAAATGTGTAGAAACAGCACAAATAATTTAATTATATTTCATCATTTAGTTCTGCATTGATTTAATTATTTTGTTACGTCAAAAAGTAGATTTGAAACTTTAATATCTAATTATATTAATCTTATTCTTTTTTAATTAACACATAATTAATATAACAAACTATATTTAACTGCAGGCATGCAAGAGTAGCACCCATATATATATGAGACCTAAAGAAAGCAAGCGTTTTTTTTTTCAAAAAAAAAATAATAACAAAAGATTAAAGATTCATGGATACTGAAGTGTAGGGGTTAAACCAAAAGAATAAATAGAAACGGTTTCACAACATGTTGATTTATCGATTTTTCAGAGGCACATGGAATTCCATTATTCAAATGGTTATTAGTCATTGCCAAAGGATATCAGTCAAATTAATTAACTATGTTTTCATGGATACGTCGTCAAAACCATAAAGGTCTATGCCGCATTTATTAATCTAATGCCGTGAAAAGCGAAAACGATTTTCTATTTCTCAAATACATGAAACTTTAATGCATCCATCACATCATATATTAGGAGTCTCTTGCTTTTACTTATTCATCATCAGTTTAAATTGTCGTTACTCGTTAGAACAAACGTGTGATGGTAAATTGTAGAATATGTGGTTTAATTTCTGCATGGAAAACAACATTGTACTGTACATGGTACGTCCTTCAATTGTTGCTAATCGATACACTTGAAGAGTCTTAACAAGTTACCACTTCACATAATGATTGTTTGCAATAACTGATGCATACAGACTGCTAGGCAGCTAGTTCGAAATCTTGAGAGGGCCTTCATTGGTCTAAATCCAAGTGTTGGCATTGGAATGATGGTTTATAGCGCCTTGTTGTTCTGTCTTTATAAGGTTTTAGTAGACAAAAAGGAGCATGTCTTCACAGATTAGGCCTTAAATTCTGCTCCCTAATTTCCACAATCTCTCCCTCCTCCCCACTGTGTGTGTGTGTTCAAACCAAAAGCATTGAATATATTTCAAAAGTACTTATTGAATATATTACTATTTTCTAATCAGTGGATGGTTGTTGTTTTCAGATGAGATGATTATCAGTTAAAATTACTAACTCGAGAGATAAATGTGAATGATGCCAATAATATTATAATTTTACAATGGGCCGGGATCGCCCTGCAAAAAATCAAACATGTAAATATAGTTCTGATATTGATATTACTCATTTGGTTAAAGCATAATATTAAGTTTAAAAAGCATAATCAATAGTCTCAGAACATGTGTCTACTTGGTTAAGCTTAATTTTTAATTATGACTAAGTTCTTCTCATATGTAAGCCTTTTTACACAAGATATTTTCTATCATGCATTAACATTCGTGTAAACGTAGCATTATTCTAATGAATATGCCTGCGAGCGAATTTACAATTAAATTAAGGTAGTTTTGAAGTTCCAAAATCACTTTATATTCTTGCTTCATTGATACACACACACGTGTCCTTGAGTTGCAAAAGAATATAAAACTGAAAGATGAAAAGGCTGTGAAATATAATAATATAGGTAGATTGCGTGTATTTCGCACCATGTTCAAAATAACTCACATTAGAATTAGAAGTGCCTTCTCATTATACTACCTCAGTTCCTAAATATAAATATAAGACCATTTTCCTAATTTGATTAGATTAAGGATGTCAGTTAAGTTAGTTATTAATTAACACATGACATTATCAATTTATCTTAACTTTATACATTTATCCTCAGTCTCACACTCTTACTTGTTTATTATAGATAGTGTTATTAGGGTTTATTTGGAAACAAATTGAGAAAAATTAGAAAGTTGTTTATATTCTGAAACAAATTAAAATCTGAAAGTGATCTTATATTTAGAAACCGATGGAGTATTTTATATTCACATTATTGTTGCTGATAATAGTTACCAATTCGCTCTTCAATGTTGAAGCTACTGGTGGAAGTTGCTCTGGAATGTAGATGAGGTGATCACGTGAAGTGGTCATCGAATGCATCTTTTTAGGGCCTTGGAACATGCCAAATTGGCTATATAATGAGCTTGTTATATATGATCGATAAGGCTACATATACTAGTGGTTCATACTTTATAAACCATATCTTTTTCTTCTTCCTCATACACTTTTTCCATGTTCCTGCTCAGTTCTTATGTTCCCATCTTTCAGCAACACCACGTGGGGCAAACTGGATACGTGGGACATTTCCCGGAAGCAGCTAAAACATGAAGATCTCGAAAATATTTTGTTAGCATTTAATTTTTTGCATTCAATAAATGGAAATAGCAGAATTTACTGAAACTAGTTATATGGTAAAAATTTCAGTGAAATCTCTGGTTAATTTGGAGCTTGACACCAAGACATGGCCACATGCATGTGCCAGCATCTGAGGCATTCAGTTTCATGTATGTTCACACAAGTCTAATAATAGTATTAGTTACTAGTATTTTTTTTTCAAATATTGCACTTTACGTGTTTGACTAGTTTTTCTGAGAACCTACGAAATGAATATAGGAACTGTGGCAGAAATGATCGATCGTTATTGATTAAAATGGAGGGACAACTTCCAAACGCGGCGTAAAATGATTGTGAATTGAACTTTTAATCACTATTAGAAGTGACATTGGTCATTGGGAAGCTGCTACGTATAATCTTGAGAGATTGAAAGTGTCGGTACTTTGTATCTCCTTTAGATTTTAGCAAAACAAATTCAAAACGATTAAAAGAGCTACATTTGTAATTTGTAAATACGTGCAAAATCTTGTATTTTGTCTGGTTATATAGAGAACTTTAATGTAATTAGAATTTACCTTTTTCCTTCTATGTTAGTTGTCCGTGGAATGTAGAATAATATCTATATATGTGTACATATATATGAGGACATATTTGAAATCTTTATTGGTATAGGAAAAGAAGGAATAATTTGTCACAAGAGAAGAATATTCATAATCTTCTTCAGCGAGGATTATAGAGGATAAAGTGAATGGGAAATACAGAAATAAGAAATGGACAAGCCAGAGCGTGCTTGTTTTACTTCCATAGAATTTTACGCGTATCATGAAAATTCTACAAGATTCTGGTTAGCTAGGAGAAAACAGAGTAGTTATGCTTTTGATGACTACATAATTTGGCACAGCTATACTTCTTTTTATGAACTTTTGTCCAAATAATTTGATTCCTTTTATCCATTTGTTTTTCGTTTATCAATAGAGAATATTTGCATATATTGTTTCAAAATTATATTCTTCGTATGTTGAATAACACGCTATAAAGAGGAGAGAATAAATATAGAATGATCCAGTCATGTGAACCCGTTAATCAATTGATAACTTTAATGGTTTGGTTTGGGTCTCGAGTTCGGAACTGTGAGGTGATTTGGTTCAATGTCACATCAAAACTGCCATTTGGAGACGGTACAGAAGGACAATACAACTGAATTGATGAATCCTCCTTTATTTGGACCCCTCCACCAGCAACTTCGCTTCATAGACATATCAACACTAACATTGTAGAATGTAGATGGTTGTTTACATTTACAGTTCTCACTCTACAAATTTAATCATGATATACAGTGTATTCTTCATTCTATTATGTTCTCTTTAGATGATTTATAGTACTTGCACATCTAGTTAGGCCCACTGAATTAGGAGAGTTTGTTAGGCGTATAATGTTTGTTAAAGTGTGAAGGATAAAATATATAGTCTCACCTTTTCAAATTGTTCAAACGATGCGAGTACGGAATGGCCAGCTGTCTAATGCTTTTAAAGTCAAGTCTCAAATTCGATATCTTGATCTAAACCCATCTTTAAATTTCAACCTCATGTTGAGTTGGTTGAAGATAAATGACATGTATATGTATCTATAATATAGAGCAGGCGCATCTACGTTTGTATCTCTTAGTCCATTACCCTGCCACGGAATTTGTGTTGCTTAGTATCTCTTCCACCATTTCAGCAAAAAGAGAGATTTCCTTGTAATTCTTTGATGGGTTCCTTCAGCCATTCCTAGTGAGATTTGCTTTTCTTGTTTAAGTCCCAGTTGAAACAGAATCCATTTTGGCCAGAATAAAAAAGAAAATATTTTCTAATATATGGTAGGTTCAAAAAATCTTTTTGGATTAGCTTTTTTAAAAGTAAAAGTGATTGTAGACTATATATATATATATATATATATATATATATATATATATAGTAAGTATGTGAGAGCAGTCGGTTTAACATTAGGATATTTTGAGTGCCTTTGAGGGTTTCCAAATAGGCACTTAAGACCATCTTGACACTAGTTTTGAAATAGAAAACCATCACAACTCAAAGTGCTAGTCATGCTAGCTGCTGCCAAAGGAAAATGCAACTCCTTTTAACCTATGTTTTGACGTGAAAATCGGCCTCCATAAAATTTTGAAAAAAACATTTAAATCATAAATATTAGTTTTAAGATCATATTCAACTGGTTAGAAATTTTGTGTGATAAGGTGTTTGTTTGTTGGGTAAAGAAAAGGATATATTGATTGAGGTAAATATGAACAGACAACAGAGACAAAAACAAGGACATGGGGGTGAAAATTACAGGATGGTGATAATAAATTGATGATAAAACAAACCAATGAAGACAAAGTGGTGGAAAAATATAGGGAAAAGAAGAGGCCCACATTGTCTATTGAGGAAGAAGCAGGCAAGCGAAAGTCTAGTGGGATTGGAAATTGCGTTTCATTGTAAACAGTTTCCTCTATAAACAGTTAGACACTTGTGGTCTGCTTCTATGCCCCCACATCCACATGCCTTTGTTTCTCACATTTTCCTCTCTTTTGCATCATAAATACCTCTCTTCTCTTCCTCCTCAATCACATTTTCTCTCCTCTCTTCCTATATCTCCTATATTTTCTTTCTCTACCCGCCAAAAACTTTCAAAGCTATAGAATGGCAGTAAGAAAATCCAACAGGCTACCACAATCAGATGTGCTGAAGCAAATCCTTAAGAGATGTTCAAGTTTTGGTAAGAAACAAGGGTACCATGAAGTTGGTCTTCCTGATGATGTTCCTAAAGGCCATTTTGCTGTTTATGTTGGAGAAAACAGAAGCAGATACATTATACCAATTTCATGGTTGGCTCATCCACTGTTTCAAACTCTTCTGCATAGAGCTGAGGAGGAGTTTGGTTTCAATCATGACATGGGTCTTACTATTCCTTGTGATGAAGATGTTTTTGAGAACTTAACGTCTATGATCAGATAGGTGGGAAGGTTACAACATAAGTAGTACGAGGATCATAAATCTCCTTATCAAGTGATGGTTTTGACCATGGCATTGTTAACTTTTTGCCATATGGTATTTTAATTTGTATATAGATTGATGTTTCTGAAGGTCTTTTTTCCTTTCCTCGGAGATGCCATTTGTATCCTTCATGTGTAATGATTTGTACGAGGATAAGTCTTTTTGGGGGGTATTCATCCCCTTTAATTTCTTCCCCTTTCATATCCTCTTTTCTGTAAGTTGCACATGATCACTAGTCTGCTGCCACTAATGTCACTATATGGCTTGGAGAAGTATTCAACGAAATGAAAAGATGTGTCTTGGACATTCAAATCATATAATATTAGTGTTTGCTTTGTGTAAGTGAGCATATGAGAAAGTAAAAGAAAAAGTTCCATCTCACAATTTCTCAGGAACCCAAAAAATTGTTTAAAGGATGGTGCATGAATGAACAAAATACAAACTCATATACAGATGTTACTGGAACTTGTCGAGCTAAGTATAAGTGTTTTAAAGTACTTCATTAGAAGGTCTTCAGATTGAAAGAATAATTTTATCACATTTAATTTTACCAGCACAAAAAATGCAGAATGCAACTATTGTTTGTGAAATTAGGTGTTTGTTCAATTTCTGGACTCAGTTTACGTGTCACTTTTAATAATCTCTTACGCATAATTGATGATTATGTCACAATCAATCTCCCAACATCACGCTTTAAGCTTCAGTCATGGGGAAAGATATATTCTCGTTTTTCTTTCTAAATATTTAGTGAATAATCGGAAGCTTCCTTCACCCAACAATTGTCTACAAATAGCCCAAACAGTGAGAGAAGTGGCCAGAGTCATGTTTTGTCTTGCATGGGAAACTTTGCTAGTTACATGTATTTTCATGCACTAGCCTCTTCCTATCTCTCTGCTTGGAGGTTATAGAGTCATAATCCAAAATTGAACATCCTCAATAATTTTTGGTTAACTCTTTCCAATGTTCCACCTCCCACTCACAGGACAGAGTACTTGTCCATACAAAAACAAGTACCAAAACCCATTTTATTGATATTTTTTAATATTCCCTTTCCTTTATTAGAATTATATTTTAGAGCATGTCGTTGGACACTTATTAATGGAGTCCACTAGACTAATCCATAATTGATGATATTCAAAATTGTAGATTATCACCCCACAAACGCAAGCTTAATCTGCTGCCTCCAACTTTGTCCATTCGATGCACATGCATGGGGTCTCATTGTCCTCCAAGTGGGGTCCCCTACTCAATTAAGCTCTTAATGCTTTTGTTTTTTTCCCATGGCTAATAGGATGACACAGTCTGATTACCTTAGCCACATAAATTAAAGTAAAATGATTCGCTTAATTCCATTCAAAATGCTCTATGTATGAGTGGGTTTCTGACGTGCCATGAAACAGAAACTTTTTGAAAAAGAAGGGCCATGTTAGTTGTGAGAAATCTATGTAAGATACAGCACAACAGTTCAAAATTTTTTTGTACTTTTATGGTGTCCTACATCTCTTGAAGTGACAAGTGTAACTATTGTCTTGTAAAGTTCTTGAATTGTTTTTCAGAACCTTAATTAGATTCGGGTGTTAATATTCTACTGATGGTGTCGTTTGTGTGACTGCTTGCTGAGAGAGGAATCAATTAGGAATTTTTTTGCCGTTTGATTGTAATGAAAGACGCCGAAAAAGTGATGAGCAAGATAAGGAAAAGACAACAAGATAAATGATTTTTCATCATGATGATTTTTCATGTTAAGAGGAAAAGACAAGATAAATGAAAGCAATAGTATTACTTATTTGTTCTAATTTATTAGTCACTTCCATTATAATTCACATAAACCTAGAAAAACCTTAAATCTCATTAAAATAAATTTGTCTTCAAATTTAACAATTTTTCAGTTGTATTGATGTTTAATACTATATCTCACGATAGTTAACTTTGTACATTCACTTGAAATATCAAATGAATGAAGTTACTTATAAGTTGAATTGGATTAAACATTCAAATCTGTACATTCTTATGAATGATACTTTTTTGGAAGTAACCAGGACTTTAGTGCTTCAGCTCACATGCTAAACTTTCGAATGTACAGACAGGAAAAGGCCATTAAACTATTGGCGCGGTCGTTTTTTCTTTGTCCATTCCATAATTGATCGGTGAATAATAAGTGGAGGTAATCACGGATATTATGGCTTCAAACTTCAAGGATGTTTTGGTTAAATCAACTTTTGTTTCTCTCTTTATAGAAGAAAAATATTGCATGTTTTATTTTCGCATTGGTAGTTTTTGTAATCACATAAACCTAAGTGTAAATGAAAATGTGAAATTGAATTTTATCTCTCATGAAAAGGAATGACATTTAATTTTATTTTGTTTAGAACTTTTGACTGCAAATGATCAAATTATAATGGCACACCTATTGTCACGCAACGTCGCCAAAGAAAAAACACTAAAGCATTTATTACTATAATTTTCCAGATTATTGCATCTACTTAACAGAATTCATGTTTAACTTTCTTAATTCTTATAAATATTTTCTGATTAATAAATAATGTTAGAGCGTTATAATAGTATAGTAAATCCTTAGATTTGAGCAAGTCAATGTAAAGTTGTATAAATCCAAACGAGGATTGATTTTCATTGACCAAGACAAATTTTCCTTTGGTGTTTTGGAAACCCCCTCAAACACTCTCTTGACTGATACTCTGACTAAGTAACATGCTATATCGTCCAAAGGATGCAGAGTAATTTGTAAGTTCGCCAAATTCCAAAATGATCAATTATGCAAGTGTCATTTGCCTCCTAATCCAACCAAATCAGGGGCACTTGGATGAAAGGTGCCAATAATCTCAGTTTTTTTACTTCACATACACAAAAAATCATGATTTTTAAAACTCAATCTAAGAAAACATATCTACCAATGTAGTCTAAAAAGACCATTCCATATCCCCGAGACTAGTGGGAAGGGAAAATCAGTCCAACCCACAGCCCAAAAACACATGCAATACGGATGATATTAAGAGTTGATAATAATAATTGATCACCAAAGGTATATGATGATTCATGGTACACATATTGTTAGGCACAGGAAGATGTGAAGAAGGAACATATGGAGAAGCATTGCTATTTGTTTGTTTGTGATTGAAGGAAGGCATCATTAATAAACTAGAGTAGTGTTGGAAGGAATGGGGTGGATGTAGGACACGTTTGTTGGATTCATGAACACATTCTGCCTCTCTACTGGATCATAAGTTGTGAACCCAACATTGCCATTCACTTACACCCAACTCCATCATTCTCATCCACTTATTCCTTCTTCCTAATATCAACTTTGTCTCCCAAAATTTTATATTACTTTCTCTTCATCCTTCTCTCTATGACGCATAACAAACTCTTGTCTTCCTCACTCACTTTTCTTCTCTCTGCCTTCCCTCTGTTCCTTCTAAACACCCATTTCGGCTACACGGTCTTCCATCATACAAACACGGAATTTTAACTCCTAATAAATGGATTGCACGACTTCGTCCGATCACCTTCTTCAATCGTGCTCATCATTAGCACATGTGTTTCTTTTAATGAGTTCCACCGGCCAGCCATTTTATTATTCTAAAGTAATACAATTTATAGCTTGTATCTTGTATCATGAGCACATTTATTGTGTTCATATCTAAAATCAAAACCTTAGTGGTTCCGTTCCATTATTTTGGGGTCTGAATAAATGGTTCCTAGCCCAGAGTTAGACGTTCAGTGGTTAAAGAACTCCCAAACATGTGTTCAAGCATATATTTTAATATAAGTCTTTTTATATACATATATTTGAACATAAGCTATCAGTTATATGGTTTCTGAGATGAAGCCAATGTTGTGCCTTTGACATATTTTTTCTTGCTAGTATATTCAGCATGTTCTTCGTAAACATACCTTTCCATTCTTTTAGAACCTCAAAGCTTCAATTGAGTTGTGAAATATAGAGACATGTTTGATATTTGGCGTAGCACAGTTCACTTCTCAAAATACTTTATACTCCATATCAATGAAATATAGATACACATTTGACATAACACAAATTACTTATCAAAATGCTTTTAACTCCATATCAAAGTACCTGTAGTTCAGTGGTATGATATTTTCTCGACTTGTGAAAGCCTGAGATTTCAATCTCAGTCATAGCCTCAAGCTGTTAGTGACTACTCATTAATTATCAATACTTTCAAATGGTTGTTAAAGTCTAATTCACATTTCAGCATTTCCAAGCTATCTTTTACTTTTCAACGTTCATGTTTCAGTTATAAATTTCAAATTGAAAAATGCAGAAAATATTGAGATGTAAAACTGAACAAATAATAATAAAAAAAATCAAATAATACCTCAAAGCCACTTTCCACCCAAAAACATTTTATTCCCCACCTAATTAATATCCGGCTAAAGTATGTTTTTGGTCCCTTAAGTTTGCACAAAGTCATGTTTTGGTCCCTTAACTTTGAAAAGTGTGTTTTTGGTCCCTCAACTTTGGAGAAAGTGTGTTTTTGGTCCCTTAGCTTTGAAAAGTGTGTTTTTTGTCCTTTAACTTTGGATAAAGTAATGTTTTTAGTCCGTTGAAAAAAGGATAAAATGTTTTTAGTCTATTCCTTTTCAAAATTAAGGGACTAAAACATGACTTTTTGCAAACTTAAGGGACCGAAAACATACTAAAACCGAATTTAAAAGGACTAAAAACATACTTTTCAAAGTTAAAGGACTAAAAAGATGACTTTGTCCAAAATTAAGGGACAAAAAACACACTTTTCAAAGTTAAAGGACCAAAACATGATTTTCTCCAAAGTTAAGGGACCAAAAACATACTTTAGCCTTAATATCCCACTTCTATTATTCATTTTAAAAAAACTCCTAATTCTAATTTTCAAGGAATTTTTTAATCCAAGTATTTTTTGTTCACAATAAATTCACAATTCTATTTTGTCATTAAATATCTAAGGTTCAATTAAAAAAAAAGGTCAACCGAGTTCTAGTGCTCACTTGGTCAAGGTGTTTGTAGAGTGACTGATTGAAACCTACTACCTCATACTCACACGACAAGCAATCTTACCGTTAATCTAAGTCGGTCCTTCAAGTTTAATTAAAAAAAAAATTAAATATCTCGTGAAGTACTAGTATTCAAGTCTTCTCATCATACTGTGGGCTAACTCCATTCATAATTGGACCCAAGACGGATATAAAGATCTCATGCTTATGATTTTGTACCCTGAGTTAACAAAAACATCTGGGCTTCCATGAGCCCAAACAATTGGGCCCGTGTGACAAACAAAAACAAAGACGCTAAGCTAGGTTTCAGAAAGAGGCATCTATATAATCGTCACTTGAAAACCCTAACCAGTCAGTCACCACCTCTCTCTCTCTCTCTCGTTCATTTCACAGAACAGGAGTCGCCGCCGCCATGGGAAGAGTGATCCGTGCACAGAGGAAGGGAGCTGGTTCGGTCTTCAAATCGCACACGCACCACCGCAAGGGCCCCGCCAGGTTTCGAAGCCTGGACTTCGGCGAACGCAACGGCTACCTGAAAGGCGTGGTGACCGACATCATCCACGACCCTGGGCGTGGGGCCCCCCTGGCGAAGGTGGCCTTCCGCCATCCCTTCCGGTACAAGAAGCAGCAGGAGCTTTTCGTCGCCGCCGAGGGCCTCTACACCGGCCAGTTCATCTACTGTGGCAAAAAGGCCTCCCTCGTTGTCGGTAATGTCTTGCCTGTCAGATCCATTCCTGAAGGTGCTGTCATCTGTAACGTTGAACACCATGTCGGTGACCGTGGTGTTTTCGCTAGATGCTCTGGTGATTACGCCATTGTTATCAGTCATAACCCTGATAACGACACTTCTAGGTATTTTTCTTTTGTGTTCCTTATGTTGAATTGTTGCTTGATTTTGTGTTGGTTTTATTGAATGTTGAACTTGTGTTGGTTAGTCTGTAAACATTGCCTATGTAATTGTAGGACGCTCAAGAAAAATATAGGTCACCTATAACAAAATTGGACTTTGTATATCGGAATTCATGTTATTAATTACTCCCTTCTGGTCGTAATATAAGAGCCTAGCTTGAAAACATGTGAAAGTTAGTTGCTTTAAATGAAAGAGGTAATGTAAGGTGAATGAAGAGAGAATGTAAGGTGAGCTTATATATTTTGGACCAAAATTGTGTAGTTTGATAATGTATGATAAAGATGGTTTTCAGTCCTTTTAGAAATGTCGTTTTAACTTCAAAAATAATAATTGCGTGTCTCTAATGTGGATTGAAACTAGATGCGGATGATTCATGTTTATTTTATTAAGGATGATTGCGTGTATAGAAAAAATTATGTAAAATTGGATTGACCAATGAAAATGTTATGGATGTGGAATCGATCATTTCTGATTTGCTGTTGTGGCTTGTTGATTATACAATAACTATATCCTGAAATGGACTTGTGGAGTACTTATCAGAAATTCAGAATCAGTTTCAATTCTTTAGATTGGTTTGATTATGTGCTCTATTAGTAACCGCAGGCTGTTTTGGTCATTTATAAAGGATTTTCATTGTTGTGAAATTAAACTTGTTTCTGGTGAGAACTATGAAAATATATTTACTTGTGTGTTCTGACAGGATCAAGCTTCCATCTGGAGCGAAGAAGATTGTTCCAAGTGGCTGCCGTGCCATGATTGGTCAGGTGGCTGGTGGAGGGAGAACTGAGAAGCCCCTTCTTAAAGCTGGTAACGCATACCACAAGTTCAGAGTGAAGAGGAATTGCTGGCCTAAGGTGCGTGGTGTGGCTATGAACCCTGTGGAACATCCTCACGGAGGAGGTAATCACCAGCACATTGGACATGCTAGTACTGTCAGGCGTGATGCTCCTCCTGGCCAAAAGGTCGGTCTCATTGCTGCCAAGAGAACTGGTCGTCTTAGAGGTCAAGCTGCTGCTACTGCTGCTAAAGCCGATAAGAGTGCTTGAAGAGAGTCTTAGATTATTGTTTATTTTCATGTTTTTTGATCTTGCTACTTTTAGAGTCTGTTTGCCAACCTTTGGTCACTGTTTGGAGAACCTGGTTTCCCTCATGTATGGAGTTTTGAATAGACAGCCTGTTATATTTATTTTGATATCCAATGCAATTCAATAGTTCATCTCCTTTGCTAGTAACAATAATCTAATGGTTTCATTTGTGGATTGTGGCCATCCAATTCAAGGGTTGGAGCCTCGGACACCTGTGGGAATGAGATTAAAAGTTTTAAAGGTCATGCATCGTGAAAACTGGTGAACCTTATCTTTTGTCATTTTATGGTTTTGCATTTCACGTGAGACCGAATTCTCATCTGGCTGTTTTAGCTGTTGTGACTGTTTCTGTAAATGAGTTTGCAACTGAGGTTAAATGGGTACCGAGTGTTTTCTGTTGAGGCAGATGGTTTTTCACAATTCATGGGTATAGCACTTGCGTTTGTTCTTGCTCTTGGTCTGCTGATTTGGTTTAGTTGGGATCTGTGGCTGCCTCTGTATGCCCGACATTTCAAGTATCAGAAAGAAAATAGACAAGAGAATATAAAATGAGAGCCTCCAACAACCATGGTAGGTCTCTAGTGTATTGTTATTTATAATGGTATTCAGAATCTTCTACACACCATTCTGTTATAACAACCTACATAGATAAACGACACCTGTCCATATTACAGCTGTAAATATCTATAGCAAAATCTAGAATATCTACAATGGAATCTAGGATAATAATACAACAAATATACAATAATTATATTATTTTCTAACATTCCCCCTCAAACGAGAGGGTATGGTGACTAGCCCGAGTTTGTCTCTGAACTGTTCAAAAGATGACTGTGTTAAGGCCTTTGTGAGACAATCTGAAATCTGGTATTTGGATGGCACAAATTGAACATCGACTTGTCCAGAAAGTACTAAATCTCTGATAAAATGAATATCAATTTCAATATGCTTACTACGAGCATGTTGTACAGGATTGGAAGCAAGCGCCTTTGCACTTAAATTATCACACCACAGGATGGAAGGCTTTCGAAGATATAATCCAAGCTCAAAAAACAAGGATTTTAACCACTGAATTTCTGCAGCTCCATCTGCTAAAGACCTGTATTCAGACTCAGCACTTGAGCGAGATACAACTTTTTGCTTGCGAGAGGACCAAGAGACCAGTGTGTTATCAATGAAAACACACATTCCCGCTGTTGACCGCCTGTCATCAAGATCAGTTGCCCAATCTACATCAGTATAAGCATTGATCTGAGGTGATGAAAAGGGTTTGAGATGTATGCCAAGGCTGAAAGTGCCTTTCAAATATCTGAATATTCGTTTGACAGCTTGGAAATGAGTTGTTCTTGGTTGAGCAAGAAATTGGCTCAATTTATTCACTGAGTAGGCGATGTCCGGCCTTGTTGTAGTAAGATATTGGAGTGATCCAATTGCCTGTCTATACAACGTAGGATTTGACAATAGTTCACCATCATTCATTGAAAATTGTCTACCTGTAACCATTGGAGTAGCAACTGGTGCGCAATCATACATATTGAATTTTTTAAGCAAATCCAAAGTATATTTTGCTTGATTCAGATAAATTCCAGTATGATCTCTGTATACTTCTAATCCCAAGAAGTAATAGAGTGGCCCTAGATCTTTCAATGAAAACAACATATTCATCTTGCGTATCAAATTCTGTATATAAGCAGAATTATTACCCGTGACCAATATGTCATCGACATAGACTAACACAAGCACAGTAAGTTTATGGCTTTGGAGAATGAACAAAGAAACATCACTTCTAGCATTTTTAAATCCCCATTGCAGAAGGGTAAGTCGTAGCCTGTCAAACCAAGCTCGTGGTGCTTGCTTCAATCCATAGAGGGCTTTAATTAACCTGCACACATGATGAGGTCTGCGTTGATCACAGAAACCCTCAGGCTGCTTCATAAATACTACTTCTTGCAGATAGCCATTGAGAAATGCATTATTAACGTCCAGTTGTTTGACCACCCAATTGAATGTAACAGCAAGTGTTAATACCACTCGAATTGTTGTGGGTTTGACAACAGGACTAAAAGTTTCACTATAATCTATCCCAGGTGTCTGCTGAAAACCTTTGGCCACAAGACGTGCTTTATGCTTTAACAGAGAACCATCAGCCTTGTACTTAGTTTTAAAAATCCACTTACAATCAATCAGCTTTTGATTAGTATATGGAACCAGTTCCCAAGTCTTGTTGCGCAGCAAAGCATCAAATTCTGCTTCCATGGCTCTCCGCCATGCTGGAGAGGCAAGTACTTCTGAAATTGATTGTGGCTCAGCAAGTTGCTTCAGAGATAATGAATCTTCAGCTTTAAGAAGCCCAACATAAGGATGTTTGGGCTTGGTGATACCTGCTTTAGACCGAGTTATCATCGGATGAGTATTGGTAGTAGTGGAGCTTGATGGAGCTGCTATTGTTGGGCTAGCCACACCTGAATGTGTCTCATCAGAGGAAATAGGAGCTGCATTTGTGAGTTCATCTAGGCTGGAAATACTTCCAGACTCAGTGTTGTTCAATAAAGATTGTTCTGTACCAACATCAGAGACATTTTCATGAGTAATAATTAGAGGAAGTGATAAATCACTTACAGCTTGTGTGGATGCTCGACGGTGAAGAAAACCATTCTGGAAAGGAAATCTGAATGGATCAAACTTGACATGTCGAGACACAAAAATTCTGCCAGTGGAGCTCAAACATTTATACCCTTTCTGATTTGAGGCTACACCAAGGTACACGCATAATTGGCTGTGGAATTGGAACTTGTTCACATTATATGGCTTTAAGCATGGATAGCAAACACACCCAAATGGTTGCAATGACTTATACTCTGGTTCTTTGCTAAACAACTTATATAATGGTGTACAGCCATCAAGGACCTTCGTAGGTAAGCGATTAATCAGATATACTGACATCTGAAAGGCATCTACCCAGTAAGACAATGGCATATGTGCCTGGGCTAGCAAAGTGAGTCCTGTTTCAACAATGTGCCGATGTTTGCGTTCAGCTCTACCATTTTGGGCAGATGTATAAGGGCAAGTAAAACGAAGTTGAATTCCTGCTTCTTGAGCTAATGGAATTATAGGCTTAAATTCAAATCCATTGTCACATTGTAGTGCCTTAATTTTTGTTGCAAATTGAGTCTCAACCAGTTGCTTGAAATTTTTAAAAGCAATGACAGTTTCACCTTTGTGATGAAGTGGATACAGCCATGTATAACGACTATAATCATCAATAAAATGTACATAATATCTATGTCCACCATTAGATTGTATTGGGGAAGGACCCCATAAGTCAGTGTGAATTAAATCAAGTGGAAATTTAGAATGAGAATCAGACTTAACAAATGGTAATTGTTTTGCTTTTCCAAATTGACAAGCCTCACATACAAAATGATCATTCACAGTAAGCTTTTGATTACATTTGGCTAATACTTCTTGAAGGATTCTATTGCTAGGGTGTCCTAAGGCATAATGCCATTTCAGAAAATGGGAAAAGTTACAAGTGGAAGCTACATTAGTGGCTGTATTAGCTTGAGGCTGAGGCTGGGTTCTCTGGCTTTCACTTGGTAATATGGGGTACAGACCCTCCTTTGGTGTTCCCTGAAGTAGAGGCTTCCCCGTTCTCACACCCTTCACAATACAAGCTGAATTAGTAAATTCCACAGCAACTGGATTATCTTTAGTCAACCGATTGATACTCATTAATTTTTTGTTAGCAGCAGGGACTACAAGAACGTCCTTAAGAATTAACTTAGAACGATTAAAAGGAATTGAAGCAGTACCAATACCCACAATAGGACTAATTTCACCAGTACATGTGGTAAGATATGACTTACCAGTGGTGTGCACATGATCAAGACATTCTGAATATGGTGTAACATGATAATTTGCTCCACTATCAGCATACCAAGCAGGGTCATTCACACTATATGGGTTTGCATAATAAGTCTGTGGAGAGAAATGGTCAGAAAAACGAGAGGAAGAGTCATTGGAGTTATACCCATAATCAGGACGAGAGTAGCAATTGGCAAAATTATGCCCAGATCTGTTACAATAGGTGCAAAACAGAGATGAACGACCACCATGTCCAAAGGGACGGCCACCATTTCCTCCTCTACGACCACGAGAGCGTCCACTTCGAGCACCCCTAAATCCACGCCAGTGGCCACGGCCATTTCCAGATTCAGACCGAGTTTGGCTCTCAGAAGTATTATTATCCTTTTTAGCAAGGTTAACTGATGGTTGAATGTTAAGATTGGCGAACTGATTCAGCTGAGTCAGACGACTATCAAAGGTAAGAAGTGCAGATTGGGCTTCAATCCAACTTGCTTCAGGTTGGTCAAGTAGTTTGACAACCACTGGATTGTATTCTCCATCCAACCCATTTAGAGTATGAAGAATCAGATCCTCAGTGGCGATTGGAGCTCCAGCAAGGGAAAGTTCATCGGCAAAACCTTTCATTCTGGCAAGATACTCGTCCATCTTTAGAGCACTCTTCCTAGTGGTAAGAAGTTCATGCTTCACAACCATGATTCTGGCCCTGGTTGCAGCACTTGTGAGTTCACGAGCTCCTCTCCACAGTTCATAAGCTGTCTCACAATGAAGAAGTTGAGCACCGATTTCGAGAGTCATGGTGTTGCGTAGCCAACCCATTAACATTCGGTCAACAGAGTACCACTCGAGATACTCCGGATTTGGCACTGAGCGTCCTGCTGCATCAGAAGCTAAGTGAGGAGGTGCTGTTGTTGAGCCATCTATGTGGGCTTCAAGCCTGTTCCCTTCAATTAAGGGAAGAACAATGGACTCCCAGACAAGAAAATTAGTGCGATCCAGCTTGATCGCTGCCATTTGGCTAGAGGATGAAAACAGGGAATATGTTCTGACATTTTGGGAGGTTCCGTCAGTGTTGCCAGAGGAGAGTGAGGAGGTTGTAGACATTTTTGAAAAAGGTATGCTCTGATACCAAGAAAGAAAATAGACAAGAGAATATAAAATGAGAGCCTCCAACAACCATGGTAGGTCTCTAGTGTATTGTTATTTATAATGGTATTCAGAATCTTCTACACACCATTCTGTTATAACAACCTACATAGATAAACGACACCTGTCCATATTACAGCTGTAAATATCTATAGCAAAATCTAGAATATCTACAATGGAATCTAGGATAATAATACAACAAATATACAATAATTATATTATTTTCTAACAGTATCTCATCCAATGTTATGTTTGTAACACGAGTCTTTTTACAAAAGTTTGTGAAACGGCATTGATAATTCATTCTTAAAAATTGTTTGGCTTTTACTCTGACAAAATTGAGGAGTAATTTTGGAAAGTTGTTAAAATATTTGTGTATAACAAAACTAAACTGATATTTTTAGCAAGTAAATAATAAGCTGAATGTAACATTCAAAGGAGTAAATGATTGACAAACATTATTCTTATATTTTGACAAGTTCACTTTGTTAAACTGATAGTACAACACATGGGATGAACCGAGGTAGTCTAGTTCAATTAACTTCTGGTTTTGGTCGTGAGCGTCTGTAAATTAGCTAGAGATGGCCGAAGTGGTAGTTCAGCATAAGGTATTGCCGAATGATGGTTGTTACAATGATGCCAAAGAAAAGGATCTTCAAGTGAAATTTTATTTTAAATCACTTTATTATAAATAAAATTAAGTTCAAAATATAAATATTTTAGACACATCCAGTATTTTATCAAGGCTTTCCTTACACACATCTGCAATCGCTCCTTAGGAAAAAAATAAATAATCACCATCTTTTGTTTTACTTGTATAGTCTTATTTATAAATCATTTCATATATGTTTCATACAACTTAAAAAAACTTAAAATATCATTAACTTCCTACTAAAATCTAACAAATTTACTATTTTACCTATATTTAGTTATTTATTATCCATACATGAAAACAATGAAGGGTAAAGTTGTGACTAATATATAGGACCAATAACACATTCTTCCTCTATTTTACCTGCATGTATTTGTATGGATGGCGTCGGCAGAAGAGAGAAGTCTGTTAAGCAGGAGAAAAGAAAGATGTATATAAATAAATAATTAAAATATAATGGCTCATTGTTAAGCGCGGAAGCGGTAACGATAATCCTTTTAGCTCTTCTCACTTTCAACGACAAGTTGTCAGTCGCACGGGTGTTCACATATATATTCTCCCGCGCTTTGCTTGAATGTAGAACATACCACCCTGCGATTATCCTTATCCTTCAATTCAATTCAATTCAATGGCTATTTCAAATAAAATCGCTTTGATTTATACGGCGATTATCATTGGCCTAATCGTGAACAAAGCTGTGTGCATTAGAAATCCGGATCCGGATCGGAGCTTCGAATCCGACAAGGAGTCAGCGGAGCACTTGAAGATCGCCGTCTTCGCTTTGGGAAGCTTCTGGAGATCGGAGGCTGTCTTCGGCTGCTTACGTGGCGTCGTTCGCACCAAGGCTGGATATGCCGGTGGATCCAAACGAAACCCCGAATATCGAAACCTAGGTGACCACGCTGAAGCCGTACAGGTATACATATTCCTATCTTAATTTCTTTCATTTTTCATATTTGAAGTATCAGATTTAGCTCTATTAAACAAATAATCAGATATAGTAAGACGTTTCTTGTAATTTATAGGCTGCTGTGTCTCTGTCTTTGTTTGTACCTCATAAAATTGATGCACCATCATTTACCACTGTTTTCAGCTCAAAGAAATGTGTTGCCTTGATAGATGTTAAGTTTTTAACAATATTAATAGATGGTTAACAGTTCACTTTTGGATGACTAGCACAACGCGCTCTGATTATTTGGAATCATGTTCATAGAAATGAATCATGCACTGACACATTTATTTGCACTAATGTTAATATTTTTGGCTCAAATTATGATGTAGTAAATGAATTTAGTGGAGCAAAGGGAAATTTTGGGATGCAGTAGAATGCAAGCATACAGTAGTTGTCCACCACAATTGGCAACAAAAGGCCTATTGGGACATATAATTATAAATTTTATAGGTGGACAAATCAATGTTCAAACAACACTTGATCATGTAATTGAATTGCAAAAAACCTCCCTATAATAACATTCTTAGTAACCTTTTCCCCATTTGAATTAATATCAGGGACATAAATCTTCAACTGACCTAACTCTTGAGAGAGCAACATATGTGCCATGATATGTGCATGAAAAAGTATAATTACGGCCATTAATCTGTTGGCATGAACTTGATAATTTTATTCAATTTACCATTATGGGATAATATGATTGTGCAGATCGAGTATGACCCCAGGCTGATTAGTTATGAGGAGCTTTTGAATGTGTTCTGGTCCAGTCATGATCCCAGGCAAGTGTTTGGCCAAGGTCCCGATGTGGGTAATCAGTACAGGTACAAATCATGATGCTGACATTAGTTTGTTGTGATCTTCCTTCATTTGGACCTCATGCAAACCACTGAACCATACCAGATCTGTTATTTTTACTAATGGAACTGAAGAATCAAGAATGGCTAGCATCAGCAAAGAGAATGAACAAACCAGGTCAAGAAGCAGCATTGTGACCACCCAAATTCAGGAGCTTGGAGAATTTTATCCTGCCGAGCCTGAGCACCAGGTTTGCAATACCATAATGATGTCATCTTTAGAGACATTTGCTTTGCTCTTTCAATTGTTCGCCTAGCTGATTTTTTAGTGCTTAAGCAAATATTAATTGCATTCCGGAGCTTATTCGCTGCTACCTGTTTGGTTTATGTATATCAAGAGTAGGACTACTAGGATTATTATCTTCTAATGCTCATGTTTTTTAAAGAGATATACTGCTATTCTAGGGTAAATTGTATGCAGGAATTGTTTGAGTTCATCTTCATGCGCATAATGAAGGTTTATTTTTGTAGCTTATAGATAATTGGTGATAAGCATATTTTATTCCCTTGTAATCACTCTCTGACGTTATTTATCCTTAATATGCAGAAATTCGAACTCAAGCAAAGCCCTTTCCTTCTTCAGCTGCTTGGTAATCTGCCGGAAGAAGAACTAGAGAGGTCAAGTATGGCAACAAAATTGAATGGGTATGTGGCAGAGCTCTGCCCTCCAAAACTCCAAAGACAAATTGATGCAAAGATCAATGAGATTGTGAAAAAGGGTTGGCCCCCTTTGAGGCAATTCTAGTTTGGCATCTTGGGAACAACCTGTGGTTTCACGCTTCAGTTGCATGCTTAGATTAAGCAAAAACTCAGAATTAAACATTAGAGGAATCAAATCATCTGGCTGTGCAGTTTTATCATTCTGCCTTGTATTTGTTCTGATACTAGGGCTTCTTTTGGGTAATTCAGCTTCAGCTTAAGAAAAGAGGGATTAGATGGTATATGTTTGGGGAAAAAAAAAACTTTGGATTAAGATTTCACAGATAGGGGTACTTGTATTTCTTTTCTTTTTTCCCCCTTCGAAGAGAAAATTTGCATCTACTTCTTACATTTGCCTCTTGGCCTTGGCCCTTGGTACAGAATATAGAATGCAGTAGTGCTGTTTCTATCCACAAAAGTTCAGAGTTCTAGCTAGTCATGTGTGAAACATATTCTCACAAGATATGTTGAAGAATAACATCAGGTGTCGTCATTTATAGATACTAAATCAGGTCATTTATAGATCAATCCAAACATAAAATTTATGTAGTTTATATCTCCACTTACTCAGAGGAAATTAATCAGAAGTGAAACATTCCAGGAATAAGTTTGAATTTGTCATGCTGTGGATCTGTTCCCATATCTTTAACTTATTCAATATAGGCATCCACATTTGAGTAATTTTCTTCCTCATGGAGATGTTGTGTTACCATTCATGAATGAAAATTAGACTAGCAAAACTTGGGTCTAGATTAGTATTCTTTCTAGTCCTTATTATAAGACACCAACTATAAAATCTTACAAACGATTAAAATTAGTTAAAATGATTAAATAAGAAGTAAAATTCAAGTAATTTACAATTTTGTCCTTACTAATCATATTAAATTTCAACATTATATCAATGATCACCTCTCACTCCATTAAATATGGGTACACATGGGAAAATGCAACTAATACTTATTGGAAACCATCAAATACCTTATAAAAACGACCAAAACAAATGAGTTGTTGGTGCCTTATAATAAATACAAGTGAGAGTAGTATGTTAAAAATCGACATGGATAGAAGGGTGAAAGAAATTGGCTTTTCAGACATCAATTTTTCCAAAGTTTTGAGGGAAACTTCAAGTGGGCTTATTGCAAGATATTGCAAGAGGCTTAATATTCAGTAGGTTTGTTGAATGATGGCGAAGGACTTGTGTGTTATCCTACAGCATAGACGAGCTAGATGACTAGTTGACACGTTCTACATCATGGAAAGTTGGGTAAGCTGTGTTCCGCGCACACGGGTGTAAATGAGCCAGGCCATAAACAGGCGGCCTATAGCTCGGCCTATTTAGGGCCCGACCTGGCTTGGCCTTTTTAATAAATAGGTTAGATTCAGGCCCATTTAAAAGTCTTTTTAACTAAAAAGGTCAGGTCTATTTCACTAAAGTCTGGCTCGAAAGCCTTCAGGTCTGGCCTATTTAATAGTACTACTAATAAGTAATAATAAAATAACAATAATAATATTAGTAAGTAGGCCTTTTTAAGCTATAATAATAAAAGGCCTGACATGTTTTTTGTGCTTATTATTGTACTTGATATGTGTCATATTTATGGTCTTTTTAAGCTTGATATGTATGTCTTTAAAAGCATAAATTTGAAGTAGGCTTTTAAAAGGCCTGGAATTTTTTTAAGACTTACATTGTAAGTGGGCTTTTAAAAAGGCTTTCAGGCCTGTAATATTCTTCGCAGGCCTAGGCTTTTTTCTGAAAAAAAGCCTACAACCAGGCCTGGGCCTAGGCCTATGTTTTCCTTTTGCATTACGGGCCCAGGCCTATTCACGTAAAGTCTGGCTCGGCCCGGCTCATTTACGCCCCTACGCACACCTCCATTTCCACTTCCTACCCACTTTATGCCTCCACTCTCCACCGCTCAATAAAATTTTGATTGCTAATTTTGTTGGAAAAATCAATTTCAAGTCCCACTGAGAACATATATAATAAGAAAACCCATCAATTGGAGAAACTAACGTAGAGTCCTTAAGATTATTTCACCCTTTGACTTGTTTTTATTCAATTAGAAGAAGAACGATATGATACCTCATTGGAAGCATGGGAAGCCCAACCCAATCTATCACCTGATTAATTGAGTGATAAGGGGGTAATCGCTAGTCCATGGTTGAACCGACAAGTAGTGTCCAAAAACCATCCAAGAGCCATTTAGCAATGTCATATTGTAATCTTGAATATTACTAAACTTCACAATGTAACAATCCCCATCATATTCTGATAAAAAAAAATCCCCATCATGAGTTTGTAAGCACCCACCTTTGACTTTGACCCGAGGTATAAAAGCTTATAATGCAGGTTAGTGTATCTAATTCTACATCCAGGAGCTTAATTACCACATAGAATTGCATACCTTTATCTAAGATCATTTTTTTAACCGCCTAGTTTTAAACCACCTTTTCTTTTATTTTTTCCTTTTCTTAATCACCACATAATTTGTTAGTGTATTTTGTGAGCGCCAGAGTGCTTGCCGCCACAACTATTTAGCTCATCTCACAAACAATTGAGTCGCCTCTCTCTTTCTCTCAGTGAATCACAGTGGATTAATTCTCATACCCGCGAAGATAGAGGGCGATCGTAAGCGAAAGAAATCTTCGATCTCAGCCGTAGATCGAACCACCAAGGAGAAGGACAAGGACAAAGAGAAGGAGAGGCACAAGAAGGCTCCCAAAATGTCCTCCTCTACCACCAAACATGGCGGCGGCGGCGACCAAGTTAGGGCTTCTCACATACTCATCAAGCACCAAGGCTCTCGCCGCAAGGCCTCCTGGAAAGATCCCGAAGGCCGTACTATCCAAGCCACCACCAGAGACTCCGCCGTCTCTCAGCTCAAGAATCTCCGTGACGACATCCTCTCCGGCAAGGCCAAGTTCGCCGATGTCGCCTCTCAATACTCCGATTGTAGCTCCGCCAAGCGCGGCGGAGATCTTGGTCAGTTTTTTACCCTACTTTATATGTTTCTTTATGCTTGCTGTTATTGAGGAATTGCGTTTTTTTTTATTTGAATGTTTCTATTTATGCTGGCCTTCCTGGTGTTAAAAATTGTGTGTTCATTTATCTGGCTGAAAATTTAATTTGTAGGAATTATGTCAGGAATTTGTTTTGATTTTTAGGGTTTTAAGGTATGAGATTGATAGTTTCGTTGGATAGAGGTTCTCTGATCTCTTAGTTTTGTTGGAAGAGGCGTTATGTGAATCCTAGAATATCATATTTTTTTTTCAGCTAGTAATCAAGAAGTATTGCCATGACCGTTAAAGAAGTGTTGTTACATCTTTAGTTTGGGAGTTTATATGTATCTTATTGATGAAATTTTTTTCAGCTTATAGATAAGTCATCTAAATTTAAGGAGTTTTCTGTAAGTTTTGTGACTTGTTATTATGTATAATTTTCTGAGGATTTTATGCGTGGAGTAGCCATCCATATGAACATAATCAAATCTTAATTAAGATCATTTGACACTTTGATGATGGGCTTGTATCAGCAATGTAGAGTTATAATGGATACTACTTTAAGGTTGACAAGTTATGAGATTTGTTGGATACTACTTTTCCCCTCTTAAATATTAGTCTGTGTCTTCCTTTCCCTGCCTCAGAGATATGTAGTTACACTAATTGGTTATTTATAATATGTTTTGCCAGGATAATGCTTTTCCAATCTGTTTTAAGTATACAACTTTTTTTGTATATTGTTACAAAGTTGTAGGTTTTTAACAGAACATCAGACTTAAACCTCCAAAGATATTCACAAGTTATGTGTGCTCTTTCTGTTGTTGTAGAAATATTAACAGTCTGTGTGTTATGATGTATGTTTTCACGTATTAATCTGTTTTTTTGCCTGCTTCTGAACATCTGTGAAACTTATCGATGGTATGTCCTGGATGGCAGTGTATGTATACTTTTGAGTTTCCTGTAATCATGAAATCCTCAAATGCTCGCTTCAATCCCCCCCCCCCATTTACCACTTTACTGGCAAAGGCATCGTCAACTTTATATTTCCCTGGTAGCTAGTGTCTTGAATTTAAGTTTGTGTAATATTATCTCATTTTCTCTCCAATGGTATTTTGATGTATACTGATCTCGAGTGATCCAGTCCATGTTGATTTATTGATATAAATAGGAAGAGCTAAAACTAGCTGATTACTTGGTTTAAATCAAGTGCAATTTTTGGCCGATTTTATGGTAACAATAGCTTTTGCACTGTTTGGTAATACCCACTGGTCTTTATGTTGATGCTACATAGCAGCTTTTTTCTTTTTTGAAAAAACAAAATTGGTAATATGCTACATAGCATCTCTACATTGCCTACAAAGATAGTCACATCTGAATTTGTTCAAAACTACCGGTGCTCAAGATTTAACAGTGCTTTTCCACAATACCAAAGAATTGGATCAATGATTAGAGATCACATTCATAAATGAAGCGAACTAAATTCTCAATTGCCTCCTTAGCTATGATATACTCCACTAGCTAAATTCTACGTGTGTGTTTCTTGGCTGCAGGTCCTTTTGGTCGTGGCCAGATGCAGAAGCCATTTGAAGAAGCAACTTACGGACTTCAAGTTGGTGAGATAAGTGACATTGTGGATACTGATAGCGGAGTCCACATTATTTTGAGGACAGGCTGACAACCTTGTTTTTTTCCAGAGTTCATTTCTTGTTTGGGAGAACATTAATTGGAATATTTGTGTAATTCTTGTTCATCCTACGTATCATTAACTTCTGATGTTTTAGACTTGGATGGGCCATGCGCTTGAGTGATACGTGGATGCTGCATTTATAAACTTGAAGTTGTATGCTTGTAATTTGAATGTTGAGTGTTAACAATGAAACAAGGTTTTGGTTCTGGTCTTGAGCGTCAAATTTACTTTTAACACATGTAAACTTAAGTTTCTTTCATCTATCGGAATGTGGAAGTGAAAGCGTGGTTTAAGTATGTTGGGTGATGCGGTCGAATAAAAACGAAAAATGGTACTGTACTTAGTGGTTTAAATAATTTGCCTGATACAGTGGCTTTTGGCCTCTTGCTTAAGATCTGATCTCACCTATTTTTTAAATAAGTCAGATCAAGATCTATTTGTGAATTTCCAACACTATTTTTTCTTAAGATTTATTAGCTAAACAGATATGTAAATTTTATTGAAAGAAAGGTGTGTTATTTGCAATTCATGCATGAGGATTTCTAAGACAGGCGTGCGTTTTTCAAACATAACGAAAGTATTTCAAAGATAATGAATGGATCAAACGAATACTTTAGAAAAAATAGCGCCAAAGCGTTTGAGCAGTATAGCGCCAAAGCGTTTGAGCAGTATAGCGCCAAAGAGATATTAGGACAGTTCCATTTATTAACGAAAATAAATATCGGAACAAAACAATGCACAACGTACGAGTAAATTTGGGAGAAGCGGAAGGCTGGAATCCATTGCCTTGTATCCCAAGAAACGAATTGATTTGGCAACACAAGGTGAAAAGAATTTATCAGATCTATATTTTTCATCAGTATTATGTGCAAATCTTATGTACTTCTCGATATCCTCAGATCAGCGTTCCAGCTCTGGCATTTGAGGTTGCTGCTATAATACTTTTACCTCATTCCTTCACAAGTGAAAGCATTTTCTTATTTTCTTTCTCACGAAGACTAATCCATCAATTCAGCTGACAAAAACAGTGATCCGAATCCTGAAAGTCCAATTCATGACGCGAACTAAAAAAACTAAAAGGCACTGTTCCTGATAGAATATATAAAACACCCTACAGATCAAAAACCAATAGGAAAATAAACATAACAACACATCAATGATTTCATTTCTGCATCAACAAATGAATGAACCACTGACATTGAGAAATTTGGATGATCCATAACTATGAGAAGAATAAACTTACCAATTAAAAATCACTCATCCTATCAAACTGTCACTATGGTAATAATCCATCCAAAGAACCGCATTGTATGCACCTAGAGTCTAGACCACATAACAAAATATTGAAACAATCTGGATGCTCCATAACTATGAGAGAATAAACTTGGACAATTAAAATTCACTCATCCGACCAAACTATCATTCAAAGAACCGCATTGTATAAACCTATCATAGATCTCACATCTAGAGTCTATGTTGAAACAATTTGGCATTACATTACATGACATGACAAGTAAAAGCACAGATCAAGATTCAAGGCTGTTGCTGAGCATCCAAGTAGCCAGCATCAACAAGCACCTTCTCTCTCTTAGCCAATTCAACATCCTCATCCACCATCATCTTCACAAGCTGTTCAAACCCCACCTTAGGCTTCCACCCAAGCACCCTCCTAGCCTTACTAGAATCCCCCTTCAAATTGTCCACCTCAGCAGGCCTAAAATACCTCTTATCAATCTCCACATGATCCCTCCAATTCAGCCCCACATACCCAAACGCCACCTCCAAAAACTCCTCCACCGTATGCGCCTCCTCCGTCGCCACCACATAGTCATCCGCCTTCTCCTGCTGCAACATCATCCACATCGCCTCCACGTAGTCTCCGGCGAACCCCCAATCCCTCGCCGCCGTCAAATTCCCCAAAAAAACCTTCCTTTGCAGCCCAATTTTGATCCTCCCGACGGCCCTCGTGATCTTCCTCGTCACGAAATTCTCCCCCCGGCGAGGCGACTCGTGGTTGAAGAGAATTCCGTTGCAGGCGAAGATCCCGTAGGCTTCGCGGTAATTCACGGTGTACCAATGGGCGGCGCATTTGGCGGCGGCGTAGGGGGAGCGGGGGTGGAAGGGGGAGGTTTCCGACTGCGGCGGCGGCGTGGCGCCGAACATCTCCGAGGAGCCGGCCTGGTAGTACCGGACGTGGGAGCGGCCGGAGGCGGCGATGTGGGAGCGGAGGGCCTCGAGGAGGCGGAGGGCGCCGGTGGCGACGACGTCGGCGGTGTAGTCGGGGATTTCGAAGGAGACGGCGACGTGGGACTGGGCGGCGAGGTTGTAGATTTCGTCGGGGAGGATGGTGTCGAGGCGGCGGCGGAGGGAGGAGGCGTCGGTGAGGTCGGCGTAGTGGAGCTTCATGCGGGCCTTGTGGGCGTTGTGGGGGTCGATGTAGATGTGGTTGATGCGTTGGGTGTTGAAGTTGGAGGATCGGCGGATGAGGCCGTGGACCTCGTACCCTTTCTCTAGGAGGAATTCCGTGAGGTAGGAACCGTCCTGGCCGGTGATTCCGGTGATGAGAGCCACCTTTCGCTGCGGCGCAGGGGACACGTCACCATTGGGGGCTGATCCAGATCCGTCCTGGTGGGCCATGATGGGAGGGAGGGAGGTTTTGAAATGGCGGGTTGGGTTGGGTTGGGTTGGGTTGGGTTGGGTTGGTTTTGATGGGAAGAGTGTGAGGATCTGAGGTTTATATATAGTGACGGAGGAGAGGAGAGTGGATGTCACGCGCTTTCTACAGTGCTTGCTACTGTGCTAGTCTGCCAGAGTTGAAGGGGAGAGGGTAAATTAATATGTCCTTCTTAATGGCGATCAATGAGATTACTCAATTACTGTGATTTACTCTTATTCCCCTAGTTTCACTTTTTTGTTTTGGTAACAATTTAAGCATATGAATTTAATCCATTCAATGTAATATTTACTCGTGTACTAAATACTACCTCCCTTGCAGGCCTAATTGACTTTGTTTTTTTGGAGACATTAAGGTTGCGAAATAGGTTATTAAATTATAACATACTACCTCCAGACCTATATATAAGACCTAGTTTACTTTTTTGGAAAATCCTAAAAAAGCAAAATAAGTCAATTATAAATTGATTAACTTAATTTTTTTTCTTAAACTAGTTTATTTAACCTATAAACTAATGATTAATCAAAAAATATATCAAATATGTCATAATTTAATAACATATTTTGTAACCTTAACATCTCCAAACAAAAGTCAATTAGGTCTTACATTTAGGACAGGAGGGAGTATTTGATATATTTTTATATTATCCATTAATTTATAGGTAAAATAAACTAGTTTAAGGGGGGAAATTGGGTAAATCAATTTATAATTAATTTATTTTGTCTTTTTAAGGATTTTTCAGAAAAAGTCAATTAGGTCTTATATTTAGAACCAGAGAGAGTACTATAAGACTTGAATATAAGAACTATTTTTATTTTTCTATAAAATTTTCTTCAAATTATCCTTGTATATGCTCTCTATTAGTGTTGTAACGGCCATAACGTATTGTTGGACCGGTTTGACTGTTTCACATTTCATCTCAATAATTATTCATTCAACTGTATGTCCAATCATCAGTTTGAGCGATTCGATAGTGTTCAACCATGACCTGAAACTCTTTCCAGCTCGCCATCCGATCCACTTTTATAACACTTCTCCTCAATAAAAGACAAAAAGAGAGAGAGTGGAGGAAAAATAGATAATTAGGGTATATTTGTAATATCATATTATTTTAATTAACTTTACTAGCTTCTTTAATTTAATCACATTAGGTAAATATGTCTTCTATTTAGGGGTAGAGGGAGTATATAGTTATCTTTTTTCTTCAAAATTTTCTATTCTACTTACAGACTATTCATGTAGAATATAATTACATGGTTCATGTCATATATTACAATTTCATTTGTTTATGTTGTTTCCTTGAATTATAAGAAAAAATTAATGTAATCTTATATTTAAGATGAAAGAGAGTAGTTAAATATTTGAGTCACAAAAACTTTCAATTGTTCAATATTATGGATTTCTTACAACCAACCACTTGGTTAAAATGCTAATGATGTTCCCAATGTTTTTAAACTCATGGATATAAGTAAACTCGTCGAAACTGATAAGGATGTAAAATCATATGCTAATTTCATAAGAGTTTGCGGTGCATGTTTCAAATACATTGTTGAATTAAAAAGTAATAAGAATTTTTCTTGAATATGTTTTAAAAATAAATAGCTCGTATTGAATATATCAAATTAAATCCGTACTTTATCTACCTTAATATAAAAATTTATATTTGAATTCATTGGATATGTTCAGAAAAATAAAGTGAATTTTAGAACAAATTAACACAATTTCGCATGAGGTAGAAACATAAAATCAATAAATTCAACATGTAAGTTTATGAGTTTTTAACGAGATATACATTTTTAGTTGAGTAGAGTTATAAAAACTATGAAATCATAAAGTCAATTTAGGAGTTCAATAGCAATGAATGATTGTACGAGTTAATCTATACTATATACCTATATACTATTCTGGTAAAAAAAATACTTATATACGTTACTATATATTAAAGATTACAAATGAATAGTGATCTTTAAAGATTACAAATAGTGATCTTTATTCTTTTAAACTACTCTCCCAAACAAATTATATAAGAACTTAAAAATGAATCTTTTGTAGCCTGGTAAAAATATTATTCTACCACACACTTACCCGAAACCTGAAACTTGAAACCTGAAACAGCGAGAGTGATGTTATTAATAACTTTTAATCTAAGAGGGTAGAATTTAGTTTCAAGTTTGTATCAAAAAAAAAAAAGAATTTAGTTTCAAGTCAACTTGTTAAATTAAATTTTTATATAAAATTTGTATTCATGCGCAATAATGGAATTAGCTAGAGAGGTGAATGGGAAATGTGATCAGAGCGAGGTGTCGGTGCCGTGACTATGATGAGTCTATGAGATGTGCAACATCTCACCCTCACCTACGCCGATGGATCTGCCGCTGAAACTGAAACGAAAAAGTAAAAGGTCTTTTTTAAAAACTAAGAAAAGTAAAAGGCCTTGAAAGAACAAAATTACAAGTCAATTAAAAAAATAATACTCCCTCCGTTCCTAAATATAAGACTTAGATAACTTTTTTTTGGAAAGATTAAGGTTGCGAAATAGGTTATTAAATGATGACATATTTGATATCTTTTTAAATTATCCATTAGCTTATAGGTAAAATAAACTAGTTTAAGAGAAAAAATTAGGTAAATCAATTTATAATTAACTTATTTTTTGCTTTTTTTAGGAGTTTTCAAAAAAGTCATCTAAGTCCTATATTTAGAAACGGAGGGAGTATGTAGGTTCAATCTCAATGTTTTTTTTATGTTGGAGTACTTCTTTCATAAGTTTTGGGTGTAAAGTCCATTCTCTTGATTTTAAATAGGTCCTTGCAAGCCGTTTTGTTTAAATGCGGTTGATGTTTATATATATTTATGCAGTTTCATGAGCTGGATGAAATTTGTTTTTTTTTGTTCAATAAGTTAAAGTAAAAACTTGACTCAGAGATAACATTAATTATATAGATAAATCTTTTAGAGATATTATGTAGGTCCAAATTATAAGTGAATTTAGATTACTAGTATATGATAAAAGAGCAGAATTAACTCACGGTCTCACATTATAATGGGCTGCTAGATGTAAAATCCGGCTATTTATTCACACTGGGTTGTACTTTTTTTGGACTTAGAGCACTCTGTTGTACTTGAGTTAAACATAGAATGGGCATCATCTATATATAAGATTATATGGCATAATGAGTCCTTCAAGTGTTTTGATAAGCTTTCAACGGTTATTGATTTCAATGTGGTTAATTATTCACATGGTTTTAATGCTACTGTATGAAAAAACTGATTATAGAACTCTATCAATCGCTCATAATAATAATAATAATAGTAATAATAATAATAATAATAATAATAATAATAATAATAATAAATTAGTGATCTAATAAGGCCTATGAATTCAGAGGTTCTATGTGCCTAAAAACTTAGTTCCCCTTGCATACTTCTGCCATAGTGGGTTTATCATTTTCTTCTCTTTATATTTTATTTTTTTGATCGAGATTCTCTTTATATTTTATAGGAAGAGTTCTTTTAACACTAGGGATTTTATAACAGCTGTGTAAAAATCTCATGAAAATTTTATATTCAAATTGAACGTAGAAATCAATGATTTCATTAGGAAAAAGATAAAGTCTTTCCAATGTGTAAAAGGATAAGTGAAGTTATTAAATATCAAAAGGGATAACTTGGGTCATTGACACTTAACTCATATTACCAAATTAGGGTAAATGACTCAAATACCCCAGAAAACATACTCACAGTCAACGATGATTGTGTTAGGGCATTTGAGTCTTTTTCTCTAATTTGGTTATGTGAGTTAAGTGTCAATGACCAAAGTTGTCAGTTTGTTATATTTAACAACCTCACTTGTCCTTTTACGTATTGATTGAGAAGACTTTATTTGCTTTTTTCCCTTATTAATTATTAGTTGGGAGTTTTTATTTCATTTCCTGTCCAAACGCTTTGTGGGTTTGTATTAACTTATATGAAGTATTGTGATTAGGTTTTATGAGTTTAAATGTGTTTTAATTGGTAAATGGTAATTGAATATTATCATTTGATAAATAATTTATTGAGATCTGTTTTGGAACAATGGCTTACTAGTTGGAACTTGGAACTGAGTATCAGTAATGGGGTAAATGGTGTATTTTTATGAAATCTTGTGAGGGAGGAATTAACGGGGAATTATTTGCATATTTAATGAGTTTAAGGTATGTTTGAATTCAGCTTCTGGAGAATAGCTTCTGGGAAATTAGCTTTTGGATAATAGCTTTTGAGTAGAATAGCTTTTCTGAAAAATAACTTTTAATAAAATCAGAGTGTTTGAATTAAGCTTTTTGAGATAACTTTTAAGAATATCTTTTGAGTAGAATATAAATTTTTTGAAAAATAACTAAGATGAATAGCTTTTCATGTTTCTTTTATTTGAAATAAGTGTTTTTCCTAAATGAGAGATCGAAACTTTCAGCTGGAAAAAGAGAAAAATGTAGTTTTTCTCAAAATAACTTTTAGAACCCCAGACTAACTTTTCTTGTCAAAATAACTTATCCAAAAAATTGAGTGTTTGAATGTCTTTGTGTGAAACCTAGGTTTGGGAGTCAAAATAGCTTTTGGAAATGTATCCAAATGGGCACTAATGCTCTTTTAAATGTAAAAGGAAACGTTTGTGGTTAACAAATGAGTCATTCTTGATGTGGAAAGGTTTAGTTGAGTTGAGTAACGGGGGCTCGAGGTACTTAAAAATCGTCCAGTAACAAAATACTCATATCAGCAGGATTTGAATACACAATCACATAGTTATGAATCAAACTCTTTTACCAACTGAATCAATCTTTGTTGGCAACAAATGAGACATTATAATTAAAGGGTTATCTATAAGATTCTAATTTAATTAGAATTGTAGCATTTTTTAATATATATATATATATATATATATATATATATATATATATATATATATATATATATAATGAGATATTTCATACGTTTTAATTAAATTAATATTATTATAAATTATGTATGAAAAGAAATATTTTGGACAATATTTATCTACATCCATAGAAGGGTCGGCTTAGCTCAACGGTAAGCTCGCTTGCCGTGTGGTATGGATATGAGGTAGTGGGTTCGAATCAGCCACTGTGCAAAAAGCATAGGTTAAGTTGTCTAATATATTCCCTTCCCCAGTACCCTCACCAAGTGATGACTAGAACTGAGTTGACCATTTTTTTTTATTTATCTACATCCATTTCATATACCTTACTCATATACTCAATCGCACTTTCATTGGAATAAAAATGTTTTATCTCTATTACAAAACACTAAAATCAATATTGCCATAGCCGCCCATAAACGATAAGCCCTATTGGTTTCTCGCTTAGCCCTTCAATCAAATGAATAGGACTTGGGCATAGAAAACATTTCATGGCTAATGCTTTACTCTTAAGGTCTGTTTGGTGGTAAGAAACCCAGGAAAGTGGGTTGCAAATAATTTAAAAGTTAAGGGGTAATATGGTCATTTACATATATCCCGGTCCCATAAGTTTTCTCTCTTCATCTCATACTTATTGTGGGGCCCACAAACTTTACTCTTTCATCATTACCCCTACTTTCCATCTCTTACCCTTTCCAATTCTAATTCTTAACTTTCTTTCTTCAAAACAAACACACTCTTAAATGGAGTACTCACCGTGATATGATCCGTCACTAGTATCGGTGGTGGATATCAAAATGCTATCATATTAATAGTTAGGTTTTACTTTCTCGTCACAATATTCAATTACAATCTTTACATGTGTGTAAATTACAGCTATAATTTTTCATTCAATAGATACCACCACTAATGATGGATGAGTGATGAGAAACCACAAAAATATAATCGTTTAAGACAATTGTTTTACAAGCCAAGTTTTAGTCTCCAAACTAATATTCAAACACACAAATCAGTGTATTAGTATATGACAAGAGGCGTGGAATCAACTAAAATACTAAAGACCGTTAGCCCGTTTTTTTAAACCTCATTGCCTTTTATCTCAAACAACTAAAATACTAAATACACTTAAATCAATTGATTTAGTTTATTCCGGAAGGACAATTCTAGAGCTAGGATATTGGTAGTATTTTAAACCTCTGTGGATAGCAAATGAGCAATGTCTACTTTGAGTAATCAAAAGGCAAAAACGTTTTCCCGCTTGTTAAGTTCCTGGATGACAACTGTTAAGTGTGAAGAAAGAGAAATTGGTACAATTCTTTTTTCTTTTTCCCAAGTAGATCTGTGTTACCAAAATAAACAAATAGTAATTCACTATCATTGAATTACGCTTTAAGGAAAATTACAAAGAATTTCTATTACTCTTGATAATAAAATTGGTCAAACTACATCGTGATCTCCTCAGTTAGCTGGGAATAAGAAATGTGCAATATGAATATGAAATAATCAATACACATCTAGTTACATGTGACATGTCGAATCAAAAGGCAACATGGTTTCTTGTCGTTTTGCACTCACATGACAAATAAGAAGTCGGTGCTGCTTCAAAGCTCCCTTTTCGCGGAAGCATAGCAACATGACCACTAACTTGCGTCTCAAGTTTCATGCCGTTCATCCAAAACGAGGCTTTAGAAATTTTAGCCAACCATTCAAGTCAGACATGAAAGGGAAACCTTAAAGCTCAACAAGAATGTAGAAACCTGGACGCATACAGGAAGCAAACATGTCAGTCTACCTATTCTTCTGAAGGTGGATTTCTAACTAAACTTGTCTGCAAAGTAGATGGGTTGGATAAGGCTCCTCGGTCAGTTTTATCAACTGTAAAAGGCTTGATTGATGTTCTAAGAGATTCTGGGCCTTCTACTGTAATTCTTTTGCACAGTGCATCACAATTACTGATAACTTCAGTCAACCGTCCTTTAAGCTCTCCAATTTCCACTTGTAATGCATGAACTGCAAACGAGTTCCAGTACAAAAGTTCTGATTAAGTGGCGATCTTAAAAGAATTGGTTTGTAAAATCTCTAAGAAAAACATGATTGGTGTGGCAATTCCCTTTTTCATTTAATGGATTCCCCATAATTCAAGATTTTGATTAACCAATACCTTCTGATAGGTGTTGGGAAGCGGTCTTCATTGTAGATGCTGAGTGGTTTAACCGCTGAAGAAGTTTCACTACCAGTGCATCTGCAACGTCTATTTTGTTTTCTATCTCCTCCTGCAAGAATTTTCATTAGTCTTGCTGGCTTGCATAATAAGATATCATAGCATTTATATGCCAATTTTAGCAACGTGATAACAATGTCTGCCATCTGATACAAACAATAACAGCTGATGATTAGTGGTTAAAAAGCATTAACATCATCATAAAAATTATAGGAGCCACGATCCAAGATAATAATTTGTGATTACCATAAGCTCAAAGTATTAGTCATCCCAAAAAACTAGCCTATTAAGACGAAGAGCCCCTTAAATTCATTATTAGTGATGATTTAAAAGCCCCTTCATCCCACAAAATTGCTTTGAAAACCAAAAATTATGTCTCAAGTTTTTAAACTGGATTTTTTTTCTCTTAACAGTATCAACTCAGATGCCAAGACAGACTTCCCAAAAATTGATCAGCAACATCCCAGTCATCCCTAACGCCACCACGTTAAATACAGGAAATTTGAAGTACAGTTCTACTGTTCATATTTACGTCATAAAGTGGAAATAGACAAAATGGTCTATTTCTTTTCTTGTTGGAGAACAAGGGGTCGTAGCAGCAAAAGTTGGAGTTATCTGAAACTATAATAACATTCAAGGAATTCTCTGATTGAACTTAGCTCCAACATTCAGCTATGGCTTAAGAAATTGTACTGACGAATGATAAATCTTTCCCACAAATGCTCATTAACAATGTTTACATATTGAAATAATTGGAATGATGCCAATCTCAGGTTAAGCAGCACTTGAAGGGTGAATCAAGTGAGCTGGTGTTGTTCATGAATCCAACTTAAGTTGAACTCTAACTTATGCTCAGAAGAATAAGGTTGAACTATTAACTTTCAAGTGTCCTCCTTAGCATCGTCATTGCAATAACCAAAATCAACACAAAATTCATAATCTGCAGCAAGCCATATCATTAATAACCCATGAATAATGCAATTTATCTATTAGACCCCAGGGGATGCATGGGAAAACATGTATATTATATGAAATTATGCACTACCGATTACCATTTGATACTCATAAAATAGCAGGACAAGAGAAACATAACGTTTTTCAATAAAAATGCCAGCCATCAAATATAATTTCCTTTATTTCTTGTAATGGAAGAAGTATATATTTCGTCGGCGTAAAACTATTTTGAACAAATATAATTAAACATCAGGTAAATTTCCAAGCTAGATAATAAAAATCTTTTCTTATGACCTTCTTTTTGGCTTCTGGGAATGATGTTGGTAAGAAATTGAATATAATACTAATAGAATTTGCCAAACTATTTTGATAGACAGACCTGTCTTTTGCTTATCTTTTGGGCTTTGTCTTCCTGCCAATCGCGGTACATTGAGAAGAGATCCAGTAGAATCTTTGGATCAACAATAGCTGTTTCAACCATGAAATGCATGCAATCAAGAATTACTCTCAACTGAACAGTTAATGGAAACAGTATCAGATAGTAGTAGACAACCAAGTGACAGCTCAACTATTCTCATTATGACAGAAAGGGGCCAACTTCAGTCTATATGGTAACATATGTGGATAGAAAACCTGGAGAGCGTGAACTAGAACGCTTTTAAAACTCAAGTAGATAAGAAAAATTAGAAATCAAACCAACATATAAATCCATTGTAATAACAAGTGACAAACTTCAATGTCACAAACAAGACAACTCAATGATTTTTTCTCCTACTTGTGAAATAAATGTTTATATTAACACTAACTTTCCTCAATTTGTAATCAGCCTATTTCATAGCTTCAGTGTCTTCTACTCTTGTAAGTTGTAACCATTTCCATGGTCATACAACTATTTTAAAAAATGTGACACATGGGCAATTTCTCATGTACATAAAGAAGAACTAACACCAATAATGAGGACTCACTAGAAGCTGATGAGGAGGAAGGCTTCCTCAGTAAAATATCTGTCAAGCTACTCTCTTGTGGGGCAGACGTCAATATAGGAGATGTCTGCCATTCAACACAAGAAACTAAAATAAGCGCCAAGATTCAATTTTTTTCAATAAAACAAAGCAAGAAAGAAAAAAAGGGAATGAAATAAAAGTTACAATTTGGAGAGATTTGAGCTTCTCCAAAATGGGGTCAGCCACCTCGGATCGCTCTGACACGGTGGTGATTTGGTCATTGGGAGTCTGCGAATATTATAAATTGATAGAGTGAATACGGCGAAAAATGAAGAAGTTAGTTAGAAGAGAGTTTTGAAGGAACCTGGGAATTAGAGAAGGAAGATTCTGAAGCGCCCATAATAATGAGTAATTATGGAATCAAAGTCTGGCTTTCACTGATATCGGGGAATGAATGATGGGAATCTGAGTTGTGTTCTACACAACAATTTTGGTTTCACCAATTTTATTTACCCTTGCATTGCGCGGTTGCGCCAAAAGAAAGGAAACAACAATTCACTCTTCCACCTAATTTAACGAGGATAGATATTAGATAGATATATTCACATAAAAATTAGTCTATTTATCATGGATAATTTATTTAGATATTTGTGGTTTTTATGATAGGTATCATTATATATGTAGTACAATTTATTCAAAAAATGTTGGGAAAATGTCATTTAAATCCCTCCGAATATACAAAAGGACAATTCAGGAACTCAAACTTCCAAAAGGACCATGAAGGAACTCGGACCTAGTTCACATTTCAAATTTGTGTGAAAGGACAAAATTACCCTATCATTAAAGTTCCGTTGTTAATGCACCAAGTTCCATTGTTAACAGGTGCGGTGTAAATGTTAACACCAATGTTATGCTGTTAACGAAGAAGTTAATTCTTATGTTCAAAATGTTAATGCCGAAAGTTCCATTATTAACAGGTGCGATGTAAATGTTAACACCAATTTTATCTTGTTAACGAAGAAGTTAATTCTTAAGTTCAAAATGTCAATGCCTAAAGTTCAGTTGTTAATGCCCAAAGTTCAGTTGTTAACAAGCGCGGTGTTAGGGTGTGAAGTAATTTTTGTTTAATGATGGGGGTAATTTTGTCCTTTCACAAAAATTTGAAATGTGAACTAGGTACGAGTTCCTTCATGGTCCTTTTGGAAGTTTGAGTTCCTGAATTGTACTTTTGTATATTCAGAGGGATTTAAATGACATTTTCCCAAAAATGTTTATGTTTTAATTTTTTAAAAAGTTAGAAAATAAGAAAATAGGATGGTTTACATGTTACAAATAGACATACAGAGTGCATATGAAATTGTAATAACATGGTTTAGAGGGTATTAAAAGACTATCTCTTTGGGTGGATTGGTCAACCATTTTTGGGTACACATGCTGGGATGGGATATCTGGACAGACAGGTGTAGGAGAATTTTTGATGAGGTTACCCCCAGCAACCAGGCAAACACCAGAGACAGTTTCTTTAAGGCTGCTTGGGATGGAGACATTCAGCGGCGTTGCAAATTCTACCAGAAGAACCATGATGCAGGTACTGTGGCTCGGGATCGCGGGCCTGAGTTTGTAAGGTTACATACAAATGCGTCCGTCCTCCGTTCAGGAGAAAGCAGCTGTGCTGGCTGGATTGCTGATGCTGAAGGCAATTGGTCCAAAGGATACATCCATAAACTTAATCATGTTCCTCCGACCATTGCGGAACTTATGGCTATTGTTCACGGCCTCCACCTTTGTTGGAGGGCCAATTATAGGAAAGTGGAGGTTTATACTGATTCTGTAGGAGCTATGGACTTACTGCTGGGAGGGTGTAAAGCTGACTATCCCTTCCGCCAACAAGTAGATGAGGCGAGAAACCTCTATATGCGCAATTGGGATGTCCTTGTCCGTCACACTCACCGCGAGAACAACACCTTAGCCGACAGGATGGCTAAAGCAGGACACTCAATGGTTGGGACTGTCCTCTTCTTTGAGGAACCACCGAATTTCGTAACATGAAGTGGGATCACTATGGTCCTTGTTTTCCTTTTCTTTGTTTTATTTTGTCTTTTTGCCAAGTTATCATGTGTAAGAGTAGCTTGTTGTTAAGTTAGTATGCAGTACTCTCAAAAAAAAAAAGATTATCTCTTTTTCCTTCATGTAAGGCCGAAGTTTGCTTTCTCCAGAAAAACATTCAAGAAGTGAATACATGATTTGTCAAATGTGAATGACCTTCACTCAGTGAGGTCAGCGAAGCACGCTCTTATCAGCTCAATTTGGTAATCTAACATTGAGACATTCATACCACGATCTCTAGGTACAAGGATAGAAAAAGAATGGATGTAGCAAGAATTTTTCATTATCACATCCAAATACATAGAGTATTTGAAGGAAGGGAGATGATGTTGATTAACAATGTCATTAGAAGGTACAACGTGTTGTAAAAACTTCCATATAAAGAGCAATTGTTTGTATGGAGGTTTATGTGGGAATAATGGCTTACACCAACTGTTAATGGTATAATACTTAGCACTATTACTTTTCCAAATCAATTTGTCGTCCGAATCTAGAAGAGAATAGGACATGTTTACAATGGTCTAAAAGTGGACGGTGCATGTAAGAATTGAAGTAATTGATGATTCCATCTAACGGAATTCCAAGAGCAAGGAACATGTACTAATGAATCAGCTACTCTTCGAATATTGATCCTACTACTTGGGCCACCAAAGGTGGTGATTATTGGGAATTAAACATTCATTCCATACGTGTTTTTAGCTTTCTGGTAGCGAGCGACATTATTGTTTTCAAATAAGATGAATTATAAGAATCTAGATGAAAAATGTATTGTTGTTAACATCGATACATTTAAACTATAAAGTGATGACTTACATGGAAAATTCTCTAGAGGCAATTCGCCAGAGGCGTTATCCTAGTAAAACTTGATTAACATAGTTAAAAGGTCTCGAATCTAATCCACTTTATCTTATGGTAAAAAAAAAGTCCACTTTATCAACTGGGTGAAAGGGATAATCCCTAGAGTAAAATGACTTTTCCATTAGGGATTTAAAATAAACTCCAAAAAAATTAGCACAACTAACATCAACTGCAGCACAAAATATGAATGTGGTCATTGCTCTAAATCTAAATTTAGATGCTAATACGATGATTTGTTGATAAAGGGAATACTTTAATATGCTAATTCTATATATATTTTCTTTAAAAAACAAATAGTCATAATTATAAATGAATTTCTAATTCTCACTTTAACAGTGTTCTCATATTGTTCCTCGAAATATTTTATCCGCTAAACATGAGAAAAAGACAAATAAAGTCTTCCTAATTGGTAAAAGAACAATTGAGGTTGCTAAATTGTAAAAAGAACAAGTTGGGTGATAAGCACCTAATACATATTAACAAATTTGAGAGAAAAGACTCAAATGTCCTTAACAATTTGAGATTAGAGAGGTGGAGTGGGAATCGAATGATGTGTTTTGTGAGGATAGGGTAAGTGTATGTTTTTAAGGGTATTTGAGTCATTTGACTAAATTTGTTAATGTGTATTAGGTGTTTATGATCAAATTTGTCCTTTTTACAATTTAACAACCTCAATTGTCCTTTTACCGATGGAGAAGACTCTGCCCAGTAAAATATGTGTGTTAGTTCCATATCTATGGGCATTATTTATTGCGCATGTAACAGTGTTCACCAACTGAGCCATAATCCATCGTTGCATTTCCCTACCGATCAAAACTAAAATCCCAAATCAGCGAAAACAACCGTCGTGCCCATAACTTCCTCTGCTTCTACTCTGAATATTCATATTCATCATGCGTACTAGAAACGCCGGTGCTTCCAAGGCGGCGGCGCCGAAGAGGACACCGCCGGCGAGGAAATCGGCGTCTAAAAGTCCGGCGAACACTCAATCTCCAAAGACCACTCGCTCCTCGACGATTAAAACTAGGCAAGCAAAGAAGAACGAAGCCTCGTCCTTGCAAAACCCAAGCTTTGATGAACAACCTGAGCAATCATCAAATGGTAACACTTTTTTAACACCCAACAATTTTATTTCATGTGGGTGAATCTTAGAAAGTCATTTTTGAGTTAGAGTTATTGTTATGACATGGAAGTTGCATACTTGTTCTGAGTTATTGAAATGTAAGGCATGTTTGTGAAGTCTATGCTTTGAGTAGGAAAATTTCTTTGTTATTGGTTAATGGTTATTGAGTATATATTTGGACTGTAAGTTTTTTATTTTAGTAAATTTTCAATGTTGTTAGTTACTATTCAAGTTGTCACACTTTCTTTCCTGCATTATAGAGTACATTTTTTTGGAACATTTGTAATGTCATGTGATGATACAGAAGAATATTGGGGAATCGATTTACATCAACTGAAGTGTTTTTTTCCTTGTCTCTTTATGTTGAGTAGTTTTCATTATTTAATTTGGCCATTCTTCAAATTCCAGTGCTAGTTATGGTTGAAATTTGTTGGTTTTTATTGTATTCTTTCTTTGTGTGAGCATAGAGGAGGCAAAAGCAGCGGCTGAAGCTTCTCAGGTGACACCGGAAACAAAAGTTGTTTCAGCTGCAAAGTCAACACCAAAGAAGACGCCCAAGAGAGCCATAGGAAGACCTAGGAAGTCAACTAAGGCTGTTACTGCCCAGGAACCGGAAGAACAAGAGGAGGCAGTAATTGATGAGACATTGAAAGTAGATAATATTGAAGAACCTAAGCAATTGGAGGAGCCTCTAAATGTTGAGGTTGCCAAATCAGATGAAATTGAATCTAAAGAAGTTGGGGAGCAAGGTGTTGAGTTTGTTAAACAATCTGCAGGGATTGAAGAACATCCTGAGGAAGGGGATGAATGCAATGCTGATAGTGCCAGTGAATTAGCTGAAAAGAAAAGTGATGTAGTTGATGCTATAGTATCTGCCTCCGAAGGTGTCCCTATCTTGTTGAATCAAGAAGGACCTACCATGTTGGAGCTACCTAAAACTTTGGAGAACGAAGAACACACTGGCACAATAGGAGGAGAACAAAAAAACGAAGCATCAGAAAAATCAACGGAAGTACAGGCAACTAAAATTGAATATAAAGAGCAATTTAATGCTGATTCTGTCAGTATGGAAATTGAAGGTCAAACAGAGCAAGTGAAGGGAGAGGATGGAGAAAAGGAATCAGAAAAATCCCTGGAAAAGGAGGGAGAAAAAGCATTAGAGAAATCCATGCAAGAGGAGACAAATAATATTATACATAGCCAGGAGTGTGATACTGATTCTGTTGAGAAGGAAATGACAAAACAATTTCTTCAAGAGAATGTTAAACCTGAAAAGGAGAATCTAAGTGTTGATCAAGGCACTGAGAGCTGTGCTGAAATGTTGGACCGTGATAAACAGGTGGAGGAGGGGTTTGTTGAGCCTGATCCAGATGAGCCTCTGGAAGAAGTTGAAACATTAGATGAGGAACGCAAGCAACTGTCAACTATGGCGAAGGAGCGCAAGAGTAGGAGAGAGAATGAAATATTTGTTGGAGGGCTTGATCGTGATGCAACAGAGGAAGATCTTAAGAAGGTTTTTGACAAGATTGGGGAGATAGTTGAAGTTAGGCTGCATAAATATGCTGCAACAAACAAAAATAAGGGCTTTGCATTTGTTAAATTTTCTTGTAAGGAACAAGCAAAGAAAGCCCTGTCAGAAATGAAAACCCCTGTTGTATGTTTATCTCTTTCTTTTTATTGATCATTCCTTTGTTTGTCCACCTTCTCCTCTCTTCCTTTTGGTGTTTTTCTCTAATTTGTCATTGTTTTTAGATATGTGGTAAGCGATGTGGCACTGCACCCAGTGAGGAGAATGACACATTATTCTTAGGAAATATATGCAATACATGGACAAAAGAAGCTGTAAGTATATAGCAGTTTGCTCTTTTGGATGTGTTAATTTTTCTAGCTCATTCATTCATTCTCTGTATAATATGGTTGGCAGATCAAACAGAAATTGAAGGACTACGGTGTTGAGAATGTTGAAAACATTACACTTGTCCCAGATGCTCACCATGTAGGATTAAGCCGGGGCTTTGCATTCCTTGAGTTCTCCTGTAATCATGATGCCATGCTTGCCTTTAAGAGGCTTCAAAAGCCTGATGTAATCTTTGGACATGCTGAGCGAACTGCCAAAGTAGCATTTGCTGAACCTGTACGAGAGATGGATCCTGAGATTATGGTACAGGTGAAGTCTGTTTTTGTTGATGGTCTCCCTCCTCATTGGGATGAAGGCCGCATTAGGGAGAACCTTAAAGGTTATGGTGAAATTGTACGAGTTGTACTTTCCCGTAATATGACAACTGCCAAGAGAAAAGATTTTGGATTTGTTGATTTCTCCACACATGAAGCTGCTGTAGCTTGTGTTGATGGTGTAAATAGTTCAGAATTTGTTGAAGGAACACAAAAGGTATATGGCCTATGATATATAATCATAAATAATTGTAAGGGGGTTAGTTAGAGATAGCCATTAGAGCTTATGTTGAGTTAGTTGAGGTGAGGGATTACTAGCCTATAAATAGATTAGTCTTCAATTGTGCAAGCAGACTATTATGGATAATTTGAAAGTGATATGTGATGGAGTGGTATCTCCTTTCAATCTTTCCTCTCTCTCTCTCTCTCTCTGCTCCTGTCTCTCTTCTTCTTCTCCTTCTTCATTTCTCTTCTTCCTATTTCTTCTACACTCACCATAACAGCCTAACTGGATACTTGCACATAGTTTTTCATTTGTGTATTAAAGATTGTTTTTCTTGTCATCCTTGCTTCCTGCATTATGTTACTCCCTCTGATCCTAAATATAGGATCTATTTACCTAATTTGATTAGATTTAGGATGTTAGTTATGTTTGTTGATATAACACGCTTTTTCCAAAACACCTCCATCATATTCCTTAACTCCGCTTCCCCTCTTTTCATGATCATTGTTGAGGGTAGGGTAATTTTTTAAATATGGACAAAAATTATAACTTGGTCTTATATTTAGGACCAAAACTATCTCCCCAAATAGGTCTTATATTCATGACCTGAGGGATTAATAGTTTTCAACTAAGTCAGTAATTTTTCAGTATCATTGCTTAAAGTAGAATGTATGTCACATGTCGCTTCTATTTTATAAAGTGTGTCTCTTTTTTATTTGAAATGTATTTGACAATAAGAGGGCTCATGATTTACCACATGTGTCAGATTAAAGTGAGAGCTAGACTTTCAAATCCTTTGCCTAAAACTCAGTCTTTCAAGGGAGGCATGTGTGGTGGGATCCGAATTGGCCATGCTCGGGGTGGAGACTTTCCGAGATCTGGTATGTTTTGTCATTTCTATTAATTGTAACTGTAATCACCTTTGCATCGTTCTGATTTGTTTAATGACAACTGCAATAGGAAGGGGTTTTACTCGTGGAGGACCTGCTGTCAATCCGGGAAGTTTTAATCGGGATAGAAGTCTTTATCATGGAGGGCGCGGTCAAATTGGTAGAATGGGTTTCAGGAATGATCTTAATATTAACAATACTTATCCAGACTTTCATCAGAGGCAGTTCGGTATGAAAAACTATTTTTTCTGCTATTAGTTGTCATCTTTGTTGCTGCTATATTGGTTTTTGCATGTTTGGGACCATTTGGAAATGGAAAGGAAAATGGAATAGAAAGTGATTTGATTGTGAGATGTCTCGTGTTTCTTAATAAAAAAAAGTACACCCACTGGAATATTGATAGTATAACATAAAATAAATATCATATACCTTGCTGTTAATACAGCAGAAAAGGAATCTTTGCCCGTGACATTAAATCAACCGCAATGTGCATTAATTTGAAGTCTATATGCTGTTTTTTTACTTATTTCTACTGCTATATCCTTTTAACATTATCTTATTGCAAAGCAGGGGATCGGATGATTCCTTCGAGGGGTGGACATTATGCTGGTGCACAAGGTATTCTCACCTGAAGGACAGTTTGTTAGGCCTAGGCCTTTTATGGAAAGGCGTATTGATAATCCATATCATTATGAAGACAGTGTGGACGGGATGAAACGGTCATTTTACATGACTGTAAGATTAAGTTGTAATATGTTTGTATATCCACTTAAAACTGTTCAGATTTATTTTTTAAATAAAATTTAATCTGCTTGATTATTCTAAGAAGGAATTCTAAGAAGCCACGTAAGCACTCTCTCTCTCTCTCCGTTTATTAACATTCACGTAACCACTCACTAACTCCATCTATTTTTAGAAAAAAACTGCTCATAACCACATTATCTCTCCATCTATTTTTAGCAAAAACAAATTGACATATAATTATTTATTAAATCCTTTTTGATTTCTCTCTAAATTATAATCCCTTAATTATCTCCTATGAATTCTTTTACAAAAAATGTGCTTATATATTTTAAGATAAAAAAAATGACATTTGATTCTTTAGGGCGTTGTTAAGATTTCTCTCTAATTTATAATCTCTCCTTAAATATCTCCTATAAATTCTCTCATTTATTTCCTTTAAAAATAATCAAAATTAATCTTTTTTCTCATGACCTTTTAAATTATTTTTCTATCTTACTTCTCATTGTTTTGCTTATTTATTTTTAATCATAAACTATTTGGATAACCTACTATTTCTCTTACTATTCCTACTTTTTTTTGGCACCAACTGTATCTTATGAAACTACTTACACATCCACTAATACTTTGCCCAAATATAACTACCCACTAACACCACCTCTACATTTGGTTACTATGTATTTTTTCCAATTAACATAATAAATACCTGTATAAATAAAGTGGAATGTACATTTTCTATCAAAATATTCTGATTATAAAATCTTACTCTCAACAAAACATGAATTTGATAAAAAACAAAACATATGAAAAAAATCTATGAGAACCTGATTTAAAAAAACATTGTGCAATGTATTCATTCATTAGTATTTGTTACATTTTGATTGTATAATATGTTCAATAATTAGATGATCACATATTTGCTTTAAAGAACTCTAATGAAGGAAGCTAGCGGGTTGACGTTAGTGGTAAGTATTATTGTCCCTTAAACAAGTGATTGAGAGTCATAGTTAATGGAGTATAAATTAAATGATAAACAAGTGAACCCGCGCATATGTGCGGGTCCTGTACTAGTGTGGTTAAAACTTAAAAGGACTGAACTTGTTCATTTACTTGTATTGTTGCACTGTACATAAGTATTGTTCATTTATTCTTAAACAATGCTTAATTATTGGCTTCCTTACATATCAAATGGGGAAAACAAAACAGAATTTGTTGAGAATTGAATGAATTGCAAATGGAAACCTTTGTTTCATCACCAAATACACAAACGAAATAGTTCTTTTCAAACATGAACATACTATAGTCCTTTGCAATCTACATAGAAATGAATATACTACATCCTGCAAAGTTAAAATTAATAATAAAATAAAAATATCCTAAATGACAAAGAAACAAAGCCTAATTCTAAAACCGTCTATTTCTTGGCCTTCTTGGGAGCCGCTTTCTTAGCCAGAGCCTTCGACTTCTTCATACTCTTGGGCTTCTTCACGCCAAGTGCCACCTTAGCCACCCTCTTTCCGACCGTGGTCTTGGCTGGCTTCTTAGCCTTGGGTGCTGCCTTGGCTTTGGGCTTGGATGCGGCCTTGGGCTTGGCCGCTGCTTTGGGCTTGGCCGCTACTTTGGGCTTGGGCTTGGATGCGGCCTTCTTTTTTACGGTTGTCTTTCTCCTGGGCTTGGCCGGAGCCTTGGCAGCTTTGGCAGCAAGCTTGTAGGAGTTCTTGACCTTGACGAGCTTTCCAGAGGCCACGAGCCTCTTCAAACTGGTGGACAAGAGCTTCTTGTAGTTAGGACTCAAGCCCTTGTGCTTCTCTCCTATGAACTTGGCAACCGCTGGCTGGCTAGAACCGCTCCTCTCCTTCAAACCTACGATGGCTTCGGCTATCATCTGCCGTCGCACAAAATTCATCAATGGCTAGAAATGAAAACAATTCAACAATTCAAAAGTTGAAAAGGAAATAATTGAGTACCTGAGAGAAAGGAGGGTGGGCGGGGGAGGCTTTGGGCTTCCTCGCTACGGAGGGCTTCTTGGTCTTAGGCTGGGCAGACGACGTGGCCATGATGAATTGATGATTGATGAATAATCTCTTTAACGTGATAACTGATAACGAACTCGCATATAGGGGAGAATAATCAGCGCTTCAAGCATTTATAAAGGAGGATATTTTTTTCCTGAAACCTGATTGGTTGAGGATACGCTCACTCGGATCCGGATTTTCTCTGATTCAATATTTAAATCTCAGCCGTTAGATCTGACTTTCATATACGGTCTACGATCTGAATTTAATTTGTGTTTTTTACTTTTTATTACGTGGGTGACCTGGCGAATAATGCGCCAAAAATGTATCTCTCTTCTCTGGGTATTTCTTCAAAAACAAAAAAACAAAATATAAACGGAGAAATTCTTTCATTTTTTCTATAAATATAATATAATGCATTAATAAAATCATAAAATTTAAACAGAGTAAAAGAATATAAAAATAACCTATAATTTGAAAATAATTATTAAAAAAAGTATTTGAAATTATTAGTTGTTGAATGTTCACTAATTTAATAGTCAATTATAGCAAACAAATATTGCATTTATAAAAAATTTAAAAAAAATATTGCATTAATAATAATAATTAAGAATTAAAAATTGATACAGAAATTTTATAATTTTAAAACTGAATCCAAATAAAATAAAAGGGAAAAACTTACATCAAGTTACTTTCTCCAGGTTCTCAAGTTCTTTTAATATAGGAGTGACACGTGTCCTTTTATAACAACCAATTTGTTATAAAAGGGCATGTGTCACTCCTATATTAAAAGAACTTGAGAACCTGGATAAAGTAACTTGACCTAAGTAAGGTCCTAAAATAAAACTTAATCTATCTTATATATAAAGGGAGGGCTAAAAGCAGGAATTCTAAGAAGCCACGTAAACACTCTCTCTCTCCCCGTCTATTAACATTCACGTAACCACTCACTAACTCCATCTATTTTTAGAAAAAAACTGCTCATAACCACATTCTCTCTCCATCTATTTTTAGCAAAAACAAATTGACATATAATTATTTATTAAATCCTTTCTGATTTCTCTCTAAATTATAATCCCTTAATTATCTCCTATGAATTCTTTTACAAAAAATGTGCTTATATATTTTAAGATAAAAAAATGACATTTGATTATTTAGGGCGTTGTTAAGATTTCTCTCTAATTTATAATCTCTCCTTAAATATCTCCTATAAATTCTCTCCTTTATTTCCTTTAAAAATAATCAAAATTAATCTTTTTTTCATGACCTTTTAAATTATTTTTCTATCTTACTTCTCATGGTTTTGCTTATTTATTTTTAATCATAAACTATTTGGATAACCTACTATTTCTCTTACTATTCCTACTTTTTTTGGCACCAACTGTAACTTATGAAACTACTTACACATCCACTAATACTTTGCCCAAATATAACTACCCACTAACACCACCTCTACATTTGGTTACTATGTATTTTTTCCAATTAACATAATAAATACCTGTATAAATAAAGTGGAATGTACATTTTCTATCAAAATATTCTGATTATAAAATCTTACTCTCAACAAAACATGAATTTGATAAAAACAAAACATATGAAAAAAATCTATGAGAACCTGATTTAAAAAAACATTGTGCAATGTATTCATTCATTAGTATTTGTTACATTTTGATTGTATAATATGTTCAATAATTAGATGATCACATATTTGCTTTAAAAAACTCTAATGAAGGAAGCTAGCGGGTTGACGTTAATGGTAAGTATTATTGTCCCTTAAACAAGTGATTGAGAGTCATAGTTAATGGAGTATAAATTAAATGATAAACAAGTGAACCCGCGCATATGTGCGGGTCCTGTACTAGTGTGGTTAAAACTTAAAAGGACTGAACTTGTTCATTTACTTGTATTGTTGCACTGTACATAAGTATTGTTATGGGCTGATCCGGACTCTTCCTAAATGTCCTCCTTGCACTCCTTTGATGGTCTTTTTGGGCCACCTTGTAATTCCATTGATGATGCTTACTAGGAAAATATACCTACTGCAACTGCAACCAAGGTAAAGGCAGCCATGCTAGAGGGCGTTGAGGCTGCTCTTGGATTATCAAAAGGGTCTCTTCACCAACCATTTTATACCAGGCTCCAATTATGGTAATAATCCAATCTTTTGGTTTGATTGCTATGACAATGCCGTACATTCATTATGACCAAGCAGGAAATGGAAAGAATCAATTCACTTGTGAAGCAGAATATGGTTATAATGAGTAAGAATCACATGTGGCCCAAAGCGATCCTTAAGAAGAAGCGCCTGAATTAAGTTCATTGCGGTTATTAGATACTTGCCCTACTCAATACTTGTGCTACCCTCTAATGCACTGTTTGGTTCAAAGGAGAGGAGGGGAGGGGAGGTTAAATGAAGTGAGAGGAGGGGAGGTTGAGTGAGATTTGAAACCTTGTTTGGTTGGATAGGAGGGGAGGGGAGATTTTAGTTTTTGTTTGGTTCACAAGGGGAGGGGAGGGGAGGTTAATAAATATTGACAGATATACCCCTACTATATTGTTTAGATTTATTGCTAATATATTTAAAATATTACCATGAAAATTGTTATATTGGTGTATATAAATAAGTAAAATTGTTAAAAATTGTATAATTTATTTCGTTGTGATTTTTAAGAATAATAAAATATCATTTTTGGTAGATAAAAAAAAAGAAAGGAAAATAATTAGATAACGTGCATCTCTCTCAATATATATATATAGTATATATTTCCTATTTGCATGAAAATATTACCGGAAAATAATTAGGCAAAAATAAAGGAGAAACATTGACAAAAAGATAAAGTTCTTTTGATAAAACAAAAAAGAAAAAAGATAACCTTGAAAAAAGTACGATAGATTAAAAATTATAATTTCTTTGACTTAGCATTTTAGTATAATTTAAGCTTTAATATAAAATTGTAACAAAAAAGAAAAAAGATAAGGTTAAAAAAACGCACGTTAGATCAGAAAAAAATGCATATAGGACCATTGCAGAAAAAACAAATATAGCATGTCTATTTTTGTCCACTACATGGTAAAATTTTCTCTCACCTCCAAAAAACCCCAATTTGGAGGTTTGAGAAAATGGGGTGAAACATGAAATAACTGTAAAATTTTAACCCCCCCTCCCCTCCCCTCCTCCAACCAAACACAACAAATATGCTTATAAACCCCCCACCCCTCCCCTCCCACCGAAAAATCCCCAACCAAACAGTGCATAAAGGACACACGTGGATGCCCGCATGCATATTTTCTATTCCTAGTCTTCATGCTTGTCTCTGCCTCAGTGCACGATGCTCAATAACCGTCTGTCTTTCATGTCAGTGGATGTTACCTCTGGATAGTGTCAGTTATGTAACGCAATCATTGTCTCCTTTCTAACGTAAATTATGTGGCATGCGATTGTTTGAGAGAATTAACATCAATGCTCTAACTTCAATTATAATGGATCTAGGTCCAAAAAAAATTTCAATTATAATGGACCTGCACTTTTGCTTGCACTAAGCGCAGAGCAGAATGAAATGTGTTTGCGTTTCTTTGATAGATATTGATTCATCAATTATCAATTGCAGGGGTGCAGCTCTTCCAACAAATACACCTGGGATTCCCTGCATCTTTGATCCTTATGGAAGAGCTGGTGTGTGCGGTGATTGGCTTCTTGGTTCAAGCATAGAGGCTGCGGTGTTAAGTGGAATGGCCCTCGCCAACCACGTAAGTAACTGCCATTCCAAATCTATATTTCACGCCACAATTCCAAAAACAAATGTTCACGTTTATTTATTTGTCACAGATTGCAGACTATTTCCAACACGATGGAGCTCATCCCTCAGAATTTGCTATTGGCTTGGAGCAACAATTTCAGCCCCTCATAGGCCATGATATTGGCCAATTCCCAGGCCTAGGGCCCCTAGAAACAACCAACGACATTTATATGCACCAACTTGTAAACTGATTCATCTTCATTCGATTATTTATTCTTAAACAATGCTTAATTACTGACGATTATTTTTTCTTAAACAATGCTTAATTACTGGCTTCCTTACATATCAAATGGGGAAAGCAAAACAGAATTTGTTGAGAATTGAATGAATTGCAAATGGAAACCTTTGTTTCATCACCAAATACACAAACGAAATAGTTCTTTTCAAACATGAACATACTATAGTCCTTTGCAATCTACATAGAAATGAATATACTACATCCTGCAAAGTTAAAATTAATAATAAAATAAAAATATCCTAAATGACAAAGAAACAAAGCCTAATTCTAAAACCGTCTATTTCTTGGCCTTCTTGGGAGCCGCTTTCTTAGCCAGAGCCTTCGACTTCTTCATACTCTTGGGCTTCTTCACGCCAAGTGCCGCCTTAGCCACCCTCTTTCCGACCGTGGTCTTGGCTGGCTTCTTAGCCTTGGGTGCTGCCTTGGCTTTGGGCTTGGATGCGGCCTTGGGCTTGGCTGCTGCTTTGGGCTTGGCCGCTACTTTGGGCTTGGGCTTGGATGCGGCCTTCTTTTTTACGGTTGTCTTTCTCTTGGGCTTGGCCGGAGCCTTGGCGGCTTTGGCAGCAAGCTTGTAGGAGTTCTTGACCTTGACGAGCTTTCCAGAGGCCACGAGCCTCTTCAAACTGGTGGACAAGAGCTTCTTGTAGTTAGGACTCAAGCCCTTGTGCTTCTCTCCTATGAACTTGGCGACCGCTGGCTGGCTAGAACCGCTCCTCTCCTTCAAACCTACGATGGCTTCGGCGATCATCTGCCGTCGCACAAAATTCATCAAATGGCTAGAAATGAAAACAATTCAACAATTCAAAAGTTGAAAAGGAAATAATTGAGTACCTGAGAGAAAGGAGGGTGGGCGGGGGAGGCTTTGGGCTTCCTCGCTACGGAGGGCTTCTTGGTCTTAGGCTGGGCAGACGACGTGGCCATGATGAATTGATGATTGATGAATAATCTCTCTAACGTGATAACTGATAACGAACTCGCATATAGGGGAGAATAATCAGCGCTTCAAGCATTTATAAAGGAGGATATTTTGTTCCTGAAACCTGATTGGTTGAGGATACGCTGACTCGGATCCGGATTTTCTCTGATTCAATATTTAAATCTCAGCCGTTAGATCTGACTTTCATATACGGTTTACGATCTGAATTTAATTTGTGTTTTTTACTTTTTATTACGTGGGTGACCTGGCGAATAATGCGCCAAAAATGTATCTCTCTTCTTTGGGTATTTCTTCAAAAACAAAAAAACAAAATATAAACGGAGAAATTCTTTCATTTTTTCTATAAATATAATATAATGCATTAATAAAATCATAAAATTTAAACAGAGTAAAAGAATATAAAAATAACCTATAATTTGAAAATAATTATTAAAAAAAGTATTTGAAATTATTAGTTGTTGAATGTTCACTAATTTAATAGTCAATTATAGCAAACAAATATTGCATTTATAAAAAATAAAAAAAAATATTGCATTAATAATAATAATCAAGAATTAAAAATTGATACAGAAATTTTATAATTTTAAAACTGAATCCAAATAAAATAAAACTTAATAAAAAAAGGAATTCGAAAAATGTAAAACAGGTTCTATTTTAATCTTTTTAAAAAAATTAAATTTAAATAATGAAAAAAATTTAAATCATGTATTTGACCCACAAATTTTACTTTCTCATCATTATTTCTATTTTTCATATTCATCATTTCCAAGGTTCAAAAAACCGGATCGGGCATCCAACCGGGTAAGCTACTGGTTCAAGGGTTATTTGGTTCAACCAGGTCAACCCGAAAATAATAAAATCATAATATTTAATCAAATATTATAAAAGCCAAAAACTAAAAATAGTAAAGATGTAAAATACATCGAAAGTCAATATAACATCTGTTCCATATAGACTAATTGAGTTTCATCAATAGTAATACACTAATACTTAAAAAGTAATTGAGTTCCATCAAGACACATTCATATTTCATCAATACCATCATCCATATTAATATCTTTATTGACACTGGCATTAGACTCTTGAACAGTGACAGAAGTATCAGGATCATCAGGAACATAATCAAATGAGGTGATGTAGGCATATTCAAGGGGCCAAACCAGTTTTTTCCCGGTTCAACGGGTTAGGGCCGGTTTTGCCAAGCCAACCCGGTCTAATAGCGAGTTAAAGGTGCAACCGGGTTAACGCCTGGATTGGACCGGTCTGAACACCGGTTGGCGGTCTAGCCGGTCAGACCTCCCGGTCCAATCCGGTTCTTTGAACACTAATCATTTCGCTTTCCATTTCTCCACTTTCCTTTCTTATAACCAAACGGGACCTAAAGTGCCATAGAAGCCAAAAAGCAATATTATATTTTACTTAGCAATATTTTTATTTGGTAAACGTGAAAAAATATACTCCCCCAATTCCTAAATATATGAGCGAGTTGACTTCTTTTATGGGAAGATTAATGAAGGGAAATAAGCCAATAAATCATGATTATGTAATTTGTATATATTATTAGATCATATGTTAGTTTATAAATTAATTTTACTAGTTTAGAGGGGAAAATTAGGAAAATCAATTTTTAAACAACCTATTTAGGTTTGTTAGGATTTTTCAAAAAATTTAAATAGCTCTTATATTTAGGAATGTAGAGAGTACAAATTCTTGACATAGGTTAAATTAAATTTTATTAGAAATGATAGAGAGGACGTACAAGATACAAGCTGAGAGATAATAGAAATAAATGTATATAAATAACGTACGTTACTAATTTTTGTTATAATTAGAAAGAAGGAGGCTCTATCAAAAAGAATATAATGATGGTTGTGTGGGTTTGCATATGAAATGAAGCGATGGTGGACAGAGGAGGATCGGACGACATTTTATTTTTACCCAAACGCAGCGTGTATGTATAAAAATAACGGGAGAATGTTGATCTTTTCATCAAAGAATAACTAGAATAATCTATCTAGCTAATCTGATCAATGCAAGAGGCTTTATATGTGGCTTTAAAAGCAACAATATAATATTCCATTTGGTAACTGTGAACAATTAAAGTTTATTCGAAATGTTAATTAGAGGAATGTTGATGGAAACAAATGTGCGTAATTAAATAATAATGTACACATGTGTTACTGCTTTTTGCCATATTTAGGTGTGGGGATCTATTAAAAAGAATATAGTGTTGTGTTTGCATTGGGAATAATGGCTTACACCAACTGTTAATGGTATAATACTTAGCACTATTACTTTTCCAAATCAATTTGTCGTCCGAATCTAGAAGAGAATAGGACATGTTTATAATGGTCTAAAAGTGGACGGTGCATGTAAGAATTGAAGTAATTGATGATTCCATCTAACGGAATTCCAAGAGCAAGGAACATGTACTAATGAATCAGCTACTCTTCGAATATTGATCCTACTACTTGGGCCACCAAAGGTGGTGATTATTGGGAATTAAGCATTCATTCCATACGTGTTTTTAGCTTTCTGGTAGCGAGCGACATTATTGTTTTCAAATAAGATGAATTATAAGAATCTAGATGAAAAATGTATTGTTGTTAACATCGATACATTTAAACTATAAAGTGATGACTTACATGGAAAATTCTCTAGAGGCAATTCGCCATAGTCGTTATCCTAGTAAAACTTGATTAACATAGTTAAAAGGTCTCGAATCTAATCCACTTTATCTTATGGTAAAAAAAAAGTCCACTTTATCAACTGGGTGAAAGCGATAATCCCTAGAGTAAAATGACTTTTCCATTAGGGATTTAAAATAAACTCCAAAAAAATTAGCACAACTAACATCAACTGCAGCACAAAATATGAATGTGGTCATTGCTCTAAATCTAAATTTAGACGCTAATACGATGATTTGTTGATAAAGGGAATACTTTAATATGCTAATTCTATATATATTTTCTTTAAAAAACAAATAGTCATAATTATAAATGAATTTCTAATTCTCACTTTAACAGTGTTCTCATATTGTTCCTCGAAATATTTTATCCGCTAAACATGAGAAAAAGACAAATAAAGTCTTCCTAATTGGTAAAAGAACAATTGAGGTTGCTAAATTGTAAAAAGAACAAGTTGGGTGATAAGCACCTAATACATATTAACAAATTTGAGAGAAAAGACTCAAATGTCCTTAACAATTTGAGATTAGAGAGGTGGAGTGGGAATCGAATGATGTGTTTTGTGAGGATAGGGTAAGTGTATGTTTTTAAGGGTATTTGAGTCATTTGACTAAATTTGTTAATGTGTATTAGGTGTTTATGATCAAATTTGTCCTTTTTACAATTTAACAACCTCAATTGTCCTTTTACCGATGGAGAAGACTCTGCCCAGTAAAATATGTGTGTTAGTTCCATATCTATGGGCATTATTTATTGCGCATGTAACAGTGTTCACCAACTGAGCCATAATCCATCGTTGCATTTCCCTACCGATCAAAACTAAAATCCCAAATCAGCGAAAACAACCGTCGTGCCCATAACTTCCTCTGCTTCTACTCTGAATATTCATATTCATCATGCGTACTAGAAACGCCGGTGCTTCCAAGGCGGCGGCGCCGAAGAGGACACCGCCGGCGAGGAAATCGGCGTCTAAAAGTCCGGCGAACACTCAATCTCCAAAGACCACTCGCTCCTCGACGATTAAAACTAGGCAAGCAAAGAAGAACGAAGCCTCGTCCTTGCAAAACCCAAGCTTTGATGAACAACCTGAGCAATCATCAAATGGTAACACTTTTTTAACACCCAACAATTTTATTTCATGTGGGTGAATCTTAGAAAGTCATTTTTGAGTTAGAGTTATTGTTATGACATGGAAGTTGCATACTTGTTCTGAGTTATTGAAATGTAAGGCATGTTTGTGAAGTCTATGCTTTGAGTAGGAAAATTTCTTTGTTATTGGTTAATGGTTATTGAGTATATATTTGGACTGTAAGTTTTTTATTTTAGTAAATTTTCAATGTTGTTAGTTACTATTCAAGTTGTCACACTTTCTTTCCTGCATTATAGAGTACATTTTTTTGGAACATTTGTAATGTCATGTGATGATACAGAAGAATATTGGGGAATCGATTTACATCAACTGAAGTGTTTTTTTCCTTGTCTCTTTATGTTGAGTAGTTTTCATTATTTAATTTGGCCATTCTTCAAATTCCAGTGCTAGTTATGGTTGAAATTTGTTGGTTTTTATTGTATTCTTTCTTTGTGTGAGCATAGAGGAGGCAAAAGCAGCGGCTGAAGCTTCTCAGGTGACACCGGAAACAAAAGTTGTTTCAGCTGCAAAGTCAACACCAAAGAAGACGCCCAAGAGAGCCATAGGAAGACCTAGGAAGTCAACTAAGGCTGTTACTGCCCAGGAACCGGAAGAACAAGAGGAGGCAGTAATTGATGAGACATTGAAAGTAGATAATATTGAAGAACCTAAGCAATTGGAGGAGCCTCTAAATGTTGAGGTTGCCAAATCAGATGAAATTGAATCTAAAGAAGTTGGGGAGCAAGGTGTTGAGTTTGTTAAACAATCTGCAGGGATTGAAGAACATCCTGAGGAAGGGGATGAATGCAATGCTGATAGTGCCAGTGAATTAGCTGAAAAGAAAAGTGATGTAGTTGATGCTATAGTATCTGCCTCCGAAGGTGTCCCTATCTTGTTGAATCAAGAAGGACCTACCATGTTGGAGCTACCTAAAACTTTGGAGAACGAAGAACACACTGGCACAATAGGAGGAGAACAAAAAAACGAAGCATCAGAAAAATCAACGGAAGTACAGGCAACTAAAATTGAATATAAAGAGCAATTTAATGCTGATTCTGTCAGTATGGAAATTGAAGGTCAAACAGAGCAAGTGAAGGGAGAGGATGGAGAAAAGGAATCAGAAAAATCCCTGGAAAAGGAGGGAGAAAAAGCATTAGAGAAATCCATGCAAGAGGAGACAAATAATATTATACATAGCCAGGAGTGTGATACTGATTCTGTTGAGAAGGAAATGACAAAACAATTTCTTCAAGAGAATGTTAAACCTGAAAAGGAGAATCTAAGTGTTGATCAAGGCACTGAGAGCTGTGCTGAAATGTTGGACCGTGATAAACAGGTGGAGGAGGGGTTTGTTGAGCCTGATCCAGATGAGCCTCTGGAAGAAGTTGAAACATTAGATGAGGAACGCAAGCAACTGTCAACTATGGCGAAGGAGCGCAAGAGTAGGAGAGAGAATGAAATATTTGTTGGAGGGCTTGATCGTGATGCAACAGAGGAAGATCTTAAGAAGGTTTTTGACAAGATTGGGGAGATAGTTGAAGTTAGGCTGCATAAATATGCTGCAACAAACAAAAATAAGGGCTTTGCATTTGTTAAATTTTCTTGTAAGGAACAAGCAAAGAAAGCCCTGTCAGAAATGAAAACCCCTGTTGTATGTTTATCTCTTTCTTTTTATTGATCATTCCTTTGTTTGTCCACCTTCTCCTCTCTTCCTTTTGGTGTTTTTCTCTAATTTGTCATTGTTTTTAGATATGTGGTAAGCGATGTGGCACTGCACCCAGTGAGGAGAATGACACATTATTCTTAGGAAATATATGCAATACATGGACAAAAGAAGCTGTAAGTATATAGCAGTTTGCTCTTTTGGATGTGTTAATTTTTCTAGCTCATTCATTCATTCTCTGTATAATATGGTTGGCAGATCAAACAGAAATTGAAGGACTACGGTGTTGAGAATGTTGAAAACATTACACTTGTCCCAGATGCTCACCACGAAGGATTAAGCCGGGGCTTTGCATTCCTTGAGTTCTCCTGTAATCATGATGCCATGCTTGCCTTTAAGAGGCTTCAAAAGCCTGATGTAATCTTTGGACATGCTGAGCGAACTGCCAAAGTAGCATTTGCTGAACCTGTACGAGAGATGGATCCTGAGATTATGGCACAGGTGAAGTCTGTTTTTGTTGATGGTCTCCCTCCTCATTGGGATGAAGGCCGCATAAGGGAGAACCTTAAAGGTTATGGTGAAATTGTACGAGTTGTACTTTCCCGTAATATGACAACTGCCAAGAGAAAAGATTTTGGATTTGTTGATTTCTCCACACATGAGGCTGCTGTAGCTTGTGTTGATGGTGTAAATAGTTCAGAATTTGTTGAAGGAACACAAAAGGTATATGGCCTATGATATATAATCATAAATAATTGTAAGGGGGTTAGTTAGAGATAGCCATTAGAGCTTATGTTGAGTTAGTTGAGGTGAGGGATTACTAGCCTATAAATAGATTAGTCTTCAATTGTGCAAGCAGACTATTATGGATAATTTGAAAGTGATATGTGATGGAGTGGTATCTCCTTTCAATCTTTCCTCTCTCTCTCTCTCTCTGCTCCTGTCTCTCTTCTTCTTCTCCTTCTTCATTTCTCTTCCTATTTCTTCTACACTCACCATAACAGCCTAACTGGATACTTGCACATAGTTTTTCATTTGTGTATTAAAGATTGTTTTTCTTGTCATCCTTGCTTCCTGCATTATGTTACTCCCTCTGATCCTAAATATAGGATCTATTTACCTAATTTGATTAGATTAAGGATGTTAGTTATGTTTGTTGATATAACACGCTTTTTCCAAAACACCTCCATCATATTCCTTAACTCCGCTTCCCCTCTTTTCCTGATCATTGTTGAGGGTAGGGTAATTTTTTAAATATGGAAAAAAATTATAACTTGGTCTTATATTTAGGACCAAAACTATCTCCCCAAATAGGTCTTATATTCATGACCTGAGGGATTAATAGTTTTCAACTAAGCCAGTAATTTTTCAGTATCATTGCTTAAAGTAGAATGTATGTCACATGTCGCTTCTATTTTATAAAGTGTGTCTCTTTTTTATTTGAAATGTATTTGACAATAAGAGGGCTCATGATTTACCACATTTGTCAGATTAAAGTGAGAGCTAGACTTTCAAATCCTTTGCCTAAAACTCAGTCTTTCAAGGGAGGCATGTGTGGTGGGTTCCGAATTGACCATGCTCGGGGTGGAGACTTTCCGAGATCTGGTATGTTTTGTCATTTCTATTAATTGTAACTGTAATCACCTTTGCATCGTTCTGATTTGTTTAATGACAACTGCAATAGGAAGGGGTTTTACTCGTGGAGGACCTGCTGTCAATCTGGGAAGTTTTAATCGGGATAGAAGTCTTTATCATAAAGGGCGCGGTCAAATTGGTAGAATGGGTTTCAGGAATGATCTTAATATTAACAATACTTATCCAGACTTTCATCAGAGGCAGTTTGGTATGAAAAACTATTTTTTCTGCTATTAGTTGTCATCTTTGTTGCTGCTATATTGGTTTTTGCATGTTTGGGACCATTTGGAAATGGAAAGGAAAATGGAATAGAAAGTGATTTGATAGTGAGATGTCTCGTGTTTCTTAATAAAAAAAAGTACACCCACTGGAATATTGATAGTATAACAAAATAAATATCATATACCTTGCTGTTAATACAACAGAAAAGGAATCTTTGCCCGTGACATTAAATCAGCCGCAATGTGCATTAATTTGAAGTCTATATGCTGTTTTTTTACTTATTACTATTGCTATATCCTTTTAACATTATCTTATTGCAAAGCAGGGGATCGGATGATTCCTTCGAGGGGTGGACATTATGCTGGTGCACAAGGTATTGCAGTTGCTGGTCCATCTAGGCCTCATCTTGATAGAGCATGGTATGGCGCCCCTGAGAGAGGCCCTGAACCTATTCCCCCAAGGATGCCATTCTCACCTGAAGGACAGTTTGTTAGGCCTAGGCCTTTTATGGAAAGGCGTATTGATAATCCATATCATTATGAAGACAGTGTGCACGGGATGAAACGGTCATTTTACATGACTGTAAGATTTCATGTTAAAAAAGTTGTAATTTGTTTGTATATCCACTTAAAACTGTTCAGATTTATTTTTAAATAAAATTTAATCTGCTTGATTATTCTCAATTTTAGTTGTATTTCATATGCTTGAATGTTAACTGATTCAATCTTGTATCTGTATGTTTCAGGAACCAAATCCTAATTACATGGGACCTGCTAGACCTCGTCCCCGACTGGATTATGCAGATCCTGCTGTATTTCCTGGCAGTCATTACCATGGTATTGACTTTGACCTCTTTGTTTATAATTATGACTTCACTGGTTCAATATTCTGTCAGTATGACAACGACTCTTATTTACAGATTCTATTGTAGCTGGCAGGGGACATTACCCAAATGATTACCGTGGTGCTGATGTGAGTGAATATGCGGCCTAACCTATTTCATAATTCATATGTTTGAACCATAGTTTTTTTTTACGAGTTATGGAATTAATATTGCAGCATGGTGGAGGTCCATATTCATCTTTTTATCGTGATGACAACTCACACGGGCGAGGATACTACCATTAGTTGCAACAATCTTTTGGTACAAATTATTATATGGAATTTATGTTCTAAAATATAGTAGAGATTTCTCTTCTAATGTTTTATCTGTTCTTAACAATGTTCAGGTGGGCTGGGAAATGCGGGAGGCACTTGTCCATTTATGAGCTTGTGGTTTGCTGCCTGCATATAATTATGAAGTTCAATATTATCTGTCTCTTGGTCCATTTAACCTTTTCAGCATCAACAGGTTTTTTAGCCTAGGTTATCTAATGTATTCCTTGTAGGTTATGCTGTTCATCTGGGTTCTGGAGTAAGATATGATATGTTTGTCAGTTTGTGCGTTGAGAGAATGAGCTAGACCTTCTCTTGCATAGGCATGATGAGATGAGGGACTGTATATGGGGATGCTCTGTTAAATGTACTCTATCCATGTGACTGATTTAGTGTATCATTGATGATCAAGAAGTATTTAGGGCAACTGGAAACCTAGATTTTCAGGTTGATTTGTGTTTGACACATTGATGGGTAGGTTTGATATATGAATACGCATATTGAGGCTTTTGAGGTTTTCAGGAAGGTTGTTGAGAGTTTAATTCCGTTACAAATCACTTGCCCGATTAGGAGCCACATTGGAAGGGATGTTATATTTACAAGGAATTAGCTGTGAGAATGTGGTTAAATGCAGTGAAAGGTTTCTTGTCTTCATTTGGAATAATGACCATGAATCTTTTATGGAGCAGACAGTGAATTAGGTTGATTTCTGTCTTTAAGTTTGCTCACTGTAAATCTGGGTGACCTTGAAGAGTTCCCTGTTATGAATGCAGTGTTCTGTTTTTATTGTTGAGAATAAAACTTCTTTTGATTTCTATGAGAAACGTCTCATCTTGTGGACTTTTAGAATGAAGTATGGGATCATTTAAAATCTTATGGGAACTTGCCTTGGCCACATTTGTGGAATGTTAACCTCATAGCAAATGGAATTATGGAGGTGTATTTGTCCATCTCGATCCTTAAATTACTAGATTACTTTAGTTCTTCAAGGTCTTAGAAAATGGGGGCAAAATCTTATCCATCTTTAGATGACCCTGAAATATGGTGCAACTGCTGCATAGGCTTTTGTGATTGATAGCATGAATTCGGATGCAATATGCATTATTACATGTTTCTTGAATATTTAATTACTAGCTCTATAATGCTTTGAGGTTTAATGCCCCTGAAATGACGCTTTTCATTAGTTGAGAGTGCCCAAATATTTACGTGCACTATATGCACATACTCAACATGTGGTATGATGCTAAGGGGTCATACCCCCCCCCCCCCCCCCCCAAAAGAACTGAGGAAATAGGCTGTGAAACGTAGCTGCTTTCTCTATTATGTGTCCTCCCTTGCTTTCTATCTTTGGAATGGTGGTCAGTTGTCAACTTGTCTTATCTTATTTAGATATTATGACAATATCCCGTTTTTTTTTTAATTTCTTGTCTTGATTTTTAACACACACGTAGTCATGTAAGCTGTCTTGATTTAAAATTTTGATCTTCTATCACGTCATTTTGTGGATTTCTGTGGTTTTCAAGTACCTCAGATCCTTGGCAAACTGGCATCACCCGAAACAAACAAGCCTCCAGTGGCGTTGCGATCTCAGTTTGAGTTGGAATCCTGTGGTTTGTGAGGAGGGTTACCTCTAAAACAGGTAGGATGAATATGAAGAATCCATAAAATTGCAAGTTATATTCTACTTATTTCTTTGACTTAAGATAATTAAATTTGTATGTGGTGGTCTAACCCCAATTTTATTTGTTGCTGTTTGAGCCTTGACGTTTGGAGGCATGCAGCATGACAATTGACAACCAGTACCATAGCCTTTTATTTAATTAACATTTATAGGTGTAACTTTACTCAAATGAACAGTGTGGTTGTTTTGTGAGAACTAAGTTAAATGTAACGAGTAACTCAGTGAATAGGATTATTATTTATCAAATGTTTTGTCAGCGTTTGCCATTTGGGAAAAAAAAACTGGAAATACGAAAGGTGTAGTTATCATAAGCGCTAATACAATAAATGTGAAAGTTGTCCTAATTACCCGAACCAGAGATTGTATTATTTTAAAGACATCACCGTTGTATTATATGCTGGTTTAGGATGATATAAGTATACTAGTACAGGACCCGCGCATATGCGCGGGTATGCACGGGTTCACTTGTTTTTAAAGCAAATGTGTGATCATCTAATTGTTGAATATATTATTCAATTTAAAAGTAACAAATACTAAAAAATGATTAAATTAGACAAAGGTACAATCCTGTGAATTGAATAAACATGTTACATAATCTAAAACATATCACATTAAATTAAAAGAAATACAAATATACATGTTAATAATTTATAAATACAGACCTAAGGAAGAAGGTTGTAGAAGACCTCCTTATACACAATATTAGAAGTTTTACATGTGAGGTTCCCTTCTCCATCTAGAATAAGAATTTTCGAGTCTGTCTTGCGCCGGACAAGAGATATTGCAACATACAATTGACCATGTGTGAATACTGGCTTTGGGAGGTATAATCCTACATTTAGTAAACTTTGTCCTTGACTCTTGTTAATTGTGAGTGCAAATGCTAGCATGATTGGGAATTGGCGCCTACATAAGGTGAAAGACAAATTTGAATCTGAAGGTGTGATTGTGATGCGTGGTATGAGAACACGAGAAGATAGATTGTTTTCTGTTATAATGCTAGCTTCTATAACATGTTTCTCTAATCTTGTTACTATCAATCTTGTTCCATTGCAAAGTCCATTGTATTTGTCAATATTTCGCATCAAAATAATAGGTGCTCCTATTTTAAGTCGTAGCTCTTGCTTTTTCACAAAACATTTTGATTGAGTTCAAGAATTCAGTTGAGTGCATACCATCAAAAGAGCCTACATCACAATCTTGCTTTGATACACTATCGGCACTCAAATATACCTTCTCTGCACCTGGAAGCATTGCAAGCACCGCATTATTGACCTCTTCTACAACCGATAATGTGGATGTCAGAATAGCTATGTCACGAAAGTATGAGATATCATTTAAGTTCAGCAGCAAGTCTGGGTAAGTTGAAGAACAATCTCTATTGAGAAATTTTTTTGGTGTGAAAATTTTCCTGGCATGTTCCATAAACGAACAATTCGAATCGTAATACGACCATCTTATTAAATAAGTAGCAAAACATTTTCCCGCCTAATCTCCTTAACGTTGAAACCTGAAGAGCCGTGAGAGGAGTGTCCGGCTCCTGACTTGAATCACTGTTCATGAGCCGATGCTTTTTTATTTGAGCCATCAAATGAAAATTTGAATTTTCAGACCTTCCAAATTTTTCCCTCCAACATCCTTTTCAGTTTGAAATTTAAACGTGATAGGCCATTTCATTTTAAAAGGATCAACTTCTTATGTAAACCATTCTTTCTTTTGAATCTTCTCCCTCTACTTCTTCATATTTTCCCTGTGGGTCTTCGTCATCTTTGTTTTTTAGTATATCCCCAATATTTTTTTGCATCATGTTATCTGATTAGTTTCTGTCTTCGTCTTCATGTCTTTGCAGTTGTTGTCGGTCTGAGCGATGGATTCTGTTTTGTTGTCTAATATTTCTCCTCTGATGGATGATGTAAGTGTGGTTGTGAAGATAGATCGATCTATTTCGCGTGAGATTGTTCATTATAGCGCTGTTCGTTCTCTGAAGGAGGCGGCGTCCGTTGATTTTGTTGTGTATGATCAAATGGTAATGGACTAGACTTCAAATCTCTTTCACTTTGTTATATCGCAGACATGTGCTAAGGGGTTCTGTTTTGTTCTCCTCAGGGGACACGCATGATGCTCAAGTTGGTCTCAATGGCAGCCCAAATGAGGTTTCTCCCCATGGTCTCACCTGAAAGTGTCTACGAGATCATTTATCCAGTTGTTGAAGATGGCGGTGAGGGAGTGCATGATGGGTTCCACCTGATTTTAAATGACGGTTCTGACCTTAAGGTAGCTTTTGGATGTTGAGGGATTGATGAATCATGAACTAATGAGTTCTTAAGACAGGAAATAGTGTTGTTTTATAATCTGGATTTGTTAGTTATGTTTGTTTTATGTGTAATACTGTTTATGCTTCTGTTGTTTATGTTAGTTTTGGTGTTTTACTACTGAACTGATTTCATTATGTTGTTCATGGTTATGTTTCGTTAGACATGTTCATCAAGTTGAGCTGTAGCCACAAATTGCCATTAAGCCCAGAATATATTATGTTTTGCCTCCTTATTAAAATGTTTGTTTGCTTGGGCCTTCATGAGTGAAGCCCAAAATATATTATTCATGTTTCATAAACATTTGACATGCGTTGGAATTAATATGTGGCCTTTTGGCTCTAGACAAAATTAACAAGGAGGCCTTTTGGCTCTGCTGTGGTGCCTGCTACACGTCAAAACTACTTTACTTCTTGCATCAGATCAGTCAACCTTCATATGGTGTTTTCTATTTTCTTGCTGCATTACTTTTACTTCTGCACACTTTTTGTATCTCTGTGGTTTACTCTTTGTGTTTGGTTCTTGAGACCTTCCAACCAAAATGTCTTACAAGCTTTTAAACGAACTCACCGATGGGTCTGAACTGTGGAAGATTGTTGTTCGTGTTCACAGACGCTGGAATCTCTATGACAAAACTGCCCCAGACGAGCTTTTCTTTGTGACAATGGTTTTGCTCGATGAAGAGGTATTTGATGATTTATTCTGCTTGAGTTGTTCTTTTAGCCAGTATATGCTTGCTTAGACTTCTTTTTCATATAATCGCTACCGAAATAGGATATTCTTAGTTTGTTAAGGCCTGGACTATTGTGATAGGGTACTAAGATCCAGTCAAGCGCTATTGGCAAAGCTTTGGCCGAGAAGTTTTTAGCAGCTGTTAATGAGAAGAAAATATACAGGATTGAAAACTTTGGAGTTTCTAGGAACACTTTGAACTATGGAGCGACCACCCATCAATTCAAAATAACTTTTAATACCAAAACCTTTGTTGCTGAGGAGGAAGCTAACATCCCTTTAGAGGTTTTCACTTTCAAGCCAATAGCTGAAATTATTGCTATACCTGCTGATGTTAAAGTTGAAAAATTAATAGGTACCTTATTTTTAAATGTTAAGCTTTCAGTGCTCTAATTTTTTTACATAAGAAATTTCAATGTCATGCACTTTTGGTGCTCTAATTGTTTTGGGTGACACCTCAAATGCACAAACAACAAATGTTGTCTACAAGGAGGTCTTTACAAATATCAACAATCAATGCAGATGAGTTCACGCTATCATGCGAGGTATGCCATCTTCTACATCACTTCTTCTTTATCCAAAATCATGACTTTAAAAATAAATTGATCACACCATAATTAACATATACTTCAAAATCCTTTTATTTCAGGACAAGTTAATGTAGTATTTTGTGTGGAATCAAACCATGCTTTTGGTGACAGATTCCTTCTTTATATTCCATCTAATGTTGTGCTACGTCAGACATTTAAAGACTGCAATTTGGATGGTTTTTGGATTAGAATTGTAGTTGTTAATTGTGTAGGTAATCAAAGATGTTTTGAAGGAAAAATTTGCTGTTTTTTGGTGATCATGTAATTTGTCGTTTTGTGGACACCAACATTTGCCAGGTTGTTATACTAAAAGACATCAATCACTTACACGTTAATTGTGTATTATTTTTTAACTTCATTGTTATTTCTTTCATTCTGCCTTTAAAACAAAATCTTCCCTGCAACGCACGGGAGAAAAAACTCGTTATGTTAAACAGGGGAAATTGTACGTATGAATTGGAAAGGTTGTGATGCATGAGAAGAAGTCATTGTAATATGAGTTTTTTAATCAAGTGATTGGTTAATCAGATGTTTTCTCAGAATTTCATGTACGTGTAAATATTTTATTGAAGCAATTGATACTTCCATGGGTGTGTTCAATCATGAGTAGTTATATGTGATACATGAGTAGTGAATAGATTTTTTTCATTTCACAAATAAGATATAGTCGTCAATTTGTCTAAAATGAAATTTAGGAAAAATGAAAAAAATTCATTCACAATCGCATATAACTAGTTTAGTAACATAGGTAACTACTCGAGTATCGCTTTTAATTGCTAGAATTTTCCATTACTTTGAGACATTTCAAAACCCCATTAACTACTCATATATCTCAAATAACTAGTTGAGAAACGTAGGTAATTACTCAAATTACTCGAATGAGGTTTGATATTAAGTGGTTATAAATTGGATATACTAAGTGGGAATTCTTTTTTTTTTTGATAAGATTAAGTGGGAATTCTTGTTTTATAGCAATAAAACTATTTTTAAGAATAATTTAACAAGTTTTCTTTTGTCATTTCTCGCTCAAATTTTTTAAAACTGAATTTAAAAAAAAATATGAGAGAAAATAGGGGAAGATAGAATTTTAATGATTTAATAAAAATTTTATTTGAAGGTACATAAAGGAGAGAGAATGTGATGAAAAAAAATGAGAGAAAATAGTAAGAATTATGTGCAGGATGGAAAAAAATAACGATAGAATTATAAAAGGGTTAAAGGTCAATTTCGTCACCAAACAATTAAGCAAAGATCAATTTGGTCACCAAACAATAAATGGTACCAATTTGACCTAAAAACAATAAAAAAGTCTCACATTGGTCAATGATACTTAGGAGGAATATAATTTCAGCTATGAAAAGTCTCTCTTACCCTCATTAAAAAAAATAAAAACAAAGAAATTTGTGGGTCCCACTTATGTTCAAAAAACCAGAAAAAAAATGTCTGTCTTCCTCACATCATCTTCTTCACCCATGCATCATTGCGAGAAAAACCTTCAAAACACAAAAACAAAAAAAAAACAAAAATCAAATCAACAATAAAGCAGATAATATAATGGTGAAGAATATCAAAATCCCCTCATCATTTCCCTCACATTCATTTAAGTTTTCACTTTCAAAACCTTTCACATTCATTTTGAAAGTTGAGTTCTTCTGAACAATGACAAGGACAAATCAAAACGCTACCAGGAAATCCACCGGAGGAAAGGCCCCACGTAAGCAGCCGGCGATGAAGGCTGCTTGGAAGTCGGCGCCGGCGATCGGAGGAGTGAAGAAGCCTCACCGATTTAGGGCGTGAACTGTGGCTGTTTGAGAATACTAAATTACTAATCTCTATGTTATTCATGCTAAGATGCTCACCATTATGCCTAAGGTTATTCAGCTAGCGAGAGGGCTTAATTTTTTATTGGAAATGTATTAGGGTGTCTTTCAATTTTATGGTGTGAAAATGAATGAACAGAGATGTGTTCGCTTTGTAGACTGCTTTATTGTGATGAATGAAATGAAATTATCTTTTGGGTTATTTGCTTCTTAATTCAACTGAGGATGTATTGAAGGATTTGAAGGTAGATGGGTTTTGAAGGTTTTCCTGGGAATGGTGTATGGGCGAAGAAGATGATGTGAGGAAGAGAGACATATTTTTTTATGTTTTTTGAACATAAGTGGGACCCACAAATTTCTTTGTTTTTATTTGTTTTAATGGGGGTAAGAGAGACTTTTCACAGTTGAAATTATATTTCTTCTAAGTATCATTGGCCAATGTGAGACTTTTTTATTGTTTTTAGGCAAAATTGGGATCATTTATTGTTTGGTGGCCAAATTGATCCCTGCTTAATTGTTTGATGGTTAAATTGACCTTTAACCCAATTATAGAATGAGGGGATGCTTATCAAGGAGCAGTTATATAAGAGGAGAGAAATAAGGAGGAGTTATAAAGAGGAAAAGAAAAAGGAGCAGTTAATAGGGAAGTTTTTTTTAGGAAAAAAAGGAGAGAGTATGCTGATGTGGCTTCTTGAGAAGCCTGCTTTTACCCCTCCCTTTATATATAAGATAGATAAGATAGATATGTGGGGAGTGGTCCTGGGCGATAGCAAAAAATGTTAGGCCATGTGGTCATTATACTTGAAGCTGTGATGCCAACAATTTCTTTTGAAAATTGCTCAAAATGGTAACCAATTTATCTGATCTCACCCACATTGTGATCATTGCTATCTTCACATGGATTCCTAAAAAAAAATTGGGTGTAAAACAGAGCACATCACAACTAAAATGAACCACGAAATAAGCAAGAAAACACACTCTTAGTTTAATGTTCACAACCTTAAACTGTACTTTCAGCAATACAGAGAAAACACGCCACGTGGAATCCTCAACCTCGGCTCCCACAATCCTAATCTCTGTTCGCCCAACATAAATATCCCCTAAACAACGTTGCACTATGCGCCACGTGTACGTTCCAGATTTATCCAGTACACGTTGGCGATCCGCGTGCCAAAATATTCGCCAATACCAAATCACATTCATCTCTCCCAAAGATTGCTCCCTCCCTATTTAAACCACCACGTCACCTTCATTCTCTTCACAGGCCATCATTTCAAAATCTCTCTGTACCTGAACTAAGGTTTCAAATCTCTCTCTCTTTTTCGTGTTTCATCATTATCGTCGTGATGCCGTCCACTGTTGCTCAGCCTAAGGCAGTGAAGGAGAAGAAGGCCAAGGTTTCAAAGCCAAAGAAGGCCAAAACTGTCTCTCATCCTCCTTACTTTCAGGTATTTCATCAAACCCATCACTTTATTTGGATAAAAAACCGAACTTTATTGTAATTCGAGAATTAGTAACGAAGTGGGTGGTTTTTTTTTTTTTTGCAGATGATAAAGGAGGCTATTATGGCTTTGAAGGAAAAGGGTGGTTCGAGCCCATATGCTATAGCAAAGTACATGGAAGAGAAGCACAAGGCAGTTCTTCCTGTGAATTTCAGAAAGATGTTGGCTCTTCAACTTAAGAACCAAGCCGCGAGAGGAAAATTGATCAAGATCAAGGCTTCTTATAAGCTTTCTGAGGCAGCCAAGGTTACAAAGAAGCCGGCCACCAAGAAGTCTAAGCCAAGCACGGCTAAGAAGACAGAAAAGGTGAAGAAGGTGAAGAAGACAGTGAAGAAAGTGGTTGGGGTGACGAAGACCAAGAAATCATCCAAATCTGCAAAGCCTAAATCACTGAAAAAGCCGATAACTAAGAGGGCTAGAAAAGTGACTGCCTCTACTTCATGAAAAGTAGATATGATGTTATGTTGTGTTTGAGTGTAATGTTTGTGAATAGAATAAGAGTTTAGTTGGTGGTGGATGTTGTAGATTAGTCTATGTTGTGACTGAGCATGATGCTTATAGTAATTTGTGTGTACCAGTTTTAGTTGATCAATAGTAATGTGTTTACAATCTTAACTGTTTGAGAATTGGATTTATTTCCTACCGGCGTAGTAATTGTTTTATGTCGCCAGAACCATGACTATTTTCTGGGGGTAACTGGTAATTGGTAAATGCTAAGTACAATCATTCGAAGTCGGTTATGGTCGGAGTTATTGAGAATCCATCGCCGATTATGAGGCAAGTTAATGAGAAGTAATTTTTTTTTTTTTTGACCAATAATGAGAAGTAATTCGATTCCTTATATTTTCATCCCTGAAATTCAATTTCATAACTCTTTTAAACTTAACAATTTCATATATTGAGTATATAACATAAGCAAGTGGTGTCTACCAAGAATGAAAAGTTTATATGTATTAATTAAATGTAAATATAATTTACCTCGAGACATCAAATTTATATGTACATACAGGACCGATAAAATATGCCTTATCAAATACTCTCTCCGGTCCTAAATATAAGACCTAATGACTTTTTTGGAAAATCCTAAAAAAGCAAAATAAGTTAATTATTAATTGATGATTTATCTAATTTTTCCTTAGACTAGTATATTTTACCTATAAATTAATGGATAATCTAAAAATATATCAAATATGTCATAATTTAACAACCTATTTCATAACCTTAATCTCTCCAAAAAAAAGTCATCTAGGTCTTATATTTAGGACCGGAGATAGTATCTTATGAGCTGATATCAACGGGCAAAATATTTTGTACTCAGATTTTAGGGCTATATGATCCATGATATAGTCTGAAAAAAATGTCTTAAATTTGTTCTTATATGTCACAGAGATTCACAGTTGCTTGCTAAAAATAATTAAATATAGGTAAGTTATGCTTTTATTTATAAGATTGGATTTACTTTTTTTAGAAATTAAGGATGAAAAATGAAATATATTTAATTGCTTTTACGCTAAAGTATACTTTTGGTCCCTTATATTTGCATCAAGTTTCAATTTAGTCCTTTATGTTTGGAAAGTGCGCTTTTAGTCCTTTTTTGTTAACACCGTTAGTTTAACTTAACTGAAAATGCTAACTTAACAATTTTAAATGGTTATTAAATACTGAAAAAATGTTTAGATTAAAATATTTAAGTGTAAATATTCTTATATTTTCAAAATTTATTATTTTTGGTCTAATTTCATTATAAAATAATCATCTAAAATTGTTAAGTTAGCATTTTCCGTTAAGTTAAACTAAAGGTGTTAACAAAAAATGACTAAAAGTGTACTTTCCAAACATAAAGGACTAAATTGAAACTTGATGCAAACATAAGGGACCAAAAGTATAATTTAGCCTTGCTTTTATATTGTTTTCCTTGAAAAGTAATCATTTTATCCATGAATTCATCTAACGTTATATTTATATTCAGTGAATTAAATTGTTTCTTTAATTAGGAAGGTTTGGATTATGATTTATGACTAGTCTTCCAGATAAAAAGTTAACTTGAACTAACAATTAGAAAGATTCGAATTATGAAAACACACCGATGCGTTGTACTTTAATCATATTTACAAGGCAATCCTAATATACTCAAGCTCATAATATAAGATTCTAAATACATTTAAATCAAAATATAAAAGTTCACCTCACATTCTCTCATTATTCAATGCACTTTTAAATGCTTTATCCCTAGTTATCTTTTATATTTATTATTGTTTACATATTTTTCTTTCGTACATAACAATAAGGGTAAACTGAAAAAAGAAATTAATTTCACACTAATTAAGTAAAACTTTAAATTTCGTTAACACTACCTTTATAATCAACCTAATTTTAACTTTATTTCCCATTGGTCCAAGGAAATTTCGGTCCCAATAGGTATGAGACGAGACTTGGACAACCGAGACACGATCTTTTTGAACCGTCCTAATGATATATTTCAATTGTTAAACTTTGTTGATTTTGTTAAAAAGATTTAATGAGTAGTATACAAAATCTTCTTTTTTTATTATTACGAGTATACAAAATCTGTTATTATGATTAAGATCAATTCATCATCATCATCAACGTAAACCTTATCCCATTCAAATGGGGTCGGCTACATGGATCACACGATGTCATTTATCTCTGTCCCTAGTCATTCATACAGATAAATTTTTCACGACCATATCTCTTTGAATAACTTCATCAAGAGTTCTTTTTGGTCTTCCTCTATTTCTTATATACGGCTCCCTTTCCATTTATTTCACTATTCTTACTGGCTCATCCAATTCTCTTCTTTGAACATGTCCATACCACCTTAAACGATATTCTCTCATTTTCTCTGAAATTGGTGCTACCTCAACTCTCTCACGAATGTGATCATTACGAATCCTATCTTTTAGTGTATACCCACTAGACCATCTCAACATTTTCATCTCTCACACATCCATCTTATGTTCTTGCTGTTTTTTAATTGCCCAGCATTCACTACCATATGACAATACTGGTCTAATAGCTGTTCGATAGATACCTCACAATCCTCTTGTATAACTGATCTCAAATATTTAAATTTATCCATTTGACGTATAACATTCTCTCCTAATACAGTTTCTATGTCCTCATGAGTTTGTCTATTGTCAAAACTACAACATATATATTCCGTTTTACTCCTACTTATTCTAAAGCCTTTCGACTCTAAAGTCGTCCTCCATAACTCTAATTTCCAATTAATTTCATCTTTCGAATCTCCTAAAATTACTATATCATCCGCAAAAACCATGCACTTAGGAATTTCTTCTTGTATACTTTCAGCCACAACATCCATAACAAGATTAAACAAATACGGACTCAACGCCGAACCTTGATGTAAACCAATTTTTATTGGGAAATCAATTGTATCACCTACCGGTGTTCTAACTCTAGTCATTACACCTTCATACATATCTTGAATAGCTCTAATATACTCAACTTGTACCTCTTTCTTTTCTAAAATTTTCCAAAGTAAATCTCTTAGCACCCTATCATATGCTTTTTCCAAATCAATAAAAATTATATGTAAGTCTTTTCTAATACTTCTATATCTTTCCATTAGATATATTGCTTCTGTGGTTGACCTTCCTGTCATAAAACCAAATTGATTTTTCAATATTCTAGTCTCATTATGTAACCTAAACTCAATTACTTTTTCCCACAACTTCATTGTATGACTCATAAGTTTTATTCCTCTATAATTTACACAATTTTGAATATCTCCTTTATCTTTATAAATAGGTACTAATGTACTCTTTCTCCAATCATGTGACATTTTCTTAGACCTTAAAATTTCATTAAATAATTTAGGAAACCACCACACACCATCTTCTTCTAAACATTTTCATACTTCAATAGGATTACCATCTGGACCAATAGATTTTCCCTTAGTCATTCTCTTAAGAGCATCCTCAACTTCACTAATACTAATCTTAATATTATCTGTAAAATTGTTATTCCTATCAATATTCCCTAAATCATCTATAGTATAATTCAAAGTTTCCACTCTATCATTAAACAAATTATAAAAATAGTTCTTCCATCTATCCCTAATACTCTCATCTTTAACTAATACATTACCTTCTTCATCCTTAACACAAATTACTTGATCTAAATCTCTTGATTTCTGCTCTTCTATCTTTGCCATTCTATACATTTTTTGTATCCCCTCTTTTGTCCCTAATTCTTTATAAAACTCCTCAAAGAAATTAGCTCTAGTTATACTAACTACTCTTTTCGCCTCTTTATTTGCTAATCTATATTTTACCCAATTTTCCTCACTATCACATATTTGCAAATCCTTAAAACATTGTTTTTTAAATTTAATTTTCTCTTGAACATTATTATTCCACCACCAGGTCTCCTTTTGACGCCTAATATAGCCCTTTGATTCACCTAAAACTTCTTTTGCTATTTTTCTCATCATCATACTTAAATCTATCCATAAATCATTAGCACATCCTTGTTTGTTCCAAATACATTCATTCATTAACATATTCTTAAAAATTTTGATTTTTTCTCCTCTCAATTGTCACCATCTAATTGTTGGTTGAAACATTTCTCTCTTCTTCTTTCTATTAAATTTCACACGAACATCTAAAACTAAAGGCCTATGTTGTGTAGTCACACCATCACCTGGAATCACCTTACAGTTTATACACATTCTTCTATCCGAATTTCTTACTAAAGAAATCAATTTGTGATCTATTGCCTCCACTCTTATATGTAATTAAATGTTCTTCCTGTTTCTCAAAACAAGTGTTAACAATTTTAAGATTATTAGTCATACAAAATTCAATAATAGAATGTCCTTCATTATTCATTGTGTCAAAACCAAAACCACCATGAACTTGTGTGTACTGTCCTGCATCGTTACCAACATGTCCATTAAGATCGCCACCAATAAAAATCTTTTCAGTGTTAGGAATTCTTTTAATCATCTTCTCCAATTCATCCCAAAATTGTTCCTTTATGACCAATTCTTCCCCTATCTGAGGGGCATATGCACTGATTATATTAATTGTATCATCCTCAACTACCATTTTTATCAATAATATTCTATCTCCACTTTTATAAACTTCAACCACCTTCTTCTTCCACACTTCATCCGCAATTATACCTACATCATTCCTATAATTCACTTTACCAGTATACCAAAGTTTATAACCATCAATATCCTTAGACTTTTCACCTATCCATTTAGTCTCTTGTAGACATAGAATATTTATCTTTCTATCCCTCATCACTCCTATTACCTCCCAAGCTTTGCCTCTCAAGGTTCCAATATTCCACGTACTAAATCTCATCCTACACTCATTCACTTTCTTCTTTATATATTCCTTCTTCTTGTTAGAATCTTAAGTTTTGATGGTGACTTAGGTATGATATGGTCTAGTACTTAAAAGAACATAATTAACACTTAGGAAGGATTAGATGACATGGTTAGAACCCTGAGTTAGATCACTTGTGAATGCAAGATCATTTCCGGAAGTATTAGCACTAGAGTCACAACCGGATGCAGATTCACTTCCGAATGAATTAAGACTAGCGCTCACGGATGCGGAATCACTTCCGGATAGACTAGGACTCGCGTACGCGGATAAATGTGTCATCCCCCAGCGGCAGCGAGTAACTCACTAGGGATTTAACTTAGTCCATGAACATTAGGTACACAAACCTTAAGACTAAGCTATGACTCAACCGGAAGTGAGTTTACTTCCTGTTAGACTTAGACTGGCGCAGAGCGATGGAATAGATCTCACCCCAAGCGTCAGTGAGTCTACTTCGCCAAGTGAAAGCACTTCCTGTTAGATTTAGACTGGCGCAGGTTGATAAACTAGATATAACCCCGAGCGTCAGTGAAAATGCAACGTCAAGTGAAGTTGCTTCCTGTTAGACTTAGACTGGCGCAGAGCGATAGAATAGATATTACCCCAAGCGTCAGTGAGTCTACTTCGCCAAGTGAAAACACTTCCTGTTGGATTTAGACTGACGCAGGCTGACAGAATAGATATATCCCCAAGCGTCAGTGAATCAGCCTCGTCAAGCGAAATTGCTTCCTGTTAGATTTAGACTTGCACAGGCTGATAAAAGAAGTATAACCCTAAGTGACAGTAAGCTCACCACGACAAGTAAAAGTGCTTCCGATAGCTCAGTGACTAGCGCTGACTGTTGGAATGAAATACACTGAGCGAGAGTAAGTGATGGTGAGCTAGATCCTTCATCAAGTGAAAGTACTTCCGGATGTAGAAGTGCTTCCGGATACATCCTAGACTAAGTAAACTCCCACTTCATGTGATTGTGTGTTGACTTAATATACATAGCATGAATGACACACTGAGTCACTTAGGAAGACTTAGAGTAAACTAACGAGACTTAAGCTGACTATTGGAATAGAGATCCCTTAGAGTCAGTAGACATTACACTAAGTCAGAACATAGTCTAAGTAAGACTACTTCCCATAGCAAACTTCCCACAACATGTATAGTTTTACTATATCTGATTATATATATTGCTATGTTGGACTAACCAGTATGTGCAGAACTTAATCACACTTCCGGATGCAACTGAGCTTCCGGATGCAAAGACTCTTGGCATTGGATTTCAGAGATTAACACTTGCAGAGCAAGATTGCCACTTCCGGATGAACGATGATCATCCGTCAGCAAGAGTACAAGAGTAAATGTCACATACTCAGAAGTCAGAATGCTTTTGTCAGAGCAGAGGTGTCAGGACTACTTTTCAGAGATAAAGCAAGTCAACCCTGCTGAGCATTTAAGAAGATGTTCCTTCCAACGGTAACAAAAAGATAACAGATATTCAAACAACATTGTTACCTACCAAGCATGAGGAGTATGAGAACATAATCTGAAGATTCACTCAAGGTGTCAAAACTCATACTACCCACAAGAGTCGGAGTCCATAAGAGAGCTTCTGATAGCAAGAAAGCATCCAATAGCAAAGCACTCTTATCATTCATGGACAAGTGCTTGGAAGACAAAGTTCCTCTATGATAGCAAGCAGAATGTTAGAGTCCACGAGCTTCACTTCAGTTAGCAAGAGAGCTTCCGATAGTAAGTCTCTTAGCATCCTGGACTTATGCTTGAGGAACGAAGTCCTCATCTGACAACAAGCAAGAGTCAGACCGTACAGTGTATAGATGTCAGAACGACTTTTGCCAGAACAGTGTTGTCAGAACAGTGTTGACAGAACAGCTGGACAAAGCACCCTATTCAGATAAAGCAAAGTCAACTCTGCTGTGCATTAATGAGGACAATGTAAACAAGGCCCAACGGCTATATTCAAACGGCCTTATTGCCTCTCCAACGGTTGGATATTCAGAGGCTGGTATAAAAGGAACATCTACATTCAGAAGAACCAAGAGAGAGAGAGAACAGAGCTTATTATCTGAAACACTATTCTACATTCCTCTCATCTTCTACTCTCGGACTTTGATATGTAATATTCTTAGAGAGTGATTCATTTGTACTTAAGTGAGTAACATCATCCACTCTTCGAGAGAGTTAGTTTTGAGCTTAAGTGTTTAACAAAATCAGTTCATAGAGTGAACATAATTGTAATCTTACATTTTGTAAGGGGGAGCATTTAGAAGTTTTCTAAATCTCCATAGGTTGCAAGTTAGCCCGTAAAACTTGCATTTGTAAGGTTTGCAGGTGAACCCGTTGTAAAACCTGTGGGTTGTTAGGTGAACCCGTGTTCGTAAAACCTAAAGTGTAAAGGCTTCTCTTGTGCCTGGTTTAAACAAGAATAGTGGATTGAAAATCTCAGGTGGAGCCTGGGGACTGGATGTAGGTCTGGGTGACCGAACCAGGATAAATTTATGTGTGCATAAACTTACATTTAAACATTCTATTTTGCATCACATAACATACTGACTTGTGCATACCATTACTCAGTAACATCATCACCAAGCGCAAGCAGTCTTTCGAAAAGAAATAAAGTTTTTATTCCCTCACCCAATTCACCCCCCCCTCTTGGGTGACAGCCACGCATTTCATTTGGTATCAGAGCAAGGTCACTTGTTTAAAGGATCCAACGATCTCAAGTGCAAAGACCTAGGCTGACTTGGGTTATAAAATGTGGGATGTTTTTGATTAGGACAAGTAAGGTCCAGCGCTAACCATGTAGGACCCAAGTACAAATGGGTACCAAAACTCCCTTCCAGTGCCTTACTTGTGGAGGAAAGATCAAGAGTTTCTCTTGCCCAAAAGAAGAGAGCTCGTGGTGATGTCACTGCTGCAACCCCCTGGTACAATCATAAGAAGCAGTCGGCAACCACAAGGGACAATGGTTCTGTCTCAAGGATGAGCTATCACAAAGTTCCATTCAACTATCCTGAGAAGAACAAGAGAGAGTGGATTCCTCGATCAACGTTGAAAAGGATCTTGAATCCTACCCCTCAGAAGAAAGTGCTTCGAACCAAGGATAAGTAGAAGATCTCCTTGGGAAAGGCATTTTCAAGGTTCAGCAAGACAGTGAAGAAGAGTCAATTGCTGATCCTAAGAATGTTCTGAATAAACAAGAAGGCAAATTGAAATGACGCAGATTGCCCAAGAACGAAGGCTCGCCCTTGGGGAAACCATCTGATTCATGTGCCCCCAACAATCTGCTAGCACAGAGGCAAGCTTGAGATAGCGCTGAGTGATCAACCTACGGAGATACCCTCTGCTGAGCCTGTATCTCCGTCTGCGCCAGCACCCAATCTGATTGAAGAGCTTTGTATGAAGTATGGGTTCAAGAGGCCAGAGATGCCACTGGTAGTGATCACAAAGTGAATTCATCCCTCTGCACCAGCTCCAATCCATCCTATTAGCCTCAGCAAGACTCAGGACTGTACCTCATCTGAACAATTAGTCAAGTCTTGATAAGCATTTGTCACGCATGGATTATGGTGCTGTTCTGAAAATAGAATCCTTGCATTGCCAACCAAAATCAAGCGAGCTACTGCTAGATGCGAATGGAACTATGGTGATATCATTCTTGCCTTCCTCTTTACTTGAATAATCACTTGGGTAGTAAATGCATAATTGGGTCAACAATTTTTATTTTTCTGAAACTGATATGATTTCCCTTATCTGTGATGATTCAAAACTAGTTTCAGAATTTTGACACTAAAACTAAAAACCTTCCTCAGAGTTTTCATATGGTGTCTAAATTATTTTACTCATACATGCTTAGTGAATTCTTTTAAGGGCACCTCTCATGGAAGAAAACGGTTTATGCATTCACCTTGATTTTTGAAAGATCTTTTTGAAATACAAACTTTCAAAACAGATTCTGATCCTCTTTAAACCTACATGACAACCGTACCTCATGATAGCACTCAAAAGTTATTTCTGATTTTCCATTTCATGTGGTATCTCTTGCATCAACTTTTTCAATGCATAAGCAGCTATGGTTTCGAGAACAATACATCCCTCTTAATTACATCTTTAAGTTCTCAATCTACTAATGATCTCAGTTCAAGTTTGTGGTTTAAGAATGTTGACACAGATTATTGAAGCTTGAACAATGAATATAACCAAGAGAGAATGGCAACGAAAATGTCTCTTATCAAGATGTGTGGAATGGCTATACTAAACCTGAGAAACTCTCGCCAATACACATGAGCATTTCTATCCCTTACATATTCTGTTGTAAAATTTAATGGATAGTCTCTCTCTTGTCTGACATGTATTAGAACTCTTAGGAAATGCCTTGAATTAAACTCTGCTAGATCTGTAAAACACGGCATAGAATCACAAGCATGCTATAATCTGTATTAATTTCAAGCTTGTTGATATCCTAAGAACAATGAGATCACACTGAGCATATCTAGAAGAACTTGAGCAAAAATTTGGAAATTATTCTCGTAATCATATGCTGAAATTTGGTTGTTTTTGTAAACCGAATTTAGTCTTAAAATCAAACTATTCTGTAAGCATGAAAATTTCCAGTATTTCATTTTTGTGAGGATGAAGATTTTTCAAAATTTCATAGTGCTAATAATTCACATGTCTTCATGATCTAACATGAACATCCTTGAGGCATATTTATTGAACTATACTTGCTTATGAAACTCTGAAAGTATGCCACCTGTTTGATACTCTTTGTACTATAACATTGATATTTATCTATGAGAGTATAGATAGAGTTCATGTCTTGATAGTGAAACTATGTGAACGTATAGATAATTTCAAAATTAGTTTTCACATAATCATTGGTCATATTTTCTTAAACTAATTAGCAAGCATGATTTCTTATAATTATTAACTTGTGCTGATTAACACAGATTGACTTGAATGTCCAGAGGATGGTCTCCAATGTTAAATCTTAAGTTCTTTCACTGACCATCAGAAAGCACTTGTTTCCTCAAGCACATGAAGGCCCAATCATCAAGGTTGAGCAAGGATGCTTTCGCAACAATCAGCGCTTTCGATAGCAGGCCAACTATTGAACCATGGGAAGAGTAGAGTGACTGCCCAGTCATGTCTGCTTTTGGTTGTAGCTCAGCTTGCCGAAGCGAATCATCAAAGCACTTGCACTAGGGGTTTCCACTTGAGATAGCACATCTCTTGAAGATATCAGGAAGCATGCTTATCTGCATATGATTAAGATTCATGAGTCTAATAGAGTCTGGAGATTCCTCATCTGTGGTAACATCTACACCTTACCATCTCTTATATATGATGCATACATGGCATTGGTAAGGGTGTCAATTTAGGATTTCTTTTCTCAATCTGCATTGACTTCAAAATCATTCACTGTTTTAGAAAATCATCCCAGCTCACACATCTGTATCCTTTATATGACACGCTGGAAAGTAATTGATAACATACCTCTCTTATATGCTTCCTTTCTTGATTCTGTAATGATTAATCTTAAATATAGAAGAGAAGTAAATGGACATTACTCGATAATGATCCCTTGAAAAATAGAGAGTTACATGCTGTCATCGATAATAAACTCTTGAGATGGTGTGATGCAATTTATTTGGAAATTACTTTTGGTATTATTAATCTCACAAATTTCATTTGACTTGATTTCATTTTCATATGGTATCACAAATTTCACTTGGCATTCAATCATTTCATTTGATATCACAAGTTCAAACTCACATATTTCATTTGATTTCATTTGGTATCACGAATTTAAAATCACAAATTTTCAATTGATATCATAATCATCATTTTAAACGCACCAAAATTATTTTGATATCATGTTAATCATTTCAAGAGGGTCAAAATTACTTTTGATGTCTTTTATATTTAAAAAGAATTTTCACCTTCAAAAAAAAAGGAACTGTTTTTGTATGTTTTGATCTAGACTTAATCCTTGCAAAACATGTTCTGATATCTTGCATTATGGTTAGGGAGAGTAAACACACTTAGAATACTGACTCAATATTTTCTTCCTTCTGTCTCACACTGTTTAGTTATCCTACATAATATTTAGGGAGAATAGGGAGAAATATTAGGTAGAAAGCCCATTCCTAGGAGAACGATAGAAGTATCCCCATCCCTAAGGCTAGCTTGCACTTGTTGAATTTTGATGAAGCCAAAAGGGGGAGAGAAATGAGACACGAGATGTCTAGAGATGAGACATGAGATGTCTAGAGCTGAAAGATAAGATATCTGGGGAGAGAACTGGGAATGAAATATAGCTCTGGAAGTGATCTAAGTTTAATTATGTTCTCTAGTCATCTATGGGTTTGTCATCATCAAAAAGGGGGAGAATGTTAGAATCTTAAGTTTTGATGGTGACTTAGGTATGATATGGTCTAGTACTTAAAAGAACATAATTAACACTTAGGAAGGATTAGATGACATGGTTAGAACCCTGAGTTAGATCACTTGTGAATGCAAGATCATTTCCGGAAGTATTAGCACTAGAGTCACAACCGGATGCAGATTCACTTCCGAATGAATTAAGACTAGCGCTCACGGATGCGGAATCACTTCCGGATAGACTAGGACTCGCGTACGCGGATAAATGTGTCATCCCCCAGCGGCAGCGAGTAACTCACTAGGGATTTAACTTAGTCCATGAACATTAGGTACACAAACCTTAAGACTAAGCTATGACTCAACCGGAAGTGAGTTTACTTCCTGTTAGACTTAGACTGGCGCAGAGCGATGGAATAGATCTCACCCCAAGCGTCAGTGAGTCTACTTCGCCAAGTGAAAGCACTTCCTGTTAGATTTAGACTGGCGCAGGTTGATAAACTAGATATAACCCCGAGCGTCAGTGAAAATGCAACGTCAAGTGAAGTTGCTTCCTGTTAGACTTAGACTGGCGCAGAGCGATAGAATAGATATTACCCCAAGCGTCAGTGAGTCTACTTCGCCAAGTGAAAACACTTCCTGTTGGATTTAGACTGACGCAGGCTGACAGAATAGATATATCCCCAAGCGTCAGTGAATCAGCCTCGTCAAGCGAAATTGCTTCCTGTTAGATTTAGACTTGCACAGGCTGATAAAAGAAGTATAACCCTAAGTGACAGTAAGCTCACCACGACAAGTAAAAGTGCTTCCGATAGCTCAGTGACTAGCGCTGACTGTTGGAATGAAATACACTGAGCGAGAGTAAGTGATGGTGAGCTAGATCCTTCATCAAGTGAAAGTACTTCCGGATGTAGAAGTGCTTCCGGATACATCCTAGACTAAGTAAACTTCCACTTCATGTGATTGTGTGTTGACTTAATATACATAGCATGAATGACACACTGAGTCACTTAGGAAGACTTAGAGTAAACTAACGAGACTTAAGCTGACTATTGGAATAGAGATCCCTTAGAGTCAGTAGACATTACACTAAGTCAGAACATAGTCTAAGTAAGACTACTTCCCATAGCAAACTTCCCACAACATGTATAGTTTTACTATATCTGATTATATATATTGCTATGTTGGACTAACCAGTATGTGCAGAACTTAATCACACTTCCGGATGCAACTGAGCTTCCGGATGCAAAGACTCTTGGCATTGGATTTCAGAGATTAACACTTGCAGAGCAAGATTGCCACTTCCGGATGAACGATGATCATCCGTCAGCAAGAGTACAAGAGTAAATGTCACATACTCAGAAGTCAGAATGCTTTTGTCAGAGCAGAGGTGTCAGGACTACTTTTCAGAGATAAAGCAAGTCAACCCTGCTGAGCATTTAAGAAGATGTTCCTTCCAACGGTAACAAAAGGATAACAGATATTCAAACAACATTGTTACCTACCAAGCATGAGGAGTATGAGAACATAATCTGAAGATTCACTCAAGGTGTCAAAGCTCATACTACCCACAAGAGTCGGAGTCCATAAGAGAGCTTCTGATAGCAAGAAAGCATCCAATAGCAAAGCACTCTTATCATTCATGGACAAGTGCTTGGAAGACAAAGTTCCTCTATGATAGCAAGCAGAATGTTAGAGTCCACGAGCTTCACTTCAGTTAGCAAGAGAGCTTCCGATAGTAAGTCTCTTAGCATCCTGGACTTATGCTTGAGGAACGAAGTCCTCATCTGACAACAAGCAAGAGTCAGACCGTACAGTGTATAGATGTCAGAACGACTTTTGCCAGAACAGTGTTGTCAGAACAGTGTTGACAGAACAGCTGGACAAAGCACCCTATTCAGATAAAGCAAAGTCAACTCTGCTGTGCATTAATGAGGACAATGTAAACAAGGCCCAACGGCTATATTCAAACGGCCTTATTGCCTCTCCAACGGTTGGATATTCAGAGGCTGGTATAAAAGGAACATCTACATTCAGAAGAACCAAGAGAGAGAGAGAACATAGCTTATTATCTGAAACACTATTCTACATTCCTCTCATCTTCTACTCTCGGACTTTGATATGTAATATTCTTAGAGAGTGATTCATTTGTACTTAAGTGAGTAACATCATCCACTCTTCGAGAGAGTTAGTTTTGAGCTTAAGTGTTTAACAAAATCAGTTCATAGAGTGAACATAATTGTAATCTTACATTTTGTAAGGGGGAGCATTTAGAAGTTTTCTAAATCTCCATAGGTTGCAAGTTAGCCCGTAAAACTTGCATTTGTAAGGTTTGCAGGTGAACCCGTTGTAAAACCTGTGGGTTGTTAGGTGAACCCGTGTTCGTAAAACCTAAAGTGTAAAGGCTTCTCTTGTGCCTGGTTTAAACAAGAATAGTGGATTGAAAATCTCAGGTGGAGCCTGGGGACTGGATGTAGGTCTGGGTGACCGAACCAGGATAAATTTATGTGTGCATAAACTTACATTTAAACATTCTATTTTGCATCACATAACATACTGACTTGTGCATACCATTACTCAGTAACATCATCACCAAGCACAAGCAGTCTTTCGAAAAGAAATAAAGTTTTTATTCCCTCACCCAATTCACCCCCCCCTCTTGGGTGACAGCCACGCATTTCACTTGAAGCTGTGATGCCAACAATTTCTTTTGAAAATTGCTCAAAATGGTAACCAATTTATCTGATCTCACCCACATTGTGATCATTGCTATCTTCACATGGATTCCTAAAAAAAATTGGGTGTAAAACAGAGCACATCACAACTAAAATGAACCACGAAATAAGCAAGAAAACACACTCTTAGTTTAATGTAGGGGTGTTCATGGGACGGGACAGGATTGGGACACCCCCGTCCCGTGTCCCGTCCCGAAAAAGGCTCGGGACGAAGTTTTCGTCCTGTGTCCCGTCCCGTCCCGAACTTTGTCCCATCCCGATCGGGACGGGACGGAATCGGGACGGGACGGGAAAATTCCCGAATTTTTTCCGAATTGTTTTTAATAAAATTATTTACTTTGAAAATAAAATTATGACACTTTGTGTTAATAAAAAACAAATAAATTAGTTCAATATTACTTTTATAATACATTTTATACAATATAATAAGGTAAAATTTTATTATGCACACATGTTCCCTAAAAAAATGTCATGTACACCCATACATGGTATATTTAACACATGCATCTTTCTAAAAAAAATTATATAAATACCCATATATTTGTATTCGGGACGGGACAAGATTGGGACGACCCCGTCCCGTCCCGAAGAGAAATTTTGTCCCGTCAAAATGCCTTGGGACGAGACGGAACGGCCGGGACGGGATGAGACGGGAAAATTTGAACACCCTAGTTTAATGTTCACAACCTTAAACTGTACTTTCAGCAATACAGAGAAAACACGCCACGTGGAATCCTCATCCTCGGCTCCCACAATCCTAACCTCTGTTCGCCCAACATAAATATCCCCTAAACAACGTTGCACTATGCGCCACGTGTACGTTCCAGATTTATCCAGTACACGTTGGCGATCCGCGTGCCAAAATATTCGCCAATACCAAATCACATTCATCTCTCCCAAAGATTGCTCCCTCCCTATTTAAACCACCACGTCACCTTCATTCTCTTCACAGGCCATCATTTCAAAATCTCTCTGTACCTGAACTAAGGTTTCAAATCTCTCTCTCTTTTTCGTGTTTCATCATTATCGTCGTGATGCCGTCCACTGTTGCTCAGCCTAAGGCAGTGAAGGAGAAGAAGGCCAAGGTTTCAAAGCCAAAGAAGGCCAAAACTGTCTCTCATCCTCCTTACTTTCAGGTATTTCATCAAACCCATCACTTTATTTGGATAAAAAACCGAACTTTATTGTAATTCGAGAATTAGTAATGAGGTGGGTGGTTTTTTTTTTTTTTTTTTTTGCAGATGATAAAGGAGGCTATTATGGCTTTGAAGGAAAAGGGTGGTTCGAGCCCATATGCTATAGCAAAGTACATGGAAGAGAAGCACAAATCAGTTCTTCCTGTGAATTTCAGAAAGATGTTGGCTCTTCAACTCAAGAACCAAGCCGCAAGAGGAAAATTGATCAAGATCAAGGCTTCTTATAAGCTTTCTGAGGCAGCCAAGGTTACAAAGAAGCCGGTAGCTAAGAAGAGTAAACCAAGCACGGCTAAGAAGACAGAAAAGGCGAAGAAGGTGAAGAAGGCAGTGAAGAAAGTGGTTGGGGTGAAGAAGGCGAAGAAATCATCCAAATCTGCGAAGCCTAAGTCACTGAAAAAGCCGGCAACTAAGAGGGCTAGAAAAGTGACTGCCTCTGCTTCATGAAAAGGAGATATGATTTTATTTTGTGTATGAGTTTAATGTTTGTGAATAGAATAAGAGTTTAGTTGGTGGTGGATGTTGTAGATTAGTCTATGTGTAACTGAGCATGATGCTTATGAACGGTGATGCTTTGTGTGTATCTGTTCTAGTTAATCACTTAATCAATGGTAATGTGTTTACAGTCTAAACGGTTTGAGAATTGGATTTATTTCCTTCCAACGTAGTAATTGTTTTATGGCGCCAGAACCATGACTATTTTCTGGTGGAACTGGTAAATACTAAGTACAATCATTAGAAGTCTGTTTTGATCGGAGTAATTGAGAATCCATCCCCAATTATGAGCCAAGTTAATGAGAAGTAATTCATTTTTTTTTTACCAATAACGAGAAGTAATTCGATTTCATATATTTTCGTCCCTGAAATTCAATTTCATATCTTGAGTATATAACATAAGCAAGTGGTGTCTACAAAGAATGAAAAGATAATATGTATTAATTATTAATTGTAAATTAGTACAGGACCCGTACATATACGCGGGTTCACTTGTTTATCATTTAATTTATACTTCATTAACTATGACTCTCAATCACTTGTTTAAGGGACAATAATACTTACCACTAGCGTCAACCTGCTAGCTTCCTTCATTAGAGTTTTTTAAAGCAAATATGTGATCATCTAATTATTGAACATATTATATAATCAAAATGTAACAAATACTAATGAATGAATACATTTTTGATAAAAAAAATGAATGAATACATTGCACAATGTTTTTTTAAATCAGGTTCTCATAGATTTTTTTCATATGTTTTGTTTTTTATCAAATTCATGTTTTGTTGAGAGGAAGATTTTATAATCAGAATATTTTGATAGAAAATGTACATTCCACTTTATTTATACAGGTATTTATTATGTTAATTGGAAAAAATACATAGTAACCAAATGTAGAGGTGGTGTTAGTGGGTAGTTATTTTTGGGCAAAGTATTAGTGGATGTGTAAGTAGTTTCATAAGTTACAGTTGGTGCAAAAAAAAAGTAGGAATAGTAAAAGAAATAGTAGGTTATCCAAATAGTTTATGATTAAAAATAAATAAGCAAAACAATGAGAAGTAAGATAGAAAAATAATTTAAAAGGTCATGAAAAAAGATTAATTTTGATTATTTTTAAAGGAAATAAAGGAGAGAATTTATAGGAGATATTTAAGGAGAGATTATAAATTAGAGAGAAATCTTAACAAATCAAATGTCATTTTTTTATCTTAAAATATATAAGCACATTTTTTGTAAAAGAATTCATAGGAGATAATTAAGGGATTATAATTTAGAGAGAAATCAGAAAGGATTTAATAAAAATAATTATATGTCAATTTGTTTTTGCTAAAAATAGATGGAGAGAAAATGTGGTTATGAGCAGTTTGTTTTCTAAAAATAGTTGGAGTTAGTGGGTGGTTACGTGAATGTTAATAGATGGAGAGAGAGAGAGAGTGCTTACATGGCTTCTTAGAATTCCTGCTTTTAGCTCTCCCTTTATATATAAGATAAATATAATTTATCTCGAGACATCAAATTTATTTATATGCACTGGACCGATAAAATGTGCCTTATCAAATGTCTTATGAGCTGATATCATCGGGCCATATATTTTGTATTCAGATTTTAGGGCTATATGATCCATGATATACTTTGGAAAAAATGTTTTAAATTTGCTCTCATATGTCACAGACTCACAGTTGCTTACTATAAATAATTTTTTTGTTGAACTTACTATAAATAATTAAATATAGGTAAGTTATGCTTTTATTTATAAGATTGGATTTACTTTTTTTTTAGAAATTAAGGATGAAAAATGAAATATATTAAATTGCTTTTATATTGTTTTCCTTGAAAAGTAATCATTTTATCTATGAATTCATCTAACGTTATATTTATATTCAGTGAATTAAACTGTTTCTTTAATTAGGAAGGTTGGGATTATGAGTAGTCTTCCATATAAAAAGTTAACTTGAAATTACAATTAGAAAGATTAGGATTATGAAAACACACCCAACTTAAATCATATTTATAAGGCAATCTTTTACATGTTCTCTTAAGAAACATGTTTGGATGAGGAGCTCTTTGGGGGAATATTTCATACTAAATAAAACCTTCAATTTCGTTAACAGTGCCTTCATAATCAACTTAAGTTTAACTTTATTTCCCATTGGTCCAACGAAATTTCGGTCCCAACAGGTATGAGATGAGACTTGGACAACCGAGACACAATCTTTTTTAACCGCCCTAATGATTTATTTCAATTGTTAAACCTTGTAGATTTTGTTAAACAGATTTAATTTAATGAGTAGTATACAAAATTTGTTATTATGATTAAGATCAATTAAAGATAAGAAAATATTGATTAATTGGGTCAGAATCTTGAATCTTGCGGTCCACTCTAAAAGCCCAACTACACACACATATATATAAAGGAGTACAAACAAATCCCAAAAGAAAGCGCCATTTTAAATTCTCTGGTGCCTGAAGCTTGTGGTGCAGTTTGGTTTCTGTGATTGAGGAATTTTAAAACCCTAATTTGGTAATCATCATTCATCAATTCCTATCTCTAATCCTTCCTTTCTTCCAAATCTTTCTTCCTCCACGCCTTTTAGCGCTTCAATTGATTTGAAATTTCAGGTCATCTCGTGTAAATCATTATGGCTCGTACCAAGCAAACCGCTCGCAAATCCACCGGAGGAAAGGCTCCTCGCAAGCAACTCGCCACCAAGGTCTCTCTCTTTTTCTTTCCTTAGCTTTTACTTGCATCCAGTTTTTCAATTATCTACAAAGTATTAATCTTATGATGTTGTTATTTTATTTTTATGTGTTTTTTAAGAAATCCGAGATAAGTTTTTTTTTTGTTTCTTAGTTGATGCGTGGGATGTTCTTTTGAGTCGCTTTTCGCGTGAAATCTTTGAAAGAAACTGGAAAAAAATTGATCTTTCCATCTGAAATTTCAGTTTTTGAATTTGCGGTTTTTGAAAGTTCAAATTTTTAGAGGCGCCGTTTGAGGTTTATTTTTTAAATGATATTTTCTATGTATGTGTGTTAAAGGTGGACTCTTTGTGAATATTAATTTGTCTTTCTGAGTCCTCCTTTTCTCTGTAAAGGAGGCGGAAATAGTTGCTGAAGATACATATAAGGCCTGAAAATTAAGTTAGATACATTCTGATGGAGATATCTATTATGATATGTATGGATTTGGTTGTTTTGGTTTTAGTTGGGTCATGCATGTTATTTAGCATTCTCAGCATGACAGGATACAGTGAAGGTTGTATAATTGTTGCAAACATAAAAATGATTATTTCTTGAGGTCAGAATATATTTGATTATAAAACCATGTAATCTGTTCTGCTAGTAAGAAAGATTAGATTTTACAATTTGTGTTAGAATTTAATAATCTTATTATGGGTAATTGATAAGTGTCCTTATCAGTACCTTCTGAGTAGAGTCTTATGTGGCGCTAATGAGTTATTGGAATCTGATTAACTTGAACTTTTGCTTTTAAAAAGACATGGTTTAGGTATCATTGTTGTACTGGCCGTGTCTAATGTAAATTTTATGAGGGCCAAGTTTATATTCTGCCTATTGGTTATGCAGGCTGCAAGGAAGTCTGCTCCAACTACAGGTGGTGTGAAGAAGCCCCACAGATACCGTCCAGGAACTGTTGCACTTCGGTAAGGATGTGTTATGATCTTACTCATGCTGAACATATTCTAAAATATTTTCTTAATTTGTTTTCAACTGGAATCAAATTATTTTTTTCTCATTTGTTTAATCTATGGGTCAGTGAGATTCGTAAGTACCAGAAAAGCACTGAGCTCTTGATTAGGAAGCTTCCCTTTCAGCGTCTTGTTCGTGAAATCGCCCAGGACTTTAAGGTAAATAAATCATTTTCAACGTTCTCATTTCCAGTCAATTCTTAACTGAGATTATTTGAAGGGAACAGCTCTGATTATTCCTTTTTCCCTGGGATCTCCAGACTGATTTGAGGTTCCAAAGCCACGCAGTTCTTGCTCTCCAGGAAGCTGCAGAGGCCTACCTTGTTGGATTATTTGAGGACACCAATCTCTGTGCTATTCATGCTAAGCGAGTGACCATTATGCCCAAGGACATCCAGCTTGCTAGACGTATTCGTGGTGAAAGGGCTTAGTCATTGCCAATATGTTTATGGATTATGTGTCCTGCAGCATTTAATTTAATTGTTTCATTTCGTTGTGGAATTGTGAACTTCTTAATCTTAGCCTTCACGGAGCTATTGCAGTTTTTAATTTGTGATATTGTCTATTATGGCCTGCACAGTTGTCTTCAGGGTATTATAATTTCAGTTTGCATGGTTTATTCTTCATGTTTTGTTTTTATCTGCCTTGAATCTATATAGATTCGCATGTTGAATGTTCTCGTGTTGTAAATGCCATGAAGTAAACAACCACTATGATCAGGCTCTGCTTTTAACACAGGCTCTGCTTTTAACACCAACGCCTTTGTTTTTTTGAACTGAAACTCAACGCCTTTGTTAGCAACATCTTTTCTAGGAAAGATAGTATGTTTCAAGGTCTTAACTTATTCCGAAGCATTCTCCCATTCTCTCATAAACTTAAATACTCCCTCCGTTCCTCATCATAAGATAACTCTTAAATTTCAATTTATTTCTAAATATAATTAAATTTCAAATTTTTCTCATATTTTTTCAGTCTAATAATGTTTATATATAATAAACGAGCAAAAGAGGGAGAGTGAGAATAACTAAATATGGTTATAGTAAATTAGTAGTATTAAGTGCTAATAACTATCTTAAATGCATCATTAATCTAATTAAATTAGGAAAATGATCTTATAGTTGAACGGGGAGTACATGATGACATTTTTTGGATTTTGGATTGGAATGTGTTAATTAAAAATATACTTATCTAATTGGGTGGTGGATTGGTGGTATTTTGTTATGGCAAGTTATTTAAAAATAAACTCAGGAGCGTGAACATGTATTACGGAATTTGGGGTAAGTTATTATCACATAACAAATTAAGCAGTAACAATATAATTTCATTAAAATATGAATCTCAATATTTCCTATGGATGGAATTGAGTTTGGAATGATCATTATTTGAGGTTGATTGTGGGATTCATCATCTCGGAAATTTTTGTGGGTAGATAATGTCATCCATGTGTTACAAATAGCTAAGTAAATTTAATGTACATCTAATGATAGAGGCGATCATTATATAATTATTTATGATCTTAATCATGCATTAGGCTTGTTAAGAGCAATGTTTTAAAACCCGGACTGGCCCATCCGGTTGAACCAGGAAACTTGGAAACCGGTGGCAAGGCCGATCCGGAAGGAGGACAGCCCGGCGGGGCTTTCTGGTCTTCCTCTTTTAGTCCTGCACGATGTGGGACTTCCTTATTTCTTGCTTTGTCCACCTCCCCTTTAAAACCCCATCCAAATTCCAAACAATGCCTAGCCATCGATCCATGTAGGACTTCCTTATTTCTTGCTTTGCCCACCTCCCCTCTAAAACCCCATCCAAATTCCAAACAATGCCTAGCCATCGATCTTCTTCTTTGCTGTCTTCTTATGGTACTCCAATCCAATTGTTGTATATTTGTTTGCCCAAAAAATAAATAAAATAATTGCATATTTGAATATTTAATATCAAGTTTTATGTTAAAATTATTTTTGGAACTTGAAATTTCACCTTATACTTAATCTTAATATTCTGAATGATTTTGATTGTATTGATTAAAGGATTATCAGGAATTATTGATGAATATTCTCCATTTTGATGTAATATGCTTTTGAAATCTTTAAATTTTTGTTGAATACTCTTATAATTTAATATTAATGTTGGTTTGTTGTTATTAATTAATATATTTTTTTAATTATTTTAATGTGGCCGGTTGAACCACTGGTTGACCCTTGGTTGAACCTTTAACCCTTGACCCTCTTCTTTAACTGGGTCGACTTCCGGTCCGGGTTTTAATACCTTGGTTAAGAGCATAAGACCTGGGAGGATAAGCAGGCAGACCTCAAATTAGCATGTACTATTGGGCTTTGAGCCCATTATAACAAGTCCATGCATGATGATTAGGCCTCTATGAGCTGAAACATGGTTCTTCTTAGCTGAAACAGGCATTCAGGTAGTGATTAAATATAAAGAAAATCACATGTAGACTCAGTTTCTCGCATAGAGTGTCAAGAGCTGGAGTGTCAAAGCTTTATTATTTCCCTTTCTGGCTTCTGATCAAGATTAATTTCGCTAAGCCTTATATCTTTTCTTTTTTGTTTGTATAATAGAGGGGTTACTTTCACTGCGCGGTTTAATCCGGACTCGAGGGTAGGAGTGTTGCTCACAGATGCAAGATTGTCCCCATAGAGAGGTTATCTTTATTTGCATGAGGGAGGGTTTCAAAAATTCAAAATTGCATATAGTGCGTGCCACCAGCGATATCATTGTTATCCATATAAAGGGAACTTTTTTCCTGTTATAAAAAGGGAACTTTAATTTTTGGCGTCGTCAACCATTACTCTAATTGCATAGCCAATGTTCATTTCACGCCTTCCATTTTCCAACTCCACTCATTCTATCCAACGTGATTTGTCTAACACCCATGGGCCATTCGATAGAGATGGTTACTGTAATAAATAAATAAAGGCAACGGACACTAACTCTCTGCCACTTGTACCCAGTATTTTGCTTAGTCACTCCCTTAATTAACAACCCTTGATGAGCCTTCACCATGGTTTGATCATAACATGAACCCGGCCCATATGAAATTTTGTGTACGAATAGCTTTGCACCAAGTGCTAGCAATAGCATATCACACTCATTACTTTTTCAATGTGAAATTTGAAGCCTTTCTAGGCACACAGTGTCGGACACAAAAATGTGATGCACTTTAGTGTGGAATAAAATTCCAATTAGTAGATAAGCAATGATTCGTGCATGGAGGGAGCTAATGCACCAACACCAACATTAGGCCTATCAAAGTAGCGATCAATCATTGTTAGAGAAAAGCAAGGTACAAAATCATTGGTGGCTTATGTTTCTGTCGTTTCTTGAGGCTATTGGGAAAGTGGTGACGACAATGCAATTAAATCAGACTCAATTTTGGGAGGAAGATAATGCTCCTTGTTTTGGTGATTGAAAGCTGTCTTTTGATTTGCTAATATGATTCTCCCGATCACATATCACCCTCTTGAATGTACAGAGTTAATCACCCAAGGCCACACGAAAACTTTTGTATGTTATGTGCCCTACGTGCACATCATATGAAGGGCATGTGGGGTGTCTTGAACTTCCACCAAAGAAAGGAGTCAAGGAAAAATGTTCTTGTTTTAATCGGTAAATGTCAAAGTGACTTTCTCAATTAGAGATAAAGAAATCTTCATATTTGTTGCAAAAGAGTTTTCTTATTTTCGCCTCTTTTTCCTTCCCATATCTCATCAAACGCACCGTACCATATTTATATCGTAATCTTTGGAGGGGGAAGAGCGTGATGTACTTAATATTAAAAAACGAAGGTTTAGAGTTTAGACTAGAGTTTTACCACCAGATTTGAAAGTGAGTGGTTCCTCGCTCATAAAAGCTCAACATTCTGATATGAAAATGTATGTGCGTTTTCCCCTTAAATTTATGATGGACTATATATGTATAAAGGAATTCTTGGTGGCAAGAATATTAAATATTTCGAAAGGAAACTTTTGATCTTTTCAAAAGTTTAACTTTTTCATAGCAATGGTAATGGTAGGCTGATTTGACCGGATTTCTTTTCCCATCAAGACAATGCAGCTAATTAAGGTTAAACTAAAGCAAAGGGGAAAGCTAGTAATAAAAAAACACAATGACTACAATTTCGTTTGCCTCTTTTGATGAGTCGTCAGGTACATGACACGTCATACAATCGAAATGTTGGAGTGAACCGATCATTGTGGGGCCTGTTGGAAGCTTAGTGGACCTTTTGGTCCACCTAGTCCTATCCTAGCTACCCGCTAAACATCTTGGCATTATATGCAAAGAAACGATAAACATTTTTGAAGTGGAACTCAGAAAGAAAGCAACTCAAGTCACAAATTACACTATTTTTCTTCTCAAAATTTTAGCAAGCAAACAAATCTAAGAAAGAAGTGCTCGTAAATCTTTGGATAAGCTGTAGATTGATGATGCCAATTATTGGGTGTCAACTGGACCATTTGGTCCACACTTAGTAGTTACGTATCAAAGCCCTCCGACGAATATGAATCTCTTTGTAATATAATTAATCACTGAGAAACGACAGAAAATATACAAGAAAACATGTGTGTCTTCAACAAAAGAATCACTTTGACACAAAGCATACATTAAGAAACCAAACAAATATGTATGGGTAAATTTCGACAGCACGAACATATCTTGTTCAACTTTTCAATTCTTCGACTATATATGTGCATGTATGTGTCTACACACACACACACACACACACATATTTAAGACACACACATATATATGTTTTGTATAATGCAGGAAACTTTTTAATAAGTTGCTAGGATGAAGAGAAGATAAGAGATGCGAGGGATAGGTAGGGAGAATCTTAATTGATGATAAAGAAAAGAGCTTTTGGATCTAAAAAGAAAGGAGAAGAAAAGGAGGAAGCAGATTAAAAGAATGTGTGGAGGAGGGGGGGTCAACTTTTGCACCATAAGACAAAGCATGCTCAACACAAGCCAAGGTGTGCACGACGACGCATGCTAGACAGCCCATGGACCCACCAACCATAACCCACATTGACTCTTTTATCTTCTAATTTATGCACTTTCCTATACTCTAGTTCTAGTATCCAAATAGGACTGGTGCGTGCAATATACTTTGTTCTGATTGTAGATGTAATCCTATATTATTTATCTAATTTGATGTGGGAACTATATATGAGAACGAAATATATTTATTAATTATATACTCCATTGGTCTCAAATGTAGAACTCATCTAAGATTAAATTGGGATGATATGAGTTATTTTATCAATTAGTATAGTGTATTTCTTTTCTAAAACGCATGAATCATCTTCCTCTATTCCCTTTCAATTCACAATCATTTATTATTGTTGGACAAAGAGTACAAAAAATTTGAGAAGTTGATAGAAATTATAATCGAGTCCTATATTAAGATTAAAATCTCAAAATATGTCATATATATGTGTGTGTGTGTGTTATATGTGTGTGTGTATGACCGAAAGGATTATATATATGTTGATGGGACATGATATCTCTTGTCTATTTTTATATAATACTCCCTCTGCTACTAAATATATGACCTAATTGACTTTTTTGAAAAATCCTAAAAAATGCAAAATAAGTTGATTATAAATTGATTTACCTAATTTTTTTCCCTTAAACTACTTTATTTTACTTATAAACTAATGGATAATCTAAAAATATATCGAATATGTCATGATTTAATAGACGGTTTTGCAACCTTAACCTCCAAAAAAAAGTCATCTAGGTCCTATATTTAGAATCGGAAGTAGTATTATATTAGATGTTAATTTATAAATCAGACAAATCCATTAAGAAATCCATAAATAAATTCGAAGAGGACGAAAAAGAGTTGCCTTTCATAAAAAATGGTAAATGTAAGAGATAAAATAAGAAAATATTACAATTATGACCAAACTAAAGTTCACCGTTCAAAATAAACTATGCATTATTTAGTAAGCTGATATGGATTATATTTCAATATCATCAATATATATAGTTCTTCACCTTTAATTTAATTCTCAATATCCTTTTCTAAACTTAAAATAAATTAAAGGATATGAGGTTATATATATGGCATGGATACAGCGAAGCTCTTCATTAGATAAACAAGCTAAGGCCATTGGCCTTTCCCCACCCTTTCATATTTCGCATATTTATCTCTACCAATTTTGCGACAGATTATTATCTTCTACGATCCAACAAATATTATAACTGGATGTATGTATACACTAGTTTCAAAATCTGAGTGGTGATAAATATATACACTTTAATCTGAGTGTTATTTTAATATTCACCAACAAGCTAAGCTAAGTATTATTGCCGGATGCGCTGTCCGTTTCATATATAATAGTTTTATCCTTGTCAATTGAGAATTGGTCATATGTTTGGGGATCTCTTAGTTCTTTAGCTCGAGAGCGCTCATAATGTCCATCTTATAATGAGATATCCATTTTTAAAGTTTGAAAAGATTAACTCAATATTCATTAGCTAGTTCTTTAAATGGGGACAAAAAGTCCCAAAAAACTCCTCACACAATCATTTATCTTAAAGTCATTCTAAAGATCAGTATGACTCTATGAGTACATTGAGACAGTTTTAATTGTGTTCCATCAATATGCCAGTCAATTAAATCAAGCAGCAACATAAAGTTAAATAAGCTTAAAGTAATTAATCAGCGCTAGCTTAGATTGTTGCTCAATTGTCCTCTTTCCATTATTGAGGCTGTCTAACTCTCCCAAATACAGGATAAGTAATTAATAAAATAAATTATTGCATGCGTTGTTGGGAACAGCATATATTATACGCTTATTGAACATAACATGCAGTGGAATTTCTGCCAAATAAAATTCAAAATATGTCATCACGGCTGCGTGCGCATGTATCAGTGACTAGTTATTCTGACCACCTGCGCTGTCGTTCATCGGTTGCATGCACTCTGTAGGTTTTTATCAAGGTAGTCTTGGTGTAGGTATAAAAGAGGTGACATTTCTATATATAATTACATCTACTTATTAGAGGCCACTTAAGCTATTTTCTTGGCCTAGCAAACTACTAGTTACAGCGCTAACTAAATAAATTGATGCATTAATAAGCTCTCAACGAAGGAAAACACTAAAATGATTAACGTTGACGACAAAAAAAGATGAAAACTTCTCTTCGACGAGAATGATTTCACGATTTGTATTGGGTACAAAAAAGGTATTCATTCTCTATTGTAAGAATCACGCTCCATCTAGTAAACTAACAGAAGGGATATGTTCAAGAACTGTAATATATATGCTATATATTTTTTTCTGATGTTACACTTGCACTCATCTATTTAATTACTCCCTCTATTTTACTTTGATTAAATTAAAGATATTAGTTACATGAGTATGCTATGTTTTTTTCTAAGAAAACCCCAATCATGTGATCTTTTTTTAGCTTATTCCACCACATCTCTTATTTGATTATTATTGGATAAATATTAATAAAGATAATTTTAAAAGAATTTGACAAGATTTAGAATCAAATACTATATATGTATTTAAGATCAAAACTAATTATAATCGCCAAAACATGTCCTATTTTTGTAACACGAGCGAGTAACTCTCCATGAACGAAATTCCGAATATTCTCATCAATATGATTTATACAGTAATTAATCAACCTCCTATCTTAAAACATATCTTAAACCATTTTCCATACAATTCTTACGTTTAGTATATGAGCGTCGGTGCATGACAACGGAGCGGTCAGCTAGGGTATCTAAGCTGTAAATTCTATGAAAAAAATGTTCATCATTATAGGAATGTATATAGCAAAAGATAAAAACTCACCAATACAATTTTACGACATTAAGAAAAGATCACATTATACCTCTTGTTCCCAGAATTGAATGGATGCGTAAAGGTGCTGATAATTCATGAGAAAATATGTGGTGGATTATTCTTTTCACTGACTTAACTCTCTTAGACACGAGAGAATACTCCTATGCTATATTTTGCCTGCAGGCCGGAGTAGAGCTCCTTTTGCGATACATATAATTTAAATATATGAAAGAAACTATATATCTAGCTAGATTGTAGTCACCAATTGGGGGTCATGCATCATTCTAGCTCACCATTCAAAAGGAGAATATTTTCACAAAAATATATGTCTCAAGCACTCTCATATCAAATTAATCAACATTTTTTATATATAGTAGTACTACGTGCGTCCCAATAATAAAAACCCTCTCCCTTCTCTGTCGTCCCCCTTGTTCAATTAAATTCTTCATTTATCAAACACACATATCCCAATGTCACAGTCAGAGCTTCCATTTAAAAATGGGCCCATGAACTTGCTGCCTTCATCGTTACCACCCTGCTGAAATAACAGCAATGCCTCATTATTTTCAAAGCCTGACACTAATCCATGATTATCACTACTTCCACGCCTCTCTTGATCATCCTGACTCAATTGAGATGCCACAAATTTGTCAAGAGCCCTCCAATCTGTCACCTTTTTGTTGTTTTGGTGTTCTTCTACGTAGTTCTTCTTGTTATGGTTGATGTTATTATCGTGGGATATTAAAGACACTAATGATGAGCTTGGCCTCTTTATGGATGGCAGAGATGGACTTTCTAGCTGGGGAAGAAGATCTACGAACTGATCAGATGTGTTGTGGATGAAGCTCGTCAAGCTATTATCTGCTTCTATCTCCTTCTTACACAAAAAACTTTGACCTAAGAAACTCTGATGATGATGAGGCTGCCTTGATGATACGTAGTCCACTCCACTTATTGTCTCCTCATTGTAAAAGTAACCCGAATCCCATCCTTCTATTGTCTTAGTTTGGCCGTTGCTTTTTTTCTTGAATGCTCTGCATACTACCCATCCTTCTTCCTGCACGTACTCATCAACCACAATTTAATTAGAACTATTTGATGACTTGAGAAAACAATTTCAATTTTTGTTTTGTTTTGATGCTATTAGGACATTATATTTTTAGCTTTCGAAAGTTTTTAACATGTTTGACCAGTAGAAGCAATATACAGTGGAGTGTAGTCAAAAGCTTCACCAACCAGAAAGTTAATCCACCAATAATTAGTTAATTTAAAAGAAAGGATATTATATATCTTTTTAAGTTTTTTAAATTATAAGAACATTTTAATGAGGACTAGGAGTACTAAATGTTTCGATTCGACGTGGAGAAATAATACAGCACTAGACAAACGTCAAAGATATGTGTTAGTAGCCGTTGAAAAAAGAAAGCCAACACGACGATTAATTTAACTCACTGGAATAGATATATTGTGTAGGAGTAATGGAAAGAAAGCCTAGTAAAGAGAAAGAATGGAAAGGAAAGGAAGTAAAAGCAAAACCAACAATTATGGTGCTGTTGAAAGTTTGAAAGTAAACGACTTTTGACTTAATGTTGGTGAAAGTTGTGTTATGTGATCAGAAAACATGATGTACGTACACCCCAACTTGGTGTGAATATTCAGACCTTAGCTTAGTGGCCTCTGAAAGAATAAAGAAAAAAGCCATTTTACTATAAGGAATAAGGATAAAGTAAGTTTCGAAGAGACCAATAAAACTGCATTTTTGCATCAAGTGAAAAACATACCGCTCTAGCTCTTGACACTAATTGGAAGTCTTAATACAAAACACTGAAAATAATAATTCATCCTCTCCAAAAATAGTTATGGTACGTATGTAGGAAAACTCAAACAAAAAAATCAAGTTAGTATAAAATAATTAATGAATAGAAAGAGCTTATATATGTACATGCCTGAGGAGGGGCATTTTCATCAGATTCAAGCCTATATTCATGCATGATCCAGTCAGATTTCTGTCCATTAGGGGCTCTTCCTTTGTAGAACACAAGTGTCTTCCTCATTCCTATGAGCTTTGTCTTGTCATACACTGCCTTGTCTCTTCCTGTCGCCTTCCAAAATCCGGCCACTGTGGCTCTATTCGTCCTCGTCCCCGTCGGGTACTTTTTATCCTTGTGGCTGAAGAAATACCACTCATTCTGTTCCTCATACCCGATCCTGCATCTCTCTGTCTCACCACAATATATATAATTTGACTTCATATATCACACGAAGAAAGAATAGATTGTCTCTAATTATTTGATGTGTGTATATGTATGTGTGTGTGTGTGTTTAGCAAAAAGAACGTACAAACTATATATATAGACCATATATAGTGGATCTAAATTGGAAATATAGATATATACAAAGAAAACCCTAATGAACAAATTAAATAAATTTTTTTTTTGAAGATAAAAGTAAGAAGATAGACGGTGAAGTGATGTGTATGTGTGTATAAGTATATACCTTGGAGATCCCACGGCTCAATACGATATAGGTCGATCTCTCTGATAACGTCAAGATCTATCTTCTGAGAAGCGACTTTCTTACGGAGATAATAACCAACGAGCTCTTCATCTGTTGGGTGGAAGCGAAAGCCAGGTGGGACACATGACTCCATGCCTTCCATCATTCACCAAAGTACCAAACTCCTATTGCTACTGCATCAAATTCACCACCTTCATTAATATATATTCTCAACCCTCACACTATTCTCCACTTGAGACTACTATCATCATCATGTTTTATTTCTACTATTAAACAAAACCAAACCCCTTTATGCGTGTATTACACAAAGTGAACCCACGTTAACAATTAGTGACGATTGAATCTCATACAGCTAATAATAAAATAAAGAAAAAAGCTAGTATTTATTCTCACTATATCAAGATTAGAAAAAATATGACTATAAAATTTTTAAATTTGGGATCTGAACGTAATAGAACGTTTTGTACTTGAGTTTTCTTAAAAAGGTATATATATTTATGCATATATGTAAACTCTCGGCACGGCGATTAAGTTACAAGATGGAAAAAGGGAATGTGAAAAAGAATAGGGAGGTTTTTTATTGGTAAAAAGGTGAGGAGTGTTATCAGAGATAATGATAAGCTCATTTGGTGGTGAGAGACACTCACCAAATTGAATTCCCCGAAAAATGAAATAAAAATGAGCGCGTGTTATAAAACAAAGCCCATAATTTCAGAAACAATGATTTTTGCCGGGGTTAAAAGCTAGAGAGATGGAAAGGGAGGGAGAACCAAATCATGAGGGTTTAGTTTTGTTCAAAAAACCAAGAGATAGAGATAGAGAGTGTGTTTTAGTTGAAGGGCCAAGTCCAAGTGTATGTGTCGTGGGGGAAAACTGTAGAGAAGTATATAAACGGAAAACTAGATGGGCTGTGATGCTATATAATGATGTTGTCTTGTGTTAATGAATGGTGGGAATGATTCATCAAAAACGGGGTTTTCACACTCTTCATTCATATTCTATAAACAAATAATATCCTCCGAATTATTATCACTTACACCCACATCATGTAATTATGTGAATAATGAGATTAACTATATAAAAAGAAGTAGGACACAGACAAAGAAAACAATAGTTGTGAGGATCGGTGAATTTACATTTAAAAAAGTAGATAGAATTTAAGATATGGAATGTTTAAATCGGATAAAACTGGAGTTATGGGGAGGAGGGAAGGGTGACGTTATCAGGAAATGGCACGCGTTGGGTTGAAAGAAAAAAGGGAAAGTTTTTTTTTTCTTTTGGTGGAGGGTTTCAATTTCAAGTGCTGGAAGGCCTGCCATGGGAGAAAAGGATAAGTTAAAAAAGAAAGGAGGAAAAGGCATATTAGGCAGAGGTTGTGTCTTGGGGGGCTCTCTGACTCTTTTTGTCTCTTGGTCGACAAATTCCATGGCATTCCTCTGGCCTCTTTCTTTTATGCACTATCACGTTCAGCTCAGCTCACACCCCTAATTCACGACTTTTATGATAGCTCTCTCTTCCATATGATATGTATGCTTAGTTCTTTCGGTCTCAGCATTTTTGTCTTCCACACACCCCATGATTAGTTGAATTGAATTTGGTGATGAAAATAATATGGAGGTTTTGGGGACAACAAGCTATAATAAACAAAGACAAGCGAGAAGGAATTCATAAACATCTCGAATTCTTATACACAAGAAAGTTTGAAACCCGCAGTTCAAATTATTTTCCATATATAGGCCTAAAAAGACGAGTGATAACATGATTAATATGCGAGACTACTATTTGTCTGTATATGCATAACTGCTACTAAATTTCATTGAATTAAATATACAAATCTATATTAATGTTGATGGCCTGTTGTTGGACTTTGATGCATGACTTAAATAAGAGAGATGTAGTCAGACTATATATGCGCCGGCAAGAAATGAGCAAAACAGATGTGAAATGGTTAATTTTGAAGAAAAACCTTGTTATTAAATGGGACCGCACAGAAAAGTTGAATGATAAAAGAGGTGTGAATTGTAGATGGAGAAAGATCAAGAATTATGCTGATGAAGGCAAGAGAAAGAGGAAGAGATGGCAAAGACATGTAAACGAACACGTAAAAGAAGGAGATGAGGATGGAATGTTAATATATAATGTATGGAGTAAGGCATGCCAAAAAGGGAAGAGAGAAAAGGGCTAACCTGTGTAATGAAGAGGAAGAAGACAAAATGGGGAATGAGTCAGTTAAGTTAGAAAGAAGCAGAAGATGAAGGCATGGCAGAGGAAAGAGAAGAGAGATGTAATATAAAAGATATAAATTCCTGAGAATTGTGAAGAATATACACCTACACACACATATATTAATAAAAAGGCTAGGAGAAGAAGAAGGACCGCTGAATTGCGCATGGCTTGAATGTTGTCCCCTTGCAACTGACGTCACTGCCTACCTTCTAACCCCACCCTCACTGTTTCTTTTAAGAAGTGGGTCCACTGTATATTCATCGTTTTTTTAGGAAAAAATTCATGCCATATGTGATATTCATTCTTTTGTTTTAATGATAAATCCTTTTCTTTTTACAATCAACTAGCTTATTCAAGATTATTGGCCAGAAAAAACTAGCTTGTTCAAGAGAATTACGAGTTTAACACGCTTGTAATATAGATAATTCAACAAAAAACCTTAAATTTATAAGAAATAAAGCAAGTTATTTTTATTTTGCCCATAAGTAAATAGTGTGTTAACTTTCTTGATGCTCAATGAGATTGAGGCTGATGATGATATTTTTATAGATACTTACTTCATATATTTAATATATTCCTTACATTAATTCCTTCAATCTACACGTCTCATTTTCGAAATGTTGTGTTGTCGTATAGTTATAAATCTATATGAAAATATGGCATGTAATCTGGTGCGATCGTAGAACTTCACCATGTACTGAATATATAGTTATAAAATGAAGCATACATTAAATAGAATAAAAAACACTTAGTTTTCCTTTGAGTCTTATAAAACGAGGTATTCTTTCTCATTCATTTAATATCTTATATTAGGCTCTGAATTTCACAATTTTTTTGTTATCTTGGACTTTCATATGAAATACATGCGATCATTTGAAGATGAGTATTCTTACCAGGTTAAATAATTACGGGCAACAATTTACAATAATTAAGTGTCAAATAAAGGAATTATATATTCACAACCATCCAGGATTCCAGGTCCCAAACAAAAATAATCAAATAATTGCTTTGAATGGCACATATGCTACTTCATGGCGTTTCTAGAAAATTTATGTGTGCGTATCATTAAATTAGAATACATATCAATTTTGGTTAATCACCGCTCAGTTTAGAATACATATCAATTTATAATAATTTGAACAAAATAGTATGGATAGAAAAAATAAATATAATAAAAATATAAAATAAAAGAGAAATATGTTTAAAACCAAATGTTAACTCCTACTAATAACTATTATGTTTAATAATTTAGGGTAGAATTTTATGTCATAAATAATGTAGGAGAGATAATCACGTGTAAATTTACTATTTATAAATAGTTTTTGCAATAAATTTATCAAAAGAAATATATTAATGCGTAGAGAACAAACAAAATGTTCAGATAATTAAAAAAGTTAGAAACAGTATATTTATATGTAATTTGATAAGAAAAGGTGCTTTTGTTGGCCAGAAACAAAAAGTGATCGTTTTCATATATTTGCAGCTGCATAACTTGAGGATGAAGAGATAACATAATAAAAGAGAATTGTCTGGGGATGCACGTGGGGAATATATTTGCAGCTGCATAACGTGGGGAATATATTTTGTTGATATGTTCTATTCCATTTCTTATTTCTGGACTGGCAAGTAAATATGTGTAATGGGGCGAGCACTCGAACAGGATGACTTCCTAGCTATTATTGATCATGTATGAGCTTATTTCATTTATTTTTTAAATTTAATCAGAGTAATATAGTGATAACGAAGAAGATCAGAACACAACTGAGGAGGTATATATACTCAATTTGATTATTGAGAAATCCTAATATTTACACGATTTTACATGTTAAGATGAAATTTTTAATATATGTAAGATACAATATTAGTCTATAATAGCTCCCTATTTTTATTATATTTGATATATATATATATGGTAAATTTGTTAAAAAATTATATATATGAAAAATTAAGTAAAATGGATTTATTTGGGAATATGTCTTCCGATAATAATATATATATATATATATATATATATATATATATATATATATATATATATATATATGAAGAATTAAAAATGAAGTGGATATATCTTAATTAACCATGGTTTAGAAATAGATTTTATTATTTCCTTTTTAATAGGGTGTTGCAGATTTTAATTGTGTGAAAATAGAGGATAAAGGTTTGGATTGAAGAAAAAGAGAGAGAATGTTTTATCATGCCGCTTTAATCCACAAGTCTTTACGCTAATTTAGTTTAATCTCGATTACAAACATGACTTTTTCCAATTTTAAATAAGTTTCCTTATAGTTTTTAGGTTTCATTTACATTTCATAAGCTCCTCTAACATAACGATATATCTGAGGGTAATTAACATCTGCTAACCTCGAGGTCTGTGTAAGCAGTACGTGGACTCTTTTTAATATACTTGGTGGTACATTATTCTATCCCCAAGTGAATGGGAAAAATCTTGAAAAATAAAGTGAGCACAGCACACCCACACGCTACTTATATTATCCTAATGAATTAAAAGGGTTACATAATACGTATTGTTTTTCCTAAATATGAGACAGGAATATATTATCCTTCCAGAATTTATAATTTTGCAAAGCACCTATATTTGTTGATTATATGTGTGGATTAGTTAGTATCCTTGATATTCCATGCATGCTAAGAATTATGTAGATCAGGAAAGTATATGTAAAGAGAAGTTATGTATATTTGTTTTAGTTAGTTAGATTATTCATGGTTTGGTTAAAGTGGGGGCAGTAGTGTACTTAAGGAGAGAAGGGCGAGAGTTATGAGGTGAGAGTTATGAGGTGAGAGGGCGAATGATGATGAAGACAAAACGTAAAGAGAGATGAAGTAGCACAGCATCGTGCAAGTGAGGGGTTGGTAAACATCTTCCCCTACTTTACTTCCAACACAAACAATATATATATATATATATATATATATATATATATATATATATATATATATATATATATATATATATATCTTTTTATTAATTTATTCCGTTTTAAAAAAAGACACAAGAAAGATTGAAATACACATGGATTAAATGTGTATCTATTGTTAAATTGGTAAGTAGGTTAACAATCCGATTTTATCACTTCTACTTCTATATCTAAACAAAATTTGTTGTGAGTCAATTAAATTCTTAGTGACATTATAAATTTGATAGAAACTCATATGTTTGCATATCGAAATTCACCGTTCTTATATTTCTACCTCACAAAAAATAGTGTTAACTTACTCTTAAACTCATTTCAATTATTTTAATATGACCAAATTCAATGAATTTATATGTAAATTTCATAGAAATTTGTCTATTGAGGTCGATAAAGTATGAATGTTGATATAGTAAGGGAAAAAACACTAATATGATAATTAACTATTCCAGTTTAGACAAAATAATAAATGACTATTTCGTGATACATAGATAATAATCAACTTCGTGACCCGGTGCAAAAATGATAAAATCGGTGTTAAATGTTAATTTATAATTATGTGGAACCTTATTGATATTATGTTCAAAGTGAAATACTTATTTATTCACTTATCTGCCTCTTAGTCTCTTCTAGTAACACTCTCACAACAATGTTATCCTCTCATTATTAAATTGAGAGGGGGTAAAAAGATATTTTTTTTACTTTAAAAAATAATATTAGCAATGTTCCACATAACTACAAATTAACATCTAGCACTGATTTATCATTTTTCACCAGGTCACAAAGTTGTGTGATTATATTTTTTATGCACCGCGAAATAATCATTTATCATTTTTTCCCAAATTAAAATAAATATTTTTCATATAAGTGTTTTTGCCCATATATTTAATAGCAACTATTTTGTATTCAAAATATATTCTAGTCAAATCATAGTTATTTTTGCATTTTTATTTAATTATAAAGAAACATATGTTTATTAATAAACGTTAACTCTGATGTGGTTACTATTTGAGCCTATGATCCAAACTTACCTTCTTTTCGACCATGAATTTATTTAAACTCACGAGTTTGACAATTTTATATCCCTTCTTCGGCATATTATATTCATTCTTGTAAGTGCATTAATTTCATTTTTATTAAAGGAAACACCCCACTTCTCCCGTTACAGCAAAAAACCAAAAACAACTTTCGGCAATATAATACAGCTGCTCTTCTGGTTGAAAGCTAAATACACCCATCAGTAGTCAGTTAATAATTAAAAATAAAAAAATTACAATGATAATTTTTTTGGATAAAAATTTGATGGAAATGAATAATGAAAAATGATCATTCTAAGTATAATCGTAAAAGGATAGGGCCATTTGTACCAATATGGGGAAGAGAAGGAATTTGATGTGATCATGCCTCAACAATTCTGGGGTGAGGATGACTAGCTTGGAAGGTAATTAAATTGTAATAATTACTGCTCTTTTCCATTCAAAATAATTATGGTAATATTATCCTTCTAGAGAGGCTTAATTAATAGAAAGCGACGACTTGGGCAAAAAAGGCATCGAAATGGCTATCATATGCCCTCGTCCATGTGGTCCACTGAAGGCCCTCTCGAACAAGATCCCACATCTTTGAGCTATTATGATGTTTCGCCAAGCCTCTTTATTTAATTTACCCTAATTTTCACAACTTATCTCCTACTTATTTTCAATTTAACTGTCGCTTCCCTGGCCTAATTATCACATTTTGGTAAAATACTCTTAATTCAAAACCTATCCTTGCTTTCAGTGTCAGTGCTACTTGTTAAGAGTCCACATAGCAGGTAAAGCTAATCCCAAAAAATACGGAATCAATACTATTTCTGTCCCTTTTTTTTAAATTTTCCACCTTTTGATTTGTGAAGTTGGAATTAACTTGGATATATATTCTTGCCAAGTAATACACAGTATGTTAAGAGGAAATACTCTCTTCAATTAATAAGAGTTCATCCGTCAAAACATGTTTCTTATAAGAAAAAATATAAAAGTTTGTTGAGTGTCTAAAGTTATTTTTTTGCAATCTTGCTCTTATTTATTAGGATACATTGATACTATTAATTAAAAGAGAGAAATAGGTGAGCATTAATGAATATGAAAAAGAGTTGGAGACAAAATCGGAAAAAAATACATTCAATAATGAGATAATATAAGGTCTCCAATATTTTGGACAAAAACATTCAAATTTTGAGATTTTAGTATCATACATTCAGTACTTTTTACTTAATACACTTTTTACTTAATTTAATATTGAGGAGTGTTTTTTTGAGCTCCTAACCGCTACTATAAACTTCATAGTATGTAATAGATGACGCATTAAACAATAATTAATTTGAGATATTAGGTAAAAAATATCTCAGAAGGCCAGATGCAATGTAGTAGTGCTTCATTAATTTGCAATATTGTGTATTATTAATGAAGAAGTATTCAAGAACATAATGCTGGATTCAATAAATTTGAATATTTCATGACAATGAATGTAACTATAAAATACTTTATACATAGTTGGATGTAAATTTATGAATTTGAAATACCGTGAACTATTAGAAAAATATTTTAAGAAGCTAGATACATTTAAATTTAGTATTAAGATGATTGCCATTTGATAAAAAAATATTGAAACTATATATTAAAAAAATTTAAAATAATAATAAAAAAGGTTCTCAAATCCCCAAAACCATACAGTTTTGATTTGTTTCTAACGGGTAGGTTCTTCTAATTAGGATTTATTTTCAGTTTGGATTTAATTATGGAAATGGTTTATGCTGAAGTAGTGGAACGCAGGAAGATTTACGGAGGAAAGCCCAATCCTTCATGTGAATTGAGCACTAATAATCGTTGTTAATATTATTTTCATTATTCACAAACAAAAACCGCCTATAATTCTATCATAATCGGAAAAGCATTTAGGCAAAATATATTTGATCAGTTACTCGCGCCCCTCTTCTAATATTAAAGCATTGTTCAATGTCACGTCTCTGTTTTTTTTTTTTTTTTTTTTGCATAGAGCCTTCGGTATCCGGCCCCCTTCGGGAACCGACTAATCCGAAATCGCCGCCGGGATTCCCCATTTTGGGGGCGACAGCTTCCCAAGGGTTCGACCCATAACCTAGTGGGTACGCGGTGTCTTACCTTCCCCTTTCTTACCAACTAGTCTACGCCTCCTTCGGCCACACACGCCTCTTAATGGTTGCTGTCTATCTCATTTATTCTGTGTAAACCTTAGTAGTCTATTATTCCAAGGGGATAGATATTTTGTGTGTGAGAGAGGGTGAGGAATAGGGGTCGCCTGGGAGAGGCAGGAAGGTGATGAAATGCATGTGATATTGTGAGGCCTTTTGTGTATGTATACTTAATCAGACAATTAATTAATTACACCCACTTTTACCCAAAATCATTGCTCATAATTAGTAATTTTGGAATCATAATATTCGTGCTGCACGTGTCTTTCTTCCTTAGCCTCCACTCGCTTTTCACATTATTTTACCCTTTTCCATTTGTCTATTATTTCCCCTCCCTTAGCTTCCTCCACATTTTACCTCTGATCTGAACTGTTTCGAGCTCTGAAGAAGCTTTCCACATTTTATAATGGTTGTAATGAAGAAAAGTGTTTTGTGTAATTATATCTAGACCTTGAGACGCATAAAGCTTAGTATATTTTACGACTTTGTAAATCATATACTCCCACCCATCCATAATATAAGAGGTACCATAATATAAGAGGTAAGATGGTAGATTTTTCCATAATATAAGAGAAAATGTGCTAAAAATAAAATAAAGTAAAATCGGAAAATTTTATCAAATCTACCTATGATAAATGATTCCAACATTTTTATTGATATGTGTAAAAATATTGACTATCTCTATATAGTTGTTGTATATACTAGATGAAGTAGTAACTTACCAATGAGTAGTTGGTTGAGCTGGCAAATGAGCTGCAACTCCGTATTAATGAGAAGGTGTGTTCGAATCACGGGAAGCGCTCTCATTGGGAGAAGACAACTTTGCCTATGTGGGCAACACTCTTACTCCTCGGGTCCGGATTAAACCGGGTGGTAAATAATAAAAAAAAGAGGAAGTAGTAACTTTGTGGTGCATAAATAAATACGTGTGTGAATTACAACTTACTTCCTAAGGTGCATGAGTGAAAATATGCTAGACTTATATGTAAACTTTAACTAAATAGGCACAAGTCTCATTTAAAACGTAAAACTTAAATATGGGTTTGAGCTCGTATATATGTAAACTTTAATTTTGGTAAGCTTAAATCTTTGACCAATCGGTAAGCTTAAATTTGAACCTTCAAAAGGCTATAATACTTAAACCAGTATGTGACTCTAAAAGGTTTTGTTGCAATATATAAAACTATTTTTTTCTGTTATTTTTATGGTAGAAACTATAATAAATTATTTTTTGAAATTATAATACTTTATATAAGAACAATTGGAATAAACTTGTTAGTTGCAACAAACATAATTATACTTGAAAAAATTATAAAAATCAAATGGTTAGAATATGCACTTTTAGTATTTGAGAGGAGATCGAATGATTAATAATTGGTGGTAAAAGGGTTGATTTTTGTGTACTAATGATGAGGTGTGAATGCTAATAAAAGGCATGGCCAATTCGACCAAAAGTTATATTAATTTTATTAAATTTTGTGTAACCTTAACTAACTTTAATTAATTTTTAAGTTTTTTAAAATTGATATGAATAAATATCTACTACTATATGTAATTTTGTTTTAATATTATATTTGTGTAGATTTTAACTTCACACAATAATTCATATCCTAATAACTTAAATATTAAAAATGGATATTTACATAGGAATTAGGACAAGACAACTGAATGGAATATTTTTCTCCACAAATTTAAAAGGGTAGAGATCAGAGCAGCACTTCTCAAGAACGCATCTACTATTAAGAAACTCCTCTAGTTGAGTTTTTATGGAAGAATCGTTCTTCACCAGGGTTTCATTTCCTTTCCGGTTGTCTTAATTAAGAGTTTCACTTATATAGATTAATACTTGTTATCTTCCACGGCATGAATCCAAACAATCACTATTAATCACTTGTGTTAGAATGCGATTCATCAGTTTTATGTTGGAACTCAACCAATTTCTTCTATCATTTAGCAGGAAGTTTTATCTTGATTGCATGACTTTCCTTTTTCTTCTTTTGTAAAAATAATTTCTTTATAATCTTTTCAGAGGCTATTTTCTAATAATGTTTTTTCCATTTCCTATTATTATTTGGGTATTTGTAGAACCCTTAATTATTTAATATCATTTGTCCTCCTTATAAAAACAAGACAGTTGTCTTTATGGCAAAATTTAAAAGAAATAAAAAAATGAGACAATGATGTGGACAGGAGTAGCCCACGTAGGACGGCGGTGATGGTCGGCAATCATGCGGCGGACCGCATCATTGATCTCATGCGACCCCATTGTAGGCCCCACCAAACACTTCACTCTTCCTCTAACTAATTCCCTTCTATATCTAGTTCTACCCCCATGTACGTTACTATTACTATCACTCTTTTTGAGCCTTCTTCACTAGTCTTGTGTTTCAGCCTCTCAAAGTTTCATTCTTGGTACAGATAGTATCATTATTATAAGGTATACAAATAGCTTCACTAGTCTTGTGTTTCAGCCTCTCAATGTTTCAATTTGAGTTGACGGTAGTTGGTAAATAAAAATCACCATGAGCTCTCTGCTTCAATCTTCATAATGAAAAGGGATGCCAAAAAATGAAAAATAAAAAAGAATGTTAAGTGGTTTACCAGAAGAGTCTTCAGCTTCACTCCCTGTTTGTGCTCTGTATTTTTAGGTGTGAATGACAAGTTTCACTCTACTTTCAAGGGGAACATGTACCATGATTGCCCCACTTATAGGTGCTAATTCTATTTCAAACAAATTCCCTTGAATCACCATTTTAATATGCACAGTTGCACACCCCCCTTGATTTCTAGAGCCCAACCCTTCACTCCTCTATCATTAACACCCCATTTTTTATACCCTTGATCCAATTCCTCCCCTCCTTTTTCTACATTTTTGGGACTCAAATTATAAGCTTTCATAATCAACTAGTAATTTCTCACTCTATGATGCCATCATTGTTCATTATGTTCTCTTTAGCAGTGGACATATTCCTGTGCCTAATTTCCCATCTCAAGCAGCTTCCAAAATGCACATCTACTTTGGTTATAATAGGACGAGCACACACACAAACAAAAACAAAAAAAAAGGAACACTCAATCTCCTTGAGCACGCATACCATATTTTGGACCAAATGTCACTTTGTGTTTGGTTTGTAGAGGGCAACATTAGTTAGGTATGAGATAATAGAGGGGTTCAAAAAATTTGATAGTGATGGGGAAGTAATTCATTTGAACACGAACTCTGGAAGCATGGAAGTGAATATGGGCCAGTGATTAAGAATATATTGAATAGGGAATAGCATGATGGGAACAGGCGAGCCGACGGGTCCTGCTTCAGAAATGATTGTTCATTCTTTGACAAGAGTTTCTCTATAACGTTTTCAGTGGAGGGTCCAACTCAATTTGATCGAAACGCGCTTGAAATTGACTTCTTAGATCTCTTACTGCACATATATGTATGACTCTGAGTTCTAGATATGAAATCTTTGAGATTTATTGAGATTTTTTTGTCAAAAAGGTTTCTGATTCTAGCTCCTTGTGTTACCTTTTTCGTTCCTTTCTTTATTGTCACCAATACTTATTTGAGCTTTGTCACCTACTAACTCTGATTAAGATTTGTGGGTTATAATTAAAGAAAACAAATTCAAAAGATGCTTAGAGAAATAACGCTTAGTACAAATGAAAAGAGGATGCTTTCTTCAGAAGACATGATGATCTAGAATGAAAGTAGGGTGCCGACGAAAGCTAAATAAGAGCGTGAAAATGGTGTACTTGCTAACTTTCCTCACATTTCAATGCTTACTTCTCCAGTTGATATTTGCTTTTGTACTGCGTTACTTTTGTTTTGTTGTTGCTATTTTGACATAAAGGACTCGTTCTTTTTATCACAACAGGTTAGGCCACGTGGACAAGTCAGATCGAAGTAATAGCGAAGTCTGAAAAATAATTACACTTCCATATCAAAGTGGGAGTGCGTCCCTTATCATTACGTCGGTGAGGCTTAGTAGGATTTCTCGCATATAGATACATATCTTTAGGCCCCATGTTGCCATATCACATATGAGACGAGCATGTGGACATTACTCGTTTTTTAGGCGACTGATTCAAAATTTGCACCCAGAAAACATAATACTTTTTTGAAAAAAATATTAATTAAAAACCTACCGTGGACCAGAATGTGAGAATAATGGGTGGCTTCAGCTGCTATGACTTTTTTTTATGGTTCAATACATGTGAGATCTAGTTTGATGGTTCTGGGGTACCATTGAATACACTCCTATGACTTTTTTTTATGGTTCAATACATGTTCTCTACACAAAAGAACGTAGGGATACTTCTGGAAAAAAATTACCATGAAACATTGGGCCTGGGCCTGTTGTTTTTGCCTGAAGATTAAATTTCACCATGGATTGGGCCTATAATATTTCGTGGGCTTAACTATGAGGAAGTGGACCTTCTCATCATAAGGAGAGGGCTTCTTACCATGTTCCCGCGCTTGGGAGTACCCTAAAATAGGGATAATTAGGTAAATGCCTAATGAGTATAAGACTTAGTTGAAGTTTTTGGAAAATCCTACAAAAAAATAAGTTAATTATAAATTGATTTACCTAATTTTTTCCCCTTAAACTAGTTTATTTTACCTATAAACTAATAGATAATCTAAAAATATATCAAATATGTCATAATTTAATAACCTATTTCGCAATCTTAATTTCTCCAAAAAAGTCAACTAAATCTTATATTTAAGACTGGAGGTAGTAAGATGCTACTCTGTCCGATGTTGGTGTTATTAGGAAAAAAGGTTCAAACTTCAAACACTCTACTTTTTCCTTAGATTAAGTCTAAATTCATGTGTAAATATATACTTCTATTTCTAATAGAAGCTCCAGTTAATTTCATTTGTTGAGAAATCAAAGAAGTTAAATAAACCACCTAATCATAAGGTATTGTATGTATTATTAGATTATATGTTAGCTTATAAATCAAATAAATTAGTTTAAAGAAAAAAATTTAAAAATCAATTTTCAAGTTTTTTTTTCAGGTCTTATATTTAGGAATTGAGGTACTAAAAAATTGTGTAAGAACTTATTTTGGGTGTAAATGTGTGACACTGCTTTAAAATTATAGAACAACTAAACAAGGGGGAACCATGTCCCATGAGCTCATTACTCATCATTATTCAGTAAGGTCCATACATCAGACAAACATGTATCCACCAACAAGAAGGAACTGCACAATCATCCTCTACTATAGCATTTTCAAGTTTGTTCTGTTCCTGGATATGTGTGTGTGTGTGTGTGTGTGTGTGTGTGTGTGTGTCGTAGTTGCAACTGGTAACTTGTCTATTTTCCTTATCGCCTAAAAATATTGGCATGATAGTTGTGTTACCTACACATTGTCAATATCACTTGAACAACCTACTAGTGCATGCAGAGTTGACTAAGTTGGATATTTGTGTCATGCTTCAATAATAGGAATTTGAATTACTATTACCACTATTATGCCTCCTTGTCAGTCTAACTAGCTAATTTTACGAGTGTTTTATTTTTATTCTTAAGGGTTGATTTCCTTTTCTCATCGATATGATTTGATTCTATATCTCTTCTTACCATTTATCATTATTACCATTTATTACTATTCTATAGAGTCTACCACACTCATAATTTTTTATATAACACATACATTTTTTGTATATATTGAACATAATGCCTCCTCTTTTGTTTTTGAGCCATAATTGCAGCTATATATATATTAGGCAAAACACAAATATTTTAGATGGGCTAATTAAATAAGAACAAAAACAGACTATAGATCCTTAATTGATTCCACGTCCCAATGTTATACACTAAAACATACAGTAATAGCATGTTTGAATATTAGTTTGGAGACTTAAAACTCAGTTTGGCGAACAATTGCTTCAAACGTTTATCATTATTGGTGGTGGTATATCTATTGAATGAAAATGGCAGCTATTTGAAGTAATTTACACACAAGTAAATGTAAAGGAGGTAATTGAAAATTGTGACGAAAAAGTAAACCTAACAATTAACATGAAAGCATTTTGGTTGATATTCGCCACCGATATTAATGATTGATCATATTGCAGTGAGTTCTCCACTTAAGAGTAAAATGATAGTCATAAAATGCATTCTATGCCGAAGTTTCATTAATTACTTCTTGATTAAGCGACTGAGTGAGAAACCAGCAGGACACATTTACATGGTTGAGTTTTAGTGTTATGTAATTTTATTGTTAACGGGCATGCAGCTCCGATGAATCATGGAAACTTATGTCAATTCGGATATACAATTAATATGGCGTAATTGATTTTAGTGTTTTGTAATATATATATATATATATATATATATATATATATATATATATATATATATATATATATATATATATATATATATATATATATATAACATTTCTATTCTAATGAAAGTGCGATTGAGTATTATGGGTAACGTATATGGCAAGGATGTAGACAAATATTGTCCCAAATATATATTTTCATGCATAATTTGACAATAATAGAAATTTAATTAAAACTTATCCCCGTTATATTTTTTTACCAACTAAACTTATCCCATAACGGCCAGACATATTAAACCTTGAACACATATCTTTAATAATTCCATGCCCAAAGTTCAAAAAACATTGAGAGGAAAACAATTGTCTCAATTGTTTTTCTCTTTATGTAATTTTAATTAAACCTTGAACACAGATCTTGAAATGCTGTGTGTGAGAGAGAGTGAGGAATAGGTATGCTGTGTGTGAGAGAGAGTGAGGAATAGGCGTCGCCTGGGAGAGGTAGGAAGGTGATAAAATGTATGTGATATCGTGAGGCCTTTTCGGTAAGTATACTTAATCAGATAATTAATTAATTACACCCATTTTTATACATTTCTTTTTTTGTAGTTCAAGTGTACACGATTTAAATCAAAACTTGAGTAGTTGATTTTTTTTATTTATAACATTACATTTGTCATTTTATAAGAATATCTGAACCATCCCCAAAACAAGGAATCAACCTCATATTCACAAACAAAAAAAAAATTAAAATTTCACTTCATCCCAAGAGAGAAAGTGATATTAAATATTTCAACTTAAAGACCAGAATGTCTTCATTGAATTTTTATATCCATTATCTAAGACACGAAAATAATTTCCAATTTGTTTGTGTTTTTTTTTTCAAAATGAATGTGAGCATTATTCTTAAGTTTTAAAAATCAAGAAATCCAACTCTAAGCATCCAAACATTCACAAGAAATTTCCAAGATAAATGGAATTTTCCAAGATATTTATAGGGAATATTTAAAAAATTTGTATTTGTTTTCAACAACAATTTCAGTATTTTTGAGTTTTAAAAATCATGGAATCCAACACTACACATCTGAACCTTTAAATTATATTTTTAAAACATGTGAAAAATTTCCAGAATGTTTGTATTTTTATAAGAACATTTTATTCTTGTATTATGAATATCTAATGGAGTATGTTTGGTTGGGCTTATTTTTCAAAATAAGCTGGCTTATTTTGAATAAGCCATCTTATTTTGGGTGTGTGGCTTTTTTTTATGTTTGGTTGAGCTTATTTTTCACCCAACTTATTTGAAATAAGCCAGCTTATTTATAAGCCACACGAGATAACTTATTTCTGAAAATAAGCCAGCTTATTTTTCTACATGACTTAAAAATAAGCTAGCTTAAAAATAAGCCTCTTTTAAACAAAAAATCATCCAAACATGTTTATAAGTCAAATGGGAAAATAAGCCACTTTTTTCAAAGTTCATCCAAATATAAAAATAAGCCAACCTAGTGCTTATTTTCCAACTGACTTAAAAATAAGTCATCTTTCCACAAGTTGAACCAAACACACCCTATAACTTTAGCCCTTTCAAGTAAGCAAACATCAATTTGGCCCTAGGAGGAGGCGCAATGAAATTTCTGATTGCTTTAGGAAGAATCTAAGGTTGATCATCTATTATAGGAGCGGAGAGAAATTTTCGACATTCTGTTGTTTCCTTTCTGTATGAAAAGATGGGATCATGATAGAAACCCCATGAGCACATTTGACATTAGCATTCATAATTTAAGTGCATATGGTAATAGAAGGATCATTAAAGAATCTCAAATCCACTTTTTGACAATTTAAAAAAACCAATAGAATCTTTAACAAGACTTCAGTTAGACCAACTTATCGTGCAAATAACCATATATTCGATTGTTTTACTTAAAATGAAAAAAACAGTAACTATATAACGTTCTTATAACAATATTTGGGCCTTATATTTCATCTTCGATCAATTCATGATTTAATGTTAACTCCTGTCACACGGACCATCAAAACTCCCCATAATTAACATTTACAAATCGTTTCCATAATTTTCAAACCTTTTAAGTTCTTTAATTCAAAATTTTTCAAAGTCAACATTCATTAGTCATCATTATTCAATTTGCAAGGACCCCAAGTTTCATTTTCCCTTACAAATTGAAGTTCTTGTAATAGAAAATTATTCATATCATTGACTGATTAGCCTTCTTTAGACATTAATAAATTCCTCCACCATTTTTATGCATTAACTATCGTAAATAACCCGACTCGCCAATGAACTCCTTCCAGTTGGTCATCATATGAAAGAGTCTAGGGGACAAGTCACCCTAGCTGCAGAAATCAAATTATCAATTGATTTGAAAATTCCATTACTTTCCTCTTTTCTTAGCTAAACCTTTTGAAAAGTTATATAAACAGGGGCCCAGCTAAAATGGTCCTCACAATCCCAAAATCTTAAACTCAATTGAAACCACCATCGAAACCTTAATGATCCTATCCGTCTCATTCTAACGAGCCCTCCCCTGTCACCTTTCCTAAACTTTCTCCTGCTGCAATTTACACACAATGCGAAATAGAACACACTCCTGCTTTCACCATTCTCACTAGGTTGTCTAAATTAATGTTCTACCCTTGATTTCTGGCCCTAATTTAGCTCTTTTTGCACTGTGGGACCCTAGAATGTTAACAGGCCCCCATTGAGATGACGTGTCATGTTGAAAAGGGCAATTGGATCCATTTCGACAACCCCTTGAACTATTGAAGTATATGCAAGGTTTCTGAGTTTTGAAATTCACTTCTGGTTTATCATTATAAGCCGGTTTCAAATCTTTGAAATTATTTTGACGGATACCTATTAGGGAGTCATGCATCTCTTGCCTAGTATCATTTTCATCAGCACCATGTTGCCTGACAAGGTTCTTATAATAGTTGATATCCTTAGTTGGTTGGGCTTCCTTCCCAGCAAGTGCTGGAGCGGTACTAGGTGGGTAAGCCATTGAATTAGTAGGAGGTCGCACCTGGTTAACTAGTACAGGCATGCTCACACCTGTCGAAGGTAATGACACCAGACTCGGTTCCCTGGATGAAATGGAAGCCATGGGAGCTAGTTGTGTAACAATATCTGGTTGAGGGCGTAACGTACTTACAGAAGGCAGACCACCACTTGACAGATGGTCAGTGGTTCTATTCACAGGCTTGAGAATATCGGCAGTAGATGTAAGAGAAGGTAATGAAACTGAGGGCGTAGCTAATTTCCCTAACATATGACTAGAAAATGGGGTTGCTAAATTTTCTAGGGAACGTGTGGGCATCAATTGAACCGAAGAAGTAACAGGCACCAAGCCAGGATCTGGAAATAGTCCCACAATACCTGAGGAACTCACCCCAGAAGCTGGCCTATTAGATCCAAGTGGAGACGATGAAACTAATGGAGGGGCATATAGGGTACCAGAACTAGGAAGTCCAGCTATATTTGGGGTTGTCCTTGCAGTGGTTGCGGCACCTCCACCTTGAGCACTTGTCAACTTTCCAATCAATAATGGATCCTTAAGTATTTTAACAAGTAGATCCATGTCAATTGACCCGCCTTGCTCTTTACTATTCATAATGGCAGCAACAACAGCAGAAGCTGCGGCAAGATCAGCTTCCACACCAGATGAGGCTAAAGAGGGTGATAAACCAGGCTGTGAACACAAGGGTCTATCTGCCGCTGATGTGGATTGGTGCATACTTTGTGTCTGTGGAGTGGTGGAGGTGCCAATTGTTGCTGGCAATTCAGGGTTCATATCCATGAGCTCTTCTTCCTCAATGGGAACGATAGGGATAAGAGGGGTAAGGTTATCATTATAGTCTTCCTCCTCTACATCTAAAGAAATAGATGGACTACAAGCAAATGAAGATCAACAAAATTAGCTATAAAAAGTCAATCAAGTAGAAAAATGACTTCCGTTGCTGGTATTTTACCTTGGAGGAATAGCTGAAGGGCGAGGATATACTGCTTCAAGCACCTTCATTTCTCTTAGCTTTTGATCCACTTTCTCCCTACTTTCTTCACCAGCGGCAACTAGCCAATTTTGACTGAGAGCAAACTGGTTTAAAAATAAACAAATAAGGTGAACAAAAAATAAGGGTCCAACTGCCTTCAAGGTGCTGACATTTAAAAAGTATTAAACTATAAAAACGCCTAAAATTAATATCACAATTCACAACATAACAGATCATTAACAATTAACAATCGAATGCTGTAATCAATGGAAAGTGAAGTACTATTAGAAGACCAAAATCTCATAGATAATGGCTAATATATCATTACCCTGGTAGGAGCTTTCCATTTTATCTGATGTATGTGAGAGAGCTCATTCCTTAGATGGTTCGAAAAATGATTTACTTCAAAGCCAGGAGGTAAATCGTATGATTCATTAGAGCTTGAATGCAAAAGTGATGTTTTTGCCTGGAGCAGATCTTGAGATGGCTGGCTAACTCTAGACGGGCAATCCTCAGATAAGAACAACTTCACCTGCAACATCCATATTATCAGTGCCAAACACAAATTCATAGGCTCAACAAAAAAAAAAGCTAACACAAACAACAACTAATCATCCTCATCTTTATAGAACCTCCAGTCCCTCAATACATCAATAGATCACACAAAATTTTATGACTGTAAAGAATATAATTACAGTATTCAATACTCTGATAAACAGGTATGATGCAATCATGATAAGACCATTGTTCCTATTCAAGTTCATATAAAGCAGCACTCTTCAAATGATAAGTCAACGAGACAGTCCCATATATTGGCCAAGTTTATCTTACAAATACATTATCAGTAATTTTATTGTTCGATATGGACAACCACTAATGAGTAATGACAATATCACCAATAGTCAAGTCAAGGCCATAGATGAGAGCACCCCAAAGGTGTGCCATACTTAGGCATAACTCAGGAACAATACAGAACCAAACAATCATGCAGTACATACTTTAAAATGATAACAGTACAGAAACATCAAATTGCCTATCATCACACGTCACACTCCAGCCAAAACTACAGATTTCTTAAGTTGATTATTTTTACACCCAGTTTCTCAGCTTTGTCAAATTAGTCTCAAATGCCCAATTGCATCATAAAATAACATTCTGCTAAACTATTTTCCTGAGTTGTTAGGCAACATCCTCAGTATTTTCCACATACAGCAACAGCAGTAATCTTCATGTAAGCACTAATAGACTAAGTAAAAAATTAATGCTGCATTCCCTAGACACTTCACAGGTCATAAAATAATCATATAATTCCAACTTCTAGTGCATGAGCCTAATTCAGAGGAGTGCACAATTTTCACATGCAAACACACCGGCCTTTTTCACAAATCTACAAGCAAATAAGTAAGAACTATTTGTAAATTCCGAATATTTCAAAGGCTTGATCATATTTGTTTTCATCCATATACCATGCATGTTGAAACAATTTAGAAACGGCATTTGCCACTTAATCAAACAAAAGACAAAGAATATCATTTAACATATGCATATTATTTTTATAAACCCATTATTTCATGACATCATGCACACATTCATAAGACAGTCTCTTCACAATGAGCATTCTCAAGTTTCATTAATGATTCCCCCTCAACCAAGGTCGTGTTAGATTATATGCGGAAGCCCTTGTGCAATACAACTCGCTAAACACACCTCGGCAAGGTCGTCCGTACAACAACACATACTTGAAAGTTGAAACCTTCGGATTAATAGTTTGGGTTTAATGTATTTTTGTTGTTATCATTTATTACATCTTACTGTTTGTTTCCAAGTGATAAACAAACATAGTGGAATAGGAATATTAGAATAAACTTAGCATCATTTTGTAATATGAAATTTCATCCATAAATATGATATTACTTCTATGAGGATTGATTCTTCAGAATCTTATAATATTAAGTACAACTTTAAGTAATTTATGATATAATTATCAATGATTTGCCTTACGTAGATTTAATTATTTCCACGTTGGGTTTTAGGGGATTAGAATGAGATTAACGATCGAATGGAAAAGATTTCTATATCAAAGTTGTCGTTCAATACAAGATCTCATTTCAGCGACGGAACTTCTATTATTGTTGGTTTAACAAATTAATGAGAAACAAATAAAACTTTGCAGTATTAATTAATTAGATGATCGATTATTTTCGTTTCAGTATTCTTACTAATTTTATTTCACTGTCGGTGGAATATGTTCTGTTCCGTCGGTAGCGAACAATCCAAATTGACAGAGATGAATCAAAAGAAGAAAAAAATTGGAATAGATCGGAGGCCGTAACGTAAAACCCTAAAAGGCCAAAAAAAAAACTGAAGCAAAAAAAAAAAAGGTTACCCTAATTTACGAAATCGATAAATGATGTTGCAGTTATATATATATATATATTTGTGTGTGTATACCTGACACAGATTAAATCCGGGAGCCCACGAAACCCTGTTGGATTTTCTTGACCGCTTCATATTAAATCTCAGGTTTTCTGCTTCAATTAAAGTAACGCTTTAAGGGGAACAATTAATAAATAATAAAAAAGCAATCAGATTTACAATCGGAAACCCTAATCGGCAGACGAAGAAGGAGAAGAAGAAGGAAAAGTCGAAATAGAAGAAGAATCCGTGTTGTGAAATAGTTTGTGAGGGTAAGGGAGGGAGGGATATTTATTTATGCGAGAAAAAAAGAGGGAAGAAGTTTCGGCGTGGGAATAGGAAAAGGAAGAAAGAGGAAGATATGGGATATGAGATATGGCGTAAGGGATATGAAAGAATGAATATGGGCCGTCGATGTGATCTGGAGATCTAATATTGAGGGACGCGCACGTAGGCAGTGACAGCGGGAATACTGACTAATAGGGTTATTTAGTGGGTTGGTTTGTTGCGCATGTGTTGTTGTTGCCCTACCCTCCTTACCCCACTCGGCCCACTTCTTTTTTCTCTTTTATCCATCCACCTCATTTCCATTCATTTCTTTTTTATTTTTAAATATTTTTTCCCTTTATATTTAATAATTACTATTCTTTTTAGTTCTTTTTATTTTGAGATATGAGCAAAAAAAAGGAAATATTCTAACTAAATATGTAAGGTCTTATGTGTAATTTTTGATCCAATGTGGCATTATAAAAATATTAAATAATTAAACAATGTTTTATTTTCAATTTTTAAATTAAAAAACTTTGAAAACATGTCATTTAAAATTTTTTGAAGTGTTAGTTAAATTTTTTAGGATAGCAAATTAAATTAGATATTGCACATAAGACCTTACATGTTTTTTTATACAATACTTACATGTTTAAATGTTATTAATTAGTTAACATTTTTATAATGTCATGTTAGATTAAAAATTACACGTAAGATTGAAATAAAAAAAATTACACGTAAGACCTTACATGTTTAGTTTTTATTGGTTGAACCACAAATGATGTGGTGCAATAAGTTCAAGTAAGAATTTCTCCAAAAAAAAAATACTTCAAGATAGTTATGATTGTTTATGCATATTTTAAGCCCAAATATGACCTTTAACTTTTTTTTTGGTAAAAACCTTTAACCTTTTTTATCAGAATTTTATTTTGAGATATTTAATTACTATATCTTTTTAGTTGTTTTTGGACCTTATTTACGTCATGTTCTTAAGTTTTCCCTTATTTTTTTGCTGTAATTAATTAGCATATCGTTTTAGTTCTTTTTTCAATGTTTTTCTGATAGTGAGTGAAAAAAGTCAAAAACAACAACCTTCCTAGTTCCTCCGTGTTTTGTTACACGTTTGTTATTCTTTTTCCTATTTTTTATACAGTTATTTTTCCTATTTTTCCCTATTATGCACTGCATTTAGAATAGTACACATTAGAAATTACGAGTAAAATATTGTGATATTTCTTCTGTTTTAATTATTAATTACAAAGAAGCGTGCTAAAAGATTAATAATATAATATAGAAGGGTGACCTCATTATACTCATAATGGCTATCAGAGCTCTAGGACTTAGACTGTTAAAGTCTTGCATCAGCCTCTTTATATTTAGATTCAAGCCTTTTCTTTTCAACTGTTTTGCTTAACATGATAGTCTTAGGCTTGAAAAAAAAAACTATTAGCCTATATTAGGCTGACCTATTAAGAGGTTAAATAATATTTATTTAAATAAAAAATCATACTACCTCCGGTCTTAAATATAGGACCTAATTGACTATTTTTAAGAGATTAAGGTTGCGAAATAGGTTATTAAATGATGACATGTTTGATATATTTTTAGATTATTCATTAGTTTAGAAGTAAAATAAACTGTTTAGAAGTAAAATAAACTAGTTTAAGGGAAAAAATTAGGTAAATCATTTTTTTTTTGGTTTCCCAAGGTATCCCCACCCATGTGACAAGTGAGACTAATCTCTCGCTATTCTGAAGTCCCATATAGGGGGTAGACAGCTGGCCTGTGAATTTATAATTAACTTATTTTGCCTTTTTAAGGATTTCTATAGAAAGTCAATTAGATCTTATATTTAGGACCTGAGGGAATATTACTATATTAACTGATGTTATTTGTTACTAATTATTACTATAAAATTACTATTATATCATTTTCTATTTTATAGTCTCTATTACCTTTCATTCTCTAAACATTCATTCAAATGATGTCATCCATCATTTATCTTTCTAAACCTCTTATTGTAGTAGGTTTAATTTATTAGACCTCCTAACAAGCTAATAGTGTAGGATCAGACTTGAAAAAATTGTCTCTATAGGTGAAATGAACGGTGAACCTGCATAATGAAAGTTATGAAGTAATGAAAGTTAAGAAAAGAAATGAATGGTGAACCTGCATAATGTGATAATGAAGATTGCTTCAACCAGTACGAATCTCTCATCTCGTTGTCGTCTTCGCCGTGGTGGCTGTGACGGTGGCAGATCGGAACTCGGAGGCTGATAGCTACTGCCGGTGGTGAGTTTGGAATTTACAAACCATGAAGTCTGCGGGTGTTACTGTTTTTTTTTTTTGCAAAAATGGATTATTGTTGAGTTCATGTATTTGGGTCAAGGGCCCAGAAATGATTTCCACTGACTTGATATCTAAATATTATGGGCCCGCTGAGGCCCGTACTTTTTTTGTTAGGAACCATGGCAGATGCCAAAGAAATTGACTTGCCTTGACTTGAGCTGTTGAGTGGTAGCAATAAATAATAAACATGTTTATAGATAATAAACATGTTTATCGCTTGGTGATCAAATCTATACAGGATTATTTAGATCAGCCTGAAGCCCGAGAATGGGATCCAAGTAGAGTCCTAACTTGATCAAGTTTCTTTTTAAAAAAACTAATACATCTATTCCTAAATATAAGATCACTTTCCCTAATTTAATTATATTGAAATATTAGTTATGTTAGTTATTAACACATGATATTACCAATTTATCATATCTATAAACCTTATATTAGGTTAATTTGGGAAAATTGAGAAAGATTAGAAAATAGAAAAAATTGAAATTTGAAAGCAATCTTATATTTAGAACAAAGGGAATATGATATTTTGTGAGACATGAATTGTAGAAAGTAATATTAGTTAAATCAATGATAATTTTGGTCAGATTGGCTCAACGGTAAGCTCACTTGTTGTGAGATCTAAATTCGTGAGTTTGAATCAATTACTTTGCAAAAAGTAAGAGTTAGGTTGCCTAATATAGTCTCTTTCCCTAGCACCCTCACTAAGTGGGGACTAAAACTGAGTTGATCCTTAATGATAATTTTGGTGTTAATAAGTATTTAGTTTAGTGATTAAATGACTATAAGGATGAATATTTGGTTGTCATATTTCGGCATTCGGCTCACAAACGATCTTGCATGGACTTGATGAAAGTATGTGATTGCGCCTGCTGAGGCCCGTCCTTTTTGTAGAAGTAAATGGTTGGGCTTCGCTTTGCTTGAGTACTAAGCAGCAACAATAATAAGCATAATTATACCTTTTTTTAATGTGAATGAATCTTATTAGAAAAAAACAACTACTGGAGTTATCGGGTATTCAATTCAAGTTTAATAGCAGTAGGTGGCCAAGGTGGAAAAACAAGTTTATTTATTTAAGAACATGTTATAATATTATTCTGATCATTTGTCACAAAATCCTTCAATCTGCTTTAGCCAATTTATCCATATTTGTAGCTGTCGCTTCACATTGACAACAATCAATTCCGGATGAAGAACATCCCACGCTAGCCATTTCATTTCTCAACTAATTCAAAATACTAAAAAAAAGTTCAGGATATTACCATGGATGATATCAAATAAGACGTGTTTGGTGTGATATATTAGAGCCGGTTTAAACTGATGAACCACGAATTACTAAAACCTAAATTGGAGGAAACACTAACAATTGATTTAACACATGAATTTATGTTTTTAGCAAAGGAGGGGTGTAGAAAAGGATAGAAATTTAACGTATTTTTAAAGAAATTTGAAATTTCGTTGGTTTTTTGTTCAACACGAAAACCCATTGGTTGGTACTTAATAATACTCCCTCCGGTCCTAATTATAAGACTTAGTTTACTTTTTTAAAAAATCCCAAAAAAGCAAAACATAAGTCAATTATAAATTAATTTACCTAATTTTCCCCCTTAAACTAGTTTAATTAACCTGTAAAATAATGACTAATATAAAAATATATCAAATATGTCATAATTTAATAACATATTTTGTAACCTTAACATCTCCAAAAAAAGTCAACTAGTTCTTATATTTAGGACCGGAGGGAGTATAATTTCTTTACTCATTCTTTATTTTGTTATCTTTGATTTTTAATCTTCTAAGTTAACAATTGATTTTACTCAATTATCACTATTAATTGAGTGTTATGCCTTTGTTCTATTTGCATGGTTAACTTTTATATATTAGCTAATGGTTTTCAAAAAGCTAAAGTATGTTTTTGGTCCCTTAAGTTTGCATAAAGTCATATTTTGGTCCCTTAACTTTGAAAAGTGTGTTTTTGTCCTTAATTTTGGAGAAAGTGTGTTTTTGGTCCCTTAACTTTGAAAAATGTGTTTTTTGTCCTTGAACTTTGGATAAAGTAATGTTTTTAGTCATTTGAAAAAGGATAAAAATGTTTTTAGTCCATTCTTTTTCAAAATTAATGGACTAAAACATGACTTTTTGCAAACTTAAGGGACCAAAAATATAGTTAAACCGAATTTAAAAGGACTAAAAACACACTTTCCAAAGTTAAAGGACTAAAAAGATGACTTTGTCCAAAATTGATGATCAAAAACACACTTTTCAAAGTTAAGGGACCAAAACATGATTTTCTCTAAAGTTAAGGAACCAAAAACATACTTTAACCTTTTTAAGAAGTAAATGTGAAAACTGAAAATATAATTATGATAAAAGTACTTATAGATGCTAAACTCAAAAGTATAATTACTAACAACGATATTTCCCCTTTTTTTCTAAGCTGATATCATGAAACCACTATGGGGCTAGTGAGAAATGAGCCCAATCGGGTGAGACGGAGGCTCTCATAGTCGTACGAGGTTCTTTGAATATATTCTCAAATTTTCAACGCAAAATCTCTGTTTTATTGAACATATTCCTTCTTAAATATACTTAATTTCTTAATTCTCCTCTCTTATCTGAATGCCTTTAATCAATGCAAAATCTCCTGCCTCCGAAAAATGACAAAAATAAGAAACACCATTATTCGCACTCACAGTCTCACAAGTCACAACCCGATATGTGGAAACACATCTTTAAGTTTTAAAAATGAAAAGCGGCAACTTTTCGATGTTTGTCATAAATAATTTCGTGTTAGGAGGAAGTTGGACTTATGAGTTATGATGCATCATTCATCTGACATCTTCGTTGATAATTTCCGTCCTTTTTTTCTTCAAATATTTCGTTTGACCAAGCATAAGCTCCAAGTTCCTCATTATAAACAATTAAAAATGGAGGGAACCCCATGTGTAAGTGGAAATAGGGAAATAAATAAATAATAATCGGACGACAGTCTCCATAAACTTGAATAATTGGACTGACCTGCTAGATTAAAAAACAGAAGTCTGGGAATTACCACATGCTTCAAACCATATTAATATTATTACTATAAAATTGAGAAAGATGCTTAACGGTCACTGCACGATTTTTATCGGTTCTCTCATTTAACTCTTCACTGCCAAGTGCCAACCCAACTTGTATCTCACTCCACAAACTCTTCCTTTACCATTGTTTTTATTGTGCAAGTGGGGAATCTTGTTACCGTTGCCTCCACCCCACACATGACATGAAATTCCCCAGAACAGAACAGGAAACTTCCTTAACCCAAATTTAATCATATAACTATATATAAATGGTGGAAGAAAGAAGTATGCCCAAAAGCTAAAACTGAATGGTTTTTCAAGGATAGAACAAAATTGATATTGAAACCAAAAAGCATCACCCACCATTTAATGAAGATAAAGCCCCACATTAAAAAAACACACACCCACCACATCACAGAGAGTAGTTGGGTCCGTGGGCCAATCAATCATGTAGGCTTCTCTCTCTACTGAGAAAGCCTGACCATTTCACACTCGTTGGTCAGACAAAGTGGGGCCTGAGTTTTTGTGAACTTTTGTCATCTTGTTTATTTCACTTTCCCGTTGCCCCTGGAACCAAAAACCAAGTAATGCAGGCAACAGAATGCGCCACGTGGCTCCTCAGAAGAAGGCGAGTCATACGATGCCCTGCCCTAGGTTAAAGGATGATGTGCCCCCAACGGCTATATGTGTATCTGCCTATTTGGCCTCAACCACATGATGCTGCCAGAAAATTCAGTCCCTTTGTTTTTTTGGCGGGAAATGTTGGGGTTGGGCCCATGCGCGCTCTCTCTTCCCAGTCTTGTAACCCGAATAAGTCAAAATAGTTGACTGTGGGGAAGTGAGATGGATTATGGATTTATGAGAGCATCACACATCACGCATCACTTTCTATTTTTTTTGTGGTCCCACCTTGCCAACTTTTAGTCCGGCATGGCGGCATCAGTTCCAAATACCAAATTGAGCTTAAAAAAAGTGCTTTTTAGAATAGTACTATGACACAAATAATGTTTCAAATCTTGGAAGAAGCTAAATAATTCCAGCTAAGCTAATCCTCGCTACAACAATTTTTGATGATAATTAAATAAAAAAAGATTAAAAAATGTCAAACTCTTGACCGGGAAAAATGTGTACTTGTGTGTCACTCCGGGGAATGATGGGAGGTGGGGTCGGCGGAGGATGGAATTTCCGGTCCGACGCGGCAGCCTTCAAGCATGAACACAATGTCAGACATGGTTGGTCGATCAAGAGGGTCTGGTGCTGTGCAAAGCAAGCCTACTTTCACACCAAGCAAGAACTCTTCCCATTCGGATGATTCTGGGTCAAGTTCAAGCAATCCTGGCTCCAAAAGCTCAGTAATTTGACCCCTTTGAAGTTGTTTCTTCACCCATTTCACTATATCCTCATCCTGTGTGAACATCACAGGCCTCTTCCCTGTGAGAAGCTCAAGCAACACTATCCCAAAGCTGTACACATCAGACTCTTTTGTAGCTTCCCCTGTTAGTATAGCTTCAGGTGATACATAACCAAGTGTGCCAACTGAAGTTGAAGTGGATGGTTCGCCTGGTGTGGCTACTGTGAGACGGTCTAGCCCGAAATCGGACAAGTGAGCTTCGAAATCAGCATCAAAGAGGACACTTTGTGGTTTGACATCCCCATGCATCATTGAGGATTGGTGGAGGAAAGCTAAGCCACGAGCAATGCCAAGTGCAATGAGATGGCGCATTGGCCAGTTGAGAACATGGCCGTCTTGATGAGAGGCTTCTTGGAGGAGGGTTGCGAGGTTGCCATTGGGCATGTAATCATACACTAGAAGTCTCATGTCTGGTGGTCCTGCGTAGTAGCCTCTTAGGACTGTCAAATTTCGGTGCTTTACTTTCCCTAGTGATTCTGCTTCTTTTCTGAACATGTTTTCATCCAGTGATCCATCTTGTAGCCTGCGAATTGATAGCACCATTCCGTCATTGTAGCAAGCCTTGAATACCAATCCATACCTTGTTCTGCTCAGCACATTTTCTTCATCAAACTGTCTAGTTGCCTCAAGGGTTTCAGCAAGGGTGATTTTGGTATTAAACATGACCAGTTTTGGTCCACCACTATCAGAGCTACTTCGACCCCCACTTGCTCCTGAACTAGCCCTACCAGGACTCCTTTTTTTCTCCCCAGAAGCTCGTTCCTTGAGCCTTTTACGCCACCGCAGAAGGCTGTAAATGTAGAAGCAGCAACACATTAATAGTAAGCAAGCTCCTGCAACAACAATGACAACCAACACAATCAACCTCTTCTTCTTGTCCTTGCTCATTGCATTGTCACACTTCCTATCCAGTGGCTTCCCACATAAGTTCTGATTATCTGCAAATGCATCTGCATTGTTGAACCTAGCACCCAAGGTTGGGGGGATCTCACCTTCCAGATTATTTCCCGAGACATTGAAGGACACTAAATTAGGAATCGTGGAAATGTTACTGGATATTTCCCCAGTCAAGTTGTTAGCAGAGAGATCCAGCATTGTCAGGTTTGATAGCTCAGATAGTGACGCCGGTATAGTGCCTGAAAGATGGTTGTGATCCACCAGCAGACCAGTTAAGGATGAACATTGGGAGATATCGCCGGGTATATCTCCGGTTAAATTATTTCTACTCAAATCAAGCTCTCTCAGTTGGGTGAGCCGAATGATATCAATTGGAATATGACCTGTCAAAGAGTTTGATCCAAGCTCAAGAATCTCAATATCAGAGCAGTTCCCAATCTCTGGAGGAATTGTTCCTGTAATGTGATTGTGAGACAGAGAAAGAGCAACCAGTGATCTAAGAAAGCCATAGTTCTGAGGAATGTGTCCTGAAAATGCATTAGAGCTCAGATTCACATATCTCAGACTCATCAAACTGCTAAACCCTTCAGGAACATCCCCAGAAAATCTGTTCTCCTGCAAAGCAATGACTTGCAGATTCGGCAAACCTGAAAGCTCAAATGGCAACTCTCCAGAAAGATTCTGCTTGCTCAAGTCAAGTGTAGTCAGCCTAAAAAGATTCCCAAAACTAGCAGGGATTTTTCCATAAAAACCATTACCACTCAGATTAAGAACCACTAATCTACCCATATTTCCAATACTTGAAGATAACTGACCAGTAAACATATTTCCACTAAGATCAAGACTAGAAACATTGCTCAATCCCATGACCTCCTCTGGCATTATTCCACCCAACTTATTCCCTCTCAAACTCAAAGTCTCCAACGCCAAAAGGTTACCAAAACTCTCAGGAACAAAACCTGAGAAAAGATTCCCAGCAAGAGACAACACCTTCAAACCTAGCAAATAACCAAAAAACGAAGGAACTTCTCCACTAAACATATTCCCTTCCAAATCAACAACACGCAGGGAAACACATTTCCTAATCTCCACAGGAATCTTCCCAGAAAATGAATTATTAGCCATCCTTAACTCCTCCAACTTCACAAGGTTTCCAATCTCCAACGGAATCTCACCAGAAAATGCATTACTAGAAACATCAAGCACTGTCAACGTAGGCACATTAGTTATCCACAAGGGAAACGTGCCACGTATACCATTATGTTGAATATCCAAAACCTGAAGAACACTAACACACGTGGATAATATCACAGGCTTCACTATATCCGTGAAGGCATTAAATCCTAACTGAACAATACGAAGCGACGTCGTTTTCAGCGTCACGTTGCAGAAAATAGAGGCCGGAATAGAACCAGTGAGATTATTCTGTGAGAGAGATAAAACCTGAAGCCTCGGAAGAGAAACAATAGCCGCCGGAATAACACCTCCGAGTACATTTCCTTCTACACTCAGATGCACAAGCGAAGAACAGTTAGCCAAAGCCGAAGGAAGAGTTCCTCCGAGGAGATTATGATCAAGCCAGAGATATTCCAGCTTCTGAAGCTGGCCAAAGCTCACCGGGATCTCGCCGGCAAACTGGTTATACGACAGGTTAATCAACTGAAGCTGAGAGAGGTTCACAATACCGCTCGGAATCTCACCGGAGAAGGAGTTCGACGAGAGGTCAACGTATTTCAAGCTCGCCGGAAGTTCGCCGGAGATTCTACCGGAGATGTGATTCTGAGCGAGGTTGAGAATCTGAAGTCCGGTGAGGTTTCCGATCTCCGGCGGGAGGTTACCGGAGAAAGAATTGTACTGAAGAAACACGGCGCGTAGGAAGGTACATTTTCCGATGGACGACGGAATAGAGCCATTGAAGTTGTTAGACCGAAGGCTGAGCTTCTGTAGCATACGGAGGTCGGAAATACGGTCAGTGAGTCGGCCGGCGAGTTGAAGGTGAGGCAAGCGTAATTCAGTGACTCGGTTATTGTTATTACAAGTAACTCCTCGCCAGTTGCAAGGCGCGGCTGACGTGGCAGAATCCCAGCCGTTGAGAGCGCCGAGAGGATCCTGAAGGTTTAGCTTGAAGGATGTCAAAGCTCCGATCTCGGAAATAACGACGGTACTTCGCTCGGCGCACGTTAGCAACGGTGCGCAGAGAAGAAGGAAGAAGAAGATATGAGGAGGCATGAGGTTGAAGAAGAAATGAAAGTGATAGTTCAAAGTTTGAAGAAGAAGAAGAAGATGGAAAATGAAATCCCGAAAATGTTTTATTACATTACATTACTCTGAATCTCTCTCTCTCTCTCTCTCTCTCTCTCTCTCTATCTCTATTATGAGTTGAATGCATTTATGAATAGAGCTAACCGGGAAAAAGATTATATGTTTCCGTTGAATAATACAGTAATAAATACAAGCGAATATATTTCAGAATGTGTAGTGTGTTGTAGTGTGTAGGTTTAGAGGTTGTGTAGGGGGAGCGTAGGTTAGTGGAATATGCGTATTTTTGCCAGATTCAGAAAGGACGCACACAGGAACAAGATTCTTTGTTTCTCTCTTTATATTCACAGGAGGGACGAGTTTCTTCGTTTGATGAATAAAACTATATAATGGTGCTGAATTGTTTATTAGTGATTTGTTTCAGGTTTCTGTGTATGGCAGGGACAGAGTTTTGAAACGTACTGTTGGAAGGATGCCAAGGGGATGGTGGGACCCATTTGGGGTCCACTCACTTTTTGAATAACATCATATGATGCTATATGGCTCGAATCATTATTGAGCCCTGTGAGCGTGCAATATGCATGCTCTTCTAAATTCTCATAGCTCACTTTCAATCCTTTGATATTTTATAGTATCAGCGATTGGATCTGCTTGGGGATATATATCTAGTATTCATGGTGAATTCTTGTGAATGGTTTCTTGTATTTGTTTGTTTTCTGGCTTTCTGCATGGCGTTTTGGACTGGAATTGTGTCTTGAGGTTATCTTCAATTGAGATTTGGACAAGGTGGATGAGGATGGGTAATGATTGAAAATGAAAAGTGAAGGTGGACTTTTTAAGTTTTATTATGTTGGACGGCTTGGATGGACATTTTGCGGTTGGGTTCTTTACTTCTTTATGCTTTTAAAGTTTAACCTGTATGAATTTGACTGGGAGTGTTCCATATATTTTGCTTTCAAACCATGGTTCATTCCCCTTCACACTTTTATTTTAATGGTTCAATAATCCATCAACTTGAAAGCATAAAGATCCAAGATCTTCACTGTGGTCATGTTCGGCTTTTTTTGAATAAATACACTTAAGGGCCATATAAAGTTAAGTGCATATATGATGCAAGTACAGGGGAGGAAAAAGGGTTAAATCAGCAAGGACAGAGCAAATAGGATTAAGGTCAATGATGAAGATATGGACCACAAATCTGATCTCAAAACTCTTGCTTTTGTGGGAAATTTTGACATATGCAAAAGGGAGGGGAGGCCATATGTCCCAAACATTTTGAATCCATCCCATGTCTTACGGGCAAGCTTTTGGGTTTTGTATTTTGCATTACAGCCAATTCAGTGATTTATCCCCTCCTCCAATCAAATCATGATCAACCCACCCTGTCCCTATCCTCTTTACACCGAAAATTTCCTTGATCAATTTTTTTCAAGTAGAATTTGGATATCAATAAAGCAACATCATAAAGATTATATTTCCACAATTTCAATTGCCTTCCACGTCATTCATAACTCATAAGTGCCTTTAATACTTTCCATTTATTAAAAGGATGCGTTAGATAATTATTTTGTAGATAAGTTACCTAGTTTTATGATACCCTTTATGTTATGAATAGAGAATTATAAAAAATAAATTTTAACGAAAGAGTGAATTGTGTGATCTAGATGATAAGTTAATAACATCCTCCGCCATTTATAATTTTTTATCATTAAAATATTTCTTTCAATTCCTCTCAGATTTTTTAGATTTAACCTTATTTACATTTTCATTATTAACATGTCCTCACATTTGGTCTAGCAAACTTTGATTATGTTATTCTATTGTTACTTCGATTTTTGTTAAATTGGGCTTATATATAAGAGCATAGTAGTGGATTTGATTTTTTTTTTGGACTGATAGTGGATTTGATTTATAGACATTGATTTAGATCTATGGTTCGTCAACTAATATCCTCATCTGCTCTAAATTGAATTTTTTTTCTTGAGTACAAATTATGCCTCATTTGCTCATGTCATGTACACGGAGGTATAACTGTATAAGCGCGGAGAGGTACAGAGCAGAAATAAGAAAACCTGACATTAACTTCAAGGGCTGTCACTGTATGAAGTGTACGTTTATGACTTTATGGTAGATATAAATAAATAAATTGTTGGCAAAAAAAAGATATAAATAAATAAATAGTCCACAAAACAATTAAATTAGGGATAATTAATTAGAGGTCCCTCACAAGGGAGTTAATACTGGAAAAATCTCAAAAGTTGAAAATATTAATGTAGGGTCCCAAGGGACCTCACATTAATATATTTGAAAAGTGAAAAGACAGTTTTACCCCTAGCCTTAAAAAAAATTACCCCTCCCTCCTTCCCCCTACTCCCCCACCCCTTCCTCCTCCCTCCATCGCCCCCACCCCAACCCCAGGGGAGGAGGCTGGGGGTGGGAGGGCAGGGGAGGAGGAGGCTGGGGTTGGGGGGCGGCGATGGAGGGAGGAGGAAGGGGTGGGGGGTAGGGGGAATGATGGAGGGGTAATTTTTTTAAGGCTAGGGGTAAAACTGTCTTTTCACTTTTCAAATATATTAATGTGAGGTCCCTTGGGACCCTACATTAATATTTTCAACTTTTGGGATTTTTCCAGTATTAACTCCCTTGTGAGGGATCTCTAATTAATTATCCCATTAAATTAATGACGCGTGAGAGTGTCACTTGAGTACTTGACATATTGAAGGGAATAAAAGAGAGTCGAGACACCCAATTCATTGTCAGTTTTGATTAAGTTTTGTTCTTTTCATTAATTAAATTTATGTTCTAATTTTATAAATTTTAATTGTCGGGCTGAATTTTGTAATTGTAGGTTTGGGTTCATACATTTTCATAAGGATTTAGTTTTATGTTAGCAACTTGTCTCTATTTTGCTAGCGAGTTTTGATGTTAATATTGGTAAACCAAATTGTTATGAAATTGTACAGATAAAAACAATAATTTAACCCATTGTCTATGGACTCAGCCGGGCAAGGAGTGAGATCGGTGAGCCACTTTGTTGTGATTCTAATCGAGGCATTTGAAGAAGCATATACTATACAAGTTTAAGCCACAATGCTGAATTGGACCCAACGGTTAAGCATTAGGTGCTCTGTCTTGGATTTTTTCTAGATAGTGGGTGAGCCCAACACTTTTCTTAAATTTTTCGTAAAAATGATCATTTAAAATTATAGATACAAATACCACAATTCTAAAAATTATTTTAATTCCATAGATTATTTTTCCTCTAAAATCATCATGTCAATAGCAAGAAAACAGTTTGGCCAAAAAAAAAATAGAAAGAAAACAGGGGACAACTAAAAATTAAAAAGTGGGGCTTACCCTTAGGTTGAGACTTGAGAGCATTAGTGAGCACTGAGCAGTTGACATGATGAGTTGAGAGATTCTAGGGCTACATCACCAAATTTTGTTTCTGGGTTGACTGGTAATTAAGTGTATTTATTAAGACTAAAGTATACTTTTGGTCCCTTATGTTTGCATCAAGTTTCAATTTAGTCATTTATGTTTGGAAAGTACACTTTTAGTCCTTTTTTATTAACACCGTAGTTTAACTTAACGGAAAATGCTAACTTAACAATTTTAAATAATTATTAAATATTTAAAAAATGTTCAGATTAAAGAATTTGAGTGTAATTATTCTTATATTTTCAAAATCTATCATTTTTGGTACAATTAAATTATAAAATAATCATTTAAAATTGTTAAATTAGCATTTTCTGTTAAGTTAAACTAACGGTGTTAGCAAAAAAGGACTAAAAATGTACTTTCCAAACATAAAGGACTGAATTGAAACTTGATGCAAACATAAGGGACTAAAAGTATACTTTAGTCATTTATTAATTATGCTAGTAACTGTATCACCAATACAAAGATGTTATAAACATTGATACTGTTTTATTTAAGAGGTAGGTAGGAACAGTTTCATGTTATAAACAGAATTCAATTCGCAATATATACATAGTTGTCAAAGACATGAATAGATTTTATGTCACTTAACTATAAAGTTATTCCTGTTTTTATACTGATATGAACAAGTCTTTAAACACAACTAGCTAATGTGCGTCAGTGTTATAGTGATAAATAGATCAGTGAGTGGTTGGAGAGGGAGAGTGTGGAAGAGGTAGGGCCTTCATTTTCAACTTTTAAAAGGGTTGCTCGTCATCAATGACAAACACAAGCTCCTTTTTGTGCAGCCTGAGTAAATAATAAAAGCAACCTCTCTGCCCCCACAAAAATTCCAAAGTGAAAACCCTTTGCTTTCACCTATTAGGCTATTACCTATATGCATATTAGGACATGATATTCAACCTGGACCATCTTATTAGGCCATGCCTTTGCATTTCCCGTGCATGATCATCTTTCACGCTTCCACTATCTTCATTCACCAAATTTCTGTTCAACACTATCAATACGGTCACACTATTAATCAGTTAATGCAATGGATTTACTTCAAATCATAATCACTAATGAATAGTGCTAAAATATTTCATAATGGGGAAAACTAAATCTAATCTCATGATAGATTTGAACAAACTAAGGAGAAAAGCTACGAATTAACTGCAACATAATAAAAAGGAATAAGTGATAATTTAGTTAAACTTTGAGACACCAAAAGTTTATGTATCTTTGACAAAAATAGGAAAGCATGAGGTGCAGAGGAATTGACGAACAAAAGAGAAAGAAAAGTAGAGAACTTTCTTTAAGCCCTTTTCTTTTTCTTGTTCCATATTTATCTATCCCATATTCCTTCAATTACCTACTTTTTTCTTTCTCCCTTTAATTTTGTAAGCATCAAATACCACATGTCCCATTCGATTAACCAACTCTATTGACTCATCATCACTATGACTCATCACATAACCAACTCTTCAAAAATCACTTTCTTGTCCCTAAGGGTCAAAAGTATTAATATGAAGAGGGGCCTGAGACAGCCTCACCAAATGTTTGCAGTATTCAATGTTGAAGATCATCAAATTAGGCTTTGTTCTTGAGAATTTGATTGATTGAACTCAGTGCAAAAGCCTTCATCACTGTACACACGTGAAGTGATGACATGCATGCACATGTTCTGATGTTATTCAATTCCAAAGGCAAAGAACTCCTATTACTGTATACCGTAATCATTGGCCGTAGATGATTAAGGAAACCTTACAGCTAACATGTGATTGTCCCACAAGTAATAAACACATTTCAGCATATCCAAGAATTAGTGCTGTGCTTTTTGATTCACCTTCTCAAGATTAAGTTGAATAATACACATGCAACAATTTAACAAACCAAAGAAAGCGTAGTTGGCCACGTACCATGTTAGATATGATAGTTGGGTCACTCTGCTCTTAAACAAACCCAGAAATATTACTTATTCCAAGAAAAAAATGGTGAAAGAAATAAGAGGCAATAAGAGACAACTAACTAGAAAAAGTAGCTTTGCAAAAAAATTATGAAGCCCGAGAGGATAAATCATGGGATGAAACGACTTTATTAAAGACAACACAGAATTGATGAATAGAACTGTTATACACCGTTATACCTTAATGGGCTTGGGCCTCAACAGAGGCCCAATAAAGAGATAGACGCCTTTGGGGCGTCGAAGATAACGTCACTAGCGACAGTGGAAGTCTAAAAGCAAGATAGACGCCCTATGAGCGTCAAGGACAATGTCACCAACGGCAATAAAGCAGATTGACTTGGTCGCCCACCTTTTTCGGAGCAGTCGCCCACCTTTTTCGGAGCACGTGCAACGTCTCTTATCCATAACGGCCGCCTATGATTTCGCAACTACCAGGACTGAGCTTCAACTATAAGAAGGCCACGAACCCACTCAGAAGGACACAATCAATTCTCTGCGATCTCTCTCTCTCTTTCTTTCTTTGTATTCTTCTCTCTGATTATCATTGTACTCTGAATTAAGTCTTTGTGATCAAGGCATTTACGCCCATATTTGTAACCACCGTTGCCGGTGACCCCTTTCATTGTATTCAATCATATTATTAATAAAGTGCTTCGATTATTCATTCATATTCAATAGTTCCCCTATATTGTGCATCAACATTTTGGCGCCGACCGTGGGGACTCCGGCAACATTATTTCTAAAAGCTTCACGTTCTCTGAGCGAGCCGATTGAACTTTAAGATGGAACAGCAACCAAAGTCTGTTCCCAAGCCAACTAGCTCTTCCACTGACCTCCAAAAAGTCCTAGAAGCCTTGACCTCTCAGTCTGAACAAATGAAGCGTCTCGAACAATCCGCAGGAATTCAATCTGAGAGGATGAAACGTTTGGAGGAAGAAAACAATGAATTGAAACTGCACTTAGCAGGTTTAGAGTCCAGGAAAAACAAAAGAAGGCAGAGCGGACCTGAAAGGGAGATTCGCCAAGTGCCAAACCCAAATGACCATGAACGCAATCCTAATGGTGAAAAAGGTAATAAAGGTAAGAATACTGACAATAATGATATTCCTAATGATGAAACAGGTAGAGACGACGAAGAGGGATATGATGATTCTCAGTCTTATGATAGTCGAGAACAAGGTGAGCAGTCCGCTCAGAAGTCACAGGCAAGGATCCCTCAAAATCATCCACAAGGAGGACAAAAGAGGGAAGACGAAATTCTCTCTTTTGCCCTTCGAATGGAGAAGGAGGTCGCTGAGATAAAGAAAAAGATGTACTCGATTCCAGGTGTTCAAAAGCCACTTGATGCAGCCCGTTTAGGGAGTTATTCAGAGTCGCCCTTCATAGACGACATCGCGTTTGCTGATCTGCCTGAAAGATTTGCTTTTCCTACTATGCCAAAGTATGATGGCAAGTCAGATCCAGACCAACACTTGGCCCAATACAGGCAGATTATGCTAGCAGCGGTCCTCCCAGCCGACAAACGACATGCTGCTATGTGTCGTGGATTTGGTATAAGTTTGATTGGCCCAGCCCTGATGTGGTGGACTAATCTCCCCCAAGGTAAAATAACTTCATTTAGTCATTTAACTGACATTTTTGTTGAACAATTTGCAAGCAGCAGAGTCATGGTTAAGACGTCAGACGACTTGTATCGAATTGTCATGAGGCCGGACGAGTCATACAGAGACCTTCTGAAAAGGTTTACGGCAGAAATGGTAAGTATTCCAAATTGTGATCCTAACATTGCTGTGCAGGCGTTTAAGAGAGCATTACCACCCACTTGCGGCCTCTATCAAGAATTGGTTTTGAAACGGGTGACAACTTGGCCAGAAGTCCAATCATACGTGTGGTCCCATATTAATCTTCAAGAGGACGACGCCAGTAGAAATCATGCCCTTAAAATGAATCAGGGACTGGCGACAACCAGTCTCCCCGCTAATTCAGTGATTGCCACAAACGCGGAAAAGACAGCTAATCAACAACAAAATAATTTGGGATCCACAGACCGCCGTTCCAAACGGCAACGAGGTAGAAATTTTCGTTTTCACCCTTATACTAACAATAATGAGCAGGGCGACAAACAGAAGAAGGACCCACCCCCTCCTAGATATGAAGAGTTCAACATGTCCATTGGACCAGCTGAAATGGTAAGTGCATTTGAAAAGATGGATAGGGTGAAATGGCCTAAACCCATGACGACGCCTGTCAATGAGAGAGACACCACTAGATACTGTGACTACCACAAAGACGTCGGCCATCGAACAGAGGATTGTTGGAGGTTCAGAAAAGAAGTAGCCTTCCAACTTAAGCATGGTAACTTACAACATCTCCTTAAGAGTAATACTACTAACAATGCAGGTAGAGATCAAAGGCAGAACGCCCCAGCTCAACCCCCGCAGGCCGTCAGAACAATTAACACAATCATTGGGGGGTCGGCGATAAGTGGGATGTCTTACTCTGCTGCAAAGCGACATGCAAGGTCTTTGCCAAAAGAATTGGAGTGTATTAATGGTAATGTGAGTAATGATCAGGTGGTTGAAGGTCCAATAACCTTCAACGACGCTGATATTCAGAACGTCCAGATGCACGACGACGCTCTGGTAATATCTTTACTAGTAGCTAATTGTTTGACTAAAAGAATATTAGTTGATGCAGGTAGTTCCGTTAATATTATTTATTTGCAAACTGTCAAAGAATTACAATTAGAATCCCAAATAATTAAGGCTCCAACTGTCTTAGTATTTGGAAATGGAACACCAGATAGGACGATTGGAGAAATATCTTTGATGACTTTTGCTGCTGGAATTAATGCTTTAGTCAAGTTTCAGGTAATGGATTGCCCGACCACTTACAATGCTTTATTAGGACGTCCGTGGATTCATCAGATGAAGGCAGTCCCTTCGACGTTACATCAATCAATTAAGTTCTCTACACCTTGGGGTGTGAGAGAGATCAAAGGCGACCAGAGGATGGCAAGGGAATGTTACCAAGCAGCATTGAAAGGCTTGGAACAGTCTCCTCCATCGGCATAGCAACTACAGGCGTTCATTCCTATGGATAGGGCGACAAAGGAGGAAGACGATAACTTAGAAAAAATAATACTAGATTCTGAAAACCCTGAAAAGTTTTTATCCATAGGAATGGACCTAGTTCCTGAGGTAAGAAGGGAATTAATTTCTTTTCTAACAAGTAACTTAGATTGTTTTGCTTGGTCCTATGATGATATGACAGGTATAAGCCCAGACGTCATTGAACATCAGTTGAACGTCGACCCTACATTCAAGCCGGTCAGACAGAAAAGGCGGAAATTTGCACCAGAGAGGAATAGAATTGTTAACGAGGAAGTTCAGAAATTATTGAAAATTGGGTCTATTCGAGAAGTGAAATACCCTGATTGGTTAGCTAATGTTGTAGTCGTCCCAAAGAAAAATGGTAAGCATAGAGTGTGTATCGATTTTACAGACTTGAACAAAGCCTGCCCAAAGGATTCCTTTCCTTTGCCACACATCGACAGTCTAGTAGACGCAACATCAGGACACGAATTATTAAGTTTTATGGACGCCTTTTCTGGGTACAATCAAATTTTGATGCATCCTAACGACCAGGAGAAGACTTTTTTTATCACAGATCGTGGAACTTATTGTTACAAGGTAATGCCTTTTGGTTTGAAAAACGCTGGTGCAACATACCAAAGGTTAGTCAATCGCATGTTCGCCGCCCAACTTGGGAAGACGATGGAAGTTTACATAGACGACATGCTAGTCAAATCTTTGAAAGCGGAAGACCATATTAACCATTTGCAGCAGACGTTCGATCTTCTGAGGAAGTATAACATGAAACTTAACCCTGAAAAATGCACTTTTGGGGTGCAGTCTGGAAAGTTTTTAGGATATTTGGTGTCAAAGAGAGAGATAGAAGCAAACCCATCACAAATCAAAGCCGTGTTGGACATCCCATCACCCAAATGTGTGAAGGACGTCCAGCGTTTGACGGGTAAGATAGCTGCTTTAACCAGATTTATATCTAAATCTTCTGAAAGGTGCCAACCATTCTTTGATATATTGAAGAAGAATAAGGAGTTTGTATGGAACGACGCCGCAGAAAAGGCGCTTCAGGATTTGAAAGAATATCTCACGAGCCCCCCTTTGCTTTCTAAGCCAAGTCCAGGTGAAACCTTATATCTATACTTGTCTGTCGCCTCTAATGCTGTGAGTTCAGTTCTTGTTAGGGAAGAAGATAGGCGACAGAGCCCAGTATATTATGTTAGTAGAGCCTTGTTAGATACGGAGACGCGATATTCAATGATGGAAAAACTTGCTTTAGCCTTTGTAACGTCTTCTAAGAAGTTGAGGCCGTATTTTCAGTGCCACCCAATTGTGGTAGTCTCAAACTATCCTTTGCGGAACATTCTCCATAAGCCTGATTTATCTGGGAGATTGGTGAAATGGGCGATTGAGCTGAGTGAATTTGATATTTCTTATGCCCCAAGAACAGCTATCAAATCACAAATCCTAGCTGATTTTTTGGCGGAATTTAGTCCCAACCTTCAGGTAACAGCTAACAATGAGTCTTTTTCTATTAAGAAACAGGTGAACTTGTCGCCCTGGATCCTCCATGTAGACGGGTCTTCCAATGTAAAAGGAAGTGGACTGGGTATCGCGCTTGAAACCCCCGATGGTGAACAAATTGTCCAGGCAATAAGATGTGGTTTTAAGGCGACAAACAACGAAGCTGAATATGAAGCCCTGATAGCTGGACTTAAGTTGGCATCAGAATTGGGTGCGAAAGTTTTGGAAGTGAAGAGTGATTCACAGTTAGTTTCGAAACAAATCAATGGTTCTTATCAGGCAAAAGACCAAAGAATGAAGAAATATCTGGATGTAGTGTCTGATTTGACCACGCGGTTTGACGCTATGAAGATTACCCAAATAGGTAGGGAAGACAACCGGAAGGCAGACGCCCTTGCCAATATTGGGTCGTCTATAGAAGTTGTGGAGACAAAACAAATCCCACTGTTTTATCTGAAAACACCGGCAATTGAGGTAAATAATCGAATTGTGTTGAATAACAGTTTGACATGAGATTGGCGATCCCCTTTGCTTTCATATCTATTGCAGGGTAAATTACCTTCAGATAAGAATGAAGCGCGACGAATAGTTGTTAGAGCTGCCAGATTTACTACTATAGGCGATGATCTTTATAGACGAACTTTCACCGGTGGACCTTTGCTGAAATGTGTCTCTCCGTCTGAGGCAAATTATGTGTTAAGAGAAATTCATGAAGGAGAATGCGGAGACCATAGTGGAAGTCGATCGTTGATAAGAAAGGTGACTAGAGCAGGTTATTTTTGGCCGACTATGCAGAAAGATGCATTAAGTTTGGTGACTAAGTGTGAACGCTGCCAAAAATTTTGCACCGTGGCAAGACAACCCCCTGAACAATTGCATGTGATAGTGCCTTCGTGGCCTTTCCTTAAATGGGGAATGGATATTGTAGGCAAGTTTACTCCAGCACCTGGACGACTAGTTTTCTTGTTGGTCGCCACAGATTACTTCACCAAATGGGTAGAGGTCGCCTTGAGCCAGGTACAAGAACCCCAGGTAATTGATTTTGTTTGGAAAAATATAGTATGTAGATTTGGTCTGCCCCAGGAAATTGTATGTGATAATGGATCTCAATTTATAGGAAGAAAATTTAGAAAATTTTGTGATAAGTGGCATATTAAACTTAAGTTTTCCACTCCTAGAAATCCACAATCGAACGGGCAGGCTGAAGCTAGTAACAAAACCATAGTGACGTCTTTGAAAAAGAGGCTAGATAAAGCTAAAGGTAGGTGGGCTGAAGAACTGCCCGCCGTCTTGTGGGCGTACCGAACGACGTCTAGGACGTCGACTGGTGAAACGCCTTTCTCTCTAGTTTATGGATCTGAAGCAATGATACCAGTAGAGGTAGGAATGCCATCTTTAAGAAGACAGTGGACTAGAGAAGAATCTAATAATGAACACTTAGCCCAAGATTTAGATTTATTAGATGAACGTAGAGAACAAGCTCTTATTAGAGTCGCTGCCTATCAGCAAAGGGCGACGAAATTTTGGAACAAAGGTGTTAAGGAGCGCCATTTCCAAGTAGGAGATTGGGTTCTTCGAAAAATCTTTCCTAACACACCTGAGCATAAAGATGGAAAGTTAAATGCTTCATATGAAGGCCCCTACAAAGTGGTAGAAATCACTGGTCCTGGAGCTTATAAGTTGGTTGACGTCCATGGTAAAGACGTCCCAAGGAGTTGGAACGCCATCCACCTAAAGAGGTATTATTTCTAAGTTATTTGATTATTTGATTTAAAGAACGATGATACTGACACGATTATTTGAGAAAGAATGCAAATGATGAGAAACGCCTGTAGGCGATGAGCCCAGCTAAAAGACCTAGTGTCTGACGATTAGTTTAGCTGTGGACGTGATAATCTGATGCAATTTAACCCTATCTTTTGAGATGTTTTGTTGTGAGATGTCATTTCCCAGATAATGTGATGAATTGACACAAAGAATTTGATGATAAGACGACGCCGTGAAGGCATGATGACATAACGCCCTGAGAGGTTGATAAGAAGTTGATTTGAAAAAGGTATATATTACCCGAGTTATATTGAGTGATTTTTATTCGATTAATTGATAGTCGACGCTCAGACTAATGATCGATAACTATTTGGCAGGGTCACCAACGTTCGATTAAGGTACGAGTGACTATGTTGTGAATTGATATTTGATAAATATAATTTCAGAGATTCCTTTATTAATGGATGGATTCTTTTTATCTTGGTAGGATGTCACCCACACCCGTCGGAAGTGTGGGTGTTTAACGAAGAAAATAAATGAAGAGGCGCAAAGACTATTGATTGTGAAGATGAAAATCAAATCTGACATAAAAAAGATAGGCGACAAATAACTTAGAAAAAGGTATATTGTGAATGCTTAAAGTTAAAATTACAAAATATGAAATTTAAACATAAATGACATTAAGCCTTGTCGCCGCCAGGGTTGTCATCCCCTTGATTGTCGGCCCTATGCTCGCCGCCCCCTTGGTTGTCGCCCTGAGCCCTCATTTCATTAATAGTTTGACTGTCCTCTTGAGAAGGATTGGACTCAGATTCTTCTTCAGGGAAGAGTTGGTAATAGTCGTCGATTACATCGTCAGGCTTCCAGTTTACATGGTCGCCGCTTTTGTATTCCTTCATAAGCTCCATCCGAGCGCGAGCATCGACCTCCAGGATATGAGTCTCATAGTTTTCAGCCATCTGACCCATATCCTTTTCAAGCTGGTGATTGGCAGCTTCGGATTTTTCCAAGGCCGACTGGAGAGCCTTTATCTCTTCATCTTTAGCCGACGACTCAGCTCTGGCCAGGTTGATGTAATCCTTAAGATTTTCTACGTCTTTGAAGTGCTCAGCCTTTAATTTTTCTATGGTGGCTTTGAGCTCTTCTTGTTTGGCGTCAGAGCGTTTCATTATTTCTTCAGCCCTCCTTCTGTCTTCATGAGCTTGCTTCTTGAAGGCCAGGGCCGACTTTAAATCGGTCATCAATTGCTCTCTGTCGGCTAGAGCGGCGTCCCTCTGGGCGACGAGTGTCGCCTTATCATCATCGTTCTCCTCAGCATAATGGAGGAGGACTTGTAGGGACTGAGAATAAAAAGAACGAAAATAATTAGACATCCAATGTTAAAAAGACAGAACAAAGTTAATGAATGTTTAAGTGAAAATACCTTCATTTGGTGGCGGACGCCTTCTTGAAAGCCTCTTTCCTCCCAAGAGACTCTAAGGCGGCTTTGTCGTACTCGAATTCTAGTTTACTTAATTCCGAGTAGACGTCGTCCCACCCTTCCTTATTTCTGACAGAAGAGTTGGGAGGAAAAGATAAAGCGACCTCGCCAGAGTCCTCTTTGTCGCCCTTGACTTTGGCAGATTTCGAGGACTTAGAAGCCCTCGATTTTTTGGCGACTGGCTCTTTGGCGGACGGCTCTGCCGGTCTCTTCCCCGATGAGACGACTTCTTTATTTGTTGGGGGAGCAGGCTTATCGTTTTTTGGCGGATGAGGAGGTCGTGGAGAAGTAGTCGTAGTTGACTCAGGATTTGGAGGAGGGGCGCCATGAGGATCATGGCCTTCTTTCCTTGCTTCAGCGTCATACTCGCCCCTCCTGGCTTTTAGCTTCTCCATTCGCGCAGCCCTCGCTTTCAACAGAGCTTCCTTATCAATTTTCTGCTCTGACGCCTTAGGGATGAGTTTCTTTCCTGGTTGATAGGAAGAAATTTAGAGTAAGATAATGGAGATGAAAATATTCGAATGAAATGTAGAGTATAAGTGACAAGAAACTTACTATCCATCATGATTTTGAATTTCCGCTGGTCTGCCGGAATTTGGAGGATTTTCTTGATTTTCTTTTTTGTGTCGCTGTTGGAGCGTGGCGAGATCCTTAACTCGTACGCACCTACAAAAAATGTGAAACATTATAAATCAGATAACAAGTGCAATAAGAAAGACGTTATAGAGACGACAACTTACTTAAACGACGCCAGATTGGAGACACAAAATCCTCTTGGGCGACAGCTTGGAAAGGCACCATCACAAAGCGGGCGTCCCATTGACGATCATTGGGAAGAGACCCATGAGTCCAGGATGGTAACCCCTCTCTGGGATGGACGAAAGAGTAGACGCCCGTCCGAATTTCTTGAAGTTTGTAGGAGCCAAATAGATCGAACATATCTAATTCGACCCCTATCTCTTCTTGCATCAATTCAGCCACGGCGATGAGACGCCAGGTATGGGGAGAAAGTTGGGAAGGGGAGAGTTCATAGAAAACACATAGCTCTAAGGCTATGTTTGGAAGAGGGAAAGGATTGACGTAGCGAAAACTCTCAAAACTCAAAGCGATAGTGTCGCTAGACCAAGAGTCGAGAGCTTCCCTAATTTCTGGCAACCTAAAGGGTACCCTAGGATCGAAATAATAGATAGACGGCATTTTTGAGATTTCCAGGAATCTCAAAACTGGCTCTTTAACATCGTTTAGAATGTTAGCCCTAGACGTCTCTAAACCCCCTGTTTCACAAGCATAAGGAGCGTTTACAATCTGGGGATTAGGGATGTATTTCCTCCCAGAACTAGTAGAGGGTGATGAACCAGCATCAACCCATTCTTGATATCGACTATCATAGACCTTTAAGTATTTCCTAGACATCCTGGATTTTCTAGACTTCTTGATTTCTTTCCCTTTTTCCGATGTATCTACAACATCTACAGGGTTGTCTCTAGAAGTTTCAGTAGTCTCTAAATCAATAATATTATTAGAATCACTAAGGGAAGACGAAGAACTAGATTGGGTGTTATCGTTAGCATGAAATTTGTTGGAAGTAGTTTTCTCAGAATCAGATGACGATGACATGACTACGAATTTACTCATGAAAATAATAAAAAGATAAGATTTTTGTAAGAAGATACCTTCGCAGAAAGTAGGATGACGTGTTGATGCAAGCGAACGAACAAAGTTTCAATTTTTCGAAGTATTGGAGGAATGGAGAAGAAGAACGTCTGCGAAGTGAAGTGGGAAAATGAACAGTCGAAATCGAGTATATGCGAACCGTCAGACGTCGTTAAGTTACGGTGTTAATTTAGTAAAACCATCTAGGTCGTTGATTTGAGAGGGAAAATATAAGCGAAGATCTGAGCCGTTGGACGTGGGATAACCGCTACTTCCCAATACTTTCTGACGTCAGCATTGAGAAGTGGGGGGACTAATGTTATACACCGTTATACCTTAATGGGCTTGTGCCTCAACAGAGGTCCAATAAAGAGATAGACGCCTTTGGGGCGTCGAAGATAACGTCACTAGCGACAGTGGAAGTCTAAAAGCAAGATAGACGCCCTATGAGCGTCAAGGACAATGTCACCAACGGCAATAAAGCAGATTGACTTGGTCGCCCACCTTTTTCGGAGCAGTCGCCCACCTTTTTCGGAGCACGTGCAACGTCTCTTATCCATAACGGCCGCCTATGATTTCGCAACTACCAGGACTGAGCTTCAACTATAAGAAGGCCACGAACCCACTCAGAAGGACACAATCAATTCTCTGCGATCTCTCTCTCTCTCTCTTTCTTTGTATTCTTCTCTCTGATTATCATTGTATTCTGAATTAAGTCTTTGTGATCAAGGCATTTACGCCCATATTTGTAACCACTGTTGCCGGTGACCCCTTTCATTGTATTCAATCATATTATTAATAAAGTGCTTCGATTATTCATTCATATTCAATAGTTCCCCTATATTGTGCATCAACAAGAACATAGTGCAAACATGCCTAAAGCTGGAGACGAGAAGCACTGTATGTACACAGCAGGCATTCTATACTATTATTTGTCAGTTTGAAGCATGACAAACTTGAGATGGAACAAAACGAGTGCTGATCGTAACTAGCATTTATTTTTTACGAACGTTTGGAAGTATTGCAATGTACATGGGTCAAGGATTTTCAAATGCCAAGAAAAGAATTTCAAATGATAAGATTGAAGTACCGAACAAGTTTATGGGAATTATTCTTTTGACAAATCACCCTATATTTGGGTGAAAGAGGGAAGGGAAGGAAGAAAAGCCCAAATCAGCCCGACAATATTGCAACATTTAGTCGCTGGGGGCAAAAAAGATGCACGTTCTTCAAAGATAAGGCAAGTTTTTTTTTTTACCAGAAGATAAGGCAAGTTAATTTTTTTATGAAATTTAACAAATTAATAGTAGGAAGTATCAGGACTATTTTGTACTAGAAACTTGGTAAAAAAACTCGTCCCAACTATTTCGAAGACAATGAAAGAGTTTCCAAAGAGGGGATCTTTTTTATGCGTATAAGGATTTGGTCATAAGGATTTGGTCTAAGTAAAAGAAGATCTCAATTATGTGTGCCTATAATAAAAACAATGTTAACAAAGTGGAGCTACAACGAAATTGTTAAAACTTAAAATATTTGGGTTAAAAAAAAGGAAAGAGGGAAGGAAGAAAAGCCCAAATCAGCCCGACAATATTACAACATATAGTCGCTGGCGGCAAAAAAGATGCACGTCCTTCAAAGATAAGGCAAGTTAATTTTTTAAAAAATTTAACAAATTAATAGTAGGAAGTATCAGGACTATTGTGTACTAGAAACTTGGTAAAAAACTCGTCCCAACTATTTCGAAGTCAATGAAAGAGTTTCTAAAGAGGGGATCTTTTTTATGCGTATAACTGTATAAGGACTTGGTCTTAAGTAAAAGAAGATCTCAATCATGTGTGCCTATAATAATAACAATGTTAACAAAGTTGAGCTACAACGAAACTGTTAAAACTTCAAATAGAATTGTGTGGAAGGATGCTAGATAGACTGTGTCCTTGTTAGAATATGACAAGCTACGAGTAATGTATTATGACAATATTTGTCAGTATAGTGTATAACCATTGGACATGGACAGTTAATAATAAAAACAACTTGAATGGTTTTTTCTCTGTAATTCATAAGAGGTGAATCGTAAAGCTAGACATTGATTTCACATTCAACTTCACTTTTTAACCCTTTAAATATATTAAGCTAAACATATAGGTGGTACTAAGATTGCCCAAGATTTGAGGCACGATTTTGATGTTTTTTTATCATCCCCATCTTTATTGTGAAGGACGTCAATGAAGTAAGATAAGTCATTAGGTTTGTAAAGTTTGTAGTGACTTTGTTTCTTGAGTTCCCATCAAGACATGTATTTGCATTCCAGTAGCAACAAAGTTGAATTAGACAGTCCGTTGACACACCCCCGCAAAGAGATAAAAAAAATGCATTAACCTACTCGTATTTACCAAAAAAAAAAACAATTAAAGCTCGACATGTAAAGTAAAACTCCTCTTTACAAACACCGTTCATCAGCAATCAGATTCACGTACAGAAAATACATATTAGTAGGCATACACAACAGAGAAGGGGGGGGGGGGGGGGGTAAAGAAGGAATTATCTATGTTAAATGAAGCCGTAAACATAAATACTGGTCTATTAAAGTGGGTTCTATATGAGGATTATATTCACAAGAAATGTTTGATATTGACTGTCCAACCAAAAGATTTTCGAGAAGGTCGACGAGGGGCAAAGTTAAGTCCGAACATCTCCTTGAAAGCTTCATTGGGTTCCACAGAACCAAGAAGCTTAGCAACAACGGCGGCACTGTCTGCAATGTGGTCCATATCTTTTGTGTCAGTCCACAAACAATGAGCCAACTGCAGTGCTCTGTGTTTTGAACTCAAACGGATGCCCCACTTTAGATAAAGGTTTTCTCTTTCAGATTTGGATAGCCGCTTTTGCATTTGCTTGCTCAAAATCTGCCTCTCTCTTCGCAGATTTCTCAAGCTGTTTGTGAAGGAAATGCATTGTAAGATTAATTTCATTAAGCATGATAGTGAAACTTGTTTAACAAAACATGTTAACATATTGATGAATAGCTACCTTGAAGTCAGTGGTTTCCCATCTGCCCCTTTCAGGTCATCTTGGGTTTCCTTGAGATAGGACATTCTCCTCATTTCTACCTCCATGTAGATAGAATCCGAGGAATCACCTTTGAATAGAAGGAAAAAGTATGTTCTGTGGACCAATGAAACATTACATGCGTCCCAGAGCTTAATGATCTCTCTTTGGAGCCTCTTAAATTCTGAAGACCAGTTTGAAGGACTTTCTGCGTCAGATTGCATTGGATCCAATCCGACATCCTTGAAACTCTTGGCACATATGAGGGTCTCCAATGTAGTCTCTGGAACCTGTTAGCCAAAGAAACTCAGTATCAAATTGCTAGTTAAATTTCTAAATAAATCGAGCTTTGCCACTGAAAACTAATATCCTTCCTAATTAACAAAGTTAAACAAATTTAAAGCATGGAAAAAAGTTATCAATTAGTTTCAGTAAATCACATTTGGCTAAACAATTTAATTGAAGAAAATTGAAAAAAAGAAGCATGCATACCTTATGCTCAATGGATTGATTTACGCTTACAAGATCTTCATTCTCCTCATGATCCATTGTTTCGTTTTCGTTTTCAGGATCTTCCTTTTCCTTATGATCGATTGATTGATTTACGCTTATAAGATCTTCCCCTTCCTTATGATCGATTGACTGATTTATACTTACAAAATCTTCCTTTTCATTGGGATCTATTGGTTGATTTTTGCTCACAAGATCTTCCTCTTCACTTTCAATGTCAATGGAGTTTTCAACCTTCAGTACTTCATCAATAGAAGCGTTCTTATCAGGATTTCTAGAATCATTCTTTGACTGCCTCTCAGCATTGGCATTATTGTTGAGAGTATAAACCTTCTGCTGAAAGCCATCAGGACTTGCTGTCAATTCACTTTCAATCCTAATGGGAGTCTTGGTCTCAATTGTTTTTTCCTTGTCAAACCAATATGAGGGTGAATCCATCATGAGACTCGCTTCACAGCTTCTACTTTTATGCAATTTCAATCTTCTCGACCTATATGTGTCTAAAGGGAGTGGAGAGATTTTTTCCCGTGAGCTAATCACAATAGATTCGTAGAAGTTGTTCCATTTTTTGTCTTCCTTTAACCTTGAGGAAACTGAATCCGCATTTTCTCCATTGTCAACTACAGTCAATCCTGAAGAACCCGTATTTGGACTTGGAGATGACGCATTAGACTGAATGTATGGATTTGGGCTTGACTCTGTCATGGTTGAGGGTGTAGCTTTGTTAGAAGTTATGTCTGCTGACTCAACGCATCTAACTTCCCTCCAATGGTCCTCTAAATTTTCATCATTTTCTTCTTCAATATGACTTGGACTCACTTCACTATCTACAGAATCCGAATCTGAAAATGACTGTCTTGAGGAATGATTTGCGTGAGGAAGATTCTTATCAAGGTCAGGAAGTTGGAACAAGTTCTCATCAGAACTAATGCTGTGTCCATCCGAATATTGAGATGCATCAAAAGATCTGACGCTCTCCATACATTTAACATTTGGTGGATTAGGTTTCCCTGTGTGATTTTCGCAGTCCCATGAACTCCGCACACGTAATTTGGGATATTGTCGATCCGGACATTCCTGGAAAATATGTAGTGCAATTTAATCAGTCTAAGAAAAGTAGGAGTAGTATAATTAACATTAAAAGGGTATATAAATTTTTTTTAGAAAAAATAATGCTTTAGGTAAGGGATTGCTCACAAATTCTATTGAAGACACATCATCCTCTGCCGCTTGAAGCATATCTTTAATCTGAGATTGAGCAACATCACGTTGCAGAGTTACCTCTGCCAACTCCTTCTTTAACTGCATTGCAAAGGAAACAAGAAACAAAGTTCATATATACTGCCCATTGCACATAAGTAGCATAAACAATACAATGCCATCGCTCCTCATGAATTGCATGTAGCTCATGCTTGGATTACACGTTACTAAATTTTTAATATCATGGAAAACAAAGGAAGCTAATTTTTCATTTTTACTTGTGATCCTGTGAGCTCCAAACCAGTCAAATTTGTTAGAGATGGAAATTGTATGGTCACAAATGTATATTTGAGGGTTTGAGGGGACACAGATAATTTTGAATTAAAACACTTCATGTCGATAGTATTATCAACAAAGATGCATTTTTGTGGGTATTTTTCGTGTTTCTTTATAGCTCACTATGTTTCTGCACTTGGTGTAAGACTACTCTCAAAATGTGATAAACAACAAATGCATATAATGACATGTGTTATGCAATATTCATTTCTCTTTGTTGAGGAATAACATGGCATATGTTATGCAATATTTTATATTTCTTCAATTTATTAGGAACCTCAGCATTTAGCCTTGAATGTCAAAGACATAGAATAGGTTCTAACACTGGAACATGAAAAAGAATTGTGTTTAGAATTTTTAACAATCACCTTTTCAATTTGAAGATCTTTTTCTCTCAATAATGCAGCAGATTCATATCCACGGCCGGTTGATCCTGAATTTTTCAACTCATTCTCCAGTCTAGACAATTCTTTTTGCAGCTGCTTAACCAATGCTTTATCAGACACCACCACATTGACCCGCGCATTAGTTGACACTTCTTTGGCACAACTTGCAAATAAAAGGGTGTTTCTCGTTTGTTCAACATGGCTCCGAGCAGGGCTCATGGTGCAAATGACTGCAGTTCTAGCATTTCCTCCCAATGAGGACTGCAGAATGCGGGTTAGCTTTGAATCTCTGAAAGGGATATGTCCATTTCTCCCCTTGCTGCAATCAAATTCATTATTTTGATGGAGGTATGATTATGGAAAAATTCTCCACAAGTTATTATAAGTAGACAGATGTCTGTCTCATGTGGACTAGAGATGAATAATTTTGAAACTCAATTTGCGTAAGCCCACCTTAGTTTGCGAATAACAGTTCCCAGAGTGAGTAAACTACGGTTTATGTGGCAACCCTCCTTCAACCTTGTTCCTGCAGATAGTGTCTGGGATGCACGCTCGCTCCCTGCTAAATCAATAAAATTCTGCAACAAGAAAATATTAAAATTTTAGAATTTTTATTCGTGTAGTTCTACATTTTAATCTACAGTAATTATTATTTTTCCTTTGATCGGAGTATATCAGTCATACCACAGAAGCTGCAAGAGAGCTTGACTTGTCATTTCCTAAAAACTCTCGCGCAGAACTTTCAATTGTCTGAAAAATCGAATTATTTAGAATAATTTATATATAGGTGTTAAACAAAATATTTTAAAACTGATAACCTCAATAAAAAGGTTAACCAGTCTGAGAATTTGATGAGATCTGGAGCTCGCTTGATTCAACGACGTTTCCCCTATTTGCCTTTGAGCTGCAAAATTCAGTCAATGGGAAGTCATTACGCTGTGAAACTCTAAGCCTCTAGCTCGAGAAATCTTTCTTTCAAGAACAAAAAGAAGAAAATTATAAATAAAGAAAATCCAAGTAACACGTTGAAGCATAAATCAATCAGGCCTCCTTACTTTCACAGAAAGAAATAAGTTCACTAAAATGGTTCCAGTCCCTCAAGGTTTCCTCTGTGAGTCTCTCGACAACAGTGCCTCTCTGTTAAATGCAGGCACTGTCAGTTAAAATTAAATCATATGTTATCCCTTTTGAAACCAGTAAAAAAAAAAGATTACCTCTGGATCATCAAGTAATCTGAGTGGAGTACTATCCAAACTAAGGAGGTCCCTTACGGATTCATTATAAATCTCGATTGCAGAGAACTTTAAAACAAATTCTCGTCCCTCGTTCTGTGAGATTATATAAACTCTAATCAACACATGACTCTAAAAACCAGTTAATATGCCACGATGTTTACAAATCCCATTTACCTTTCCTATGTAGTTATAAATATCCGCTACAGTATACTCTGTTATGCCACTCATGGTGTATGTCTTTCCGCTGCTTGTTTGTCCATACGCAAAAATGCTTGCTGACATACAAAGAAAGTTCAATAGACTAGTCCAGGAAATCTCTGAAGTGGAAAACAGGAAAAGCCAAATAAAAGGCACTTACAATTAATACCACTGACAACTGAAAGAGCAACTTCTTTAGCTGCTTCTTCGTACACCTGCCTTGTGGAGCAGTCGCTCCCAAATACTCTATCTACACAGCCAAACTAAAGCAAATTATCATCTCAATCAAGTGTCATATAAATAAAAGTCAGAAATGTTTATACTCTCATTCCTGAGCAATGAAGTTTTAAAACACACAATGTCCTAGGCCCCCTTTTACAAAACAACACTACCGAGTGAAAATAGATGTGTTTCTTACCAAATGTATACGCAGTTGGGTACAGAGAACGGTCGGAAGCTGAAATATTGTTCCTGTGTATGACCGTCGTGTTATTGATACATTCCCAATCTGACACATCATTTTTGGCGCGCTCCTTATCATTGAGAGGCCTAAGACGAACTGAGACATAGATTCTCTCCTCTCCACCAGTCACTGCCTCCTCCCCACCCATTGAACCCATTGAGACAAAAACTCACAAGTCTCAAATCCAGCGTCTCATTTCTCAACAATTTTTTCTCTTCAGCTACCACTACCCTTCGTTTGACATTTCTTCTTGTCTCATAAGGCAAATATGAAACACAATGACCACTCAAACCCTTCAGCAGCCAATCATATTCTGTAGCAATAAATTCAGTTAATTCAATGTTAAAGAAGAGGAGGCAAATAAATATTATATGCCATTTTAAATTAACAAATGTCAGAGGACAACGTAAGTACTTGAGCAATTTCACAATATCGTAATACTTTTGACAACTAAATGCGGTGCTTCTTGTACTGTAGCGGAAATCTTGGAATTTTGCACTTTTCGTGGATGGTCCCCAGCCAAAGAAAACAGACTGTCAAATTCTTCTTCACATGGAATCTGGAAAATTTTATGTGTCTGTTTATATAAATTCACCTATGGCCTCATTAAAAAAAACAAATGACACCAGGGAAGACAAATTTCGTGAAGAACATTCTCGTGTAACTTTATGTGCAAAGAAATGCAGGGAAGAGTCTGAATGAATTCTGGAAATTTTTTTGTCAGAAAAATTTAATGGATGTGATTATATTATCGAGAATCCGAGCATTATTTACTATTTAATCAAGCCTCATAACAATATCCACTCACAACTTAACAGTTTACGCTATATTCCCTAAATAGGAATTAAAAAAATATAAAAAACTAAACAGAAATACATAACACTTAACACATGTATTATTAATATAGCTAGCAATTAAACAACCAAGTCAAAATAGTAAAACATAATTCTCAAAACAGATTCTCATTACAGGATAAACATTCTGAAAAAAAAAATCCTTACATTTTAAATCGAGGCTCAAATTTAAAACTCAAGTCTCTAAATAATGACTGTAATTAACATTAACAATAATAAGGACCGCATTCCAAATATTCACTCCACAGAATCAATAACAGAGAAGATTGAGGTCAACGCGCGAAATGTGAAACAATAATAAAGCGCGAAATGTACGGAAAAATAAAATGCGGTGAAAATCGAAAAATTCACTCACCTCGTGGTGAAAGTGTAAGCTCAATTTCAAAATGAGATCGTCGTGAGAAGTGAATCTGAGCTTCAAACAAAAAAACAGATAGATAATTGTGGAGCAAAAAAGAAGAAGAAGAAGGAATAAAAGAGAAAAGAGAAAAGAGAAAAATAATGCTTCGCTGGATTGAGGAATGAATGAAGCTTTTGAAAGGAGAGGTTATGGCGTCTTCTTCTTTGTTCGTTACATTTCTTCTTCTTTGTGTATTTTTAGACTTTAAAAAAACAAAATCTACCGCGCAAAGTGATACTGTTGTGAAATTAATTACCAGAACCTGAAATGACCCATATGCCCCACGTGTTTTGCCTCCTTTTTTAGCTGTTTTGTCCTTTACAGAAGTTTTCCAGTGTAAACATTAACTTTAATTTACTCCTCCAACCTCCATCTTCCTACATGGTGTGGTTGTAAAATATCAAGAGTTTGTTGGCACTATTAAAACTTAACCTAGTTCTTTCAATGTTAGTAATAAATTTAATTATTGATCATTGTTAATTGAATGTACGGCTGCTAGTATCTCCAATCTGTCATTCAAGTGTTATTTGTAAATTTGTATGAGTTTGGAATTTTATTATCATTATTTTTGAAGTTTTTTGTAATATAATAATAATAATAATAATAATAATAATAATAATAATAATAATAATAATAATAATTTCAATCTCAATTTGTTGCCCCGTATTATATAATTAACTTGGACTAGTGAGTGAGAAGAGATATGAGCTGATCAGGAGAGATCGGCTATAAGTATCCAAGTCAAGGATACCATTCATTTAAGTTTCCTGTCAACTTTTGGAAAGAAATGTGATATTATTCGAAAGGTTAGTTCAAATAAATAATTTGAAATTGGTGTTGCTTGAAAAAACTGTGTTTGTGTGACTGACATAACTCATAAAGTGACTGCTGGGAGTTGAAAAGGATGTCTAAAACACTTCACGGTGAAGTTTCAAGAATACTAATAAAAATAGATGAGCCAGATATCTCACGAATCATGCTTAATTGTAAGATATATTCAAGAAAGCTTTATGTCACATGTGAATGTGATCCCATACAATCAGTGCTCAACCTTCAAATTAAAATAAAATAAAACTCCTCGTTATATAGACATTTCCCCCCATTTTTTCCAAGTTCATGTCTCTTAAGTCCTTGATATGATGAGACGTGGGATGAGGTTTTTGGACCACCATTGAAAAACTGTGAGGAAGAGTGGGGTGTGGCAAAGGAAAAAAGCAGGGAGGGGTGTGGGGGGACCTTTTGACCAAAAGAAGCAAAGGAAAGTGGCATGTGCATGTGAGCTGGTATATTGAAACTCAACCACATTTGTCCTTTGGTTAGGCCATGCATGTGTCTTTGAAAATTCATCTTCACATATATTATATGAAACCTCTTGCATAAAATTTGCCATACCTTTTTTTGGACATTTCCTTCCCTCTCTAATTAATTCATGCATATGCTTATCTGCCTCCATGTGCATGTGCCACTTCTAACCACACTGCTCTAAGTTTCGTTCTCTTTCTCCTTGTTTTTTTTTCTTTGGTTTATTTATTTGAATAACATGCTGGCCACAGCCGACACCGAATTTTGTAACATTACAAAAATATATTACGGGGTGTTTTAACAACCAACACATGCCTTTAGTAAGTGATTATTGTTTAGTTGAGAACGATTATTAATAGTATAGGTTATAATAAGGTTTTATTTTAATGATATGCAATCTCATGGAGGCAGTGTGTTTCGAAACAAGTCACAAGAGTGCACGTCAACATAACATACACTCGACAAAGACTTTGAACAAGAGATGTCACCTAGGCTTTATGATTGAAATAATCCAACTAGCTAACGTCATAATAATATTCTCGCTCCTCTCTCAACATTTCCAATCATTGCATGTTTCTGTGTTAATTATCAGATGCGATATTATTTTTGGACCAAGGTATGGGAAAAGAAATTATTGGAGCTTCATCGAAACTCAGCCACGCCAAATTTAAATCTATACTTTTATAATTATTTTGAAGATGCACTGCGTGCTATGTTGTTTTATTATTAAAAAAAGAAGTGTTATACATCCACTGTTCACCTTTTTGGTTCATGCAACTGCCTCATAGCTAGTTGGATTAGTTTAACACTATTACGTCTAATCGGGATCGGAGTGTTAGTCTCATCATGATCATCCGATCCACAAGAGACAGTTCCTTTATATTTATAGCGCGCGCATCTATTGTTTGTTTGTTCTTGTAACAAAATCGCGCTATATATGTAGCCAAAATAAAAAAGGAAATTATATATGTAACGATTTGCTGTTAAAAATGGTGCGTGGTTAAGTAGTTTCATATGGCTATGCAGGCAAGGGCTTTGTGTTAATACAAAGGAAATTATATTTCATATGGCCTCCTCTTATACCAAATACAGCATTGGCAGTCCCAGTTTGTGTCTGATGCACTGAACTTTACGTTTATCATTGACTACATATGACGAATATAATATTAAAATGTCAACAACCATGCTCTTTCTTATGCATCTCACTGGAAGTCTCACAACGAAAAAATACTCACAAGTTAAAAGGAATTCGCTCTTTCAATAGACTATTTATTTCAGATGAAAGTGTATAACAAATTTAGAAAGAGCTACGCGTGAAAGAGATTAACATGTCATATCAAGTGAAATATAGCTAGCTAGTATTGTATGGAGGCGATGGGTAAGTAAAGTTGGCAATCTCATTTCCCGTATATACAAGGCCATGAGACATCGTGCATCTTATTTTTAAAATTTCATGCAACGTATGAAAAATATACGATTCATATTCATTGTGAATCATGATGATTATCTATCATCCCTCCTCTCTATCTACACGCGTGTTTTCAACATATATAGTTTACTCTAATTTGATTCAGTTCCTATAATTTGAAACGTGTTTTTTGTCTCTGTAATTTTCTCGAGAACTAATACAAACACTGCCAAAATCTTTTCCTGATTTTTCCGGTGATCAAAACAATGATTTCTAACAAGGCAAGGTTGCCAACTTTTGATCTAACTCTTGCCTCCTCGTTTTCAACACTATTTGTCCCTGTACTTAGGGATGGAAATGAGCCAGGCCGGCCTGTCAAGGCCTGGTGGCCTGGCCTGTTAAGGCCTGGTCCGGCCTGGTTAAATTCAGGCCAGGCTCAGGCGCAGGCTTTTTTATAGGTCTGTTTTCATTAACAGGCCAGGCTCAGACTTTAAAAAAAAGCCTATTAAGCCAACAGGCCGGCCTGATAAGCTATCTTTCTTTAAAATAATAAAGAGCCCAAACAAAGCATTAACATTCAGCCCAATATTTCCTCCCACTCTCACTCTCGAATCTCGTGAATGTCTCTCACCTCACATTCACCAACCAGTCAACAACCCAAAACCATCCATTGCTTGATTCTCTCACCTCACCATTCACCAACCACTCAACAACCCAAAACCATCCATTGCAAGGTGATGCTACCAAAATTTTGATAAAAACTCCGCAAGTGTACGGATCGTAAATTTAGTAAAGTGGTAGTTCAAGGTCGATCCCACAGAGATTCAGACAATTAATAACTAGGCATTAGACCTCCTATTTTCATTCAAGTTGAGTAAATAAAAGAAAATTGATTTTAATTACCTAATATCTAAGAAAATAAAATAAAACAAATATTCACACAGATGAAATTCACGAGTCAAAAGAACAACCTAGAGCCACTAATCCCTTATCTGCTTCTTAGATTTTATTCCCCACTAAATTAATTATGAATCAATTCAACTAGTTAATCTAGAGTACTAGTGTCTATAAATGCCTTCCGGTCCACCTATATCCTTGCCTAGCTTAATTACACAATGTCTTGCACTAATTTACTAAGTCAATTAATACCGGTACCGCTCTAATGTGACTATGTAGGGCTTCTAGGTATATTCCTATCCTAGTCGCAAATCAGATTAAAAATCCAATCCTACACTATTTAATCCCATGGTCTATTTAAAATTCCCTCTTCCGAGTCCAATTTTAAATTCCCTAAACATGTCTAATGGTGATCAAGCACTAAACAAGTTAATCAATAATAGCAAGATTAAATAAACTAATTAAAATTAACCATGACTAAATAGTGAGAAATAAAATACTAAGTTACAAACAAGTTCATAGTACTCTAAGTTGTAAAAGAAAATCAACCACACATAGGTTCCAACTCAATCCCAATAAAAATCAAAATTGAATCTAAAATTATAGGGACAAATGACATTGCAATGAGATCAAGATAATCAATACCAAACACCAACTTCCTAATTGAATGCTCAAGAAAGAAAATCGGCAACATGATCTCCCTCTGCTGAACTATGATTGGTGAGTGCTTAGAAAAGACAAAGTCACTGCCACCTCAATCCCTTCCTTCTCTATTTGTGTGCGTAAACTCCTTTTGTGCTTCCAGCCTTGCGTGTGTGTATCTATTGTAATTGCCCAACAATGCGCCTTTTGCTTCAGTTCTGCGTGTGTGTGTTTTTCTTAACGTGAATTCTCCTCTAGGCTTTAGGAAATTGGAAGAATTGTAACCAGCCTCCTTTCTCCTCAATTGCATGTGTATATTTATAATAAAATAGCCCAACACCATATTGCCTTTGCCTTGCATGTTAAGTTTCTTTTCTTTCCTTTTCTTGTATGATGAATGCACATAATCAAATCAACCTCTTTCTCTTTATTTCCTTTTTCATTAAATCTGCATTCATGAAGAGAAAGAAATAGGAAATAATCACAATGACTCAATCACATAATCTCATTAATAGGAAACTTCTCATCAAAATATTTCTTTTAATATATTAAGTTTCCTATTTCAATTAAATTTCAGATTTTCCAAAAGAATGACTCATATAATCCTCAAATTACTTTCTTTCCAATTCACAACAAAATCACTTGTTTATTTAATTAATGACTCCCCAAATACAACAAAATATTTCCTAAAAACCACTAAATATGGGGAGTCATCACACCCCCACACTTGCATTAAATCTTGTCCTCAAGATTTCAAATTGTTAACACATTAGCACAAAAATGAAATCAAGTTTTTATCATCACAAAGTTGGAATCAATTCAAACTCTCAACAATTAAATCCTCTTAGAAATCTCTCTCACCATCCCCAAATGCAAGAAATAGGGCAATCAATTTGATAGAGATAAATCACAAAAGCATGTCCCTCACCGGTCAAGTGTTTGCACTCTACTCTCAAAGTATATAGGGGTTGTGTTTCACTCAATTCCATCTATGCAATCCAGCTACCATAGGCTTGTTTATCATCTCGATATCCACCCTTATATCTCAATGCACACACAAATCAAAAGGACTTTTAAGGGTTGTAATGAAAAAGGTAGGATAATGAAATGAAAATGAGATGGAGGTATATTTGAAAAGTGCTAAACCATTTCAATTATAGTAAAGAATGAAGGAATCTCATAACTTAATGAGCACATAGGGGTTGACTCTTTTGAACTCCACAATTCTTCAATTCTTTCGATTTTCATCTTCTTCTTTCTTTTTTTTTCCCTTTCTTTCTTCTTTTTTTCACACTTTGTGTGATTTTTTTTTCTTTTCCTTTTTCACCTTCACTTTTTTTTTCTTTTCTCCTTTATTCAACACTTATATTTCCCCTTTTTCTTTTCTAATTCCTTCACCCCTTCCATATGAATATAGTATAACACTTTTCAAAGCGTAAATGGAAGAAATAGATAAGAGATGAAAAATTGCATCAAAAGAATTCAAAGGCTAAAATATGCAATCTTTCTTTTTAAAAGAGAAGCAGGCTCAAAGGGGTTAAGCAATGGAAATAATGTAAAATGGGTGGCTTTTTGGCTAAACTGGCTATGAAACGAAAGCCTTAATCATTTTTGTGCATACAAGAGATTTGAGCGTCAAAAGAGATTCAAGACAAGTTCTAGAGGGGAAATTACAATAGATGTACTCACTCATAAAAGAATATAATTAAGGCTCAAATTCCTCACAAGGCTTTTTGACATACTAGAGTAATTTATCTAAATCAAATAGTTTGCCTTTTCACTTACATTCAAAGAAGATGAGATCAAAGTCTAATCAAATCCAATTGTTTCAAGTCCAAATCAATCCCAAAATTGGCAAAAGTTTTTTTTTTCAAGAAAATTTTACAAAATGAAAGTTTGAGGACAATCTTTAGAGAACAATGATACCCTCATACCCCCACACTTAGATGTCACATTATCCCCAATGTGAACATGTAACACAAGTAGTGGAATTACAAAAATATCTATAACAAGTGTAAAGATAACAAATATTTCAACTTCCATATCAACCAAGCAAAGTACTCAAGAGGCATACAGTTAAGACTAATCATCACACAAGCACATATCAATAAGCACCATCACTCATTACCAAAATAATTCTCAGTCAAATAATATCAAGAAAAGGTTAGAAGAATACTCCCCTTCCTCTTCTCGATTTCCACTCTTAGCTCCTAGTCCATCAAGATCAAGTTGAAGCATCCTTTGAGGTCAAAAGAAAAAAAAAATCCTACAAACTCAAAAAAAACAAAGCATCAAATACCAAAACCTTGGGTTGCCTCCCAAGAAGCGCTAAGTTTAAAGTCTTCAGCCAGACTTTCCAAACAAATCCTAGTCATAAGTATCAAAAACCATAATCACCTCATCTTCATTCCTTTTCAAACAGTATAAGTGATCAATCAAAGTAATGACTTGTGCCTTTTCAATCATAGACAATTTCAAAGAACAAGCAATCACTGATTTTAAAGGAATTAGAATATGCTCATACAAAGAGTTAGATATATGTCTTTCTAAGAATAATGAGCATCCAATAAAATCAATTTGACTCTCATCAGTAAGAGTCACAACAGTAATAGGAGAATAATTCAAAGCAGTTATAGGAACACTCACATTAACATATATATCAGAATCACAAGCATTTGAATTTACACTTTGAAGATCAATTAGACACCCATCAGTTTCTCCTAAATCAGTTTCAGGCTCTAAGACAACCTCTAAATCTTCTTTAACTTCATGGTCATCCATATCCTCAACTTCCTCATATTCAATCTCATTAGATAACAAAGGGGAACTATGATTTAAGGAGGGATTTTGTTTCACTTCTTCAAGGTCTCTGCACATTTGACTCATCTGTGCTACAAGATTTTGTACTCTTGATTCAAACTTAGTCTCAATTGAGTCTAACATTTTGAAACATTTCTCTTGCCATTTCAAACACATATCGGCTAATCTTTCTAATATGTCAAATCTTTCTTCTCTATGAGAGATTTCACCATCCTCAAAATTGTTTCCTTGAACATGTGAATAAGATATGAAGGGTGTGTTTATTGCATGTGAATAAGGATCAACATGTGGGTTCCAACACTCATCCTGCTCAAAATTCCAACTAGGCCTAGAAAAATCATCAACATAAGTTTGTTTCCTAGTGAAATCATCTCCTATATAATTTATGGTAGGCAAAAATGGACAATTTCCTGGTACATGATTATTTCCACAGTGATAACATCGATACCATTTATAATAATTAAGCTCTGAAAAGTCCATCTTTCTATTTTTTTCAAAAGAAAAAAAAACTAAAACTAAAACTACTTAAGAATTTCTAATTCTAATTACTAATTGCCTTGAGTCCCCGGCAACGGCGCCAAAAACTTGATGCTACCAAAATTTTGATAAAAACTCCGCAAGTGTACGGATCGTAAATTTAGTAAAGTGGTAGTTCAAGGTCGATCCCACAGAGATTCAGACAATTAATAACTAGGCATTAGACCTCCTATTTTCATTCAAGTTGAGTAAATAAAAGAAAATTGATTTTAATTACCTAATATCTAAGAAAATAAAATAAAACAAATATTCACACAGATGAAATTCACGAGTCAAAAGAACAACCTAGAGCCACTAATCCCTTATCTGCTTCTTAGATTTTATTCCCCACTAAATTAATTATGAATCAATTCAACTAGTTAATCTAGAGTACTAGTGTCTATAAATGCCTTCCGGTCCACCTATATCCTTGCCTAGCTTAATTACACAATGTCTTGCACTAATTTACTAAGCCAATTAATACCGGTACCGCTCTAATGTGACTATGTAGGGCTTCTAGGTATATTCCTATCCTAGTCGCAAATCAGATTAAAAATCCAATCCTACACTATTTAATCCCATGGTCTATTTAAAATTCCCTCTTCCGAGTCCAATTCTAAATTCCCTAAACATGTCTAATGGTGATCAAGCACTAAACAAGTTAATCAATAATAGCAAGATTAAATAAACTAATTAAAATTAACCATGACTAAATAGTGAGAAATAAAATACTAAGTTACAAACAAGTTCATAGTACTCTAAGTTGTAAAAGAAAATCAACCACACATAGGTTCCAACTCAATCCCAATAAAAATCAAAATTGAATCTAAAATTATAGGGACAAATGACATTGCAATGAGATCAAGATAATCAATACCAAACACCAACTTCCTAATTGAATGCTCAAGAAAGAAAATCGGCAACATGATCTCCCTCTGCTGAACTATGATTGGTGAGTGCTTAGAAAAGACAAAGTCACTGCCACCTCAATCCCTTCCTTCTCTATTTGTGTGCGTAAACTCCTTTTGTGCTTCCAGCCTTGCGTGTGTGTATCTATTGTAATTGCCCAACAATGCGCCTTTTGCTTCAGTTCTGCGTGTGTGTGTTTTTCTTAACGTGAATTCTCCTCTAGGCTTTAGGAAATTGGAAGAATTGTAACCAGCCTCCTTTCTCCTCAATTGCATGTGTATATTTATAATAAAATAGCCCAACACCATATTGCCTTTGCCTTGCATGTTAAGTTTCTTTTCTTTCCTTTTCTTGTATGATGAATGCACATAATCAAATCAACCTCTTTCTCTTTATTTCCTTTTTCATTAAATCTGCATTCATGAAGAGAAAGAAATAGGAACTAATCACAATGACTCAATCACATAATCTCATTAATAGGAAACTTCTCATCAAAATATTTCTTTTAATATATTAAGTTTCCTATTTCAATTAAATTTCAGATTTTCCAAAAGAATGACTCATATAATCCTCAAATTACTTTCTTTCCAATTCACAACAAAATCACTTGTTTATTTAATTAATGACTCCCCAAATACAACAAAATATTTCCTAAAAACCACTAAATATGGGGAGTCATCACAAGGACGAAGAAGAAGAGTTCAAAACTGCGATGAAGAAGAAGATGATGATGAAGAAGATGAAGACGAAGATTCTTTATATGGTGAAGATTCAGCCAAGGTGAAGATTCATTGAAGGTTTTTTATTGGATTCAGCCAAGGTTTCCTATTTTTTCTCAAATTCCTACTTTCTTTTTCTTATTTTTTTCTCAGATTCAAGGAAGGTTTCCTATTCTTTTTTCTAGTTCCTTCCCAAATTCCTATTTTCTTTTTCCTATTATTTCTCAGATTCAGTTAAGGTTTCTATTCTTTTCCCTATTTTTTTCTCAGATTCAGCGAAAGTTTCCTATTTTTTCTCCACTTAAATGATATGAAAATTTGGTCCCTGATAATAAAATTGGGGTTTGTTGATGCTGGGAATATGTTGAAGGTTTTAGAATGTCTACATATATGACCCTTATTAACATATATAATCCGTTTCTTACCATTTTAGATTTAAGATTAAGATGGAGTTTTTGGCATTATACGTTCCTATTCTGACTGAGTTTTTATTTTTCTCTCTGGTTCCTCTCTGTTCTTATTTTTCTATTTTGTTCTTTTTTTTTTCTCTTTTGGTTTTGGCCTGTTAAGCCTGTTTAATTTTCAGGCCAAGCCTTAACAGGCCTTGGCCTGAAAATTTTTCTATAAAAGGCCACAGGCCAGGCTTAAACCTCACTATGGTAACCCAGGTCAGGCCTATTTTGGGTGTAGCCTGGCCTGACCTGGCTCATTTCCATCCCTACCTGTACTTTGTGTATTGCGATGCAACAGAACTTGTTTCAATGCTCATAAAAAAATGAGTACATGACACTCCTCCATTTTGGATTGTCCAAATATGAATTTCTACAATCTACATTTAATATTTCTAAGTTTCTAATTTTTTAATGAATCAAGTGTTTAACCATGAAAAAATAATATTTAAGAGATTATCTTCATTTTAGATCTTATAACCATATCACAAACGTAAAAATATACATTTGGATTCTGAAATGGATCTAGATGAGAATTAGAGCGAAACAGAGCGCCCTCCACTCATATTTTCAACGAACAATAAAAGTGATATTGTAATTTAAGAAGTTTGGTTATTTTTTTATTCTCTTTTTTATTATTTTCAAGTCACATATTATTTCGTCTCATCTTGTCCCATCATCAAGCCAAGTAAGCAAAATTAATAGAGCTAACGATACATCATTACAATAAACTTTGTTAAAAAATTGAATTCAGTTAAATTTTAATCTATATGGATTAAGATATAAAGGAGATAAACTATAGGGAACAAAACTACTTGTTTCAAATTATAGGAATCAAAACTCAAATTGAAGTAACTATAAGGATATTCAAAAGTATATTTAACCCTATTTATAAAATATAAACATACATTACCACTTTAAGTTATAAGTTTTATATTTTTATAATATTAATTGTTCCGTTAGACATTATTGAAAAGTCTGATTGATTAAGAATTGAATTCGTTTTTGTCTGTAATAGTCCAGCTACAATCATCATAAGCATCGATGTATGTTATATTAAAATTAAATGCTTAAAGGTCAGTCCTATCGCATACGTGTTATTGCATACGTGCATATGTGTATGAAGAGTAACTTATATTGCATGTTGAAATGATATCAATTTGTAAGCAAATATTATTTCTTCAAGAGGTATCAATATGCTGTTGAGAGTCGGTGTGAAAAAAAATATGCTGTTGAGAGGGGATAAAGAACACAATATTCACGTAGAAACTACTCCGCTTTGAAGTGCATTTAATTTTGTTTCAAAAAAATACACCCGGTATACAAATTAAATCACCTGTAGAATAAGATTTATATATCATGTGTCTTTGAATTGAAACGATGAATAAAGAACATGAGAGGCGGTGGATGGATATCATCATTAGGTATGTGGAGGAAAATAATGTGTCAACTGATGAGCCCTATAATGGGGAAAAAATAATGATCCCATAAATTCTTTGTAGGTGCCTTGTAAAGATTAAGATTGAGCATCATTTTCAGAGATGGGAATTGGTTTAATTTTAATATATATCTCATCAACTGCTAATTATTTAGAAACTTTCAAATGTTATGACCAACTCACCTCTCATGCTGATTTTTGTCTGCTGAATGATCATTCAATAGTCTATTATCATGATTTGTTAGTTCTCCTTTTAAATTCTAACTAATGTTGCCTCTTACTACAACTCAAACTGATATCATCGACATTGACTGTATTCATTAATTTATCAATTATCAATGTTTTATAAGTTCAGATTTATTTAAATATATATAGTCCAATTTTTTTTTTTATAACATAGTCCAATTTTTATTTGACCGGATGATAAGTTAATAAGGTTTAACGGGTGGAGAGGGATGGAAATGATCACAGGGAAGAAAATAATGAATAAATCACATAAAATCAGATGGGTAAAAAGCAATCAATGTTGAATGTTGAGGAAGAAAAAGTGTGGTTGAGGTGGATTAGTTGGGAGGATGGGATGGTCAATAAATCAAACAAGGGCAGTTGATAGCATACCGACAAATTAAACCGATGTGGATGATTATATTATTGTTAAACCCTTAAGTTAGCTCATTAATAGCGAGTTATCGCCTAATTGCTTATCATTATCTGCCCTCCAAATGCTAAATGACAGTGGGCAATAAAGCACTGGGTGATCAATATAATCAATCATCATAGACTCTATGGACATTTGTTAATATACAACACGTATTTTAATTTTCATGAAGGAGGCCTTCTAGAATTAAATTGGCTGGACAGGGGTATTAGAAGAAATTAAATATCAGAGCTAATAATTATATTTGTATTGGACTGGCGCCCCCAGTGTTTGAGTTAAATGACTACAACTAAAAAGCCCAACAACATAGAGGGAAAAATACGTGAAAACATTGGGGTGCTGCTTGCGGTTGTTCATTTTTGGGCCTATCTTCAGTTCCAAACTGCAAATCAAAATTTTAAAATGGGAAGGGAATATATTTTTTATAAAAAAGAAAAAATAAGATATGAAATGGAAAAGGTAAGTGCTAGCTCACATGCAAAGGAGGAATGCCATGTTCTATTAATTCTATATTGGAGAATCCTAAATGTGAAGTATATTTTGTAAGTTCACGAAAATAATTCATTTGAGACACTTAAGTTTTTTTATATCCAAATTCTCCTTTTATTAAGCCTATTTCCGAACTCACAAACCCAAAATATTCCTCTCCCCATTACTAATTATAGGATCACTTTAATTTTTTAGAAAATTAAGAATGCAAAATTAATCACATTAAATTGTATAGTTAATTTCCTTAAAACCAATTTATTCTAATGTAAACAAACATATAATCTAATTAAGTATGACATAATTTATAACTTAATAGTCTAATTCTATCAATTCACTTCCAAAAAATATCAAAGAAGTCTTATCATCATGACAAGATAATTAAAAAAAACTAAGAGATCCATAATTTCAGCCAGAAAGGATATCAATCATACATATAATTTCAGCCATTAGGCCGAGAGATTTTTCCCTCCAAGGCTCCAACCAAGAGATCCATCTTTGAACAAAAAAAAAACCTAAGAGATCAATCAGACCGGTCTTATTCATTGGTTTACCGCCCATTGAGAACAATCTTTTAAAGAAAAACCTTTATATGCTCCATACATAGTAGTATGTTCATATAGAGTAGACAGCTTCAACATCTTATCGATGTTGTGTGGTGAACCAACACATCTGCAACACACTTGTCTCTCTTACACGTGATTAAGAATAATAACCCAATCTTATCTTAGGGGCCAGAAACTTATCTAGTCCAACTATTCTATTTCACTTAGCCTTTCCTAAGATGAATACTTATCTGATTGATTGATGTGTTCTTGTAGCCACAACTATACGTTTCCAAATCCGGCTCCCCTATTTGTCCCTTTTAATTTGTTTGGACCAAGGTTTTAAAACCCGAGCCGGACGTCGAGCCGGAAAACTGAGCGGGTCATGGTTGAAACGGTTGAAACGGTTGGACCGTTCGGTCGAACCGGTGACGTAATAATTTAATGAAAATTAAATATATAAATATTGTTAATACTTAATAACTTAATATAATTAGGATGAAGATATTTTTTTAATCAAGTTCATTTTTTTTCTGTTGATATATTTTTTTCTGCAGTTGTCAATTTCTGGCCGGGTCAAAAGCGGGCCAACAACGGTTCAACCCGGGTCAACCCCGGGTCAACTACGTGTCAAAACGGGTTGCACAGTAAAACGGCCCAATAGAGGTAATCGGGCCGTTTTAACCACCGGCCGACGGTCCGACCGGTCGGACCGTCCGGCTCGGTCCGGGTTTAAAAAGCTTGGTTTGGACTGAAACAGGATATTTAATTTTTGTTTTGTTTTGTTTGTTCTCAGTTTAAAACATAAATTCCACAAATTTCCAGTTCACATTTGAGTGTTATGAACTAATGATTAAAATTGGGAAAATTCCAAATAAATCCTTTCGAATACCCAAAAGGACAAGTGAAGAACCAAAACTTCTAAAAGAATCATGAAGAAATCAGCACCTATCTGTCATTTTTAAATTTTGCGAAAAGACAAAATTGCCCCCATCCTAAAACACACATTCTTACCCCACCCTAATACCCACCATCTTCTTGCAATTTGTGTTTTAGGATGGGGGTAATTTTGTCTTTTAGCAAAATTTTAAAATGACAGATAGATGCTGGTTCCTTCATAGTACTTTTAGAAGTTTAGGTTCCTCACTTGTCCTTTTGGGTATTCGGAGAGACTTATTTGGGATTTTCCTATTAAAATTTTAAAAGGATAACTTTATCTGACGTTGCAAAATTTATTTCTTGCCTTCCACAATATAAACGTAAATCGGAACCCCTCAACTCAAAGACGGAAAGCATAAACGTGAACGTTTGTAACAATCCTAACAATGAGAAATAATGGATAGAATCCAAATAAAGTTGAATCCACCTCATACCTCACCCTTTGGATGTGTGGTTGAGGTTAAAAGAGAGAGGTGAAAAATAAAATTTTAAAAAAATCTCACATACTCTTTTTGTATAAATAATGGTATAAAATTAATTTCCGATTAGAATTATAGGAGCCAGATAAGCAAATCATATATAGATCTAGATCAATAAACTATAAATTTATATATATATTTGCCTGAATACTAAAAATTTATATTGAAACCATGAAAGCTGAATGAAATCTCATAAAGTACACGCAACCAAGATAGTTAAAATAATATACAAATCCAGAGGCAATATAAGCTAGCCCCTGAGCTAATTTATATACATTTAAAACTCATCCGAGTATGAAGAAATAGACTTATTATTGAAACATCTGAAGAGCTGTCTCGTATGACCACATTAATCAATAAGTTATGTGTTGGATAAAATGAATCACGTAACTAACAAAGTTTTATTTGTCATAAATCGTAAAGAGCAATTTTCTTTGTGTCAATGCATTTTTTTATGGATCGTGATCTTATAAGATCAATCTGACATTTTTAGAGAAAAAAGTGATATAAAATTAACACCTTTACATGACTTCTCCTCAAAGTTACTTTGTTTTACTTATAATCTAAACCTATAAACCAATAATAACGTATAACATATGTTATAATTTAATATTCTAATATACTTCGTTAAAATAATCGTATATTGAAATATCTGTACATTAATGATGGTGAAGAGTGAATGATGAGAAATACGAGAAAGGTCACGATTAAAAATCATCTAGTACAGATTTCCTAAACGTGTCCTAAAGATATGGTCTATTGTCCACCATGGATGAACCATTCGTGCCCACACTTGATAAATCCCACACAGAGATTGCAGATTAGGAGTGGATTAACGGATGTGAGTAAAGTAAAGGAAACGAATTAGGTGAAGAAAAGAGGAAGTTTGTGGATGGAAGGGCAGAAAAGATAAGGGCAATTGAGAGGGTTAGTAGGAAGGAGGATAAAAGAGACAAGAAGCAGAGATATCTAAACTGGTGGGTGAGAATAAAGCGAGTGGGTTTGTGGGCCCCACAAAGGCCTTTGAATTCGTGGCTACCATGTAAGGTTTTTTATTGGCAAACGTAGTTGACACACACTCTCATTTATTGTGTCTTCTTCTGCTTCTACTATGGAGATGAAGAAGTATTATTAAAAGCCCACAACACCACTCACATCAAAATCCCTTCTCGAATCACCTCTTGTTTTCTTTGTTCCCCCCACCCCACCAACACAAAATCAATCCCATCCCTTAATCCCTTAATCTAATCACTAATCAATAATTATCAATTATCAATTATCTTATTAAACAAGCCCTGGTCTTCTCCTCCCTCATCATCAAGCTTATGGTCAAGCATCAACACCTTCTTCTTCTTCATTAGCAAATAGCCTGCAGTACAATTTTCTCTACTTTAATAAAATCAAAACAAAAAAAACATTGTACCCACTAATGGACTTGGTGAGTTGTGTCTTGTTCTGTGTTCTTTTGATTGATTCATGTGTACTTACTAATAAAGTTTTGATTTTTATTTGTGGGGTTGAAGCAATGAAACTTGTTGGCTTTAACTATGCGAACGCTTTGCGACGCTTGTGAGAGTGCTGCCGCCATAGTTTTCTGCGCCGCCGATGAGGCCGCTCTCTGCCGTGCCTGTGATGAAAAGGTACTTTTTTTGTGTGATGGTTTTCTAGATTAGGATATGTGTATTGCAACAATCTTGCTAGACATTTCTTTTAGAGTATTTATCAATACTTTGATTTATGCATAAATGGATAATTTTTAGGAACTCATTAGCTGAAGATATATGTATTGCAACAATCTTGCTAGACATTTGTTTTAAGAGTATTGATCAATACTTTGTTTTATGCATAAATGGATAATTTTTATGGAATTCATTAGCTTAAACTTGTAGATATTTATCAATAGAGAAAAAGTGGTAGACATTGGGATTGGGTATGCTGCTCCTTATGGACACAATTGATTGGATTGATCTTTTATGTGAGATTGTGTGAACTTTTGAAGATTAGGTTCTTCTTGTTTGATTAACATTTATTAAGCAATGGTTCAACTTTGTGTGACTGTTGGGAGTGGCAGGTTCACATGTGTAATAAGCTAGCTAGCCGGCACATCAGGGTTGGGCTTGCCAGTCCTAGTGATGTCCCTCGCTGTGACATTTGTGAGAATGCACCTGGTAGGCAATTTTGAGTTTCTCTCTATGATTTTCGTGTTTCTCGTATGACTTGTCCTTATGTTTTGCTTTTGCATCTCTGGATGTAGCTTTCTTTTATTGTGAGACAGATGGAACTTCTCTGTGTTTGCAATGTGATATGATAGTCCATGTTGGTGGTAAAAGAACACATGGAAGATATCTTCTTTTCAGGCAGCGAGTTGAAGTATGCATTGTGTTGTTCTCTCTTCATGTTGTGTCATGATTTGTCATTTGGAGTGCCTTTTGATGCCTTTCAAAATTGTCTAATTTCTTGTTTCTCAGTTTCCAGGAGATAAACCTGGTGGGAACACAGAAACCCCGGCTTCACAGCCTCCGGATGGGGTTGAGGCCAAACGGGGCCAAAATTCATTGCTTAAAATGAAAATGGGAGACAAACAACAAAATCATAGGATGCCAACCCCAGAACATGAAGCTGATGGGCATGCCATGATGGATGCTAAAATGATTGATCTGAACATGAAACCTCAGAGAATACATGACCATGGGTCAAATAATCAGGTCAGGGTGGATGGGAAGTTTTTTTGTCTGATTAATTTTGGAACTTTATTCTGATAACTAGAAGTGTCCAAGCTCTTGCACATATTTGCCTTATCTTCTCTGTTAAACAAGTCCATGAAAATATCAACCCTACTCTAACAATTCAACTCTTCAACTACTTTGATCATATCTTAAGTGGGATGGCTTTTATATTCAAAGTATCAACTATCTTATTGTGTTAATTATGATTGAGTTCAAATTGGAATGCTGTATGGCTGTTCATGCATTTCAAGAGAGGATCTTTGAAACATGTCATGAGTTCATCAACCTTAAGAGTTGAGTTTGTTGTCTAGTGAATGAGAATTCACCTGCCTTCCTTGATGCTTGGTTCCATTGTCCACTATAGTGTATATTTGAACATTGAAGTAGTCTTGTTAAATCCAATAAGCTGCTTACCTGGATTTGAAAAATCTCATGTCCAATGCATTTAGGGCGTCATACTATGGCTAAAATTTCTGGCCACTATAAACACAAACCCATATGTATATATAATCTTAGTGGGATTGAAGATCTATTTCCATTTAACCGTAGTTTGAATAAGAAGTTATGAAGAGAATGATAGATCCTTACAAAGCATTGGCAAATGGTTTCTGCAGAAAATAATGAAATGATACGAATCTTTAGCTTGGTCTGCTGATCTACTCTTGCATTAGGCCCAAGAGTTTGATAGAACAATGATGATTTATATTTTGATTGTAATAACTTCAACTCGCATATCCCTGGACAGTGATATAGATTTATTTATTGTTTGGTAGTTCAGCTTATGTTTTTGTGTCTACATAATTACATACCTGAAATGAGTTCATGTTTCTTATTGGCAGCCATAAAAATTGCAACTGGCATACAGCAAATATAAGATCTTAACCTGTATCTATATTCATGGAGTCCAGGAGGCATCAGATATTTCTCAGGCATGCTGGTTACAATGTTGGCATAATGTTTTTATATCATGATTCAGTTAATGATGTTTTGGGGCATCAAGCCCCGCAGTCTTCTCGCCACTGAGAATTTATTTGATGACTCAACACCATCATATCTGTAATTCAAATGCCCCATTAACTGTAATCCTTAGCAGGGCAATTGTATGGTAACTTTTGTTTCTGATCAGTAACTTGTGTACTTTCACTTCATAAAATGCTGCCCTCCTAATCCGTTTGGTCCATGGACGACATTGATATTTTTGTCAAGCATCTGAAAACTTATTCATAATATAGTTTTAGTTATATATAATACTCCCTCTGTTCCTAAATATAGGACCTAGATGACTCTTTTGAAAAATCCTAAAGAAGGCAAAAAATAAGTTAATTATAAATTGATTTACCTAATTTTTTCTCTTAAACTAGTTTATTTTACCTATAAGCTAATGTATAATTTAAAAAGATATCAAATATGTCATCATTTAATAACCTATTTCGCAACCTTAATCTTTCCAAAAAAAAGTTATCTAGGTCTTATATTTAGGAACGGAGGGAGTGGTAATTTTGAAGATCTTGAAATGTGTGTTGCAAACTCTTGCAACGTCCTAAATCATATGGAAATGATGATTCTTTTCAATGCATGTCAAGATTAAATGTGGATAAATAGGACTTGAAAAAGTGGCATGCTTTCCAACGATGGTCTGAAAGAAACTGTGTGACTGTATTGAAAATGACCTTCACGGTTGCAAATACTTTCACAGCCATATGGGGAACCGAATCATTCTCCAATGTCTACTTAGCTATATCTTCCTTTATTTATTCTTCTTTGTTCGTTCACGCCACATAAAGTTATGGGACCTATCCTCTTTCTTATGCTCACATTTACAGGTCTACCCTCCCTTTTTTTCTATAATCATTTTTTTTCAGTTAGACCCGGGGTCAAAGCATATCTTCATGTTAAGATTTTTTTTTATTTGACACGAATGTTAAGAGTTCAGAGTTTATAACGAGCATAATCCTTATTAATTGGTTGGATTTTGTTAACTTTCCATGAGTCTACCTTTGGTTGTTTGAAAAATGGACAAACTACCTCTTTGAAAATTATGAGGAGTTTTGTTTTATAGGATGAAAGGGAAATTAGAGAACCCAACGACGACCATAAAAAATGTCTTTGGGGACCTCCTACGATCCCTGCTTGGTGATGCTTGAAGAGAGGTGTCAGTTTCTCATTGGACGGTGGCTGTCGGATTGTCACTTATGACTCGAGTCATTTGGATTTGGGAGAATTTCAATTAAGGACCAAATTTGTGAATTAATTTCTGTAAAGGACCAAAACATTCTGAAAATTCTGTGAAGGACCTAAGTCCTTAAGTGAAGTAAAATGCAGGTGTGAAAAGACTTAAAAAACCCTCTTTGGTCCCAAACTGAAATTAAAAGCAAAGGCATTGAGATCATAATCATAAATCCTATCCCCCCTAAACACCACGTTAAACTTCTTCTTCACTCTTCTTTTTCATGCAGGGAAACCATTGCTCATTTTCTTCTTCTTCTTCTTCTTATGTGAAGGAAAAATAATGAATCTTTGATAACCAAACACACAAACAATTTCTTCTTCATTCTTCTTCTTTGTCATGTAAGTCATTTCTCATTTCTTCTTCTTCTTATCAAATTGAGATGAAACTTTTTGTTTTTGTTCTTTTTTCCCCTTTCTCTTCACTGCCTCTTCCCAGCTCCCAAAGAAAGATGATAAACCGAGAAATGTGTTTGATAAACCGTGAACCCTCCTCACTCTCTTGCCTTTTTTTTATTTGCTATCCATTTTCTTCTTTTTGTTTTTCTGTGTGAGGTCTCCAAAGGAGTGTGGGGCTTTGTCTTTTTTTCCTTTTGCTTCAAAACATTTGGCACAGACTAATATGTTTGAACATTCAAAATGCGATTTGTTCCATTCAAAAGGGTTTTCAAAAGAAAGAAGATTATTTACCTTGGGAGTGCAAGGGATAAGAGAAACCCACATTCAAAAAGGTAAAATGACCATTTGGACTAGTAATTGTTAATGTCATGGACATGTTTTTCATCTGACCTTAAACAAGTGCAATGTCTTTTTCAACAATAGAAACTCACGTTTGAACAAGTGAAATGTCTATTTGAACAAGTAATTGCTAGTGTCATGACCATGTTTTGCATCAAACCTTAAACAAGTGAAATGTCTTTGTCAACAATAGAAACTTAGGTTTGAACAGGTGAAATAACTATTTGAACAAGTAAAGGTTAATGTCATCATGAACATGCTTTACATCACACTTTGAACAAGTGCAATGCCTTTGTCAACAACAGAAAATCACATTTCAACAAGTAAAAGTCCATTTTGAACAAGCGAATATTTTTGTCAGTGACATTATTGTACTAGACCTTGAATAAGTGAAATAACATTTTGAACAAGGGAAACCCAAGTTCAACAAGTAAAAATATATTTTGGACAAGTAAGTATTAATTGTCAAAGACATTGTTGCTTCAGACCTTAAACAAGTGAAATAACATTTCAACAAGAGAAATCCAGACTTCAACAACTAAAAGTCCATTTTGAACAAGCAAGTAATTAATGTCAGTGATTTTGTTCAAAATGTCCTTTAATTTTACTTGTTCAAAATACTCTTTTACTTGTTCAAAAGTGAGTTTCATTTGTTCAAAATGCCCTTTTATACGTTCAAGGTGTGATACAACATGTTAGTAACATTAATTACTTGCTAGTTTAAAATGCAATTTTACTTGTTCAAAAGTGAGTTTCCCTTGTTCAAAATTATATTTTATTTGTTCAAAGTCTGGCGCAACAATGTACATGATAATCAATTTTTGCTTGTCCAAAATGCTCTTTTACTTGTTCAAACATGAGTTTCTGGTGTTCAAAATGTACTTTTACTTGTTTAAGGTGTGATGCAACAATATTAGTGACATTAGTTACTTGTTTGTTCAAAATGCCTTATTACTTGTTCAAAAGTGGGGTTCTCTTGTTCAAATGACATTTTTACTTGTTCTTTGTCTTTTACATTAATTGACAATTATACAAATCTCTTTTTAATTGTTCAAATGTGGTTTTACCTTGTTTAAATAAGCTGGCTTGAGTGACTTATAAATAAGCTGGTTTATTTCAAATAAGTTGAGTGAAAATTAAGTCCAACCAAACATAGAAAAAAGTCACACACCTAAAATAAGCTGACTTTTTTCTAAAATAAGATCCATGTAATTACATTGGAGCACATAATCATCACAAGGAAAGATTTTATAATAAATCATCATTATAAATTTGCTGTTGCAAATTACAAAGCTTTTTATAATAAAGCATCATTGAAGCATTGGAGATTTGATGTTGTAAATTACAAAGTTTTTTACAAAGCATCATTACAAATTTGTTGATGTAAATTACAAAGCTTTTTACAAACAGAGCACGTGTTAGAGCTATCCTCATTTCCCAACCACCTGACAAATCATGAGACTTCTTTGCTTGCATCTGTTTGTTAAAACTAAGGCCATGTAAAATTTTAGCAGCACACTTTTCTGCAGTTTCCATAGCTGAGTTACAACAACAAACCTTCCATAATTTAGCTCCAATTCAGAATCAACTATGAGATCATGTCCATGAAAAGTAACTGATAGAGACTCTATCTGTCAGCATGAAACAAATGGGTGCATCAATATGAGGTCGATAATTACAACATTAACAATTAACAACATATATTACAACATTAACAACATATAGGTTTAAATCAACACAGCAGAGCAAAGAGCATTTCTTCAAGCGCACAACTACTACTTAAGACTCGAATAATTGTGAACAGTGATGAAAGTTGACTTTCAATCTCAGTTAAAAACCTCAAATTTGATTTGTTGTATAGCAAATCTGCTTGTTAACTAAAAATCAATCATGATTGATGACATCTTGTGTTCAAGAGTGGCATTTATTTCTCCTCCTCCATATTTGCTTTATATTTTATCCTGAAACCAAAAAAATAGCCCAATTCAAAGGCATATACCAAAACTTTGTATGGGAATAGCCACACCTAAATATTCCTAAAGGTGATAGAGAAGTGAGTTGACCAACTGAACTAAATTTTTTATTATCTCCATAGTGCTCAAGTTATGTTTGACTTATATCTTCTCTTCTATTTTCTCTTTTTAGACACTCTCAGCTATTGACTTAAGAGATCGGGAAATATCAGCTTTTATAACATCTATAGGTAACACCATTCCTAAGTGGAATTGAATCAAACAAATTCCAAGCTTCATTGACCAGTCCATTTTCACAAAAACCACTTATAAGATTAGTCCAGCAAACAAGTTGGGTGCAGCTTGAATGGCCCCATGTCTAGAAAAATATTGGGAGGCAGAATGCAAATACACAAGTCCTACTTTTCACATAAACGCAATTCAAAGGGAACAAGTCATTTTGGGAAATAAAGCAAAGAGGGAAGAAGTATAATGAATAGGAGTGAGGGAAGGTGCGAGTGCGAATTCAAGTTCCTTTGACTTCAGACTTCAAGTTGCAAACACAGAACCACGGTTGAGAAGAGGAGAGAGAGAATACCTTAGACCTCAGACATCAAGTTCCCCTGAGAAGAAATGGACCAATCCGATGAAGAGGGAAGCTGCAAGTGAGTGAGGGGAGTGGCCGACTGCGTTGGTGAGGAGTGACGGAGGGAACGGCGATGGTGAGGAGGGAGCGACGAAGGAGGAGTATAGTGAGGAAAGCAAAATTAGGGCCGATGGTGATGTTTGAGAATGATATGAAATTAGGAAGAGATTTACCTTACAAATAAATAAGGGCATTATAGTCTTTACTCTTACTGATTTAATTTCAGTTTGCCGCCAAGGTCCTCAACTGGTATTTCAATTTAGTTTGGTCCTGCTTTTTAATTAATTCTCAATTTTGGTCCTTAATTGAAATTCTCCCTTTGGATTTTATAGCCAGGTGTGCTCTTACTAAGAGGTTGCTTGCCAGTTGCCATGCATGGAGGACAAATACTTAATATTTTATAAATATTGATTTGAAATGAATGAGTATATTATATGAAGCTATTTATAAAAAAATTGATATAAAGCTTAAAGAAATTTTATGACTGAGATTTAACAATAGCTATTGTCATGCATTATTATTTATCGTATACAAGCGCAACTACAGTCATGTATTTCTTTCCCAAAGAGAGAAAAAAATACTACCTCTAAGTGGACGGATAAAATTGGTTTTTCTCGGGCCTAAGGTAAAAAGGACATTCACATCCAATAGTGAAAAACACGTTCAGCCCTGCTAAATATCTTGAATTTCTGATAGAAGTCACTTGATTGATTAATTTGAGTGGAATAAAGAGTCAATTATAACAAGATGTAATTAAATACTGTTAGTCATCTTACTAGATCATGTAATATTCGAGGCCATCATTTAGATTTTTATATATGTTCGTTGAGAGCGCGCACCGTGTCTTTTTCTCTGTATTTAGGGATGGAGCATGTGAACTGGCAACATTTATTTAAAACGAATCATGAGAAAATTTAAAACATAACAAAGGGGACAATGTCTGGAGAATCAGTCCATGACATAATGTATGGATGCATGGATCTGATTGAATATACTGTTATTATCATCGTTGATACCTATGCCCATCCAAACATATGATTTATTTAGCTATTTTATTGAAATTAGCTATGTTAGTTAGTATTTTGTATTTTTTTTTTAAAAAACCTCAATCATCTTCCATCATCTCTTATCTAATTATTGTAGAAATAATTTGGAAATAAATTGGTAAAAATTAAAATTAAGTTTAATATTTCAGTGTAAGACCAACTCTTTTAATAGGTCGGTCTTACATGCATATACTACAGGAGGAGTATTATAAGTCTTATTTTAAGCGTCTTTCAAAGATATAACGCCATCTTTTATATTCTAAGTCTTATTTTAGGTGTCTTTGAAAGATAAAGCCATCGATTTCTAAGTTCGTGCTAAACCGAATAAGTGTGTTGGATAAGCTATGGGACCCCATTTTAGGATGTGTGGATGGAATGCACTCTTAGTTTTATGTTTTCTTCTCGGTCCAACAATGCTTCACCTTTAATAAGAAAAACCAGAGACTCTTTTTTCCACTTCTATTTATCCAATTAGGATTACGCAATTACTAAACACTATTTTGGGGGAGGGAACATGGCATTACATCATGGAAGACACCATGCTTTTTGCTCCTTTTGATACACTTTGCAAGATGTTGAATATTTATCAAATTTCTATATTATTTAGCTCTTCAAGAATATCTCAGGATATTAAACAGTTAGCTTTGTTCACGATAGGTTACCTGAAAACTATTAAATGTAGAAGCTGCGATATTGTGTTGTGAAAATATAACATATTAGAATCTCATCACTAACACATAATCATTTGTCATAAAAATTCTGCTTTGAAAGTTTTTTTGTGAAAGAATTAATTAATCGCGCGTTCTGATTTTCACCTCGAATGTTTAAAGGTTTCCTTATTTTGAATCTTAACACAAAGTTTCTTTAAAGGGCTTTCAATCTTCCTTTCTTGGCCAAAAATAATATAAGGCGAAGGCCCAAAAGTGATACATAACTATTGACCAAGGAACAGAAATAGTACATAACTATTTTGAGGTACAAAAATGTACCCAACTTTTACATGTGATCAAAAATGATATTTTCACTAATATGACAATAATATTAGACATGAAATGTCCAAAATGCCCTTATTATTAAATAAACTTTTACCGGCCGGCGATTAATTTAGGGCGAAGGCCCAAAAATGATACAAAACTATTGACCAAGGTACAAAAATGATACATAACAATTGCAAGGTACACCAATGGTACCCAACTTTTAACATGGGATCAAAAATGATATTTTCACTAATATGACAACAAGATTACACATGAAAAGTCCAAAATGCGCTTATAAATTAAATAAATTTTCTTCCTCACCCTCTCCTTCTTTAGCTTCTTTCTTCTACCAACCCTTAGCTTCTGTCCAAAAAACGTGACTACCTACCCTTTTTAAGCGTAACTAGAGGACACATTTTTTTGTATTGGATGAGAGAGATGAGGATGCAGAGCAATATGTGAGGTTTGGATTTGGTTGTCTTCGGGTGAGAGGAGAGAAGAAAAAAGAGAGAGTCGAGGAGAAGGAGAGGGTGAAGAAGAAAATTTATTTAATTTATAAGCGCATTTTGAACTTTTCATGTGTAATCTTATTGTCATATTAGTGAAAATATCATTTTTGATCTCATGTTAAAATTTGGGTAACATTGGTGTACCTTGCAATAGTTATGTATCATTTTTGTTCTTTGGCCAATAGTTACGTATCATTTTTGGGCCTTCGCCCTAAATTAATCGCCGGCCGGTAAAAGTATATTTAATAATAAGGGCATTTTGGACATTGCATGTCTAATATTATTGTCATATTAGTGAAAATATCATTTTTGATCACATGTAAAAGTTGGGTATCATTTTTGTACCTCGAAATAGTTATGTACTATTTCTGTTCCTTGGCCAATAGTTATGTATCATATTTGGGCCTTCGCCCAAGAATATATAATGTAACTTTCATTACTGAGAAAAGCATATGTACAAGTTCGGTAGGATAACTAAAACGATTGTACGAGTTCGATAAGAAAACTAAAGCCAATAAATAAATACAGACATAGACCAAAGTCTCAAAAAAAAAAAAAAATCAAACACATGCAAATTTAAGCTATCTGTAGGAGGGGAAACATGACATTACACCATGGAAAACATCAGGCTCCTCGCTCCTTTTGACACATCGCAAGCTGTTGAATATTTATCAAATTGCTATTCTTTAACTTTTCAAGAATATCTCGTGGATACTTAACAATTAGGCTTAGTCACTGATAGACTACCCGAATCTCATTATTTGTGTTGTTATAAGAGATTAGAATCTCATTATTGACAAGTAATCATTTGTGGTAACTCGTAATTAAAGGTTCTCCTTTAAGAGACTTTATGTGAAAGAACTAATTAATTGTATGTTCTGATTTTCACCTTAAATGTTTAAAGGTTTCCTTAATTTGAATCCACAATGCAATGTTTCTTGAATGGTCTTCCAATTTTCCTTTTTCTGTCAGAAAGGATGTAACTTTCATTACTTACAAAAACAAATACACGAGTGCGACAGGAAAACTAAGCCATGAAATAAATACAAACATAACCAAAGTCTTAAAAAACTAAACAGAAGAAAATGCATGTAAACTAAAAACTACTTCTGTCAGTAGTCCATTATGTGAATAAATGCTTCATACTAAAAACTACTTGATGCTTTAATGTAGTTTTATCTTTTATTGACAACAATTAGGAACTTAGGGTCTGCGTTAATTAGTATGAGAGATTTGGAGTGGAGGTGTTTTTTTTAATGAAAACTGGATGTTATTAACTCATAAACAAATTACAATCAAGATAAACTCCCATGGTGAGGTTCACTATGCTATATAGAGCTAAGGTGCGAAAAATCACCTTGAACATGTGCAAGTTCGTTGTGGTTTTTAATAACTTGGCACCCTCAAACTAAGTGTGAGGTATGAGGCCATACTAAAAATTGTTAAAATGATTCCAGCTGTTTCATGAATTTATTTATATAGCTCTTCAAACTCCTTACCCAATCTTAAAACAATTTTTAGTTTACTATTAAACATAAATTAAATTTTAGGATGTTACACATCACAATTCCGTTTGCACAAACTCTAAAGAAACTATGGTGTAGGTTAAATGTTGCATTACTCGGACAACTTCCAAATAGTTCGCTGCAATGCAACGATGAAACCAAATATCCCAGCACATGCATCAAAAAAGAATCGACCATAAAATCTTTCTTGTAAACTCCATCCCCATTTGAGGTGAGGGAAAATTTTGTAGGATTAATCTAGAAATATTGAGGAAATGAAGTTGCAATATTTTTAAAAAATAACATATAAAAGAAAAGAGTTATACATATGTGTTAAATTTAAAATTTTCAACCACTTGCCAAAAAAAAATTATAATTTTCATCCTAACTTATTGAATTCTTAAATTCACATCATAAAATGTTTTTCTCTACCCATTTTCCCTCCCTTCCCCAATAATACCAAACAGAGTTATCAAAATATATTTTTATTGCTCCGAAAGATTTTTAAAATCAAGTTCCAAACTATTCCCATCCTCTATAATTAATTCAACTATAAACAAGCCTAATGATAAATTAATGGCAAGATAGTCAAAATGTTCAACTACTTTTAAGTACTATTTTTTATCCAACGGGTTCCACGTGGCCAAGAAATAAATAATAAATAAATAGAATAAGAATGACATAAAAATAGATAAAGATAGTTGCATGGATGGGGCAAAATTCTCAGTTATCGCGCGAAAGAAACAAAAAAAGGAAGAAAGAAGAAAGAGAGTGCATAGCGTACTGTATAAGCCTTCGTCTTTGAATTTTGGGAACGACGACGACGATGAGTCACGAATTTCCTCTCATCGTTTCGTTATGTTTACTTCTCTTCATTTCATTTCCGACTTTCTCTTTGGGAATCTCGCCGCCTCGTTCTCTTCTTAATCGATTCTCTTCAGCCTCCGATAAGTATTTGACAACTGATGAGCTTTGGTTTAACCAAACCCTCGATCACTTCTCTCCCTATGTAATCTTTTTCCTCCTTCACTTATCTTAGACTCTTACTTTATATGCAGAATTTACGATATGAGAAAAAGACGGGAAATTGAATTTATCAGCTGACTTTTATAATTGTTTATGTTTCGATCTGTGGGATTTTATTTAGCTCGATTTGATTTATGTCTACCTAGATTTTGTTAGCTTCATCAAGGAGTATTTATGTTCCTGAGGGTTGTTGATGTTATTTATTGTGGTAGATGAGGATTCGTTTTAGAAAGTTAAGATTTTTGAGTTTAGATATAGGGTTTGGTTACAGTTGATGAATTTAATGTAGTGCTCCCTCCAGAACAAGCTTATTATAAAAATGTTAAAGTTAGGTTGGTGTTGTGTTATAGTAATTCTTTTTCTCAATTTTGCCCTTATTTATAATGATGACAAGAGAGATAAATTTGTAAGCATTGATAAGTATGAAAGAGAATTAGGGGCTAAGTAGGAAAAAATACATTAAATGACAGGTGAAGGTAAGTGTGAGCTCATATTTTTGACCAAGACAATTCAAATTTTGAGCGGCTATATTAATAAATGGAGGGAGTATTTCTGTGCACTAGGTGAGAGTTAGATATTAGTGGTTAATGCTGAATTGCATGCAAGATTTACTGTGTATTGAATGTTGATTTTTGTTCTGAAGAGGTTTGGCTGATGGTTGAGGCATTGGGAAGTTTTCACACCCTTCTTGTTATGTAGTTAATCTTCATTGTTTGGAAGTTTGAACCATCCTGACAGCATAGCCCATTTGTTTGCAGCTTCTTAAAGATTTAATGTTGTGCACACTGATTTGAGGAAAAAAGGGAAAGATTTTTAGATTTTTGGTGTTTTTCTTGGGTCTTTGGAAAAAAGGAGAAATCCTATTCTGACCTATTTATCACACTAAGTCATCAAATATGGATACATTTGATTATGCTTATTTGCGTATTGTGTGTAGGACCACCGTCATTTTCAGCAACGATACTATGAGTTCCTTGACCATTTCCGAATTCCTGATGGACCTATTTTTATGGTCATATGTGGTGAATCTTCGTGCAGAGGAATAGCAAATGATTATATAAGTGTAAGTTGCATTTCTGTCGCCAAATTTTGTATTGGCGCCTTGTAGTGGCTTTTGTTGGTTAATATATCAGCATTTTTAGATCATGCATTTTTTGATGAAAGCTCATTATTGTAGTTTTTTTTTAATTAAGCTTGTAATTGTAGTTGGATATGAATGTCAAATGCCATGACTTCCAATAGGCAATACTGGCACCTGAAAAAAGGATCTTGTGCTTTTAGCTAAGCGACAATAATCTATTCATTTTTTCATGGTCTATGACCTCTTTGAAGGTTCTAGCAGAGAAGTTTGGAGCAGCTGTGGTTTCTCTTGAGCATCGCTATTATGGAAAGAGTTCTCCATTTAAATCCCATTCAACTGAAAATTTGAGATATCTTTCATCCAAGCAAGCACTCTTTGATTTGGCTACTTTTCGCCAGTATTATCAGGTAGGCTAAATTTTTTATTGAATTAACAAGCTTATAAATGTCTACTGAAAGGGAATTGGGCGGCCCTGACTTTATATGGAAATATGTGATAAATGTATAAATCAAAACATCACTATTTTTGTACTTTCTCATTTTACCAATATTTTGTCCACATGATGTTTCAGTGAGTGTATGGCGTTTCGTTATTATGGTCACATTTGCATATTAATTATTTTTTATAGTTTAATGCATATACATGTGAAAATGTGATTGAGCAACATCTTCAATTCTTTGTTCATCGTAGGATTTTATTCTTTAATTTGCTTAGGGCTTGCATGATAATATTAGCTGATTATAGGAAAACTCCACAGTGCAGAGAGGATCGTGAAGATGGTGTTCGTTAAATCTGATTGCTCATTGTTTTTAATTAACAACTGAAATTATTTTGTAGGACTCGTTAAATTTGAAGCTTAATAAGACAAAAGGTGAAAATCCATGGTTTGTCTTTGGCATCTCATATCCCGGAGCGCTCAGTGCTTGGTTCCGTCTCAAGTTTCCCCATTTGACTTGTGGAAGTCTTGCAAGTTCTGCAGTTGTTCTTTCTGTGTATAACTTTACAGAATTTGATCAGCAGGTGCAATAGGTTCTATATCTCTATGTATTTGTTAATAAATATTAGTATTATTATCTAGTTGTTTCATCATGTACGAAATTCCCTAGCTTTGTAATTTGTTTGCGCATGTGTGATTTTATATGCTACGTGCAGATTGGTGAATCAGCAGGGGCTGAGTGTAAAATGGCATTGCAAGAAACTACCAAACTTGTTGAACAGAGAATAGAAAAGGATGGAAGGAAGCTGAAATCTTTGTTTGATGCGGCAGATGTATGTTTATTCCTTTCTTGCTTTTTGATTGCAAATACATGTTATATTATAGTCAGTCCTCAAACACAGCTGTGACGACCTCATGAAAGAATTTCTATTACATTTTTCAGTTGAACGATTAATTGTTTTTCTCTTTTTGCAGCTAGTAATTGATGGAGACTTCATGTATTTTCTGGCAGATGCTGCTGCTATAGCGGTAATCAATACAACTGTTGTCTTAATTGCTATTTCTTAATTAATTCACTTAGCATTTCCTTAAATCTTGCAGTTTCAATATGGAAATCCAGATAAAATATGCAAACCTCTTGTTGAAGCAAACAAGGCCGGGGAGGATTTAGTGGTATGGTTTTAAATCTAGCTCATTTCTTGTATGTCATGAATAAAAGCTATCAATGAGCAAGTTTTGGATTTTGTTACCTTTTGTATTGCATGAACCCCCTCATTGTAATTGCATGTGCATATTCTTTTCTTGACAAACATGTTACTTTCAGTATTGTCATGTAAACTCTTTATAGATGATGGATCTGAGCTTTATCATTGACGTTCACCTGCAACTTAAGCCTTTTTGAGTTAAATTGATCCCCAACATGGAATGGGTGCCTTTTAACCTTTACAGGCAGCCAAAAACGTTCTGATAAGTCTCTTGACCCCCGGCTGTTACCCACACCATTTCCCTTCCCATAAAACCTTATATATGTGATATGAAAATATTTATAAATCTGCTCAAATCTTCAGCTCTCTATCGAGCTTTTATATAAAGGGAGAATTGTCGATAATGGTATAAATATTATTGTAGCCACTACTATGTTAGACAACATTCTAGAAATGCTGATTTGGAATTACATGGTTAACGTCTGTTCTGCCAAGACACTTTTATTTTCTTTTCTGTGTGTTTCAGTCTAGTGCTTCTGATGGAAAAAATATATTTTACCACGCAGGATGCATATGCCAAATATGTGAAAGAGTATTACCTGGGAACTTTTGGTGTTAATGTTCAAACTTATAGTCAAAAGCACCTGAAGAGCACTGCTGTTACAGAAGACAGTGCTGATCGATTGTGGTGGTTTCAAGTTTGTACCGAAGTTGCGTACTTTCAGGTGGCTCCTGCTAATGATAGCATACGTTCCTCTAAAGTTGACTCAAGGCAAGTTTCTCACCCTCAGTTGCTATTGATCTCATAATTTTCGATTGGCGTGGTACATTTCTTTCTTTTGATGCCATTTTAGCTTTAGTAATTATTGTCTTGTAACTTTTCTACCAGGGACCTTGTTTAATTTTTGTAGCTTCTAAAATAATGCAGGTATCATTTGGACCTCTGCAAAAATGTCTTTGGAGAGGGCATCTTTCCTGATGTCTCTGCAACTAACATATATTATGGAGGCACAAAAATTGCTGGTAAAGAAACTATGTCTACCAAACTATTTGAGTTTCTCTTTCATTTTCGCATTATTATTGTGCATGCATAATGTGCTTACAACTTTTCAACTGCCTCTTGGTGTGCTTGGCTGAGCTACATACTCTATATTCTGTGATTTTAATTTTGAGGGATCTCAGTTATTTACCATATAATAATGTACATGGCAGGTTCTAAAATAATATTTACAAACGGCTCGCAGGATCCTTGGCGACACGCATCCAAACAAACTTCATCAACTGATAGTGAGTAGTTATTTTTTTTACCAAATTTTAAACATTGACATTCCTTAGAAGCCAACGTGGGTCTCTATTTGATGACCTAATATTCAGATTCCTGGTCTTCTTTTAATCAGAGTTGCACTGAGCAATACTATGTAGTTTTCCTTTCTTTTTTCTTTCTGCCCACAAGCCACATGATCTTGGGGCTATTATTTGTGAGGAAAAGGTCAAATTTAAATTTTTTATTTTTGCTTTTGCTGTTTTCTTGTGTCATTCTCTAAATGTTGCCTACTGTGTTTTTTCAGTGCCTTCCTACACTGCATCATGTTATAATTGTGGCCATGGCACTGATATGAGAGGATGTCCTCAATCTCCTTTGAACCTCAAAGGTATGCCCAGTATTGTTCTTCAATCGTTGGTTTTTTATAGGGACATATATTCTTCTATTGGAGTCATTTTTTTCTTAACTCACATGCTTCGCAAATGAGTTAATTCCATTTCTTATCAGCGGTTAGCCATTTTTACAATAACCATTACTTCTCCCACTTACATGGATAGCCAAACCTCCCATTTAGTTTAGCAGAATGTAATATTGTTGATATATATGTGATGAAGATGTTAACATCCCTTTCTTTGGTAACGTTTCCTAATAGGTAACGAGAAGAACTGCACTGATGCTGACGCGGTCCGCAAAATAAGGCAAAAAATCACAGACCATATAGACTTGTGGCTATCCGAGTGCAAAAGTAGTGACACCGGTAGATTTTTCATATAAATATTTGTATGTAAATTACATGACCTGTAATGAACTAAGACCATGCGCCTAATTGCTGGTATCCTCTTTTATCATGGATTGTCATGTGCATGTATAGTAATAAATTGGAGCTCTTGCAACACACGCCAGTTTTTGTACATTAACTAACGGTTCCCCATTTTAAAACTAATACTCCATCCGTTCCTAAATATTCCTAAATATAAGATCACTTGAGCTAATTTGAAAAAATTAAGGAAGACATATAAATTATGTGATCTTCCCAAAATACCTTCTATGAGATTTACTCAACATTTTACCAAGAAAAAAAAATAAGTCCGATCTTTTTTTTTCTTTTTCCGATCTTTCATATGTTCATAACCAGAGCTTACGAGCACCATCGCTCAAGCGCTTCGAACCAGAGTTATATCTACAAGAAGCTTCTCTACCGATCTGAAAGCACTCGCCATGGCACAAATGGAGTAAAACAAAAAAAAATGGCAAAAGGACGACGTATTTCATTTCTATAATTCATAATGAGAGAAAGTGAAGGTAAAGTAAATACTCCTCTGTTTCTTGAAATTCAGTGTTCAATGATGGAGAATAAGAGATTTAGTGGAAATGAAGCTTGGATGAATGTTTGGATGGCTCATTGGTTTCAAAATGGATAGAATTCAATTCAATTCTGATAAGGCATCGGTGATGTCGCTATCGGAAAACAACGAAAAGCTTATGTGATTTCCTGAATGATAGAGATGGAATATTTCATGAAGTCTCCAGAGAAGCTTCGTCGGGAACGGAATCGGAGTCATACTAGATAAAAATGAATGAGCAGCATTGAAAAAAGAAAAAGAAAAAGACATAGGGAGTAATTTGCTTCTAAAATGTGTATAGGAGTAATTTTGGCAAAACTTGATAAAAAATAGATCTTATATTTAGGAATTTATCTAACTCCCCAAAGTGATCTTATATTTAAGAACGGAGGGAGTAGTATATTTTATGATTAGCTTCTTAGTAGTTAGACGCGATCATTATGAAATTTTCAAATTCAGAACCGTACTCCGTGTTAATTTAATCCTTTTCAAAACAGCAACTAGTTTTAATTAAGTGAGAGAAATGGGTGCTTGTTAATTTATATCATTCCCTCCTTGGTATTCTATGGCTTTAAAGCATATTTTAATTATGCTTGCCTAATCATTAGGCGGCAAATGTACCGAAGCAATTGATGTTTGATATGTTTAGCCATATTAATACCCTAATTACAACTGCTTTATGATATCCACTTTGTGTTTGACCGAGGGAGGCAAATACCATAACAGTCTATCAAAGAGTTTAGCTTGCAAATTGTTCGTCCGTTGAAAACAGTGCAAAAGTTTCAATACTCTTGTGTGAGAAGGAGAAAAAAAAAGTTTAGATCTACAGATGGTATAACCCACGAAATAAGTCAGCCATGCACAAATGGAACGAAGTTATCTAAATCCTAATCAAATAGCAGCAGTAGGTACATTAATCAGATCGCAATTAATTATCTCAACGTTGGATTAGGATATGCATTACATTTTTTTTGCCAGAATATGCATTACATATTAATTACTTATTATCCCTTCAGTCGATCATATATATAAAATACTAGTAGGTAGCAAGTACTACCTCTGGTCCTAAATATAAGACCTAGTTGACTTTTTTTTGGAGAGGTTAAGGTTGTGAAACAGATTATTAAATTATGACATACTTGATATATTTTTAGATTATTCATTAGTTTATATGTAAAATAAATTAGTCTAAGTGAAAAATTAGGTAAATTAATTTATGATTTACTTATTTTGATTTTTTAGGATTTTCCAAAAAGTCAACTAGGTTTTATATTTACGACCGGAGGGAGTATAAGATATCAACAGCTCGAATGTTGGACCCGTAGTTGGAAAAAGAGCAGTGAAAGCTCAAAGTAACAAGAATGAAAATAGATGTTATTCCCTCCTATCCTAATTACACGACTCTTTAAACTTTTTTTTTAGAAATTAATGATGCAAAATTGATCGCTTTAAAATATTCATAATAATTTTTTTAAAACCAATTTATTTTTCTTATAAATTAACATATAATCTAATTACATAAGTCATGTGTTATAATTTAGTGGTTTGATACTCCGATTTTTGCTTTCTTAACTTCCAAAAAAAGTCAAATTGGTCTTATTTTATTTTAGGACCGACAATAAACTTGGTGGGTTGACTTCGATTCAAATGTGCTTTGAGACTAAATGAATTTCTCAATCAAGATTGATTTACTTCCCTCATTTTTCTCTCCCAGCCTAGTCAATTTTCTGGGTTTCCCTCTAATTCAGTAGCACCAACATTTGGGCTGCGCCCCATGTGTTCATAAAATTAAAGATCATTCCTCATATATCCACAAGAAGTATTGGTGGCAATGACACTCTTGACTATTTAAATTTTCATATAGCCTATATCAGTCTTGGTGCCACCAAATTGATTCAGTGACAAGATACAAGCAAAGGTAGACAGAAATGTAACATTTATTTTTCAGCATTGCAAGAACTAATATTTGGTTCGAGTCCCCGCAGAGAAGTGTGGCTCTTGAACTTGATTCAGCTTCCCATCCCCAGATGTTAATGTTGGGATAAAAAGAGTTGCTTCACTCCATCAACTAATCCTTTATGGTCTAGTCGATCGTGGTGGCAACGGAATTCGTTTGTTTAAGTTTTTCTTTTAGGCGGTGAAGCGCCACCATGATCCAATAAATATACGACGACTGTACGTAAAATGCTCACAGTTCAAACTATATGTCATTTTTTGTGAGTGACGTTATGCGGCTAGGTTGTTTTCTACTCCATGACAAACAAGTACGTATACAACGTAACGTTCATGGATACAGTGGGTCATGGAAATACCATAATGTTATTGACATTGAATCATTGCGTGACTTAATATCATTAATATTGCTGTCTCTTGTTTGAACTTGGAAAACATGTACTCCATCCCTCTAATCCTAATTAGTATAGTACATCGCAAATATATAACTACAAATAAACTTAACACATGACTCGTTGGCATATAAAGGAAATATTTAAAATCCACGATTTTTTGAATTTTTTTATATGTTCTCATTGAAAAATAGCTTACTATACACGTGTTAATTTTTCATTTATAATTAAACAAACTAAGTTTCATTTAATTCAATGGATTTACATTGCATATTTAATTCTGGCTATAATTATGTACTACTTCTGCTGACCAATACGAGAAATATTTGATTATTTTGAAAATTCTAAGAGATCTACATAAGTTATATATTAATTGGTTTGGCTTAAACTCAGCTAATTTGATTTACAGATTGTTAATATAGAATCTAATAATATATAACATATCTCATTAGTTAGTACTTACTTATTTAGCCTGTTTAATATATAAGTCCTTTCGTTGATTTATGAGAGAGAGCATCAAATTATTCAAATATACTTAGGCCTTTTTCTCAAGGATAGAATGAAAATGGAGCATAATGAAAGCTCAAATGAAACGTGTGCATTAGTACATCCACGTGTAATTTGGACAAGGGCAATGATACTGTTATGAATGGCTTAAGTGACAAACGCTGAAATTTCATATGCATAAATTAAATGGCACAATTTAATTACAAGTGTCAACTGAGCTTAAAAAAATATGCTGACAAATCTAAAAAATTGGGCACGTGTATGCATATGAATGAATACTATAAAACTGATGATAAGAAAGAGGTGAAGTACATGGGAATGTGGAGATTGGGGTCAAAGGGGGATTATGACTCATGAGAGGAACAAAATTGGAATATTTATTCCAACGAGAATCACATTCTGGCCTTCCTGGAATCTCTCTCACTCCGTGATAAACAAAGTTACAAATACACACACAAACACATTAACAAGTCAAAGGAAGCGGTTTTCCCAGCCCAAGTGGAATATATTAGTGACAACATCAGCCTACTTTTTTAGATTTAAAAACCAAAGATAACGATCCCTCTATATCTATGTAATGGATGCCAGCTTCAATTTCCTTCCAGCATAAAACCACCCCATTAATCCCACAGCATCGTCTATTTCTTCACATAGACCGATTATTTAATGCCCCATGCTTCTTTGATTATTTCCGGAAACAGTCTCGATATTAAATAATCGCAATTTACATGAACATTTCACTAATAAAATATTAACAGAAACAATGCAAGATGTCGTTGGAAATCATTAAATAATGCACGGTGCCGTTATATAGAAACATGGACTTGTTTTATTGGAAGGAGATAAGAAGGGAAAGAAAAAGAAGGTGAAAAAAGTGAGTCTGAAAAGGTTAATGAAAAGTAATTAGGCAAGCAAGCAAATGGAATGCTTATTAAAGAAAGGTTTAAGTAAGTAGGAAGGTAGGAGGGGGAGCTTGTAAGAAGGTGGGTAGGCCCCACTAGGGGATACATCCCCTTTGTTTGTGGCGTTAGTCTGAAATGTGAATGAATCTATGTGTCTCGCCTCCAGATAAGGAAAAATACGAAAGTGCCCATTAATATTTGTCCTTGATTTTTCAAATTTAATTCCTTTATAAGAGTGGCGTAATAATGAATTCGTGTAGGGAAGGGAAAGAGGGGCATGTTTTAGGCATTGAACAAAATATGGGAGGGAGGTGGGTCCCACATGGAGCCACCTTTTATCGGTGGCCACTAACCACGTGGTGCTCGCCCAACACAGAATCGAACTCCTCAAAGAGCCGCGTTTGACGTTTGACATTGCTTCCTCCCTACTTCCCTCTCCCTTCCATTTTCTCATTTTCCCCATCTTTTATTACTCTTTGAAAATCTCATAAAATTCCCCTTCAAAAATAAAGATCTTTAAACCAGCCCCTTTGAGAAATCTCATATTACAAAAACAACAAATAACAATATTTTTGTTATGAAAATAAATTACATGCATATGTGTTCTCTTAGGATTGGTTTTCTCATAACCTCCTACTGAATATGGCTAGTGAGAGTTTCTTTTCTTCATTATCATTTTTCTCATATTTTCTCTTTTGTAACCATATGGAAAAAATTCAATGTATTGAGGGCTATAAATAAAGTTCATATCATAAGCCGTTGTAAGTGAGAATTACATGTAAATGAGAAGACTCTTCCTGCTCCATCTTTATCTTTTTGTCTTAATACTCTCTATTCTTCTCATAGTATTTTTTCTTTCCTCTTTTTCATAACAATTTCTTATATTACTATCTTAATAGCTGAAGTATTAAGTTGTTAATATGAACTTAAAAACCATTAAAATCATGTTGAAAATTCCTATATTAAATATTGTAAAAGAGATTTCCCAACAAAGACATGTGTATTGTCAATTTTCAATAAAATATGGAGTTGTGAGCACTTTACAAGAATATGTTTGTTGGTTTGATGTAACATTTGTCAAATCGAATGGATTGACTCATAATTTTCATTTTCATGGGGGCTTTTGGTGTGATTCCCCCCATTTCATCTACCCAACCAAAATGAAGGAATTAATTAAACAAAACAATAAATGAAAAATGGAGTTGGAGGGAGGCTCCTACTCATGACTCATGAGTCACAGCATTGAAGTTGAACCCATCCATCCAAATAAATCCATCCATCCATCCATCTAAAAAGTCCCCACTCACCCATAATCAATCCCACATACCCATGACCATGAGGGCTTATGACAGAAAATTAGCAACAAAACAAACAGTGCCTTGTCACATCTGAAAAATCACAGTCCCATTCCCATTTCCATGTGCCCCCTTTCTTTCTTTCTCTCCCTCTCCCCAAAACACCAACCACCTAGGGTTTCCAATTCCTCCTCAATCCAAATCCTCATGTCCTCAATCCCCTAATTAACCGCCCAATTCCTTCGATCTCCATGGATAACGATAAACCTCACCACCTTCACCTTCTTCTCCCTTCCCCCATGGACAAACCCTCACTTCCCGATTCCCAAAAACCTTCCTCCACCACTTCCTTTGACCACAACAGTAGTAACAGTAATAATAACGATAATCTTCGCCTAATTACTGTCGATCCCTCTCGCTCTGCTGGCGATGCCCTAGATTCTCAGCTTGTACCGGCCAAGCTTCCTGCTGCTGCTGCTGACGTCAGCACGGTGAAGCGAAAGCGTGGTCGGCCTGCGAAAGGTACTGTTAGAGAACCGCCATTGAAGAAGATGAGAGATGAGGAAGATGTTTGTTTCATTTGCTTCGATGGTGGTAGCCTCGTGCTTTGTGATCGTCGGTGAGATTTATTTATTTATTTATTTATTAATGATTAATTGATTAATTGAGTATGTTTCTGATTTATTGATTTATTCAGTTGCAAATTGCAATCACTCGTGTCGTTTTATATATCTATTACTATTAGCTCGTTTATATTTATCCTATTTTTTTTTTTTTGCGTTATATAATTTCCTTATTTTTTAGGGGCTGTCCGAAAGCGTACCATCCCGCATGTATTAAGCGTGACGAGGCATTTTTCCGTTCAAAGGCTAAATGGAATTGTGGTATGTTATGTTACTTTTGTAAGCTTCACTCTTCTTTTGTGTGTTGGCATGATGGAAAGTTATGTTAAAGTTTAATACTAATCTTGTAAATCTAATTTCCATAACTCTTTCTATTTGCTATCTGAATTGTGCTATCTAGTAATTAATACTAGAGAAGTGGATTAGTAATATTCAATGATGTTCCTGTTTGATCTAATTTGATATATTCCAATAATAGGATAGCATGCATGCATTTTAGAGGGGCGGCAGATATGGTTTAGATCTTGTTTAGCGTCCCTTGTGTAAATTTTTTTTTTTGTGCTATTCAGGTTGGCATATATGTAGCATTTGTCGGAAGGCATCCCATTATATGTGCTATACGTGTACATATTCTTTGTGCAAGGGATGTATAAGTGGAGCCGATTATCTGTGTGTTAGAGGGAATAAAGGTCTGTGCGGGATATGCATGAGGACTATAATACTCATTGAGAATAGTACTCAGGGAAACAAGGAAACGGTAATGCTAAACTTGTAGACTTGGCTGATTATTGGTTTTGGTTTTGGTGGGCAGGTTGTAGTTATAGTATGATGATGGTCTTGTATTTATTCTTTTTCCTTCTTTGTGCCACTTGTACAGTGTGAAGTGGATTTTGATGACAAAAGCAGCTGGGAGTATCTTTTCAAGGTGTATTGGCTGTATTTGAAAGAGAAGATTTCTTTAACAATGGATGAGATCCTTCGAGCTAAAAACCTATGGAATGGAGCTGCTGCTGCTGCTGCTAATGGTTTAAAGTTAGAAATGCCTCATCAAATTCATATCCATAAAGATGACAAGGGTTCTGGGTCTGAGAACTCCTGTATAGACATAGAATCAAATAATTTAGAAAATAACCATTTTAACAGACAGCCAAGGCTTCTTAATATGGAGGAGTGCCCAAATGTGAGCATTTCAGCTGGTGACAAAGATGCGTCTATGGCTGAATGCACTAAATGGGCATCAAAGGAGCTTTTGGAGTTCGTTGCACATATGAAAAATGGTGATACACCTCTCCTATCTCAGCATGATGTGGAGACTCTTCTGCTGGATTATGTAAAGAAAAACAATCTTTATGATCCACAACAGAAAAGCCAAGTTGTTTGTGATTCAAATCTAGTCAATTTGTTCAGAAAGGAGCGTGTTGCTCGCTCTGAAATGTTAAAGCTTCTTGAACCTCATTTTCTTGTAAAGGATTGTGCAGCTGCCAATATTATAAGGTCTGGACCGATTGTTGGTGTGGCTACTAAGATGGAGGTTAATGACAATGGTTCTGATCAGCCAACTGTGCCTAATGATAAGATACATAAAGCACGTAAAAGGGCTGAAGAGCTGCTTGATAATCCTAATGAGTGTGCTGCAATAAATGCTCACAACATTAACTTGATTTACTTGCGGCGTAATCAGATGGAGAATCTAATTGAAGATGCTGAGAACTTTGAAGACAAGGTTGTTGGTTCAATTGTGCGGATAAGAATCTCCAGCTGTGATCAAAAGCAAGAGATGTATAGGCTTGTACATGTTATAGGTAAATCACTTGTACAGGCACTGGTCCTAACGGCAATTTTTGCCTATAAATTTATATGAATAAATAAATGATTTGAAATTGTTATTAGTGACCCACTCTTTGTGCAGGTACCAGCAATACTGCTGAATCTTACAATATTGGCTCAGGAACAACGAGCATTGTGCTTGAAATCTCTAATTTAAATAAGAAAGAAGTCATAAAAATAAGTGAAATTTCAGATCAGGCCTTCTCTGAGGTGAATGGGATTTTTAATTTTGAGTTTGGTGGAATATCTAAATTTTCCAGTTTTTAATTGACTTTCTAATTCTCAATTTATTGATTGTTTATGTCTAGGATGAATGCAAACGGTTGCGCCAGAGCATAAAATATGGATTTTCAAAAAAATTGACTGTGGTTAGTGTGTACATAATATATAGTTATATACTCTACATACTAAGGACTATCTTTTCTTTGTGTTTAAGATGATAGTTTTGATGTTTGTAGGGAGAGATTATGGAGAAGGCATTGACACTTCAAGCAACGAGAGCTAATGATGTAAGCTTTTTCGCCTTTTTATCATTACATCTGTTTCAAAAACATTGTTCTTCATCGTCTACGCTCATTTTTATTTATAAAGGAAAACAACGTGAATTCCACTGAAATTGTGTAGTACAAGTTAATTTTTTTAATGTCCAAATCTGAACAGTTTGAGGGCCTTGTATGTTTACCCATCCCACTAAAAACTGATAATTGGTTTTGGTATGTTAATCCAGTTAATGGATTCATTTGGTGACAAGTTTTCTTATTCTAAAAGCAGATTTTGCCTCCTTTCTTTTTTGTCTGATTAGCATATGCATTCAAGCATGGTCATGTGGTTATTTTGGTCGGTCAATTTGATTGGATCATGAAGCATATGGTAAGAACATGGCATTACTTTTAATAATTCTGTTCTCTCTCTTGTAGTTGCTTGAAGGCGAAATGCTGCAGCTTAACCATCTTCATGATAGAGCAAGTGAAAAGGGACATAGAAAAGAATATCCTTTACTATATATAACTATGTTTGTTCTATAAAAAACTAGAGTGTAGGTAATAGAACCAGTTGCTTCGCATTTCGTTTTATTCAACATACATACCTGCTTATGAATTCTTGAAAATTTAGGTCGATTAGCAGTTCTTGGATAGTTGGAGGTTACCATTGTAGGACTCCTGAGCAGGCATGTGAAGGTGGGATGTTCAGTAGCTTGTTAACTTGATCTATTTATTATTTTTTCTTATATGGACTCAGTTTCCATCTTCATATCTGAACTTGACCCATTTAATGTTGAATTTATTTCTTTTCCATAATTCAGTGAGTTGCAAGTGCTACTTAAACTCAGTACTGACATGTTTAGGATAATGGCTTGTTCCTTGTTGGGCCAGGTATGGTATTATGGTGTTGCCATATTGGTGCCTTGACCAACTTAAATTGATCATTTAGGGGAAAATATTCAATAAGATTAATTGGAACTAGCTAACAAATGGTATATCCCTATATATAATATGATTGATTGGTAGAAGACGTGCACTTTGTATTAAAGATTTATTCAAGTGGCCTATCAATTGGAACTGAGGCAACTTGCTCACTTTTTAGGCATTAATTGCTCAGAATCTCATCTACTTTTATCTGCCTTGTTGATGTGCTAAATACATGGATAAGTTAGTCTAGTATTCCTTGACCAAACGGCACGCAGAAAGAGTGCACAAGGAAGTTGCAGTCATTGAACTCACCTGATGAACAACAACAAAGGATGCAAGAAATCCCAATAGTATACTCTGATCCAAAAATGAATTCAATGTTTGACTCTGATGAAGATGCTGAAAAGTCAGATGAAAGGAAGCAAGGTAAAAATTATTTTCTATGTGGACCCTTCATTCAATTTCCTTTAAGCAGTTATGCAGACAAGTATACAAGTCATGGTAAAATGTCGTTATGTTGATGTAGATGACAAGATACAGTCTAAAAATTCTGGTTTCAATAGAAGGGAGAGGGAATCTAGTTCTCCAAGAAGTCAGGATGGGGTGCTGAATGGTGTTGGATGCAGAGCACTAGACTTTTTGGTCACTGCCCATGAACAGATTGGGAATACATGTACAATGAACAACCAGACCAGCCCAAATGATGCAGCCAATAGTGATAGCAATAATTTAGTGGTGGCAACATCCGGGACGTCTGGTTTGGCATCAAGCACTCCATCTTTGCCTTTTCCTGCAGGGAAGGAGCAACCAATCAATAATCTTGCAACTGATGATCTGTGGCACTATCGGGATCCATCTGGGAAGATTCAAGGACCCTTTTCTTTGCTGCTGTTGTATAGGTGGAATGTTAGTGGGCATTTCCCTCCTGATCTTAGGATATGGAAGAGCACTGAAAAGCAAGATGACTCTGTATTGTTAACTGATGTACTGAGTGGCAAGTGCTTTAAAAATGTGTCATTGCCATGTAGTAGCCAGCTACTATCTTTAGGGATTGGTGGTGCACAGGGTGATGTAGATAATATCGATTTGCCAAGTTGCACTCCAGTAACCAGTTCCTCAACTTGTGTGGACTCTACATCTACTATTGTTCCTGAAATAAAATCGTCCCCCAAAAACTTACCGATTAGTTTTATGGAGTTGCTTTGTGATGACTCTAAGCCAACCCATTCTGAACATACAGGTCAGTCTGCTGAAAATAAGCATTCCTGGAGTACTGCTTCCAGCTTAGTTGGTAATGGGACACCTCTTCCTGAGGTGACTGTTGAGTGGAGAAGATGTTCACAAGCTCCGCCTAATCCTTCTGTTGAGGAATGGGACTCGAATCTTGTCTCTGCATCTTCTTTGAAACCTGCTGAAACTGTTGCTACTCCATCTTCGATATGTGATCAACTGACACATTCTTCCCCACCCAATCCAGCCTGTAATACATCTACGTGGCAGGCAATTATCGATGAACAGTTTGATGATGAAACTGTTTCAGATCTGTTGGCAGAAATGGAGGCAATGGGGTCTCTTGGTGGCTTGGAATCTCCCTCCTCGATCATGAAATGTGGTGAGGAATTGACTGAGGGTTCTAATTGTCTCAGCCCTACAGAGGGGCTTAGCCCAATGCCTGATGCGGGCAAAGGCGATGCACTGAGCTCCACAGGAGATTTACAGTTTCCCTCTCAATCTGCAGCACCAGATGTACCATTATGCCAACCAGATGTACATTACCATCAAAGAATCTCTGGGGGGCACTCTGGCAGAAATTCTGAAGTAGTTGGCACTAAGAATAGTGTTTCAGGTAATCAATGGAAGTCAGATTCCGGAATTCCATCCACAGCAACCTGGGCCTTGCCTACAGATCCTACTTGGAGACTTGGGCTAGACAGCAGAAGTGGTTGGGAGGCATCTCAGGTAAATACGAACTTGGGCTGGGGTGCAATGGATAGTAATAATAATAAAGGAAACGCAAACACAAATTGGGTAGTAGGACAGGGGGCAGTGCAGGAAAACAGGAACATAAATTCGTACTCTCCTACCGTAGGAACTCCTGGCGCTTTTGGGAACCAATCCAGACATGGCAGCGACCGATTTTCTCCTCGCGGTAGGGACTTGAATTCCAGTAGGGGTAGTAGACATTCCTGGAACAGGCAACCATTTGGTGGCGGAAATGGAGGCTCCCAAAGACCTCCGCCCAGAGGGCAGCGAATTTGTAAATTTTACGAAAGTGGGTACTGTAGGAAAGGAGCATCATGTGATTACTTGCACCCATGATTTTTGAATCTACAGGCATTAGTAAAGTTTAAATTTAAATTTTTGTAACATTAACATAATGGGGAAGTTTCCCCTTCCAATTGTTGTAATTTAACGGCCCGTTTGGTTCAATTAGGTATTGTGATTCCTCTTCTTGTTTTTTTAGCTATTTCCAAAGTTCGTGCATGCCTTTCTTTCATTTCACTGTAAAACCTCCCATGCTTAATATCTCATTTTGACTCATTGTTTATAAAAAACTTGCCTAGATCAATAGGTTTCAAAAACCTTTGTATCTTTTTTTTTTCAGCCAAACAAAAACCTTTGTATCTAGTTTGTAATACTCCCTCCGTTCCTAAATATAAGACCTAGATAACTTTTTTTTTTTGGAAAGATTAAAGTTGCGAAATAGGTTATTAAATGATGACATATTTGATATCTTTTTAGATTATCCATTAGCTTATAGGTAAAATAAACTAGTTTAAGAGAAAAAATTAGGTAAATCAATTTATAATTAACTTATTTTTTGCTTATTTTAGGATTTTTCAAAAAAGTTATCTAGGTCCTATATTTAGGAACGGAGGGAGTATTACACTTCTACTCATAAATATAAGGTTTAGTTGAATTTTCTTAAAAAAAATTAGAAAAGTTTAATGAGCCAATTCATTATCAAATCCGATTAGAAGAAGCGTGCGTTTAATTTTATTTTTTTTCGTATGGGGTAGGTCTCCAAGGGAAACTTGGTTTATTTTTTTTCTAGGGGTTGAATGGGGAGGTTCGGATGGAGTTTGACTCTTATTAAAAACATATATTATCTCTTTTAATTTATAAAAAATATTCCAAGATAAGAGCCACATGGTGAATATGGGAGAATTAGTATTGCAACTAATTCTGCATTGAATCTCTCATCCTAAATGCTTTGAATATCTCATCGGTTCTTTCATTTTTTGAGATCAACAAATGTTGATTTTAATATATATTTCTTATAATGAAGAAATCAACAAATGTTGGCATAAACTTAAATAAAAAGGAAAATATTTATAGTAATTCCTTTGTATTTATTTTTGACAAGTCTATCAATCACAATTATCCATTAAGTCTAACTTTATGCCAATTCCTTTGTTTGATAGTGATATAATTAAACAACTTAGAGAAAATTAATGTTAATAATATGTGCTTAGCTGTCCTAAAATAAATTCTCATTCCAGTTTTTAGTAAAAGATTTTTTTGGATATGTTCAAAAAACTAAAATAAATCACACTATAAGGGACCAGTGACCTGATGGTTAGAAAGGTGAGATAAGACATCACCCCGCCTTCAAGGTCCTGAGTTTAATACTGAAATTAACTCGACTTATGAATAGGTATAGTATAACATAATAAAATGTTACATAAGTTGTCTCTTTTCTCTAAACCTCCCTAATATGCGCGGGGTCCATTCTAGTTAGTTTAGAAAAGACTTAAGTATACTTTTGATCTTTTATGTTTGCATCAAGTTTCAATTTAATCCTTTATGTTTGGAAAGTATACTTTTAGTCCTTTTTTGTTAACACCGTTAGTTTAACTTAACGGAAAATGTTAACTTAACAATTTTAAATGGTTATTAAATATTGAAAAGATTGTTTAGATTAAAATATTTGAGTGTAAATATTCTTATATTTTCAAAATTTATCATTTTTTGCCAAATTTCATTATAAAATAATCATTGAAAATTGTTAAGTTATTATTTTCCGTTAAGTTAAACTAACGGTGTTAACAATAAAGGACTAACAGTGTACTTTCCAAACATAAAGGATTAAATTAAAACTTGATACAAACATAAGAGACTAAAAGTATTCTTTAGCATTACTTTAACTAATTCACTAGTTTTTTTGTGTTTGAGGCTACTCTATTGAGTGATAGAGTAGCCTATATATATTTAGATTGGAATCAATATTCATTCCCTAATTCACCAATCTAAATGCCCTGCTAGCCTATGAGGCTATTCTATTGAGTGATAGAGTAGCCCATGTTTAGATTAGGAATCAAGTCATTCACTAATCTAGAGGTCGTGCTAGGCACTAATTCACTAGTATCATATAATCTATATCTTAAAAGCTAACTTCATAGGAGTTTTTATTCAAATTTTCTAAAAAAGTTTTTATTCAAATCTCCTTGTGGAAACAAAGGAGAGAAACAAAATGACAATGCTCAAATCTTCATATCATCCATGAAACACCAAAATCCTTTCCAAATACCATAAATTGAATCTTGAACTCCATCTCAAACAAATTTCTAAATTAAAATCTCAACTCTAAATTCGAAACCCTTCTCAAACTCGTCAAAATAAGAAGGACAGCGGTAGGAACAAGGAGAGAAAAGTTACCTAAAGCTATTTTCACCTTCTCCACCCTTGAAGCCGCCAAACTCCACTGGAACAAGCTGTTGAAGCTTGAAGAAAACGAAGAGAGAGAAAGGGAGGAGGAGGGAGCTCGGTTTTGGGTGAGAAAGAGGATGTGATCGGCCGTATGAAGCTCGTTGCCATCGGAAGGCTATGGAGGAAGATAATCAGAGATAGCTAGAGATGGGATGTGAGGGGCAGTCTTGGAGAGAAAGAAAGAGTGAACAATGAGGATGAAGGGAGGGTTAAAGACTAGGGTTTACTTGTGATATCACCATATTGTCCTCCCTATAAATTTTATTTAATTTTCAATTTAATTCTTAAACAAAAATGAGTTTCAGAAATAGGTCCATATATGAATTCACATATTTTCTTGTACTATAATGTTATTAAAGCCTCAAGGTGTTTTACAACAAATTATCATTCTAAAATTCACCTTCAAACAATTTTTCTTTCTTTCTTTGTTTTCTTTTTTTTTATAACAACCTTCTAACATTTTTTTTCTTTGACTTCTAAGGAAAGTATATATTAAGTTTCTTAAAATGCATTTATTATCAAAATTTATTTATAACAAATTTTTAATTTATTAATGACACCCCCGAAATACTAAATTAATTATTTATTACTGACACCCGAAATACTGAATTAATTATTTATTATCTACAATTGAAAATATATATAGTATCAATTTTATAAAAAATGATGGGAAAAAAATTGCTACACTAAATTTGTTTCTATTTTTACCTTGGAAATAATATTGAGGCTACATTAATTCCCTATTTTTTTAATCCTTCACGTCACGCATTCTCCGCATATATTTTTTAATGTTGTTCAATAACGGCTAAGAAGAAGCAAACAACTGTGAAAATTCTTCTCCATTCCCCCACAAATAAGGAATTCATTTGATAACAGCACTCCGTAGAATTATTCGCATTCTTTTCTGACTATCATGTTCAATCTCATCCTTTCAATATTCCGTTCCTATACGCCTCTATTTCACAATTCTCTCTCAAGAAAGAAACAAATTAGGTAATGATTTCCATTTTAATGGCTTGTATTATGATGCAATATGATTTTGTTGATTTCCTGTTCTATGCTACAATATGATTTTTTTCAACAAAGATTTGAGCATTTGTTTCATTTCAGTTGCTTGTTTTGTGTAGCAATATGATATTTTTTAATAAAGATTCGAGCTTTGATGTTTTTTCGACATTGAAAATCTCTTGATGAACGAAACGAGAATTAGAATGATTGGTCCTTATTTCATCTCATATAAATAATTGTGGTTTAGTTTTTTTTTTTTTTCAAATTGGTGAAATTTTGTGCTTTGTGTGATTAGTCCGTGAAGGTAGCATCAGCCAACTAAAGTTTATTGGGATTTATAAAGAGTGAAGATATTTGGTGTTTGTTCAACGGAAATTGATGGCCACAATTGCGGCTTGTAGGTGTATGAGACAATTGAGAGGCCATTCATTTGTTCCGCATGGATTAGGAAGACTTGTGACTTTGAAAGCTCCATTTTTATTTGAAGGAGCAGCTTCATCAGCTTCTTCTGTTGCATTTTTGAGACGGAATTGTGAGCTGGTGAAATCTAAAGCAAATCGAGCATGTCATATTGACACATTAGCCATTGTAAGTTGTTAACCATAATGTACACTTGTCTTATCCCCTTAATGTTTATTGAATTGAAATCCCAAAGATTGAAATTGTTGTTTATGTTGCATGTTGTGTTTTATATAGGTTAAGAGATTGGAGAGCAAAGGTGTGCCCTCAATGCAAGCTGAGGCAATAACTACTGTCTTTATTGAAGTTTTGAGTGACAGTTTTGAAAACATATCAGAGTCATTTGCATCTAAAGGAGAAATGCTGAGGGTAAGATAACTTCCACTTGTGTAACCATGGTCAATGGATGATTTTACCCCAAAAGATGTGAAATTCATGTATTGATACATGTTTCTTATTCTTTTGTGTTTTTTCAAGTATGAAATGACTCAAGAAGCCCAACAATCCAAATTTCAATCAGAAATACAGGACTCTCAGGTATTCACTAGTCATGTCTACTGGGCTGTATTTGTAGATTTGTAGATGAAGATAATCTTTTTTTTACTTGTTGAGATTGTAGTTTACTGAGAGCAATTAGTGTGATCATTTCTTATGTCTCATTTAGTCATTGGAAGATATATCTTATTCATTCGTGACATTTCTATAAATGGAAAACTCCATCTTAGTCTAAATGATTGATTGATGCAGGGAAAGCATTTTTCTCAACTTCACAATAAAATAGAGAAGATAATAAGGTTTGTTTGATCATTTCTTATGCCTTTGACATTGACCAACTACTATTTCTTATGCGTTTCACAATTTATGAGTTGTCATGCAGATGTGAGGTAGATAAACTTGTTGTCGGGCAGAGGTTAGATTTGAACCTTGAGAAGGGGTGAGAACTAAGAAACACTCTTTCACAACGCATTATTGGATTTGTTAGATCCGAAAAACACTTTCTAAACGTTATTATATTTTATGTGTTCTTTCTTTATAAATGCAGGGGAATCAAGGATGACCTGACTCGTCAGGGTTTAGAAATTTCGAAGTTGACCAACAAACTTGATAGAGTAAGAAAACAAGATACTCTGAGGAATACATTTCATGATTAATTATCTTTGTAAGGCGTGATTTTCGCTTTTTTATTAATGTTCAGGAGATCATTGATGTGAAAGCACAGCTGGAAGCGGCAAAATTTGATGTGATAAAATACTGTATAGGAACTCTTGCTTCAATATCTGCAGTTGGCCTTGCTTTCCTCCGCATCATGATGTGAACAAGATTGTGATCCAATAAAGATTTGATAAGATTGCCGACAAAAATGATGATGAAATTGAGGTTGAGGGAGTTGAAAGAGTCAACTGTGAATAACGAATATGTACAAATTGTGTTAAAGAAGCAGCTGACTTCAGTTTTGGTCGTGACTGAGCTGAAGGAAGGGGCTCCCAAATGGGCCATTTTTTAAGCCCATTCTTTGGTTTTAGACTATTCTTTTGCTAAATTATTTGCAATATTTGCTTATTTTGTACATTTTAGGCGAGTTATATTATATTCACGCCAACTTATGTTTTTTCATAATTTAGATCAATCAGGATGTCATTCCAGGTCCACCTTTTAGTGCTCTGTATTTATTCTTTTCAATTCTATTGGAATAAGTCAAGAAACACATTGGACAGGCCTTTCATTTATCAATGTCATTGGGTGGACACATATTTCATGATACATGTCTTATTCAGTGTTTGTGTTCCAAACGTTATATAGACACTTACTATCTAATAAGTAAAAAGCGATTCATAGACTAAAAATTCTATATAAATAAATTGAAGAAATAAATTAATTAATTAAATATAGGGCTTAAAAGAATAGAAGAGAAAGAAACGTACAACTCTAATTGTGCTAGGTTGAGGGATATCTGGCCCAAAAGAATCTTAAATCCTAAATCCTCAACATCTCTTGCCTCTATCTCATGATATCTAGCCTTAAAAGATCATGTTACATTAGGAATTCATAGAAAGTTTTCCTTTCAATGTTAAATCCTCAACATCTCTTGCCTCTATCTGACGAAGTAACTCCAATTTTTTTGTTCATATAAATTGGTTGTTGACAGACTTTATTTGAAGCCTACAAACGAAATCCAAATACAGGAAGACTGAGAAATGTATCATTGACAAAGAACATTAAGGAGAAATCCATATGGTATAATTAAATTGAGGAGAAACATCTATTTTGTTATTTTTATGATTTCAAATTTTATCTTATAATTTCAATATTTAAAACATATTTTTGTACTGATTTAACATTTATATATATATATATATATATATATATATATATATATATATATATATATATATATATATATATATATGTTTTCATATCCTATTTTTTAAAAATTTCTTCTCATGTATTCAATACTACTATTCTGATAAAAAAAATACTACTATGGGTATAAAGAAAAAGAGATTTATCGGACAGAATAATGGCAACTAAATTAATACTACCTCCGTAAAAAGTGGTAGCAAGAATTTCAGTGGTTCATATGTCTCTCACCTATTCGTTCAAGTGCCTCTTATCTAGCAAACCTAATTCAAGTGCAAAATAACAACTAAAAAGTGTCATTATGCCTAATTCATATCTTCAAATTTCATCATCATCATCATCAACGTAAACCTTATCCCACTCAAAGTGGGGTCGGCTACATGGATCACACGACGCCTATGTCCCTATTCTTTCCTTAAGATAAACCTTTCACTAACATATCTTTTTGAATAACTTCATCAAGAGTTCTCTTTGGTCTCCCTCTATTTCTTATATACGTCTCCCTTACCATCTACTCCACTATTCTTGCTATCACATCTAATTCTCTTCTTTGAACATGTTCATACCACCTTAAACGATAATCTCTCATTTTCTCTGAAATTGATGTTACCCCAACTCTTTCACTAATGTGATCATTACTAATCCTATCTTTTGATATATACCCACTCATCCATCTCAACATTTTCATCTCTGTCACATCCATCTTATGTCTTGTTGTTTTGTTTAACTGCCCATCATTCACAAATTACATTAACTGTTTCCTCCTCAATTACCATTTTTATCGATAATAATCTGTCACCACTTCTATAAACTTCAACCACATTCTTCTTCCATACTTCATCCACAATTAAACCTACACCATTCATATGACGCACTTTACCAGTGTACCCAAGTTTATAACCATCAATATCCTTATCCTTTTCACCTACCCATTTATTCTCTTGTAAATATAAAATGTTTATCTTTCTATCCTTCATCACACCTATTATCTCCCAAGCTTTACCTTTTAAGGTTCTAATATTCCACGTACTAAATTTAATCATACACCCGTTCCCTTACTTCTTTATATATCCCTTCTTTTGTAAAATGCTAGACTATAACATATTGCAAAAATGATTGTGTGTCCATGCTTTAAGATTAGACAAATTTTACGTTGGCTGCCGAAGCCTAACACAACCTACTCTTTTTTATCCGGGCTTAGGACCGGCTATATTATAGGCAGAGTATTACATACAAAAAAAAACATTAATAATAATTAAACTAACACAAATAATAACAAATAAATAAAGCGATAAACAATAAAACAATAATCACAATACAATAAAATAATAACACAATACAATAAAACCATAAAAACAAAATAAAATAATACATAAACAAATAATAAAATAAATAACAATATACAATAAACAATAAAACAGAACAACTACAATATTCAACAATAAAATAAAACAATAATTAATAAATATACTATGAAAACAGAACAACACAATGTTCAACAAACAATAACAAAGGTTAAGAGATGGATAAGAAACAAAATATTTAATAAAACTATATAAATTTAGTAAAATGCCTTAAAAAGAAAATCAAAATTAATTCATTTTGATAGATTGATGAGAAGAAAGATTATAATAAATGAGAGGAAGAAGAGAAAAGATCATATATGAATGACATAGATAACACTGCGAAGGAAAAAAAAAACTGACTCCTTGAAATTCTCCTTCATCCACGGCCCACTCCTTAAAATTTTCTGACTATGCCAAACATGAACCCAAACAATCATAACAATCTGCCTACAATCTTGCCACTAATTCCAAATAAAACTCCTAACAACTAGGAAACTCATCTAACTTCACCATGGACAAATCCTCATTCACATCACAACTCCGGCAACTCATCCTCCCTATTTCAGACCACTTGCAATCAACAACTACACTTTCTATTATACTACCATTAAAATCCTATTACTAAAAATTAATGTAGTTCATAAAAATACATGTTAAAAGGAATTTCAAAGTCAATTATATAACACCCAAAAACTTGAAACACAAAACTCACACAATAAATATAAAACACACAACATATAAAGGAAGAGATAGATAGAAAAATCGTACCTTAATAATCACGAGACCTGCAATTGAATAAATAACAACAACTAAACTGACCTGGAACATGAGACACTACCACGGGGAGCTAATGAGATGAATAAAATATCAACAGTATGTATTAATTGCGGTGACATTTTTTAAATTGTAATTAATAATCTGTAGTCAAATTTAACAATTTTTAACTGCAAAACAGTCACTTGAATGTTGCTATTTGCAGAATTCAACGCTACAAATTTGATTTCACTTAATGCCTATTTTATCTCTTCATAGCAAGCATAATTAAACTACAATATAGTTGCTTAACATGTTTACAAATTAGTAGCTCTAATATTAAAGCCAAAACATAAAAAATCATCTAAATTTACAAATTTTAATTCGCAACCAAAAACCTAGTCTTTGTGGGATCGACTCCCTACTTTACCACTATACTACTAAACTTGACTTATACACTTGCGGTGGCATTTTTGTGAACATCCTCCCTAGTCGATATGTGGACTTTACACTCAATATCATCTATTATTTCGATTGGAGATCTCTCTAAAGTCATAATAAGAAAAGGTTGCAGAAATTGAAAGATGACATTCATCTATAGTTTTTATTGGGGCCTCTCTACTATTCCATTATGGAATAATTAAGGTTGAAAAAGTATTTAATTGTTTAGGAGGTTTAGATCATGGGATACTATAAGTGAAAACACACCTTTTTTTTATCAAAAAAGTGAAAACACACCTAGCTTTTTGGCGTGATATATAATTATATATAAAGAAAATTGGTGGAAATAAAGTATTGTAATTTTGAACCGGAATAAAAAATGCAACAAGCAAGATCAAATCGAATTCAATATTTAGAATAATGTCGCCACATATCAAGGAATTTGAAAACACTAAATAGTATGTGCATGTAATTGAAGGGAAGAATGAAGGTGTTAATGTAATTAGGCATAAATATATGCAGAAATTAATTCTTTTGTGGAAAATATTTAGAATAATTCTGAAGGTGTTAATCTATATTTTTCTGCATTTCAATTAGTAGTTAATTTTGATTGGGATCATACAAATATTAAGGAGTTGATGAGGTGCTTATAATTGGCATTAAACTAAATTAATTTTAAGGTGATGATGACATGTGAATGATACATTTACACAAATAAAAAAGAGGCAAGCGGACCAATATAATGACTTGTTAGAAATTTTAGAGACGATAATAGATAGATATATTTCCTTCAACCTAGCAAGTTGGTTTAAATGGTAAATTATCTTCCTTAAGCAAGTAGTTGGGGTTTATCACCAACCCTTGTAAAAGGGGCAGATTCACATATTGATTGTATGTTTACTCCATATATAAGAATTTAGAAAACTGATGAATTAATCCCACTTGACACGTGTCAGACCAAAAAACAAACAAAAAATATATGCCTTCATATTAATGTATAAATGAAACATATAATCCCTTGAAAAAATAACACTAATAAAACATAAACCAGGCATGTTCCATGATCCCACATACAGTACAAGGGCTTCTCCAAAGTTCCCTTAAAAGAGAGGGCACACCAAGCGCTTTCCAGGAACAGCAACGAGTCGACTCGCCCTAGGAGCAGTGAGTCCAAACACGTCACTCATATCCATATCACTCGGCTTCATGCCACCTGGCAAGTCCCAAGAGAAACAGTGCAGAAGATGGGCCACAGAGAAACAGTGCAGAAGATGGGCCACAGCCAGGTCCAATGCATAAAGCCCAAGTTGCATACCCGGGCAAGACCTCCGGCCTGACCCAAATGGAATGAACTCAAAGTCACTCCCTTTAAAATCTGGTACCCCTTCCGCAAGGAACCGGGCTGGCCTAAAGGTGTCTGGGTCTTCCCAGGCCTTAGGATCCCTCCCAATAGCCCATGCATTGATCATGACGCGGGCCTTCTTGGGGACGTGGTAGCCGGAAACCACCGCGTTCTCCGACGTCTCATGGAGGATCAAGGGGATCGGAGGGTGGAGGCGAAGTGTCTCTTTCAAACAACATTTTAAGTATGATAGCTTCTCCACGTCGGATTCTTGAACTCTCCTATCAAGGCCCACCACCTCTGCTAGTTCTCTTTGGACCATTTTCAGATCTTCTGGGCTTCTCATTAGCTCCGCCATGGCCCACTCTATCACCGACGCCACTGTTTCGACCCCTCCGAACATCACGTCCTGAACATTCATTTCATTAATAAAAACCGTAATTCAGTCACATACCAATACCATATTTGTATATTTCACCATCATATACAGTATACACCCTTTAATTCTAATTATAAAATGACTATGACTTAAACTTTTCTCGAGAAATTAAAGATGCAAAATTAATCTTCTAAATTGTATATGATTACTTCTTGGCTAAAAACTAAATATTCTACTTATAAAATAACATGTGTCATAGGTCATATTAGTGGTTTCTTACCATTAAAAAGATGGAAAGTGATCCTATATGTACACCAAACGGAATGTATAATAATTCTAAATTAATCAGACAAGAGTTTGAATGTGCAGCACCAATTTTCTTATGTAACATACCATAATGATGTGCAGCACCAATTTTCTTATGTAACTTCCATTTCTAAATTGTCTATGATTATCTTCTTGGCTAAAAAACTAAATATTCTACTTATAAAATAACATGTGTCATAGGTCATATTAGTGGTTTCTTACCATTAAAAAAATGGAAGTGATCCTATATGTAGACCAAACGGAATGTATAATAATTCTAAATCAGACAAGAGTTTTTGAATGTGCAGCACCAATTTTCTCATGTAACATACCATAATGATGGCTTTGATGTTATCCTTGGTGAATTTGATGGAATTCTGTAGATCGTCCGATTCGTTGGCTCTAGACTTGTTCTCCCTGTAAAAGGCAAGCAACTCATCCACCATGTCACCTTCTTCATCAGCCCCCTTCTTGTTCTCCATGTGTTCATCAATAATCTTGTCAATAAAGCTGTCCAGCGCCCCACGGGCCTTAGCCAGCCTGGGGTTAAGCCCTTGCGGGTCGATCCACGCAAGGCCCGGCACAAAATCAGCTATATTAAAAGCCCCAAACAACTTAGAAAACTCCTGAAGTATGCCAATAAACTCCTCCTGACCCTCCCGTGAGCTAGACCCGAAAGCGGCCCGATAAGTTATATTCTTGGAGAGATTAAACACAAGCTCACCAATATTCACTTCCTTCCCTATATTCCCAGCCACCGTACGGACAACACTATCAACTTCTTCCCGTACGGACTGCCATGACTCGGCCCGCTTAAGACTAAAGAGCTTCATGACACATAACTTACGCATTTGGCGCCAAAAGGGACCATAGGGAGCGAAAGCCATGTCAGCTCGATCATAGGTAAGGTAGCTTATGGCTACTGTGGCTGGTCTATTGGCGAAGATGTTGTCATGCACTTGAAGGACTTGTCGCGCTGCGTCGGCGTCGGAGATGGCCACCATGTGGAGGAAGCCCATGCGGAGATGGAGGACACCGCCGTATTGGTTGGCCAGCTTGGCTAGTCCTCTATGTGTGAGTTGGTCCATGATGGTCATGTTGCCTACTAGGGGAAGACCTTTTGGGCCCGGAGGGTAAGGTGGTCTTTTCCTGATCATCCTAGAAAGTAAGAAGATTATTAGAGGGATTGCTGATAACATGGCTATCGCCATGCATTGAGATTGAAGATGAAGAATGAGGGAAGCAATCGATGTGTTTACTACTGTGTTACCCATGGATTTTTTTGAGAGATTCAATGTTGCAAGTTAAAAGTTTGTTGCTAGTTTGAGTGAAGCTATAGGTGGACCTTATTATAATCAAATTAGCGAGTTAACTTCCGGATTTTACCTCTTTTAAGTTAATTCGTTAACTTTATACCTTGTACATATTTGGCATCTAAAATCTCACGAAATTAAATGCCAAATATATCGTTTTAAAGTTTATACATGTAATTTGCTTTAAATCTCGAGTTAATTATTTTTATTTGAGAATATTCATATATATATATATATATAAAGATTTTTCGTGTAATTTTATGACTTGCAATACAAGTTCGATGTTAAAAGTAAGAAAAAGAAGGGAAAAACTGACATTATGTTCATTTCTCCAGGTTCTCAAGTTCTTTTAATATAGGCCATTGGATTGAATGGATGATTGTTATAAAAGGACACATGTCACTCCCATATTAAAAGAACTTGAGAACCTGGAAAAAGGAACATGACGTAAGTAAGGTCCGAAAAAGAAATAACTAAAGAGTTTAATTTTTATTAACTATTTTACAATTAAAAATGTAACTTAAAAAACAAAAACAATTAGTTTTATACAGATATAAATTAAAATGATTGAATGTAGTTATTTATATATAAAATTAAAAGATTAATTATTTTATAAATCTCGGTTGCAAATTTGTGAGTTATCAAAATAAAAGTTTATATTACACATTAAATATATATGTTTGGATTATTACTTAAAATAACGACATATTTAAACACAATAATTAATATATAGATTTTGAAAAAAATTACAGATTATATGATTATCAATTAGTCAACTGTTTATAAACTTTTATTACAGATTAATTATTTTATAAATCTCGGTTGCAAATTTGTGAGTTATCAAAATAAAAGTTTATATTACACATTAAATATATATGTTTGGATTATTACTTAAAATAACGACATATTTAAACACAATAATTAATATATAGATTTTGAAAAAAATTACAGATTATATGATTATCAATTAGTCAACTGTTTATAAACTTTTATTACAGATTATTACAGATTATATTTTCATTTCAAATTATAATAATTAAATCAAACAGTTGACTAATTGATTTATAATAATTAAATCAAACTGTTGACTAATTTTTTTTGACCAAAAAAAAATTAGTCAACTGTTTGATTTAATTATTATAAATCAATTAGTCAACTGTTTGATTTAATTATTATAATTTGAAATGAAAAAAGTTTAAAAAAGGTTAATAATCATTTTGCCAACAAACAATTATGCAAGTAACAATTTGACCAACAACAATAAATGGTATCAAATCGACAAAAAAACAATATAAAAGTAGGAAAAAATCTTACCTCCATTACTTTACCTCAAGTACATCCAATTACCCAATAAGAATTTGACACATGTCCAATTAACTCACACCACTTTCTCCTTCTTTTCTCTCTTCTCCATGTGTTAGTTATGCATGGGTTAGTTGGACATGTATCAAATTCTTATTGAGTATTGGATGTAATGGACGTAAAGTATTAGAGGTAAGTTTTACCCATAAAAGTATCACATTAGCCAATAACATCAATTTATCTTTAACACCATCTTTTCTAGTGGCAAGTTACAAACGATATAAGAAGAAAATTGACGATCTTATCTAATATGATAATGTTTTATCGTTTGTTGGTCAATCTGATATCAATTATTGTTTGTTGTTTAAATTGAAACTTGCATAATTGTTTGATGGTTAAAATGATTATTAATAAAAAAATTTAAATGAAAATAAACTAATCATCATGACCATAATGGTCATAATTATTGCATTAAGTAATAATGTTCAAGATCACGTGATTTAATTGAACAATTGGATACGTAATTGAACAATTGGATACGTATTGGAAAAAATAAATGTATTAAAAAAAATTGAAAACTTCGACAAATTATAGTGTTAACTATATTTTACATCATCTTCCGTGAACCAATAAAATTGTTCCCAAATATTTCAAAAATTATATAAATTTTATAGAAATTAAATTTCTGTTTTAAGCTTAACAAAGTATGATTTTCATGTATTTATATTAATTATTTATATTTAAAATATATTTAAATCATCAAATTATTGTTATTTTTCGTCTTATTTATTTAATTATATACTAAAAACACATATTTATTAATAAAATAGACTCTTACAAGTTTATATATTGTGTCGATGATCCTATTTTGTATTACTTTCACGAGTTAACTAAAACTCACTAGTTTGACGACCTTATATACAAGAGCTTAGTGATACTATATGTCTCATTCTCACCCACGTCTAGCCCACCATTTTGAATATTAGTTTCCCTAAAAAATAAATATTACTGTTCATTTTTGTTTCCTATATCAAGTAAAAATGTATATAGACAGTATGGAGTTTTCAAGTACTCCCTCCGTTTCTAAATATAAGATCACTTTGGTTAATTTGAGTAGATTAAGGAAGACAATAAAATTACATGATCTTCCTAAAATCCCCTCAATTACTTAACTTTAAAAGAAGGAGGGGTTTTCAATGAAAAGAAGGAGTATAAGGGTAGTTTGGACAAAACTTAAGATAAAATAGGAAGTGATCTTATATTTAGGAACTTATCCACTTCCCCAAATTGATCTTATATTTAGGAACGAACGAGTAATATATATGGGTTAAGAAATGGTTTACTAAATCAATCCTTAGCTTTGGTGTAAATTAATTAACTTTCGCAGGATTTGACTGAATGATAATTATATATATTTCATTTATTTGGGAGTTAGTATTATATATATTTTTGCAGATGACAACACATATATGTATGGTTTCAAAATGTCATGCAATATAGTGCAAGGTTGTTAAACTTGTATGTTTAAGCATACTTGGAAAAAAAATGTAACATTAAATTGTAAACTCATATTGTAAACACGTAAGAGATTACCTTTATTAATAAATACATATTTTTTAGTATATAATTACATAAAAATACAAAAACTAATAATAATTTGACTTAAATATATTTTCAATGTAAATAGCTTTGTTGAATTTGTTAATATTTAACTTTATAGAGTTAAAAAAATAAATTTCTATGAATCTCATATATAAATTCATTGAATATGATTAAATAAAAATTTCAGTTCAAAAAAAAATGATCAAATAAAAATAATTAAATGTTTTTTACAATAAGTTAACATGATTTCTGAAAGGCCGGTAGAAAAGTAGAAAAGTAGAAACAATAAATTCAACAAGTAAACTCGTGAGTTTAGAGGTAGTACAAATTTAAGTAATTCATGACACATTTAAGTCAGGTAGAGACGTAAAAACATAAACTTGTTGAGTCAACTCATGAGTTTAACAAGTATGATACTATTTTTCTTTTTCATATTTTATTTTATTATAGCCTCATAACAAGTCCCACCCATTCTGATAAAAAAAAAGTCCCACCCATTTATTAAATGCATGAATCACGCTTCTTCTAATTAAATTAAAGATTGCATATAATTAATTAAGAGCATATATTATCTATGTATCGGTAATAATTACATTAGTCAAATACATAATAATCATAAGATTCATGAAAGAGAGATAATAAGGATTCCATATTTGAACAATGTGAAGTTTTTGTATCTTTTTCTCATAACCATGAATTTAAAAATAACTAACGGATTATTGCTTCACTAGCTAAAACTTCCCTTCCAGCTAATAAGGGAATAATAAAATTTTTTAATGCTGATCAAAGTCTGAATTGCAATTTTTCTTTTATAATAAATCGAAATTACAAATTGTTGGTTTATGGATCAAAATATTATTGATCACTTTTCAAAAATAAATATAACATATTTAAATTCATCTTATTTAAATTTCATGCATTATTCATTTTTCTTTCAAATGCATTATCTTGTTGAAAGCAATAGTTAGTAGTTACCATTCACACGCAAAATTAAAAGGGCAATAAATAAATATTTACTATATTAGGTAGAGTAGACATATTAAAAGTATACATTCACAAAAGTTTTGTTACATCTTTATCACATGCTGACCCAAGTCAATTTTCTAACAAATATCATATTTTTTTTTTATACAGCTTGACTTCAAAGATACCCTCCACAAATATCATATTTATCTCTTGATACTTATTAGTTAAGTTAAAAAAATAAAGTATAATTTGAGTTTATCTTTCAACCCTTAATTGTATTGTCATTTTCAAAAATCATGAATTTGCTATAGCACGCAAGTCAAATATAGTTAATTACTCATATACATTTTTTGTTTTTTAATTTTATATATCGAAATTTAATACTACCTCCGGTCCTAAATATAAAACATAGATAACTTTGTTTTGGAAAGATTAAAGTTGCGAAATAGGTAATTAAATCATGATATATTTGATATCTTTTTAGATTATCCATTAGCTTATAGGTAAAATAAACTAGTTTAAGAGAAAAAATTAGGTAAATTAATTTATAATTAACTTATTTTTTGCTTTTTTTTAGGATTTTTCAAAAAAGTCATCTAGGTCCTATATTTAGGACCGGAGGGAGTATAAATTTAAAGAATGTATTTATTAACAAAGGTAAATATAAATAGTTCTATGAATATATTAATATTTATACTTTATCAACCTCAAAACTGTTATATTATGATAATGTCTTTATTATGTGTTATAACATACATATCATAACCTAGCTTGGCTCAAAACTGTTATATTTATCATGTAAATTCATGACTTTTTACCGAGTTAAGATGTAATATGAATTTTTAGTGACCAACATGTTTTAGTGAGGTAGAGACATTAAAACGTTAAAATCAGAGAGTCAACTTGTGAGTTTCACTACCATGATATAGTGACATAAAAATATCTCTCACTCTCATATTCTTTATCTATATAAATATATACTTAATATGAATCCGAATTTATATTTAAACTGTTAGTTATTTTCAATATTATATGTCACACGTAATTCTAAACTTTTATAGCCTTTTAAAGTTTAAAGATGTGCATATATATAGTCAATCATAAGTTCATTTTGGATTATTGTATAATTTTTTATTCATCCAATTGTATCTGATATTATCATCAACCAACTAATTCTTTTCACAAGAATTTATATCCACAATTGGGCAACACCTCCAAATAATTATAGTGACTGCATACTTGAGACTCGAATTCAAAACTACAAGTTAAATTAGAGTGACCCAAAATTAAATAATCCAAAGGCGTAATGATTTACATCTTATTTTTCCATTTCTATAATTTTAACATTGATACATACCTAATATAAATTATATAACAAGCCGATTCTGTCCTTTCTATTTACTCATCAAATGATGGTTGGGAGAGTTTTTTTATCAGAAATGGTAGGGAGAGTTAGACATATTCACACCAAATATAAAGCAGGGGATCTTGTTACATTAGGAATTCATATAAAGCTTTCCTTTCAATCTTTTTTTTTTTTTGATAATGTTAAGCACAAAGATTACAACGAAAATGAACCAAAAGACACAATATCCTTCCTAACTAAATCAGAAATAAAAGCTGGGGCCTGTGTGAAGCAAACAAGGCCCGACACTAAACTAGAAGCTTTGTTAGCAATAGCATCAGCAATAGAATTGGCTTCCCTTGGACACCAATCCACATGAACCACCCATTCTCTTTGTAATAATTCCCCTATCTCTTGAAGAACACTTGAGCCCATCAAGTCCTCAGCATCACAGCTTCCAATAATACCCACTAAATCCTGACAATCAGATTCTATTACTACAAATCTGTGACCATTATCCCATGCATATCTAAGTCCAATCAACAAGCCCCAAGTCTCTGCCTCAAAACAGTTGCTCATATGCCCCTTAAACATAAAACCCCCAAGAACTTCTCCACAATCATTCCTTATAAGACCTCCACAAGAACCCCCTGAAATAGAAAAAGCACCATCCACGTTGACTTTAACATAGCCAGCACAAGGAGGTCTCCAAACCTCCTCACCTCTTGGGATTCCTTTCAATCTTAATTCCTCAACATTTCGTGTTTTTATCTAACGACATTTTCTCCAAATATTCCTATTCACAAAAATTGGTTGTGGACCGACTTTATCTTACAAATGAAACCCAAAAACAAGGGATCTTATCATCACCGAAGAAATTCATACAAAGTCTCTCCTTCAAATCTAATATCTCAATCTCTTGTCCCCATCTCACAGAAACGACATTTAATTTCCTCCATTATTTCCTGTTCATAAAATGCCAGTTGACTGACTTCATTTGCAGCCAACAAATGAACGCAAAAGCAGGGGATATTATTACAGTAGGAATTCTTACAAAGTTCATCCACATAAAGGAAGAATCAAAATATCAAATCCTCCCTATGTACCACGTATACAATTATTTCTTTTCCTATATTCCTTTTGCTTCTTAATGTTTTCTTTAAACAGTTGCCTTCATTTAAATGTATAACTGAAACTTAATCCCTTCTTGGAAAAAAAATAATAACAAAACATATAAACCAGACGTGTTTCTCGATCCCACACAGGCACATACAATGCAAGGTCTTCTCCAAAGTTCCCTTAAAAGAGGGGGCACACCAAGCGCTTCCTAGGGACAGCAACGAGTCGACTCGCCCTAGGAGCAGTGAGTCCAAACACGTCACTCATATCCATATCACTCGGCTTCATGCCACCTGGCAACTCCCAAGAGAAACAGTGCAGAAGATGGGCCACAGCCAGGTCCAATGCATAAAGCCCAAGTTGCATACCCGGGCAAGACCTCCGGCCCGACCCAAAAGGAATGAACTCAAAGTTACTCCCTTTAAAATCTGGAACCCCTTCCCCAAGGAACCGGGCTGGTCTATAGGTGTCCGGGTCTTTCCAGGCCTTAGGGTCCCTCCCAATGGCCCATGCATTGATCATGACGCGGGCCTTCTTGGGGATGTGGTAGCCGGAAACCACCGCGTCCTCTGCCGTCTCATGGAGGAGCAAAGGGATCGGCGGGTGGAGGCGAAGTGTTTCTTTCAAACAACATTTTAAGTATGTCAACTTGTCCATGTCGGATTCTTCCACTCTCCTATCAAGACCCACCACCTCTGCCAGTTCTTGTTGAACCTTTTTAAGATCTTCTGGGCTTCTCATTAGCTCCGCCATGGCCCACTCTATAGCTGATGCTACTGTCTCAGTCCCTCCGAACATGACATCCTGGATATTCATTTCATAAAAAATAAGACAAAATTCATTCACATACTAATATCATATTTGTGTATTTCATCATCATTTTGAAAACTTTATATAGTTTCATTTTCATGTGTTACTACTTGCGCAAGCCCACCCCCACTGTGACAGTGACCCACTTGTCCATTCTGTGACCTGCTTATCCTTATCTCCTTTCTTCCCCCACTAATTAATTCAGTTCTACCACACAACGTGTTACTCGTATTTCATGTTAGTGCGCTAGGTATTCCAATTTAAGATACCTTTACTAGTTTCATATGTAGAGTTGCACATGTATGGCTTTCGCCCACAAATCAAAGTTAGCCATAACCATGTACTCAACTGTCGTAAAACAAACTATATACTCCAATCCTAATAAATCACTTTAATTTTTTTTCAAAAAAAAAAATTAAGATGCAAAAGTAATCATTTAAATGGTCTATAATTATATTTTTCCTCAAAATTAATACAACCTCCGGTCCTAAATATATATAGGACCTAATTGACTTTTTTGGAGAGATTGAAGTTGCGAAATAGATTATTAAATAATAACATATTTGATATATTTTTAGATTATCCATTAGTTTATAAGTAAAATAAACTAGTTTAAGGGAAAAATTAATTAAGTAAATCAATTTATAATTAACTTATTTTGTTTTTTAAGGATTTTCCAGAAAAAGTCAATTAGGTCTTATATTTAGGACTGGAGGGAGTATATTCTACTTATTAATAGAACTATAATCTAATTATATGTAACATATGTTATAACTTAATAAAAAAATTCGAAATAGTCTATATTAATATTAAGGAGTGGAGGGAGTACATGCTAATTCTATATCAGACAAGAGTTTAACTGATGAACAGAAAAAATTTACGTATGTCACATACCATAATGATGGCTTTGATGTTATCCTTGGTGAGTTTGATGGAATTCTGTAGATCGTCCGATTCGTTGACTTTAGACTCGTTCTCACTGTAAAAGGCAAGCAACTCATCCACCATATCACCTTCTTCATCAGCCCCCTTCTTGTTCTCTATGTGTTCATCAATAATCTTGTCAATAAAGCTATCCAACGCCCCACGGGCCTTGGACAGCCTGTTGTTAAGCCCTTGCGGGTCAACCCACGCAAGGCCCGGCAAAAAGTCAGCTATATTAAAAGCCCCAAACAACTTAGAAAACTCTTGAAGTATCCCAATAAACTCCTCCTGACCCTCCTGTGAGCTAGACCCGAAAGCGGCCCGATAAGTTATATTCTTAGTGAGATTAAACACAAGCTCACCAATATTCACTTCCTTCCCTGTATTCCCAGCAACCATACGGACAACACTATCAACTTCCTCTCGTACGGACTGCCATGACTCGGCCCGCTTACGACTAAAGAGCTTCATGACACATATCTTACGCATCTGGCGCCAAAAGGGACCATAGTGAGCGAAAGCCATGTCGGCTCGGTCGTAGGTGAGATAGCTTATGGCTATGGTGGCTGGTCTATTGGAGAAGATGTTGTCGTGTACTTGAAGGACTTGTCGGGCCGCGTCGGCGTCGGAGATGGTCACCATGTGGAGGAAGCCCATGCGGAGGTGGAGGACACCACCGTATTGGTTGGCCAGCTTGGCTAGCCCTCTGTGTGTGAGTTGGTCCATGATGGTCATGTTGCCTATTAGGGGAAGGCCTTTTGGTCCCGGAGGGTAAGGTGGTCTTTTCCTGATGATACGAGGGAGTAGGAAGATTATCAGAGGAATTGCTAATAACATGGCTATTGTCATGCCTTGAGATTGAAGATGAAGAATAGCGGAATCCATGGCCGTGTTTAGTGTGTTATCCATGGATTTTTTTTTTTTTTTGAGAGATTGAATGTTGCAACTTTAAGTGTGTTGCTAGTTTGAGTGAAGATATGGGTGGCCTTATATAGACGAGCTCAGTAATACTATATTTAACAGGCTCACCTACGGATAGCCGACCCTCTTTGAATAGTAGTTGCCCTATATATAAATTAAATTATAAACATTATTGTTCATTTTTAATTTAATTTGTTTCCTATATCAAGGAAAATATGTGTGTGTGTCTGGGTCTGTATGTATGCGAAAGTTAAGAAATGGTTTATTTTATCAATCCCTAGCTTGGTGTCCATTAACTTTCATAGAATTGGAGTGCATGGTAATTAATATGTTTCATTTATTTGGTAAATATTATTATATACTCATTGCTGATGACAGCATATGTATGGTTTGAAAATGTCAAGCAATATAGTGATGACGGACAAAAATATCTACCCGCCTCACCCCCTCTCCCCCTCTCTGTACATATATCTAAATCTAAATATACTTAAATATTAATCCGAATCTATATGTTAAGTTGGCTATTTTCAGGTATCATCATGAATATTATCGAAATTCGGGACTTTCATAACTTTTTGAAATTCGAAGAAGTGCATGTGTGTGTGTGTGTGTGTGTTTGACGTTTCTAACAACAAACTTAAAACAATTTGTTAAATTAGAACCGCGCATAACTAGCTAAAATGAACACTTAGAGTTTTGTATCTTATTTCTTTCATCTCTATAATTTCACATTGTTTTATACCCCCCCCCCCCCACACACACACACACACACAGAGAAAGGGAACACGCTTTCTCTATTCATCAAAATGATAGTAGCGAGAATATTCATACCATATAAATCTCATCTGTACAATATTTAATTATAATAGGTTCTAAATTTATTAATTTCTTAAAAAAATAAATCTAGGTTTTCTAGATAAGATCTAAATAATTTATATATACCTAGTTTTCCTCACACATCTTGTTGGCCAAAAAGAAAAAAAAGTTTTCCTCACACATCTATTGATAAGTACTGATTCCTACCGAAAGTACTCCTCTTTACTTTAAGCTGGCTAATACTACCTCCGGTCCTAAATATAGGACCTAGATGACTTTTTTTGGAGAGGTTAAAGTTGCAAAATAGTCTATTAAATCATGACATATTTGATATATTTTTAGATTATCCATTAATTTATAAGTAAAATAAACTAGTTTAAGGGAAAAAATTAGGTAAATCAATTTATAATTAACTTATTTCGCTTTTTTAAAGGATTTTTCAAAAAAGTCAATTAGGTCTTATATTTAGGACCGGAGAGAGTATTTAATAACGCAACACCTAAAAATAAATGTATTGTTTTGTTGTGTAAAATTTCCTGTTGCTCATATCGTGTATGTACCCAGTCCTATATCTAAATTTCCATTCATTAAAATTATTTGTCATCTTTATGAGTGATAGGATTATTTATATTTATCTCAACGTTGTGAATAAATATCACAGTTGAATAACAATCCAAGTGTTTTTTTTATGTAAATTAAATGAATATCAACCGAGACATGCACGCACATAACATTACAAATCATTGGTATTTACTGATATATACCATACACATTAATTATCTTGTCGTCAGATAATAAACATCACGGGCGAAGTTTACCAGTAAAGACTGCAACTGACGAGGTTCAATTCTGTTTCACCGGCCGGAGGAGGCACATCTTACATCGGAAAATTCCTCGTGGAAGCAACTACTCCTATTATCTTTGCGGGCTTAGCTGTTTCTTTGATATTTCATGATTGGAATAAATTATATTAATTACTTCACAACTCACACGAGATAGAAATGATTTCATGGTTACGTTACATTCATGGGAAATTGTAGTTGAAGAAAGGGGAAAAAACGTTACGCATGGGATCGGGCGATAGCTATTGTTAAAAACCCAGAGTTTGTATGAATTTTCATTGTAGCTGATTATTGGTCCTTGTACATGTTGCTTTCTCAACATGTTGCAAATATACATATCATGGGTCCTGTTCTAATTAATTCTCAACATACGTACGCGCGCGCGCGCATGTTCATCTTCAGAGGTACAAGTAATATACTCCCTCCGGTCCCTAATGTAAGAGCCCAAAATTTGAATGGTTTTGGTCCCTAATGTAAGAGCTCACCCCATATTCTCTCCTCATTTAATGCATTTTTTCCTACTTTATCCCTAACTCTCTTTCATATTTATTAATGCTTATGTATTTCTCTCTCTTAAAAGTACCATAATAAATATATGGGCAATTTTGAAAAAGAAGCATTAACTCCAGACACCCAACTAACATTCACATGTTTTCTTAAGAAGCGTTTTTTTGACGGCTAGCTCTTACATTAGGGACCGGAGGGAGTACTATGTATGTATGTGAATCAAAAACAGCGATGGGTGATTCCAGAGAATGAGGAAAAGTTCTAGCTGTATGGGTCGTGTGTTTCTAAAAAGTAATAGTACATCGAAGAAACGGCAATCGAAAATGTCTAGAAAGTACAAGAGCGGTAATAATAGAATAGTTAAAATTATATAGGTGATATACATTTCTTTACAAGTTTGGTGAGATGCGGATCATATAGTCAAACCGTAGAGCTGATTGGTCGACAACGAAAGTCCGAGGTTTATTAAAACTGCTGAGATTCAATGGTATGCAATGCATGTCTCAATAATGAAGAGGGGTTTTGAAATGTACTAAAAAATGGTTTCTGCGCTTGTTCGTCTTGGTTTGTAAGTGTGCTAGTTTGAATATTTCTTTGTCCCTTGTTTTATCTTTTACCAAAACTACAAGCAGCTACACTGTTTTGACTTAGCTTCAGATTAGAGCATGCATGTTGTAAGTTAGACTCTTCAATCTCCGGACAATTGACGTTATCACTCTTTATCTTCAATATATTCAGGAGGTTATTTCTAGAGGGGATTTATTATTTTCAAATTTTTTAAGAAAAATTCAATGAAAATTTAAGTTGAACCAACAAGAATGAAATATTCAACCTGCATTTAATGATATTGTCTACCTACGGCGCAAACCCCACCCCAACAACCAAAAAATAGCCATATGCTACGCATATTTGTGGATGAAGTTTGGTTCTTCGTTAAAAAAAAGCACAACATAACTTTAGTATCATACCAGCTAATAATTCAAAACAAGTCTCACAGTTTATAACTGTAATTAATTAATTAATTACTCTATCCTATCCATATTATAAGAGTTCACCCGTTGAAACACATTTCTTAAGAGAAAACATGTAGATATTAGTTAGGTGTCTGATCAATTTCTTTTCTAACAATGCCCATATTTTTTATTTTGATATTAAGAGAGAGAAATACATAAGTATTAATAAATAATTAAATATGAAAGAAAATTAGAGGCAAAATAGGAAAAAACATGAAATGAAGAGAGAATGTAAGGTGAACTTTTATATTTTAGACGATTAAAATCATTTAAATTTTGAGTTCTTATATTATCATAGATGAGTTGCTATCAATGTCACTAATAATATAGTACTTCCTCCATCGTATATATAGATATTTTTTGGTAAAATCACACATATTAAGGAAGTGATTGAAAGATGTTTATGTGTTTGAAATAATTTTGTTTTGACAAAAGTGTTATCTTTATTTATGATTAAACATATGAGAGTAATAAATGTGATAATAATGTTATAAATGAGTATGAAAGAGAATGTAAAGATAAAAAATAATAATGGTTAAAGTTCGAAGAAAACTCATTAAATACTTTGACAAATTTGATAGGTATCTTATATTTTGGGGACAAAACCTATAAAAAATAGGTCTATTATATATATATAACTGAAAGGTCTATTATATATAGAGACTGATGGAAGCATCAACTTTCCTTCTCTGGATGCTATAAACAACATTTTATCCTCACCGTGTGTGCACCGTGGCGTGTGTGTGTAGCTCGAGACCGCAAGTCCGCAACACTAACAAATATTTAAAACGCATATTATTAATAGATAGATATACCGTAATATGATCATTTCACAATGATCTATTAATGATCGAGTGGCGTATTTGATTTTGAATTATATGGAACGGATTAATTGAGTAATTAAAATCAGGGCGATATAAATAAATAATAATAAAAGATAGATGTTACCCTCATACAGTCCGACACTAAGGGCCTATTTGGTACGAGGGATTCGGAGGGAAGGGGAGGGGAAGGAAAATTTTTGTAAGATGGATTTTTAAAAACTAAAGAAGTGGGGTTGTGATATTTTAATAAAGATAGGATGTTAAATATAAGAGTTATATATATTAGTTTAGAATTTCCAACCCCACTTCTCAAATTTTTATAAATTCATACCACAAAAATTTTCCCTCCGCCCATTTTCCCTCCCCTCCCCTCGTACAAAACAGACCCTAAGGATATATAGAGGAAAAGAAAAATTGGGATGAATAAATAATGAGCAGTTATTAGCGTGTTGGTTATGGGGAAGTAATTGACGAGGCACCTGATCTGATCCGTGTCTCATCCTATGGTTACGGTCTTACGGATTAGCCGCGGGAGACGATTTTCCTCATTCGATGGTTTTGCTTAATATTACAATCTTTTTTTTTCCTATCAAATCTCAATATTACAGTCTAACCCAATGTTGTAAAAGCCGGACCGGAAAAGGCTTCGGGTCATGGTTTAATATGGTCTAACCGCTCAAACCGATGGTTGAACCGGATAACCGTTGAGACGGAATGTGAAGCGGTCGACGGTTGGACCGGTCCAACCGTCCGTTTCGATCCGATTCTTAACTAGGGATGGGAATAGGCCAGGCCGGCCTGGTAAGGCCTGCGGCCTGGCCTGCCAGGGCCTGGCTCGGCCTAGTTAAATTTAGGCCAGGCCCAGGCTCAGGCCTTTTTTTAAAGCCTGTTAGTGAAACAGGCCAGGTCCAGGCTTTAAAAAAAGGCCTGTTTAGCCTCCAGGCCGGCCTGTTAAGGGTGATTCTAAAAAAATAAAAATATATAGTTAAGGCCTAAGTCTCTCTCACTCACCTCAGCCAAACCTAAGCCCAATTTCTTTCAGCCCACTATTTTCTCCTCAATTCACTCGGTCACTCTCACTCTCATCTCAGTCACCGTCTCATTGAAGCAGTTAAGCACACACACCTAAACCCTAACCTTCTTCACTGTCTTCACTCGATCGAAGCCTCCGTCCAAGGCTTCTCCTCGTGCTGGCCTTCTCCTCGTCCTCACCTTCTTCACCTTCAGGTCTCTCCCTCCCTCTCTCTCTCTAGATCTCTCTCTTCTTCTTACTCCTTTCTTCATTTTCTTCACACCCTTCACTCAATATATAGCTGCTTTTGATTTCTCTTCTGTTTGATTGTTGAAATATGTGTATGCGGCATCTCTAATCTTTTGTTTTTTTTTAGTGTTTGTTGTTGGCCTTCAATATTGAATGGGATTAGTTAATGTTTTGATTGAACCTGGATATGTAAAGGTCTTCTTTCTTATATTTTCCCAATCAAAATCCTAAATTTCTCCAACCCTTTCTTACATTTTACCTGCCTTCCAATAATTATTCCATATCAAATTCATTCTACCAAATATATCACCAAATCGTTGCCAAAAATATATGCATGTATGATATCAATGTAAAGTGATTTGTTAGTTGTATTCAGAAGCCATATATATACATGCGAATTGCGATGCCCGTTTGAATTAGTGTAATTCTGTTTGTTTCCATACATAGCAGGATAACAAATTCTGACTTAAAAAGATTTTATTGGGAATGAACGAATTTTTTTATACACAGAATGCAAGCAAGGTTACTCTATAAATTTTGTACACACAAAGCAAGGTTTTTTTTTTGTTTTAGATTCTCCAGACATTTAAATTTTAAAGCAAGGTTTCCCTAAATTTGCCAAAAATTTTGTATCAACAATAGAACAATGACAAGTCTCTTTTTTCCAGGAATCTTGTTCCTTAATTATGGTCTATAGAGATGTTTGTCCTTTTTTTGGGTGATATTTTGGCTTATTCCTTGTACTGTCAAGTATACGAATGGAGAAATATAACTTATGATACTTATGTTCTCACTATTCCCCGGAATGGATAGGTTATCACGAAATCCTAAAATTGTTTTTGTTGTTTGGTGGATCTTTGCGTTCTAAAAAATTTTGGGGATTTAGGATACTTATGTTCTTGTATTGTTTTCTCAAAGCTTTTTTTATGTTGGGTGCATTCAACTACTGTTTATGAATAATTGCTCCAATTTGTTGAAACTCTTTGCATTTTGGACTATTTGCTCAATGTTGGACTATTATATGTTGGGTGCATTACTTATTATTATATTTGTAATGTTGTTCTTCTATGATTGTATATGATTATACTAATTATACTTATGCTTGCTTTTGTCTTAGTTAACGTCCGCCCTATAATTAAACTATGGCATCAAGTTCAATTGCCCCAGATACCAATTCTGAGGTTACTCAACCAGATCCTGCTGTCCCTAATAACAATGGTGCAATGAATAAGAAGAAAAGGAAGAAAACTTCAAAGGTTTGGGAAGATTTTGAAGAAATTGAAAAGAATGGTGTGATTAGAGCTAAGTGCAAGTGGTGTCAAGCAGATTTCAGTATAAGTGGGGATGGAGCTAGCACTAGTCATCTTAAGAGGCATATCTTAAAAACGTGCGACAAAAAGACGAGTTCTAGAGAGGCAAGCCAATCTACCATTCCATTTAAGCCCATCAATCCCGGTGTTAATCCGTTTATGGAACAAGGAGGTAGATATTCTAATGATAAAATGAGAGAAATAGTTGCAACTGCAATCATGATTCATGAATATCCCTTTAGCATTGTTGAGGATGAAGCTTGGATGTGGGCATTCCAATATGCTAATGCTGAATTTCACAAAGTCACCAGGAAAACGGCTAAAAGTGATTGTGTGGCCATTTATGAGGCAGAGAAGAAGAGGCTGAAGAGTTTATTAGAAAGTGTGAGCAAGATAAGCTTGACTACTGATATGTGGAAGTCAAGTCACCAAGTTGTTGAATACATGGTAATCACAGGACACTTCATTGATCCCGACTGGAATCTCCAAAAGAGAGTATTGAGTTTTGTGAAGGTTCCTGCTCCTAGACGAGGAATTGATGTATCGGATGCCATATTCAAGTGTTTGATAAGTTGGGGCATTGAAAACAAAGTGTTTTCAGTTTCGGTTGATAATGCTTCTTACAATGATTCTTGTTTAAGGGCTCTCAAAGACACCTTGTCTCATAGCAGTACAACATTACCTTTGAGTGGTAGTTTATTTCATATCAGATGTTGTGCCCACATTCTAAATCTTTTGGTGCAAGATGGGCTAGGTAGAATTAAGGATATTATACATAATGTCCGGGAGAGTGTGAAATATATCAATCACAATGATTCAAGATTGCAATCATTTTGTGATATTATGGCGCAACAAGGGCTAAAGGAGAAGAAGCTTATTATTGACTGTCCAACACGATGGAATTCTACCTACAAGATGTTGTCTGTTGCTTTAAAGTTCAAGGCTATATTTCCACGTTATAAGGAAAGAGAGCCACGTTACTCCTATGCACCTTCAGAAGAGGATTGGGTTAAGGTTGAGAAGATTTGCAAACTGTTGGAAGTCTTTAATGTAGCCACACATGTAATATCAGGAAGTGAATACCCTACTTCAAATCTGTATCTTCCTGAAGTTTGGAGAGTGAAAAAATTGATTGACGATGCCATGGAAGATAATGAATTTTTTATTAGAGATATGGCATCCTCAATGAAAGAGAAATTTGATAAATATTGGGGGGAATGCAATTTGGTAATGGCCATTGCAAGTGTGCTTGATCCCAAGTGCAAAATGTATGTTGTTAATTTTAGCTTTCCTCAAATATATCAGCCTAATTCCGTCGCTACCGACAATGTGGAGAAAGTGGTGAGCTCTTTGTACAACATGTATGATTACTATGTTGACATGTATAGGGAGGAAATAACTACAAATAGTCAAGTTGATGACACTGGTGTGAATCCTTCGGCCAATGCTAATGCTTCTTCCATAGTTACTGGATTTGAACAAATCATGAGTATGGTGCGTGAGAAGCAAGCAATTCCTAAAGAGAAATCAGAGTTAGAATCTTATCTTGAGGAAAATATCTACATTCCTGATGGTAGTTCTAGCCCCTTTAATGTCTTGGAGTGGTGGAAAAAACATAGTCACAAATATCCAATTTTATCAAAGATGGCTGGGGATATATTGGCTATACCAATCTCAACTGTGGCATCAGAGTCCACTTTCAGTGCTGGAGGTAGAATCATTGATGAATACCGTTCAAGATTAAATGCACAATCTATTGAAGCACTTATCTGTGGCGGGGATTGGCTTCGCAACAAGTATGGTTTAAAAAAGAAACCAAGGGTACTAATCTTTCATTGTCAAAAATAATTTCTTTCATTTGTCATTGTTGTTGTATATATCTGATGTACTCTTTTGTAGGTGCTTGAGCAAGAAGAAGAGGAAATTATATTGAAGACCTGAAGATTTATTTAAAGGTATTTGTTTATTAATTGTGAGAATAAACCATAGAGTTCAGGTTGGCTTTTGAATCTGATGTACTCCTTTGCTGTACCTGATTATTATATCTGATGTACTCCTTCGATGTACCTGATTATAGTTATGGAAACAGCAAGTTTGCTCTTCAATTTGCATCTAATAATAGACCTGGTTACAGTTACTTATTTGGCTGAAGTCTGATGCTTAAATTTATGACATGAACTTCTCTAGTTTGTCTCACATATTTGGTCTGCTGCTTCTGCAATTTAAGCCACTGAGATGAACTATTTTCCGGATTTTTTGCATTGTCTTAGATAAATTAATGCTACTGCTCGTTTATGTATTAATTTTTAAAAACTTGACTTTCTTTTTGTGTGATTTGCAGTATCCTCTTGCCATTCTTATATCAGTGCTAATGTGCAATGTCAATCAAATGTGGATTTAGCAATGTCAATCAAATATGGAGTTTCTGCCAAGTATCATGAGGATGAGGGTCCCGCATTGAAGGATATGGATTTAGTAATGTCAATCAAATATGGATTTAGCAATGTCAATCAAATTATATTTGACTTCAATGTAATGATTTTAATATGTAATGATTTGGACATCAAGTATATTATTTGAGTTCAATGTAATGATTTTAATGTGTTGCCCTCAATTGCTGTTTATTTGTCATTGAGTTGCTTTATATTAGTTAATCCAGAATTGATTTGTTTTTAGGCCTGAAAAATAGGCTGTTAGGCTTATTTAGTGCTGAGCCTGTTTCGGCCTGTTTAGTGTTGTATGGCCTGTTTCGGCCTTTAGGCCTGGTTCGGCCTGTTAGGCCTGTTTGCTTTCCAGGCTTATAACAGGCCTAACAGGCCCAGCCTTAACAGGCCAGGCCAGGCCACAGGCCTGAATTTTTTTAAAAAACAGGCCACAGGCCAGGCTCAACCATCGCTTAGAAATCCCAGGCCAGGCCTATTTTGTGTGAAGTCTGGCCTGGCCTGGCCTATTCCCACCCCTATTCTTAACGCATATATTTTTGTTCAATACATATACGCATATGTATGTATAAATCATTAGCATATTCAGTTCCAAAAAAATCGTCATCAACATAAAATAAAATGCTAATTTCACAAAAGTTATCACTTCCACACTGGTGACAATGTCGCGTTGAGATTGACTGGTCAAAAGTGGTAAAAATTAACATTCTAATAAATGGTGAGTTAAATATGCTAAAATACAAAACTTGTGGGCAAAAATACTCTTCAAGTTATTCTAGATACTTTTTTTATCCATGATAGGTATCCACTCACTCGACAAGTGAGAGACTAATCCCCGCTGATTTGTAGGCACCTCAAAGGGTGGGATAGCTGGCCTGTGAGATTTTATGTTTCTCCATATCCAACGCCAAGGATCGAACCCAGATAATTGGTTAAAAGTGAATGAGTCCTTAGCTTGTCACTCAACCACACACCCCGGGTTAGTTATTTTAGATACTCAATGCTCTTACACGGTTTTCCGATGCAAAACTAAACCTTAACCCTTAGGGCTTGTTTGGTTTGAGGGAAGGGAAGGGAAGGGGAGGGGAGGAAGGGAATGGAAGGGAGGGGGAGGGTTTAATGTTACTTTGTTTGGTCTGATTAGAAAGAATGAAGAGAATGGAAGGGGAGGGGAGGATTTCATAATTATTTGTTTGGTTAAGGAGGGGAGGGGAGAGTGATGATGTTTAATTTACCATTGTATCCTTGTACTTTTATATTAATTAATGATTGTCTATCATATAAATTAACATACATTTTGATTCAAATTAAATTGCTTATTTAAAGTCACATAAAAATTGACATAATAATATTCTAAAAATGCTTCATATTGATAATTTTGAAAACAGTATAAGAATATTTAACTTGTTGGAGGAAATGTCAATACTGATGTTAATTGGTCATTCAATCTTGTTAAGTCAAAATTACTCATTTAAAAGCCATGAAACAATAGAAAATTTTATAACTTCAGCATTTTGAGACAAAAAATCAAAGTTTGGAATTTTAAATCTTCAAGACACTGTGTTTCATATACAAAAAATTTACCAACTTAGCTCAAAAGCCACCACCTTCGCTCAAAAGCCATTTTTGAGCAAGTACCAAAATATACAGAGAAAGGGCATAACCTTCGCTTGTGTCAAAGAGAAATAGCTAAAAAAGGCCAATATCTACACAACTCAAGAAAGGGCATAACCTTCGCGAGGTAAAAAAAATAAAATAAAACAAAGGGTAACCTCTGCAGAGACTAGATGCATGAAATATATAAACTTCCTCCAAACTTGTCGCTGTAACACAGAGCAAGAAAAAAAAAGTGCAGAAATATATACTTCCTTCCATTTTCACGAGCACAATGTAAGGAAGCTCACCAAGATAGATTCACAAGATGAAAAATGAAATAAGTAGCAAAGATATGAGTAATGTAATGGGGAAGAAGGAAATGGAAAGACTTACCAAGCAAGTGTAGAGAACATATAAGCAAGCAGAGAATATGATGGGCAAAATAAGTGAGAAGGAAGACACTTGTTTTACTCCCATAGTAAGGACATATAAGGAATATTATAAAATTGATGGGGATAATTTAGTAACATATTTTTGGCCTCCCTCCAAAACCACCCAATTTAGAGGGAACCAAAATTAGGGGAGTGAAGGGAAAGGGAGGGAATATTTTGGGTTCCCTCCCCTCCAATTTTTTAAACCATGCAAGGGGAGGGGCTCGTTTTCCCTCCCCTTCCCTTCCCTTCCCTCAAACCAAACAGACCCTTAAGAGCCCGCTTGGTTTAACTGAAAGTGTGCAATGGAAATGGAAATAAAATTGAGTGTAAGAGGGTAAAGATGAAAAGTAGAGGTAAATTAGGTAATGATGAAATGTAAAAGTTTGTAGACCCAGAAAAAGTATGAGATAGAGAGAGAAAGTTTGTGGACCCGAGATATATGGAAATTACATTTTTCAATTCATTTTCTCATTTCTTTTTCACATTTCCTATCATCCAAACTCGCCCTAAATTTTAAACATCCGGACGTATTATATCATTTATAACTATTCATATTAAAAAATGAATAACATGCTTTGAGCAGGCGAACATATATATATTCATTTGTGACGTAGGTACATACATAATTTTATTTGAATATGACAAACAATTTGTTTTTACAGGTGCAACTTAGCTTAGTGATTAACAATCAACTTATTAAACGATGGGCCGAACACAATATCAAGCTGTTACTGTTTACATAAGCTGGTTATTGAATCCATCATGTTAACATGTCAGTCGTCCAACTAAAAAAAAACCATCATGTTAATTAACACAAGCGCTTGGTCAAGTTGACGCGGCCGTAATAAGTAAATTTGAAGTTTGAATGGTAATTGAATTATGTATAATGTGTTATTGTTGAGCACAGTACTATTTTAGATTTCGACCATCATTTAAATTAAAGTGTACGCATCTAAATTTTAATTACTAGATTAGCCAGTAGTAATCCTCAAATCTTATTTATAAGGTTACTTTGATTTTTTAGGAATTAAACATACAAAATTAATTATTTAAAACATCTATACTTGTCTTTTTTCTTAAAATTAATTTATCTTACCTGTAAAATATTGCTTAATACAATTCAATGTAAGATAAATTTATTAAAATTAAGTGATCTATTTGGCTTTCTTAATATCCACAAAAAACAATTTTTTTATTTAGAATAAGAGAAAATATATATTAATAGAAGATAACCACAAGTAAGCACATGTAACATGGAACTTTTTATTAAAAGCACAATTTTAGAAAAACTTGATGGGTATGAAACTCAGAGGACACATACCAACAAAAGTTGATTCAATTGGTAAATGAAATTGTTTTATGACTATATATTTGTGTATTTGAATCTTGTCGATGTGAGAATCTTGTTGGTGGTTTATCATATGTAAGTGACTTTGTAAGTGCTCTCTTAACTTATTAGACGCCTATATGTTAGCCCTGTGAATCTCCAAATACAACTCATCTAATAACCTTTTTTTAATCAAAAATAAAAGAAATTTAGAGATGCGTTTCCGACACTACTTTGTACTTGAATGGTTTGATTAGGGACCAGCTTAATACTTAATGACCTCAATTCATCTATGATTTCATGTGTGAAAAGCAAAGTGTAAAAGGAACACATACAAACAATCATTTCGTCAAGAGAGAATTAATATTATTTCCACCGTCTGACGTTTAAGTTTCGGATAAAAATCGTTGTCACAAGGCAGCTTATTTTCGTCGTTGAATTATACCGTAGTATATTTTATTCTACGGCGTCTAGAGTCATCCATCTCGAAGCTGACTTAAATCCCTAGAATTCCGACATTGGTTCTGATTTCTGAAACCAATATCGTGAAGTCTTGACTTTCACTAATCTGATCCATCCGATACAATATCATATTCTTATCATTGCTGTAAAACATCCTTTAATTTTTAAAGTACCTTTTTGTCTTTTTTATATGAAATTTTTAGATACTCTCAATTAGTATTATTTGCGTACAACACACACACACCCACCCATATATAACTAATGTAGTGGGACAGTAAAGATCAACTCCTTTTCCTTTTGATAGTAAATATAAGACTTATATATTTACCAAATTTAAAAACTTCACAAGTTTAAATAGTGGCTCATGACTAATACTAGTAAATATGATGTAAGAGTTTATCGAAATTAACAGTTGAAGAATTGGAAATCACTCACGTTTATAGTAAATTTAACCTTTTAAACTTTTTTTCTGCAATGAGACGTGTGAATTAATTAAAGAATTCTCCGTTCAATTTGTCACTCTGCGATGCTAAGGATTTTAATTATTATTCCGCATTCCGCAAGCTGATGAACATTTATTATATGGAACCCCATTTCGGTGATAAGCACCTTGATGAGTGCCAAGTGCTAAGCATGATCTCTACAGTTTAATTTAATAGAAATACATCATAGCTGTTCATTTTAATATAGCCTATCAATTTTTTTTCAATTTTTATTAAACCGTATATAAACAAAAATTCTATTTGTTTGTGTTAATAGTGATGATTTTATAAAAATATTAAATATCAACTATTCATTCGTTTGTTAGAAATAAATTAATGGCCATGAATCATGATAGTGGGTCAAGGGGCCTTTTCATTACTAATCCTCTTCACTTTCTATCCGTTTAATATATATCTTTACATTTGAATTTGTTTTTTACCTTTCATTTAGATTTGTTTTCAATGATTGAGATTTAATACATTTTTAACAAATTATTTATATTCATTACTTAATGTATAATATTTTCCAATTATATTAAATCATAAGCATTGAAAACAAATCCAATACTACGGGTAGAGATATTGAATGAATATAGGGTTCCTTTATTGTAGAGACTCAAGACGTACAGTTATATGAATTCTTAGTGGCAAAATAAAAGGTTATATATATCACTAGAAAGGTTACTCGCATGCACAAAATCCGAATCAATTATTATACACAATGATTGTCATAAAAATAGTGAAGAGTAAAGGGGGAATGAAAATTAATCGGGGGTTGGTGCATAATTATATTTTATTTTTTGTTTATATATATGTGTGTATGTGTACACACACGAGAAGCTTTGTTTATCTCTACTTACGTAGTGACAAGGGAAAAAGAAATATTGTGGAATCTCTTACACTGTGACCGACGTACGTACATAGCCATGAGCATTGCCAAGAAATTTTTCCATTGTCAAAAAACTACGACACATGCCTCTTGTCGCACGCGACATCCTTAACATTTTTTTTTGCGTGACTAAGGGGCTCTTTTTTTTTGTAGTGAAGCAACTATTTTAAAATTATTAAGTCCACAACAAATCATTAGTCTCATAACTCATAAGATCATTAGTCTCATAAGTTTTTAAGTACTGCTATGACAGGTAGATAACACGAGTTAGCTCATTAAGGAGAGATCAAATTTTCAAACTATAACTTAGTAAGTCAGTTCCTTATTTCCTATTACATTATTATAAAGTTGAGTAGTTAGTATATAAGGATAACCAATTAACCATAGTGCAATATAAAGAACTGCCAATACGAGGCGAGTAAATTGCCCTTTTTTTCGACGCACTCTCATCAGAATCTCTGACAAATTATTTGCACTCTCCACACACATTAAGGGGTCGAGTGGGTAATTATCCCTACATACTGAGGATTTCTTATACTAAGATCTAAGTCTGAAACCATATTTTATGCATGGCATTGTTTCAAAAGATGATCGGCTAGCTGCACTATTGACATATATAATTAAACATATATGGATCAGAGATCCTATGTGGCGGCCGGTGGATCCCACCGCTTGGTGTTTGAGTTTCAAGTTGAATGTGTTTGAGCCAATCTGATCACGTACATATGAGTAGGTGAGAGATAATGACCTCTTATTTATCAACACCCTTAGCTTCATCCTGATCCCTTTTTTTAACTTAATTATCCCAATCGGTTTGAAAGTCAGCTCATTATAAAAATGTACTCATTTATTTAAATGCATATGATGTATATAAATAAGGGGGAATTGCAGTTTAGTCCCTGGTAAGGGAAATTAATACTGGAAGGTCCCAATACATTCCAAAATAATTATAAAGTCTCAAGGGCCCTTTCCTGCAATTGTTTGCTTAACTTCAATGACCATTTTGCCCTCATTAAAGATGATTGTCATCTCACTGGTCCCTACAGGGGACTATGCTTTCATCTTATGAGGGCAAAATGGTCATTGAAGATAAGCAAACAATTGGATGAAAGGGCCCCTGGGACTTTATAATTATTTTGGAATGTATTGGGACCTTCTAGTATTAATTTCCCTTACCAGAGACTAAACTGCAAATTTCCCTATAAATAACACATACGTTCTTAAAACTATTTGAACACCCTTTGTTAGGTTTATTTTAGCTAACACATGAAACACGTATGTGAAATTAATGCATTTCTCTCCATTTTGACAAGTTGATCGTTGCTTGTGCTACTCTGCTATATATATATATATATATATATATATATATATATATATATATATATATATATAGTACTCAACTACTAATTTATAAAGGTTCAACATCTGATGAGGTCAGGTTCTCAATTAACAATGATTTATGGGTTTGCAGCTGATTAGAGAGGGAAAAGGGGGCTGAGTCTATCAATATATATTATTCTGCTTTTGAAGTGGTAGAAATTAATATTTGGCCGAAAAGACAATTAACTAGATACCAGGAAGAACATGGATGGATGGACCTGTCGTTGTCGCGTTCGGTGAGCTCTCTAAAATCAAGCTTTTGAATCAATTTAATTTAATGTTTGGATTGTCAAATTTATATCGTATTTTTTTTCGCATATAAAGCTGATACGCTTTGTTTTCGTCAGCGGCAGGCTCACTAATTGCCTAAACTATACATTTTTAATGGAGAGGGAGTCAAAATATGTATATGCACACATAACACGCAATGATATGATATATGGTTTTGATTAATTTAAGTGAGAGTCGGAATCCAAATCATCATTCTTTGTGCTTCTATATACAAATAGATATTCAATTGGAAGTTGCAAATGTTCTTTCGCCTGCATATAGTCGTTACCATGTCCCTTTAATATAATAACAAAATTTCTCGTTTTCGCTATTCGCGATGGGATTTAGTGAGCTAATTGATCCCAAGAAAAGGTAACAAAGCCAAGAGATAAATTAAGCCCTGTTTTTTTCTGTCAAAAAATAAATTAAGCTAATCTCGTTTTCCCTTATTTTTTGCTCTATAAAATGCTTTTGTGCCCCTATGAACGATCAATACTTGCACCTGAAGATTGTTGGATATATCAGACGCAGAAAATTAGCGATTGCGTTCATGTGTGTTTGTATATATATGTGTAACGTCTCCACAAACCCATTTGCAACAATCTTAACTTAATCATACAAAGGGACCCTAGTATAACATTGTCATATACACATGCATATAATTTAGGAAAATGATTTCGATATTTTCCCATTGCTGGTTACCATATCACATGCAGGTAAATAGTTGATTGATCGTTAAACCCAAATTAAAAAGGTTTCAATTCAGTCAATAAAGCTCCCTGAATTTGTTTACAACTTTACGTATGAAATTGGTGAGGCACTTGCATATGTCATTTAATTTTTTGGTGCAGCTTAGTTCAACTATTGGTAGTAGCGTCCCAATGGGCTGTGCATCTCAAATATTACTTCACGCAAAGCTCAGTCTTACATCACCGTCCTTCAATCACAGTCGTGAATAGATAATAATATAATATCAATTGGGGTACAGTTCTGTGAATATACAGATAAGGAAAGCAATATTAATCACATTTATATGTATGGCTTATTCCTTGTATGATGCTGTCATCATAACTAATGTGAATGTGAGGACCATCTTCCCTTCATTTCACAAAAGTCGCCTTAATGGAATTTTTCGGGGCGTTTGTCATTGATGGAGGCGTTGATCATTTGCACTAACCAATATGCAAATTTCCTTTTTCAACAAATATCTTGGCCTTGTTCAAAAAAATATCTTGGCCAATATACTGTATATCGATTGAGTTAGAAGTTGATTATTGAGTTGATCTACATCCTGACTTTTAGCAACGCAACAACTAGTGAATTGATGGTCTTGTAGCTTGGTTGCTGGTATTTCACTAAACATGTGATCTCTTGCTTACAAGAGTTTACGTATCACTAGACCCTACGACACTTGATAAATTAATGTATATGTAAAACTAGAGTTGAAAATATATATATAGGAGGTACAAGTTTCTGTCCATAAAAAGGGAGGTGTACAAGTAGTTGATGAGGGACTATTATTGAAATTAGATTAGACTATCTCAAAAGTATACTTTTTTGGGAAGCCTCATTAGCAGTAGAGAAAAGTGATTTAATGGCTGTTACAGATATTCTTATACTTACCCATGTAGAAGTGAGTAGCTTTTGATGAGAAGTGCACGCTTGATTAATTGGCAAAAGGTTTGTTGGCGTTTGTAGCGGAATATGTCATAAGCATGGTTTGCTTTATTACAACGTTTAGGTAGGTCACAACAACTCATCAACTCACAGATTGCGATGCCACAATTGAGGCCTGTCCTTTTCAAATCATGCTCTGGATAGTTTGAAAACTGGTTCATGTTTTCAAACTTAGTGATGCTTCTCTTCTCGAGAAAGTTAACCCCCATTGTCGCTCCATTTCTTTCAAATTATGCGGCATCTATGCGCAGATAATTCCCCTTCACTCCTATTCTATATATAAGTAGGAGTGATAGTTCATTGGCTCCCAACCAATTTCTTTTCTGTTTGGTTTTAGGGTTTTTGGTTTTTGAGTTTGTTTTTTGGGTTTTTTTACAACTTTTTCTATGTAAAAAATTAATAAAAAATTTAAAAAAACTATTAATTTAAAACGTTGAAAACAAAGAAGTGTTTGAAATTATATGAATACTAAATTTTATCCAAAGCAGTTGAACTATTAGTTTCCTATAGTTTATGTTTTGAGCTATTGAATTACTCCTATATCAGCCTTTTGAACTTGTTTGAAAATATATATTATTTAGTTAGTTTGTTTTAAAATCTTATATGTTATTAAAAAACTGAAACTTAAAACTGAAAGTCGAAAACTGAAAATATGAAAAAACCGGAAATGAGTTGGTTTAGTTTGATTTTTCAGTTTCTTTTCGTGTTTGCTCACCCCTAATAAGTCACTTCAAAACTTTAAATTTAATTGATTTTTTTAAAAAGTTTCTTCATCATCTAATTTTTTTTTAATAAATGCATTAATTACTTATTTTATCGAAATAGTAAATTAATCACTCAAAGGCACTATCATATCATTAGATGTTCAAGTGAGTCCACAAATACAAACCATTCTGTGCCCATATCGACTCAATTTACTTATGCATCCACAAACACACATTCAAATATCTATGACATAAACTAATCGTCTCAGTCCAAACTAGTGTAATATGAATGTCATCAACTATTGTCAAAAAAGTTACTCCCTCCGGTCCTAAATATAAGACCTAATTTACTTTTTCTAAAAAATCCTTAAAAAAGTAAAATAAGTTAATTATAAATTGATTTACCTAATTTTTCCCCTTAAACTACTTTATTTTACCTATAAACTAATGGATAATCTAAAAATATATCAAATATGTCATCATTTAATAACCTATTTCGCAACCTTAATATCTCCAAAAAAAAATCAATTAGGTCCTATATTTAGGACCGGAGATATTACTTTTTATCAGTATCTCATTGCTTCATGGAAAACTAATATAAATTACCTCTATATATATATATATATATATATATATATATATATATATATATATATATATATATATATATATAATCAGGAATGAAAACATATTCTCTGTTTTTTATAAACTTTACGATAATTTTTCTTTTTCTCTGTAAACTTAATTTTCTTTTCCTAATATAAAAACTCTTGCAACATCATGTAAAGTTCAAATATATTATAACAGTTACATGTAAAGTTATCAAAAAATATATGAGCTTGTGGACTTGTTTATAAAGTTCGAAATTGGGTCTGGATCAAAAAACCCATTTCCTCATTGGGTTGCCCTGCCAATTTTTATAGCTCAGGTTATATCAAGTAGTATCTTAAATGATCCATCCAAGATTTGTCCATTTGCGCATGGTTATGGGCCTAGGACATACTGCAACATTGGGTCACATCTGATCCTGACGCAAATATATTTTTTGCCAGCATTAACATTGTGTCATATTGGGTCATGCTTATTGAAGCGCTTGGCACGAGCAAGAACGGAAATCCTCATTTTTCTTTTTATAATCATTTTCATTGTGAAAATTAACAATGGTGATCTGTGCTTGATCCTAGTAAAATGGGCATCACTTTAACATATGCAGCCAGAAGCGAGTGTCACACCTGAATCACTATATTTGGCAATTTAATCTCCACTTTTCCTTTTCCATGAATAAAAGTGGGTGCACTATATGCCCAAAGTATCCTTTCTTATCCGTTCAACGAATCAAGTTAATTAAATAATAAGATGTGCCTTCCATTCTGCTTTATTTTTCTCTGCATCTTTTGGAATGCTTTCCGCTAATTTAAATCTATCAGGAGCCAAAATTATGCACACGTTTTTTAAGCTGCGTTGCTCATCACTTAAAATACGGGGTGATATTTTTTTTAAGTATCTACACATCTTATCTAGCTCATAGCAATTTTTTAAATAAGTTTTTAGGTTTTATTTACAGACTTAAATAGATTATACTCCTTATATAAGCTTAGTTGCCTTTTTTTTAAAGATTAAGGAAACTTAATAACACACTTAGTCATATCATATTTTATGTAGTATTAATAAATGTTCTACACATTGAAAATCAAGTATCTTACTGTTGTTAACATCGATTTGAATATCTAAAATATAGAATTAAGTTGATTTTTTTAAAAAAATATAAAAAATTAAATAATTTATGAATTAATTTGTCAGATTTTTAAGCTAGTTTATTTGATTTATAAGTTAACCTATAGTATAATACAATAACAACAACAACAAAGTTTTATCCTACCACGTGGCGTCGGCTTTTGATTGATATTTGAAAATCGGGTTTTCAACAAGAATACAAATTAAAGTGGCCGCCTCAGCATGCTGTTAGTGTACTAGCCTCAATTTAGGGCCTGTTTGGATTCAGTTTCTGGAGAATAGCTTTTGGGAAAATAGCTTTTTGAGAATAGCTTTTGAGTAAAATAACTTTTCTGAAAAATAATTTTGGATGAAATGAGAGTGTTTGGATTAAGCTTTTTTAAAATAGCTTTTAAGAATAAATTTTGAGTAGAATATAGTTTTTTTGAAAAATAGTTATGATAAATAGCTTTTCATGTTTCTTTTATTTGAAATAAGCGTTTTTCCTAAATAAGAGATCAAACCTTTCAGCTGGAAAATGTGAAAAATGTAGTTCTTCTCAAAATAGCTTTTGGAACCCAAACCTAACTTTTCTTCTCAAAATAGTTTATCCAAAAAAATTGAGTGTTTAGATGTCTTTGTGTGAAACCTAGGTTTGAGAGTTAGAATAGCCTTTGAAAATGTATCCAAACAGGCACTTAAAGTGGGACAACCGTTTCTTCTCCCCTTCCTTTCACCTTTATGTGGTTTAATTTTTAGGAGAAATTACAATCAGACCCCTCATGAGATTTGATCATAACTATATCCCAAATGAAATTGAAATTCCAAAGAATTAGAGTGATATCAAATGGTGTCATTGTCAAACCAATAATTGTTAATGATATAACTAAGTTTTCAAAGAGTCTTATTGACAACTCAATGAGATGCTTCTCACAACTATTGAGTTGTCAATGACAAACTATTCAATATAACTCGAGTTTCTTGAAACTTTTAAGTAATTTGATAATTTTTTGGGATCTAATTGTGATTAATTCTCTTATAAGCTATTGGGTTATGATTTTGCCTAATTTCTATATAAGTGTTCTAATGATATAACAAATAGTAGTTAATTGGAGTGCAATTGATTGGAGTGCTTGAAATTGAAATGCATGTGAAAGGCGTAAAGGTGAAGGAAGGGAACGAGAGAGGGTTGTCCCACATCAGAAATTGTGTGGTGTTTTGACTTTTGATAGTGCTCCGAACACTTCACTAGTATTCCCTCCGGTCCTATTTATAAGTTGTCAGTCGCCCAAATTGTACATACCAAGAAATGAAAGTTAATGGAAGTTGAATCATTAAATTGGTCTTATTTATTTTGTCTTTTTCATTTTTGCCCATCTCACCTTTATTACTATGACTCACTACCTTTTTCATCTTTATGAGTATACATGTGCCTTTTTAATCTTATCTCTCTTCTCATCTTCCAACGTTCATTTTCCAATACTAAGGGTATATTGGGAAAATTTTAATAAATGAGTTAGTTAATATTAGTTGGTGACTTATATTAAGGACCAAAATTTAGTGGCGGTTGGTGACTTATAATAAGGACCGGAGGGAGTATTTAGTTTAAGACCAACTTTGAATTTCCCGTGAAAATATTATTAATAGAGAAACTTGAACCTTTCCTTCAAACTCATTTTTGTCCCCTCATATTTTCATCAAGAACACCCTTTTATTTTATCTGGTTGTAAATTATAAAATAACACTAATCATTCAATCAACACGAGAATGCCCAAATGCTGATTCTCCTCCCTAGGGTGTTGCTCTATAAGTTGGCAGCCAAGTCCCGAAGAGAAAGCCCAAATACAAATTTTCTTCCCTATGAACCTTTATATCTATTTTTAGAACGGTCGTTTTAGGGGCACACTATTTTAAGAACTTTACCATGTGACGCTACCCACGTCACCAAAACAGGCTTTATGACTTTATTATACTACAGTTTATCCAATGCTGGAAAATAATTTAATTTTCAATGGGAACATATAACAAGAAAATTGCAGAATCACATGTCATCACAGTGAAGAATTGGTTCCAAAATAAATGAATTCAGGAACACAGCGTGTGGTATTACGAAATGGTGTTAGAAATAGGAAAGGGAAAATGAATTCAGAGTAAAACGGGAATTAGTATATTAGTATGATTGGATAATAGAGGCAATGAAGTGGGGCTCATTTGCATTGGAGAAGCCAAAGATTCCCAAAGGTACCTAAAAAACAGGGTAGGGCGTTGTGTACGATTCCGTTTGGTTGGATGAAATTGAGAAATGAAATTGAAAGTAGGAATTGAAGGTAAGGGGGTAAAGATAGAAAGTAGAGGTAAATTGGGTAATGATGAGAAAGTTAAGTTTGTAGGACCCATGAAAAGTGTGAGATGGAGAGAGGAAACTTGTGGGTCTCAGGATATATGTAAATTACCATTCTACTTTCCCATATTCACTTTCCATTTTCACTTTCCAAGCAAACCAACAGGCACAAAGGGTGTGTTTGGTAGGTAGAAAGAAAGTAAAGAATTAGAATTGGAAAGGGTAAAAGATGGAAAATAGGGGTAATGATGAGAGGGTAAATTTTGTGGGCTGCCCCACGATAAATGTAAGATGGAGAGAGAAAATTTGTGGGCCCCATGATATATATAAATGACCATATTACCCCCAAACTTTTCAATTATTTACTACCCACTTTCTTTCAATTCTTGGAACCAAACAAACCCTAAGAGCAGAGAAAGAAAACAAGAAAGGAAAAGAGGTGAGGGAAATTTCCAAAAGGAATAACAAGACACTATAATTGTAATAATTTAAAGGAAGAGTTCGTGAGCGTAAAGCAAGGTTGCATTATGGTAGGAGGAGCTTCCCAAAGCAGATAGTTACCAACATCACACGACACACACTTCAACAACACCCTCTTCTCTCCATTCATCACTTCCACACCTTTCAACGCCCCCCAAGAAAAATATCTTCCCTCCTTAATTCTCCATCTTCATTTCAAACTTTTTTTGGTCGAAAATCTTCATTTGAAATTTAAATCTTACCGTAATTTTTTTAAAAAAAATATCCCAATTGGGAGCCGGCTCTTGGCTATAAGATTGTGGAACCATATTGATAATAGGCAATCAGAAAATATTAGTGACTTTTGAGTATGGAGACTTGCATTAGCCCTAGCCGGTTAGTGTCCAAAATCGAACTCACATAGTAATTTATTTTTGTTATAAAAGAATATTACCACCTCAAATTATAATAGCAAATTAACTTTTTGGATATCAAGAAAGCAAATTAAACACCTAAATAGTTAGTATATGCAACATGCACTTACAGTAGTTCATAAGTTTACTAGCTTAGTTTTGAAGGGAAAAATCAAGAAACAAATATAAACAAATTATAGTAGCGTTGCATTCTTAATTTTTTTTAAAAAAAGTGAAATGACTACCTTTCCAATGTTAAAATAGCATTAGAACATATCTACCCGCCTAATCTGACACAACGCATACTAACATTATCCGAAGGAGGAAGGAAAATTTCTTTTCACTAATTCTCAATCATCTTTACCTACTCCTACTAACTACCAAGTACCAAGTATTCTTTTTATACTACTAGATTTCTGACATTCATATTAAATAGGAGTATATAAAAAATACTAACAACATTTATCCAAAACTCTTAACTACGGGAGTACCCAAAATACCCTCACCTCCGTCAAGCCCCTCCTTCTTCCGCCGCATCTCCAACACTTTCCGGTGATGATTCGAATGCAAGTCACTCGAAAACGTCGGGCTGCAAGCGGGTCGATATTCGGGTAATAACCGACCCGACTTAAACCTCACACCACATGCATTACACAAAGTCTTTGCCCCCATAGGACCCGTCCTCCACTGTGGCGTCTTGTGGACCCCACAATGACTGCACCGCCGTGTCCCACCAGAACCCTCCACCGACACACCTTTCTTCACCCTCTTCACCGCCGGCGGCCACATCTCCGGCGAAACTCCGGCGGAGACAAAAAGTGGACTTGTGGGTGACGAGGATGAAGATGATGACGTGGAGCTTGAAGATGATTCGGTCATGGAAGTAGTCGTTGAGTTTCTGAAAGGCCATACTCGAAGTCCGTTTCTTGTTCTCTTGCTTCTTGCTTTTGCCGGCACCGGAGTTTTGAAACATGGCCGGAAAGTTTGGATTTTTTCAGGCTTTTGCTCTGTTTGGCTTTTGGGTTTTGGTTTTTCCGTTGGATATGTTGTTGGTTGTACGGCAAAAGAGTCCTCCACAAAATGAGATAACCACTCTAAGTTGGCCAAATCATCAGCCTACATGCATAAAAACACAAACTTTAGACAACACATGAAAATGTAAACTATAGTCAATAATACAAATGCAAACTTTAGTCAATTTTTGTACCGGGACGTTGAGTTCGGTGGAGGGTAAAGAGGGAATATCAAAGTTTGAAACTTGATGACATGGGTTGACTGGAGGAGGGGAGAGAGAAGAAAGTTCAGTTTTTTGGTGGTGTTGTTCATCTTCTAACGGTTCTTCCAAGTGTGAAAAATCGAGGAGTTCGTCGACGGAGAAGTCGTCGGAGACGGTGGCATTTGGGAGGTTAAAGGCGGAGGAGTCGTCAACGTAAGAAAGTGGGTTGACTTTGAGAGAGACTTCTCTTGTAAAACTTGTCTTCAAAGCCGCTTCCATTTGAGTTTCAGCCTACAAGCCAGAGAGAGAATTAACAAGGGTTATATTTTGAGAGGGAAAAATAGAATAAATATAAATATTTGGTGTTTAATTTTGAAATATGGGAAAACAAAAAAGAGAGGGAGAGTACCTGGAGGAGAGAGAAGGGAGAGGAAGGTGGGAGGTGAGAAATGAGATGAGGAAGAGGGAAGGAGGGGAAGTGAAAGAGAAAGAGAAGAGGGTGGTGAGTTTGGTAAAGCATTGAATGAGGGTTGAAAGTGTCCATACTCCTACAATTACTACAAATTTTGCCCGTTTCTTTCTCTTTTCATTTTCACTTTTCCTCTATTCACTTATCTTTTCAATTTTCATACATAACGTGTATATTTATTGTTTTATACGATTCCTATACGTTTTTCCGTGTAACGGATACGCTTCATTACGTAGATTTACGATAGTATAAATTACGTGATATGTTCAAGGCAACCTTTTGGCGCAAAATAGGGAAGTTGATCTATTTTTGTCCATTTTCGCGGTAATTAATTACAACACAACAAATTCAAACATGCAATGCGTACAGAAAGAGGAATAAGTTCGTATGGGAACAAAATCGTCTTCGTGACCACCTAGGATTGGCCCATGTATTGTCTTGTGACTAAATTGCCCCATTTGTCTAACTGCAGTGATTAAGCCGCTAGTTTTCTGATAAAAAAAAAAGCCGCTAGTTTTGCTCAATGCTGCTGATTTTTTTTGAATTACTTCCCCCGGTGTCCCACACCCTTCGGGTGCAGACTAATCCGGAGTCGCCAGCCGGGATTCCCGTAAACGGGGTGACTGACTTCCCGGGGGTTCGAACTTGGCACCTTTGGGCTAAATGGCGGGATCCACACCTTGGGATCCTCTTCAAACCATCAAGCTACGCCCCCGGGCTTACTGCTGCTGATTTTTGTATCTCTCTAAGTATACGTGGTGGGTTAACAGATAACTTTTTTTTTTTATCAAAAGTGGGTTAACAGATAATAACTTCAAAGCCTTGTGCTTGGTTTTAAAATCCAAATAGTGGTAGTATTTCCTTAACTACTTATTACGTACGTGGATATTTGTTTTGGGTGTCTACAAGACCAAAACATGTAACCAAATACACGCTCAACCCAATCCACCTAGTTTTTTTTTTTTTTGCACTGAAACCTTAATTGTTTTGGAACATGATTAACGAGCACAATATTAATATGAATGTATGCTTATGTAAATTTAAGTCCCTTATAAACAAAAAACATGAATGATAATTTTGCAATTGATCATTGTGATGACTTGAAATGTGTGGATAAAGTTATATATATATTTATATGATATTATTTTTAAGGTACTTTAATGTTTCACTCAATTCAAATAAATTTTTAAGTCTATTTTTTTTACTTTTAAATTCAATAACTTTCTAATTGGATGGACAAAACAAACACGTAATAAAAATGTATAACACCTACACACAAAATTTATGGCATTCTATAAATATGACCAAATAAAAGGTACTCGTGATTTTTTTTGATCAGGAGGAAGCAGAAATTTTTATTAAACTAGAAAATGATAATACAAAATAGGTTTACAAAAAAAGAAAATTCAAATGATAATACATTGAAACCCTAAAATGGTAAATATAAATATGAGGGAGCCGCCGCCACAGCAAAAACCCTATCATCCTCTTCATCTTTCCTTCATGAAAATTTGCGGGTAGAAAAGAACCGTCAACGGTAGAAACGCCATTGAGTAGTGGTTGTTCAAAGAACCATCTCAAAGGATCCACACCTCTTATCGACAATAAACCAATCAATTTGGTTTTTAAAGAAACTCCATGAGTAGATCTCACGGAAACAAACATACCCACAAAACTAATACATAAGATGAAGATTGGGTAGAAAAAATTCCTCTTGTCGTCGAACCTCCTAAACCAATTTATTTGAAAATGGAAGAAATATAAAAGCAGACCAATGAAAGTGACGGACGTCTCCTTCCCCCGCATGAACCGGGGAAGGAGACGCCGATGAAAAAACTCGTACAACGGCGAGATAAGAGATCCCACCACCACCCAAAAAATTTGAGAGAATGGGGAGAGAGGATAGAGCCAACTCAAAAAAAGGTACTCGTGATTAACTATACTCAGTTTACAAAATTTGTATGCCAATGGAGGCTCAAAAATCCAATGTGCAACTAATTAATAAGTAACTATAATCAAATAATTACCACGGCTACATGGCTTGTATATGCAATTAGCCAAACCTAAGAAGAGACATCATTTTAAAAATGAGAAGTGAAAAGCTAAAAAGAAAAAGGGAAAAGAAATTGGAGGGGGGGAGGATAATGATGGGGACAGGGCATGCCTTGCAAGCAAAGTGAACACATTGAAATCTCCTACTCTCTCTGTACTCACTGCTTATCTAAGTTCCAACTAATTAATATCACATTTCTGGATAAGGAGAAGCACTAACCAGTTAGTGAAGTGTCTACACATTAAGAGAGGGAGACGGGTGAATTTGAAGTATGTTAGAATGGAGACGATATCATAACAATAAACATGAAAGTCACGATTCACTGTCACTTTTTTATGACAAAGCCTGCTATTCCGCTTTATTTCCAACTCTAACCATTAAACCAAAGAAATATTGAAGAAATTAACATGGTATCTATTAATTCCCAAGTTCACAAGCAGCCATACAGAAGAAGCGGGTTTGGTGGCTCCCATAAATTCACAACCACCACTTCTTGCTGCTGATGTTAGCTCAAATAACCTTTATGGGCAACTAATTTAGTGTAACACCCATCACCCATTCATTGTTGGAGTTTCTTGCTGTAAAGTAATATGCTATATAGATTGATAGGTGCTCACTTTCAAATTCCAAAATCCAAACGAACACGATTTTCCATAAACACAAGGAACCCCATAACCAAATTCGTTAGGTAATCTTTCATGATACGGTGGTTGTCCTCATGCCCAGTTACTTTTCTCATATTTCGCTGAATTGTTATATTACAAGTATAATATTATTAAATATCTCTTTAGAACAATAGATAGAAATATCAGTAGATAAGGCCATTGTAACACCTATCAAATGAGTGGTTTAATTTACAAACACGGCTAATAAATTTTTCCTTGTAATATACATAAACCCATATTGAGCCACTCCTATAACGTCACAACTCCCAACCGTTTTCAAGAAACATGTATATGCAATCCAACTTGCCGGTCCTCTGTATGTGGTGAATGGGACGTGTTGCTAGTTAACGAAATATTAAAGAATTATAATATTATACGAAAATGATGACATCAAAATAGCACCAGTGGTCTAGTGGTAGAATAGTACCCTGCCACGGTACAGACCCGGGTTCGATTCCTGGCTGGTGCATGCCTTTGACTTTATTTTGGTTCTTTTTATGAATAGTTAGAACTTAGAACTACTAGTATGGGCCAATACGAGTTCAAATTGTCTCAGAATCCTTCTGTCATTTTCCCGAAGAGAAAACCTCTGAGGAAATTTTAAACCTACCCAACAAAGGTCAGATTATGAGGCTAGAGGCGTTTACATGAGATGGGATTACATTGTTTTGTGCCAAGTCCTGGCGACATCAATAGTGTGACTAACTCAATGGTTAGGAAGTTGCAATATTATAGAAGAACTAGTAAGGGGTGAACAATCGCGATATCCGATTTGTTCTCGCACACTCCTCTAGCGCCTCTCCACAAAGTACAAAGCATCCACGCAATAGTTGACAAAATTTATGTTAGCTTATGCAGTATTTCTCTATCTAATACTCCTTTCTATTCTAATTATAAGACTCCTTTAACTTGTTTAGGAAAACTAAAGATGTAAAATTAATTACTATAAAATATTGATAATTATCTTTTTTTTTAATTCAAAACTAACATGTTCTAGTAATAAACTAATCTGTAATATAATTACATATGACATATGTTCTAATTTAACAATCAAACTTGTTTTCTTAACTCTAAACAAAAGTCAAAAGACTCTTATATTTAAGACCGGATAGAATATGACACTATTTCTACCGGTGCTTGCTTTAAGCTGTTATCGTGTTTGGGCCTTCATCTACTGAGTCACATTAGGAAATTCTAGAGTATGATTCAGACATTTAAGAGAGGAATATAGAGTTCTTTTTTCATGTACTCGTAATATTCAATTACTTTTTCTGCTCAATGCAATATACAAATATTTGCAAGTAAAATTCTATACAAAAGTTTCCAAGTGATTTTGTATATTGTATTTATAAGTCTTCCGGTCTGAGTAAATTTGTTCTGTGCAAGTTCAAACAACGGAAAAGATCATAAAATATGGAAAAAAAATTAAAGATGGGATATTTACGAGTTAAGCCATTAACCTAAACCTTAAAGCATACACTGCGCGCATGGCGAATGAACTGTACAGATAATCATAGCACAGTTTGGAGTCATACTCAAACCTCGTGATTACGCACTACGCGGAGGGCATGAAAACTAACCAAAAAGAGAAAAAGTAGAAAAGTAATGATTTCCATTTATTTAACTATGTAATTTCCCCTATCATTATTCCATACTCTAATTAAGGTTGATGCCCCCAAGAAAACTACTTTTTTTCTGTCAGAACCAAGAAAACTACTTCTATCTTAAGAAAAAGACAAGAAAAGCAAGTAAGATGATCTATGGTAGCTCTGCAGTAGGAGGGATCCACAACCATGTCGCTATTGTGTCCTCTTTCTATATGTACAAAGTTCTGAGGTGCAATCAGCTGTCCCATTTTTTAATAATAATTATGATGATGGATCGGGTCATCTATCTTTTGGCCTGCACAAAAATGCTTACTGTAAGACTTATGATTGTGCCTTCCCATGACAATTCTTTTCCTCCTGACCTCCCTCGGGTAGCAAACTAAATTTGTTGACTATATCATCACTTTTCTTATTCACATTGTCCAAAAACCTCCTCACGGATTTGCTGTAGATCTCGAAGATGAACGGCATGTCTCTAATCTGCATGTAAGTCATTTGCCACAATGTATTATGCTCTTAAGGGAACAAAAAGTGATTATTCATAAGAGCCCAATAAAAAATGGAAAGGAATGACCGTTACCTCAATCAGACAACCACTACTAAGACCACAAATCCGCCCAGTCATAATTTCCTTGCCATTCACGAAGATTGAACTCTTGCCTAGATTTTTTATAATGAAAGAGCCATTTGCTTCCATCCTTATTACAGCCTAGCAATAAGTACGGAGCAATTTTTGCCATCACGGATTCAATGGAGGAAATTTAAAATGAATCATTACATTAATAGAAGGTTATAGGAAGCAGCTACGTTTAAAAGTCATGAACAGTACAACCTTATTGCGAGTTCTATTCAAAGGCATGAGACCTACTCTAGCATCTAAAGAGTATATGATAAAGAAAAAGAAAGAAATTTTCAAGTACAAAAATTCTGCTCTATAAAGCTCCCATGCAAATGAAGAATAATCCAGACTCGGGAAATAATACTTCTTGTTCTAGAAAGATCTGTAAGATAACTATCCTATTCCTAATGGATGAGTTTGACCATTCCAGAAATTGTTTTGAGAAATGACGAGTTCATGTCATGCATCCGAAGTTCAAACAATAGTGCAAGTTACGCTAAGAAATCTTACTTGTCGCCTAGATATTTTGTTAGCCCGCCCTTCTCTTCCTAAGTCAATATCAACTTTTACATCATCTGTTGCTCTGCCAAGTATAACCTGCAATAGCACCAGATAGGAAAACACAAAATCAGAGTCTCATACTTAAAAGTGTTAAAGAATCAGCACTAGAGATACGAAGCAGTTATTGCAGGTTTATACTAATATGGGAGCCCACACATAGATTAATAATGGAAAATCTTTTATGACTGCCGAATCACCAAAGTATCAGCAACTTTGATCATGAATACTTCATTTTTAAACAGTGGCAACAGTTTGACATGGAAAGCCACATAGGTAAATTGGCAGAAGTATGTGCATGCGTGGTCCTACACACACACACACACACACACACACAAGGAACAACACAAACATTCCCAGATAGGATCTCAACATATTCAGAAACTTTAAGAAATACAGCAACTGAATGGTACATGAGGAAAGACAATATAAGGGAAGACTCAACATCCATATTTGAAAAGAGCAGACTCAGTAAATGCACCTCTCTTTTCTTAATATATTGCTTCAGGTTGCGCCCATATAACATGGCAAATGCACCCCGTAATGCAATGGCTCGATGCACAAGGGATTGGGCACATTGTTCCAGTCTCATGATAGTCCTCTTGGAATCTTCATGTTGATACCTAGAAGCTGAAATATAAGTGTACATTAGACGACAAACAGTAATTGTTGAAATTCAAAGATATCAAAAAGTTCAATGTGAATAAAAATTACAATTTATTTTTTTTACAAAATATCATGGTTGTAGTCTATATTGCTTTAGGAGGAGAAAGGAGACTATCAGAAAAACAGTTTAAACCATGAGCACTCCCAACAAATGTGCAACGAGAGTCATGAAATGGCAATTATAGGACAATGCTATTAGTAATAAAATATCCACATCAACTATAGTGCTAATAAATGTATCAAATGACAGTAGTTCTATAAATTCATCAAGGATACGCTGAATTCCAATCCTTTATTACATTATATCATTATAAATAGACATGGAACATAACGATTCATCAGAAGCAACCAGCAGCTTCACAAGAATAAGTTAAAAAGATTTAAGTCAAGATAACAATTTCCATTTGTATTTGATATTTTAAACCGTTACATTTATGCCAACAGCTAAAAGCCATATCAGAACTGTGATCATCTTGTTTTTATTGGGCATCAAATGAATTACCTTCTCTACTTGCAATTGGATCTTGATCATCCGGAGATAGATCCATTTCAAGAATCTGAGAAAGCAACACCAATATTATGAAATTTTCATTGATTTTGGATTGAAGAGAAACACATTATTCAATGTAACAATTAATACTTACCATCGACTCAATATCAGAAAAGTAAGGAACATCGTCATTGTCATCATCATTTTCTTCTTCCCGATCTAAACCTGAGAGGTTTACTTCTGGTTTTGGAAGGTCATTAAGTTCATCTGCTGTTGAATGTGCAGAAACCTTAGCTGAAGCTAGAGCATCCGTTTCCTGTTTATGACAAGCACATCCGATGAATTTTTATTCACATAAAGAGCAGCCATAAAATTAGTTCACCAAAAAGTTTGCATGTAATTATAAAGTATTCTGAACTTGAAGTATTTAACCTCTTCTTTCATAAGCCCATCTGCAGGAGACTTCGTGTTCACATGAACTATTCTACTTTGACTTGGATTGACACTGGCCACATGATCCTGTCTTGAAACTGCAGAAAATTGGCTTCTGCCTGGACAATCGGTCTTCATAGCAACACCAGCAGGCTGTTGGTTTGACTTCGAGTTAGCCACCGAAGTTGGTCTAACTACCCGTGAAGTTGTGAATGAGTGTAAAGGATTTCCCTCTTTCTTCAAGTTTATCACAGGTTCGACATTCCGTTGATTACTAGAAGACAGAACTGGAAAACCAGCCTCCCTATGAATTGGTTGACTCTTAGAAGGAACTAGGCGATGTGGGACGAAATCATCATTATTTGGAATTTCAGGATCCTCAGTGTTCAGCACACAATGAATAAATTCATCCCCAAGGTCGGCACAATGACGACTTTCCTTTACAACAGGCGATTGCTTGTCATTACAAGGATTAGAAGCAGAGTGCAGATCATGGTGACAGCAGTCTGATGGGTTGGCAACCTCTGACCCATTATTAGAGGAACTGCGAATAAGTTGTGTTTCTTTATTTGACTTGAGAGATTCACGGCTTTCAGGGGCATCACTGATCTGGATCTCCGTTGGAGAATCAAGCAGAAGCGAAGCAAACTGCGCATAATCCTTCTCAGGTGTATATTTCAAATCCATATTCATTATTAATGACAAATCATCATCAGGGATTTCTAAGCCACAACCCAAAAGGTTTGTTGCTTCTTCTTTGGGGACAGCATTGGCAACGTCTGACACGCCACTGGCATATTTTCCTTTCGCTTGATTGGGAAGCACTGATTGCTCTTCCACACGTTGATCTTTATTTTCCAGGCTCACATGGACAGGCATAGTAGGTGTTGTGATATCCTCCATTGTTTTCCAAAGTGGCTCAGGCAGTGAATGAGAAGAACCTCCTTCCTGTAGCCCCGGGCAACTCCTATAACCAGCTAAATTATCCACGGCTACGTTATTCACGCCCTTCTCCATATTTCCTGGTAGCAAAGGAGCCCCATTATCCTTTTTCCCTGATACAGTACATGTTCCCTGTAATCCAATATCCTCATCAACCTTGTTACCCTTCCTACAGTGTCCTGCAAGAGGCTCATCATACATTACTATATCCTCTCCACAGACACCATCATCTCCTCCAGTATTACCAACAAGATTCACTTCATCAAACAAAGCCTCATCAAAAGAGTCAATCATCTTCATGCAAAGCTTTTTGCGCATCTCATAATACTGACTGCGAATGCTTAGAGCCTTTCTTTTAGCAGAATTATCAGGCAAGCTTTCCTTAATTCCATTAGCACCGGCCTTCACAGGCACATTCGGCGGAGGATGCTCTAAATTCAGCATAGCAGCAGAAGCTTGAGCTGAAACATCAGTATCATACAGAAGTGACCACCATCTATCCGTCAATTCCCTAAGCGTATATTTTCGAGAGAATCTAACCGCTCCTTTTGCAAGTGATTCCAAAGAAGCACCAGCCTATACATACACATATCATAATCATAAATAAAAAATTAAACAAAATCAAACCATTTCTCTTTCTTTTTTTTAGTCAAAAAAAAAAAATTGAACCGTTCATTTCAGACTACACAAAATTCACAACCAAACGTGAATTCCACTAAATTACGAACTCATACGCAAACACAATTCCAGAAACTAAGTACAAACCGAAAGGCAGAGATGCTAGGGTTTTGAATTCACGAATTAAATTGAAAAAATAAAAAAACGATGAAGATAAAGAAAACGTAGTACCTCAACAGCGTTCTTTAAACGCAAGTCGTCTTCCGGAATCCATGGAGGTGCAGAAACAATGTCGAACATGAGCTCCATGAATCTGCTAATTACAATTCAATTAGATCGGTGTTCTTGATTAAATTTCAGGAAGAACAGGAACTAGTTGAGTTAAATTCAGTATGATAGTAATCCTAAATTCCTAATCCATGGTTAACGGAAACAAAAGAGGATTATGGAGAGAGGAGAATTGAAATTGGGAGAGAGAAAAGATGATTTTGTTGGTGAAAATGAAATTGGGAAGTCATGTTATGAGTCGTGACCATTTTGTGTGGCACCATATTTTTCACAGTCAGTCAGTCATAACTAGCTTTCCTTTTGCAACCAATGGCAATAGGAGTTATCGTCGTTCATTGGAGTTAATGGAGTATTAATTAATTAATTAATAATTAATGGTTAATGAATCCAATGCAGTTTAAAAAACTGATATTCCTTTCATGTGTATGGGGTGGGCAGGTGGGGGATTATCTATGTATTTTATCCAAATTAAGGGGTTTGCCTAGAATCTAGATATGGTTGATAATTTTATGTTAGATTTTTATTTCACAACTAGATAATTACTCTTATGCCCGATATTCCACAAATGTATTATCCAAAAGGTTATTTTCGGTTGTGAATTAAATTTTACAAATTTTGACAAATTTTAATGTTTCAATTTTATTGTAATGTGATGGGATTTTGTATCCATAACAAAGTCAAGTAGTGACTTTAAAATTTTAATATCTCAAATATATTGGTTGCCACTTTGACTATAATTAATGGGCTAATAAAAGTCGGGTAACATTTTAATATTCAAAATGTATTTATCTCTCATTTTATATCTATGGTTATGCAAAACTTTCATGTCATCAAAATGTTCTAACGATTTGCCTTTTCATGTCGCATAATTGGCAAATAAAAATTAAGGAGAATTAATTAGAGGTCCCATGGAAGATACATAATTAAAATGAGGTCATACGAGTTGTTATGTGGGGCCTAAAAGTTGTTGTTGTTAGCCTATAAGTTGTAATTTACAACTTATGGGACCTAATCTTAATTTTTTTTCCATTGGACCTCTAATTAATTAAATTAATTACATGGGTCTGATAAAAAACAATTAATTACGTGGGAAGGTAAAAATCAAAGGTTCAAAATGAGAGCATTGACGACATTTTACTAATATAAGACAAGATATAAGCAAAAAAAAACTAGTAATATAAGACAGATAACATATATGCTTGATCATAACAAAACAATATACAATTTGGGGGATGATGGTATTAAAGCAAGTCGAAGATGGTGGTCGTGGTGCTGAAAATAGAGATGCCTTTGCTGCTGCTGCTGCTGCTGCTTCTGCTTCCTCCTCATCAGCTCCTTCCTCTTACATCATCAGGTAATGTGGATGCACCATATACTGGTCCTTCTTTGATCCAACCACACAACACACAAAAACACCCCAGAATTAATTAAATTATTCCCTCATAATCATCATTGAATGTAGTTGACATTTTCATATATCTTGAGATTAATTTTGAATCATCTTTACAAAGTAATAAATCTTACAATTCCAACTACTAAACTCTGGTTCACCTGCTCCAAGTTTTTTACCTGCCATAACATTCACCATAAGTATCTTGTACTTCATAAAGAGAAAGCATATAGTAATATAATTTGACTTGATAAGTCAGTTATGTAGCTTATCTGATTGGTGCACCTTTTTCTTGCAGGTCTCAGTCCTAGTTTTGATCACATGAAGCTGAGAAAACAACATATCAGAGCAAACATATGTCATGTCTCTATCAAAATAATATGGTATCTTTAGTTCTTAAGATGAGGCCCAGTACACACTCAAGTGTTTTCATATTCAATATCCTTAGACATAGTATTAATGAATTGAAACTAAAGATTGGATGAATTGAACCTTCCTCTCACGTATCGCGGCAGAGGAAGCAATAATGTCCTCTTCAAGACTGTGTAGTTGCTGAAAGTTCAGATTGTCCAAATCTGCTCCCAACCTATTCCTATCAAAATCAAACTTCACCAGCATGAGCTAATTCCAAACAGGACACAAGAAGAAAAATCATTTGTCTCATTCTTGTAAAACTTCTCTTACCTGATCTCTCCCCTCAGCTTATCATTAATGTCTTTAAGTTTCCTCAACTTTTCCAGCATTCTCTGCCAAGCACACATGAACATCCGTAACATCATCAGGTATATATTAGAGCAATCATGAAATTCCTTGAATATTTTTTTCAAAAAGAAAAAGAACCTGAGAATGAAAAAAACATATTTTATCTGATTCTAATTATAAGAGTACTTTGACCGAAGAAATTAAAGATACAAAATTTATCATTTTGAAATGTCTATATTCTTCAAAACTAAAGTAATTTATTATATTCTATTTATAAACTAACTTACAATCTTATTACATGTAACATATTGTAGCTTAGAGGTCTTATATGTTTTTCTAACTTCAACACAAAATAAACCAAAAAGATCTTATATTTAAGGACATGGGAGTATCACTCAACCTCGTAGTGGACAGACCACAGATCAACATTCCCCAACGCCACCTGGTATTGATCAATCAACTTCTTGGTTCTGCAATAATAATAAGAAAGAATAAGTAACTGACTAATAAACTGGAAAAAGTAGAGGTAGAGAAAGGCAGAGAAGAGAGAAGAGGGGTACGTAAAGCCGGGGGTGACATATTCATGCATCTTGTTGTTTTTGGAGAACATGATGAGGGAGACCTTAGCATCACAGAGAACACTGAGTTCATGAGCTTTCTTTAGGATACCATTACGTCGCTTGGAGTATGTGACTTGCCTGTTGGTGGGGTTATCTATGAGCTTGATCTCAATCTTTCCCCTCCCCATCTTGCAAACACACACTGCTATCAGAGACTGATCTAGTTGAAGCTCACATGCACATGGGTGTATATAAAGAGGTTTTAGTAGACGAGGACGAGAGCTTTTTTGAAAAGGAAAGAGTAGAAGAAAGAGTTGAATTATGTGGATTTTCAAAAGAGGAAAGCCAGAACAAAAGCTGGGTTGGAGTATAACTGCACATAAATGCTATATTAGTGAAATAGTGGCAGTGGTAGCATGACATTATTGGACTGCCAACGCCATAATAGCGACCTCCATCGATCTCCACCAACACTAGATGTGATGTCGCAATCAACCTTTATCTTTTGCCAAACAACCTAAATCTTTGTGAATGGTTTTGTAGCCTAATAACGCAACTCATTTTAAGAGCTTTTATAGTCACGGTTTCAATCCTATATAGGAGTATAATGGTTGTTGACTATTCCCTTGGAGTAATCTTAGTTTTAAGCCTAATTACTAACTAATGTTGTTACATTCATTTTATCCATATTCACGACTTAACATGAATGATCCAACATTGGGGATATACTTCCTCCGGTCCTAAATATAAGACCTAGTTGACTTTTTTTTGGAGATGTTAAGGTTACAAAATATGTTATTAAATTATGAAATATTTGATAAATTTTTAGATTAGTCATTAGTTTATAGGTTAAATAAACTAGTTTAAGGGAAAATTTACGTAAAAAAATTTATAATGGACTTATTTTGTTTTTTTAGAATTTTCCAAAAAAGTCAACTAGATCTTATATTTAGGACCGGAGGGAGTACTATTTAATAAAAGGTTAATGGTTACATTTGTCCTAGAAGTATGCAAGGAGCATAATATATGCCTCGAAAGTATTTTATAGTTCAATGTTGCCCCTGAAGTGTGCAAGATATACCATATTTGTCATATACTATTAAAAATTCACTATGATCGTTAAAATGGTAAATAGTTGACATTGGTCATCAATTATTTAATGGTATAGGGTGAATACACTTTGCACAACTTCTTGGTCAAATTTAAATAAAAAATACTTTCAAGACAGATACAATACACCTTACACATTTTTGAGAAAAATGTGACATTTAACCCTTTAATGCATGGATTAAGTTATTTGACTCTTGTTATGTATGTGTCCCCTCTTGAGGCTACGATCTCTCTCAAAATATTTTAGATGTATGAAATAATAAAGTGTCTCTACCAACTATATATCATGTCAACTTAATTTTGTAGTTGGGTTCTCCAAACTACTTTTGATACAAGATACAGATCTAATAATATTCCTCAGTATACTCACTTCCCCAACACATATAATAGAACTGGATTATTAGCCGTTTTCTTTCCATGAACTCATAAAGATATTCAGTTGTATTTTACCAGCCAATTAAATCCACTCACACACAAACAACGAACATGTCAAACAATTGTCCCCCTTTCTATTTGCTATAAGGACATGTCCAAAAACAAATATTTGCTACAAGGACAAAAGACAGCAGGTACGAGTACGGCCGGCTCCTCCCCATTCACATTTTTTTTGGCCAAAGCTCCTCCCCATTCACATGAAGCTTGTGGCTTTGCGTGGATGAATAAGATCTCAAATTTTCATTTAATACTTTCTTTTGTTTTAATTTTAATTTTAATTTAATACTAATAGGTGCCAAGCGCAACCCAAATGAAAAGGCCCACAAATATGAGAGTCTTTGAGATTTTAAGTTGACAAGTCCCCTCGATGACTTAAGACAATGGTCCTTATTATAAATGTCTTTCTGGAAAGCAGCTAACGAAGTGAAGTATTAATTTAATGAGAGTCTTTGAGATTTTAAGTGGAGTATTAATTTATGGTTTTCAATAATGCCAAACCTTGCAAAAAAGTCGTTTTCAAGGAAATTTAATGATTTAAACGCATTGTTAGGAATAAAGTTGACTTATAAGAAAAATCAGAGTGGTAGAAATTAGCTTGAAAATTGAAACATAACTACCGTGCAGTAAAGTTAGATCAAATAAATCATGAAGGCCTAATCTTGGTGGTCCAGACAGTTTTTTTTTTCTTATCCAAATGGTCCAGTCAGTTGCATCTCTAGTTAGACAAGGCTTTTATGAGTTTATAAAATTATAACAACGCTCCCTGTATAGACTATAGCGCATACACAGTAAATGTCCCATCCCATGGCATGGCGTCCTACACCTCATCCTAATAAATGCACTTACTAAATTTTTATAGATGAACCGTACAGTCTTTAGTTCATCAAAATTTAAGATTAGTGCTCCCTCCAATCATTAATATAACAACCTAAAATTTGAATAGTTTTGGTTTAAAATATAAGAGTGTACCTTACATTTTCTCATTATTTAATATGTTTTTTTAATATTTTTTTCTTAATTCACCCTTAACTCTGTTTCATATTTATTAGTGCTAATATATTTTTCTCTTTTAATTAGTATCATAATAAATAATGGAAAAATTAAAAAAATTTAACTTCACACATCCAACTAATTCTATCTGTTTTATTAATAAGCGTGTTTTAGCTGTTAAGAGTGAGAAGAGAGAGACCCCTTCTCAACACTATAATGGTTTCATTGGCGTTAAACATGTTAGGTGGCCATAAGTCCCATAACTTTGGTAGTCATTTCATTCCCAACCATATACGGGTGAAAGCATTAAATGAAGAGAAGCCTTCTCATTAGTCTAATGAAAACGTGTCAACGATTCAAGAGTGTGATATTTTAAGTGATGATGCAATCATGAGGACCTTTCAATCAGTTTGAGGAAGCTGTAACAAGAGAAAGGGAAGACTAGAGAAAATGGTGAGTGTTGGTGAAGTAGAAGAGAGCTTAAGAGATTTGAGGGAGTGCTTCAAAAGTGGACGTACCAGAAGTGTTAAATGGAGGAAAACACAGATCACTCAACTCCTTAAGCTTATTCATGATAGAGAAGATGCCATCTTTGAAGCTCTTCATCAAGATCTTGGCAAGCACCCTGTTGAGTCTTACCGGGATGAGGTTACCTTTTGTCCTTCTAACAAAGTCTCTGCAAGTTATAGGAAATATATAAGATACTAAAAAAACTGTTCTTTTGATATATAGATTGGAGTTGTGATAAAATCAGCTGATTATGCTTTGAGCTGTGTTGACAAATGGATGGCTCCCAAGCAGGTTCATTTGCTTTCATTCATTTCCTTTCTCAGTTTATTTTAATTGGATGAGAAACAGAAGATTATCATTTTCTTGTTGTCCAATCGTTAACTACCCCAAAAGACATGGGATGACGTAGTTATTAGCTGTTAGTGTTACTCAAATGCTAAAAGCATGAAGTAGCTATTCGAATCTGTTGGTTGATTGTTTAATATATTGAGATAGTACTATATCACGTCCGATTCCAGAAATAGAAACAAATAATTGAGTGACTTTTGTCCACAAAAGTAAGCTGATCAATGCTAAAGCTAAACTCCACTAAAATACGTGCATGGTACACTTGCGTGTCTATTTATGATTGACTTTATTTATCCATCCTTTGTAGATTGAATATGACTAAGGATATTTCATGAAAATAACAGCAGCTTATTTAGAATCTGTTGAATCAAGATGCCAATGATTATTGCGTTTGTTTTTAATCATAGTACAGCTGCTCTTCAGTGTTAATGATTAAACTTTGTCTCTGTCTTAACTAACAAGCCTTTTTGTGTTGGGGTCATTGTGGCAGAGTCGCCTTCCTTTGCCTTTCTTTCCTGGAAGTGGAGAAGTATTATCAGAACCACTTGGTGTGGTTCTCATATTTTCAACTTGGAACATACCAATTTGTGAGTCTGAATATTCCCACTGTTCATATTTATAGACTAGGAATTGAAGTTATTCACTGATGAATTTTCATGCTTTATGCATGCAGCTCTAGCACTGGATCCATTGATTGGGGCAATATCTGCGGGAAATGTGGTGCTTATAAAACCTTCAGAGCATGCTCCACAATGCTCTTCCTTCCTGGCCAATACTCTTCCTCAATACCTGGACTCTAAAGCCGTTAAGGTTATTGAAGGTGGACCAGATGTCTGTGAACTACTTCTTCAGCAGGAATGGGATAAAATATTCTACACTGGTATTATTTTCTACAATTGACAACTTCATTTCATTAAAGTTGATTGGCAACTTCATTTCATTTATATTTAGATTTTTTTTCTAGGAAGTCCAAGGGTGGCAAGCATTGTGATGACTGCTGCTGCAAAGAATTTAACTCCTGTCACTTTGGAGCTGGGTGGGAAATGCCCTGCCATACTTGACTCTCTCCCCAACTCTTCAGATTTTTGGGTATGACATGCGTTAATTCTGAAACTTGTCTTGTTTAAACATCATGATCTGATGAGAACATTGCTTCTACATATTTGAGTGCATTGAAGATGGCAGTAAAGAGAATTGCAGGAGGGAAGTGGGGAACATGCTGTGGACAAGCTTGTATAGCAATAGACTATGTGCTGGTTGAAGAGAAGTTGGCTTCTGTTCTGGTGATCCTGATGGCACAAACAACTGCTGCTAATTTTTAAAATTTTATTCTGCTTTTTGTCTTTTTGTAATTGTGAATTTCTTTCTTCTTTGCAGATAGATTCATTGAGGAAGACAATCAGGAAATTCTTTGGTGACAATCCAATAGAGTCAAGGGTTACTGCCAGAATTATCAACAAACACCATTTTAAAAGGTTGTGTGATCTTCTTGAAGAACCTCAGGTTCGGGCTTCTATTGTGCATGGAGGTTCAGTAGATGAAGAAAATCTGTACTTCCTCTAACTCTCTCCATCCATCTCCTTTCCTCAACAAAAAAGGCATAGGGATTCATGTATTTATATAAACATTTTCAGGTTCATTGAGCCCACAATCCTGTTAGATCCTCCACTGAATTCCCAGATAATGACGGAAGAGATCTTTGGTCCACTGCTTCCAATAATCACTGTGAGAATCAACTATACCAATCACTTTCCTATTTTAAGTTGTAGCAAATACTCCCTCCGTTCCTAAATATAAGATCACTTTGGGGAAGTGGATAAGTTCTTAAATATAAGATCACTTTCTATTTTATCTCAAGTTTTGCCCAAACTACCCTTATACTCTCTCTTTTCATTGAAAACCCTTCCTCCTTTTAAAGTTAAGTAATTGAGGTGATTTTGGGAAGATCATGTAATTTTATTGTCTTCTTTAATCTTCCCAAATTAACCAAAGTGATCTTATATTTAGGAACGGAGGGAGTAGTATAATACTACAAGCACTGAACTGCTGACTTGATATTTTCACAGGTGAATACCATTCAAGAAAGCATAGGGTTCATAAGTTCAAGGCCAAAACCTCTGGCCATCTATGCCTTCACCAAGGATGAAGCTTTCAAGAGAAGGATTCTATCAGAAACATCCTCAGGAAGTGTCACATTTAACGACACACTAGTCCAGGTACTGCTGTTGGCTTGGCATCATTCTTTTTATATCTTGTTTGGAGTGAAAGATAGTAATATGTTTGACTGTGTGATTGTATTTGCAGTTTTTATGTGATGAACTGCCATTTGGTGGGGTTGGGCAAAGTGGGTTTGGAAGGTACCATGGAAAGTACTCGTTTGACACTTTCAGCCATGAAAAAGCTGTGATGAATAGAAAATTATGCCTTGAAATAGAGCCAAGGTACCCTCCTTGGAATAACTTCAAGATGCAGTTCATCAGATTGGCATACAAATTCAACTACCTTGCACTGATACTGCACATACTCGGATTGAAAAAATACACCTAAACAAGATTGGTTTCCAATATGTTGTACTAAGAGGACCCATCAGGCAACATACTCTTTATTATGATTTGGATTTGGCCAATGAGGATTGAAAACTTAGAAACAAAATGTCTTTCCATTCACCTCATGTACTTGCTTGAGTTTGAAACTTATGGCTTGTTTGGTTCCATGAAATCAATGAAAGTTGGGTGTAAATAATTGAAAAGTTAAGGGGTATATGGTCATTTACATATATCCCGGGCCCCACAAGTTTTCTCTCTCAATCTCACACTTATCGTAGGGCCCACAAACTTTACTCTCTCATCATTACCCCTACTTTCCATCTCTTACCCTTCTCATTTCTAATTCTTTACTTTCTTTCACACAACCAAACATACCATCAATTCAGAGTTTATTTCGAGTACGTTTCTAGTGATCGGTGAATCGCAAGCGTTTACCAATTACCATTATATTTTAGACCCCTTATTTATTCCAAAATAACTCTTGTAAGAGAAGAAATAATCTACCGTTTCAGATTAAGAATATTAATGGCTCCTTTCTCACAAGGATTGTTTTCCAAGAAATATTAACCAACCATCATTGTTTTCCCTGCGGCGGGAAGAGAATCACAGAGCCATTCTTCTCAAGAATTATACAAAACAAGGAAAAGCAAACTACATATTTCCTTCTACCAGCAATCATTAAGGCGTACGGCTTACATTGTAAAATAGTGACAAGACATTAGGTTTGCATTAGGAAGATTACTCCCTTGCTCTTTAACAGAAAGATGGTGACATGATTGATATTTTTACACACTATATAGGCGAAATTGACGATTAGTAGTAAATTCAAATCTATAAAAGCGCGAGTAATGCATCAGACCAGATTATTTCTCAAATAAAAGGGCATATAGACAGACTATATTATCTAATTACCTTTATGTCACAATCACAATATTTCGAGTTTTTTGTACTCCTTGCTTGAGTCACATTGTTTCCTCTTCCTTTACAATACCAGGTAAATGGGTAAATGACAATTCACATAGAGTTATTATGCATTTCAAGGCCATCCTGCGTTCTCAGAATGCCCCTCTTCCATGAGGATTTTTCTTTCAAAAAGAGAATCCTCTACCCTAATTTTGTTAACTTGGTAAAGATAACTAGACATTATACTTTGTCATCATGGAACCACCACCTTGTCTCCTTTGGAGATCTACCATTTCTGCAGTTCTTTACATAGCGGTCATTATCTTCAGGGCGTTGCTGCAAAGACAAATCACTTGAGTCAATATGTAACCATACGATGAGGCAAACCTTAATCCAGCTAAAACAAGATATGGTAAACCATAACCAATGGTGTGACACCAAAATTATAATAAAATTTGTAACCAAACCAGGACGCTAAAATTAAATTAGTTCAAAAACAGTCTAAGAACAACTTAGGTAGCGTATGCCCACTTTTTGTTTTTTTTTTTTAAATATGAAATTAAACGAGCCTATTCATACCTTAACAGTTGAGCTCGAAAGCATTGAAAGAATGCTGATGCAGATTGAACTCACTGTCATGGCTGGGGACCACGAGTCATACAGTATATCTGCAGAGTTCAATACAAAGATTAACCCATAATTTCAAAAACAAAGAACCGGCATTCAAACACAAATGAAATTTGAAACAAAATAAAATTCAAAGCAAGAGCAACAGAGCCAAACTTATTCCTTCTACTTCCCAGGTATACTGCAGTTTTCCAGTCATCCAGCCGTTAATCCCAATATTTTAGAATTTGAACTCAAAATAAGGTCTCACTAGGGTCTTGAACACAAGACACAGCATTGTCAGCTCTTAACTTCTTATTGCCCTTTCTATCTTTCCCTTTTTTGGATTTAACGATAGAGAATGTCATACCGTGTCTCGAATCCATGACATCAAAAATCATGCATAAAGAATGTTCCAGAAAGCCCCGAGGAGGAATGGGGTCCTTTCTATCTACCTAAGCCTGCCAACTCTTTAGAGATACTTTCAATTGCCAGAGTAAACTTTTTTATCCCAAGAATCACTGGTGCCTAAACAACTTATTTGATCCCAGCCTCTTTATCATGAGTTCTTAGCAGAGTATTAGAGTTTTGCATGCCATAAAACACACTAAAAAACCTAAATGCAAAAACAAAAACTAAGAAAACTTGACAAAATTAGAAAACATAAACACATAAATTTCTTCTAAACACAAGAAAACACTTCACAAACCACATACATACCTAAACAAATGTGCCCATTGCTATAGATATGGGGATGAAGAGGAGCAGGGTGCAAAAATATGACCTGTTAAATCAAAGCATCCAAGATTCAAGTAAGAACAAAACACCATCACCAAACAGCACAATCCTAAGCTAAAAAGCTAAAAACAATTAATAGATGTGGATACCTGTGGAGCTTCCATGGGATAGTGCTCAGGAAAATCAACCTGAAGCTGATAGGTTTCATTGGCATAAAGTGTACCCGGAGCTCCAGTCACTTCAATAACCCACCTTTAAGTACAAATCACAAAAACAAACAAACAAAAAAAAATCATGAAACCTCAAACAAAATGAATCATCAAGTAACAGACAGTGAGACAGCCAAATCGAAAGGGACAAGTAAAAAACTTCAAATTCAAACGATCCAGGCCTCAATCAGTAAATATGAAAAATTGAAACCCCAGTAAGCAAATTAGCCAAGAAAGCAACAAATTTGTGAAATACTAAATTCTAGGGCAGTGAATTAAGGACTAAAAACATAAACTTTGTGTATGAATTTCGCATACCCAGAAGGGGAAAAGGGTAAAATAGGAAGAAAAATTGTACCTTTGGAGATTATCAGTGACTTTGTGTTTGAATCCAGTGGGGGGATTGACTTGCCACTCAACGAGTTCCTTTTGAAGCCTATTGCAGGCAATCTTACTCAGAGCCTGAACATATACATACATAGATACATACATATGGATCGGAATTGATTAGAGGAAGTGAGAATTGAAGGATTGAATTGAGAATAGGAGAAGAGATTTTAGGGCAAACCTTGCGAGATGCAGCGGAAGAGCTTGTCATGTTGGTTCTTGGAAAGACGGGAGATTTTGACGACCCTCACACTTCACACCAAATCAATTGTATTTGTACACATTTATTTATTTATGCTTTGCTTTGCTTTGCTTTCCCATCCTATTTTATTTGTCTTTTTTTTCCTTGTCTAGTTCGTGTTAATTTACCTGAATCTTTCATGTAGTTACAAAAATCTATACTATATCGCCCCGTGGGTACAGTGGCGAAGGGATTGAACAATGAGCATTGGATTGACCACCAAGTCGCGAGTTCAATCTTGGAGAGTAACACTTTGTTGTGTCTTCATCGCGAGTTGTGGATAAACATAAGGGCTTGTTGGTCATGCTCCAGAGTCCACAGGGACAGACCTCAATGGATCATGAGTTATGTGCTCTGGCCTTGGATTGGGTTGAGCTCAAACCCCTTCCTAAAATTTTGTTATAAAAAAAAGTCACAAAAATCTATATGCTTATTTATAAATTAACTATAATTTAATTACATGAAATATATGTTATAATTTAATGGTCTGACTTTTTAGTGGTGTAATTTAATTTTTTAACTTTTAGAGAAAAGTTAAAGAGATCTTATATGTAAGACTTAAAGGAGTAATCATTTCCCATGTATAAAAAAAAGTCTTAAAGAGTAATTGTTAAATTTCTGTTTTAATTATGACGTTTTAAATTGCAGAACATAAGATTTGAAAATATAATTTAAATAACATTAAGCATGGACGGTTGAAATTTCAATTAAATAAATAAGATGAAAAGTATATTGAATAAAATGGACATTTGAAAAGGGGATAAAGGTGCATATTTAATATCTATCACTAAACATAAATAACAACTTTTTGTGCAAATATGGTACTATTAATCAAATGAAAATGTTGTAAATATAGGAAATACGTTAACATGCCCGTTTAATAATTGCGAAGTTGAGGCCAAAATTGTTTGTATTACACAAGGTAAATGTGTAGATTTAGTACTACCTCCGGTCCTAAATATAGGACCTAGATAACTTTTTTTTGGAGAGGTTAAGATTACAAAATAGTCTATTAAATCATGACATATTTGATATATTTTTAGATTATTCATTAGTTTATAAGTAAAATAAACTAGTTTAAGGGAAAAAAATTAGGCAAATTAATTTATAATTAACTTATTTTTCTTTTTTATAGGATTTTTCAAAAAAGTCAATTAGGTTTTATATTTAGGACCGGAGGGAGTATTAAACAATTATATAAATGTGCATATTTAGTATTCACCAATTGCATAAGTCGCATTATAAAAAAAATCGCTTTATGAATTTTGCACTCTTCATGACACTTGCTATGTTTATTGCTCCACTAGTCGATTTTTTTAACGGTTTTAACAGTGAGTTAAATGACTTCCTATATTTGCACCATTTTTATTAAGTTAATACCATGTTTGCACAAAAAAAATTGTTATTTGTATTCAGTGCAATTTTCACAATTGTTAGATACTCCCTCTGGTCCCTAATGTAAGAGTTAGCCGCCAAAAAAACGTTTCTTAATAAAACATGTGAATGTTAGTTGAATGTCTGGAATTAATGCTTCTTTTCCAAAATTGCCCATATTTATTATAGTACTTTTAAGAGAAAGAAATACATAAGCAATAATAAATATGAAAGAGAGATATGGGTAAAATAGGAAAAAATGCATTAAATGAGGAGAGAATATGAGGTGAGCTCTTACATTAGGGAGCGGAGGGAGTACTAAATATAGGAGCACATCATCTTAACTTTAGAAAATGCCAATTGACATGAAGAAGTGAACATTTTTATCCCAATTTAAAATTTAAAAAAAAAATTTTACTTAACGAATAATGTATCATGGGAGTGTGTCCAAATCATGTTGGATGTGGTGGGAATACTGAGAAAGTGAGTAGTCATTAGGAAACAAAATGAGCTTCCAGTTTGCCATTTTGAAGTGATCATAATATCAACTAAATGTACAATGAAATACGAACTCATGTACACATTGCAATTGTTATCATAAACATAGAGTAATTAAGGTTATAGGATCCTTTAACACTACAAAAAATAATAAATGCATCCCGAGAAAGAGAGAGCTCACACACACACGCACACTCAAGTAACAACATCCCATGTTATCTTCTATCTGAAGTGAAGACTAAATAATTGAAGAGAACACCAGAAAGTGAGGCTAGGAGTGATGTGTGATCATGGAAGTGAGATCAGAAGGAGAAAAAAAGGAGCAAGACAGGCTGTCAACTAAAAATCTCCAAAGCAATTAAGCACTCAGCATTTATTGTTGGACATAAATTTTCTCATGGTCCCTCCCTCCATGCCCACTTGGGATCAGGTCATGTTTAATCATTTTTTTCATCTTTTGAAAATATAGTTTTAGATGAGAAGAAATTGATATCATAAATGACCCAAAAAATTCATATCTGCTCTATTTGTAGCTGCGAACAAAATATTCCATGAATCGTCTCTTTGAACAATATCTCTATAATTTAGGAAGAGTGGGTGAATGTTATTCTCTTTTTAATCGCTGGCTGCACTACATGATAGATTCTTTCCCACTCTTCATTGCAACACTACAACCATCATTTTTCTCATCTCCTTTTATGTATGAATACACACATTGACTCATACACACACTGTATATGACCAGAAAAGTGTGCTTTTGATACAGCAATAATATAAGCAGTTGTGGGAATATATGACCAGAAAGGAAAAAACTATTTGTGGCGATGTGTTAGAGTATCTTTAACAGTTGGGAACTGGATTCTGTTACCCTCCCCCTTACATTGACTTTGTAAATTGAGGTTATTCCAAAAGTAGGACCATGGCTAGGACTTAGGATAGCATTTAAGATAAGCAAGCATATTCCAACCTTAATTTTATGAAATCACCTTACACACCCACTTGCTTTTATTTTTAATTGGGTTTTAGCCTTTTTCCTATTGGGGTTTTCCTTCCCTCTACACCTTGCCCATATTACTTTGTTTGACTTTGTATTTAAGATTCTCTACTTTACTCATTTAATTTGAGGTCAAGTTCATTTGAATCATTTTAACAGTCAACATTTATTTGATGTATTCCCAATTACTATAACTAAGTAAATTTATCATCAATGTTTAGCATTTGAAATGTGAGTAACATTTTTATTATAAAAAACTAGCGGTATCTCCCGTGCGTTGCACGAGAGATATAGGTGAAGGAATCAATAGCATTTATAAAGGAGGAGGAAAACAAAATAAATTTACATACTTGAATAGATTTTAGATCCAAAAAGTCATGTTGCTTTGTACAATAGCATTTAGATATTTACACGAAAAAAATGTCTCATTTAGAATAATGAAGCACTTTTAAAAAATTCAACTAATTCTCGTAATTTCAGCCCAAAACAATTGTCTAAGCTATGAATTACACTATAATTGACGATACAAAAAAAAGAAACCCAATTGAATTGGAAAAGAGCAACAAATCACGAAGAAGATGTCTCATTTAGAATAATGAAGCACTATTAAAAAAATTCAACTAATTCTCGTAATTTCAGCCCAAAACAATTGTCTAAGCTATGAATTATTGCACGTGATATAACTTTAAATTCATCCTAAATTTATCTTTGATGTATTTTGAAAATAACTAAAATGTAAAGTAAAATTGCCTAAGTTATGAATTGCACTTGACATAATTTAAAATTATTATCATCTATCTTTCAAATATTTTGAAAATAATTAAAATGTAAAGCAATTATTTCATCAAGACTATGCATAGTTAACGCATCAAAATCTGTACGCCTAAACCGCTAAAGCTATCACGGTAATTCCTACTGTAGACATAAACAATAATAAAAACACAAAATAAACAATAACACAAACAATAATAAAAACACATAATATACATAAACAATAATATAATCCCAATACAGCTCTCGATGTGACTGAAAGGCTAATGAACAGTAGAATTGAGTGGAGAGCCGAACAAATCCATCAGCTTCCACAGTAATATGTGTCTACAGCATGATCCCAATGCAAAAAGTATGGTGGAACACTTTTATAGTATATATTGATAATAGCATTTATAAATTTGTATACATTTGTTTGATAAACACAAACCATCTAGTTATTTATGACTTTCAATCCGAAAGCAATGATAATAAGACCTTTGCAATTTAGTTCAATCTTTGGGTAATGTGTAAGGAAAAAAACACAAATGTGAGAGACAATACCTGAGAAATTATTCTCTCCCCATTTAGGTAGATATAGAGTAGTATAATGTTAATATTTGATTTTTTATTTTAGTCATTTTGTTGATAAATGAACAATATAGATTCCATATTGAAACGTGTATTTCCTCTGATTTTTTTTTTGGAACAAGGATGTGGAAAAGATTGGCGCCTCAACTGGGACCAGTGAATGCAAAAGAATAAATAGCCAATTGCACAGCCCGGTAGCTTGATGGTTTGAACTGGATCCCCAATGTGTGAATCCCACCATTTAGCCCAAAGGTGCCAAATTCGAACCCCGGGAAGTCAGTCACTCCGTTTACGGGAATCCCGCCTGGCGACTCCGGATTAGTCTGCACCCGAAGGGTGTGGGATACCGGGGAAGCAATTAAAAAAAAATAGCCGATTGCACAGATAATTTTTTTTATAAAAAAAAAAGAAAAAAACTACTTACCGAAGAAGATTGCCCGTAACTGTAGTGGGCTGCCTAAGAGGACAAACAAACCTAAAAGAGAGGAAGAACACAAAGGGAGTTGCGTTATGACTATTCTTTTTCGCCCGAAGCTTTATGACAATTCTAACGATTCATTAACATATTTAGCAGCCAACAACTCGAAGTAATTCAATCTAAACTTTTATAAATCACGCTAATGACTTGATTTGGCGCCGTATTATTTGCTTAAAGTTTGAGTTTATAAAACTTTTAAGATTATGCGTCCCACACAAAGATAAATAAAATAAAACATTAGAAGATAAGGCGGTAAGGTGCTCGGTTGAGGAAAAGAAAAGGGTTTTCTCACTACATCAAAATAATATAGAATCCTATCAAAACTATACTGCTCCCTCTGTTCCTAAATATAAGATCACTTTGACTAATTTGGAGAGATTAAGGAAGACTTTCCAATGAATTAAAATTACATGATTTTCCCAAAATACCTCTCACTTAAATTTAAAAGACAAATAGGGGTTTGAGAGAGAAGTGAGGGAGCTAAGAAATATAGGGGTGATTTGGACCAAAATTGAGACAAAATAGAAAGTGATCTTATATTTAGGAACTTATCCACTTTCCCAAAGTGATCTTATTTTTAAGAACGGAGGGAGTATCTAGAAAAAACACATCTAGAAAAGGTAAAGCTAACATAGATGGTTGTCCACACGCTGAACACATTTTGAGTTTGATATTATTTTTGAGAGTGGATTGTGTTTCTATATAGGACCTCATATACATGGAATAAAGAAAGATTATTGGATTAGGTCAAAAAAGGAAGATTATTGGATCATATTAGAAAAAAATAGCACCATATCAACTATTGATCTATTATAACTTACACACTTAAAGTAGCAACAAAATATCCTCATTCATCCCAACATCATCATTGTCATCTGACTTTCTAATTATCTAAATCTATTTAATGATAGTAGTCTCAATTACATTAACTTGTCAAACACACACATAGTTGATTACATGCTAGGGTACCTCATTATTGACATTCTCCTTTAAAACTTTTGGATCAAAGATCCAATGATTCTTATAAAATATTTTACCACATCGAATTTGATTGTTTCTATCTCTGCTTTCAAAGTATAAATATCCTGCACAATATCATTTTCAACAAATAAAAACAAAAATATCGATTTACAAAGACAATTAATTATTTTGCTGATAAAAAAATAGCAATTGTTGGGTCCACTAGAGGAGGAGGAGGAGGATTCGCCTTTCAATAAAATTCTTATGAGGTTGATACCATTTTGCTTGAATTTTTCCGTACGAAAATTCTCACATGATACACTGTCTGTATCAGTATTCGTCGTCCCTATGGCAATCTTTCTTGACTTTTTTCAGAAAAAAGCGTGTTCAAGCTCTCTGATTAAGGTACTAGAGGCTCACTAAACTATCGAGAAATGGCTTTCGGCCTAAGATCTCTTGAAAGTGCTTTTGCTTTCCTTTTAACTAAACCTTCCCGCTCTACTGGAAATTTTCCTCTATCAGAAAGTTTCGTAATCAACTGGATTTTTTTACTTGATTAATCGAAAAGAAGAAGGCGGAGGGAAACTCCCCAACTGCCGCAGCTTTCCTGCGACTATATCTTACTTTTTATTGGGTAATGTCTCACGAGTTTGATAGATCTAAAATAAAATTTTAAAAAGTGATATTGGTTGGTTTATTACTTCTATCGCATCCACATGCTCAAACTTAGCAGTGTGATTATTATATTATCTTTTATAGAATCCCTACAATTATAATTATTTAGCAAGAAAAGAAATATTTGACAAAGAAAAACCAAAGGTAGATTGACACACATGGTTATGGATTCATATGCCCTCAATCAACAATCTCCTACTCCAATCCATGAAAATATATAAATTCAATGTTCAAGACAACAAAAAATAATAAAAAAACGAAAACACAAACTTGGGTAGCTTGCTCCAAAAGGAAAACACTTAAAAGGAAAAAAAAGACAAATCCTTGATTTTAGGAAGGCACTTGTTTCAGAAATTCAATTGCATGCAATGGATCATCTTCATCATCAACACCACATAGCTCCTCCCACAACTTAAGCCACTCCAAAAGACATCATCAAGGTCGCCTTTTCATTCCTCAACACTCCAACCGCCGCCGATTTTCCTTACTACTAGTATCATCTGTGCTATCATCATCGTTTCCTGATGAAGAAGATGACTTGCCCTTATCAGCTTTAGGCGTCTTAGCCAGTCTAGCTAGAGCCGCCGCCGGAGCCGCTTGAGGCAGAACAAGGTTTTATAGGTAAAATAAACTAGTGTAAGAGAAAAAATTAGGTAAATCAATTTATAATTAACTTATTTTGCTTTTTTTTAGGATTTTTCAAACAAGTCAAATAGGTCATATATTTAGGACAGGAGGGAGTATAACTTACACACTTAATTTAATCATATTAATTAAATAGTTATGATGTTTAGGACCCAAGTAAGTAGTTTTTAATCTCTATAATTTCATAATGATTTTATTCAAGTTATAAACATCATTTTAACTATAGGGTCCTAAACAAAAATCCATTAAACGTATAGGAACCAACACCAAACTTTATGAAACCAAAACCAAAACTTGGTCCCCACACTTATACCCAGTTCTGGTCCTTGTACTTGACCCAATAGTATATCAAACCCCACATACATATATTGGTACTTTGAAGCAGGATTAGCTAACAATGGCACAGCCAACGTCCACTGTACAGTTGCACACCTCAACCAGCTGATACTACTGAATACTGCTGATAGTGATAAAAAAAAATTGAGATAGATAGTCAATTTATTTAAAGCCCACTTCAGTCAAAGAGAATGCAAATCCTACTTCTGGTGCACATGATGAACAAGGAAAGACTATTCCTGTGGGCGAACTGGGCCTACAAGGCAAACATATAACTACAATTCAAGAAGCAGGATTCGTTTCTCAAGGCAGGCTTTCAAGACTATGAACTGACGGAGTGTGGTAGAACTTTATATGGGTTGAGAATTTTGTTGGGATCCAGGAGATTCTTGATTGAAGCCATTAGTTCCACCTGCTCAATTGGAAAGCAGATTATATATTCTATACTCCACTCGAGTCAACATTTTCAGATAGAAAAATGTAGAATGAGTTGATGATACACATACAGTTTCAAGTGACTGGCTGTAGAAAATCTTATTGGCTTTTATTGATCCAAGGCCATGTTCTGCACTTATACTGCCTTTGTGCTGCGATGTCCACTCATACACATAAGGCTCAATTTGTGATAAAATCTGCAAGTTATAGTACCGATTATCTGTTATAAAAAGATAACCATATCAAAACCAAACAGTTATCAGCCATTCACTTGATCAAGTTACCTTATCATCATACTGGGGAGCCGAGATATTTAAGTGCAAATTTCCATCTCCTAGGTGACCATATGCGACTACGGTAGCGACATTCGCTGCAATTTAAAATGCAATGTGTTACCACTGATACGTTTTTTACTACATGCAAAAACAATGTCTCCCACATTCTGAATTCCAAACATTGTGGTGGGGATGTAAAATAGATCATTAAGAGGCCTAATATTAATGTGATTTCTAGGATTCTCCACAAACACTAAGAAGTGAAAAAAAACTAGCAAATATCTATTGATCCCCTAGTTCAGAAGATTTACTCTTCAAAATGTAGCAAAAACTGATTGATGTCAAGAGGCTGCAACTTACCAAGTCTAGTGCGCATTTGCTCAGCAAGATCGTACAACTTTTCAACGGGTATTGATAAATCATACTTGTAAACAGCTCCTGCTCTCATTAATGCCTCTGGTATACCCTGACACCAAAAAACCTTGTAAATATAACCTTTTTTTATCAGAAATTGTAAATATAACCTAATAGATTATACTAGTAGTTGGAAAGAAAGACAGCACAACTTTTCAAGTCATAATAAGATTAATAGACTGCTTTTGTCCATAGCTGACCGCAGAAGGAATATATCCTTAATCATGAAGAGTATGAAGTACTCCAATAAGAAGAATCAGAAAAAAACAATCATCACCTCACGTAAATGCCAAAATGATGAAGCTTGATTTATGTCTTGAGCAAGAGCGCCATCAGATATTAATTCATTTTCCATAGAGTGAAGCAAAAATGCTTCAAGCTTTTGTCTGGAGATATTAAAATGCAACGTAACGTCAAATGTGAAGGACTTTAGACTGTTCACTCAGTATTGACAACTAGAACCAAAAAAAATTAAGAACCATGACAATATATAAACATATATATTGAATAACACGTTCAATCATTTTTCACAGCTCAATATGTAGAGTCCCTCATTCAAACCAATGTAAATTGAATTCACTGAGGATAAGAAATCTAAATAAACATCACATCATCAGGCTGTCAATCAGACCCTGCAAATCTTATCCCCCACCCGAATTCTATATAAAACGAAAAAAGGAGCGATATGGACTGTACTTGTCGAAAGATTCGTCACTTCCTGTAGTCTCAATCAGAACATAGAAGTTATGCATTGATGCAGGTAATGGATCCCGTGCACCTTCCAAATGATTTAATACCTGAAAGATCCAGGAAAATCAGCAGTCAAGGAATAATATGTCAAAAACTTCTACACATTTTCCTCATGTAATAAGTTAGCGCTTTTAGTAACTCACATAAAGTATACGATAGATTTCACAAGAACAAGAAGTTACATGGGGAGACTTTTGAAGAAATCATCTATAAAGAGTCAATAGCTCCCCACAACCACACCCCCAACATCAAAGAGTCAGGAAATCAAGGAAAGCTTACCAAATTCATAGACTGGCGATCTAAAAATTCAAATGCAGATAATATCTCCCCAAGCCTCCTCTTTGCTTCCTGTAGCAATTTCTGATAAACCAAAATAAAATAGGTGTTATAAGAAGACATGTTTCATTCTCAGAAACAAAAGGGGCAAGTACAAAAAATGCACCTAGCCAGCGAAGAAATTTAACATAGATTATCATACCCCACCCCTGATCCCCATAAAAACAGGATTAAATGCCCAAAAAAAGTGTCAAGGTGAGAACATATGTCATGCCTGGATGCTGATATAATCTTTACAAGCAAGAAAGGCCACATTGACGGAAGATAATTTTGGTGGTGTAAGAATGGAAACCTTAGTAACAATTCCTAGGGAACCTTCACTTCCTACAGGAACAATATGTAAAGTTAATGGTTTAATGCAACCAGGCCAACTGACAGTTTCAAGACTAGCCTTATACACAAATTATGACCCCCTACCTATAGATAAGTGTTTCAAATCATAGCCAGTGTTATCTTTGCGAAGAGTCTTAAGCATGTCAATTACAGTACCATTTGCTAGAACAGCTTCAAGACCTGCGAGTCAGTGAAAACTTGCTTCAGAATATGGTTAGTAGAACAGAAGATGAACCAATGATGACTCTAAATTTGCAATATATTAAGTAACCACGGCTCTTCAATAATCAAACATGAAGATGGTTCAGCATCTCAGCTGAAGTTCTAGAAATGACAAAATCAGTGCAATTATCTTGCAAAATTTGTGGTTTAGAAATGCTCCCTTACCAAGTACATTTCCATGAAGGGATCCATAACGAACAAGGCGCAAACCACCAGCATTAGTTGAGACATTTCCACCAATCTGGCAGCTGCCTTTGGCACCTAAGTCTAGTGGCATAATAAATCTGAATGAAGAGTGCAAGCCGCTTAAATACCACTATGCATCAATTTTCTATACGCTCTAACTTCAACAGGCAAAGAGTGCATAACCAATCATCCAAAAACTCTCAAAACCTAAGTTATGTCATTGCGCATGAACTGATACAAATGAGTTGTTCAAATTTTTCTAAACATTGAACCTACAACTTAGTATTCCATGAAGAAAATAAAGAGAAAAGGTGACAAGAAAAAAGAACCTACAGTTCTATTTGTCATCTAATCTTGCAAATATAGTAGAGCTAAAAGCTCTGATAAGACGTGGCTTCCAATAATAGAGAGACAATCCAAGCCAAAAAAGCAAACAGGAAAGGAAGAAGAAATTACCCTTCGTTGTCCAGGAATGTAATTATATTTTCCAATATGCATCCTGCTTCACACACCAATATACCACTTACCTGAAAAATACATTGGGAAAACACTTGACAATTAAATGATATCTGATCAGTCTCATGTTTAACATTAACATCATTTCCATTATTACCAAATCTTGGGCCAAAGTCGCAGTAAAAATGAAAATGATTGTAGAATTGAGAAGAGAAAGCGTGACTTAAACAACGAAGTAATCCAAATCAGAAAGGTAGATGCACTACCTTGTCAAAAGATAAGATTTTATTCATCAGACTAAGATTGACAATCACCTGCAGTGTTTCATTATAAGAGCGTTGTCAGAAGACAAAAAAATGTAACGGGCTAAGTTCACTGTTACAAAGAGCAAATCTTGCTATTTAGAATTTGCAATCTAGCCAAACTAAACTTAAAAAAGCAAGACAATTAAGTGACGTGTAGCTGATCATTACTTCATCAAAAACAGGTACACTTCCACCTACAAGACCAGTATTTCCACCTTGTGGAACAACAGCCAAGCATCTAGAGTTGCAGTATTTTAGTATCTGAGATACCTGAAGAAAACATAATTTACATGGTTATAAGCTTTTACATTATTTGCACTCTATCATTGCAGACTTATTGAAACAATATTCAGAACCAAGAGAGCAACAATGAGTGGCAATGACAAATAAAAGTTTTAAAAATCAAAAGCAATAGTTCCTGTATTCAAATTTAATACTCCCCCAGTCCTAATATATAATAAGACTTCTTTGACTTTTCTCTGAACATTAAGTAAGCACATTATACCACTAAATTATAACATATGCCATATGTAATTAGTATATATAAATTATAAAGTGATTAACTTTGCACGTTAATTTCTCTGTATAAACTCGATCAGGATAACAACAGGTTGAACAAAGAAAGAAAACATGCTTCACTGCCAATTCCAAAATGCTTGAAAAGCTCTTTTTAAGTTATGAACAAACTGTATTGCTTAAAAAAATCAGTAGAAGAACCAAAATAGAAAAAGAACCTCCTCAGTGGTGCGTGGCATAAGCAAGAGCTTACTAGACCCTTTATACTTGTTCATCCAATCAGTATTAGCAGCAGCAAGCCTCTCCTCATCCTGGATGACATTTTTATTCCCTAATATACCCTCAAAATATCTAACATCCTCATCATCCAAAGTTGAAAAACGAGAATTCCTTTCCACCTTGCCAGCTAATGAACTATAAAACTGACGCTGAGCCTCACCCACCATTCCATTACACATGTTTACTTCTCCTACAAAATGAGAAACAGGGAAAAGCCTCTGCTTTCCACGTGACAAACCTCTTAAACCTGTGCCAAACATAACAAATAACTAGTTGGTTGTAGGAAGAAGAAAAGGGGAAGTAAGAGAGGGAAGATGATTACCTGGGAATATAGCCGAAGGGATACATCGGTGGGAGTTTTTGATGAATTGGAAAGTGGCTTTCCAATTCCAGTTGACCATTTTGAAGTTCAGGAAGGTACAACACAGAGTATGTTATTGAGGTGTTGAGGGAAGGAGAAGATACAGAGATATATCAGATGACTATATACGAATATGAGTGTGCATTGGGAGAGTGTTTACACTTTACAGTTTATTATGCGTCATCGTCCTTATCATTAGTAGGAGTATTGTCATTATGTTTGACTCGGAATCTTTATTCATAATATTCACGTCTTTCCGGTTTTTTACAAGGACAGGTATCTTTTTTTTCCATTAACATTCAATCGCCAAGTTAGTTAAGTTAGTTATTTAGATATGTCCAATCTATCTCAAATATATACCTTAATTCCCACTATCCTTCTTTTGTTTGTTAATATAGATAAACATTATAGGTTTAATTTGGGAAAAGTTAGAAAGTGATCTTATAATTAAGAACAAGCTGAATTTCAAAAGTAATCTTATACTCCCTCCGTTCCTAAATATAAGATCGCTTTGGTTAATTTGGGGAGATTAAGGAAGACAATAAAATTACATGATCTTCCCAAAATCCCCTCAATTACTTAACTTTAAAAGGAGGAGGGGTTTTCAATGAAAAGAGGGAGTATAAGGGTAGTTTGGGCAAAACTTGAGATAAAATAGAAAGTGATCTTATATTTAGGAACTTATCCACTTCCCTAAAGTGATCTTATATTTAGGAACAGAGGGAGTATTTAATTTAGGGAGTATTTGCTTCCTTCCATCATCTTATATTGCCTTGGATTCTAGTAATGTTTTTGGGGATATTTATCGCCTCTGCTCCCTCTCTATATGATGAACTTTTTTACACATACATATTACTACCTCCGGTCCTAAATATAAGACTTAATTGACTTTTTTTGGAGATGTAAAGATTGCGAAATAGGCTATTAAATCACGATATATTTGATATATTTTTAGATTATACATTAGTTTATAGGTAAAATAAACTAATCTAAGGGGAAAAAATTAGGTAAATCAATGTATAATTAACTTATTTTGCTTTTTTATAGGATTTTCTAAAAAAGTCAATTAGGTCTTATATTTAGGATAGGAGGGAGTATGATCAACTTCAAGAATTGATGGAATTCTTCTAAGCCTAGGATTATACTCCCTCCGTTCTTAAATATAAGATCACTTTGGTTAATTTAGGGAGATTAAGGAAGACAATAAAATTACATGATCTTCCCAAAATCCCCTCAATTACTTAACTTTAAAAGGAGGAGGGGTTTTCAATGAAAAGAGGAAGTATAAGGGTAGTTTGGGCAAAACTTGAGATAAAATAGGAAGTAGTCTTATATTTAGGAACTTATCCACTTCCTCAATGTGATCTTATATTTAGGAACGAAGGGAGTATTGTTTAGTTCTAGTAAGGGTTATATTGTCTAGTTTTAATAGGGCCAAACATGTATAACGTCCAAAATGGGGGATCCATCATAAATGAATGGCAAAACTTTCATCATGTCTTGTAGGCCTTGGACAAGCATGGGATGAGAATTATAAAAAAGTTTGGTTGAAAAATGATAGATGAAATTAAACTTATCAAGGATGAGAATTATAATTTCCAACCTTTCATATTTTGCATTGAAAATCTGTCATGTTATATGGTATATTTAGGATTAGACCGGGTAATTTTATACACAATATTATTGTGCATTTGGCTCTTCATATAATAAAGTTTAGTTGATCAATTAAAAAATTAAAGAACATAAGTAAATCAATTAAAGAAGAACTGTATAAAATATACTCCCTCATGTTATAATTATAAGAAGAGTCAGACATTTTTTTTGGAAAAATTGAAAATGTAACATTGATCACTTTAAAATGTATCTAATTATACTTTTTTTGACAAAACTAGTTTATTTTGCTTATAAACTAACTTCAAGTTTAATTACATGCAGATAAGACCAAAAAAAAAGTTTAATTACATGCAGTGTATCTTACAGTTTAGAGGTCTAACTTACTTGTTTAACTCACAAAAAAGTCAAAATGAGTTTATATTTAGGAGGTGATGTAGTAATTTCTCTTACTTTCTTAATTTCCTCAAATAATAAGTTAAGCTTAATCTCATACTACAGGGACGTAAAGAAGCAATTACCCAAACATTATGCCAAGGATCCAAGGCATGAGAGTGATAGACTCTCTCCGCTGCCATGAAGGAAAAAACCTCCACAAAGTTTCATAAAACCACTATCATAACTTAATGCGATGAGATTAAAGCTAAAAAAAACAGAGATCTTTTTTCAAACAGAGGAAAAAAACTTTATAATTTTTAAGTTAATAAGTACTTAATATCACAAACTCTAGTGTTTTTAGTTTAGAATATGTTTAAAAAAAATTCATTTCACCTTAATGTATCTATAATTTTATTTGGGAAAATTAATTAGAGGTCCCTCACAAGGGAGTTAATACTGAAAAAGTCTCAAAAGTTGAAAATATTAATGTAGGGTCCCAAGGGACCTCACATTAATATATTTGAAAAGTGAAAAGATAGTTTTACCCCTAACCTTAAAAAAAATTACCCCTCCCTCCTCCTCCCTCACCACCCCCCCACCCCTTCCTCCTCCCTCCATCCCCAGCCTCCTCCTCCCCTGCCCCCCCCATCCTCCTCCCCTGCCCCCCCACCCTCAGCCTCCTCGGCCCCCCAACCCCACCCCCTCCCCCCTCGGCCCCTCACACCCTCCCCCCCTCCCTCCTCGGCCCCCATCCCCTCCCTCCTCGCACCCCTACCCCCGCGGGTGAGGGAGGGGGGAGGGGGTGGGGGGCCGAGGGGGGAGGGGGTGGGGGTAGGGGGCCGAGGAGGCTGAGGGTGGGGGGCAGGGGAGGAGGCTGGGGGTGGGGGCAGGCGAGGAGGAGGTTGGGGATGGAGGGAGGAGGAAGGGGTGGGGGGGCTGGTGAGGGAGGAGGAGGGAGGGGTAATTTTTTTTTAAGGTTAGGGGTAAAATTGTCTTTTCACTTTTCAAATATATTAATGTGAGCTGTGAGGTCCCTTGGGACCCTACATTAATATTTTCAACTTTTGAGACTTTTCTAGTATTAACTCCCTTGTAAGGGACATCTAATTAATTTTCCCGTTTTGTAGGAAGATGTGGTTGACATAAAAGAAGCAGAGAATTGAATTGAGTGAAGGGTATCCAAGATGGCGGTGGCGCGTCAATCCTCTTCTATGGCTTCCTCCCTCTCCTTCTTCACCACCCAAGTGACCCAACTGAATCTTCATTCCCCACGTTCCCTCACTTTCACAATCTTTCACCATAAACCTCACCCTTCTTCCTTTTCACTCTCCTCCTTGCCACCTCGTGTGCTCTCTCATTCTCCCTTCACACTTTCTAGAACCTTCTCTCACTCCAACGCTTCTTTTGCTCACAACTCAGAGCCTCCTCCCAATCTTCATCACTTCATTGCTAAAGCTACTCTTACTGCCTCTCAAGTCAACCCCTGGTGGGTTTTCTAAAAGCAATCTTTTTTTTAGTATCTTCTTTATTATTTCAACTCCTTCGCTTCATTTTTGCCTTAAAGTTTACATTTTGGATTTTGGGTTTCTCGCAATTAAGCCCCCTTTTCTCTTTTTTAGAAGAATTTATAATTTGGTATGACTCTTTTGAGAACAATGTTATACATTTAGATTGATCAGCATATTGCAAATACTCCCTCACTTCTCAAATATAGCATCACTTTTCCCCAATTTGATTAAATTAAGGATGTTAGTTATTAGCACATGATATTACTAATCTACCCTAACCACATACTTGTTTGGGGAAAAGTTTGGAAAAAATTAGAAAGTGTTTTATATTTAGGAACAAATGACGGACTTAAAGGATGCAAAATATGCATTTTTTTTGCTTTTAAGCTGTAATCATTTTGATGAGATTTGTTTCTTTACTGCTTATTTATTTGCCTTTTTTTATGTCATATAGTGTTGTAGAAGAAGATGTTGAGGCTCCTTCAAAAGGTCGTATTTATCATGAGACTTATGGTTGTCAAATGAATGTGAATGACATGGAGATTGTTCTGTCTATTATGAACAATGCCGGCTTTGGTGAAGTTGTGGATGTTCCGGAGAATGCAGAGATAATATTCATCAACACTTGTGCCATTAGGGACAATGCTGAACAAAAGGTATGGCAAAGGCTCAATTACTTTTGGTTTCTCAAGAGGCACTGGAAGAGCAATGTTGCTACTGGTAGATCACTGTCCCTGCGCCCTCCGAAGGTCGTTGTATTGGGGTGTATGGCTGAGAGGTTAAAGGAGAGGATTCTTGATGCAGACAAAATGGTTGATGTGGTATGTGGACCAGATGCTTATAGAGATTTGCCAAGATTGCTGGAAGAGGTAGACTATGGCCAGAAAGGGATCAATACTCTTCTTTCACTTGAAGAGACTTATGCTGATATTAATCCAGTTCGAATCTCCAAGAACTCGGTTACTGCTTTTGTCTCAGTGATGAGGGGTTGCAACAATATGTGCTCTTTTTGTATTGTACCTTTTACAAGAGGGAGAGAGCGATCACGTCCTGTGGAATCTATTGTGAGGGAGGTGGCTGAGCTTTGGAAAGAGGGTGTGAAGGAGGTAACACTTCTAGGCCAAAATGTGAACAGCTACAATGATGCTTCTTTGAGCGAAGAAGAGCTTGAATCTGGGTCTGATTGGAAATTCAGTGATGGCTTTTCCAGCATGAGTAAAGTCAAAAAAATGGGCTTAAGGTTCTCTGATCTATTAGATAGACTTTCCGCGGAATTTCCTGAGATGCGATTCAGATTCACCTCTCCTCACCCTAAAGATTTTCCAGATGAATTGCTTTATCTCATGCGAGACAGACATAATATATGCAAATTAATACATTTACCTGCACAAACAGGAAATAGCAGAGTGCTCGAGAGAATGAGACGAGGATACACCCGTGAGGCTTACTTGGATCTTGTGCAAAAGATACGTAGTATAGTTCCAGATGTCGGCTTAAGTAGCGATTTCATTTGCGGTAATATATTTTGATTTTCTTCTCTTTTGTTTTCGTCATTTGCATTACTATTTCTTTTCTTAAATCTGGTTAGATTTAATTGGATAAAACTTTGTAAGTTCAATTTATGAAAGATTGAGTTCTACATATGTTGTTTTGCTAATTAGTTTATGGTTTCCTCTCAACTCATGCCTACTCAACTAAGTTCTAAAGTGTTTTAGTTTTGACAAAAAAGAATGTGTGGCATTTTAGAGGGAGCTGTTAGTGTTGATTGGTTGGATATGTGGATATGCTGCCTAAAAATTGCTTGTTAAGACTTCTAGGTTTTTTCTCTTCTGCACTTGTTTTATTTGTATAAGCAGTTGTCAACTTGGCAAGTGATTAATGTGCCTATTTCAACAGGTTTTTGTGGAGAATCAGAGGAAGAACATTTGGACACTTTGTCTCTCGTAAAGGCAGTTGGTTACGATATGGCATTCATGTTTGCTTATAGCATGAGGGAGAAAACCCATGCCCACAGAAACTATGTTGATGATGTTCCTGAGGAAATCAAGCAGAGGAGGCTGGCTGAACTTATTGAAGCGTTTCGTGAGAGCACTGGTCAGTGTTTCGATTCACAGATTGGAACTGTACAGCTGGTATTAGTTGAAGGACCCAACAAGAGAGCCCCAGATACCGAGCTTATTGGAAAGAGTGATAGGGGACATCGGGTTATATTTGTTAATCAGTCAATCCCAGATAGGGAAAATACCAATACAAAGCGGAATTCCATTGCTGGCGACTTTGTTGAGGTCCTTATATCAAGATCTACAAGAGCATCTCTTTTTGGTGAAGCACTTGCTATAACGAAATTGAGCTCATTTTACAGTAAGAGTGAAGAAGGTGTTGCCTGCAGCATGTAGAATCTTACAGTATAGAAAAAAATGAACATAAATTGCTCTTTTCTACAATTTAGTGATCAGGCATATATCTTTCTCTGGGGGAACGATAGCTGGGAAGTGTGGTTGACCATACATATACTGGCCTCAACTCAGCTGGATCAAATTAATTACTTGTTGATCTTTTGTAAAGGTTCGAGCGTGAGCTTTTGACATTACAAATTGAACTGCTCAAAGTATCACAGCAGACAACCAACGACTGGAAATTACTTGGAGTAGGTTGCTCATGTTTTTGGCAAAGTGATTGAAGATGAGTATGCGGAAGAGTGTTGTTTGTCCCAACAAGGGCTATCTTTGTTTATTTGGAATTTTGGGTATTTTGGTTATTGCATGATCATTTATTAAATTATGGTTTCAATGAGAATGAATAATAGCTTCCCCAACTCCTCTTATTTTGATTTTCTTAAACAAAATTGAAGATAATTGAAACCTCATCTTTCACAAATTAACCCGGTGGTAAGGACTAAATTGGTCATGGATCAATATCACAAGACCAACGAAGTTCAACCATAAGTCCATAACAGTAATAAAAGATGCTAGGAATTTGGCAAAAAAAACGGCAATTTAGGTTCATAACCCTTACTGGTGATACATGAGGTTAGCTTACAATTTTTTTCTCCCATAAGGAAGAAGGCCTGTTCCAAACGAAGCAATGTGGAATTCAACATTTCCATGTCAAAGACAAAATTTTCTGAACATGAGTATGATCAACCAATCAGCATAGACCATGGAATAATATTGAAGATGACGAATGTCTGGGTTGAGAACTAATAATAGATCAACCTAAACTAGGATTTCGAGGATGCAATTAAATTCCAAAATACTCAAGCCATTGATGCTTTCTTCTCCTCTTCAATTCGTTTCAACTCTGCCAGTCTCTCTGCCCACGCTCTTTCCCTAGCAACAGCTGCCATTTTACGCTCTACTTTTTTAATCTCTTTCCTCCGTTTAGCCTCTTGCAGCTGAGCTTTCCTTTTCTTCTTTTCTGCCTGTGAATCCACAAACGCAATCCATTGAGCATAAAATTATCTCCAGGAAAGCTACTCTAGACACAATATTAGAAAATAATTTCTGCATTGATACAGATATATAAAGCCAAATTCCAATAGGTCCCACAAATGGTTTTAGAAGTGATCCTATACATTAGTCTTTTCATTCACACTTTTAAGAAGCAAGAAATAAATCAGACATCACATTGGTAATTAACAAGCTATAGGAAATTACTCCATCCACCCTAAAAAATCTGATAACAGTCTCCTTTTGACATCCTATAGCTACTTATTGAGATGGTGAACCAACCCACTCAAATATCTCATGAAGTATCTAATGCTGCTCAATGTGAGACTTAACAACACATACTTGATACCAATTGACAGATACTCAGGTTGGATGGATGAAAAACTCTCCCTCTTTGCTGTCTCTTGACATGGGAGAGAACCAACTCAATTAATACACCATAAAGTATTTCATATTTCTCAATATGGAACTTTTCTTCCCAATGCTATTTACAAATTACACCATAAAAAATAGAGTGCACGCTGAGGTAATCAACATCACATGTTCTTGTTGATGACAAGGGAAAACTCTTTGCCAACTGTATATGCTTACAAACTCAATACTCCTAGACCTGATGCCCTCCCAGAGATCCAAATATCTATGATGCTTTAGGGATAAAAAACGCAACATATTAAAATGTTCAGTAGCCAGATATCAGGGAGAGTTCAAGCTTAGTAGGTACACAATAAAATAAATAAAAGGGGAATCAATGCTGGATATGATAAAAGGGTATAACAAATATGAATATCTAACTATCTATCTAGGTCTGTCATGGAATCATTCCTGTGAGAAATAAGTAAACGGCACTGCAGATAAGTTTAGAAAGCAAGCAGACCAGTATAAAGGCACGGTGCTGTTTAATTCTTTTCTTTTCATTCCTTCTCTTAACACTCCCCTCATTAGGCCTGTTTGGAAGAATTGGTTCTCCAGGCACATACTTAACCCAAGCATAAGGCCCTGCATAAAGTAATCCTCCACCAATCAAATTGAATACCAAAAACGAAAAAAAAAAAAAACAAATTAACACAAGTCATTCACAGCTTTCTGTCCTAAGCTAAAATCCACATGCTCAGTTCATTAAACAGAGAAAAAAAAATCTAAATTTCAACCAAAACATTATTTATCTCAGCATTGTAAATCATTAATCAACCCATGAATTTAAAAATGGAGTAGTAAATGAAAAAAAAACAATTTGACACAAGTCAATACCAGACTTAATTCCTGAGCTACTAAACAAAACAAGCTGAATACTGAAAGAAAAAACTTAATTTCAACAAAAACATTATCCAGCTCAGCATTATTAATCCCAGCATGCTCAGTTCACTAAACAAGATAAGTTAAATAGTAAAATAAAAAATGTAAATTTGAACCAAAAAGTAATTGACACAAAAAAAAATGACCTGGGGGTTTCATGGCGGCTCTCTTGCGGCGAGATTTAAGAGAAGGTCGCCGTTTAGGGAAGCGAGTGTCGGTTAAAGAATGGAGAAGACTGAAGAGAGGAAGGCATTGAGGAGGCTGTACGGAAAACGATGATCCACTTAGAAGAAGAGATTTGGGAGAAGTGAAAAGAGAAGCAAGTGGTGAAGGAGAATAGGTAGGGATTCGTGAAATTAGGGTTCGTCGAAGAATGCTTCGAAGAGCTACGAAAGCCATAACTGTAGTAGCTATTGCATAGAATAGAAATGTGATTCTCTGATTCTGCTTCAAATGTCTGCGTGAGAAACAGAAGCTGAGCAGGGAAGAGTTTTTTTTTTTTTTATGAAGTGAAAAGTGTATTGCTATTATGGGCCGGAATGAAGATTTGAGGCCCATATATACTTAATTAAATTAACCCAAGAAATAGATATTGGATTTCAGGCCTGCTACATAATCTATGGAGTATTTTATGTACAAAGAGGAAATGGAGTGGGGAAAAGACAAATAAAACTTTTTGAATATGTAAAAGAACAACCAAGGTCACATGAACTAAATTAACTACTACAACATTCTCATTAGCACACTTGTACTTGTTGTGATTAATTGTTATGATCTAGTTGTTAATGTGGATAATGCAGTGGTTAATATGCATGTGGTTAATGAGAATGTTGCAGTGGTTAATTTAGTGTCTGTGACCTTGATTGTCTTTTTGAAAATTTAGGCTCATTGATTGTCCTTTTACATATTCAGAGAGTTTTATTTGTCTTTTCCCAATGAAGTGTGTCAGCATTTTTTTCAATTTATATTATCAATAGTTTGTCAACTGGTTATGATAATTCTGTTGTATGTCATGTATGATTTTTCCCACAATTAAATCAGCTAACTGTTTTAAAAAATTCTAATAAGAATGTTAAATAAATTATTCATTTTCTAAACTAATTTATCTGACATATAATTATATAAACTAACATATAAACTAATAATACATATGATATTTAATAATTAATTGGTTGGCTCATTAAACTTCTGTAATTTTTTAAAGAAAATTCAAGTAAGTTTTATATTTATGAATAGAAGTATAATATTGCATACTAGATACAAAGGTTTTCAAAACCTATTTGTCTAGGCATGTTTTTTTTAATGAATAAGGAGTCAAAAAAAATGAGGTGTTAAGTGTTAAGAGGTTTCACAGTGAAATGAGAAACTGGCAAGCACGATCTTTGGAAATAGCTAAAAAACAGGAAGAGGAATCACAATATTTGGTACTGTTAGTGTTGATCATGTTTGATATTAATCGAGCTTGGCGATTTCCAAACTGCCAGGCCCCAATAATCCAAGCGATTAAATTCACTCGTTAACGTGCCAAAAAGGTGGGACAATTAATTGAGTGACATAAGCTGGCTTTATCTTATATCAAAGTGAATAACATCATTATACTGCTACTTTCTGGCATGGCATCTCAGAAGACCGAACCTGAAGAACAAATGGCGTTGGTCTTTACTCATTAGGTCCCAAACTGCCAAGCCCCGATCCAAAGATTAAAAATTGCCCATTGACGTACCAAAAAGGTGGGACAACTTGTTGAGTAACATAAGTTGGCTCTATCTATATCTTAGTGAATAACTTGATTTTTTTTGAATGGAAAGGGAAAATTTCATTCAACTTTTAAGTAAAAACAGTGAATAACTTGATTTTACTCCTACCTTCTAGCATGGCACCTCAGAAGACAGAACTTGAAGAACAAATTGTATTCAGCCAGTTTACGGTATGAAACATTGGACTTCAGCCAGCAAGAACACCAGGAGAAGAACAAACCCTTGTTTGACAGATTTGCATTCTTGGGTGTGCAGTCACACAAGTGATGGTGGTTATTAACACACTAAGCATCATCATCCGCCAAACTATCCTCATTCTTAAGATTTAAGCGGTCATGGAAAAATATTCCCGCTTCATTAAACAATGAAAGCAAGTGAAGAAATTCCTCAACAGACAATTTTGAAGGCCTCCTGTCTCCAAAGCCTCCTGTTTTAAGCACTCCAGTTATCCTTTCCTTCAACAAACTCGTCCCTTCTTCTAAGGAAGGCGAATATTGACACCCTGCTTCATCATCACTTTCACTTCTGCAATCACCTTCAATAGAATGGACAACATTTTCATTACTGAAACCTTTGATATTACACAATCTAAGTAACTCCATAATTTTCCTTTTCTGCTTAAATGTAGCCCCAAGTGTCCTGTTCTTCTTACTAAAACAAGTTCTTGTGAAAGCCCTCCACTCATTGATATCAACATCAACAACTTCATCTTTTGGACGGATTATAACCACAGAGGAGTCAACTTTTGGGCTTGGAACAAAGTCTCTCTTACTCACATCCATGACAAACTCCACATCAGCCAAGAGCTTAACATTAACAGCCAAACGGTTAAATTCAGAATCACCAGGATCAGCCAATAATCTTCGAGCAAATTCCTTTTGGAGCAGAAGAGTGGCACTCCTAAAACGAGTAGTCCCATACACTAACTTAATCACCAGAGGTGATGATATTCCATATGGAATGTTCGCTACCACAAGATCAAATTGTGGGAATTCAGTCCTCAATGCATCCTTACGTATCACCTGAAAATCAATTCTCAAGATTATAACATCAAGCATTTCATAGGGGAAAAATCTTAGGGAAAACTAGTATGCCGTGTCATCAATGATTTTCCTTATCACAACCAATCACGTAAGTTATGACGTAAATATTTGAACCAAAGTAGGCATACACAATTTTTTTGACAACTTTTTTGGTCAACTCACTAAAACAATTACTTGCATGCCAAGTTAAGATAACAAACATAACTTCTTTTTATCATATACTCCCTCCATTCCTAAATATAATAAGATCACTTTGGAGAAGTGGATAAGTTCCTAAATATAAGATCACTTTCTATTTTATCTCAAGTTTTGCCTAAACTACCCTCATACTTCCTCTTTTCATTGAAAACTCTTCCTCCTTTTAAAGTTAGTAACTGAGGGGATTTTGGGAATATCATGTAATTTTATTGTCTTCCTTAATCTTAACCAAAGTGGTCTTATATTTATGAATGGAGAGAGTAGCTAATTTTCTGATAAAAAAATCATATAGCTAATTGTTTTATAGTGCCTACAAGTTAAAATATATTCACTTGGTCCTAATTACAAGATCCCTATAACTTTTTAAGAGAAAATAAAGACATAAAATCACTAAAATGGTCTATAATTATATTTTTTTACTCAAAGTCAAAACTAATTTATTAACTAATGTATTATCTATATAATATAATATATATCTGTGTGTGTAAGTCAAAGTGCCTTTTATAAGTAGTAATATACGTGGCAAACCAACGAGTGAGGCATTTCATCGAACACATAAGAGAGAAGTAGTTAAACATACTAAGAGCTTGTCATTGAATCCACGTTGAGCCACACGTTGGTAAAGAGCCTCCACCATACGCTCGTCAATTTCAATGGCCACGACTTTATGGGCGGCTTCTAGAAGCTTGAGAGTGAGATTTCCTGTTCCAGGTCCTATCTCAAGAACCGTGTCGGTGGGCTTTATTGAAGATTTTCTAACAATGGTGTCCAGAATCCGAGGATTAGTTAGAATGTGTTGCCCTCTGCTCTTGTAGAAAACAATGTTGACTCTTTCATCATCTTTACCTTTGTTACCACGGCCATGAATTGTACTGAGTTGTCGGATTAACTGTAACCTCCGATTTCTTTCTAAAGTTAACCTTTTTATCCGAAGCATTCCTTCACTGTATTTCTTCTAATGGGAGGAAGAGAAATGATGTAGCTCGAAGCTTAGAGAGACTGAGGGAGACGAGGGTGTTTTTATTTCGTTAATTCTTTTTTGTTGAGAAATGTGGGTTTTGCTGAGATGTGTCATAGGCCCAAATGTGGCCCAGTTTAAGAAAACAATGGAACAGTTTATGAGCCCATTTGAGTTTCATTGTTTTGGGATTTCAGCCCTAAAATGGGTCTTGGTAGTGATATGTTAGGGTTTCTTGGTTGTTAATTCCGCTATGCTGAAGAAACTGTTTTCAATTATGGAAAGCACGAGTAAAAGTTAACCAGTTAACTGTTATATTTGACTTTTTTCAAAGTTCTATGAAAATTAATTAAATAGATTACTTTTACATTGATTTGTCTAAATTTTTTCAGTTACTAATTTATTTGACTTTGAATCTAACGTATAATCTTATAATACATAATAAAATATGTAATGATTAAGTAACTCATTTAACTTCCTTAATATAAAAAAGCATCTAGTTTTATATTTTATGTTCAGAAATGAAGAAAGTAATAAAATTCGTTTGGGTTAAAGATCATATATACTTCTGACGTATCGACGAAAGAACATATATACTCTTAAAGCATTTTTTTGCTCAAATTTGCCTGAAAAAGTGCAAAAAGGTCGTATTTACCCTCGAAGTATATATGAAGAGTCATATATGCTCAAGAAATATGTATGAATGGTCATATTTGCTCCTAAAGTATATATGCACAAAAATCATATTTGACCGTTCAAATATGACCATCATGCATACTTTATTTTAGAGGCAGATATGATCCTTCATGTATACTTTTGGGATATATATGAACTTAAAAGCAAATTCATTTTAGTTTTGGCTGATAATTATTAGTGCAATTCATAGTGCCACGAAAGGGGGGACTTTTATCTATGGTCAAAGAGCACTACATCGAGAGCATACCGGTATGAATGATTTAATTTAAACAAATTGTGCCTTGTCTCTGCCTCCTATTGCATTATTATGCTTTTGTGGGTCAAACGCTCTATTTTAGTCTGTGCAACTCTGCACACCGTAGAATGTGCAAAGATAGAGTGTGGCCAGTATAATTAGATGCTTTAAGGTTGTCTAAATGTACTAATCATTCGAGCCAAATTTGGTATAAGCTAATAAAAGAAACAAGTAAACCTGAACAAAGCATGGAACAAACTAATAATTGTTTCCAGTTTTAAGAGAAGACTGTTTAGATTTATCCATTTACACTGCTCTGAATCAGTTAGAATGTTGCCGTACTTTTGGCAGCATTTTGGTTTTTAGAAATGATTGCGTGTTTCATAGGTTTGGGGTGTACTCCAACCCAAACATGGTTTGTCTTTTTATCATTGTTCAGTGACCAGCTTTCTCAACAACAAAACATAATTTTAAGGGTAGCACTTCCCTTATTTGCCGTGATTCCCTCTCAATACACTCAAGTACGTTATTATACCATTATTGCCTTATTGGCATAAGATGTAGGAAGAGTGTGTGGTAACGGTAAAAGGTTAAAAAAACTGAAAACTGATAACAGAAAACAGAAAAGGACAGGAAGAGAAGTTGTGAATTATGACGGCATAATGGTGTCACACAGACCTAAACTTAAATAGTAGCTTCAACATGGGAAGAAAAATAGAAACCTGAGTGTATGTGGCGCCAAGTACAAATTCACCCACCATTCAAAATGAGGCCCACTAATTCATCAAGGTCCCGCCAAAATTGGGATAGTGAATAAAGTAAGAATTCCATTCACTTTAGAAGAATGGTCTGATTATTAATTATTAAAAAAAGAGTAGCACATGGATCAAGGGGGGATTAGTTAATTTGTAGACCGTCACCACTCACCACAAAGTTCACTCCAAGTAACCATATCCCAAAGTCACAAAAGTGCGCAAAGCTAAACACTAGAGTATCGCAGTCCTCAAAAAGAAAATTAAAGGCAACACTATTTATTTGTGTAAAATCTTACTAGTGAAGGAATGCCTATGAAAGCGCGTGTCAAAATGCTCGTGAATCCAATTCTCTCCTCTTGAAAACTAGACAAAAGAAAACGAAAGTGGTTAAAATAAAGAGAAGACTGTTCATTCCAGTGGTTGACAGGGTATCATTTTGATATTAACGGTCGCTCAAGCCATGTGCTGATTAATCATTCGTAATAAGAAGTCTTACCTAGTAAAACGTTTTTGGTTTTTGGGCCCCATGGTGGTTAAGGAAATATATGACCGGCTTAAGCTGAATGAACCATGGGACGTCGTTTGAGGCCTACTTTTATTTTCCACAGTTCAATTTCTTAAATGAATACATAGCTAGAGCATCATGTGGAGTGTGAGCCATGACTAGCACAGTAGACAGTAGTTGGAGGATTATTTATTAAGAGGAATCATGACACTTGTAATCGCTTGGTCCATAACTCGTCACATGAAGTGGTAGATATATGGTTTTGCTTTTTTGTTACGTGATATACGTGTCTGTATGCCTGTATCGTATGCTGGCGTGCCACTTTCCTCTCATGCACTTGTGACTTGTCGTTGCGCCATACTTCCCTAACACACTACAGTTGATTCCCAGAAGAAAGTTTTTCTTTTCTTTTTTTTTTTTTTTTTGCAAGACTTATATTTGGGTCGCCTAACTTAAGACTATATATTATTGATACGTGGCATTCAATCAAATCCAACCCGTACATGCCATGCCATAAAAAAGAATTAAAAATAAAATATGAATCCAACAGAGATTCTCCTCGAGCCGGGCCTTTTCCCGTCAATTCATGATGCACACTAGTGACGCGATTTTCATTAGCGTGAGTGGAAGCTTCCTCTATTGCTCTATTTTACTCTCTCATGTGCCTTTAAATGTAAAATATAGTTTTGATTTGTCAGTTCATCTACTATTATACTCCAATAACATTAACTAAGAAAAAGTAAGAGAATTAAAATGGTGGGCCTCTAATAAGAAATTAATCACAATGAGATTCTTTGACAATTGAAAGAGATCCATTGACAACTTAAAAAACTTAATTGACAACTCACAGGACTTGATTTTGATTAATTCATGAGGGACCTAGTTGTAATTTTTCAAATTAAAAATTATGATTACTTTTATACTCCCTCTGATCCTAAATATAAGACCTAATTGACTTTTTCTGGAAAATTTTTTAAAAAACAAAATAAGTCAATTATAAATTGATTTACCTAATTTTTTCCCTTAAACTAGTTTATTTTACCTATAAACTAATGGATAATCTAAAAATCTATCAAATATGTCATCATTTAATAACTTATTTTGCAACCTTAATCTCTCTAAAAATGTCAATTAAGTCCTATATTTAGGACCTGAGGTAGTATTAGATATGAGATGTCTATATATACATACCCTCTATATATCATATTAACTGAATGAGTAAATAGATATAGTCCAATTAATTAGGTAAGTATACAATTCTATGTCCCTCCCTGTTGAATGGAGCTGCCCTAATATTAACTTTCTTGAAAGGAGTTATTCTCTTGACAAATCTATCAAGAAAAGATACACGGAACTACTCCCTCCGTTCCTAAATATATAAGATCACTTTGGCTAATTTGGAGAGATTAAGGAAGACTTTCCAAGGAATTATGATTACATGATCTTCCCAAAATACCTCTCACTTAAATTTAAAAGACAAATAGAGATAAGATTTGAGAGAGAAGTGAGGGAGCTAAGAAATATAAGGGTAATTTGGATCAAAATTGAGACAAAATAGGAAGTGATCTTATATTTAAGAATTTATCTACTTCCCCAAAGTGATCTTATATTTGTGAACGGAGGGAGTACTACCGATCATCTATGAGGAGAGAGCCTTTAGAGCGACCATTATTCTAGTAAAATACAAATTACGCTATATAGTCCAATTGAACTTGACACTGGACAGGTGAAAACTCTTCGGTGTCAAGTGTCAACACCATAGTCACTAGTAATAACTAATAACACCCTTTGCATATACTATATACGTAGTATGTTACATTTAAGGCCAAAGTGCTTAAAGGGTGTATATGATAGAGTTGACATGGAATACCCCCTAGCCCCTAGTTACATAGTACTCCCTCCTCGTTCCTAAATATACGACCTAGATGACTTTTTTGAAAAATTATAAAAAAAACAAAAAGTAAGTTAATTATAAATTGATTTACCTAATTTTTTCTCTTAAACTAGTTTATTTTACCAATAAGCTAATTGATAATCTAAAAAGATATCAAATATGTCATCATTTAATAACCTATTTTGCAACCTTAATCTTTAAAAAAAAAGTTATGTAGATTTTATATTTAGGAACAGAGGGAGTATTCCCTTCCACAAAGAGTTGGTGTGGAGCAAATGGCCACGTCATGTGAGCAGGCACCGAGTGAGTCACCGACGTTAACGGCGACAGGATCTCGAGGTGGGCACCGTTATCTCCTAATTATTGGAGACCACTTGACGGCGGGGTGACGGCCAAACGGCGTATTTTGTAACATATCTTCATCATGATAGGAAGGACAGTCGTGCACCGACGAGGGATTCTCGGTGGGCCCACCTAGTGCCCAGCTCAACAACAATGTGAGCTTCACGTGGACCCTCCTTCCATCCCTCCTCACCCAATCACTCGCCCTCGCAACTTCCTGTTCCCTTCATAATTCCTTCGTTGAAGTTGAGGTCATATCTCCCTCCCATCCCTTTCAAGATTTGCCACCATACATATCATTTTCACTCTCTTAATCTCTTTAATTAATTTCTTTAAATGCATTTAATTATTATCCCTGTCTCGTCATTTTACACTAGGTAACCCTTTAATTTAATTTCCTCATCACAACTGCTTGGTGTTGTACTATATATATCTATCATTAACGGTGTCAAAACCAATTTCAAATTCATACTTATTCAAAAGAGACACGTAATTAACCATCTATAATGCCCCTTTTTTTTGCCAAAACCATCTGTAATGTCAATACATCAATATCATGTTATATGTCTCCGTGGCCTGACGTAAAATATCAATACATCTGCGATGTCAATACATCATGCATGTGTCCTTGTTTAATTTCCTGGTCAGTATTTTCATGTTTATGTTCCATGATGTGGTAAGCCAGCTGAATTTAATAAAAACGAAAGATATAACAAGGGCTATACTAAGGGGAATATTCCTAAAATTATAAAATGATGAAGGTTAATGAAAATGAAAGTTCGTGAACGGCGACTTCAATTTTTTGTTAATTGTCATCCTCAAAAAACTGGAGGATTTATTAAATTAAAGAAAGTGCATGGGGTCGTACATAGTGGTCTTAAAAGCACTCGCAACCAAAATCGTGATCAGACTAAGTGGCTTTAATAATCTCACTTGTCACTAAGATACAGCGACAACATGTCTGCCATGCATGCTGGCTTAATTCACTGCGTCTCACAATAGATAAGTTCTTTTTCGCTCTTATCACTCTTCATATATTATAAAAACTTAAATTTAATTTTCCGAATCTATATTAAAACGGAGCTGCCTGTTCATAAAAAATTAAAAGTTATTAGAATCATGCACACTATAAGCTTGTTTAGTTTGTTATTACCGCCACGGCCATTTCAAAGGTCGACAATGAAGTTTTTTTTAGCCCACCGACACTAAACTTGTATTTAACACAGGATTAATCACAATTATGTATATCTACATGAATATACGAAATAGTATTGCAATTATTTGATTTGAAAATGGGATCTTGCATATATATATATATTTATGGAATATTTGCATATGTATAACGCGTTCCATATTTTATAAGCAAAATCCAGCGGATGGATTATTTTGTACTCGACAGGACAATATTGTTTTATATGAATTACTATATTAAAAAGCTCAATCTAAATCCACCGCACGCATTCATGTACTATACCCCACGAGTGCTCTGCTGGCGTTCAGTCTTTTGAAATACAGAATGTGAACATTTCAAAACGCATTCTCATGTACATATAGCTAGGATCAATGACGTGCAGATCTAGAAGTCTCTATTTTAGTGATCGTTGATGACTAAAAATACAAAATAAGTTACAGTTTGATGGGTCCTATGCCTATAATGTTACCTTGAAATTGCAAGAGTCTCATAGGATCTTGGGTTTTAACTTGGGTGCTTTTCCCGAGCCCGATCACTTATGTTCCATTACAAGATCAATTCAGCTTAAGAATTTTGACAAATTTAAATGATGATATGGCCAAAAAACGATAATATATTACTCCCTCCGGTCCCTAATGTAAGAGCTAGCCGTCAAAAAAACGCTTCTTAAGAAAACATGTGAATGTTAGTTGGGTGTCTGGAGTTAATGCTTCTTTTCTAAAATTGCCCATATTTATTATGGTACTTTTAAGAGAGAGAAATACATAAGCATTAATAAATATGAAAGAGAATTAAGGGTAAAGTAGGAAAAAATGCATTAAATGAGGAGAGAATATAGGGTGAGCTCTTACATTAGGGACCAAAATCATTCAAATTTTGGGTTCTTACATTAGGGACCGGAGGTAGTATGTTAGTTGGGAGAGTGAGAGTAGATTGGAATTTGGGAGAGGAAGAGGGAGACACACGCAAGTGCCAGGTAATCAAAAAGGGAAAGGTGGGTGAGTCCGTTGTTTCCTTTTTGCCATGGTTTGCGCCGATGAAGGCTCATGAAGATTGAATTAAGTGAAATCCGCCATTAACATCCAAATCAAATCTCAAATGAAGTGGCTCCCTCACACGCCTAAACATATGCCCCATGTGCCCACTTTCTGCGGCATTCACGTATTATATCCTTCAATCGTTGACTCTAAGCTTCCATCCTTGCTCCTAAACTAAAATTAATGAAGCCCCACATGCACTTCTCGTATCTCATTTCTCCTATGTACTTACTACATGTGAGTTACTTAAGGCTGCTGCTTTTGGTGTTTCAACTAATTAATTAAATTAATATACTCAATGTCTTTTTACTGCTCCCCTTGAAAAGACAATATTCGTCCAGACATGTACCCTCCTCCAATTAACGAACACTCACATTTACCAAAAGCATTTTGGTAGGTGATTCCGTTACATCGTACCAACCAATACGCATGTTTACCATTCCCGGCCCCCTCCAACATGTAATATACTCTTATCTTTAATTAAACTCTGCTCTATAGAACAATAATTCTCGTACATAGGCAATATCACATTATGTAATATGTAGTAAATTATAACTTCCGATCCTCTGTTTGACCAGCAGCAGTGTCAGTTCAGTTTCATTGGAATATTTTTTTAGTTATTCCTTTCACACAATTTAACTTTGTAAGTAATAACTAATGCGTCATTAACTTTTGGCAACGGTATATTTAGAGAGTTTCACTATCATTTTTTTACATGTTCAATGTTATAGCTGCTTTTCAACTAATATTTTCTACACGCATGAAATGATTAAATGACAATTACGTTACGAAAGAGTGTAGGCGCAAACACTAACTAGTTATATTCGGCAAGTGAGACGGACCTTCTCATTTATTTCGCATTTGCCGTCCTGCCTAGGTTGTTGTTCGAAGCAAAAGGTGTGAAACCAGAAAGAAAAAAAGTGTTGGTAAGAGTTTGGTGCCACATAAAAGCCAATGCATTTTTCTTTATTCCTTTCTCAAAAAGTATAAATTGCCCAAAAAAAGGTACATATATAAATACTGTCATTAGTGGAACTAACCATTATATTACAATAAAACAATACCGGCTCTACTTTCAGGCTCTTATTAATTATGAACATGCAGGAAATGTCTAAATTAAAGGCAATTATATTGTTCATAATGTTATACTCTATTAAATAACGAAGGTTCTCCTACAGCTATTAAGCAAAATGATTTTTTTCAACAAATAATAATAATAATATTTTTTTGTGAATGAAGAAGGATGATTAAAAGCGAGCAGCTCACTCTCTTGTGTATGTTTTAATTTTAGAGTTTATATTCAGTTTCCATTAAAAAATAAAAAAAGACCCGTGGTCCGTGGGGACCAGTGTGCAGTGCCCGAGACAAAAGTAGCAAGTGAAGCACGGCCTTCTTCATTTACTTTCTCCATTCTTTATTGCTATTATTTCTTCCCTTTCCCATATTGCCCTTCCCTCACCTCTACATTTACTGGTCAAATCCTCCGTTTTTTCTATAATATGTAATTACTAGTAGTACAGTACTATATTAAGTCACTTTCCCTTTATTATATAACACTTTTATTAATTCATTTATTGATACAGTGACAGGGTTCCATACTCCATACACACTATCTGACCTTAAGCCCTTCACTGAGTGTCGGCTGCTTACAATTTTATTCCTTATTATTAAGATATTAAGATCATTTTCATCTCAAGCATCTATAACCAATAAAATCAACAAATCCCCTCACATTATTATTATACCTAAGCTGATTTGGCAACTCTTAAATGCTAGATTATTCTTTTTTCTCTTGCCAAATGATCACATTTAACTTAGCCGTCCATGACCAGCAACTGAAAACAGTACGGTATAAATACAATCATACAATTTTAGTTAATTAACTAAAGTACTAAATTTTAAAAATATTGGAAACAAATTGTCCTACTAGAAGTAAAAATTCCATGTACAGTACCATACAAATTCTAAAAAAATCTAACTACTAGGTGACTTTATTTCATGCTGTATTGATCAGTACCGACAAGTAGTGACTACGTGGTTCTACAATCACTCAAACAACTAATCTTGAATTAATTCTACAATTTTATTCCACATTTACCCCTGTATCTCGCGGGTAAAAACTAAAAAACAAGTGTACATACAAGAAACACATTATAAATTGGTCTTTGCTCAGAAGTTTGCAGAGCTTGAAGAACGGTGGTGACCATTTCACACACACACACAAAAAAATCTTCATTCTTGAAACCCATTTTTGTTCTGTGCTCACATTTTCTATCTGCATTCTCATTTTGCTTCCACAAAAAAAAAGCTTCTTCCTTTATGGAAACTAACTCAGTTTCCAAGTTCTTCTTTGCATTTTGCTTTGTTCTCTATCTGGGTTCTCAGCTTATTCATTCTACTGTTACCTATGATAGAAAAGCTCTCATTATTAATGGCCAAAGGAGAATCCTTTTCTCTGGTTCTATACATTATCCCAGAAGTACCCCTGATGTAATAAGCTTCTTCTTCCTTAAATTTATCATTTTTATTGTTGTCCAAGCTTATTTTTTTGTAAAGTTTGTAACTTTATTGTGAAATTTGTTGTTTTTCAGATGTGGGAAGATCTGATTAGGAAGGCTAAAGATGGTGGCTTAGATGTGATTGAAACTTATGTGTTTTGGAATGTTCATGAGCCTTCACCTGGCAATGTATTTCACTCTCTCTTTTCTGAAGTGTTAATTTTGTTTTGTATAATTCCTGGTTTAGTTTCAGTTGATTATAGTGGCTTTAATTTGTGTGTCATGCTTGCTTTTCAGTATAATTTTGAAGGAAGGTATGATCTTGTGAGGTTTGTGAAGACAATTCAGAAAGCTGGTCTGTATGCTCATCTTCGCATTGGACCTTATGTCTGTGCAGAATGGAATTTCGGGTACTTATAATTTATAATCTCTATATCTCCTTTTTCATTTTATTTTTGTTTGAATGTTCAACTGAAGTTGAAATCCTTTTTATTTTTGTTTTGTGCAGTGGATTTCCAGTTTGGCTGAAGTATGTTCCAGGCATTAGCTTTAGAACAGACAATGAACCTTTTAAGGTCTCACACTGTCACTTTTTTTTAGCTTCATTAGCCATATGTATTGTATGGAATTGTTAGTTGAAATAAGTTATTGTGCAGAGGGAAATGCGAAGGTTCACTGAGAAGATTGTTGGGTTGATGAAGAGTGAAAATTTATTTGAATCTCAGGGTGGTCCCATCATACTCTCTCAGGTAAAATTTGTTGGTCTTTGGATTATAATCTTCACTGCACACACTTATTCACTGTAGTTATGGACTACCTACCAATTTCACTGGATCTAGCTAAAAGGATGGTACATACACAATTCATTTTTGCAGGTTGAGAATGAGTATGGTGCACAAAGTAAGTTACTTGGGGCTGCTGGCCACAACTATGTGACTTGGGCTGCAAAAATGGCTGTTGAAATGGGAACTGGGGTCCCTTGGGTGATGTGCAAGGAAGATGATGCCCCAGATCCAGTGGTATAAATCCCTACTCTTCATCCTACTGCTTGTAGGCTCTCCTGAAAGTTTTATATAATAATAATATGTTCTTTTGATATGTCTTCTCTTTGAGCTTGTTGAGTTGTTTCTACTTGTATAATTGCTGTTATATATCTGGAGAGTAATAACATATGGCACTCACCAATAAGGCAATAACAATCAATTAACCTTGCATGCAAATTAAGGAATGTTTTTGCTGAACCTGTCTGTTTTTGGTTGCTCGTGACAGATAAACACTTGCAATGGCTTTTACTGTGATCAATTTACTCCCAACAGACCTTATAAACCTTCAATCTGGACAGAAGCTTGGAGTGGCTGGTAAATATCATTGTTGTGACCACCCAGTATTTGTCTTGTACTATTAAGGAAAAACGTGTATAATTCTTCTGTCAATTATATAGGTTCGCTGAATTTGGAGGGCCAATTCACAAACGGCCTGTCCAGGACTTGGCATTTGCAGCTGCTCGATTCATACTAAAGGGAGGATCCTTTGTAAACTATTACATGGTTGGTTGCTTCTTCCAAACTGATTCTAATTTTAAATTTGATAATAATGACGTGGACACCTACTCAAGATACCTGTTTGTTGTAATGAATATTGTATATTACTGCAGTATCATGGGGGAACAAATTTTGGACGTACAGCTGGTGGCCCTTTTATCACTACAAGCTACGACTATGATGCTCCACTAGATGAATATGGTGAGAAGCAAAAAGTTTCTACTGTTTGCGTTTTTTTATTCAAATATGGAAATTTACATAATTTTAAGAGATGGTTCTCTGTGAATAAAGGTTACTCTGAACAGTTATTTCCAGTGGCATATTCTACATCTAAATTAACAATTTAAAGTTCAAACATTCCCCATCCTTCAATAACTGGCAGTGACTAGAAACTTTAAAAGTTATATCTTCTGGTATTTAGTTATCGTAATAGAGAGCCCCACATAAGACTTACTAAAGGCATGATTGGCTACTGCAAAACATTTACAGGTCTGATTCGACAACCGAAATACGGCCATCTAAAGGAGCTTCATAGGGCAATTAAGATGTGTGAGCGCGCTTTAGTTTCAGCTGATCCGATTGTTACTCAAATAGGGAACTCCCAACAGGTTCACCTACTCTCATTCATGTGCTTGTACATGTGTAGTTTATTTTTTTTACTAACTGAAAGATGTTTATCTATGTTATAGGCCCACGTGTATACTACAGAATCTGGAGATTGTGCTGCTTTTCTCTCAAACACTGATGACAAGTCATCTGCTAGAGTGATGTTCAATAATATGCACTATAACTTGCCTCCTTGGTCTGTCAGCATCCTTCCAGATTGTAGAAATGTTGTCTTTAATACAGCAAAGGTACCAAAAGAGAAAAGTCTTAATAATAGATGTTGAAATCACGTTATTTCATTGGCACTCAGTGATTACACTCATTGTTTTGATGAGTCCGACTTTTCAAATTCATCTTTATTTGTTTACAACATTTTGAGACCTATGAATGCTTGAATTGCCAATTTTCAGGTTGGAGTGCAAACATCGCAGATGCAAATGTTGCCAACAAGCACTCAGATGTTCTTGTGGGAGAGTGTTGATGAAGACCTAACCTCTCTGGATGATAGTGCTACTTACACAGCGCCTGGTCTCTTGGAGCAGATAAATGTAACGAGAGACACGAGTGATTATCTTTGGTACATAACCAGGTAAGCATGAATTGCTAGATGTTAGAAAGTAGATTGGTCAGTGGTTTGTTAAGGTTCACATTTAATTTATTATAAGCCTATCATAGCTTAGTTACCAAAGGAGACAACAGATCAAATTTTATTCTCATGCTTTATGACCAGTTTTTTTCCCGATACATTGTGTTTAACATTTCCCATTTTCTCTCATGGCAACGCCCGTGCAGTGTTGATATAGGCTCATCTGAATCATTTTTGCGTGGAGGAGAACTTCCCACTCTCATTGTTCAGTCCACAGGCCATGCGGTTCATGTTTTCATCAACGGTCAACTTTCTGGTATATACCTAACTTGCTTCTGTAGTTGACTTTCTCTACTCATTGTTGAACAATCACTTTACATATAACACTTAAACAGGTTCTGCCTATGGAACAAGGGAGAATAGGAGGTTCACATATACTGGCAAGGTTAATCTTCACTCCGGGACAAACAGAATAGCTCTGCTAAGTGTTGCTGTTGGACTTCCAGTAAGTCATCTTTCTCATCTTTATTTTCAACATATTACCAAAAGTAATTTTAATATCTGTTGTGCCTTGGTTATTGATTTTGTGAGTATCATTCTACATGGAGTCAAACATTCTGACATTTGAAAGATCTACATAATCTGTACCCAGAAAAAATAAAAAAATAATGAACAAACATTTATTGCCTAATTTTTTATCCGATGGCTATCTTTACTTGCTAAATGCATTTGTACTGCTTGCTGTCCAAGAACATTGGAGGACATTTTGAGTCATACAACACTGGAATCCTAGGTCCAGTGGCTCTCCATGGACTTGATCAGGGAAAATGGGACTTATCGTGGCAGAAATGGACTTATCAGGTTGCCCATTCTTACTTTACATGCTTAGCTAGCCCGTCCTTAAATGAAAGTTTGCTGAGACTCATCTCTTACGCAGGTTGGGCTTAAAGGAGAGGCCATGAACCTTGCATCTCCTAACGGCATCATGTCCGCTGCGTGGATGCAGTCAGCTATAGTTGTACAAAGGAATCAACCATTGACATGGCACAAGGTAAAAAAGGGTATTGTGTAAAGGTTTATCCAATGGATTATCATGCCTTGCAACCACTTGATGTTGCTTTGTGAACTGTGCAGACTTACTTTGATGCTCCTGAAGGAGATGAACCATTAGCACTTGATATGGAGGGCATGGGTAAAGGTCAGATATGGATAAACGGTGAGAGTATTGGAAGATACTGGACAGCTTTCGCTCCTGGTAATTGCAACGATGACTGCAACTATGCAGGATCGTTTAGACCTACAAAATGCCAACATGGTTGTGGCCAGCCTACCCAGCGATGGTGAGTGATAATAAGTTATAACAGTGAACCCTTTGTTAACAGTTATTGTCTTTTGGCTAAACATTTCATTCTGTTCATAAAATATTTCAGGTACCATGTGCCTCGATCTTGGTTGAAGCCAACTCAAAATCTGTTGGTTATTTTCGAAGAGCTTGGGGGTGATCCTTCTAGAATTTCACTAGTCAAGAGATCAGTTAGTAGTGTCTGCGCCGATGTTTCCGAGTACCATCCAAATATAAAGAATTGGCACATTGATAGCTATGGAAAGTCAGAAGAGTTCCGCCCACCGAAGGTTCACTTGCACTGTAGTCCAGGCCAAACCATATCTTCCATTAAATTTGCAAGCTTTGGAACTCCTTTGGGGACTTGTGGCAATTATGAGCAAGGGACCTGTCATGCTCCAGCATCATACCCCATTCTGGAGAAGGTACAACTTGTGCACCCTCTTAATTTCACCTTTTGCTCTGTGAAGTGAAAGAATTTCTTTAAAATGCTCATGCTTTTTGGTTGTGTTTTTGGACAGAAATGTATTGGGAGGCCTAGATGCATAGTCACTGTTACAAATAGTAACTTTGGGCAAGATCCATGTCCAAATGTTTTGAAGAGGTTATCAGTGGAAGCTGTTTGTGCTCCAACTAACACATATTGGAGGAACTAATGGGCAAAAGAAAGCACCCTTTGTGTGTAGTGTGTAGTGACTTAACCTCTTAGGCACATACCATCAGCAAAAAGGAAGTGAGAATAATGAGTATAGCTAAAAGTAGTGGTAGTTGCATAGGATGAGTGCCATAGTTTTTTCAGAAAAGTAGATTTCTTTTGCCAAAGGCTTGTAATTTGTTATTCGAGTGGCTTAACAAGCTTTTTTTTTTAAAAAAATGAGTCATTGTCTAAAATGGGTGAATTAGAAACATGGGCCTTCATTTTGGACCCTTCAATTATGTGTGAATTTAGAGTCCCAGTTCCAGACCTTTTTACTGGATATGGGCACTGGGATAGGACATTTTCATTGGTGTGTTGTGTTTATTGTAAGGTTGATTGTATCACGGGGGCAAATTAAGCCCCAAATTAAATTCAAGTTGATTGTGGATCCTGCTGTAAGTGTAATGAAGTTGTTACAATTTCACTGTGCTGATCATTTTGTAGTTTATTTTTTTTTTCTTTAGTGTGTGTGCGGGAGGAACGAAAATTGATGGCCTGAAGAAAGAATTATAGAAAATGAAAAGAGTAAAAAAAATTATGAAGTTCTCTCTCTTTTTTTTTTATATGTCCATATCTATCACGTTCGAACTATATTTGAATATTTGATCGGTAGTTCACTTTGTGTGATTTTATTTGTTATCAAGTTCTCGGATTTAAGCTTGCATAAATAAGGAGTTTGAGTTTGTTCTAATGTATTTTAGTGTTCACATAGTTGGCTTGGCTTCTTTAAAGTAAGAATTTGAATGAGGTGGAGAATCATTCGGAGCGCGTGTATGTGGAGGCAGGCGAAGGAGAGACTCACCAGTTGCAGAGGTTAGGGGAATGGAACTTAGTTAGAAAGTCAACGAAAAAGAGGAGGAATGTTCAGCCGAAAGATACGAAGAAGAAGAGATCCGTGTCGATTGTTATGGATAGAGTTAGAAATTGGAGAGCTAATGATGGGGAGAATATTCCTATTTCTCAGCGAAGGAATAATTTGAAATCTGATGGTAATAATGGGCGTTTAAGGGAGTCAGTTATTGATTTACAAATGTTTGACTCTTCAACCACCAATCCCGTTAAAAATGCTCAAGGATTAAATGATAAAAAAGAGTGGGTCCCAAGATCATATAGTGAAAGAAAGGAGGGATGGAGGCATGTGTATAAGAGAAAATTATGTTCTTTATCTTGTAAGAAGTTAAATTCAACATCTAATTCAGTGGTCACTAATGATATGACTGAGACCAAGAATGCTTTTGGAGTTTTAATGGATTTGGAGGAGGAATCGAATAATGAAGGAGAAAGATTTATATTATTATCTTGTAATGAGAGTTTGTTGCCTTCATCTTCTAATGTTGATAATATTCTACATGCTCAGGTGAGTGGTTCTTTAGAAAATGTTAATGGTGGTTGTGAGAACCACAATCTCAATTCAATGATTCCCCAATGAATGTTATTTTCTGGAATTGTAGAGGGGTTGGAGCAAGATCTTTCCCAGGATTAATAAGAGAATTACAGTATAAGTATAAAGTAGACATTGTTTTATTGTTTGAGACTCGTTGTGGAGGGGTGAAAGCAAAGAAGATAAACTCTAAGATGGGATTTAATGGCTCATATGTTGTTGACACTCAAGGGTTTAGTGGAGGTCTGTGGGTGTTATGGCGTGATGAGAGTTGGGCTGTTAGTATAATTGGTTCATCTGAGCAATGTGTTCATTTGAGATTTGATCATAATGGGGAGAAATGCTTAGTTTCTGCGGTGTACGCAAGCCCTTATTATGTGAAAAGAAGGAGTTTATGGAGAGAGTTGGAGGAGTTTGGTAATGAGGTGGAAGGTCCGTGGTGTGTAGGAGGAGATTTTAATGCTATTTTATTTGAGAATGAACGACGGTCTACTAGGAAGGAGTATTCTTTGGTGGATAAGGATTTTTCTAATTGGTATGGGGAGTCCGGTCTATCTCATATTCATACTATGGGGTCTTTTTTTACTTGGAGTAGAGAGGGTTGTGAGAGCAGACTGGATCGTATTCTAGCAAATGATATGTTTATGGATAGATTCACTGAAGCTAAAACAACAGTTTTGTATAGTTTCAAGTCGGATCATAAGGCTTTGTTATTGACGATGGAGGTGTCTCATTGTTCGGTTGCTTTTGAACGACCTTTTAGGTTTGTGGCTTCATGGTTGTTACATAATGATTTTAATGAATTTATGAAGCGGGTATGGGATAAAAATTTGTCATGGTCCCAAAATGTGAATGTTTTTACCCAGCAAGTGGAGGTGTGGAAGACGGAGGTATATGGTCATGTGGGAAGAAGAAAGAAACAAATTCTTGCTAGGCTTGATGGTATTAGTAGAAGTTTAAAGAATCAAGGTTCTTGATCTTCTCTCTCTCAGCTTCAGAAAGAACTATGGCAAGAACTAGAGACACTAATTCTGCAGGAAGATATTATGTGGGCTCAAAAGGCAAGGTGTGAGTGGTTTTATTTAGGGGATAAAAATTCGAAATATTTTCATCGAAGGGCGAATGCAAGGAGGAGGATAAATCGTATTGAAGCTCTCAAGGGTGAGGATGAAGAGTGAATATTTGATGTGGATCAGATAAAGAATGTAGCTGTGAATTTTTATCATATGTTTTTTTCTGAAGATCGTGCGCATAGGGATGTGTTGAATGTTGATGTATCTTATCCTATGCTTACGGAGAGTGTTATTAGTAATATGAATATTGATGTGAAAGAGGTGGAAGTTGAGACTGCTTTGAAGAGTATGAGCCCTCTTAAAGCTCCAGGTCCTGATGGTTTTAATCCTTTATTCTTTCAAGCTCAATGGAAACAGGTTAGTGGAAATGTTATTGATTTTGTGCGAAAGGTGTTTGAGAATGCTTGTATGATTAGGGAGGTTAATCAGACTTTTCTTGTACTTATTCCTAAAGTCCCAAACCCAGAATTTATAAGAGATTTTCGTCCGATTAGCCTTTGTAATGTGATTTATAAATTGATAACGAAAATCATAGTTAATCGAATTAAGCCTGTTATGTCGACTATTATTTCCCCTAATCAGTGTAGTTTTGTTCCGGGACGTTTGAGCTCCGACAATATTATTGTTGCTCAAGAGGTGATCCATACCATGAAAACTATGAAGGGAAAGAAAGGTTTTATGGCTGTAAAAATTGATTTGGAGAAGGCGTATGATAGAATTAATTGGGAATTCGCTATTAATTGTTTAAGGGAGGTGGGAATTCCGGAGAGCTTGATCTTCTTGATTCAGGAGTGTATATCTTCTCCCTCTATGCAACTATTGTGGAATGGTAGTAAGTCAAATGTTTTTAATCCTTCCCGAGGTATTGGACAAGGTGATCCTTTGTCTCCGTTTTTATTTGTGATATGTATGGGAAGTTGGCTCATTTGATTCAGTCAAATATTTCATCTGGAAACTGGAGACCAATTCGTCTTAATAAAGGGGGACCACCATTATCTCATTTGGTTTTTGCTGATGATTTGATTATTTTTGCTGAAGCTTGTTTAGACCAGGTACAAGTGATTAAAGATTGTCTTAATGTGTTTTGTGATGCTTCGAGTCAAAAGATAAATGAAGGAAAGACAAGAGTTTTCTTTTCTCGCAATATTAATCATAATATTAAATCTCAACTAAGTCATAGTTTGGGATTTAATATGTCTGCTGATTTGGATAGATATCTTGGGGTTCCTCTTCATCATGAGAGGGTTTCTAAGTCAATGTATCAATTTATGGTGGATAAGGTAAAACAAAGATTGGCTAGCTGGAAGTGTCATTCTTTGTCTCTGGCAGGGTGGAATACTCTTATTAATTCAGTGGCTTTGTCTATTCCTAATCATGTGATGCAAACGTCTATTATTCCTGTTGCTTGTTGCGATGAGATTGAGAGGAATGCCCAGAATTTTTTATGGGGTTCAACAAGTGATAAGAAGAAAGCTCATTTGGTGGCGTGGGACAAAGTTTGTTATCCTAAAGTGTGTGGTGGATTGGGTCTTCGTCATGCTTCTCTTCAGAATAAGGCTTTTATGATGAAAGTGGGATGGGGGTTGGTGAATAACAAGGATGCATTATGGGCCCGAGTAATTAGAAGTAAATATAATTGTGGTCAAGATTTGATCCCTATTATACGAGCAAAGAAGCCGGGGTCAAGAGTGTGGAGTGGAATTAAAGCTGTTTGAGAGAATGTTAAGAATGAGATTGAGGTTGTTCACAGGAATGAGGAGTATAAAGTTAGATGGAAGCTTGAGAGGAGTGAGATGTTCTCTATCAGATCAGCATATACGAAAATTGCTGATTTTAATGCTCAGGAGGATCAATATTGGAGGAACATTTGGAGGCTCAAAGTCCCTCAGAGATGTAAAATGCAGATGTGGTTTTTTATGCATGATAGACTTCCTACTAATGAGAGGTTGCTTGAATGGAGAATTCATCCAGATGGTTCTTGCGCGTCGTGTCATTCGCAGTTGGAATCAACGGTACATGTGATAAGAGAATGTGGTAATGCTAAAGAGGTTTGGCTTAACTTGGGAATCTCTTTTGCAAATAAAGAATTTTGGGAAAGTAATTTACATGATTGGTTAAGGAAGAATGTGAAGATGCGTAGAGGGTATGGGATGGATAACTGGAATGAAGTTTTTTGTGTGTCTTGCTGGTTGATTTGGAGAAGAAGGAATGAAGTGACCCATAATAATGAATGTTCAAGTGTGTATGAAGCCGTAGCAGAGATCAAAGGCATTATTAGATGTATGCATAGGGCGAAATCTGTCTTGTCCAATTTAAGGATGTAGGTTAATTTTTGTTTGTATTTTCCTTCTTTTTATCAAAAAAAAAAAGAATTTGTATATGAATAATGGTTTCATTTTGTCAACTAGTAACAATCTGATTAGGCGGTAACAACCTTTTGGACTTCCATAAAAACACGTGTGTTTCACACTTGATATAATTATTTTTTATAACTAACAATATTTGGTGAGTTGATGACAACTTAAAAGGTTTTGTAATAACACAATGAATATCAATCACAATTTTAAATTATTGTGCAAAAATTGAAAATTGTAGTTTGACTAAGGTATTTCTTAGGACATTGTATTGATTAAGTTCTTTTTTGAGAGTTTATTGAAGGAAAAATGAACACAAATTCTATCATAAACACTCACTACTGTAATTAAATTATAAGATAAAATTACTTAGATATCCCATGGAAGAGAGATAATTAAGATGAGGTCCCACGAGTTAAATAACAATTTATTGGTCTCACATAACAACTTGTAGGACCTCATTTTAATTATGTTTCTTCCATGAGACCTCTAATTAATTCTCCCAAATTAATTTCATAAAAAACCAATAAAGGTAGTCTAACACATTTTGTGCTAAAAAAGTAGTCCAACACATTTTATGTTACATCCTTATTTTTAAATAATAACTCAATAAGGATTAGAATTTAGGAGCGGGATCATTTTTAGATAAAGTTAACCATTGGATTTTTTTTTATCAGAAAACCATTAGATACTCATTACCCAGTAGTAGCTAGTAATTTAGACAGGAAATTTCGTTAAAAAAAGAAAAGAAAACTAATTTACACAGGAAATTAAAAATAAAAAATAAAGTAATAAAAAAGAGCGCGTTATATTTACGGTAGCTAATGGCGTAATATTTACGCAGAGTTTTCGTATTTAAGGGTTTAAGTAACACTACATTTTTATTTATTTTCCCGCTATCATTCTCTTCTACTCTCCCGCCATTTCCTATTTGATTTCGGTAAACCCTAATCCCTAATTCCTCCCTCTCTTTTTCTCTAATCTCTATCTCTATTAACTCTCACACTGTAATTTCACTGTTCCTCCTCAATTCAATCTTGCCGTCCACATCCATCACTTTTACTTATTACAGTACTCTTTTTGTTTCATTTATTTGTCAACTCATTGTTCTACACACAATTACAATTACAGTTACAGTTACAGTTACAATTACAAATACAATTACGCGGTAACTTCTTTATCATCTCATAAACCCTAATTCCTTAATTTCTCTTTTCTATTCAATTTTGTGTTTGCTGTTTATAAGTCTATACTCAGTTCTTACCTCTCTCTTATTTCCTTTCGTAAAACTCAGCTGATTGTTCCTTAATGTTTCTCGTTCTCTCTTTGCGAGATAGTTTTGATTTTTTAATGTGATAGTTGAATGATATAATTTTGAATTTTTTATTATAAACCCTAATCTAATGTTTGTTCCAAAATACTTCTCGCTCTCCCTGTTATGAGGTTGAGAGAGGCTATTATTGTTGTCCAAAGGTATTTGCTAGCGCGTGAGGCTAGCTTCTGCGATCAGTACTGGAATTTCTTATTAATCATTGCGCATCCATGAGTTTGAAATCTTAACATTGATTTTCCTTGTGATTTTCCCAGATCCATTAATTTATCTGGGAGTGTTCTCTACACAATCACGAAGTAATATGTTTTATTTGCTTAAACCAGCATTCGGAGTGCATAGAGTTATCCTGCTCAGCTAAGTACCTTAATTTTTTCCCTTGCTCGTGATATTCTCTTTACGGTCCAATTCTCGTACTTGTGAGATTGAAAATATCGTTCTGTATCTCAGGCATCATCAGTCAAGGAAAGCACTGGTTATATGGTCTGTTCTGCAATCAAGGGATGCTAATCTTGGTCTGGTAGAAATGGTAGAATAATTTGCAGTTATTTATTATGGTTTGATGGTCAAGGTTAGAGATGTGGAACGTATCAATACATGATAATCTGGCCTGCATGATATGCTGTAAAGTGTAATACAACATTTTTTTTTAAATTAAGAAAAATCTAGAGGCTTTTTTTGGAAATATCACCTGCCCCTAATTTTATTACTTCACAAGCAATGAGTTGACTTCTTTCTGCTGTGTTTTTGTTTGATTAGTTTCTGGTCTTTGATCATATCTACTCCATCCATAGACAATATCTAGCCAAAAGTTGCTGTTCTAGGTAAAACGTAGAATCATTTTACAAGTTTAAACGTGCACGATGATTGCATGCCTCACTTATTTCTAAATGGCTTTGAAAACCTAGTATTATGTTATTTATCAAATGATGTGACCTGTTCCTTTTCTACTGTCAGTTTTACTGACATTTTGTCTTACACAGAATCAGTTATAAGTTTTAATAAATGGCGTTTCAACCATTTTCATTCGGAGGGGCAACTGATTCTGAAAGTCAACGCAGAGAGTTGAGTGCCTTATTGGTGATGACATCTTGTTTAAGAACCCGTGTCAAAGGTCAAGATTAGTCTTTAGCAAGGGGAGGTCGATGTTTATGTCTTTAATTTGGGCACTGAAAATATATAAATAGAGGATGATTGACTAATCATGCAAAGGTGCTGCCTGTACTGGGTACGGAGTAATCCTCCCCGTGTCTCGCTGATTATGGTGTATACTCAGCAATTCTGAAGTTGCCGATGTAACATCTTGGCCTGTAATCCTCTTTTGTATTCCCCTTATTTTTGAAGAAATTTCGCCTCCCTTGTCTAAGGACTACTTCATTGTCTATAAGGACACATTGGTTAAGCACAAGGCAAGGTCACTTGAGGCACACAAACGTTTGTTTGAACACACAAACTTCCTTTTGTCTGACTTCCAGGTCTTGTTGGCTCTAGGTGTTCGAATGTTTTGAACTACTCAATGCTAAGAATTGAGTTTCCTTTTCATAATTCGTGAAGACATATTATTTCACTCTTGCAAATAAATGTTTTTCACTCTGTTGAATTATGGGTTTTCTATAATTGAGCTTGATGGTTTTACAGTGTATACATTTTCTGTTGAGATACAATGTTCTTTGTTATGCTAATTTATCTGGTAAAATATGTACAGAGCTGTTTTGATGATTTTTTTGTGCCTTTTTTTCTTACATGTTTATTTAGTATGTAGATATGCTGATTTTCAGATGGTTTCTTGTCCAGGTTTTAACAGAAAAAGCAAGTTTGAGGGCAGTATTGAAGAAGACGGTGAGTTTGAAGTCGTCACCAGAGGGGGAGAGATTGATGAAGACATTGCATTCAACGTTTTTGAAGGGTCACGGAGAGGAGGAGGAGGCATTGTATTTATATTCTTTGTTTTTGTTTTATATTTCCTGTCAAAAGTTTTACATTTTAATTGATCTAACTTTTATGCCTAACTCATCCTTTTCCCCCTTTCCCGTTACCCTTTCTCCTTCTTTTTTGTTTCCCTTTCACTCAACAGGACCTTGTCCTTCCTCTTCTTCCTCCAGTTTAGCCATTACCTCCGTCAGCTATGCATTATGAACATCATCAGTGGCTGTGGTGATACCGAGATCTCAGACCTCAAAGTTGTACAGGTGATCTACTTCTCACTTCACTTTTCCTTTTTATTGGGTATTTGATAAATGTTTTGTTTAGAGGGGTTGTTTTTTTCTTCTTGATCTTAAGCGATCCCGAAAATCCTTTTCAGCTACACAGAATTGTAAGATCAAATATCAGATTTTCGCCTCAAAGCTTCCTAAAATGATTGTGCAAATTTTGGACCTCATGGAAAGCGGTGACAGATTCATGCTTGTGCTCTTTTACTCTAACAAATTTTGTCTGTTTATTTACTTTAACACTATTTTTTCGTTCTGTTTCATTTTTTTTATAATTCACATGCACTATTTGCCGGAGTTTTAACCATGAGAACGTGGAATAGAAGTTGTTGCCAAACTGTGGATCATTTAGTCATTCAAGAAAGTGAGAGTGAAAGATCAGAATTGTCGATGAACCGTGTTTTATGGACAATTTATAATTTGTGGCTCTCTGCCCAAAATTAATGCTGTTTTGAAACTTTCGACATTTGGCCACTATGGATGTAAAGGGGATCCCTTTCTATCCTCTTTGTATACTGTCTATTATACTCTCATAGTCATTATTCAAATAATATCATTTTTTTCAAACTTTTCAGAACAAGAGGTATGATGGTCATTTTACTTCACGATTTTTCCCCAGTTCCATTTTCCTGCTATTCGTTTTATTTCCTAACAGGCTTTGAGTGAAAGCAGAGAATGTGATTGGCAGAAGACAATAAGGTTATGTTGGGTTCAGAAGAATGGAAAGAAGGGTCTAAAAAAGGTTTTTAGAAGTTCTTCGATTTGATTTAATTCTTATAATTATAACTACATTATTGCGATATTAATATCAGATATTGTTTCTTGAAATAGTCAATGGATGAAATCCTATTTGGTTTGGGATTTAATGAAATCGTCATTTAGCGATATTAATATATGCCCTCCTTTTGACTACAATATTCTGATCAATGAAATCGGCCCTTAAATCTGTTATGATTATATTTCTCTTGAATTTGTTTGGATGGAAGATAATGATGGAAAAGGAAAAAGAATGCATTCAAATTCAAAACTTTGGATAATCTCATAAAAATTTTGTTTTCCCGTCCCCCCAATTCCATTACCTTCAATCTAAGCTTTTACCCATAAGAGTTAAAAATCCATTGAAAATTGCAAATCTCCGAGATAATGGTAAACTCATGGTGAATGATACTTCCACTTTGTAAGAGTTATACTTCCACTTTGAAATTTGTGACTGTGTCAGAACTTTGTTCATGCTGGGTTTCTTACTGAGAAAAATCTCAAATCTTGATTTTCTATTTTGTATTCTTTGTCTTGCATGAGGACCAACCCTAGAATTGCTCAATTATAATAATGTTTAGTGGTTCATATGTGTATATGTAGCCATTTTCCACAAGTTGTTCATAGGTTAAGAACTTGTAATAGTTGGATGTAAGTAGAACAAGGTTCTGTTTCTTCGTTGGCATGGTGAGTCATTGTCATTTTTTACCTGAAAGTGAATAATCTGTATTTGAACCTAATTAGCCTTGTGTGTCTCTTTAAAGATGAAATAAAACGTTGAGATGACTGTGTTAATTTATTTCTCAGATGTATGTGCAGTGGGTGTCGATAAATGATGGTAAAGTTACATTAAAGATGTAGGTTTTTCCCCTTAATCACTCCTATTTTGAATTAATATATCAGGTTCCAGGAGGTGGCAACGCTGTTAGTGTTCTAATGTGTGTTGCTCGCTTGGTTTCTATTTTCCGCAGGTCTGTTGTTATGCTTGGAGCCTGTTTAGTGAAACCATTTAAACTTGATATAGTAATGTTGGTGAGATATACAAGAGAATGTTCAATTAACTAGTGTACAATTTGATTTGTGAGTTTGGTGGGAGATATTGCAGGTAGTGGGTATTTCCCATCTTTGTAGGATGCTTGCTTCTTTTTTAGATCACGGGTATGTTTCTGGAAAAGGGTGTTAGGAAATTGGATTTTTCTCCTGGCTGTGTTTCCCGTCTTTTGCTTAAGATAATTATCCTGAGTTTGTAACCAAAAAGGTATATTTACTTTTGAAGACAAACTATCAAATTGGAATTCAATATGTTTGGATCTGCCAAATGATATTTTAAATGAACTTGTCGATAACTTTAAAGAGAAGCTATCTCTTTTGTTTAATTGCTTTCATCACTTCACAGATGGCTGAATATCATACAGCTTGAAGGTAATGAATTCTCCTATAAGTTCAAGGTAATCAAATTTTTGCTCTATATTGATTTGTAACTGTGAAATTTATGGGTGTCTTGCTTAGTTGCTTTCTCTGAATATATTGCACTTATCATTTTCAAGCTGAAGGGCCGGTTTAGCTCAACAATAAGCTTGCTTGCCGTGTGGGTATGAGGTCGTGGGTTTGAATCAGCCACTATGCAAAAAGTAGAGATTAGAATGTCTAGTATATTCACTTCCCCAGCACCTCCACCAAGTGAGGACTAGAATTGGGTTGGCCCTTTTTATCATTTTCAAGCTATAATGTATCTTTTTATGTATCTTTTTATCAATTCATATTGGACAACAAATTTGGATGAAGAAAGTATGACGTGTTTGCTTCTCAAGGGTATAAAACCATTGTGCATTATCTATCAATTTTTAGTCGCTAGCAACTTGCCTATACTTTGCTTCCTAAATAATAGCTGCTTTGATCGATAACTGCCTCTGATATATCTTAGTATGTCATTTTGAAATGGTGAATGCAATTAGCCACAATATCTTTTAAGTCCTCCATTTAGTTGATAAGACTTGGTTGAACCTTGAATCCATTTCAATTGTTCTCTCTCTCTCTCTCTCTCTGCATTGTTTGCTTCAATAGTTATCCCATTTCAGTGAAATCTTCTTTCTTCTGTATGTATAATATACCGATGGCAGTATCATACCAATCAATACTTTTAGAGAAGAAGCAAACAAATAATCAAATCAGAATCATAATGTTAAGAATTTCATGGTCCCCCCCCCCTGTTAAGCGACTTTAAGCTATTACTTTGTTCCTCTGTTTTTCATTAAAAAATGTGTATGTTTGACTATAGAGTTCTTATTATCACAGATAGGAAAAACGAGAAAATAACTGTTTCTTCACAAAAGGAAGATATTGGTTCTGCTTTGCTTCAAAAATTTGATGGTTAGTGCTTCAGTTTTGTCTCTATCCTTCTATATTCATTGAATAAGCATATTGCTTTTAATCATTCATTCTGAATGTTCTTCTATTTTCATTATATCTTCATTCCAAAGAAATTAAAGAGTAAAAATGGCAGAACATAGTGATATCCTCCAGCGAAAGAATGACTTTATATCAACATTTGCACATAATACGAGAGGTTAGTGATTTCACTTTAAAATCTTATGCAAATGCGTTTGCCATCAAACATTTGCTGTAATATATCTGTATCATTTTTATTTGTCTCTTGAAAAAGCAAACGGTTGAAGATTGTAATGTTCAATATAGCTTGACGATGAAAAGTTAAATAATCAAAAGTATCTATTGTTGTTATACTTCTATTCACTTAGTGCAGATTGCGTTTCAAGTCATAGACACTGATACAACGTTTTAATCCCTTGTATTTATTATTTTCAGGAAATTTCATACCATCTTGCCATAGGGTTAGTCTTCATTGACTTGGTCTTGAGAAAGCTGGAAGTTTTGCTGATGGAATTCAAGAAGGGATATCTAAAGAATTAAATTTGAAGAATCAACCTCAATGCCCAGTAAATTACATCCCGGAAATAATTAACAACTCATAGTTGGTTTGCTAAACAATTTGAAAATCTGAAAAGATTTATTGAGTCAACTAATGACAAGAAAAATCACCAAAACTTCTGGGAGAACCAACTAGGATGCTAACAATATGATACTCCAGTTATAGAAAAAAAAAGTTCGTTGATATTTGTGCTGAATGTTTTCAAACTTTTCAGTCTATTAAGACATCCAAGTACACAAAAGGTAAGCCACCAGCTGGGAGTTTATGTTTGGACATGTCTTCTTCTCATTGATTCCATTTTTCTTGAGCATTTGATGTACGGTACATGGAATACACAAATGGAAGTTAGTTTCCTTCATTGATAGTTATGTTAGTGTTTTTCCTTTTCTTTAGTTTCCTTCATTGATAGTTATGTTAAAGTGATTTTCCTCTTCTTTTTTCTGTGGTAGGGTATACAACTCGATTGTGTGAACAAGTGGGATTGGAGGTAATAAAGCAATTTCAAAGCACTCGGTGGAGAAGGGAATGGCGGGAAAGCAGTAGACAACCCGCATTGACGCATTTTCTTGGGTATGAACTGACACTAGTATGAGCTTCACTGGTACAAGGACGAATAGTTTAAAGAAGCAGCTATCCAATTTCTTTTATAATATTCTCATAATTATTATTTTATTTTGTTTAACTCAAGAAGCTTTAGTAACTATTTTTAGGATTTTTCTTCTACACAGGTCCACTTTGAGAACTTATGAGCTGACATTTTCCAGTGTCACTATGGTTATCTTTTCAACGATTATTCAGCTGTTATTTGATTTCGTTAGAGCTCAGAGTGGCGAATTGACATAATTGTTGGGGCTATTTGTGATAATGGTGAAGTTGCTCATCAGAAGTCAGAGAGTTAATGTATGATTGTTGGGTCTATTTGTGATAATGTTAAGGAAGCTAGCTATCATTTTCGTCCTCGAAAAAGTCATTTATTATGTGTCTAAAGTAAATGGTTAATTACTTGCCCTTTTACACATTTTTCTAATATATTATTTGCTTTGTACTCAGAAAAATGAACATTGAATGAAATTATAAAAAGATAGAATAAGATAGAGATAGACATAAATTTAAATATTCATAAATCGAATTAGGCACAATGTTAAATGTTTTATCTTAATAGAATACTACACCAAATATCTTAAAAAGGTTAATATTCCCCCTATTTAAACATCTCCAAAATTTCAGTGACAACAGCATGAGCACACTCTATTTCCTCATTGAAATACATAGTATCCTTTAATTCCAAAGCTGCCTCAACTTCATCCCTCGCTTCTGCAAGCTTCAAATTAATCATGTCCACTTCCTTATCCTTGCCAAAATCTGTGCCACCATTGTAGTTCCTAAGGTTATAAACTTGTGGGTCATGAAATATGAGTGAGAAATGATTGAAGGAGAGTGAAAATTCGAGGTGGGAATGGTCGAAATTGATGGTTTAGGAGATGAATGTGGGTGCAAAGACGATGTTGATAGAATTGATGAAGTGGGTTTTGGATTTTGACATAAATGGTGTCAGTGGTGGTTGAGAGGGGTTTTAGAGTTGAAATTGATGGTTTGGGTTTTGGAAGAGGTGACAACAATAATGGTCTTCGTGGTGGTTGAGGAATAGGGTGGGAATGATGTATGTTTTTGGGAAGAGGGAAAGAGGAAGGGGAGGACTGAGGAGGTAGGAGGTTTGGAATTTATTGAGAAGGGTAAAATGGTGATGACTTTAAAAAATAATATCAATAAAGTTTCACATAATTATAAAACAACATGTAGCACCATTTTAATCATTTTTGAACCAAATTACAAAGTTAGTTATTATTCATGTATCGTGAAATAATCACTTATTATTTTTGCCCAAACTGAAATAGTTAATTATTAGATCAACGCTTTTGACAAAATAAAAAAGATTTCAAAAATTGTTTCCAATTTTCAGTGTCTAAAAATATATTTTTGTCTTTGAAAAAAAAAAACTAGCTAAAAGTGCAATGGGAAAGTTTTCTTATTCAAAAACTAAAATGTTTTCTTATCCGTCTCTTGTAAAATCAAGAGATGCAGCGAGTTATAGGAAGAGGATAAATTGTGGTCAATAGTGCTAGACGCAAGCTATCAGAGCCCTAAACTTCAAAAATATATCAATCACCAGAACAAGAAAGAGAAAACAAATCTACATCAAAAATGCTCTCCCCAAAGTAACAACCATGATCGCATTTTAGTGTCGCTGCTGTGTACTGAAATTGCTGATCATTGGATGCAGAATATGGCTAGATTTTTTTCCAACAATAAATTTATAACAGACGCAAAATATGAATGTTAGATAGACGATATAATTATAGGCTAGCTAATAAGTAGAATATATTTTTTTAAGTAATAAAATATAGGACCAAGGCCCAAAAATGATACACAACTATTGATCAAGGAACAAAAATAATACTCCCTCCGGTCCTAAATATAGGACCTAGATAACTTTTTTTGGGGAGATTAAGGAAGACTTAATTTTAGATGTCTTTCCAATAATACCCCTCCTTAATTAGTTTAATTCCTTAAGGTGTTGGTGAGAGAAAGATTGTGGTTAAGGAGTTGTTAAGAAGAAGAAGGGTAATTTAGGAAAAACGAGACCAAGAAAGTAATTAGGTCTTATATTTAGGACCAAAATGAAGTCTATATCTAGGTCCTATATTTAGGACCAGAGGGAGTACATAACTATTCCAAGGTACAAAAATGATACCTAACTTTTACCATGTGATCAAAAGTGATATTTTCACTAATATAATAATAATATTAGACATGAAATGTTCAAAATACTCTTATAATTAAATAAACTTTTACCAGGAGACGATTAATTTATAAGGATATTTTAGACTTTTCATGTCTAATATTATTGTCATATTAGTGAAAATATTATTTTTGATCACATGGTAAAAGTTGATATCATTTATGTACCTTGAAATAGTTATTTACTATTTTTATTCCTTGGCCAATAGTTATGTATCATATTTGGGCCTTCGCCCTAAAATATAATCATAGGCAATATAAAGTGATTATAATTTAGGTTCTCCCAACAAATTTTAAAATAGTCTTATATTTAGAATGAGAAAATATTAGTCTTTGTAAAGTTCTTAGGTAGCTATCTATTGAGTTATACTCGAGAGTACATGGTAAAATTTAATACAATCGATCCAAATTTAAGGAACAAAAGTCTCTGCTCAGAAATTATTAGTGCCCCGGAGTACCTCACTTAGCAAAAGAAATTCAACAAAAACTCATCTAAACTACGCCTAATGCCTTTATAGGGGTAGGAATTAAAATCAGGTGAGAGACCAACACACATACTGTCGCACACACCCTCTTCAGCTGCTCAAGTGAACTACCATGTGAAAGTAGCTACAGCAATGGCAACATCAACAGCCCATATGGAGTAATGTATAGCTTCATTTTTGTCTGCTTGCAGCTGTGCTTTTAAAGCATGAATTTCCTGAACATTAAATCACATTTAAAGATATAACAAATATAATACCCATAAAAAAATGCTCCTCAAAGTCACAACAACATATTCTTACTCTATCAAGTTGTTTAGCAATATTTGTAATTACATCACTTTCATTCTTTATTCCATCCATTGTTTTCCTGCATTTGGAGTCAGTAATAAAGATTAAACAAAATGTTTCACAAAAAAAAAAGACTGGGGTAAAGTGCAAAAATGCCCATTGAAATGACATTTTGAAATTTAAATCTCACTTAAATACATCTTTCAAATCCAGTTGGTGCCATTAAAAATCATAATATCATAAAACAAACACAAGAATTTATCAAATTCGACAATCATATAACAAACCTAATTTCAGTGTAAATCTTCTCTATATTCTCCCAACGTTTCTCAATTTCATGTTGCAACGAAGAAAAATGATTGTCCTGCATATCACATCTTCACCACAACATAATTGCATATTAGGAATCATATCATAATATCATATAATAACACAAAGCACATAAAGTTTATTAAATTTGACAATCACATAATAAACCTCGGTTTATTGAACATCTTCTTTCTATGCCCACTAAGATTCTCTTTTTCAAATTGAGACAAAGCAAGAAGACAGTCCTGCATATTAATTTTTCAGGTATCAGAGGTCAGGCAACCAAAAACTACCATCCTATATTTAGTTAAAAACTTAGGATAAGAACAATCCAGCAGCATAAGTATATTAAACATTGCAGGTCTCTTCCTACAATTAGGAATTTTTCGCACATAGACTTAGATGCCATTGAAGGCATAAGTATACTCAATCTGCATAATTAAATAATTAATGAGTACCTTTATCTTCTGCAATTCTGATTCTTGATCCAATTTGAACTAATATAAGACAGAGAATTAAATCAGAAAGTAAAGAAATTGAGTTGAATGTTTTGATACTAATCAGATTCTTACTTTCTGAAATTCACTTTTGGAAACAAAATCCGTTGCCTGCTTTGAGGGCAAGCCTTGTCCTTCTAACGGCTGCTCTCCGTTGGACGCAAACGATTGCTCTCCGTTGGACTTTGCAAGCTGACATATGTGTCTCGATTGTGCTTTGGAAGCCGCAAAGCCTCCTGAGGCAGCCAAGCTCGTCCCTAAATTTGCTCCTAATTGTGTTACCCGCTTCAAAGCCAGAAGCCTGGCCATCCCAAAGAATACCAAAGAATGGCAAGAGGATACTGCAAATCATACAAAAAGAACATCAAGTTTTTAAAAATTAATACATAAACGTGCAGTAGTATTAATTTATCTGAGACAATGCATCAAATCCGGAAAATAATTTATCTTACTAGCTTAAATTGCAGAAGCAGCAGGCCAAATATGTGAGACAAGAGAAGTTCATGTAAAAAATTTAAGCATCAGACTTCAGCCAAATAAGTAATAGCCCATAACTTGTCATGTTCATATTTTCAGTCATCAAGCATCCATATTTTCCCTTTTTCCAATTTCTAACAAGAATGGGCCATGAATTCAGGAACTCAGAAATAAATGAGGCACTACAGATGCAAATTGAAGTGCAAAGAAGGCTGCATGAGCAGCTTGAGGTATAAAACATTGTAGAACTTTACTTGCTCATCCATAACCATTTTCATCTGCAAACGCTACTTTGTGTTGCTTATCTTAGCTCAATGTCATTGATTAATAATAAGTTTATATTCAATATATGTCTATTCCAAGCAGTGATCACTTCAGTTTTGATGAGTGTGAGTGTTTCCATAACTTTAATCAGGTACAGCGACATTAGAGGTACAGAATATTGGTACAGCCGGACTTGAAGCTACCAAGTTTTGATCAAAACACAAAAACCAACCTTCCTTTATAAACATTGTACCTTGGGGTTTTTAACACTGTTTAGCCTTTAGTCTCAATATAGACTTAATATTATACTCAAACCAAAGAAATATCTGAATCTTTATTTAACATACTACTCCTCAATACAGCAGCATAAAGCATCAAACTTTCATTTCAGACAGCTCCAAAACTAAAGAAAATCAAAAGAAAGAAGTACAAAACTCACAATCAAACAATCATATTCTTATTCCTTGAATCCTTTAAACTTGAATTCATTCTACAGCTAAGGTTTATTATTCAACATTTACATGGTCTGGAATGATTTGAAAGAGATTTCACAAAATAAAGCAAACCTATTAGTCAATATGAATGATGACAACAATTTCAATTATATAGAATCAAACCAAACACAGCATATAAAATGAAGACCCATTTAGCAGTAAATCAGTTTTTCAAACAATCAAAAAACTTCAATCATACCAATTAAATTCCAATTCAATCTTAATACCATCATTGCCTCCTCATAACAGTACACATACCTTGACAAATCAAGAAGAGAGAAAATCCAACTTAACATTTGATCATAGTTTATACATCATTTTGATCCTAATCTTAAAGTCATTCAAACATCAATTTCATCAATAAAGCAAACCATTTCCTTACAACTTTGACCAAACCATAAACACAAACACACGTAGTCCATTTCCTTACAGAGAGGCGTTTAAGCAAGATGGGAGCATAATACTCACAGATTCGTGATTTGCTGCCAGCTGAGTGAGTGAGAGAGATCCAGTGAGAAGAAGATGGAAAATAAGACCTAGTTGAACTTTTTACAAAATTCAAAAAAAAAAAAAATAAGTTAATTATAAAATTATTTATCTACTTTTTTTAGTTTTATTAAATATGTTATAATTTCGTAACATTAATTTCTAAAAAAAAAATCAACTAGATATTTAGGACCAGAGAGTAATGGAAATTCAAAAAAATTCACAAAAGTTTGGAAGCCTGATGGCCCGTCATGACCTGACCCACAATATTTTCCTACATGATGCATTAATTTGTTTGATGGTCAAAAAGTGAAAATTCTTGTAGTATTTTTAATATTTTTACTAATGATGATAAAATTTGATCATTTAAATCTTTAAAATAATTTTTTGCGCAAAATTGTCCTTTTTGGTAATTTGACGTTCAAAAAAAATATTGTATTGACACTTTATTAAACACTCTCATTTTATCAAAAAATCTTTTTAAGAAAAGCTATTCTTTTTTGAGTTCATCATCGTCAGATAATCCGGTGTCTATTAGCAACCGATCAATCCGGACTCTAGGGTTAGAAGTGTTGCCCATAGAGGCAAGTTTGTCCCCTCTCCCAATGAGAGCACTTCCCGGGATTCGAACACGCGTTATCGTCCTTATGTCGGCTCAGCCCTTAAGGGTCAGGGCTAAACGAGGCAAGCCCATTAGGGTTTTTTTTCAAAAAAACCTCTGTTTTATAAAGCCCGGCCCTAAAGCAATTAGGTCAGCGTTGGCCCTCAGGGCTTCGACCCTTATAAAAAATCAAAATTTCAACCGCATAATACACAAGTTTTAACTTTTAACACACAAGTACACAACATAGACTCAAGTATTAATATAAATAAACCACAACATAAAAAAGGAAGTAAAAAAACATTCAAATATTAATAATCCACAAGACACAATTACAACTCATAAAAAGAAAATCTCAATAAATATCATTCGACGAGATTTGATTGTGCTTGGCTATAGTTGTCTCCTCCTCTTCTCCACTAACAAAAGTTTTTTCATTTCTTCTTTACCGTCATAAGCATTATCACCTCTATCATCTGAAAAAAAAAGTAGCAAATAATAAATTGTCCTTCAAGCATAGTTGAATCCATTAGCAAATAATTAATTGTCCTTCAAACATATTTGAAAAAAAACATACAATTATAATTAAATTTATGCAACCAATTCCTTGTGCAAATATGAGTCTGAACATTGGAAGCATACAACCAATTTCATTTGGCACATTTTTTTTTTGATAACATTTCATTTGGCACATTTGGCCCATTACACTATTACAAACTTACAGTGAGACTAAAGAATTTGAGAGTGAACACCACTATTTTTTTAATTTTTTTAGTTTAGGAAAAAGGGTCAGGCCTAACAGGCTCGGCCCTCAGCCCGACCCTCAAAAGCCCCTAGCCCTTAAGGGCCGGCCTTTCAGGGCCCACACCCCTATTTTTCCCTCTAAATCCCAAGCCCGACCCTACTAGGGCTTACGCAAAAATGGGCCGGCCCTATGGCTCGGCCCATATTGACGGCTCTATTTGTAGCCCACTTATTAGTTCAACCCACTAACATTCTCAAAAGCTATTCTCGAAAAGTTATTTTCCCATAAGCTATTCTCCATATGCTAAATCCAAACGGGTAAATTTATATTGTGTTTCACGTTATAGACTAGATTTTATTTTATACTCCTTCTGATCTTATTATAAGTCATCAACCGCCCAAAGTGTACAAACCAAGGTATGAAAATTAATAGAAGTTGCATAATTAAATTGATCTTATTTTATATGTGTTTTCCATTTTCGCCCCTCCCACCTTTATCATTATGACCTATTACCTTTTTCCTCTCTTCATTAGTCACTTATCTTTATTAGGGAAACAAAAGTGAAATGGAGGAAAATTCAATTCAATTAAAGAAATCTCTTTTTCCAATTATGAGGTTATATTAGGAAAATTTAATAAATTAGTTAGTTAATGGGGGTTGATGACTTATATTAAGAACCAAAATTTAGAGGCGGTTGATGACTTATAATAAAGATTGAAGGGAGTATTTTTTTAACACATTTTTCGGACCAAACACAACAGCAAAACCAACTAACGCGGTTGGCAAGCTGAAGTGTGAATGTCCTACTTATATACTCACATTCCTGGTCGATTGAAGGGAGTATTAAAGATAATAAGAAAATTTTTTATTTGATTCCTTTTTTGAGAAAGCAAACTGTGTGTGTGATTAAGTTTTTTTTTTTTTGCCTGATGCGTGATAAAGTTATGTATGTATTATTTACACATAGTCACATACTATGGATGCAAAATATAAAATTATAAAATTTTACAAGCTAAGAGCAAGTCTCACTAGTGATGAGAACAGCAACTGTTTGCTGCCCGCCCACATATGTCCGTGGAGAATTCGATCTCGAATATTAAATAAGCAAAAAGACTTCGATTAAGTTTTTTTTGCACAAAAAGAAATCGTTGAATTAAATATTTGAGTTTTGCTTGAACATCAAGCATTTTTAACAGTGGATGGGTGGCGTGGCAAGTCTTGAAAAAGAAAACAGCATCACAGCATCCATGTTTGACTCGTAAATAATTTCTGCTAAGAAATTAATTGATTATACTAAATGCATCATTTACAGTAAGTTCTATAGGAACAACTGGGAGTTCTACTTACGGCAAAGAAAAACTAAAAGACAAAATTGTCCTCAGATTCAATTCAATGGTGTCCAACTGCCCATTTCTCAAATGAAGACTTTGTGAGCGTAGCCATCAAGTATCAATATAATCCAACAGGTCTGCCCAGTGAAGCAATATCCGGGTTGCTTCTTAGGGTGTGAACACTTCAATTCCATCCTCATTTTTCTAAAACAATAAACTTTGACTTGGTCAACCATCAATTGGTCATTGCACATCCCACGTTCCTCTTCTTCATTTGTTTCTTTATGTTATTTAAGTAGCACAACCTTCCCATGTGTCCAACTTCATCCCAAGATATCATTTCCTCTGCTCCATTCATTACCTCAAAAAATGTCTTTCTTCTCTTCCTCTTGTTCTGAAACCAACCTTGCCACAGCCAAAACCTTGGTTTCAACAGCTGCCTCGGTTGTTGCCACTGCCATGCTTGTCCGTTCAGTGGCACGAGACCTCTTGCCAGGGGAAATTCAAGATTATTTCTTCAGTGGTATCCATGGAATATTCCATTACTTCTCTTCTGAGCTCACCATGGTGATTGATGAGTTTGATGGTCTTATTAGCAATAAAATATATGAAGCTGCACATACTTATTTGGGCAAGCAAATATCACCCTCTACTCGTAGACTCAAAGTTAGTAAGCCCGACGCTGAAAAAACCTTTGCCATCACTGTGGAACGTGGCGAGGCTCTCACTGACACTTTCAATGGTGTCAAATTCAAATGGGTTTTTATTTGCAATAAGGTTGAATCCAACAGTGATTTTTACAATCCTAGAGACTTAAACTCCACGCTGCGATCAGAAGTGAGATCTTTGGAGCTGACTTTTCATAAGAAGCACAAAGACTTGGTGTTAACATCATACCTCCCCTTTATTATGGAACAAGCAAACATCATTAAGCAAGAAGCAAAGGCCTTGAGAATATTTATGCTGGATCCCAATAGCATGTATGGGAATTTGAATGATGCGTGGATGCCAACAAACTTGGAACATCCATCAACATTTGAGACACTAGCATTAGACCCAGACATCAAGAACTTTGTTCTAGAGGATCTACAAAGGTTTTTGAGGAGGAAAGATTATTATAGGAAAGTAGGGAAGGCGTGGAAGAGAGGTTATTTGTTATATGGTCCACCAGGAACTGGGAAGTCTAGTTTGATTGCTGCAATGGCAAATTACTTACATTTTGATGTCTATGATTTGGAGCTGACAGAACTACATTGCAATTCAGATCTCCGACGTTTGTTAATAGCTATGGCAAATCGGTCTATTCTTGTGGTGGAGGATATTGACTGCACCATTGAATTACAAGATCGCATGGCAGAATCTAAAGGGGATTCGTCAAAATCTGAATCATCACAACCTCAGGTTATTATTTATTAACTTTAACTTTCTAATGTACCTATTAGAAAGTTGACTCGGTCAGTCAACTTTCCTATAGGCACATAATTTATGACCCATAAGCAGAAAACTGCCACTCACATTTTTTATATTTGTCATTGAGTTTGACAAGAGTAGTTTATAAATTTACTTTTTAAAAAAATAATCTAATTGAACTTCCTCTGCCTAAATTCATAAGTTACATCATGCTAATTATCCCATAATAACCCACTTGTACGCTACATTGACTTATTAATGTATTTTTTGGATGTATCAGGTGACACTATCGGGATTATTAAACTTTATTGACGGGCTATGGTCAAGTTGTGGGGACGAAAGGATTATAGTGTTCACGACCAACCACAAAGAGAGGCTTGACCCTGCATTGTTACGACCTGGTCGCATGGATGTTCATATCCACATGTCATATTGCACCCCCTCGGTGTTTAGGCAACTTGCTCTTAATTACCTTGAACTTAAGGATCACACTCTTTTCCCACAAATTGAAAATGACATTCTTGCCACTCATGTCACTCCTGCTGAAGTGGCTGAGCAGCTCTTAAAGATGATGAGTGATGATCATGACTCAACTCTTCAAGACCTTGTGCAGTTCCTTGCACAGAAAAAAATTGAGAATGAAGAACTTGAGGCCCAAAAGAGAAAAAAAGAACTTGAGTCCCAAGATAATAAAAAGCAGGCAGATGATGACGACAAAAAGTTAATGGATAAGGACCAACAAGAAAATGATGTAGTAGTTCAGCAAACAGTTTAACTATGAGCTTGTATTTTAGAAGTTGGGCCAGTAAGGTCTAGCATGATTTGGACACTTTATTTGTATTCTTTAATATTTACATTTTGAAACAGCCACCACTGGTCCATGTTTTGTATAACAACTTATCCAAACCAGGTTAATAGATGGACTAGGCAAAAAGTACATTCGTGATTTATGGGAGCTACTTTTTCGGATTATGTTGTATATCAAACTCGATTTTTCCTCTTTCTGCATGAGCATTTTTGTGGTGATTTATTAGGCCAGATAGTAAGTGATGTGATTTTATTTGCAAATAGATTCGTCTGTTGTAAGTCATTGTCGAAATGTTCAGAGAAATCAAAACTGATTCATTCTCTGTGGCCTATAATTAAGAATTGAAACGGGACACTAAACAAAGACTTTTAAAAGAAAAGGGCTGGGCCCTACTCATTAGTCATTAGCAGTGACCTTGAAGTGAAGTCAATATAGAAAATGAAAAACAAAAACAGTGAGACAAAAAAAAAAAGATTTGGTGGTCCAAAGACAGATAGGACATCTAAATTTAGATACGCCGAGGATTATCTCTATTGTGTTTTGCTTCTTTAAATTTTAAAATCTCATATACCATGATCTACACATCTTTTAGAAAGAATCGTTCATGTTGATAGTAAAAAGACACAAGAGTTACATAAAATAATCACTCGAGTCTCTTTAGCATCCCTTTTATAATGTAGCATTTGTGTGAAGTCGACACGATGACTATGTGGACTCATTCTTATTTCTAATGCGAAACAATCGAGCTAATTAGGTCATCACATTGAAGTAATTAAGAAGTTAACCGTAGCCTATATTTAAATCAATGGACGCCAACTTTCTTTGGGTCTTTAATACATTTGGGATGCCGAAAGCTACTCTTCGTGGGCCATTTGACAGTGTAATGCCATGCGAGAACACAAAAGTATTGTTTTAGTTTATTCACGTTCGGCTTCATACACACAAATTAAACTTGACCGAATAATTTGATTAAGGCAAAGCTAAAGCCTATGCATAAAGTCGTGCGCGGTTTTATTATTTGTTCCCTTTTTATTCCTTTTTACATAGAAAGACAAGTGGGATTTAGGTGTCAACTTGCGATTGGTATCTCCCTGCCAAAAAAGAAGAGGTTTGGAAAATATTGATGTCGGCATTTCATTCAGTGTAATGAAGCATGTGTTTTTTTTCTTTTGCGAAGTGTATGAAGCATGTTGTTTGAACTTTGAACTTCCAGGTACAAAAATAGAGTTAAAGTGTAAATCTAGCATCCAACAATTAATAAAGTGCACAAAAAATAAATAACAATTTTAAGGGCGGATCTAGTTCTCATTAATTGCAAAGTTGTGTATATTTAGTAATTCTGTCAATTTTAACGAGTTTGACTATCATCAAGCTGACACGACATTATATGTTCGATGACACAGCAAGATGTGATATATTATTATGGGTAAAGGTGCAGATTTAGTATCCGACAATTATGCAAAACGCACCAAACAATTAACAATTTTGAGATGCAGATTTAGTGTTTATCATATAAAAATGATGCAAATACAGGAATTTAGTTAACTAACTGTTAGAACTATTAGAAATCACATATCCTCTTGTGGCGCAACTTCACACTTTTTAAACGGCTCTATGTGTAAGTATTGTGGAATGATAGGTGGAAAGATGCTAAAACTGATAGGTAGAAGCCAATAACATGAATATATCTCTGCCCCCAAATTTTCATCATGCCAAGATGAAGTACCTAATTAAGGTCAGTCACTATGTACCTAAACTTTTATGTACAAAAAATAACCATTCAAAAGTGTAAAGCATTGCCAAAAAAGGATATGTGATAGTTAACGAAATCTCTATATATGCACCATTTTTATTTGATTAATACTAAATTTGCATCTCAAAATTGTTATTTATGTTTGGTGTGATTTACATATAATTGTTGAATACTAAATCTACATCTTTACCCTTAATAATAGGACACATATTGTCATGTAATGAACCACAATATGTCACATCGGCCAAATAATGGTCAAACTCGTTAAAATTGACGGAGTTACTAAAAATGTATCACTTCGTAATTAATGGGTACTTTGGTTTCTTGAAATTGTTATTTATTTTAGATGCACTCTGGCTAGTTTTTTGGTACTAGATTTATACATTGACCCTACAAAAATATTGTTCAACTTTATTTATGGGTTTTTTTGTGACTCATCATAAATAAGCACCCGAATTTAAGGTTTCCAGAGGTTCTTTGCTAGTCCTCACACAGTGAAGGATCATCTTTTTATAAAAATAAAGGAACATCTGTTTTATTTTATTTATAATTTTATTAATCAAGCTATCTTCTTGATGGGCTTGTCTTCTTAAACATAGTATATGGAAGTGGAATCACGGAATATTCTGAGGCATCGGTAAAATGCACACAAGGACCAAAAGGCCAAAATCACTATGTTCTGTACTTGAATCAATGAGTCGAAACAGGAAAGTGGAAATGTGACTATATCGTTTGGAAAATGGTCGAGGACACCTATCGAATATTTCCAATATCACTTGCTTTATCAGTTTATTGATTTATTCAATGCGTTCAGTTGGTTCTTTTTTCATTTTATCCCTTTGTGTGTGTGTGTGTGTTCTCGACCAGTATCTGAATGACACGTGCGAAACCTAAAATTAATAATATTCACACACTCAAAGGTAATAGCAAATACAATGACCTGCCAATAGTATTGTTCGCACAGTTGACAATAATTTGTCATCTCACATGCACGTATTCAAAATACCAATAATTAGACAATTTATGTAAATCACATTTTTAAACGCTTCTAATGTGAAATTGAAATCCTTAAGAATTCACATGAACTATGAAGTCATCACAGAAGCTAGCGGTTCATAACACTACATGACATCTGAATGAAGCAAATTCAATATCAGTGGAGTAGGGGAAACTTCCCTTCAAATTCGAAAGAGACGAGCAACAAGTTGATTGGGCCAATAAAAGTTGCGGCTTCCCCATAAATTGCAAGGAAGAAAGAAAGAAAGAAGCTGGTAGAAATTATAATAATTAATTTGATTTCCGTTCTTGCCAAGCCAAGAATTACTTAGCAAGTGTAGCTTTCACATGAGGTTGGTGGGAACTTCCAACACTATGCTTTTGAGAAATAATTGACCAACACACATCCATTAGCTCACGATTGGACTTACTGGATTTCATTTAGATAGGAAGAAATCGAGTGAGATAGTGAAGTTGGATGAGAATGACAAATATAAAGCAGAAAGCATGCATCATAATAATAGACAAGTGTCAGAATCCAAATTGGCTGTATTTCTGTGATGTCCACTAGCTCAAATATCACAAGTATGTGTCACTCAACCATTTGGTAGCTAAATTGGGTTGTGTTCGTCGGTTTTGATGAAATTAATCGTAGGTACAATAACGAAGCATAATTGAACGCACTATTCTCAGTTTCTCACACTGAGTACATCAATCATATTCCACTTGTGCTGTCAAAATTTAAAGCGGGTGTTTTGTATGTGCACACCACATGTTACCATTTGTGGCAAAAAGGAAGCCTTTTTGTTCTTTTGGTGTCATTTCACGGCTATCTCAAGATCTACCCCAAATCTAACATAAATGAATTGAATTTAAGAGATCATATATGCGATTAATATGGCAAGGGTAAAATCTTGGTCTTGCGGTCCCATAGGAATTGGATTGTTATCATCATTCACATATGCTACCTTGTTGTCACACCAAGTTGTTCTACTGGTTAATGAAACTGTCATGTCTCAAATTTATTTTATTTTTACCAACCATATTAATGTAAAACAGAATAGAAAAAAAAGGAGAAAAGAGAGAATAGAGACGAAATCTCAATCTCCCTGAGCCTTCAAATTGTGGGAAGATAATTTGATCTTAACTATTCTTATTCTTATCCAGGACATTAAGAGAGCATCCAATCCAAATCGAAATACATTAAGAGCTTACCTCCACGTTTAAGTGATATTACTTTTAAACTTAAATCAAGGATAAAGTTGATGTTGGTTCTAAATATGAGATATTTTTTTCCCTCAAAATCTTCATATCAAGAAAAATGATTGAAATATTTTTTTCAAAAACATTTCACATTAGATGACTTAACCAAAATACTTAATATAAATAAATCATGTATATGAGATGAAAAATGGATAGGGTATCATTAACTTCCCTTTCCAGCTAGCCTCCTCTCCCAATATTTTATGTTTGCTTTACCTCTAATCTTCCCCTCGTATGTGGCAATGGCTTGGAGATATTAAATGGTGAGGAAGTTGTAGAATGGAGGTTTAGTGTGGTAGAATGGAGGTTTAGTTGGCTCTTCTCGCCCTCCCCTTCTTTCTCTATATTCCTACCTTTAATTACATTGTAATTTGAACTTTCCATGTTCAAAGTTTTTGATAAATTATATTTTAAATATCTTCTGTTGATTTTTAAACTATCGTATTTAAAATGTTGCTGTTTTTTTATCGGAAATTAAAATGTTGCTGTTTGAATTTATTTATGTATATATGTATTAAATAATTTATTATTTTATTAGTAATTAGTAATTTATAAAACATTAAATATGGACCGTTCAAATTACAGTAGGGTTAGAATGGGAAAGACAAGGAGGGGTAAAAAGTCAAATCTCCTTTTTAATGTTATTTTTACTTGGTTAAAGTATGTTTTTGGTCCGTTAACTTTGAAAAAAAATCAAGTTTTAGTCTCTTATCCTTAAAAAGTTTGTTCTTAGTCCCTTAACTTTGGACAAAGTCATCTTTTAGTCCTTTAAGTTTGAAAACTGTGTTTTTAATTCTTTGAATTGGGTTAAAATATGTTTTTGATCTCTTAACTCTGAACAAAGTCATGTTTAAATCCTTTAACTTTAAAAAGGAAAGAGACCAAAACCATACTTTAGTCTTTTTTAAAGGACTAAAAAAACATCACTTTGTTCAAAGTTAAGGGATAAAAATATATGGGTTAATGGTCAAATCTAGTACTCTACTATTGCCAAAAGTTCACCCAACATAAACAAGTATTCGATGACTCAAATGTAGCACACATCTTTTCAAAAATGGGTCAAATCTAGCATTTCCGTCAACTTTAACGGGTTTGACCGTTAAGTTTGACTCGACCATGCCACGTCACTCGCCACGTCAACCAGTTTTGCCATGTGGCCTGTCACGTCACCCGCCACGTCACCCAATAATGGATAGTGAGTGGACCCATTGGGTGACGTGACATGTCACGTGGCAAAACCGATTGACATGTCGGGTGATATGGCATGATAAAGTCAAACTTAACGGTCAAACCCGCTAAAGTTGACAGAAATGCTAGATTTGAGCCATTTTTAAAAGATGTGTGCTACATTTGAGCCATCGAATACTTGTTTATATTGGGTGAACTTTTGGCAATAGTAGAGTGCTAGATTTGACCCTTAACCCAAAATATACTTTTTAAAATTAAGAGACTAAAATATGACTCTGTCCAAAGTTAATGGACTAAAAACATATTTTTCAAAGTTATTAAGATATTAAAATATGACTATCTCTAAAGTTACAGACTAAAAACATACTTTTACCTTTTTTTTCTTTCATGACATGCCCCATGGGCCAAAGACAACTCTATGATTTATAGATACATTATTATTCGGCATCACTTATCACACTTATCACTAGGGATGGAAATGAGTCAGGCCAGGCCAGACTACACCAAAAATAGGCCTGGCCTGGGTTACCAAAGTGAGGTTTAAGCCTGGCGTGTGGCTTTTTATAGAAAAATTTTCAGGCCTGGGCCTGTTAAGGCTGGCCTGAAAATTAAACAGGCCTAACAGGCCAAAACCAAAAGAGAAAAAAAAAAAAGAACAAAATAGAAAAATAAGAAAAGAGAGGAACCAGAGAGAAAAATAAAAACTCAGTCAGAATAGGAACGTATAATGCCAAAAAACTCCATCTTAATCTTAAATCTAAAATGGTAAGAAATGGAACATATATGTTAATAAGGGTCATATATGTAGACATTCTAAAACCTTCAACATATTCCCAGCATCAACAAACCCCAATTTTATTATCAGGGACCAAATTTTCATATCATCCAAGTGGAGAAAAAATAGGAAACTTTCGCTGAATCTGAGAAAAAAATAGGGAAAAGAATAGAAACCTTAACTGAATCTGAGAAATAATAGGAAAAAGAAAATAGGAATTTGGGAAGGAACTAGAAAAAAGAATAGGAAACCTTCCTTGAATCTGAGAAAAAAATAAGAAAAAGAAAGTAGGAATTTGAGAAAAAATAGGAAACCTTGGCTGAATCCAAGAAAAAACCTTCAATGAATCTTCACCTTGGCTGAATCTTCACCATATAAAGAATCTTCGTCATCATCTTCTTCTTCATCGCAGTTTTGAACTCTTCTTCTTCGTCCTCGCAAATCCACGATGGTAAGGGAATGACAGTGAGGTTCTTCAATAATCTCAAGGATTTTGGTTTAGTAATTGAGTGGTTGGTGAATGGTGAGGTGAGAGAATCAAGCAATGGATGGTTTTGGGCAAGGTTTTAAAACCCGAGCCGGACGTCGAGCCGGAAAACTGAGCGGGTCATGGTTGAAACGGTTGAAACGGTTGGACCGTTCGGTCGAACCGGTGACGTAATAATTTAATGAAAATTAAATATATAAATATTGTTAATACTTAATAACTTAATATAATTAGAATGAAGATATTTTTTTAATCAAGTTCATTTTTTTTCTGTTGATATATTTTTTTCTGCAGTTGTCAATTTCTGGCCGGGTCAAAAGCGGGTCAACTCGGGTCAACCCCGGGTCAACCCCGGGTCAACAGCGGTCGACCCGGGTCAACCCCGGGTCAACCCGGGCTGTACAGTAAACCGGCCCAATCGAGGTGATTGGGCCGTTTTAGCCACCGGCCGACGGTCCGACCGGTCGGACCGTCCGGCTCGGTCCGGCTTTAAAACCCTTGGTTTTGGGTTGTTGACTGGTTGGTGAATGTGAGGTGAGAGACATTCACGAGATTCGAGAGTGAGAGTGGGAGGAAATATTGGGCTGAATGTTAATGCTTTGTTTGGGCTCTTTATTATTTTAAAGAAAGATAGCTTATCAAACCGGCCTATTGGCTTTAATAGGCTTTTTTTTTAAGCCTGAGCCTGGCCTGTTAATGAAAACAGACCTATAAAAAAGTCTGCGCCTGAGCCTGGCCTGAATTTAACCAAGCCGTACCAGGCCTTAACAGGTCAGGCCACCAGGCCTTGACAGGCCGGTCTGGCTCATTTCCATCCCTACTTATCACTAATATATGTTTTTTCCTTAATTAATAATATGTGTGTGTGTGTTTTAATTATTGACTACAAAACTACGGCTCCCATTCGAAACCTAATTATCAGTAACGAGAGACTTTTCTTTCTTTATTACATTTCCTGTTGTATCCAATCATCACGTTAAATTTTGACCCTCATCAAAGACTCAAGATCACATTTCCTCATTTGGAATACAATCACCATCGATGAGATTATAATTATAATCACTATTATTATTATTATCTGATTTTTTTATCAAAATTTATTATTAACGGTAATTTAAAGGTAGTTTTCTTTTTTAAAAGATTGAAACAAAACCGATATCAAAATAGTTTAGGAGAGAAAATTCTTTTAGAATCAAATATTACATTAGAACCATTAGTTATTGGTCATCCTGAATGACTAATATTACTTTTTCCATGGTTTCAGGATGACTAATAACTGATGGTTCTAATATAATATTTGATTCTAAAAGAATTTTCTCTCCTACAGATGTTGGTTTTGTTTGAATATTTTAAAAATAAAACTACCTTTAAATTACTGTTACTAACAATTTCAATTAATTTTGCTATTCTTATTTCAATAAATAATGTAAAAATTAGAAAAAATTTGAATAATAAATTTTTTATTTTTATAATCATAACTAAGAGTCTAAAACAAAACAAAACACCATTTTACACTTTAATCCCATCCATTTAAATTTAGTTCAACAAAAATAAGATGTGGATAACACTTCACTCTCACCGAGTCACCCTTTAGCAACTAAATTTTTGCTCATTACGTCCCATTACTAAGAACCCCTCCTTTTCTCTCTCTCCTTTTCTCCCACCCTTTCCGATCCCTGATCATAGTCATTCATCTCATCTAATGGTCATAATGTCTCACTTATCCCACAACTCATTTCTCCTTTGATAAACAAAATCCCACCCCCTTCTATATATCTCACAATTCTCAGATTAAGAAAAGAATCTCCCACATTCACCAAGAAATTGGAAGGAACAAAAACTTGCCAAGAAAATTTGGAATTATTTTTCTTTATTAATCATAAACTGCTACTTTATTTGAAAAATAAATTATACTATTATTTTTATCAATCATATAAAAACTTCCCATTTCAATCAATACTTCCACCGTTTCAATGATTATAACTGCCTATTTTATTTTATACCATGGTTTATTTATGTCATTTTCATTTTCATTTTTTTGACTTTAAACTTCCTATTTTATTCAAATACTAAATTATATATTTTTAATCAATCATATAAAAACTGCCTATTTTATTCGTTCTTCTTTTTAAATAGGAAATTATTGATCTTCCCACTTTATTATCCTATTAACCATTAATCTCTCCCCCATGATTTTTTCATTGTCAACGCATCATTTTTGTAAACAACCTATTATTTCTTATAACAACATCTCTTACATGAATTAATCGAAAAACTTATTGTTGTTAAAAAAAACAAAAATATTGTAATAAAAAAGGCAAAAATAACACTTGTCTTATTTGCATTATAATAGGGAAGTATCAATAAAATGGTTGTATTAAAAAAATGACAATAAGAAATTGGTGAGTCATGTCTACCAAAGAAATAAAAGTTCTATGTGTCTTCAACACGGAAGAATAATATGATGCTTGGGAATTTCATAACTTAGTGTGGGTGTTGATATCTAAACATTCTACTGTGCTAAGTTATGAAATTCTCAAGCATCTTCTTCTTCCGTGCTGAAGACACATAGACCTTTTATTTCTTTGATAGACATGGTTCACCAATTTCATATTGTCATTTTTTTTAATACAACCATTTTATTCATACTTCCCTATTATAATGCAAATAAGACAAGTGTTATTTTTGTCTTTTTTATTACAATATTTTTGGTGTTTTTAAACAACAATAAGTTTTTCGATTAATTCATGTAAGAGATGTTGTTATAAGAAATAATATAGGTTGTTTACAAAAATGATGCGTTGACAATGAGAAAATCATGGGGGAGAGATTAATGGTTAATAAGATAATAAAGTGGGAAGATCAATAATTTCCTATTTAAAAAGAAGAAAGAATAAAATAAGCAGTTTTTATATGATTGATTAAAAATATATAATTTAGTATTTGAATAAAATAGAAAGTTTAATATCAAAAAAATGAAAATGAAAATGACATAAATAAACCATGGTATAAAATAAAATAGGCAGTTATAATCATAGAAACGGTGGAAGTATTGATTGAAATATGAAGTTTTTATATGATTGATTAATATAATATAATTTATTTTCGAATAAAATAGCAGTTTATGATTAATAAAGAAAAATAATTCCAAATTTTTAGGCAAGTTTTTGTTCCTTCTAATTTCTTGGTGAATGTGAGAGATTCTTTCTTTAATCTGAGAATGATGAGAGAGAAGGGGGTGGGTTTTTGTGTATAAAAAGAGAAATAAGTTATGGGATAAGTGAGACATTATAAACATTATATGAGATGAAAAACACGATTGAGGAAAGGAATAGAGAAAAGGAGAGAGAGAAAGGGAGAGCTTCCTGGCCGCATTATTTATGTAATTTAGCGGAAAAAAGCGCAAAGAATCCCACTAGGATTCCACTCACAAACTCACGCATGAACCAGCAACCAACATCATCTTCCATTTTCTATCTATATAAAACTTCTTCTCCCTTGTTTTCCTTACGTTTTCATCAACATAATCATCATGTTTCCCGGCAAAGAAATGCTTTCTGCATCCTCAATTTTCTCTGCATATGCATCAATGGCCGCCTCTATTATGTTTGTTCGTACCGTGGCCAACGAACTCATACCTCATCCTATCCGAGGCTATCTACTTAATGCTTTTAACTATTTCCTCAAAACTTCATCTCCTGTTCTCACTCTCATCATTGAAGAATCCAGCGGTATCTCTAAAAACCAAGTGTATGATGCTGCTGAAACTTACTTATCTGCTAGAATCGGTCCTGAAAACAGAAGGCTCAAGATCAGCCAGGGTCCTAATGAGAAGTTCTTGAAGATTCGCCTTGAAAAAGGTGAGAAACTTGTGGACTATTATTATGGCGTTGAGCTCAAATGGGTGTTCACTTCTACAGAGTCATCATCAAACAATGGTAATGGCCATAGTGATCGTTCCTTTGTTAAGCGTTTGTTTGAGTTGAGTTTCCTCAAGAAGCATAGGGATATGGTGGTAAATTCTTATATTCCTTCCATTCTTAGTAAGGCCAAGACTATGACAGAGGAAGAAAGGGTGTTAAAGATGCATACTTTAAACGGTTATGGTTACTCTGATAGGTGGGATTCTATTAATCTTGAACATCCTTCTACTTTTGAGACTTTGGCTATGGAGCCAGAGCTGAAGAGGGCTGTGATGGAGGATTTGAATAGGTTTGTGAGGAGGAGCGAGTATTACAAGAGAGTTGGGAAGGCATGGAAAAGAGGGTACTTGTTGTATGGGCCCCCCGGAACTGGGAAATCAAGCTTGGTTGCAGCCATGGCTAATTATTTGAAGTTTGATATCTATGATCTTCAGCTTGAAAATATTGGTAGAGATTCTGACTTCAGAAGGCTTCTTCTTTCCACTGCTAATAGGTCCATTTTAGTGATTGAAGACATTGATTGCAGTGTGGATCTACCGGAGCGACGCCATGAAGGACATCAGTATGAGCAGGTTAGTTGTTAGTGCTCAACCATATTGCTAAATATAGAGTATATGTGACTAATTTTCGTTGCTAAATATAGAATATATGTAACTAATTTGATTTTATTTAGAATATTAATTAAATTAGTTTTACCGATGACATTCCTTTTTATTCCTAATTTAAATTTAAAGGATGGAATGATGGAAGGGGTATTTGATTAAAAGTTATTTGGTAAAGTATACTTTTGGTCCCTTATTTTAATTTGAACATTTTTCAGCATTTAATAATCATTTAAAATTGTTAAATTAATATTTTCCGTTAAGTTAAACTAATGGTGTTAATAAAAAAGGACTAATTAAAGTGTACTTTCCAAACATAAAGGACTAAATTGAAACTTGATGCAAACATAACGGACCGAAAGTATACTTTAACCAAGTTATTTAGATTAGATTTCTCTAAATTGGCCTGAAACAGGTGTTTTTTCTTTTTTTTATCCAAGACCCAATGGTACACAAGAGCACCCACGTGATGTGATTTGACTGAGTTCCGATTTTATGAGAGAATTATTTTTAAAAATTAAAAAACTAAAAGTTCTTAATTTATTTTATATTATAATACAGTTTTTTATTTTAAATGTTATGATGATGTAATATGAACTCTTGAATCAATTTAATAAGCAAAGATATAAAGGGATTTTGAGGGATGTGGAGGGATTTGCCATTGATGCGATCCGGACCCCATCCTCAAGCAAATGATGGAAACATGAAACATAAAGGGTCATGTATGTGGGGGCAGGGATGAAGTTCCATACAACCCATAATAGGGTTGAGAAAATTTATGTCTTTACACTACAAAAAAAAAGGGACCATTTCAGCGTGTGTAACAACGAGCACACGCGCTGTTTTAACCGCTGATATGGCGCTACAGCGCGCCCAGCAACCGCTAAAATTCAGTGCGTTAAAAACACCACATTAGCGGGCGAAAGCGACCGCTGTAGCGTTGGTCAAACCGCTGTTTTGGGGAAGCACGAGGCATATCAGCGCTCAGACCAACCGCTGATATGGTACATGAATATTTTCAGAATTTTCCTGGCGGGATGATTCAAAATTCAAAAGCTTTTAACAAATTCCCGTGAGCGCGCTTTTCAAACATTTTAACAAATTCCCCCACTTTAGCGGTCACATCGACCACAGAGGTGCAGTATTGTCTTCTGAAAATAAAAACCACATCCGCGGTTGCAACCGCTGATGTGCTAAAAAAAAACAAAAAAAAAATCATTACAAACCCAGTTGCCTAAGGAGAGAGCTAGACTGGGTTTGACAATATAATGCTTGAATTGAGAACAAGTAGTATACTATTTGAAGAAGAACTATGAGTTTGAGTTGATGAAACAATAATAGTGTACATAATAATTGAAGAATGAAAAAAAAAATTCAAATCATAAAAACAATGAAACAATAATAACAACAACTATTAGATTAATGTACATATTGCTTGAAGAAGAGCCTTGAGCTTGACTGGAAATTTGGAAGAAAACACCTGGATGTAGAGATGAGAGGAGGGAATCTGAGGGAATTGGAGCGAATCAGAGAGAGGAGGGAAGGAAAATGAGCAACATTGCAAATGAATGGGTGGGTGGTGCTCTATTTATAGGCAGACCGTACACACCAGCGGTTACCAGCGCTGATGTGTGTATGACGGTTCATTGAAAATGACGGTGTATTTCAGCGGTTGCAACCGCTGAAATGAACCGCTGGAGTGAGGGTTAAAACGGTCAGAAAACACCCACGCTCCTCTTGGCCTATATATATGCATACATATACCTTCAATCAGGATAAATTCATCTCTGTCTCCATTCTCACTCAAATATATCATATATATGGATAAATCATGGATATCATTGCCACGTTCAACCACCGAATACAAGATCGGTCTCCATCAGTTTTTAGATTTTGCATTTGCGAGGTCGAGTGTGAATGGAGAAATAGCTTGTCCATGTCCCAAATGTAAATTTAAAAGGTGGCAAGTTAGAAGTGTTGTGTATGAACACTGTATAATAAGGCAATTCCCACGCAAATACCTTTTTTGGGCGCAGCACGGTGAATATGATTATGTTGCGAATAATCTTGAAATTGGTTCAAGTTCTCACGTGGGAAGAGAGATTGGTGGCACTGACAACAATGTTGAAGAATACCAGACAAATGAGAATGTTCAAGATGACGAGATGTTGGCTATTGAGGCAAATGAGAATGTTCAAGAAGAAGATGTGATCGGGCCAGAGTCGTGTATTCTGCAAAATGATATTGCCAAAAACTTTTTCGATCTAATGAAGGATGATGTGCCATTATATCCAGGTTAATTTAAAAAAATTTTAGGTTTTGGTATATATATATAATCATTTTTTTAGGTTTTATATATATATGTGTGTGTGTAGATATATATATATATAATGTTGGTTTTTTTATTTTCTTTAATTTGAAATATGTTTTTCTATCTTGAAAACAGGTTGCACTGATTACACTAAATTATCATTTCTGACCAAACTATATAGAATCAAGTGTAAACGTGGTTTTAGTGATGTTGGGATGTCAGATGTTTTTGAACTGTTGTCAGATGCATTTTCAAAAATGCAAGTTCAGATCCCGCCTACATTTTATGAGGCAAAGAAAACTATTACCAAATTGGGGTCGAATTACATTAAAATTGATGTGTGCAAATATGATTGTATGTTGTATTGGGGGCAAGATGCGGAGCTGGACAGATGTAAAAGATGCAACACCCGTCGGTACAAGAAGCAAAAAGAGGGTAGCAGTCGGAGCAAGAAATTGTCAAGGAAAAGTATGCGATATTTCCCACTCCGAGGGCGATTGCAACGGTTATTTTTGTCGCGACAAAAACGGTTGAATAAAGTGCCCGCTGCTCCACTTGGATGCCCTGTGACTTCGAAATGTTGGTCAAGCAACACCCGCTCATGCAGAGGAAGGTGATGAGTTTGTGCGACAGTCAACCGCCTTCTTAAGGTCGTGCCACCTCGAAAATCTACATCATGTGAAAAGTAAAGATTGAAATAAATTCATTAAATTGTATGTGATACAAAAAATAAATATAACAAAAAATAAAAAATATGTATTAATAATATTAAAATTACTCACTTTTCACTATAACATCGGAGCCAGGTGCTCCTCTAGACTGTCTGCCCCGAGTAAAAGTGGTTTGAGTAGGGGGCACCCTACTGCTTCTCTCCTCGCCATTATCATCCTCCTCATCATCCTCATTGTTCCTCTCCTCATCATTCTCAATGTTCTCCCTATCATCAGCATCATTTCTACTCCCATGTCCCTCCATATACTCATCATATTCTTCTTCATTATCATGCCCCGCCATATTCCTTTCAACATCAGCAAACACAGAATCTATTGGAACATCATCATTTGTGCGGTTGATCGGGGGTGAAAATAATTCTGGAACAACAGGCACCTCGTAATTAAACTCGCTATCCTCACTACTACTGCCAGACATATATATAGTGGAAGAAACACGTTTGAAAAACTCGAAGGAAAGAAAACACGCTGAAAAGAAGAGAAATGCACGCTTGAAACACGCTGAAAATTAAACGCGTCGCTCTATTTATAAACAACTGAAAGCCATATCAGCGGTTTTAACCGCTGAGATGCACATTTAATGCCATTTATGCACTTCAAAGTTTCGAGGCAGGCTGAGGACGCAACGGTCTGATTCTAACGGTCACATGCATCTCCGCGGTTTCAAGCTGCAGTTCAGCGCGTGGGAACCGCTGATGTGTCATTTATTTTAATATTAAAATCCTGCCATGGTCAGATGCATTTACTGTTATGGCAGGATTTGAAAGGTCCCAGCACGTCAGCGGTTTCAACCGCGGATTTGAAACGTGCATTTACTTTTTGTTTTTAAAAATAATTATTTAGCTTTTTTTTCTGAAAATAATGAAGTCACACGTGCACTTCAGCGGTTCTAACCGCGCATATGCCCTGTTTTGTCTGAAAAAAAAAAGTTGTTGACCGTCATTTTCGTTTCAGCGACCAGCCAAACAACCGCGGAGATGAGTGACCACCTCAGCGGTTTTTGCCCAACCGCTGAAGTGCAAGCGTCCACTTTACCCCTTTTTTTAGTAGTGTTATTAGTTGCATGAGCCTTTTATTTGATTCAAGTACCATGATAAAAACAATCAGTTAAAAATAAGGTTAGTCTGGTTAATAAAGGAGTTAACTTGTAGTTGACTAATAACCATAAGATTGTGAGTGCAGATGCTATTGATGGTTAAGTAATGTAAGCAATTTTTAACCCTAGAGGCTTGTGCTTTGGTGAGCTCGTAGCTCACCCAAATATTTTGTTTTTTTAACAAAAGAAAGCTATGTCTAGTAGCGTCACCGTGCCATAGGGCATGCTTTCAGTATCACGGTTTTCCTCTTTGCTGAGAGGGTGAGAGAATATAAATATAGCTTGTTTGGTTGGAGGGTCGTTGTTATAGAATGGTGGACACCACAAAACAAAAGGATCATATCAACCTTTGAGTAAAGCATCAAACGTGACAGTGCCAAATCATATTCCATTATGTATTTAATAATTAATAATCATATACACTAACAAAAAGTATTATGTGTGATTGTGCAGTTGACGTTATCTGGGTTACTCAACTTTATAGATGGGCTATGGTCAAGTGTTGGAGATGAGAGGATTATAATATTCACAACAAACCACAAAGAAAGACTAGACCCTGCTCTGTTACGCCCAGGAAGAATGGACATGCACATTCACATGTCTTATTGCTCCTACCATGGGTTCCAGCTTTTGGCCTCAAACTACTTGGGAGTTTCCAATAAGCAGCATGAGGATCTGTTTACAGAAATAGAAGGGCTCATAGATGACACAAAAATAACGCCTGCTCAAGTTGCAGAGGAGCTCATGAAGAGTGAAGATGCTAAGGAAGCACTTGAAGACTTCGTGGGCCTCCTCAAGCGTAAGAAGATGGAAAGTGATGTTTGTGAGAATGATGGCCCGGAGAAAGGTTCAAGTCCAGAACCCAAAAAGAGGCGAAAAGTTGATACCTTCAAGCAAAGGAAAACTGTGGGAGGCCAGAAGAAGAGGAATAGTTCAAGAAGGACAAGAGGAAGAAGCTTATAAACCATCTAATATGTGGATGGGAAGCCATAGATACACTATTATTCGGCATCACTTATCACTAATATATGTTTTTTCCTTAACAATATAGCGTGTGTGTTTTAATTATTGACGACAAAACTACGGCTCCCATTCGAAGCGTAATTATCAGTAACGAGAGACTTTTCTTTCCTTATTACATTTCCTGCTGTATCCAATCATCATGTTAATTTTTGACCCTCATGAAAGACTCAAGATCACATTTCCTCATTTGGAATACAATCACCATCAATGAGATTATAATTATAATTATAATTATAATTATTATTATCATCATCATCATCTGATTTTTTTTATCAAAATTTATTATTAACAGTAATTTAAAGGTAGCTTTATTTTTAAAAGATTGAAACAAAACCGACATAAAAATAGTTAAGGAGAGAAAATTCTTTTAGAATGAAATGTCACATTAGACCCGTCAAGTTACTGGTCATCCGGAAAAATATTGATAATAATTTCAATCAATTTTGCTATTCTTTGATACTTGGGCAGGCTTAAAAACAGGATCAGATGCTGCTATTGGAATCTTTTCTCCTGGACCCTAATTACTTTTGCTATTCTTATTTCAATAAATAATGTAAAAAATTAGAAAAAATGTGAATAATAAATTTATTTAGTTTTATAATCATAACTAAAAGTCTAAAACAAAACAAAACACCCATTTACACTTTAATCCCATCCATTAATAATTTTCTTACCCTCACTTAAATTTAGCTCAGCAAAAATAAGATGTGAATAACATTTCACTCTCACCCAGTCACCCTATTTTTTATAGCTCACCCAGTCACCCTTTAGCAACTAAATTAAGAATGCCACTAGGATTCCACTCACAAACTCACACATGAAGTAGCATAAATAGCCCAACAACCAACATCATCTTCCATTTCCTACCTATGTAAAACTTCTTCTCCTTTGTTTTCCTCACGTTTTCATCCACACAATCATCATGTTTCTCAGCAAAGAAATGCTTTCTGTATCCTCAATGTTCTCTGCATATACCACCATGACCGCTTATGCCTTGTTTTTTCGTACCGTGGCCAACAACCTCATACCTCATCCTATCCAATGCTATCTCCTTAATGCTTTTAACTATTACCTCAAAACTCCATCTCCTATTCTCACTCTCATCATTGAAGAATCCAACGGTATCTCTAAAAACCAAGTGTATGATGCTGCTGAAACTTACTTATCTGCTAGAATCGGTCCTGAGATCAGAAGGCTCAAGATCAGCCAGATTCCTAAAGAGAAGTCCTTCAAGATTCGCCTCGATAAAGGTGCTCAACTTGTGGATCATTATAATGGCGTTGAGGTCAAATGGGTGTTCACATCTACATCAGAGTCATCATCAAACAATGGTGATGGCAATAGTGATCGTTCCAATAATGTTAAGCGTGAATTGTTTGAGTTGAGTTTCCACGAGAAGCATAGGGATATGGTGGTAAATTCTTATATTCCTTCCATTCTTAGTAAGGCCAAGGCTATGACAGAGGAAGAAAGGGTGTTAAAGATGCATACTTTAAACGGTTATGGTTCTGATAGGTGGAATTCTATTAATCTTGAACATCCTTCTACTTTTGAGACTTTGGCTATGGAGCCAGAGCTGAAGAGGGCTGTGATGGAGGATTTGAATAGGTTTGTGAGGAGGAGCGAGTATTACAAGAGAGTTGGGAGGGCATGGAAAAGAGGGTACTTGTTGTATGGGCCCCCGGGAACTGGGAAATCAAGCTTGGTTGCAGCCATGGCTAATTATTTGAAGTTTGATATCTATGATCTTCAGCTTGAAAATATTGTTAGAGATTCTGACCTCAGAAGGCTTCTTCTTTCCACTGCTAATAGGTCCATTTTAGTGATTGAAGACATTGATTGCAGTGTGGATCTACCGGAGCGACGCCAACAAGGACTTGGACGTCAGTATGAGCAGGTTAGTTGTTCGTGCTGAACCATACTTCCATCTTCCATTTAATTCGTCGCTAAATATAGAATATATGTGACTAGTTTTCGTTGCTAAATATAGAATATATGTGACTAATTTGATTTTATTTAGGATATTAATTAAATTAGTTTTACCGATCACATTCCTTTTTATTCCTAATTCCTAATTTAAAGGATGGAATGATGGAGGGGTATTTGATTAAAAGTTATTTAGATTATATTTCTCTAAACTGGCCTGAAACGAAGGTTTTTTCCTTTTTTATTATCCAAAACCCAATGGTACACAGGAAAACCCACGTGATGTGACTTCTGATTTATGAGAGAATTTTTTTTTCCCAACATCCTCAAGGGTTCCGATTGCCCAGCGGCCAATCCCTCCACATCCCTCATATTCCCTCTATATATTTGCCTATTAGATTGATTCAAGAGTTTATATTACATCATCATACCATTAAAAAATAAAAATTTCAGCTATATATCTAGACCTATTAATTTCAACTAGCTACACTTATTTCATTTTAATAGAAAGATCTATAAGAGATCACTCTATTAAAATGATATAGTTCTAGCTAGTTGAAATTTTTTTGTTAAAAAGTTTTAAAATTCAAAAAATTAAAATTTCTTAATTTATTTTATATTATAATACAACTTTTTTATTTTTAAATGGTATGTTGATGTAATATGAACTCTTGAATCAATTTAATAGGCAAATATATAGAGGGAATATGAGGGATGTGGAGGGATTGCTCAGGCAATCCGAACCCCATCATCAGGGAACTCATCCTCAGACCTCAGGCAAATGACGGGAACATGAAACATAAAGGGTCGTGTGTGGGGGGCAAGGATGAAGTTCCGTACAACCCATAATGGGGTTGAGAAAATTTTTGTCTTTATTAGTTGCATGAGCCTTTATTTGATTCAAGTACCATCATAATAAAAAAAAACAGTTAAAAAAAGGTTAGTCTAGTTAATAAAGGAGTTAACTTATAGTTGACTAATAACCATAAGATTATGAGTACGAATGGTATTGATGGTAAAATAATTGTGTAAGCACTTTTTAACCCTAGAGGCTTGTGCTTTGGTGAGCTCCTAACTCAACCAAATGTTTTGTTTTTTTATCAAAAGAAAGCTATATTGTCTAGTAGCGTCACGCCGTCACCGTGCAATAGGGCATGCTTTCACTATCACGGTTTTCCTATTTCACTATTTGCTTAAAGGGTGAGAATTAAATATAGCTTGTTTGGTTGGAGGGTCATTGTTATAGAATGGTGGACACCACAAAACAAAAGGATCATATCGACCTTTGAGTAAAGCATCAAACGTGACCGTGCCAAATCATATATTCCATTATGTATTCAATAATCATATACACTAACAAAAAGTATTATGTGTGATTGTAACAGTTGACGTTATCTGGGTTACTCAACTTTATAGATGGGCTATGGTCAAGTGTTGGAGATGAGAGGATTATAGTATTCACAACAAACCACAAAGAAAGACTAGACCCTGCTCTGTTACGCCCAGGAAGAATGGACATGCACATTCACATGTCCTATTGTTCCTACCATGGGTTCCAGCTTTTGGCCTCAAACTACTTGGGAGTTTCCAATAAGCAGCATGAGGATCTGTTTACAGAAATAGAAGGGCTCATAGATGACACAAACATAACGCCTGCTCAAGTTGCAGAGGAGCTCATGAAGATTGAAGATGCTAAGGAAGCACTTGAAGACTTCGTGGGCCTCCTCAAGCGCAAGAAGATGGAAGGTGATGTTTGTGAGAATGATGGCCCGGAGAAAGGCTCAAGTCCAGAACCCAGAAAGAGGCGAAAAGTTGATACCTTCAAGCAAAGGAAACCTGTGGGAGGCCAAAAGAGGAGGAATAGTTTAAGAAGGACAAGAGGAAGAAGCTTATAAACCATCTAATATGTGGATGGAAAGCAAAAAATTATTATTATTAGTCCAACAATAAAAATGGGTGATTTAGGTGTAGGCTTCTCGTTCAATGTTTTGCTTGCTGCGCTGCTTCTTCATCTTCCACATTATCATGTATTATCCTTATAATATGATGTCACGGCCACAACAAAAGGAGGAAAGACAAAAACATTTGGAATAATTGGTCATGTATTGAAACGAGGACGTTTGCTTATAAAGAACATTTGGGCAATTTTTATTATTCTCTCCTTTGGAAATGCAAGAAATTCAGTACGAGCATTGTCAAGCTTTTTATTATTCATTCGTGTCCTTGAAATTTATTTTATGTGTGGACAATGAGAGAAGCATTGACCTTCAGTTCAAAAAATGGAGAAGCACATTGAACCACTCGTTTTTGTCTTTACTAGATAAAAAAAGTGGTGTTTGGTCTAGGCGTTTGGTTTTATAAAATTTCACTAACCACTTTCAAGTTAAATGAAAAAATAGTGAGTGTAGTGTTGAAATTTATGAATTGAGTAAGGGTGGAAATTGGCCATGTCAGCCATCGCCTAAACTAGCTCAGTTTAATTTATTTTGTTGTCAATTAAAATATATTTTGACATGAGAATACATATGTAAGAAATTAAAAAAAATTAAGAAATACATAATAGGTCAGCATGTAAGGCCTAATATACTATTTAATAGGTTTGAGTTCGACCTACTTGACAAAATAGTAGCATGCTTTAATTTTTATTAGTTATACCCTTATATAAGCTACAATAGGTCAAAATTAAGGCCCCTAATAAGTGTTGGCTTGTTTCTACCTTCAATTAAGAAGATTAATCTTCACATTTGTTAATGTGGGACTTTTCTATTTAACACACTCACCTGTTTTCATTGGGAAATTCTAACATATTATTGAGAAAGCTTTATTGGGGCTAATTTTAAAAAAGTTGAGAAAAATTGAAAATGAGTTTTAATTAAGACAATGCTCATCTCCCCGTTAGAACAAATTTAAATTAGAATAGTGCTTCTTTTGATACACTCGCCAGTCGCCACTATTCTTCGAAATGTTCATAAATAGCATGTCCGAATATTGGAATGGAACAAAATTAAATTAAAGGATACGTCAAACATTGATTGGAAAGCAAACCTTCTTCCTGAAAAACAGGAAAAAAAAACTAGTCCAAATTATGAAGATATATATGAAGCGCAAGAAAGGGGCACAAGGCAGAGGCCGCAGCTTCTGAGGTCTGGCTTCGTTTCTCTGCAATTTTCTTCCCTAGAATCCAGTGACTGAGGCCAAAATAACAATTTTAGATGCCTCTTTTAATTAAACAGTAATTTTCTCAGTATTAATAATTATACTATAAGATCAAGATAACTTTATTGTGAAGATAAAGAAAGCCAATATATATACACACACCACAAAATTTTAATGTGTGTCATAAACAATTAGTAAATATGCTAGTTTACAAGTAAAATAAATTGATTTTGAGAGAAAAAATAAATTGATTTGATCTTATAATAAATTAAAACTCGATGAGTATGTGTTTTACCAATTGCATCTTTCCGAAGGGCCTGGCTTTCCACGATTTCATATAAGGAATGCTCAAAGTCTGCATAGATTGAACTTGAGGATGATCAACAGGACGACGAAGATAAGGCAATTGCGCAAAATCATCTTATTTATTGATTTTGTTGGGCCAGTATTTATTGATGAGCTGTTGAGAGTTGAGACTTGAAAGCAAGACTAGTCTAAATAAACTCTACTCTATATCCCAAGGGTTTTTTTTTTCACCCAATCCTTGTAAGGTTATAACATACACCACTATTATTAATTAATACTTAATGGCTTTAAGAATCCCTTGGTCAAATTTTTTGTCTTCAAATTACTGAAAATTAAATGACATGAGAAACAACAACAAAAAAATAGAATAATGTGAACTGATTCTGTTTGCAAATATACAATATAGTTGTAATTAGAATATCTTCTAACTCATGCCTTCAAGTTGAATGAATTTCACTAGCTAGTCGTTGGATGTTATTTTCCAGATTACGAGATCATTTCAGTTATTGCAGAGGAAAAAATAAAGCTTGAGATAGAAGAGATTGAATACCTGAATTTGGTCATGAAGGAAGTGGATGTAACCTATAGTTTCATTCAATACGGATGCAGTATTGGTCTGTAAATACACAGATAAATATAAAATGTTCAAATTAGGTGTGTGTACTTTGAATCCATACATACATACACATTTTAACTAGACATGTCAATGAGTGATGACATATAGGGATGGCGTACCTTGCCAAAAGGTGCCACTAACCTGTGAAGGGTCTGAATCCTGTCTCCCAGTTTTTCCTTTCTGACCTGTTCAATATAATGCAATTCCACCACACCTTTGTGATTCCATTTTAATTAAACTAACCAATAAGGCATAATTAGGATTCTTCAGTTATACTCTCTTCGGTCCTCCAAGACTTATTTTTTTTTTTTGGACTGAACTCTAAGACTTACTCCCTCCGGTCCTTATTATAAGTCACCAACTGCCTCTAAATTTTGGTCTTTAATATAAGTCACCAACTAACATTAACTAACTCATTTATTAAAATTTTCCCAATATACCCTTAGCATTGGAAAATGAACATTGGAAGATGAGAAGAGAGAGAAGATGAAAAAGATACATGTATACTCATAAAGATGAAAAAGGTAGTGGACCATAGTAATAAAGGTAAGGGGGCAAAAATGGAAAAGATAAAAAAATTAAGACAAATTTAATGATTCAACTTCCATTAACCCCCATTCCTTGGTATGTACAATTTGGGCGGTTGGCGATTTATAAATAGGACCAGAGGGAGTATTTGACTTATTAAAAGTTTGATCTTAAATATAAGACATTCTTCTGCTAGTTCTCAACTTTAACTTTTCACGTATAATCCATTGATGTTCTCAACAATAAATTAAAAGTAAGAGAGGAAGAGTGGGTATATGTGTACATGGTTAAGGTGTATTGGTATAACATGATTAAATAATTGACTTAACTAACATTGTCCTTAATCTTATCAAATTAGATAATAATTCTTATATAATAAGAGTTTATAATTTGTCACCTTTAGAGTATGATGATTTTAACTAATTAACGTAATAACTAACATCTTTTTAATATTATGAAATTAGAGAAATATAGTCTTATATTTAATTTACAAAAGGAGGGATCAGATTATATGTATAATTAGAGTTTAGTTATAATTTGTCACCTTCAGGGTAGGGTATGGAGTTGCAGTTGATCTCGACTTCTTTGCTCTTGCTTCATATTCCTCTCCTTGAGACCAACTGCGTGACGTTTTTTCCCTTGAAAGTTCACTTCCACATGTTACTCCTGAAATCTATCATTTCACCTCATCCATTAATCGGTAATCACCTTAATACATGGCAAGCTACATAAACAGGTTCGCTAATAATTATTAGTGCTCTACTAATGACGGCTCGAGAAATCTAAGAAATTTTTGCACATCACATTAATCAATTCAGCATGGAAACTTGTATGATATTAAATAGATTAATTCCACATTTCTCTTTATGAAATTACTCTCCCCTTCCTCGAATTAATTTTCTTCATTTATTAAATGACGTGATATGATGTATTACGCTCCATATTCATATAAAAATTGCTAGAGACAACAAGTTCAAAACAACTGAGAGAGGAAGCTTGCAACTTAGTTTGATTTCATCAGCAGCCTAGCCTCTTCCTGGCAAACATAATTTTGGGCAAAAAATTAAGGGCAATATATATGTTTATGCATGTATACGTATGTTACTCACTTTATTTGAGCTATTGGAGGGACTATTTTCTCGGTGTTGCATGTCATAAAGACCGAAAGGATCCGAGGACAGCAACATATGTGAAGTAAAGCCGAGAGAGCATGAAAGTAATAATGAAGGAGGCATCTCTTCTAAGGTTGATAAATTGGATCTTGACGATGATAAAGATGAAGAAGAAGATGCAGCAGCAGCTAATAAGGTGTTGTCCGACGTCGTCTTATTATCGGTTAAGCATATTCCTGCTGGCCAAATCTCTCTTCTTCCAGTTACAATATCACGATCAGAATCATTCACACAAGAACTAGGCAGGTGGCTGTTCATCATTTCACTCAGTCTTGTTAAATAGTTATCAGCCACCTCGTCTCTTACAAGCATATCATCTTCACCTGATGAACGTCGAAGATCCATGTTATATTCCTTCCCCTTTTCTGTAAATGAACTGCAAAAGATGGAGCCCATCACAACATATATATGAACCAAGATGAAAGCTGCCTAATTTTTTTCCTGTGTCTCATACATATATATATAATACGACTTCTACGTACTTACCTTAAGTTGGTGGAGTTCCGTGCTTCACAAATAAAGGATGGTTTATAGTAGCGACCATATTCTTCTTGGAGCTGATGCTGATGAAAGTGCAAATCCCTATGCTCCATATATACTTGATTTAATTAGAGAGCTAGAAGATCCCAAGTCAATGTATATTAATAAAGAGCTTGAATTAAAACATTAGCTATAACAACATTTCTTGCTGCTCTTGAGAAACTATTACTCTCTTTTGAGAAATTGCCTAACAATAATAACAGAACTTTATATGGACGTGAAAGTTTTGCTATTACTATATATGCATTCCTATCTAGTTGTCCCTTCAGCTATGGTCATGAGAATGGGCTTTACATATAATTAATTAACATACATGTGATCAGTAAAAGAAAACCCATGTAACATGTCCATTTATTTTCATTAAATAGTGGACCCACCTTTTATATATGTGCACTGATGAGCAACATATATATATATATATATATATATATATATGTTAGAAATAATTGATAAAAAAGAAATAATTAACTCCCTTGTTGTGGTTATTACTCAGGATTCAAAGCGATCAATTTTACAAATTCCCTTACTTTACTATTTGATCCTTCTACTAAGGCTACATGCATACACACGCATGTATATATTTGTGTTGAGATATAGATATATTATGTTATTTTCCTCGTTATTATGGGATTGGTTTTACCTTGACCGTAGGTTAACCTAAATTATATCGAAATTATATGATGATGCCGATAGTGCTGAAATTTGATTATTATACTTAAGAAGTGGAGTAGAATGAAGAGATTAAATTGAAGTAGCCGTACGCATACAGTATTTTTCATGATTATTAAAGCTGCAAAAGTTTGGGTAGGCGTGGCTCTCTTCAGATTTTTTTAAATATTAATGTGATAAATTTCATATAAACAACAAAATATTTCCGTATTGCTATGAATATTCCCTACTAAAGAATGTAACTTAAGATGCCATTCCTATGTTCAAAGGTCATATCACTCATCCGGAAACACTGCATAATGATGTAATCTCTCCCTCTCTTTCTCTTATCTGAGCCATATCGTAAAATTAATTGGGTGCCAAAATGGGATCCACGTTGGATGCATTATATTATACTCCATATGCGTGTGTGTGTCTATATGCATCGATCGCTGAAAATCACGCTCCATCACAAATAATGCAGTTTATATAATACTAGTAATTATATAAGAAAATACTAATAATTAGCTCTGTCCAAGACTTCTCGCAATTTTATAATACAGTGTTCAATTATTATTGTTCATTGTTCTTTTGACCAAACAACTATTATTGTTAGTCAACCATTAAATATTTTTTCCACTAACGCGAGTATTGACTCACTATTTGTGCTCCATTCGTTTAATAAATCTGCAAAAAGAACACGCACGCGCATACACCTGAAAGATTACTCGTTAAGAAAAGTATATGCTACGATTATTATAATTATAGTAAAAGAAGTTTAATAGTAAATAATTTTATATTTTCATCATACATTGTCAAATAAAATAAATACGTAAAACATGTGAAGTAAAATTTAGTCGTTAAAAGTTGAAAACACTAAAATTTACGCGCGGCAAAAATAACAAATAGCCAATGCTTAGTATCAATGTAAAGTTCTTCCCACCTTGGAGCTTAGTAGCAGGACAAGATTCCCCTATTTCGTGTAGAGTGCTTTTTTATGCACTTGTTAGCACGTTTATTATATTTAAATTGCAATGACCCATTCGGCATCGCAAATTAAAGTACATTTTAGCCAAGAAAAAGGCAAATAAACCGAAAGGTGGGGCTGATAGAGTTGCTGGCATGGGATGAAAGTGAGAGAATAAGACAAAGGCATCATCGCAGGCCTGCAAATATGTGCTTTTCCCTAGACAAATCAATTTGATATTGGGTTATCGTTCACTGAATGATGAAGCTAGTTTTATCAATAAAATTTAAAATACTTTTAATTTGTTTTGCTATCAACTCAGCAAAACATTCCAGCATTATTTGGTGGGCACACACAATTTTTAGAAGGATTGATTTTTTCCCCCAGTTTTTCCATCCTGGTCTACCAAAATTATATAGCTTTTCCAGTTTTCCCGTCCTGGTCTACCAAAATTATATAGTTGCTCCCTCAGCCGGTCCTAAATACCAAATTAAATTAAATTTTTTATTTTAAAAAATTAGAGATACAAATAAACACTTTAAATTTCTTCTTCTTCTTTTTTTTAAAAATAATTTTTTTACTAATTAATTAACGTATAAATTAATTCATCTAGCATATAATATAATTCAGTCATCTAATTTTGTTTTTTTAAGTTTTTTTTTAAATTAATTAATCTTGCAATTACCATCGGAGGGAGGGAGTATATAGAGAATCAAATACGTTATCCAACAGTGGACATCAAAGTGGCTGTAGTTTAGTGGTAAGAATTCCACGTTGTGGCCGTGGAGACCTGGGCTCGAATCCCAGCAGCCACAATTTTGCAAACCTTTTTTCTTAAGAGGCACTCAATTTCCTTTTCCTGATTATGTGTAGTGACTAGTGAGGATTTAATTCGAAGAAAGGCTTAACTGTGTGATAAGTTAAGGCAGGTAAATTGCAAGCATTGTGATAATGGTTTTTTATCTTCTTCTTACTTTTATTTCTATTTCCATATTTTAATTGCCATAATAATTCACAGTCAATCCAGTCATCCACCTTTATGGTATAAAAGTATAATTTGTCCACTTTTTAACTGCATTTGTGCTGGTTCAGTGACTAATAACACCTGAGTGATGGTCACTGATCATTGATTTAAGCTATCATCCTTCAATTTTTGGTTTCTTGTTTAAGCAAAGTGACTAAAACGATGTATAATGGATTTTAACTTATTTTTTCGTTTGGCTCTTTTTTTACCTTTATTTTATGTCATTTGTTATAATATCGTAATCCTACAATTTTTATTAATTTGTTTTAATGTGTGTTGGACATTTATAATTTATTTATTCATCTATGATCAAAATGTTTGCATCAAAGATCATCTAACCTTTCATACGCGTTCAGTGCTACATATGCATGCACACATGACATTGAAACTATCCCGTGACCCGTCCACAGCATATATTTCCTTGTTTTACAAAGATAGTTTGGTGTGATTTGAGTATTAGTCACTGGAGTTTAAAATTGGAGGTTTCGGTCCTTATAGTTTACATTAATTTTGGTTTTAGTCCTCTACTTTCAAAGAAGAGGTTTTAGTCCTTAAAGTTTCATTTTGTTCAAACAAATGGTCTCTATAGTTTAAAAAAGACTTGGTGGTGTTAAATAAGCTAACATGTCAGCCTTAATTTTGATGATGTGTTTAGATGTTTTGGCAAACTTAGCTTACATGAAAAAAAATAATTATAATTATAACTGATAAAAAAAACTATCTCCTTCAACTCATCGTCGTTGTCACCACCTCACCGAACTCCATAACCACTCCTCCACCACCATCGAAACCCACCACATCTCCAACAACTATCTCTGTTGACACCCCAGCCTGACGTCACCGTGAACCCCAGCCTCTCAATCATTAAATTCATTTTTAGTTCCCCTCGTTATCATTCACCCTCTCAACATCTAAATTCTCCACCTCTTTGTTCCCCACCATTGTAGATTGCGCCGCATTTGCAGCCATTTTTTTTCTCTCCTTGTGTACCTTACCATAAGTTCCACTACCATAACTACAGTTCAGCTTCTCATTCTCAGAGTTTATTGCTATATTCCCCAGTTTATGTTCAACTTCACTCATCAAATTATCACTCTTACTACCATTCAATTCAATTCTGGTTTCCCCCTTGTCATCTACCAGCTCAACATTAGAATCAACAGCCTCTTTGTTCCCCATCATAACAGATTTCACCGCATCTTCAAAACGAGATTTCCTTTTCACCTTCTTCTTATACTTGTTCCACTTTTTTACCCTTCCATCGTGGCCGTCGTTTCCATCTCCGATTTCAGCCTCCACAATTTGTTACAGAGCCTTGGGAAAAGGAGAAAGATGCGAAGATGTTTGCTTGACTGAGGTCGGTGGAGGAGACGGTGAAGGAGAGAGCTCCGGTGGTGACAGAGCGTCGGAGGAGACCGTGGAGAGGTTGGGCTTAAATGGTGGTTGCAGAGTTTTTTTTATCAGTTATTATAATTATTTTTTTCCCATCTAAGCTAAGTTTGCAAATCATCTAAACACATCATCAAAATTAAGGCCGACATGTTAGCTTATTTAACACCACCAAATCTTTTTTAAACTATAGGGACCATTTGTTTGAACAAAATGAAACTTTAATGACTAAAACCTCTTCTTTAAAAGTAGAGGGACTAAAACCAAAATTAATGTAAAACCAAAACTTCCACTTTTAAACTCCAGGGACTAAAACCCAAATCACATCAAACTATAGGGACCAAAAGTTGGTTTAACCCTTTTACAAATTATACAGATGCTGGATATATACAATTGCAGCATTGCACCCATCATCTTGGTTGTGAAAATGATTGTTGGACATTTGACCATTTTGACAAGTGTTCAATTCCTGAAGAGTATGTACCACTTAGCTATGATTATAGTTGTAGCGCTTGATGAGACATCTGCACAATAGAGTGAAGTTGGTCGAAACCAATTTGTAGAGACAATAGAAAGGTTTGTTTATCAAGCTTTAGAGCATACACGATAGCCTCAATTAGATCATTTAGTTAAGAGTTCTGCCCTTAAATTGTGTATAAAACAAACTACTTTACTAGAATTTTATTTAAAAAAAACAATTGTAGTATAGCTCTCTTTTGTGCATCGGCGAAAGCCTACATGAGCCTTTTCATGCATTGCTTTCGGGCTTGGCTGAGAGTGAGAGTTTTTGAGTGGACATAGTTTTCTTTGCCCTGGATATTTTTGCTAAACACGATGTATTGAACTCATAATTCATTAGATCCTGCTTTTTTTATATATAGAACATGGAGCATTTGGATTTAAACAATTTCAAAAAATAAAAATAAAAAATGGAAGTGTATGTGTAGAAAAAGATGAATTTAGAATTTTGTTTCCGACTACCGTATACCCTCCCCTCCTCGAACAAAACCCAAGTTTTGATTTATTTTGCCAAATTTGATTCCCCTCACAGATAGAAGAAATCAACATGGATACAAGATACCTATAGGTCTCAAGTGGGACTCTTCAAATTTAGAAAAACGACATATAAATATATAATAAATAAGAAAAGCAGTCAAAAATAAAACTAAGAATCTCACATGTGAATAGCAGTCCTATCTATGCTCTAATCACTAGAAATCCTTCCTAGGCACGACAAAATTGGCATTTATCCCATTTTTATCGGTAACCTTGTCTGTTTTGAAGGATAGAACATGAATAATGACGAAGTGTCATTCTTCCATTTTAACTATTCTGATAAAATTTGTTCCCTTCATTTATAAATATTAGAACTATATAGTCAGCTGAACATGTTTTTAAATATAAGAGATTCTTCGGTGATTTTTCTCATTTTGTTCAAAATTGTTTCTTATACTCCTCGATGATAAATTAGTAAAAGAGGGTAGGAAAATAAAGGTAGATTGTTAGAATATTTTGGTAATATAATACTCTCTCTCGTCCTAAATATAAGACCTAATTGACTTTTTTGAAAAATCCTAAAAAAGCAAAATAAGTTAATTATAAAATTGATTTAACTTATTTTTTCCCTTAAACTAGTTTATTTTACTTATAAACTAATGAATAATCTAAAAATATATCAAATATGTCATGATTTAATAGACTATTTTGCAACATTAACCTCTTAAAAAAAGTCATCTAGGTCTTATATTTAGAACCGGAGGTAGTATGATTTAAACTAAATTAACTAATATAATCAAATTAGGTAATTATGTAGTATTTTAGAACAAACGGAGCATGTATGTGTGGGAAAATTACACTCACATGAATATACATACAACAAAGTCTACTGAGACTTCAAAATTACTAATAAGTCCTAAACGATCTCACCATAATAATAGAATACAATTGTTAAATTATCTCATTACCCTTGTTGGACATGACTCATGAGTTAATTGAGGTATTGGCTTTATATAAAATAATATCAACCAACATAGTCACGCTTGTTATTGATAATTAAATAAACTAAACCACATCAGCATTTATCGCAACATGTATGAACAACAAATCAATAAGCGCAACACATCACATGGTACTTTTACTATAAAGTACTCCCTCCATTTTTAAATATATATAAGATCACTTTCCTTATATTTATTGGATTAAGTATGCTAGTTACATTAATTATTAACACATGATATTACCAGTAACTGATTATAAACCGTGACCTCATATCTACACTGCAAGCAGACTTATCGTTGAGCTAAGTCGGTCCTTCAAGCATGATCAAGAACATTTGGAAAAAAGTGAAATATTAGAAAGTTACAAATACTCCCTCCGATCCTAAATATAAGACCTAGATGACTTTTTTTAAGCTAGATCAAAGTAATCATATATTTAGGAACTGAGGGAGTATATCACTCACAGTCACAATCCTTACAATCACAATCCTTAGTAGATTTTTGGATTTCAAGAAATTTTACAGTTTTTGCCATAAAATCCATGAATTAATAAAGGCGCAAATAAATTAGTGGGCCAGGCCCATACATAAGCCCACGTCGAAGACATTGATTGAACCCAGCGAGTTTAGTTATGAACCATAGCGAGCTGAGGACGAAGCAAAAAGAAATTTCGCGGGGGAGGCACACGTACCATACCAGAAATAATGTGGCGTTGCGTGGCTCGTGCTCTTGGCTCCTCCAAGCCTAATGCCTCCCTTCGATCTCGATTCTTCTCCGTACGATCCCTCTTCGATGATTAAAATTTTAATTTAATATAATCTCGTTCGATTCCGATTTTATTTTTTTTATTTTTGGAAATGTGATTGTAATATGTGCAGGCGGGAGGGAATTCGTCGTATACGGTGGTGGATCACACGTATGATGCGGTGGTTGTAGGCGCCGGTGGCGCAGGGTTGAGAGCCGCCATTGGACTTTCCGAACATGGCTTCAATACTGCCTGCATCACTAAGCTTTTTCCTACTCGTTCACATACTGTTGCAGCTCAGGTTAACATTATCTTCACTTTTTTTGCAAAACAAAAAATTAACATGCGGAATATATACTTATCTTTTTTTTATTTCGTTTATTTAAGTTATAAAATAAGGTATGATCTGATTACAAGTTGGAGGGAGTATTTCGTGTGCATATGAGGACTGCATTCTTGTATTTTAATTGTTGCTTATTGCTTATGTTTAGTATCATGTTATTTGTTAGTATTTTAATTTTATATCCTAAGTGCCTTTTTTTAATTTTTCATTATTTGTGTGTATAACAATTGTTTTCTCAATGTCCGTTTTTTGGCCAATGGTTATTTATATGCGTCATGTTAAACAATCCAGCCAGGGTTGTTAATGTTTTTGTTAAGCTAGAGCTGGATTAATGTCTAGATGATATTTTTCATTATCTTTTGATCATCATTTCCAAGTTTCAGCTGGTTAATATAATGTGGGAACGATTTTTTAGTCTTTGTATTATGATGTCACATTTGGTTGCAACAAGCTTGGTGATGTTATTTATCCAATCTCTGTTCTGGATTACTATCACACTGCCACTTCATCTTTGTTTGACACTTTCGTGGTGAAAATTTGAGAGAGGGGGGGGGGGGGGGTTCTTTTCCATGATTTTTGAAAGCAGTAATATATCTTGAAGGCTATCCTACACCCTTGTTTTGTATTCTTCTTCAGTTGGTTCATGAAATGTGAAAATTACTATAAGCCTTTTGACAGATCATCATAGAACTACTGTGAATTAATCAATTATTTACATTCATGGATTTTTTCTTATATAGGGTGGTATAAATGCTGCATTGGGAAATATGACTGAGGATGACTGGAGGTGGCACATGTATGACACAGTCAAGGGTAGCGATTGGCTAGGTACAAAGCTTGTTTAATCTCAGAAGTCTTATTTATGAATATGCCCCTGCAAAATTTTAATATAATCTATGCATGAGTTTGATATCATGAAGATTGTGACATGTAGAGATTCTGTGGTTCTTTCATTAATGTCTGTGTTTTGTCCCTTGAGGAGAATGTATGTAAATTTGGTTGTTTTTTGGTGAAAGAAGCTTCATGGAATTTGCTACAGCTTTAAAGATTTAGTAGGTTTCTGTACCAGCATGAGAATGGGTGAACCAATAAAATTTTTATTACTATGAACAGGAGATCAGGATGCCATCCAGTACATGTGCAGAGAGGCACCAAAAGCAGTCATTGAGCTTGAGAATTATGGATTGCCATTTTCCCGAACTGAGGATGGAAAAATATACCAACGTGCATTTGGTGGTCAAAGCTTGAACTTTGGAAAAGGTGAGCTGATTTAGGAGCGTGAAAGATTTTTTTTTCTTTTCAAAGAATTCTGACCTTTGTTTATCTGTGTTGCTGTGGCTCAGGTGGACAGGCATATCGCTGTGCATGCGCCGCTGATAGAACTGGACATGCTTTATTGCACACTCTCTATGGTCAGGCCATGAAACATAATACACAATTTTTTGTGGAATATTTTGCGTTGGATCTTTTAATGAACAGTGACGGTAAGTGTTGCTTACAATGACTTGCTTTCTCATGGAACACTGAATTTGTTTTTTACTGAACAAGGTCAAAAGAGTCATATAAGCTGGTTTACTTAATTATTAGAAATTTGGATTGATGAAAGAATAAAATTTTTGGTTTGTCTATGTTGGATTTTATGGTCAAATTAACTAATTCTTCATATTGGAAATTCAGGCAGCTGTCAAGGAGTAATTGCATTAAATCTGGAGGATGGAACATTACATCGGTTCCAAGCGGCTTCAACAATTTTGGCAACAGGAGTATGACTTTATAACAATGTTGATGGTGAAATTCTTGTCTTTCTGCATGTTATGTATATAACTCGTATATCAAATTTATAAATTCCTTTAGGGTTATGGTAGAACATACTTTTCTGCAACCTCAGCACATACATGCACAGGAGATGGCAATGCCATGGTTGCACGGGCAGGCCTCCCACTTCAGGTATCTTTTTGGCTTTGCTACTGTTTTTTAGTATTATTTTTAGGCTGTGTATCTTCCCAGTTACAGTTTCTTGATTTCAATCTCTAGGATTTGGAGTTTGTGCAATTTCATCCAACGGGTATATATGGAGCTGGTTGCCTAATCACAGAAGGTTGATGTCTTTGTTGCTACCTGTTACATGCTCTTGGTTTCATCTCACAATGCACCTATTTCAATGAAGTTGAAGCTTATTGCTACACATTTTTTTGTTGGACATTATAGGTTCTCGTGGAGAAGGTGGAATTCTTCGGAATAGTGAAGGTGAGCGATTCATGGAACGTTACGCTCCTACTGCAAAGGACCTTGCATCAAGAGATGTCGTTTCTAGATCAATGACTATGGAGATACGAGAAGGCCGTGGTGTAGGTATGCTGGTTTTCCATTTATACATCCATGTCTTGGAAGATATATCTGCATTTGAGAGTTTTGTCTGGGTTTGCTTTTTATGCTTTGCACCCAATATCAGCCCACGGTTGGGGACTCTAGAGCACTACCCATCATCATTTCCGTATTATGTGACTTGTTGGTGACTGATGCCACATACCTTGGGTTTTTTTTACCATAACACATACCTTGGGTGAAATCTAGTGTTTGAATGAGCTGTTTGTCAACTTCACTTTCTTCTAGAAATACTTGTTAATAATTAAAACCTATGAATCAGTGCCTTATTTAACCGACATGGAACCTTGGCCTTTGTATTTACTATATCTGAGAATGTTTTACCGTTTTCTCCTGTTTTCCTGGTGGATTATGCTCCTGTTCAATTTGGATATGCTTGCACTGATAGGTAGATAAATTTGCTTCTCAGGACCTCTGAAAGATCACATCTATCTACACTTAAATCACTTGCCTCCTGATGTGCTAAAGGAAAGGCTTCCTGGTATTTCTGAAACTGCTGCTATATTTGCTGGTGTGGATGTTACAAAGGAACCGATACCGGTTTTGCCAACAGTCCATTACAACATGGGTGGCATCCCTACAAACCATCATGGAGAGGTAAGAAATTTAAAAAAAGGTCCATGAGCCATTCAATGTGACACTTAGACATGGGCTGCTGCCTACTAAACATGGGAGAAAATATGAAAATGTGTTGGTAGTAATAACTAATTTTTTTGGAGAGCACTTAAGTTTTGGTAGTAATAACTAAGTGAACACTATCTGTGTACATGGTGGAGGTGGCATTGCTGTGTGGTGTTGTGTTTCTTTGTTGCACAAAAATTGCCAGGTCTCTTGCCTGTTGAGTTTCAATTCCTAGGTTTTGCTGACCACTTGTTATGACTGTGTATTTGGGATTTTCTTAATTCTGTTGTAGTGGGTAAAGGTGGGACAGACAGGTTAATTAGTTTAAGTCACAATCTTATCTGCTACATTTTCGCATTGCAAAAAATGGCAATTGTGCTCTTTATTTTTATAATTTAATTGGGGAATGGGGAGTAAGTGAGGAGACGTTGTTAACTGTGTGCCATTATATTATTTAGGTGCTTACCATTCAAGGTAACAATCCAGATGCGGTAGTACCAGGTCTGATGGCTGCTGGAGAAGCGGCCTGTGCGTCAGTCCATGGTGCCAATAGGCTTGGTGCAAATTCACTTCTGGACATTGTTGTTTTTGGTAGAGCTTGTGCTAATAGGGTTGCAGAAATTCAAAAGCCAGGTAAGATCTTTTTGCCCTACTTACTGAAATTGACGTTTTCAATCAAAATGGTCGCGTTGAATGTGCTTGTAATTCCATTTTACAGGAGAAAAACAGAAGCCTCTGGAGAAGGATGCTGGTCAAAAGACAATTGCATGGCTGGACAAATTGAGAAATTCAAACGGTTCATTACCGACTTCAGATATTCGATTAAATATGCAAAGAGTAATGCAAAATAATGCTGCTGTATTCCGAACACAGGAAACATTAGAAGAAGGTAAACATTCGTATGTCAATTTTAATTAGTCCCCCTACCTTCCAGGCATTTACTCAATTGTGCTTTTAAATTGTTCTATGTGGCCAATACCCTGTTTTAATCAGTCCCCCTACTTAAAGGTAATCCCAGAGAGTGAGGATAACACCATGATATTCTGTTAAGGATGATGTTCTAATTGATCCTATTGATAGAAGTGAGTGAGCATGTCATCTTAATAGAGATGGTTTAATCCGGTTAGATATTCAACCTAGGTGCTTAAGTAAGGGTGACTCTAGATTTAGCCATCAACCATGACTGGGCATGGTGCAGAAGAGCTGGCTTTGTTTTTTGTTGATTTATAGTTTGGCTAGGCCTAGAGAGAACATGGCAGAATGAGGAAGAAGAGCAAGAAAGGGATGGAGAGGGAGTGAAGCATGGGGGCTTACTAGGATGCTAGCTGGCAAAATATACCTAATATGTCTCATAGGTTAAAAAACTGTGATTATCAAGCCTTGCACATTAAAATGTCGGTCTCTAAGGTTAATATGGAATATTTGAAGACTTGCACATTTATTTTCAGGATAACTTATCAATTATTGAGTGTAGTTTTTAATCAATATAGGCTTTTGACCTCTCATTATTTAATTTTTACCTCTAAATCCATCCGCTGGCTGGCAGGTTGTCAATTAATTGACAAAGCATGGGAGAGCTTTCATGATGTAAAGGTGAAGGACCGAAGTTTGATATGGTAAAAAATTGATTTGCAAGTGTTTCAACAATTGCCAATATTACTATTCAAGACATTCTGATTGGCAGTTTATTTGCAGGAACTCTGACTTGACTGAGATCCCTTGAGTTGGAAAACCTTTTGATAAATGCCTGCATCACCATGCACTCGGCTGAAGCCAGGAAAGAAAGTAGAGGAGCACATGCCCGTGAGGACTTTACGGTCTGTGATTAAGTTTCCATCTCTTGTCTGGATTTTGTTTAACACCAAGAATAGTGGCAGCTGAATTCTTTGTTTGATTCTGCAGAAAAGAGATGATGAGAATTGGATGAAGCACACATTAGGGTAAGTCAATCTCAAATTTCAAGCTTGGGATATTAACTGGCTTTAGCAATAGACATTACTTCTAGAGAATTCGGTCTCTTGATCCTCACACTTTTTCAATACATTTAAGCTTATTTTTGTTGAAGAATAATTGAGCTGTGGAGCAGTCAATCTGCTGACGAACCAGACACTGAAGTGGAATAAAATGTGATAGAAAATGTGTCTTCTGTTAAAATAACTTTTTGTCGTTTGCTCAATATTTTGGATTGTTGGGTGGGTTAGCATGAAATAATTTTTTGTGGTTTGCAGAATTTTTTCTATCACATTCCAACTTAAAAACATTAGGAAGAGTAAAAAGATGCACGTTTGTAATTGGACCAATGCATTGTTCTGTTAACTTGATTTGAGGATTTGATTTTGCAGATATTGGGAGAATGAGAAGGTCCGCCTAGATTACAGGCCGGTGCACATGAATACATTGGACAATGAGGTTGAATCATTCCCTCCCAAAGCTCGTGTGTATTGATTTGCTCTCGTTAAATTATTGTGTATGGCTTGTGCGGAAGGTCAGAGTCCAATGACTTGAGCAAGCCAGAAAGCATGCAATAAAGTGTTTATGTGATTTTGACGATAAACCGTAGTGTTCATCGAGGTTTAACTGATCTAATATCAAGGCATGGTCAACTACTACATTGTATTTTCATCTCAGAATAATCTCAATACAATTGAAAGAATTGTATTTCAATCTTCAAGCAATTGAAAGAGTTGTTTGCCTTGTCTTTCTTCCTATAATATTCCGCTCATTTATTTTAGTGAAGCAAACATACCCGCTTTTCTACTTGAGAACTTTGTTCGAATTGAATCTTTAACCGAGCATTGTTCTTATGGAATCCATTAGAACAACATGCTTTTTTTAGCGTATTGCTTGGTGTAATAAGCCTATGAATCTGGATGGGAAGTCATGAAGTACTCCTTCCCATCCGGTACTCCTTCCCATCCGATTGTAAATAACATTAATCTTAAGGTTTTTCTTTGAGAAATAAAGGATTCAAAATAAAGTACTTTAAATTTAATTGTTTATATTTGTTTATTAAGTTTTATAAAAAATAATTGGGAAAAAGACAAATAAAGTCTTCTCAATTGATAAAAAGACAATTGAGTTTGTTAAATTGTAAAAAGGACTATTGAGTCATAAGCACCTAATAGACATTAACTAATTTGGGCAAATGACTCAAATGCCCTTAAAAACACACACTTATCCCACCCTTACAAAACACACCATTCGATTCCCACTTCATCCTCTCCAAATTCATATTTCTAAGGGCATTTGAGTCTTTTCTCACAAATTGTTAATGTGTACTAGGTGCCTATGACCCAACTTATCCTTTTTACAATCTAGCAACCTCAATTGTCCTTTTACTAATTGAGAATATTTTATTTGTCTTTTTTCCAAAATAATTTACAAATTAACATATGATATAATTACATCTATCATATGTTAACATTTAATTTTTTTTATAAAAAAAATTTTAGGTGAGGTGGATCCCGGGGCATTTAATGTTTTGTGGCTTAATCTACTTATAAAAAATCAAATTGATCTTACAATTAATGGAGCATAAATAAATATTTATGCACATCAAATATTGAGATTTGTGAGTGTTGAAGACTTGAATTAATTATCATTCTATGAAAAATTACGATACACTCCAAAATCTAAAGCATAAAAACTTCAAAAAAGAAAAAACTTTATTTTTATTTTTTGGTGAACAAAGAGGGCAAGCCCATTACACCCGAGTCCGATTACTTCGGGTCACTCCCTCCCGCCAAACCCAGCAAAATAAGTCCTTGCGTAATTGTGTTTACCAAGTGCCGCCAAAACACATGCTTAACAATAACAATTAACAAGCATCTAATTCTACTCGATCTGTTTCAAAGTCTTAAGACTGTTCAGTAATCATTTTAGTTCCTGTGTTTAGGCCTGGAAAATGTTCAATTTCTGTAGACATTGAATTCCAAAGACACATTCTCATGTCAAACGCGAAGCAGGAGCAATGGCAGTGGGAAAACGCCACCGCCGGCGCCGTCGCAGGATTCGCCACCGTCGTTATTATGCATCCTCTTGACGTCGTCCGAACTCGCTTCCAAGGTTTCTTTCTCTCTCTAACACAATGAAAAAAAGAATAATTACTTTATTTCTGTTCTGATTTTTTTCTACTGGCAGTTAATGATGGCCGAGTTCACTTTGTTCCGAGTTATAAGAACACTGCTCACGCCATTTTCACCATTGCTCGCTCTGAGGTTACTGATTTTTTTTTTGTTTACCTTTTGGTTCTTTTTTTATTGAATTTCGATTTGTTTTACTTTTAGGCGCACTTAATGGTTGATTTGTAGATTTTGATCTTTACTGCCTATCATCTAGGTTTTGATTGTCGTACTTGTACTCGTAGCATAATGCTCTATACATTACTCCCTTTGTACCTAATTATAAGAGCTAGTTGACTTTTTTGGATAAAATCTGAAGAAAGCAAAATGGAGCACTTAATCATGACATATTTTGCATGTTAGTAGATCATGTGTTAGTTTATAAGTCAAATAAAATAATTTAGAGAAAGTTTAGGAAAATCAATCAGTTTTCAATTACTTTATCTATCTTTCTTAGGATTCTCCAAAAAAATTCAACTAGCTTTTATATTTAGGAACGGAGGGAGTACTTGTTACTTAGGGTAGTTGTGGATGTATAATTCTCAATGAACTTCAGATATTTCCTTAATTTTCATCTGTTGAGTGTTGAACTAGGGAAAGGAATTTTGATAATTTTAGAGGTGTGACCTGACTTCTATTTTGAGGTTGATCTCTGTTGCTGTCATGGCAATTAATGCCATGTTTTAGGACATTAAATATCTGCATTGTGGTGTTACTTCTGAAAATGCAAACTACCTACGCTGCGTAGCCATGCTGAGGTCTTAAAGATGGAATCCAGTCAATCTTGCGTTTCCTTTTTCTCTCTTGATGGCCATGTTACCTTGTAGTATTGACTGAAAGAATTTTGACAGCTTCAGCATTCTTTGTGTATAAGGTTCTCTTTCATTAAAATACCCTTAATGTAAGTGGGATAAGGCTTGTTGTTATTGCAAGAACTGTAATGTAGGTCAATCACTTTTTTTTAGTAGGGCACTCTCATTAAGTTTGATGCAAGCTGCATTTAGGGCACAACTTATGCTGTGTCTGTTTTACATCCACAGTTGATAGATGTGTATGGATCATTCTATTGGGGAGTTTAATATTCCCGTCAATTACTATGAGATTAATTACAGATTTAAGACATTTGTGTATATCAATATATGAGTATGCTGCATGAATGCCATGCTTTACCGTGTTGCAGGGATTAAGAGGACTGTATGCTGGCTTGCTTCCTGCAGTCCTTGGGTCAACTATTTCATGGGGTCTATACTTCTATTTGTGAGTACCAATTTCAGTTGATGAGGAAATAATTGATTCAAATCAACATTCAGTTTATCATTTATGTAGCAGATGCTCCATTGAAAATGATGATTTTATATTTGATGGTGGAATGCATGATTTTCATTTTGATCTTGCATTTCATGTTTTATGTCTGCATAATCTTGAGCATATCTGGGGATTCTCTTTAAATTTTTGTTTATTTGTTCACTTGAATTCTGTGTGTTCCCTGCACAACTTGGCTGTTTCTTTTTCTGTCAAATGGTCTGTTTGATTGCCTTCTTATAATACCAAATTATCTGCCCAATTTGTAGCTATGATAAAGCCAAGCAAAGGTATGCTAGGAACAGAGAGGAGAGGCTGAGCCCTGGTTATCATCTTGCTTCAGCTGCTGAGGCAGGGGCTTTGGTGAGTATGCAGAATTCAATAATATAATTTTATAACATACCCATTACTATATAGTAAGGTATTATTAATTTGCTCAACCCTACTGGCATGCTATTGCTATTTGTTCTGGCATACTGGAGCTGGGTTTCTACATCTCCCCAGTTTTTATGAAGTATTCGTGCAATCTTTTTGTAAATATGGTTCAAAGCACTACCAAAGATAAACCTGTATTGGTTCTGTAATGAAAATTATTGGCTGAAGGGCATTTTGAAAATAGAATTTTTAAATATTAACCCTTCATGTGATAGAATGATTGTAATTTTTGTGCAACTTTGCGTCGTGTTCAAGATACTGCCTAGCTAGCTTTATAGTGGGGTGCTACGAGGTCAGCTTCAAAATCTGCCAAATTTTTATCAGCACATTTCTGAACTTTGTGGATGCTGAACCTGCATTTTTTGTAATACCAGTATTTTGGCTGCCCTTTTTGGGCTTGCGTTGACCCATGTTAATGTTTGTCAGGTATCCTTTTTCACAAATCCTGTTTGGCTAGTAAAAACAAGAATGCAGCTTCAGAATCCTCTGCATCAAGCACAACCTTATAATGGGATTTATGGTCATATCTTTGCCTTGCCCTATCCTTGAATGTGCATAAATCTCTGTTTTTATTTCTATTAGTCATATTCCATATATGAGCTGTTATTTTGAATAATTATTATTTTCTACAATGAGAACTTTCTTTATCTTGACTACCTTCACTCAAAATGAGTTATTCAGATCTTGAATTTGGAAAGTGTTGAGAATTTGAGATATGTAATTAACCTGTATAATATTTAATGATTTTAGGAATCAATTTAGGTCCTTGATTGTAGCCCTGATTGTGATCCCTAATTATTTGGCTCCTCAATAATTCCTAGGTCTATATAATCTTCAATCTTACAACTCAATGGACATGTAATCCATTCATCTTTTCTCCTTGGTTTACCTTCACAGAAAATATTTTTATCGTCAGATAGATTAGTGTTCGATAATAGAGACTTTGACCTTTTCACTTGAACATGGTCATGCCAGTGCCTTGATCCTCACTTTTTTTTAAATACAAGAAGTCTGAATCATTAATATCGTGCATCCCTATCATACAAAGCCATTTTACAGCATTGCTTTGTAGGATGTTGGGTTTGAGGGGGTTTGGTTAATTAATTTAAATTTTAGTTTGTTGCAAGTGTAGTATCTTTTTTAGATGATTTCATTTTCTTTTAGATGGGAATGATTAATCTTAATGAGTCATCTACTTCATTTGACTTCTCTTTTGAATAATAAATTTTTTGAATGAAATGGGTTAGGGGTTAATTTTCTTGTTTCAATCACCTTACACCCAATAGTTAGAGAACACGTTGCTTACTGTTATAGTATTCATTATTACATTATTTGCTAACCAATTTTGCATTTTTATTTTCTATAAATATCAGATGCATTTAAAACCATTATTAAAGAAGAAGGATTCTGGGCACTGTATAGAGGACTTGTTCCTAGTCTTTTTCTGGTATTTTGCTCTCTTTGATATTTTTTCTTACGAACAGTCTGAAATTTTTGTTAAATGATGAATATGATATGTAGAATCATGATTATGAAATGCAAAGCCTGACTATTTGTGTATTTTATTTTTTTCCAATTATAATGGATCTTCTAAAAGTTTATTCATATTGTTCATCTTAAACTTAATGATGGCTGAATTGCCGCTATTTAATTCATGCTTAAATCAAAATGAAGCCTTTCATTTAATTGCACAAAAAGATTGTATTGTTAAATTGTATTAATCCGGATTAATTATTACTGAGACACAATGTATATTGAAATGTGTGTGTATATATACAACAACCCATTTTATGTTAAAAATTACTCTTACTTCAGCAGGTTTCTCATGGTGCTATCCAGTTCACGGTATATGAAGAACTTCGTAAAGTGATTGTAGATTTTAAGAGTAAAAAAAGTGGCATGCATCATCCAAACCCTGATAAGCTGTTGGTGAGCTGATGGACCTTGTATGCTCTTAACTTACTGTTGCATATTTTGATTTTTATGATGTTTGTTAATGTTGACTTTTTTAAAAAAGTTATTTTAGTGGCTGTTTCTAAATTTTCTAGACCTAGTTAGAACCATTTTCTCAGATAGGTAGGGCCAAAGTAATTCATATTAATAAACACTGATATTTATCTGTTACTTTTTTGAGGATAGTGGGTGTGTTATATTTGACTGAATTGGTGGAAGAACACATATATTGGTATCTGTTGCCTCATCTCGCCTGTAACCAACTACTGAGACAAAATCTTGGTTCCTAAATGTTTGTAAAAGAGGGAACGTCCAATATTTTTATTCAATTTAATTTCAAATGATAAAGTTACATTTGAATTCCCTCGATGTGCTGTATAATCTATAATGAGTGCATCTCATATTGGCATTTCCATCCAAAACCATCAATTTTTTACATGTTGGATACATCAAGTTTTGTTGGTACAAGAAACATTATTTGTAAGGCACTTATTGCATGCCTTATCATCCATCTTCTTTTCGTATCACTACCATTTTAAATAATGGTTGATCTAATTGAAATATAGTACCTAATAAATATTAGATCTAAGGGTGGCGCAGAGCTGCTCTTGATTGCATGCTTTCTCTTTATTACCCAATAATTTTTTTTTTATTTGTTACAAACCTTTAGGTTGTATTAAATGCGTTCTAAGCATAGAACTGTCAACTCCCTGCTTTAATCTCACAAGTGATTTTACTAAGATTTCTGTGTTATTTGCACCTGCTAAAGACTTTTTGTCGAGCCTCATAATTATAGTGTTTTATTTAATTTTCTCCCCAGAATTCCATGGATTATGCTGCTCTTGGAGCCGCTTCAAAAGTCGCTGCAACTCTCGTAAGCTATCCATTTCAGGTAGGGTCCCACCCCTTTAATAGTCATGGATTGTTGAGATTTGAATGTAGTGAATCAAATTGGAATGTATCAGTCTGACATATCGGCTTGCCTTTTTTCCCGTTCTCTCCAGGTTCTACGGGCTCGATTGCAGGTATAGGATCCTCAAATACTATTCATTCCATAGAACTGACATCTAGTTCCCATATTATTGGATTTAATGATTGCAAAATGAAGGGCGAATTTTGCATTATACTTTGTAAATCCTTGTTGAATGCATCTTTCACAGGGATTAACTGAAAATTTCTTTCCTCCCTGCAGCAACGGCCTAATGTTGATGGGATTCCAAGATACATAGATAGTTGGCATGTTGTGAAGGAAACTGCACGGTAAGTTGAAAAAATTGTTCCAGATTCAGATTTGCTACAATTGGGTGGGGTGGGGCTCATCCTCATAAAATCATTGATAACTTGAATAAAATTGAAAATATAGTTAGTAATACAGGTTTTTAAACAATGTGAAAAGAAGCCTCACCCGCCAAAAGATAACTTATTTTGTCAAGAACTTAGTTATCATTGTCGCAAAATTGTATTATAGTCTCCACATTGTTGCTGCAGGTTTGAAGGTGTTCGAGGTTTTTACAAAGGGATCACCCCAAACCTATTGAAAAATGTTCCTGCTTCATCAATAACATTTATTGTGTATGAAAATGTGCTTAAATTGCTTAAACTAACCAGAAAGAATGACTAGCTCTTTTAGGGTAACGTTTTTGGGCGCATATCCTGTCCCTTTCAACATTTGTGTCCGCACACATTTTTTCCCTATTACATTTCAATGATGGGGCCGCAGTGCGAACATATTATGAGGGACAATAATTTTTTAGTTCTTGTCCATGCATATGGGATGAACACTACGTAGATATAACATTAAGTCAAGTTTATTGAAACTTTCCCCTGATGCTGATAATACTATATAATGTGCTCAGACCCATCAAAGCTACATTATTGTGCATGATAAGACATGCTGATGAATTCTATCTGCAAAGTTTAGCTCAAATCAAAGTCTACATATTGCTCCGCGAAGATTGTTTGCGAATGAAAGAAAGGATTTCATCGGAGATCTGTTGAGCTTTCTCTTGGTTGATAAAATGGTGGCCGTCTATGATAAGCACTTCTAGATCAGGGACGAGGCTCTTGAATGTTTCCCCTTGCAGATACTCTCTTATGCCGCCACTAACAAAACCAATATCTTTGTCTCCAGTTATAAACTTGGTAGGAACTGTGATCTTTGCGTCTTGCCATGGTGCGAGAAGCTCCCAAGTCCTGTAACAACAATGAAAGTCTTTCCTCTCAATTTAAGTCATGCTAATTTGGTTATTATTGTGAACATAGTTATTTTTATGTGGGAGACGATCGTAGTCGGAGACGGTATTTGCTTTGAGATCAAACTGATGCGTGAATTGAGATACTTATATATTTATCTAAAACAATCCAATACACGCTTTTATATAAATAAATAAAGAAAATGCGACTTAATTTGCTTTGATGTACAGTTTTTTTTTCTGGATAGGGGCATACATGTATATCTATGCGTTAATTTTAGTGGGAAAATAAAGGTGCTAATTCACTTCAAAATGTAAATTGATGCAATTTTATATTTTGGGATGTTGCTTAGTGTGGACTTTGGATTCCTCCTAACTTCATGTAATAAAACCCTTGTAATGCATTGGGGAATCTAATATAATTAACTAACAAACACGCACAAACTTTTTGTGACATAGAACTTACGGTTTACATGTTACTGTTATATTTGACATGTGCAACTATTTGATTATCATCAATTTTGGAAGGTTTAATGAGAGTCAATATTTATGTTTTTTTTTATCTTTATTACGTGAGTGAATCTGGAGAGATAAAATGGGTTTGAATTTATTAAGTAGGACATAGGTGGGAAGAGATGAAGCAGAATTAGAGGAAGCCGTGGAAATACTTACAAGTCCATTGCACGGTAATAATTGAGAGGGCCAGTGAAACCAGATTCCTGAAACTTGTCAGCAAAAACCCCAAGTTCCTCTTCACTTATCCATGAAGGCAAAACTGAAGGCGTTGGCAGGAAATCTATAAGCTCCATGCCTTCTGGAGATGTCAGAAGATGTGCTGTTGTGAGCAAGATCTTCTTCATCACTGTCGTACAATCGTATCTGGCAAAAGCTCTTTCTGCTCTACCAGGTTTCTGCTCCACAAACACGCACCAACTAATCATAATACTCCCTCAGGCAACAAATATAAAATCCATTGCACTTTTTTTTTTGGAAGTTAAAGGAAGTAAATTACACACGAAACTATAACATATGTCACATATAAATAAATTTTAGGTTAGTTTATGAGTAAAATAAACTAGTTTTGAGGTAAAAATATAATTATAAACATTTTAAAGTGCTTAATTTTGTATCTTTAATTTATCCATAAACATCAAAGTGATCTTATAACTAAGATCAAAGAGAATATTCAAATTACATGTCTTGTATATAATTCTCTATCAACACATTTCAAAGGAGCGGATAAGGTTACCTGAAACTGGGAGACATGAACTTGATCCCCAAATTTCTGAACAATAGATTCCACTGTTTTGATGGCTGGATTTCTTGGAAAGTACGGAACCGACAGAGAAACGAATCCCTTCACTCTGTCAGGCCTGAACAGACAAAGATGCCACCCAATATTTTCTCCCCAATCATGTCCAACTACAAAAGCCTTTTGTTTTCATTTCATATGGAAAATTATTAAAAGATCAAATTCTAAGATTTATTCAAGCGTTCATAAATGTTTCAAACTATATGGAAATCATATAAAACCTGGGGTTCCTTGAAATGGTCAAGGAGGCCAATCAGGTCACCAACAATTTGAAAGGAGGTGTATGACTCAGGATTGAGAGGAGAGTCAGAATCTCCATAGCCTCTGAGGTCAGGTGCAACTGCATGGTAGCCTTGTTGTGCCAAGTGTTTGAGCTGGTAGCGCCAAGAGTACCACATCTCTGGGAAGCCATGGAGCAAAAGAACAAGAGGTCCCGTCCCTTGTTCTGCTATGTGCATCCATATCCCGTTGGTTTTAATTCTTTGGTGATTCACTTCACTCATGCTGCTCCTGATTCTTCCTGTTGTCTAAATGGGAGAAGGGCTTTTGGATGATGAGCAGAGGAGATGGATGATACTGAGTCAAATGACAGACATAAGAAAATGGTGAGTTCAATGGATTAAGTCAGCGCAGAACTTTGACCATTAAACATGGTATATACAAGGGTGTGACGCAAGAAGGTTGAATTCCAAAGCAATTAATAAGAATTGCCAAGCTTACTTGTAATGCAATGCACATAGACAAGCTTCAATAATAGTAGCTGACAACTTCTTCAAAGACAAAACAATCATTAACGGATGGGGATGACAAAATCTGAAAAAAATGAAGAAAAATATAGCAGCCTTAAGTTATGGGCGTGGCATTTGTCCAATGCCCAGTCAACGACTCAAAGATTGACACGTCTCAGCGTGAACCCGTCATCTATAAAACCACCAATGACACTGTTGATGCACAATATAGGGGAACAATAGAATATGAATGAATAATCGAAACTCTTTATTGATAATATGATTGGATACAATGAACGGGGTCACCGGCAACGGTGGTTACAAATATGGGCGTAAATGCCTTGATCACAAAGACTTAATTCAGAGTACAATGATAATCAGAGAGAAGAATACAAAGAAAGAGAGAGAGAGAGATCGCAGAGAATTGATTGTGTCCTTCTGAGTGGGTTCGTGGCCTTCTTATAGTTGAAGCTCAGTCCTGGTAGTTGCGAAATCATAGGCGGCCGTTATGGATAAGAGACGTTGCACGTGCTCCGAAAAAGGTGGGCGACTGCTCCGAAAAAGGTGGGCGACCAAGTCAATCTGCTTTATTGCCGTTGGTGATATTGTCCTTGACGCTCATAGGGCGTCTATCTTGCTTTTAGACTTCTACTGTCGCTAGTGACGTTATCTTCGACGCCCTGAAGGCGTCTATCTCTTTATTGGGCCTCTGTTGAGGCCCAAGCCCATTAAGGTATAACGGTGTATAACATTAGTCCCCCCACTTCTCAATGCTGACGTCAGAAAGTATTGGGAAGTAGCGGTTATCCCACGTCCAACGGCCCAGATCTTCGCTTATATTTTCCCTCTCAAATCAACGACCTAGATGGTTTTACTAAATTAACACCGTAACTTAACGACGTCTAACGGTTCGCATATACTCGATTTCGACTGTTCATTTTCCCATTTCACTTCGCAGACGCTCTTCTTCTCTATTCCTCCAACACTTAGAAAAATTGAAACTTTGTTCATTTGCTTGCATCAACGCATCATCCTACTTTCTGCGAAGGTATCTTCTTATTAAAAATCTTATCTTTTCATTACTTCAATGAGTAAATTCGTAGTTATGTCGTCATCTGATTCTGAGAAAACTGCTTCTATTCCATTGCATATTAGTGAAAATGCCCAATCTAGTTCCTCTTCTTCCCCTAGTAATTCCAACATCCTAGTTGATTTAGACACTACTGGAACTTCTAGGGAAAATCCCGTAGATATAGTAGACATATCGAAAAAAGGAAAACAAATTATGAGGATTAGGAAACCCAAAACTTCTGGGAAGTACTTGAAAATTTATGATAGTCGTTATCAAGAGTGGGTTTATGCTGGTTCATCCCCCTCAACCAGTTCTGGGAGAAAATCCAACCCCCAAATCGTACATGCCCCATACGCTTGCGAAACTGGGGGTTTACAGACGTCTAGAGCCGACATCTTTAATGATGTCAAAGAACCACATCTTAGGGTCTTAGAAATCTCAAAAATGTCATCACTCTATTATTTCGACCCTAGAATACCTTTTAGGTTGCCTGAAGATGGGGAAGCTCTCGACTCTTGGTCTAGTGATACAATCGCCCTGAGTTTCGAGAGTTTTCGTTATGTCAATCCCTTTCCTTTGCCTAACATAGCTTTAGAATTATGTGTTTTCTATGAAATTTCTCCCTCTCAACTTTCCCCTCACGCCTGGCGTCTCATCGCCATGGCTGAGTTAATGTATCATGAAATAGGAGTCGACTTAGATATGTTCGATCTATTCGGCTCCTATAAGCTGCAAGAAATTAGGACAGGCGTCTACTCTTTCATCCAAGCCAAGGAAGGGCTACCAACTTGGACGTCTGGGTCACTACCCAATGATCGTCAATGGGACGTACGATTTGTAATGGTGCCCTTCCAATCCGTCGCCCAGGAGGACTATGTAACTCTAATGTGGCGTCGCTTAAGTAAGTCGTCGTCTCATTCAATATTTTTTTCATTGCACTTGTCATCTGATTTATAATATCTTAATCATTTTACAGGTGCATACGAGTTGAGGATCTCCCCGCGCACCAATAGCGACACCAAAAAGAAAATCAAGAAAATCCTCCAGATTCCCGCAGATCAGCGGAATTTTAAAGCCATGATGGAAAGTAAGTCACCTTACGTCTATATTCTATTTACTTAATTCAAGTATTTTCATCTTAGTCGTCTTATTCTTTTTCCTTTATGTCAATCAGGAAAGAAAGTGATCCCCAAGGCTTCTGAACAAAAGATAAATAAAGAAGCTCTCCTCAAAGCCAGGGCACAGCGGCTGGAGAAACTCAAGGCCAAGAGGGGGGAGTATGACGCCGAGGCAAGGAAGGAAGGACATGATCCACTTGGCGTCCCCCCCCAAATCCTGAAATTGTTCCAGCTCCCTCTCCTCAATCCAAGAATAAAAAGCTTGTTTCTCTTGCAAACAAGGAAGTCGTCGCTCAGGGAAAAAGGCCGGCAGAAGCGCCCGCCAAAGAGCCTGCCGCCAAGAAATCGAAGGCCTCTAAGTCTACAAAATCCGCCAAAGTCAAGGGCGATAAAGAGGACTCTGGCGAGGTCGCCTTGTCTTTTCCTCCCAACTCTTCTGTCAGAAATAAGGAAGGGTGGGACGACGTCTACTCGGAATTAAATAAACTAGAATTCGAGTACGACAAAGCCGCCTTAGAGTCTCTTGGGAGGAAAGAGGCTTTCAAGAAGGCCGTCCGCCACCAAATGAAGGTATTCTCACTTATATATTTATTAACTTGTTCTGTCTTTTTAGCATTGGATGTCTCTAATTATTTTTGTTCTTTTTATTTTCAGTCCCTACAAGTCCTCCTCCATTATGCTGAGGAGAACGATGATGATAAGGCGACTCTCGTCGCTCAGAGGGACGCTGCTCTAGCCGACAGAGAGCAATTGATGGCCGATTTAAAGTCAGCCCTGACCTTTAAGAAGCAAGCCCATGAAGATAGAAGGAGGGCTGAAGAAATAATGAAACGCTCTGACGCCAAGCAAGAAGAGCTCAAAGCCACCATAGAAAAGTTAAAGGCTGAGCACTTCAAAGACGTTGAAAATCTTAAAGATTACATCAACCAGGCCAGAGCTGAATCGTCGGCTAAAGATAAGGAGATCGAGGCTCTCAAGTCGGCCAATAACAAGTGGGAAGTCGCCTATCACCAGTTGGAGGAAGATACGAGTCAAATGTCTGAAAATTATGAGACTCATATCTTAGAAGTCGATGCTCGCGCTCGAATGGAACTCATGAAAGAATACAAGAGTGACGAGCACGTCAACTGGAAGCCCGATGATGTCATTGACGACTACTTCCAACTTTTTCCTGAAGAAGAGTCCGAGTCCAATCCTTCTCAAGAGGATAATCAAACGATCAACGAGATGAGGGCTCGCGACGTCAATCAGGGCAAGGGCAATCAAGGCGATGGCAACCAGACTGGCAAAGAGCAGAGTGGCAGCGACGTCAATCAAATCAGCCAGGAGCAGGGCGGCGGCGACGCCTAAATCTTTTATTTGTAAAAATTTTTATTTTCATTATGTATACTTGTAAAAATTTTACATTAATGCAAACCTTGTCTTCTATCTTTATACTCAACACTCTTCGCGTCACTTCATTTATTTTCCTCGTTAAACACCCACACTTCCAACGGGTGTGGGTGACATCCGAACAAGATAAAAAGAATCCATCCATTACTCAAGGAATCTCTGAAATTATATTTACCAAATATCAATTCACAACATAGTCGTTCGTACCTTAATCAAACGTTGGTGGTCCTGCCAGGGAATTATCAATCATTAGTCTAAACGTCGACTATCAATTAATCAAATAAAAATCACTCAATATAACTCGGGTAATATATACCTTTTCCAAATCAACTTAAGGGCGTCATGTAGTCATGCCATCTCGACATCATCTTATCATCACATTCTTTTGGTGTCAATTCATCACATTATCTGGGAAATGACATCTCACAACAAAACATCTCAAAAGATAGGGTTAAATTGCATCAGATTATCAAGTCCACAGCTGAACTAATCGTCAGACACTAGGTCTTTTAGCTGGGCTCATCGCCTACAGGCGTTTCTCATCATTTGCATTCTTTCTCAAATAATCGTGTCAGTATCATCGTTCTTTAAATCAAATAATCAAATAACTTAGAAATAATACCTCTTTAGATGGATGGCGTTCCAACTCCTTGGGACGTCTTTACCATGGACGTCAACCAACTTATAAGCTCCAGGACCAGTGATTTCTACCACTTTGTAGGGACCTTCATATGAAGCATTTAACTTTCCATCTTTATGCTCAGGTGTGTTAGGAAAGATTTTTCGAAGAACCCAATCTCCTATTTGGAAATGGCGCTCCTTAACACCTTTGTTCCAAAATTTCGTCGCCCTTTGCTGATAGGCGGCGACTCTAATAAGAGCTTGTTCTCTACGTTCATCTAATAAATCTAAATCTTGGGCTAAGTGTTCATTATTAGATTCTTCTCTAGTCCACTGTCTTCTTAAAGATGACATTCCTACCTCTACTGGTATCATTGCTTCAGATCCATAAACTAGAGAGAAAGGCGTTTCACCAGTCGACGTCCTAAACGTCGTTCGGTACGCCCACAAGACGGCGGGCAGTTCTTCAGCCCACCTACCTTTAGCTTTATCTAGCCTCTTTTTCAAAGACGTCACTATGGTTTTGTTACTAGCTTCAGCCTGCCCGTTCGATTGTGGATTTCTAGGAGTGGAAAACTTAAGTTTAATATGCCACTTATCACAAAATTTTCTAAATTTTCTTCCTATAAATTGAGATCCATTATCACATACAATTTCCTGGGGCAGACCAAATCTACATACTATATTTTTCCAAACAAAATCAATTACCTGAGGTTCTTGTACCTGGCTCAAGGCGACGGCCTCTACCCATTTGGTGAAGTAATCTGTGGCGACCAACAAGAAAACTAGTCGTCCAGGTGCTGGAGTAAACTTGCCTACAATATCCATTCCCCATTTAAGGAAAGGCCACGAAGGCACTATCACATGCAATTGTTCAGGGGGTTGTCTTGCCACGGTGCAAAATTTTTGGCAGCGTTCACACTTAGTCACCAAACTTAATGCATCTTTCTGCATAGTCGGCCAAAAATAACCTGCTCTAGTCACCTTTCTTATCAACGATCGACTTCCACTATGGTCTCCGCATTCTCCTTCATGAATTTCTCTTAACACATAATTTGCCTCAGACGGAGAGACACATTTCAGCAAAGGTCCACCGGTGAAAGTTCGTCTATAAAGATCATCGCCTATAGTAGTAAATCTGGCAGCTCTAACAACTATTCGTCGCGCTTCATTCTTATCTGAAGGTAATTTACCCTGCAATAGATATGAAAGCAAAGGGGATCGCCAATCCCATGTCAAACTGTTATTCAACACAATTCGATTATTTACCTCAATTGCCGGTGTTTTCAGATAAAACAGTGGGATTTGTTTTGTCTCCACAACTTCTATAGACGACCCAATATTGGCAAGGGCGTCTGCCTTCCGGTTGTCTTCCCTACCTATTTGGGTAATCTTCATAGCGTCAAACCGCGTGGTCAAATCAGACACTACATCCAGATATTTCTTCATTCTTTGGTCTTTTGCCTGATAAGAACCATTGATTTGTTTCGAAACTAACTGTGAATCACTCTTCACTTCCAAAACTTTCGCACCCAATTCTGATGCTAACTTAAGTCCAGCTATCAGGGCTTCATATTCAGCTTCGTTGTTTGTCGCCTTAAAACCACATCTTATTGCCTGGACAATTTGTTCACCATCGGGGGTTTCAAGCGCGATACCCAGTCCACTTCCTTTTACATTGGAAGACCCGTCTACATGGAGGATCCAGGGCGACAAGTTCACCTGTTTCTTAATAGAAAAAGACTCATCGTTAGCTGTTACCTGAAGGTTGGGACTAAATTCCGCCAAAAAATCAGCTAGGATTTGTGATTTGATAGCTGTTCTTGGGGCATAAGAAATATCAAATTCACTCAGCTCAATCGCCCATTTCACCAATCTCCCAGATAAATCAGGCTTATGGATGATGTTCCGCAAAGGATAGTTTGAGACTACCACAATTGGGTGGCACTGAAAATACGGCCTCAACTTCTTAGAAGACGTTACTAAGGCTAAAGCAAGTTTTTCCATCATTGAATATCGCGTCTCCGTATCTAACAAGGCTCTACTAACATAATATACTGGGCTCTGTCGCCTATCTTCTTCCCTAACAAGAACTGAACTCACAGCATTAGAGGCGACAGACAAGTATAGATATAAGGTTTCACCTGGACTTGGCTTAGAAAGCAAAGGGGGGCTCGTGAGATATTCTTTCAAATCCTGAAGCGCCTTTTCTGCGGCGTCGTTCCATACAAACTCCTTATTCTTCTTCAATATATCAAAGAATGGTTGGCACCTTTCAGAAGATTTAGATATAAATCTGGTTAAAGCAGCTATCTTACCCGTCAAACGCTGGACGTCCTTCACACATTTGGGTGATGGGATGTCCAACACGGCTTTGATTTGTGATGGGTTTGCTTCTATCCCTCTCTTTGACACCAAATATCCTAAAAACTTACCAGACTGCACCCCAAAAGTGCATTTTTCAGGGTTGAGTTTCATGTTATACTTCCTCAGAAGATCGAACGTCTGCTGCAAATGGTTAATATGGTCTTCCGCTTTCAAAGATTTGACTAACATGTCGTCTATGTAAACTTCCATCGTCTTCCCAAGTTGGGCGGCGAACATGCGATTGACTAACCTTTGGTATGTTGCACCAGCGTTTTTCAAACCAAAAGGCATTACCTTGTAACAATAAGTTCCACGATCTGTGATAAAAGAAGTCTTCTCCTGGTCGTTAGGATGCATCAAAATTTGATTGTACCCAGAAAAGACGTCCATAAAACTTAATAGTTCGTGTCCTGATGTTGCGTCTACTAGGCTGTCAATGTGTGGCAAAGGAAAGGAATCCTTTGGGCAGGCTTTGTTCAAGTCTGTGAAATCGATACACACTCTATGCTTACCATTTTTCTTTGAGACGACTACAACATTAGCTAACCAATCAGGGTATTTCACTTCTCGAATAGACCCAATTTTCAATAATTTCTGAACTTCCTCGTTAACAATTCTATTCCTCTCTGGTGCAAATTTCCGCCTTTTCTGTCTGACCGGCTTGAATGTAGGGTCGACGTTCAACTGATGTTCAATGACGTCTGGGCTTATACCTGTCATATCATCATAGGACCAAGCAAAACAATCTAAGTTACTTGTTAGAAAAGAAATTAATTCCCTTCTTACCTCAGGAACTAGGTCCATTCCTATGGATAAAAACTTTTCAGGGTTTTCAGAATCTAGTATTATTTTTTCTAAGTTATCGTCTTCCTCCTTTGTCGCCCTATCCATAGGAATGAACGCCTGTAGTTGCTATGCCGATGGAGGAGACTGTTCCAAGCCTTTCAATGCTGCTTGGTAACATTCTCTTACCATCCTCTGGTCGCCTTTGATCTCTCTCACACCCCAAGGTGTAGAGAACTTAATTGATTGATGTAACGTCGAAGGGACTGCCTTCATCTGATGAATCCACGGACGTCCTAACAAAGCATTGTAAGTGGTCGGGCAGTCCATTACCTGAAACTTGACTAAAGCATTAATTCCAGCAGCAAAAGTCATCAAAGATATTTCTCCAACGTCCTATCTGGTGTTCCATTTCCAAATACCAAGACAGTTGGATATGAATGATTTGGGATTCTAATTGTAATTCTTTGACAGTTTGCAAATAAATAATATTAACGGAACTACCTGCATCAACTAATATTCTTTTAGTCAAACAATTAGCTATTAGTAAAGATATTACAAGGGCGTCGTCGTGCATCTGGACGTTCTGAATATCAGCGTCGTTGAAGGTTATTGGACCTTCAACCACCTGATCATTACTCACATTACCATTAACCCACTCCACTTCTTTTGGCAAAGACCTCGCATGTCGCTTTGCGGCGGAGTAAGACATCCCACTTATCGCCGACCCCCCAATGATTGTGTTAATCGTTCTGACGGCCTGCGGGGGTTGAGCTGGGGCGTTCTGCCTTTGATCTCTACCTGCATTGTTAGTAGTATTACTCTTAAGGAGATGTTGTAAGTTACCATGCTTAAGTTGGAAGGCAACTTCTTTTCTGAACCTTCAACAATCCTCTGTTCGATGGCCGACGTCTTTGTGGTAGTCACAGTATCAGTATCTAGTGGTGTCTCTCTCATTGACAGGCGTCGTCATGGGTTTAGGCCATTTCACCCTATCCATCTTTTCAAATGCACTTACCATTTCAGCTGGTCCAATGGACATGTTGAACTCTTCATATCTAGGAGGGGGTGGGTCCCTCTTCTGTTTGTCGCCCTGCTCATTATTGTTAGTATAAGGGTGAAAACGAAAATTTCTACCTCGTTGTCGTTTAGAACGGCGGTCTGTGGATCCCAAATTATTTTGTTGTTGATTAGCTGTCTTTTCCGCGTTTGTGGCAATCACTGAATTAGCGGGGAGACTGGTTGTCGCCAGTCCCTGATTCATTTTAAGGGCATGATTTCTACTGGCGTCGTCCTCTTGAAGATTAATATGGGACCACACGTATGATTGGACTTCCGGCCAAGTTGTCACCCGTTTCAAAACCAATTCTTGATAGAGGTCGCAAGTGGGTGGCAATGCTCTCTTAAACGCCTGCACAACAATGTTAGGATCACAATTTGGGATACTTACCATCTCTGCCGTAAACCTTTTCAGAAGGTCTCTGTATGACTCATCCGGCCTCATGACAATTCGGTACAAGTCGTCTGACGTCTTAACCATGACTCTGCTGCTTGCAAATTGTTCAACAAAAATGTCAGTTAAATGACTAAATGAAGTTATTTTACCTTGAGGGAGATTGGTCCACCACATCAGGGCTGGACCAATCAAACTTATACCAAATCCACGACACATAGCAGCATGTCGTTTGTCGGCTGGGAGGACTGCTGCTAGCATAATCTGCCTGTATTGGGCCAAGTGTTGGTCTGGATCAGACTTGCCATCATACTTTGGCATAGTAGGAAAAGCAAATCTTTCAGGTAGATCAGCAAAAGCGATGTCGTCTATGAAGGGCGATTCTGAATAACTCCCTAAACGGGCTGCATCAAGTGGCTTTTGAACACCTGGAATTGAGTACATATTTTTCTTTATCTCAGCGACCTCCTTCTCCATTCGAAGGGCAAAAGAGAGAATTTCGTCCTCCCTTTTTTGTCCTCCTTGTGGATGATTTTGAGGGATCCTTGCGTGTGACTTCTGAGCGGACTGCTCACCTTGTTCTCGACTATCATAAGACTGGGAATCGTCATATCCCTCTTCGTCGTCTCTACCTGTTTCATCATTAGGAATATCATTATTGTCAGTATTCTTACCTTTATTACCTTTTTCACCGTTAGGATTGCGTTCATGGTCATTTGGGTTTGGCACTTGACGAATCTCCCTTTCAGGTCCGCTCTGCCTTCTTTTGTTTTTCCTGGACTCTAATCCTGCTAAGTGCAGTTTCAATTCATTGTTTTCTTCCTCCAAACGTTTCATCCTCTCAGATTGAATTCCTGCAGATTGTTCGAGACGCTTCATTTGTTCAGACTGAGAGGTCAAGGCTTCTAGGACTTTTTGGAGGTCAGTGGAAGAGCTAGTTGGCTTGGAAACAGGCTTTGGTTGCTGTTCCATCTTAAAGTTCAATTGACTCACTCAAAGAACGTGAAGCTTTTAGAAATAATGTTGCCGGAGTCCCCACGGTCGGCGCCAAAATGTTGATGCACAATATAGGGGAACAATAGAATATGAATGAATAATCGAAACTCTTTATTGATAATATGATTGGATACAATGAACGGGGTCACCGGCAACGGTGGTTACAAATATGGGCGTAAATGCCTTGATCACAAAGACTTAATTCAGAGTACAATGATAATCAGAGAGAAGAATACAAAGAAAGAGAGAGAGAGAGATCGCAGAGAATTGATTGTGTCCTTCTGAGTGGGTTCGTGGCCTTCTTATAGTTGAAGCTCAGTCCTGGTAGTTGCGAAATCATAGGCGGCCGTTATGGATAAGAGACGTTGCACGTGCTCCGAAAAAGGTGGGCGACTGCTCCGAAAAAGGTGGGCGACCAAGTCAATCTGCTTTATTGCCGTTGGTGATATTGTCCTTGACGCTCATAGGGCGTCTATCTTGCTTTTAGACTTCTACTGTCGCTAGTGACGTTATCTTCGACGCCCTGAAGGCGTCTATCTCTTTATTGGGCCTCTGTTGAGGCCCAAGCCCATTAAGGTATAACGGTGTATAACAGACACCTTTCCATATAATCCATAATTAAAATTCATATTCACGCTGAAAGTATATCTAATGATTATATTGCCTTACATGTGTGAAAAATGTATCACATCCAGCTATCCATCAACTACTTAATCGTCAAGGATTTTAATGAAAATACTAAATATGATACACTTTGCAAGTTTGCATTGACCTCAAAATTGAGCTAAAAATAATCACTTTGTTCATAAATATAAGATCACTTTCCTAATTTAGTTAGATTAATTATGCTAGTTAAAGTAGTTATTAACACATGATAGTAGTAATCTACCCTAACCATATACCTTTATTGTCACTCTCCCTCTCTTTCTTGTTTATTATAGATAAGCATTAATAGGCTTTTATTGGGAAAAAGTTGAAAAAAATAGAAAATTGCTTATATTTAGAATCAAATTGAAATTTAAAAATGATCTTATATTTAGTAATGAAGTGAGTATTTACAATGCAGATATGATTCTCCATGCATTATCCAGCACCTAAGCACAGACATTCCTTTACACTCCTTTTTTTTCTATAAACAATCCATGTTATATTAACGTTTGTAAGGAAAGGTGAGAAGGAGTGATTGGTCAATTCTCATAAACCCTGGTAACAAACAAACAGGTTACGTTATGGTTAATAAAGAAAAGAAAATAAAGGCAGAGAGAGAAGAGAATGTGGCGGGGGCGGCAATGAGATTAGTGAGCGGCGGCCATCAATACCTCTCTTCCAATTTCATTACCCTTCGTAATCATAATCGCCTTTCAAATCCAAACCCTTTCTTTGGTCAACGCGTTTTCAACTCAAAATTCATGGCCCAGAAGCCAGATTCCTCGCCGATTCGATCGCAGGAGGAAACGAAGGAGGAGAAAAAACCGGAGCTAGAAGTTTCTCCGCCTCCGCCGCCGGAGAAGCCTCTCGCAGGTGATTGCTGTGGCAGTGGCTGCGTCCGTTGTGTTTGGGATATTTACTATGAAGAGCTTGAACATTATAATAAGCTCTATCAACACAAATAGAATGCTAATTCATACTCATACCATTCTTGTACTATAACTTGTCATTGTTTGTTTGGTCACGATGACACATTTGTTGTAATTTACTCATGATAAAGGTGATGATTTCATAAGCTAATCTCATCCTTTCAACTTAGCTTCATGCTTTGTCAACAGCTGTTATATGATATTGGCCTCTTTATATCTTCACCAAGATATTTTGCTGAATTTTGAGTTTCCTATATGCCAATGCGTTCCTAATTCTGCTGAAAATGACCACAATATGTAGATGCACTATGTCTATCTATGAGTATATGTCTATATGATTTTTTTTACAGTATCTAATGTTGGGTTAATTTTTGGTTGTTGTTTTGGATTTTGACATCCAATGACTTGAATTCTTACACTGAAATACTCAAAGCTTTGACTTTACATGTTTGTCCCATTGCCACACGTGACATGCCTTTCTTGGCTCTGAGCAAACCCTCTAGGTCTTGCTATTCTATGAAGTATCAAACTCTGTCATTACAGGAACAAGGTTCATCTGAATAGCCAAAACAACAAAGCAGGATAGTGATTTCATTATGGAAGAAAGAGGTTGAAAATTTGTCTTCTCCCACACATTCCTGTTCTTCAACTTTGAGAAAAGGCTATCTGCATGCAATGTATTGCTCATAAGTTTGTGTATATGTGCTAAAAGTTTCTCACACAAATCATATTCACCTTCAATGCCCAAACTGGAAGATCCCTCAAAGCTACTACAAATCTGCGAAAACCATATATGAATATCTTTGAGAAGTTGATTTACCATAGATTCCCATTTATTGAGAAGCTGATTTATCATTGAGAAACTGGAAGATCCCTCAAAGCTACTACAAATCTGCCTACGTGGTTCAACTCTTTTATGACATTGTGCCAACGTTCAGTGTCTGCTGAGATATCTTGAGAAGCTGATTTACCATAGATTCCCATTTATTGCAAGTCATCTAACTAATAAGGGGCTTCGCTCAGCCGATTAGGCGAAGCGTGAGGCCATCTAACCCCTATTTTATTCTTGTTAGCTGGTAACTTGTGCAAACATGCCTGCAGATGCATTTTACAATATGGTATGACTGATCAAGATTAGAGCTTTTACTATTTGTAATCTGCAAGCGTGATACTTCTCCAGAAGCTAGCGCCTTCAAGCAATGATTTACCAAGATGCGTTTGTATCATCGTTATTATTGCATATGAAGGAATGTTTTGCTGCCTCTGCTCATAGCATTCATTGGAAGTGGGTTTGCAGCAAATGGCTGCACCAATGTTGTTAAGTTTATCCTTGCTGATAGTCACCAGCTCCCTACACATGGACTTGGTTAGTGAGGGCATTTCTAGAGGAAAATAAATTAGGAAAGGTGAGCCTGGTATAAATCTATATAACTCATTTATCATTTTAGATTACATCTGTGCTTTTCTACCATTCCATATCTAGACGTCTTGTTGGAGCTTTTGGTACACTAGAGTTGCAGACCAGACATAATAACCTCTTGGTCTAAGAATACGGTTCAATTCCAAAAGTAACAAGTCACCTTGAACAAAGTTATATATAACTTGACGTGTTGGTGTGACGGGTGTCGAGTCTATATGCAAGTGGGAAGGGATTTAATCCCTACCCCTTATGAATTAAGTAAATTTATAAGCCAACTATTTACTGTCTCTTATATGGGACTTCAGAACAGTAAATGATACAAAAGAAAGCAAATGATAGGTGTATACTGTGTATTGACCTCAACTGTATTATTACATTCATTGTGGGTACAATCGATGAATCATGAACCATACAAGTGGCTGTCTAATCTTTTTACAGTTTTCAAAGGAATCTTTACATTCGTCCTAATCAGGAGGCTTATCTTTCAATGAGAACCATATGCATACCAGCCACCAGGGCACTCTACAATGTGCATAATATCCAAGATCAAAGACCATGCTAAAGAATGGCAACCTTTGAGAACCCATGACTGCAAATATGGTAGGTATCCCTCTCTCAATAGCAAATTGCACTTAGGCTACGTGTTCATCTTTTGGTGCAAAAAGACTGCAGGTACATCTCTCTCCAATAAATAACCTCCATACCTTCCTACCCTACACCCAACATCCAAAACCACGAGTCCTGATACCCCATGCTATACTAGCTTCAGCCTACAACCACATACCATTCAATCTTCTAAAATTTCAAGATAGGTGAGTTTCTGGCAAGAAATTTCGATTCATTAACTTAAATTCTCACAAGCAGTGTTTACCTCTAAATGAAAGTCAATGTAGTGGAGAGCGCCATGAATGAATTGAGTGCCACCTCCAGGGAATGTCAAAATCTCACTTGTCACTTTCATCCAATTATGGTACCCCTTTACATCTTCCAGTGGTGTGTGGGGTACGTTGAGTACCATATTTTCTAAAAGAGAAAGTTGCATGGTTTGAATTGCATACATATGAAAGGCCCCTCGGTCATTCAATGGTTCAAATGTTCAATCACCATTTTGAAGCACTTCACTTTGTCTCTATTACTAGGCCGTTCAATGTGTCTACTAGCCTTTTGGAAGTGGCAGCAGACAAGTTGGCGCATTCTCTGGGCAATGTCTTTCTCTGTGTTCATAGTGCTTAGTGCTGCTAAACAGCTTCAAAGCCTTCTCAATGTCTAAACAAGTTATATAATCAGCATTTCTGTGACATTGCAGAGATGCCACGTGTAATCTTGTAAACTTTCTGACTCTATACTTTTTGATTCATTTTCATACTGCAATTGATCTATTTGGCTGAACATGACTATTTGACTGTTTTGCATTTCTGCTTTTCCTCAATTCTGGCTCAAGTGCTGCATGGATTTTAGAGTCCGGGTTAAGAGTTAAGAGTTCTTGTCTTGTTTCTTACTCTGTAATTTTCTTTTGTCTTCTCTCAGCTGTTTTTCTCATTCTGTGCATCATCTTCATTTTTAGATTGTTGGTTATCATTGGCACTTTCATTTTCCTTAGTATCAATGTTTTCGTCTGTTTTCTCAAATTTCCTAACAAATGAGGTTGTTGTTCTACTTCTGCATTTAGTTGTTGATTTACTGCCTCGGTATTTATATTCTAATATACTGTGTTTTTGTTTTCCTTCATACACATGTTTCCATCTTGCACTCCAAAATTCTCTTCTACATCATTTTGGTTTCCTCAACAAGTTTCATTATCACTGATTAGTGAACCTCACGTAGTGAGATAAGACTTTGTTGTGTTGTTGTTGATGTTTCATCATCACTAATAGCTAAGTCTCACTAACTAAACTATGACCATTATTTGAATCCCGTTTGGCATCTCATTTGATGGCTTCATTTGAGACATGATCCAAGTCAAGATTGATTTTTTTTATACATTGTCGCGATTGATTTGATTGTCTTCAAATATGAAATATGGATTAATTTGTATTTGATGTTGAGGAAGAAGAGCTTTGACGCGAAATTGCATGGGCTAGAATTTGGTCCATTTCGTGATTATCCACAAGCCCAAAATCTTTACTGGCCCGCATTTCTGGGCCGCTGCTTTAGCTGAATTATGAGGTCTTTTTAGTTTTTGGGATCCATATTAACTTAACAAAGTTTTTTTAGAGACCCTTTCATGAATACATGTATACATACACTTATTTTTTATATACATCGACTAGTGGCAATGGACGCCTTTAGATCATATATATGATCAAGTATCCTAGCAAATGATTATTTAGATTTCAGTTTCAATTTTTTTGTCAAGGCTTCTCTCCCGATCCAAGTGACTTCTCTATCATTGATATATAATAATAATATATCATGAGATTCCGAGGTTATTAAATTTTGTTTAGGAAAAGATCCAAGAGCTAGAATCACCAGCATTTTCAATTATTTGAATTGAAGTCTAGAGGAAATTATATTATATATATATTGTTGACCACACAACAAATCAGACCATAGTTGGTCCTACCTAAGACAGTAAAAGTATTTAAAATGCAAAATGAAACCATTTATACAGATCTTCTACATCAACAAACGCAATCACTTTCAGTGCTCAATAAACGAAAGTGCCAAAATTTATGAGAGAAAAAGCTTGAAGGGATGTGAGATGTGGCCGGGAACGTTGGTTTCTTAAAAAGGGATGCTTTGCAGGAGAGAGTGGGCACACAAAAGGACTTGAATTAGGTACCAAACTATATTTTTATGGCGTTTGGACAAAATGAATCTTTGAAAACAATGGTGAGGACAGGAGGATGTGCACAAAAGGGGACAAAGAGAGTATTATTATTTGTTGCAGACAGAGGAAGGCCGATGGGTGACCTTACCTACATTTGTTAATCTTCAAAAAACTAAAACTTCCAATCAAGTCCTCTATTTTGTGGAAGCTTTTTATGGGTTCCAAATCAATACGAGCCATTCCTTCTCTATTCTCACCCCTTTTCACTTTCCAAAGTCTTAGTGGTGGGTCGCCTTCCATTCATTATATTCATGCCATTACAGTTATGGGGTAACAATCATAAGCCTGTTTTCAGAATATATAATACTATATTAAATTCACATGTACTAATATGTGAACCTTGTCACGTGAGGATATTTTCTCGAGTACAAGACAATGGATAACGACCCCATCCAAATCAATGGTTCTAAAACTTGAGTTTTTGTATAACGCTGATTAAAAATTGATTTGTAATTTCATATCATAGCACTGTGTATGGCATGTAAAGCCAAGGTGAGGAGGAGTGTATTTATTTTTTTTAAAGGGGCCACATTTTGTGATTAATCAGCAGAAAGGTTCTTGCATTGTCTAGTGGCCCACGTCCAATAGATAGAGGTATTTTCACTGTGATGTGATGGCCATTTGAATGGATGGTCGTCTCTCTTGGCAAACTGGTTTCCATCCTTGATACAATTCAAAGGTTGTTTAGATTCTTCCCTCTTTATTAGTTTCTTTTCTTTTTTCAATAACAACAATAATAAGCTAGCTAGTGGCCTAATGGTAAACACATGGAGACCTATGCCACATGGGGTCATCTATCACTCAAAGGTCACTCTGAATAATGTATTTTTTTCTTGGGTGCATGGCAGCTTGAAAGTTCTTGATCGATCAGTCGTTGTTCATGTTATAATCTTGTATCTGATCTTCTTTGGAATGATTGAACCCACACTGCTGAAATTCCCAATTTTGGCTGATTATAGGTCAGCGATCTAAAGTATATGTGGACTTGAAAAATATATATATACATATACAGTGGTTAAATATAAAATTCCATCGGCTTAATTAGGATCCATGAGCATATACTAGCTAGACCCTTTTTATAATTCAGCATTTATTTGATCCCAAATGGCAGGTGCAAATATAGCAGCATAGGTTTCATGGTTCTATATATCACAATTGATTTGTCCTCAAATTGAAGCCTTCCCATAAATATACCTTTTGTACAATTCTGTACACATGAAATAATTAATAACAGGTTTAGGGGCGGATTTTGGAACACAGTTCGCAGCACTTTGTGAACAAAGTGCAAAGAATTGCACTTAGTGAAAAGAACAAAATAAATAAAAAAAGGTTTTATGTTGGCATATTAAATAATGAAAAGGGCTACATGCAAACTTTGCTTGTTGCCTTATTGCTATATTGGGCGGTGCATCACTTTCAGCAAGCACTCAGATCAAAGTATACATAGGATGGCACTTATTAGCTTACTTGAACAATTGAGGCAGCTTCTAACGATGGAGATTTCCTTTGCTACCACACCGCCAAAAACTTGACTCTTATCTAATTTTTATATTCTGTTAATTAAGGGGTTTTACTAAACGAAGAAGCCTATGTACATAAGTAAAGTTTTATGAGTGGATAATTTTGGAAATTCTTATTGGGACAGGCTGAAGTGGAAGGCTAGCTAAATAAATATATATGTGGCTGGTTGTAGATCACAAAGACCCTATACCCAATCAAAAGTTGAAGATAATCATGATGACACATTTTTATAACGAAACTGATACTGTGTATATTTTTGGGAAATTATTACAATCAATTTAGATGATCTAAGAGATTCTCTAACTTTTTTCGTGTAGGAAGGCCGCATTACTGGTTATGTGATGTATGCGTACGTACGCGTGCTACGAAAAGTGCTTGTTCATCGTCGTCGTGTACACAGAACTAGGACTTCTTAATTAGATTATTGCTTTAAGGAAAATAAATTAGATCATGGGGTATAATAACTAGTATTGTTACTGATATGAAGAAGAATGAGACACGCAGCGCCCTCAAGTCCATGCCCTTTTTAATTTAGAAAAACCCCGTTATGGGTTTTGCTCTGACTTTATTTCTAATATTAACCAAAATTGGGCCATGATACCCTACTTTGTGGCTAATTAAATGTTCTCCGTTCCTAATTATAAGACCAATTTTCTTAATTTGATTAAATTAAAAATGCTAGTTAACTTAATTATTAGCATGTGATATTACTTATCCATCCTAAACATATACATTTATCTCACTCCCTCTATTGCTTGTTTATTATAGATAAATATTATTAGGGTTTATTCGGAAAAAATAGAAAGTTACTTATATTTATGAACAAATTAAAATTTGAAAGTGATCTTATATTTAGGAATAAAGGAGTGAGGGAGTACTATTTATTTATTATGTCTTGATTAATTAATTATCTCATTCCTTAGCATATGTCTAACTGTATATACAACAATGCAACCAACCTTTAACTCAAAAAAAAATCAGGCAAACATCATGTGCGTGCCCCTTCCAGTAGATTTTAATTAACTTGTTCTAGCTAGCTAATTGATGAATTATCGTACTAACATGAATTGAACTTTTATTAGAAGGCAGGAGCTAGCGCATTATTTTGTGTTACATCATATAATAAGTAACTGAGAATAGGAAAACAAAGTGATCAAAAATAGATTCGAGGGGATGGATTATTTACTTATTTTGATATATGAATATTGGCTATGCATGTCCCCTTTTTCTTAGTTTGGAGAATAATCTGTAACAGTTGCAAAAGGTTTTCAAGATGATGTTTAAACTGTTTATGATATTCGTCACATGCACATGCTTCTGCTTCTTCCCTTTGTTTCTTTTTGGCTCTTTTTAATCATTCGAAGACAAATATTATTTCTGTGTTTTCAAATCATATTAGAAGATTGTTTTTCTTGTCCGATCCGTCTTTCGGCACAAGGCTGGTGGTGGTTCTTCAAGTGCTTAAAATTGGCTTAGCCAACTTTATTTTTGCTGCCCACATGACGTGATAATAATGACACAGTCTTCACATAAAAGTGGTATGCCGAAAGATGTTCGAGAGAGAGTTAAAAGATCATACTTTTGATGAGCTCACAAAACCATTATTGCATATAGTTCATTAATTAGGCCACAAATTTAGTGAAATTAGGCAGCTTCTAAAGTCAATGATCTCCCAAAAAGCTTTGAGGAGTTTGGCTTCTAGGGTGGGCATGGGTGAATGACTAAGTCGCCAAACCAATAATGACACATATCATCGCCACAAGTCGTGCATGCATGTGGCTGCAAATTCCAAAACCAAACAATCAAAAGTGATTGAGGTAATTTTTTCTTACCCAAATTTAAAAAGTATTATTCGTGGGATTTTAGCTTCCTAATTTTAAATAACTGAATAGGACGTTTATGCAGGTGTCGCTTGAATTATAAGTACCGGCTAAAATCTAGTTATAGGGTTTCCAAGAAAAAAGACCTTTTTATAGTTGGTGATAATAAACGAGCTACGCAAATGATATGAATTATGGTTGCATTATGAGTGCAGAAACACTACTCATGGCTTGGCCAAAAAAAAAGAAAGAAACACTACTCATGGCAAAGTCAAGTGGGTATCTAGACATGTGGTCCATACCTATCAAAGAGGAAATGAGCAATCAAATCGGTGTTCGGGTGCGGTGTCAGCTATATGTAGATTGAGAGACCATAAAAGATAAATGATAGCAAACTTTGATTTTAATTTGCTCTAAAATATATTAATGTTAATATAGCACAGTGAGCCCTCACTGTTCAAGGTCATGTCTGTAACGTTGTCTTTGGCTAAAAATTTTCAATTCTAAAACTTCTTCAGGCTTCTTCAGAGCCAATTATATATAGATATTTAACATAGCTATGTAGCTCAAAAAGCTTTATACATGTACTGTGTCTTACGAAAGCTGGGGCTAGTCCTTATTATGGATGCATCTGTAGGTTTCTCGCCTATATATCATGAATTTGTTATAAAAATGATTGAGACCACAAAACTGAAACTTAGCAAATAACCATATGTTTTTTTTTTGCCAGGAGCAAATAACTATATGTATTATTTGAGAAACTTTGGTTTTGATTAATTACATTTATCTTTTCCAGATTGAACTGTCGTTGATTATGGAGCAATAATTAATGGCTGCGATTTTATTCTAGCAAAAAAATGTTGCCCTTTCCCTTGCTTCACAATTAAGGAGACCACGAATTATTATGCCGCATGTAAATGAACTTCTTATTCATACGAGATTTTGTAGCAGTTTAAGGTATTAGCTGACTAGCTTTATAGCCAGGTGAATTCATACACATATCTTTACAGTTATATATTCTGGCTTCAGATCCAAAGTGCTAAGCTACTTGGAGTTTGATCAAATAATCATAGCCACTCATGCATATTTATACATTATGGTTTCAGAAACTCATTATTATTTGTTTAGACATTATTATTTCAGAGTTATCAATATTATTTGTAATCAGTACTATATCAACCAAGACGAGAAGTGGGTGTCCATATAGCCATGATTACGTCTACACGACAACAGGCAGTTTCAGAAAGGATTGTCCATTTATAAAAGATAAACAAGTGCCAGTTTCCATATATTATATCATACTTCTTTTATTCCTAATTATAAGATCACTTTAACACTCATAATAAAGAGATTATGTAAATGGGTTAACATTACATGTTCTTCCGAAAAAACCATAAATTAAATCTCAAATTTGTCTTGTATTTAGGGCTGGAGTAATTAGTTTGTAAAGTGAGTGTACATAGAGGAGTATATTTTTGAGAAAATATGGATAAATATACAAAATAATGTGGATAAAAATCTTATAAAAACCAAACTAGATCTCACAAGTGATTTTATATTGAGAGTTGGAGGAAGTATATACATAGAGAATCCAGTGAATTTTTTAATTCAACGCGTATTGGTGACATAGGTTTTCCCTTCATTTTTGGTTATTAATTCCATGAGAAGTTATATATTAGGTTCCAACTCTTGAAGATAGGTGAAGATGCATGACTTAATTGGAGTTTAACTTCCTGTTATATCATCTGTTTTAACTATAGATTTCAATTTCTTATTTATGCTTTGTAATTAGTAGTTCGTTGAACTCATTATTTGATCATGTTTGTAATCAAAGTTGGATGTTAATTTGTGGCAGATTAATTATGAACATTATGGTAGTCAATTTGTGTGTAATTATAGTATATGTTTCACTGTGACTTTATTAATTATTTATTGTCATGCCTACTTGTATGAAAGTGAGTTGATTTGGGCTGTATTGAGCTATAATTGCATTCATTAATCCCACTACGACTAAGAGATCTCAATAGTGCTTAATAATAGGAATTGCAATCTTTTGATGCTAGACTTGCGGACATGTAAAGTTTGGTATTTTAGAAAACTTGGTGAAATTAGCTACTTAATGGAGATCAATACATACTTAATTGGGGTGTCATTAATTAGACATTGTACTTAAGGGATGCTTTGAGGTTTGATATATTTGTAATTTTGATGTGACCTTTTCTATATTATGTGATGTGTTGAGTTAGATCTAAGATTAATCACCCAAAAACTAATCAGTTCAACACTTTTTACTTTATGTGATCTATTATTCCATTTTTTCATCAAACCTGATACATTCTCGATTCGACTTTTATGGTCGCAGATGGTAAAAGTTTTCATAAAAACATCCATCCAAAACAAATTGAGAGACCAAGCATCACTTTGAAATTATACATATCAACCAAAACCAAAATTGAGTTAGTTTAACTATATAAGAACCATACATTACATTAACTCCATATATAACTTGGTGTGTTAATAGTGAGCTTTTTCCATAAATTAGTTTTATTACAATGTGCTATAATTAAAAATTTTTGAAATCTAGCTAATGCAATGTTTTTCTATGTATTTAAATTTAAATTTAAGAAAAAAAGTTAAAAAATGATTTTAGTTAAAATTAGAAGTCACATTGTTGAAGCTAGCCCAGATATACTTTTTTCCATGACAATTGAATACAAGTGATGAATGTGTATTAAGAATACTTATTATGAGTGCAGGTACATAGAACGTGGGAAAAAAAGTCCACGGGTAATGGTTTGCATTCGTGGCAACAATGCATTCCTCTTCCACATTGGCTTACCATAATATTCCTTCCTGTCCTTGTTATTAGTGTTAGTTATCTATCTTATTTGCATAAACTAATTAAAGAAACGTACTCCTATAGACCTATACAGAGCCCTTCTCTATGGAAAAAAGATTCATTAATATATTATTTTTCACACTCAGTCTACTGTTTACATTCAATTTGCAATTATAAAAATGAAAATAAAACGGTTATTAACTTATTATCTTGAATTTTTATATGATAATAACTTTTATCATACGGACAAAAAATATCATATTAATGCTTACTCCTTCGGTTCTAATTATAAAACTCCCATGACATTTTTAGAGGAATTAAGATGCAAAATTAATCATTTTAAAATATTTATAATTGTAGATTTTCTCAAAATTAATTTATTTTAATCATAAAGTAACTTATAATTTAATTACATGTGATATAAATATGAACAGTATATTGAAACAAGAGCTTCCATTGGTTTGATTAGTTAATTAACTAATTCCTCGCAAAAAAAAGTTAACTAACTACTCCCTCCGGTCCCTAATGTAAGAGCTAGCCGTAAAAAAAACGCTTCTTAAGAAAACATGTGAATGTTAGTTGGGTGTCTGGAGTTAATGCTTCTTTTCCAAAATTGCCCATATTTATTATGATACTTTTAAGAGAGAGAAATACATAAGCATTAATAAATATGAAAGAGAGTTAGGGGTAAAGTAGGAAAAAATGCATTAAATGAGGAGAGAATATGGGGTGAGCTCTTACATTAAGGACCAAAACCATTCAAATTTTGGGCTCTTACATTAGGGACCGGAGGGAGTATATAATTACTATCATTAATGGAGGCTGGGAGTTTTGTTGCCTATTGTATCTGCAGCGGCTACTTAATCAACTTGCCATATGATTTAAATGAATGAACATGGGTGTTCGTTGGGCTGATTGTTAAGAAGGGAACACGCACGGGGCTCGAGAATGACACACGCTTTCTCTCCCCCTCGTACTGCCCTCTCTCTCTCTCTCTCTCTCTATAAAATCTCTCACTTCTTGCAGTTCCATATTTTTTTGTTAAAAACTTATGTTACCAAAATCATCTCTGGCATCTCTAGTTTTTAATGAAACGAAGTAATGCCTTCAATTTACTGATCAGTCCCAATTGTACGAACGAGAGGCCCCATCTGGTTACCCAACAAAGCCCCAAGTTGAGAATATGTGTCAGTCAACAAAATGTTTGGCTGCAAAACATATATATTCATCAATATTATGAAATGCCTAACCCAAGCAATAAATTAGACCGGTGTTCTTATTTTCTAAATAATAATAATAATATATTACTATTTCATTATATATTCAAAATACAAAATAAAATGGGAAAATCTCAATAAAATAACAATATTAAATATCAAAATGACAAAGATAGGTCATGAGCTTGCAAAGGATAAAAGCAGACACAATTAATTACACTGAAAACGCGAATAACCAATCTCATAGCATGATCTACTATTTTTGTTGTTTCACTACTTAGAATAAGTCTTGTTTCTCTAAAATATTAACTACTTCAGTAACACAAATAACTACATGTGGAGCGCGAATAAACACTCTTATATCACGTTTACTACTTCTATTTTGTAACTATTTATAAGAGACTTGTTTCCTTGATACTATATTCATTAACTACTTCAGTAATGCGAGTAACTACTCATAAATTGCAAATAACTACGTGTTTATCCCAAATAAGGAATAACCACTATTTTGTCCTCTCGCAGATTTATGACCACTTTTTGTTCTTTTGATATACAATTGTTATTTTATTGGATTTTTCCCAAATAAAAGCTTACAAGAACAAGATCCAAATATAAAATTATAGAAATACTTTATATAGCATAACTCAAACACTAGCAAAAGTATTATTGTTAACGTAACTGCTCTTTTAAAATTTTCATTCCTACACAATAACTGCTCTTTTAATCTCTCATTATTTTAATTTCTTTAGTAAACGTACATTACAATATACGCATCATAAAAATTTTGTAAACGTACATTGCAATTTTTATATACTCCCTCCGGTCCTAAATATAAGACCTAGTTGACTTTTTTGGAGATGTTAAGGTTACAAAATACTCCATCCGGTCCTAAATATAAGACCTAGTTGACTTTTTTAGAAAATCCTATAAAAAAACAAAATAAGTTAATTATAAATTGATTTACCTAATTTTTTTCCCTTAGACTAGTTTATTTTACCTACAAACTAATGTATAATCTAAAAATATATCAAATATGTCATGATTTAATAGTCTATTTCGCAACCTTAACCTATCCAAAAAAAGTTAATTAGGTCTTATATTTAGGACCGGAGGTAGTATGTTATTAAATTATGACATATTTGATATATTTTTAGATTAGTCATTAGTTTATAGGTTAAATAAACTAATTTAAGAGAAAAAATTAGGTAAATCAATATCTAATTGACCCATTTTGCTTTTTTAGAATTTTCCAAAAAAAGTCAACTATTTTGATGAAACTCAAGTCAAATCTATATTGATATTAATGGAAAACAAAGAACTCCACAGAGTATGATCTAATGGAGATGAAGATACAAAGGAAAATGGACAAGAAACAATGCAATAGCCCTAAAACTATACCCTAGGAATGAATTTGAGAGATATCCTCAACTCTCACAATTCTCACTAAAACTCTTCATACCCAACTCTCTTGTTACTAATCTTATTTATACTCCCAAACTCTGAAGTACAATACCCATAATACCCCTCACTCACATGGTTCTTACCACACATTATTATTTCCCATATTCCATCATTATTATATTTAGGACTAGAGGGAGTAATTTTTATCTACTGTCTTCACTCTCCATTCACTCCTCACTCCTCACCGCCTCTTCTATCACCAACTTTAATATCTCCTAGGTAGTAACATTCGATTCGCACTCCTCACTCCTCACCGTCTCTTCTCTCACCAACCTCAATCTCCTATGTTACTGCATTTGATTTGCATTTCTCACTATTTCGCCTCTTCTCTCAGTTTAATCTAATCGTTAGTTTATTAAAGTTGAATTTAGCAGTTTCATGTTCGAATGGTCTGTTTTCTTAATTAGTGTTTTTTTTTTCAGGAAATGAGTTTAATTAGGCGATGTTGCTCTTGCCATTTTGGCGGCGTTATGAGAGACCTTTTACGGGACGCAAGGATTTATGACTTCGAGCTTCTCCGGATGCAACGAGTCATCGGGAAGATACAGGTATGTTTTGTGTTTTGTGTTATGGAATTTAATTATGATTGAATAGGATTTTGGCTAGTTTGTGAGGTTCCTATCAAATAGAAATACGATAACATTTTGATACACATACACACATAATTGTTATGATATGACATTTTTATTTTTTTCTATCAAATTGGTTTTTAAAAAGCGAATTTGTTATCAAATTGGTTTTTAAAAAACGAATTTGGTATCAAGCTGTTTATAAAAAAGCGAATTTGATATCAAACTTGGATGCAGATTGCCTCAGCGGCCTAGTGCCTCAGCTTTAACTTGGAAGCTAGTTAGCTTTAACTTAACGGCGTGGCTAAATTTGTCTCATTTTGCTTTATAATGTCCCGTTTTGCACCATCAAATTTACGAGTGCCAAAGTTGTCCTTGGAAAATTACAGTGGCTAGTTTTGCCCCTTCGCCCATTATAAATTGATTTACCTAATTTTTTCATTTAAACAAGTTTATTTTACCTATAAACTAATGGATAATCTAAAAATATATCAAATATGTCATCATTTAACAACCTATTTCGCAACCTTAATCTCTCCAAAATAAAAGTCAATCAGGTCCTATATTTAAGACCGAAGATAGTACAATTTTTTATAATTATCTGGATCAGTCTGTATCTCTCATAGATCTTTCTGTTGAAATAATATAGGTCTAGACAGTTGAAATTTTTCATTTTTATAATATCGTGAAAAATGTTTCAAAGTTTTTCATTAATTATATACTATAATTCAACTTTTTTTATTTTTAATGACATGATGATGTGGTACAATTTGAGCTCTTGGATTGATTTTAAAGGGTGGAGATGTTGCCGCTGAGGGCCGCTGAGACAATAGTCCGCTGAGGCAATCCGCATTCATCAAACTTTATTTAAAAAAGCGAATTCGGTATCTGTTCTTTTATGTGTGGTTATTATTCTATTTTGTTTCTTGTCTTCTCCTCACACGTTCATTCCTTGTCATATGAAGGTAGTTATGGAAATTGGGAAAAAAAACAAGAAATAAAATTTTGAATTTCAAATTTCACATTTTATTTCTTGTTTTTTTACCTTTAAATTTTATTTGTTGTTACTCTCCATTTTTTGTAGTGGTTATTAATTTAAATTTTAATTTGTATTTCATGTTGCTTTCTCCATTTTTTCTAACGGTTATTACTTTGAATTTTGAATCGTATTTCTTGTTGTTTTCTCTATTTTTTTCTTTTAACGGTTATTATTTTAGTTTTGAATTGTATTTCTTCTTACTTTCTCCATTTATTAGTGCTAATAAAAAAAACACTACATAAAAATTTTAACGAGACGCTAAAATTAAATAATTGATTTAGTTTTATAAATTTTTAAATTACTCAACTAATTCTTATATCAACGCAATATATATATATATATATATATATATATATATATATATATATATATATTCAATACTCGTAGTTTCTTGAACACTCTTTGGCACATTCAAATATTACTTGGTGTTTACATAGATCCTCCCTCTATCTCTTATTATAAAAATTATTGAAGTTAAATAACAAATATTGAAAAAGTAGTTGTAAGGGATGAATATATATAATTGTTTTTCTTAAATTTACCATTATTTATGAGGTGTATAAGAGATAGTAATGTAGAGTGAAAATAATAATAGTTGGAATGAAATATTTAGACATAATGATGGACAAAATGGGTAAAGAGTAATTAAATATTCTAACTACCTATAAGTTCTTATATTTAGAGATACAACCTTTCAAAAATAATGATTCTTATAATAAGGGACATGAAGTAGAATACTACATTTTGGATCGTATCCTAGGACTGCAAAGTATGCAGAAAATGAATGATTAATTTATGGATTTTTTATATTTTTATTCAAAAGCATAATTATATTTTCTAACTTCCTACACACACACACAAAAGATATATTTAACTCTTTTAAAAAATCATAAGAAAGCTAAGAAGTTATTACTTATAAATAAATTTTCTTAAATTTCTTGTTTAAATTAGTTTATTTAACTTTTAAATTAACTAACTTATACTTTAATAATAATCAAAGTATATGTTATAAATAGACAGTTTATTTATTTTCCTTATTAATCTACAAAAAAAGTAAATTATATCTTATACTTAGGAATGGAAGAAATAATATTGCTCCTTCAAAAGTTTCCAATTCAGTTTTATAATATAAAAAATTCTGAGATTGCACGAAATCATTTTTAGATTGGTGTAGGCAATGAGGGCAAACTATTTGAGTAGATCTTTAGAGTCATAAGTAACAGTGTGCGTAATCTTCCTAATAGGAATATATATATTATCAAATTATGGCAAAAAAAAGTATCAAATTGAATGACCAAGCTTTATCTTATCAAATATATATTTGTTGATGCATATGCAAGCATGTATGCTTGTGTGTATGTAGTATAATTTTTAAGAAAAAGGTTTTAGATTCGTCTCCTTTTCAACAGTTGAAAACTTTTGGATTGCTGGCGAGCTAGCTGTAATTCTATAATTACATTACAATATTGCTAAATGCTTAATGCCACAGAAAAAGTTGAAAGTGACACATGGGGAGTTTTACCTTGGTTTCCTTCACTGCGTCGTTGCTTCGCTTAATTAAGACGAAGCAGTTATTAATTAAATGAGCAAATGACACATTCGTGATGGCAAAGATCTCTTATGCTACTGTGTAGCCAGCAAACAAGTTAAAGCGATGGTTGGTTAGCTGTTCCTAACTAGTAGATGTCAAGTGAGGAGTTGGGTCTCTCGCTCGCGCTCTCTCTCTCTCACATTTTCCCTAATGTATTATTAGTAGGGATAATTAATTAGAAGTCCCTCACAAGGGAGTTAATACTGGAAAAATCCCAAAAGTTGAAAATATTAATGTAGGGTCCCAAGGGACCTCACATTAATATATTTGAAAAGTGAAAAGACAGTTTTGCCCCTAGACTTACTAAAAAATTACCCCCCCACCCCACCCCACCCTTCTCCCTCCTCTCTCCTCCCTCCTCTCCCCACCCTCCACCCCCCACCCCACCCTCCTCCCTCCGCCCCCCCACCCCCAGCCTCCTCCCCTGCCCCCCACCCTCCCCCTCCATCCTCGGCCCCCCACCCCCACCCCCCTCGGCCCCCCACCCCCCACCCCCCACCCCGTCCCCCTCCCGCCTCGGCCCCCCACCCCGACCCCGTCCCCCCTCCCTCTTCGGCCCCCACCCCGTCCCCCCTCCCTCTCCGGCCCCCCACCCCCACCCCCTCCCCTTCCTTCCTCCTCGCACCCCCACCCTCACCCCTCCTCCCTCATCGCGGATGAGGGAGGAGGGGTGAAGGTGGGGGTGCGGAGAGGGAGGGGGGACGGGGTGGGGGTGGGGGGCCGAGGCGGGAGGGGGACGGGGTGGGGGTGGGGGGCCGAGGCGGGAGGGGGAAGGGGTGGGGGTGGGGGGGCCGAGAGGGTGGGGGTGGGGGGCCGAGGAGGGAGGGGGAGGGTGGGGGGGCAGGGGAGGAGGCTGGGGGTGGGGGGAGAGGAGGGAGGAGGGTGGGGTGGGGGGGTGAAGGGTAGGGAGAGGAGGGAGGAGAGAGGAGGGAGAAGGGTGGGGTGGGGGGTAATTTTTTAGTAAGTCTAGGGGCAAAACTGTCTTTTCACTTTTCAAATATATTAATGTGAGGTCCCTTGGGACCCTACATTAATATTTTCAACTTTTGGGACTTTTCCAGTATTAACTCCCTTGTGGGGGACCTCTAATTAATTACCCCTTATTAGTATTATTTCTGTATAATTATAATAATAATATAAATAAGCGAGCAATACTTAGCCTCTTTGAAGTAGCGATGCACGATAGTATAATGTGATCGAATTCTTCTTTAATTGTCGCATTCTTTATATATGTTGATGCACAATATAGGAGACTATAGAATATGAATGAATAATCGAAGCTTTTTATTGATAATATGATTGAGTACAATAAACGGGGTCACCGGCAACGGTGGTTACAAATTTGGGCGTAAATGCCTTGGTCACAAAGACTTAACTCAGAGTACAATGATAATCAGAGAGAAGAATACAGAGAAAGAGAAAGAGAGAATGATTGCAGAGAATTGCTTGTGGCCTTCTGAATGAGTTTGTGTCCCTCTTATAGTTGAAGCCCAGTCCCAGTGGTTGCGAAATTATAGGCGACCGTTATGGGTAAGAGACGTTGAACGTGCTCCGAAAAAGGTGGGCGACTACTCCGACAAAGGTGGGCGACCAAGTCAATCTGCTTTACTACCGTTGGTGACATTGTCCTTGACGCCTTTGGGGCGTCTATCTCACTATTGGTCGTCTGTTGTCGTGGGTGATGTGGTCCTTGACGCCTTTTAGGCGTCTATCTCACTATTGGTCCTTTGTTGTCGTGGGAGATGTGGTCTTCGACGCCTTCAGGGCGTCTATCTCGTTGTTGGGCCTCTGATATGGCCCAGGCCCATTAAGGTATAACGGTGTATAACATTAGTCCCCCCACTTCTCAATGCTGATGTCATCAAGTATTGGGAAGTAGCAGTTATCCCACGTCCAACGACCCAGATCTTCGCTTATGTTTTCCCTCTCAAATCAACGGCCAAGATGGTTTTACTAAACTAACACCGTAACTTAACGACGTCTGACGGTTTGCATATACTCGACTTCGACTGTTCATTTTCCCATTTCCTTTCGCTAACGCTCCTTCTTCTCTGCTCTTTCAATCTTTCAAAAAATCAAGACTTTGTTCTTTCATTCGCATCTACTGGTCATCTCGTTTTCCTCAAAGGTATCTTATCAAAAACTTTATCTTTTTATTATTATCATGAGTAAGTTTGTTGTTATGTCGTCGTCATCTGATTCTGAAAAAACTACTTCCAATCAATTTCATACTAGTGAGAACGCCCAATCTAGTTCTTCATCTTCTCCTAGTAATTCCAATACTATTATTGATTTAGAAACTACTGAAACTTCTAGAGACAACCCTGTAGATATTGTAGATATATCAGAAAAAGGGAAAGAAATTAAGAAGTCTAGAAAACCCAGGATGTCTAGGAAATATTTAAAGGTCTACGATAGTCGATATCAAGAATGGGTCGATGCTGGTTCATCACCCTCTACTAGTTCTGGGAGGAAATACATCCCTAATCCCCAGATTGTAAACGCTCCCTATGCTTGTGAAACAGGGGGTTTAGAGACGTCTAGGGCTAACATTCTAAATGATGTTAGAGAGCCAGTTTTGAGATTCCTAGATATCTCAAAAATGCCATCTATCTATTATTTCGATCCTAGGGTACCTTTTAGGTTGCCAGAAATTAGGGAAGCTCTCGACTCTTGGTCTAGCGACACTATCGCTTTGAGTTTTGAGAGTTTTCGTTATGTCAATCCTTTCCCTCTTCCAAACATAGCCTTAGAGTTATGTGTTTTCTATGAACTCTCTCTCCCCTTCCCAACTTTCTCCCCATACCTGGCGTCTCATCGCCGTGGCTGAGTTGATGCAAGAAGAGATAGGGGTCGAATTAGATATGTTCGATCTATTCGGCTCCTATAAACTTCAAGAAATTCGAACGGGCGTCTACTCTTTCATCCATCCCAGAGAAGGGTTACCATCCTGGACTCATGGGTCTCTTCCCAATGATCGTCAATGGGACGCCCGTTTTGTGATGGTGCCTTTCCAAGCTGTCGCCCAGGAGGATTTTGTGTCTCCAATCTGGCGTCGTTTAAGTAAGTTGTCGTCCCAATAACGTCTTTCTTATTGCACTTGTTATCTGATTTATAATGTTTTACATTTTTTGTAGGTGCGTACGAGTTAAGGATCTCGCCACGCTCCAACAGCGACACAAAAAAGAAAGTCAAGAAAATCCTCCAAATTCCGGCAGACCAGCGGAAATTTAAAACCATGATGGATAGTAAGTTTCTTGTCGCCTATACTTTAAATTTCATTCAAATATTTTCATCTCCATTATCTTACTCTACACTTCTTTCTATTAACCAGGAAAGAAACTCATCCCTAAGGCATCAGAGCACAAAATCGATAAAGAAGCTCTGTTGAAAGCAAGGGCCGCACGATTGGAGAAGTTAAAGGCCAGGAGGGGCGAGTATGATGCTGAAGCAAGGAAAGAAGGATATGACCCTCGTGGCGCCCCTCCTCCAAATCCTGAGCCAACTACGACTCCTTCTCCACGACCTCCTCATCCACCAAAAAACAACAAGCCTGTACCCCCAACAAATAAAGAAGACGCCTCATTGGGGAAGAGACCAGCGGCGTCGCCCGCCAAAGAGCCAGTCGCCAAAAAATCGAGGGCTTCTAAGTCCTCAAAATCTGCAAAGGTCAAGGGCGACAAAGAGGACTCCGGCGAGGTCACTTTATCCTTTCCTCCCAACTCATCCGTCCGAAATAAAGAAGGTTGGGACGACGTCTACTCTGAATTAAGCAAATTGGAATTCGAGTACGACAAGGCCGCCCTAGAATCTCTAGGGAGGAAAGAGGCTTTCAGAAGGGCCGTTCGTGCCCAAATGAAGGTATCATCACTTAACCTTTTACTTAGTCTATTTTATCTTTTTAACACTAGGCGTCTCTGATTATTCCTGTTCCTTTAATTTTCAGTCCCTACAAGTCCTTCTCCATCATGCTGAGGAGAACGACGATGATAAGGCGACGCTCGTCGCCCAGAGGGACGCCGCTTTAGCTGACAGAGAGCAGTTGGTAGCCGATTTAAAGTCGGCCCTCGCCTTTAAAAAACAAGCTCATGAAGATAGGAGGAAGGCTGAGGACATAATGAAACGCTCTGACGCCAAACAAGAAGAGCTAAAAGCCACTATAGAAAAGTTAAAGGCTGAGCACTTCAAGGATGTTGAGAATCTTAAGGATTATGTCAACATGGCCAGAGCTGAGTCGTCGGCTAAAGATGAAAAGATGAAAGCTCTCCAGTCGGCCTTGGAAAAATCAGAAGCTGCCAATCGCAAGCTTGAAGAGGACATGGGTCAAATGGCTGAAAACTATGAGACTCATATCCTGGAGGTCGATGCTCGCGCTCGAATGGAGCTCATGAAGGAATACAAGAGCGGCGAGCATGTAAACTGGAAGCCCGACGATGTAATCGACGACTATTTCCAGCTCTTCCCTGAAGAAGAATCTGAGTCCAATCCTTCTCAAGAGGACAACCAGACTATCAATGAAATGAGGGCTCAGGGCGACAATCAAAGGGGCGATAGTCAAGGAGGCGACGAGCATAGGGGCGACGATCAAGGGGATGGCAACCCTGGCGGCGACAAGGCTTAATCTTACTTATGCTTAAATTTCATATTTTGTAACTTTAACTTTAAATATTCACAATATATCTCTCACCTGTATTCTTGTAATGTTAGACTTGTTTTCCGTCTTCACAATCGATACTCTTTGCGCCTCTTCATTTATTTTCTTCGTTAAACACTCACACTTCCAACAGGTGTGGGTGACATCCTACCAAGATAAAAAGAATCCATCCATTAATAAAGGAATCTCTTAAATTATATTCATCAAATATCAATTCACAACATGGTCACTCGTACCTTAATCAAACGTTGGTGACCATGCCAAGGAGTTATCAATCATTAGTCTAAACGTCGACTATCAATCAATCGAATAAAAATCACTCAATATAACTCGGGTAATATATACCTCTCCCAAATCGGCCTCCCAGGGCGTCACATCATTATGCTATCAAGGCGTCGTCTTACCATCAAGTTATTTTGATGTCAGTTCATCACATTATCTGGTTGATGACATCTCATAACAAAAATTCTCAAAAAATAGGGTTAAGTAGCATCAGATTATTACGACCACAGCCGAATATATCATCAGACACTAAGTCTTCTAGCTGGGTTCGTCGCCTACAGGCGTTTCTCATCATTTGCATTCTTTCTCGAATAATCGTGTCAGTATCATCATTCTTAAAATCAAATAATCAAATAATTTAGAAATAATACCTCTTAAGATGGATTGCGTTCCAACTCCTTGGGACGTCTTTACCATGGACGTCAACCAACTTATAAGCTCCAGGGCCAGCGATTTCTACCACTTTATAGGGGCCTTCATATGAAGCATTTAACTTCCCATCTTTATGCTCAGGTGTATTAGGAAAAATTTTTCGAAGAACCCAATCTCCTACTTGGAAATGGCGCTCCTTAACACCTTTGTTCCAAAACTTTGTCGCCCTTTGCTGATAGGCGGCAACTCTAATAAGAGCTTGTTCCCTACGTTCATCTAATAGATCTAAATCTTGGGCTAAATGTTCATTGTTAGATTCTTCTCTAGTCCATTGTCTTCTTAAAGATGGTATTCCTACCTCTACTGGTATCATAGCTTCAGATCCGTAAACTAGAGAGAAAGGCGTTTCACCAGTCGACGTCCGGGACGTCGTTCGGTACGCCCATAAGACGGCGGGCAGCTCTTCAGCCCACCTGCCTTTAGCTTTATCTAACCTCTTTTTCAAAGACGTCACTATAGTTTTGTTACTAGCTTCAGCCTGCCCGTTTGATTGTGGATTTCTAGGGGTGGAAAACTTAAGTTTAATATGCCACTTATCACAAAATTTTCTAATTTTTCTTCCTATAAATTGAGATCCATTATCACATACAATTTCCTGGGGCAAACCAAATCTACATACTATATTCTTCCAAACAAAATCAATTACCTGGGGTTCTTGTACCTGGCTCAGGGCGACGGCCTCTACCCATTTGGTGAAGTAATCTGTGGCGACCAACAAGAAGACTAATCGTCCAGGTGCTGGGGTAAACTTGCCTACAATATCCATTCCCCATTTAAGGAAAGGCCATGAAGGCACTATTGCATGCAACTGTTCAGGGGGTTGTCTCGCCACGGTGCAAAATTTTTGGCAACGTTCACATTTAGTCACCAAACTTACTGCATCTTTCTGCAAAGTCGGCCAAAAATAACCTGCTCTAGTCACCTTTCTTATCAATGATCGACTTCCACTATGGTCTCCACATTCACCTTCATGAATTTCTCTTAACACATAATTTGCCTCAGACGGAGAGACACATTTCAGCAAAGGTCCACCAGTGAAAGTACGTCTATAAAGATCATCGCCTATGGTAGTGAATCTGACGGCTCTAACAACTATTCGTCGCGCTTCATTCTTATCTGAAGGCAATTTACCCTGCAACAGATATGAAAGCAAAGGGGATCGCCAATCCCACGTCAAACTGTTATTCAATACAATTCTGTTATTTACCTCGATCGCCGGTGTTTTCAGGTAAAATAGTGGGATTTTTTTTGTCTCCACAACTTCTATGGACGACCCAATGTTGGCAAGGGCGTCGGCCTTCCGGTTGTCTTCCCTACCTATTTGGGTGATCTTCATAGCGTCAAACCGTGTGGTCAAATCAAACACTATATCTAGATATTTCTTCATTCTTTGGTCTTTTGCCTGATAAGAACCATTGATTTGTTTCGAAACTAACTGCGAATCACTTTTCACTTCCAGAACTTTCGCGCCCAATTCTGATGCTAACTTAAGTCCAGCTATGAGAGCTTCATATTCAGCTTCATTATTCGTCGCCTTGAAACCACATCTTATCGCCTGGACAATTTGTTCGCCTTCGGGGGTTTCAAGCGCGATACCTAGTCCACTTCCTTTCACATTGGAAGACCCGTCTACATGGAGGGTCCAGGGCGACAAGTTCACCTGTCTCTTAATAGAAAAAGATTCATTGTTAGCTGTTACCTGGAGGTTGGGGCTAAATTTCGCCAAAAAGTCGGCTAGGATTTGTGATTTGATAGCTGTTCTTGGGGCATAAGAGATATCAAATTCGCTCAGCTCAATAGCCCATTTCACCAATCTCCCAGATAAATCAGGCTTGTGGAGGACGTTCCGTAAAGGGTAGGTTGAGACGACCACAATTGGGTGGCACTGAAAATACGGCCTCAACTTCGTGGAAGACGCTACTAAAGCCAAAGCAAGTTTTTCCATCATTGTATATCGCGTCTCCGAATCTAGCAAGGCTCTGCTAACATAATATACTGGGTTCTGTCGCCTATCTTCTTCCCTAACAAGCACTGAACTCACAGCGTTAGAGGCGACAGACAAATATAGATATAAGGTTTCACCTGGATTTGGCTTAGAAAGTAAAGGGGGGCTCGTGAGATACTCTTTCAAATCCTGAAGCGCCTTTTCAGCGGCGTCGTTCCATACAAACTCCTTATTCTTCTTCAATATATCAAAGAATGGTTGGCACCTTTCAGAAGATTTAGATATAAATCTGGTTAGAGCAGCTATCTTGCCCGTCAAACGCTGGACGTCCTTCACACATTTGGGCGATGGGATGTCCAACACAGCTTTGATTTGTGATGGGTTTGCTTCTATCCCTCTCTTTGACACCAAATATCCTAAAAACTTACCAGACTGCACCCCAAAAGTGCATTTTTCAGGGTTGAGTTCCATGTTATATTTCCTCAGAAGACCGAACGTCTGCTGCAAATGGTTAATATGATCTTCCGCTTTCAAAGATTTGACTAGCATGTCGTCTATGTAAACTTCCATCGTCTTCCCAAGTTGGGCGGCGAACATGCGATTGACTAACCTTTGGTATGTTGCACCAGCGTTTTTCAAACCAAAAGGCATTACCTTGTAACAATAAGTTCCACGATCTGTGATAAACGAAGTCTTCTCCTGGTCGTTTGGATGCATCAATATCTGATTGTACCCGGAAAAGGCGTCCATAAAACTTAACAGTTCATGCCCTGATGTTGCGTCTACTAGGCTGTCAATGTGTGGCAGTGGAAAGGAATCTTTTGGGCAAGCTTTGTTCAAGTCTGTGAAGTCAATACATACTCTATGCTTACCGTTTTTCTTTGGGACAACTACAACATTAGCTAACCAATCTGGATAATTCACTTCTCTAATAGACCCGATTTTCAATAATTTCTGAACCTCCTCATTAACAATTCTATTCCGCTCTGGTGCAAATTTCCGTCTCTTCTGTCTGACCGGCTTGAATGTGGGGTCGACATTCAATTGGTGTTCGATGACGTCCGGGCTTATTCCTGTCATCTCATCATAGGACCAAGCAAAACAATCTAAGTTATTTGTTAGAAAAGAAATTAGTTCCCTTCTTACCTCAGGAACAAGGTCTATTCCTATGGACAAAAACTTTTCAGGGTTTTCAGGATCTAAAATAATTTTTTCTAAGTTATCATCTGTAACATCCTAAAAATTTAATTCGGGATTAGAGAGTGTTTGGGAAATAATAAATGGAGAAATTAGGAATTTTGGGAATTTTTGGGAATTTTTGGAGATTTTTGAAAATATTTTAGAAATATTAAGTAATTAATGTGCATATAATTAATTAAGAAATGAAGAGTTTGAAATATGAGGGAATGGTAAAGTTAAAAATATTTTGAAGATTCAGAAGATTGGAGACTGGTTTGAGTGGTTTTAAGTTAAAAAGTGTACACTATGGCAAGCTTGGGCTGTAAAGTACCATAAACCACCTTATTTCCCCTCAACCAAACACACCCTCCCTCCTTCCTCAACAAAAACATTTCGGACCCCCCCTCCTCCATTCGAACGCGTCGCTCCTCCCCCCCTTCACCATTTTTTTTTCTTCTTCCTCACACCTCTCAAATCGGCCTCTCCTACCAAAAAGCTTCCTCATTTCGGTTCATCTCTTCCTTTTCTTCATAGAGGCGTGAAGTTGGAGCCCGATCCGTGTGGGTGTGGGTGTGTCCGTCGCTTGCTCACATTTTCCGGCGGCGGCCATATTTTTTTGGCGAGTTCGGAGTTGAGGAAAAAGGGGTGAGTTTTCTGGTTGTCCTTCCTTTCTTCAACTTCACAACACAATTTTCTTAGTTCCCCTTCCTTTTCCAGTTCGGCCGGTGGTTTGGAGTGCTTTTCCGGCGACGGTGGTTTTATGTTCCGGCGAAGGGAGTTGTTGTTGAAGGTGGGTGATAATTTCCTTAGTTCTTTTATGATTTCTTCTTGTTCCAACTTCATTTCATTATTTTTCTTTTCCTTCCTTTTGCTCTAGCTCGGTCACCACCATAGGAAGGGTGTTTTCCGGCGTCCTTGGTGGCGGCCGGCGGCGGTGGGGACTCTTCCTTGTAGCTTTAAGCTCTGTAAGTTTTTCCTATCCTTTGTGGCGTTGATTTTCGCACAAAGCTTCCTCTTTTAAGTTAGGGTTTGACCATGAATGCATGTAAGGAGCTTAAAGTTGAATTTAGGTTATGTATAGGTGGGTTATTGACTGTTCTTGAATGTATTTAAGTGAGTTATAGTTGAAAATTAAGTTGAGTATGGAAATGAGCAATATTTGGGCTCTTTGAGTTAAGATTTGGCTAATGATTGGTGTTTTGGAATAGATTGGCGATTTTGTAATGTTATTTGAAATTGTTTATTGAAGTTGGAAGTTAATTTAGGAATTTTATTGGCTCTTTAAAGGAGAGTTCACTAAAGAATAAGGTCTTGAACTTAAATGGTGGTTATATATTGATAGTTTAGGTTGTTCATTGATGTTGAAATGCTATTGTTGGCTACCTTGGGCTGTAAAAGGAAGTTTGATAATTAAAGTGTTGAAGAAAAGAGAATGAGGTTATGTAATGATGTGTTAGAGTTTGGCAGAAGGTTTGTGAAGTTAGAAGTTACTTTGAGTTGTAAATTTAATATTAATATGGTTGTTTGGTGTTTAATAATTGTTTTGGAATTTTATGGGCATTTTTGGTTTCTTAAAGTGGAATTTCATTTATGTGGGCTGTATGGATTAAATTGGAAGTTAAGAAATGTTTGTGTAGGTGTTATGAAGATGTTGAAGGAGTGAAATGGCTTGAAATTGTGTTTGGGAAGGAGTTGGTAAATAAAGTGCAGGATTAAAGAGATAGTTGTTAAGTAATGGTATGTATGGAGGGTAGAGAAAGTTTATGAGTTTGAAAGGCCACCTAGAGTGACCAATCTAAAATGAATGAGGAGTTTAATGGACTTAAACATGGTGGGTTAGTTTTGCAAGAGTTATGAAAAATGATGAACTTGCATTTAGAAGCATTGTGAGAGAGAATTGAGTGTGAAATGATTAGAATGAAAGGTTATTATAATATAGATATCCTTTTGGCCTAGGTTAAAATCTATGAGGATTATGATGAAAGAGAGAATGAACATGTAAAAATTGTATGTGATAGGTGAAGATTGTGGGTTATATTGAAGAGGGTAAATTGTGAATATTCATTTGGAAAGAGCAGGAGAAAGGTAAGTGATTAAGGGAAGTTGTAAGACTATAAAGAAAGAAAATGATACTTGATGGGTGCTTGATCTTTGGTTGGATTAGAAAGACTGAGAGTCCTTTTGTTGCTTTTGGCTATAATGGGGTTCTATTTTTGTAAATCTTACATGTGTAATGGAGCTGCAAAAAGTAGTGATGCTTGTGTTAATTAAGGTTTTATGTTTGTAGTGATGTTGTTGGATGTGCAATTAAAATTGTCTAAGCATTTTCCATTGATATGAGGTATTAGATTAGCCAAGAATGAAATTAATTGCTTAAGTAATAGTTTGATTCGCTTTGGTGTATGCTTGATTAATGCATAATGTATATTAGAGTTCATCTTGTGAAGTTAAATCTAATTGTTCTTGTATAGTTTGGATAGCATATTAAGATTCGAGGGAGACGTTAAATATTATGAAATAGAAATGATATTAATTTATCATCCTGTATTATATTATTATAGGATTGGATGCGATGTGGTTTTTGTGGCATCAAGAAAGGAACAATAGGTCAGTGCATAGTTGCCGAAGAACAGGTAATCACTCTTACCTTACTATAACATTGAGGGTGACGTTAGTTGGGATTTTCAATCCTTTCTAACCCTCAAATCTTTAAAAGTTATTTTTATACAAAACAGGCTATCGGGTGCCTTTTAAACACGATTATTTTTGTATAAAGAGACTTTATGCATTATATATATATAGTATCCTGTCTGGTGGTTGTGATTGTCCTGGAATAGTGGGATATATAGGTGTAGTGCTATGGCAACGGCGTTGATAAGTTAATTGATGGATAGTGATGGATAGTGATGTAGTTATATGTAATTGATACTTGAACAGGGTATTGGAAAGTGATTTGGATTGGAAATATGGTACATTAGGGATTGAGAAAACGAAATGTTGTGTTGGTGAAAGGTGACAAGGATTGTGATTGAGATAATGAATAAATTTGAGATGTTGAAAAGAATTGTGATCATTGCATGACACTGAGATTATGTACCATCGCGCGATGATAACCGGTTGATAGGCCAATCAACGGTTATTTGTACGGGTCGACAGATTGGAGACTGTGACCATTGGTCAACAGATTGGAGACTGTGACCAGCAGTTTTCTGATTGGAGACAGGAACTGCTCCCTTTCTGATTGGAGACAGATTGGGGTTTCCCTCTCATGGGGTTACCAGAGAGGGAAAATGCCCCCTCACTTTTGAGAGGGGTACAATGTCAACTCATTTGGAACATATATAGGGCTCAACCGTAGTGCCTCCAGGATGGCATGAGAAGAGCACCAGGATTGTACATGTGCGTAAGCCGAGAAAATTGGATTTGAGAAAGTTATGCATGAGATTATAGTAAGGAAAGCATGGATTGAAGGTTGGATGGTGAAGTTTATTGATGTGGAATTTGATTTATTTTGGATGTAACAGAGGATTTGGAATGATAAATGGATGGAGGCTTGATTCTTATTGATTAATGGAAGGAAACTTGGCTTTATATATATATATATATACTGTTTTTGAAATGTGGTACCCTTTAGACGCCTTCACTACCGCACACCTCACTGTTATAGTGAGTTAAGTAGTAGATTACTGAGACAAGTTGTCTCACCCCACGATTACTTACATTTTTGCAGGTGATCATGCACAGGCGCGAGCAACAGGAAAGGGAATTGAGTTAAAAAGTTGTTTTTCTTATTTAGACGTGTATATTGCCAAAAATGTATAGGTCTGCATTCGCTTCCGCATATTTTTATTTGTATTGATATTATTGGATTATTTGGAGAATTGTAGTAGGTTGCTCATTTTTCTAACCATGTTAGGTGATTCTTTTCTAACATGGTTAGCTATTTATTATCCATGATAGTGTTCAGATTATATTAGGAAATTCTTTTCTATCATGGATAATGATGATTATTAGGAAATTCTTTTTCTAACTATGATAGATTTACTGATATTACGGAAATCATTTTTCTATCATAGTTAGTAACGGTATTATTGAATTAATCAGGATATTAGTAACGATATGTTACATCATCTTCCTCCTTTGTCGCCCTGTCCATAGGAATGAACGCCTGTAGTTGCTATGCTGATGGAGGGGATTGTTCCAAGCCTTTCAGTGCTGCTTGGTAACATTCTCTTGCCATCCTCTGATCGCCTTTGATCTCTTTCACACCCCAAGGTGTAGAGAACTTGATTGATTGGTGTAACTTCGAAGGGACTGCCTTCATCTGATGAATCCAAGGACGTCCTAACAAAGCATTATAAGTGGACGGGTAGTCCATTACCTGAAACTTGACTAAAGCATTAATTCCAGCAGCAAGAGTCATCAAGGATATTTCTCCAATCGTCCTATCTGGCGTTCCATTTCCAAATACCAAGACGGTTGGAGCCTTAATTATTTGGGATTCTAATTGTAATTCTTTGACAGTTTGCAAATAAATAATATTAACGGAACTACCTGCATCTACTAATATTTTTTTAGTCAAACAATTAGCTATTAGTAAAGATATTACCAGGGCGTCGTCGTGCATCTGGACGTTCTGAATATCAGCGTCGTTGAAGGTTATTGGACCTTCAACCACCTGATCATTACTCACATTACCATTAACCCACTCCAATTCTTTTGGCAAAGATCTCGCATGTCGCTTTGCAGCAGAGTAAGACATCCCACTTATTACCGACCCCCAATGATTGTGTTAATCGTTCTGACGGCCTGCGGGGGTTGAGCTGGGGCGTTCTGCCTTTGATCTCTACCTGCATTGTTAGTAGTATTATTCTTAAGGAGATGTTGTAAGTTACCGTGCTTAAGTTGGAAGGCTACTTCTTTTCTGAACCTCCAACAATCCTCTGTTCGATGGCCGACGTCTTTGTGGTAGTCACAGTATCTTGTGGTGTCTCTCTCATTGACAGGCGTCATCATAGGTTTAGGCCATTTCACCCTATCCATCTTTTCAAATGCACTTACCATTTCAGCTGGTCCAATGGACATGTTGAACTCTTCATATCTAGGAGGGGGTGGGTCCCTCTTCTGTTTGTCGCCCTGCTCATTATTGTTAGTATAAGGGTGAAAACGAAAATTTCTACCTGGTTGCCGTTTAGAACGGCGGTCTGTGGATCCCAAATTATTTTGTTGTTGATTAGCTGTCTTTTCCGCGTTTGTGGCAATCACTGAATTAGCGGGGAGACTGGTTGTCGCCAGTCCTTGATTCATTTTAAGGGCATGATTTCTACTGGCGTCGTCCTCTTGAAGATTAATATGGGACCATGTAACATATCGTTACTAATTTCCTGATTAATTCAATAATACCGTTACTAACTATGATAGAAAAATGATTTCCGTAATATCAGTAAATCTATCATAGTTAGAAAAAGAATTTCCTAATAATCATCATTATCCATGATAGAAAAGAATTTCCTAATATAACCTGAACACTATCATGGATAATAAATAGCTAACCATGTTAGAAAAGAATCACCTAACATGGTTAGAAAAATGAGCAACCTACTACAATTCTCCAAATAATCCAATAATATCAATACAAATAAAAATATGCGGAAGCGAATGCAGACCTATACATTTTTGGCAATATACACGTCTAAATAAGTAAAACAACCTTTTAACTCAATTCCCTTTCCTGTTGCTCGCGCCTGAGCATGATCACCTGCAAAAATGTAAGTAATCGTGGGGTGAGACAACTTGTCTCAGTAATCTACTACTTAACTCACTATAACAGTGAAATGTGCGGTAGTAAAGGCGTCTAAAGGGTACCACAATTTTAAAATCAATATATATATATAAGAATCAAGCCTCCATCCATTTATCATTCCAAACCCTCTGTCACGTCCAAAACAAATCAAGTCCATCCTTACTACTTTTCAAAAATCACTCTAAACCCCTCAATCAAATTCCCCATCAATAAACTTCACCATCCAACCTTCATTCCATGCTTTCCTTACTATAAATCTCATTCATAACTTTCTCAAATCCAATTTTTTTCTCGGCTTACGCACATGTACAATCCTGGTGCTCTACTCATGCCGTCCTGGAGGCACTACGGTTGAGCCCTATATATGTTCCAAATGAGTTGACACTGTGCCCCTCTCAAAAGTGAGGGGGCATTTTCCCTCTCTGGTAACCCCATGAGAGGGAAACCCCAATCTGTCTCCAATCAGAAAGGGAGCAGTTCCTGTCTCCAATCAGAAAACTGCTGGTCACAGTCTCCAATCTGTTGACCAATGGTCACAGTCTCCAATCTGTCGACCCGTACAAATAACAGTTGATTGGCCTATCAACCGGTTATCATCGCGCGATGGTACATATCTCAGTGTCATGCAATGATCACAACATCCCTATCAAATCTCATCCACAACCTCAACATTTCCATCACAATTCTCTTCAATATCACAATGTCATTCACAACTATTCAATTCATTCCCTCAACCTAACTATCCACAATATCAACTCAACATATCATTCTCATTCCATTCTCAATACTCTCAAAAGCACACTCGTAATTCAGTACCTATATCTCTATCACACTATCCAAGAACTACCACCATAACCATCCAGGATAATATAATATATGTATATGTATACAAAATATGCCACAGTCCTTTATACGAAAATAATCCAGTTTGAAAGGCACCCAATAGCCTGTTTTATATGAAAATAACTTTTCAAAGAGAATATATATATGGAGGGTGAGAAAGGATTTTAAGAAGATCCCAACTAACGTCACCCTCATTGTTATAGCAAGGTAAGAGTGATTACCTACGTCACTTAGCGCTCCATTGCTTTTCCTTACCCTTTCTTGAGAATTTCCGAGTACTCTTTCCTCTTAATCCCTCCTATTATTACACAAAGTAATAATAGTCATAAACAATTATTCGTGTGTATATATATATATATATATATATATATATATATATATATATATATATATATATATATATATATATGATTAATGACTAACGTCGCTCTCGAAATTATATTTTACCCAAGCCCCTTTTCTTCTACTTTGTCCTAGACATACGTTTCAAACACAATTCAAGTTCATAAACATTAATTAACATAATACACTCCAAGTCAAAAGCAGACAATTGCGACAAACATCAATAGAATAAAGCTAACTCCATCTTATCACATAATTTCATAATCCACATATAATAATACAAAGCAATCATGTTCAACACCCTTTATATCAAAGAATTCCAATAACAAAAGTACTAGTTTCAATCACCCCTTTTTTTTTCTTAATATTGACTTCTCTAAGACACTATCTAAATTGTTCCATTCCAATGCCTAGTGCCATGCTCATTGAAAGAGAATTCCAAAATTTGGAAATTATCCTTTCCACAATAGTATTTAGTATACGATCCACAAAACACTCTTAGTAACTTATATTCCATGATACAATAATAGGGAAAGAATAAAGAAATCAAACTTCCATCCAAAGTACACATTAAGTACAAAGTCTCAAAAACATCCTTACCACTCATTCAGCAACTTGAAATGTCTTTATCAACCATTGAATTTAAACATTTGCATAAAATTCACAAATCAATATTCCTATTCATTTGTCACGTCAACCATCAATCACCATATCCACAATCCACAAACAAACCCTCACATCATTCCAATTAAAATCTCGTTAATCATCATCGAATCCAACCCTAGGATTTATTTCTAAGAATCAGACCAAATCCTACAATTCACAATAGAGAGAATAGCCAAATCCTATCAAAATTTTGCTACCCTTTCCAATATCATTCCTAAACTTAATATCCTTACATTGTCACATATCCTAAGACTTAATCAATTTAATCTCTACAACAAACCACAACTTCCACTAAGCAATATAACCTATCTCATAATTATATTCACCTAAACATTATCATTACTCATTCCCATTCAATCAACTAGCAATTGTCCAAAACAAAGAAGTAAGCAACTTCCCCAAGCCAATTTGGCCATGACATAATTAACAAAAGTCTCCAAACAACTTAAACCTATTTCCTCAATAGTATGCCTTTTAATACTTCTATTTAAATCATAATCAAACCAAAGCATATAAACCCAAGAATGACAGTGAAAATGGAAAGGAGAAGAAAATAATCAACTAAAATTCTACAACCCACTGGAAATCAAACATGAGTCACAATCCATTTCATCTCTTTACATAAGCAATGAGCATTCACAAATAGATGAGTGAGGAGTTTCCTATGTAGTCACTAGCCTCAAACAACACTCACCATGTATACACTCCTAAATTTCAGTTTAATTAAATAATCAAGGTAGCAAATGGCCAGAACTCAGAACAGATTTGGAAATAGAGAAAAGAAGAGAAGATTTATAAAATGATCAATCACTCACAAAATTAAGTCAACAACTCAAAACCCAGCTCCAGCCATTGATTAAAATACCAGCCTAACTAGTCGGATTAAGCTACCAAAATACCAGACTTTAAACCCCTCTCCAACTTGCCCAAAATCACAGAGGAAAGTAAGGGTTTTGAGAGAAAACTCACCAATAAAGTTGAACCCGAGGTGGCCGGTCCCACCAGCACTCGCCGTCGCCGGAAACATCACCGCCGTCAGAGACCGCCGCCGTAGTTCGCTGGAAGAAGAAAAGAATGAAGAACAGAGGAGAGGAAAAACGAAAGCAACGAGGGTGTGCAAATGAAAGAAGATCAAGGAGGAAAAGGGAAGGGAACTTACCCATTGCCCTTCCATCTCCTAGTTGTCATCCGCCACTGCTCGCCGGAAAGTGGCCGGAAATCGGCCACTAATGTGGCTGGCCGAACTGAATAACACAAAGGGAAGGAGAAATAAAGTTGGGAATGAGTATAAACTTGGATAACCAAAGGAATGTCTCCACTCACCTTTCGCCGCCGCTCGCCGTCAGAGAAGGAGCCACCGACGCCAGAAAACCGAAGAAATGGCAAGGGGGAAGTGAACGCGAGGGAGTGAGATAAAGGATGAGTTTTGGTGAGGAGGATGGAGGAAAGAAGAGAGATATGATGGATTTGTGAAGGGGCGGCGCCACTGCGCCTTGGCCGCCGGAAAACGCGAGGGACGGAGGAGAGGAAGAGAGAAGAGTCATCGAAGGTGGGGGGTTTCGACCGAAATATATATAAAGAAAGGAAGGGGTGTGTTTGGTTATGGAGAAATAAGGGTGGTTTTTGATAATTATGCCCAAACTTGTCATAGTGTACTTATTTTGATTTAAAACCACTTAAACCAGCCTCCTATCTTTTTAAACTTCAAAATATTTTTAGCTTTACCATTCCCTCATATTTCAAACTCTTCAATTCTTAATTAATTATAAGCACATTTATTACTCAAAGTTTCCAAAAATATCCCAAAAATTCCTAAAAATTCCCAAAATTTCTCAAAACACTCTCTAATCCTGAACTAAATTTTTCAGGATGTTACAAATCTCCCCACCTTTTAGGAATTTTGTCCTCAAAATTCACTATTTCTCACTCTCAATTTTACACACTTTTACATCACACAATCATTTTTCAGGCCATTTAAACATCATTTACCTCTAATCTCTCGCCCTTTCAAATATCATCTACTAATTTCAGACACATCACCTACCATCACTCGACTTGTAAGTTGTTCTTCAAATAATACAACACCCTAAACTTGGCTAATTTCCAAATTTATATATCACCTAAAGTGTTATCACAGTCACTTAATGGCTGATAATGACTCCCTTTAAGCCTTTACAATTAACCCACCGTTTATCCCTGAGTATTTCCCCTAATCAACTACACCAAAATCCAGACTTTTCCATTAAAATCACATTCATATCAATGCTTCAAGAATATGCTCTTGAACCCAGGTTAACAATCTTCTTTGGTCATTCTTATTGCCTGCAAATAACTACTGCACAATTAAAACACTATTTCTAATGCAACCACTAATATCATTTTAACCCCATTAAGAGTCTCCGTCTAAGGAAATACCAAGATCACAAAAACCAATCAGTTCCTCCATGACATTCCGGAACAGAGAATGATCATTCAAGAACCAAATATATATATAGGCATTAAACATATTCATTCACTTATCATTGTCTTACTCCAACCTATACTAACTATCACTTATTATTTTCAAAGTTTCTCTATTTCCCTTGACTCATAAGGTCTTCAATGATGCCTCGACTATGATTATGCCTAGGTTCATAATCATATCCGAGACCCCAATAGAAAAATCCTTATTCCGTCTAACCTGTAACGTTTATTAATATCTCCATATTTGCTACTTATTTGCTAACTTCATCTCGAAATTTTAGGCTTCGCTAAATTTTCAATATGCCCTACCAAAAGTGACAACAAAACAATTCCCCTGTTCAGCATTACAAAGCAAGTAAGACCTAAGCAAAGCTTATCAACTAGAAGTCATGCATGAACCAATTCATAATAAACACATTTCGGCCAAATGCAAAGAAACCACTTAAGCTTATGTATTACAACATGCATTTAAACACAATAATCCTATACATTCATACCTAAACGTACTTGGAATGAAAAAGAAAATCAAACAACTCCACAAACATCAAGAAACACAATGATTCTGCTGAAATCAAGGAAAGAAAAACTCAAGAAATCATCAACTTAACTACAATCCACAAGCAATGCCATCATATTATTGAAAAGAACTCCTATAACAACTAATTGAAAGCTTCAAACACCGAACTTTCCTTGTTCTGAATTCAATTATCACCCAAATCGAATATGAATATCCATTCATATACCTACTCACCATAATAGTCATAATAAGAACAAAACTTCAAAATCTCAATCTTTCCTTTTGTCATATACTCATATAACACTCAACTATAACCAAATTGAATTATTCACTCTTCCCATTCAAAACAAATCAACTCCTAACTTTCTTTGAACATCATCTGACTTCCCTTCTCTATTGTACCATAACATCCCAATTCAATTTTAGTCCAAATGGCTATCACTACCAATTGTTCCATCTTAAGTCTCATATACTGTAATAATTGATTTCCAATCTTAATATTCCTAATGATCGTCACATGATTCCTAATTCAATACCCACTTCAATTTCCTTAACCTACAATAAATGTTTCCTCCCATTAAATTCCTCATACATGAATCAATCACTATAGCCACTAGTACTTTTATTCACAGTCATAAATAGGCACTTATAACTTGGGGGAACCATTAAACTATTAAGATTCGCGATGTAGTTCAAAATTACTATGAATTCCAACTTATTTGAGTTCTAAGTCAAGAGGAAACCTTAAATACTAAATTCAAGCCTAAACACAAATTCTCAAAACATCACTCAAGCATCCTTTAACCTCAAATGCGTTCCTAAAACCACAAAACTTTTCCCAAGCCTTCATAGTTCAAATGAACCAAGTTCAAACCTCAAGCGGTGCTCTTTGTTTCTCCATTTAAGACCTACACCGAATTTGGCCAAATTAATCTCCTCAATATAATTGTTAAGCCCAACAAATTGCTTTACAAATTGTAACATCCTGAAAATTTAATTCAGGATTAAAGAGTGTTTTGGGAAATTTTGGAATTTTTAGGAATTTTTGGGATATTTTTGGAAACTTTGAGTTATAAATGTGCTTATAATTAATTAGGAAATTGAAGAGTTTGAAATATAAGGGAATAGTAAAGCTAAAAATATTTTGAAGTTTAAGAAGATTGGAGGCTGGTTTAAGTGGTTTTAAATCAAAATAAGTACACTATGGCAAGTTTGGGCTTTAATTATAAAAAACCACCCTTATTTCTCCCTAACCAAACACACCCTTCTTCCTTCCTTTATATATTTCAGTCGCACCCCCCCACCTTCGATTACTTTCCTCTCTTCCTCTCCCCCGCCCTCGCGATCTCCGGCGGCCTGCGGCGCGGCGGCGCTGCCACCCCTCCCTTGTCATGGTTTTCACTTTTGCCTCTCTTCCTCTCAACCGAACCCGACCTCCCTTCTCCAAAACTCAATTTCTTTCTTTGTTTCTTTCATTTCCTCCGGCCACAAGCGGCGGTAAACGACGGCGAGGGGCGAGTCCGTTTAGTGTTGGGTCATCTTTAAGTTTAGCCGTTCACATCTCCGGCGACGATGAAGACAGCCGTGAGTGACCCAGAAACATAGAAATCCGGCAGGTTTCGGTCCAAGCATCACCTATAGCTATGAATTTGAGTAGGAAGGGATGTGCTTGGCATATTCCTCAAGGCATGGTAAAGGGGAAAAGGCAACGGAGTGCTAAGGGCGACAGGTAATCACACTTACCCTTGCTATAACATTGAGGGTGACGTTAGTTAGGGATTTTGTAAAAATCCCTTTTCACCCTCTATATATATATATATATATATATATATATATATTATCTTTAAAATGGTATTTTTATACAAAACAGGCTATCGGGTGCCTTTCAAACACGATTATTTTCATATAAAGAAATTTGAAACACTACATATATATTACTCTGGCTGTGGTTGGAATTGATCTGGAATGATTGTGGAAGGTATATAGATAGGTATAGTGTTAGACAGTGACTTGAGAAATTATGGAAATAGAAAAGAGTGATAGATGTTGAGTTTGAGATTATGGTGAACTATGTTGTGGAAAACATGAAATGTGAGATTGAAATATTGAATGAGGTTGAAGTTGATGGAATATAGAATAGGGATTGTTAGTATTGCATGACACTGATTATTAGTACCGTCGGCCGATGTAACCTATCGATCTGCGCAATCGATAGGTTAATTGTACAGGTTCCTCGGATTTTAAAGGAACCAGGGACGTTTTCACTTTTTATAGTGCTCCCTTTTCAGGGACGTTTTCACTATTTAAAGTGCTCCCTTTTTATGCTTTCAGATTTGAGACTGGGCACAGTGTCAATCACGTTTATTTTCGTCTGTTGAGTTGATTTGGAACTGACTGAGGGATTAGAGTGATATGTGGGAAATAGAGATGATGAATTTGAATTGATTTAGAAGGAGGGACTTGAATGATGAATGAAAGACTTGATATATATATATATATATATATATATATATATATATATATATATATATATATATATATATATATATATATATATATATATAGTATTGGTTTTAAATGTGGTACCCTTTAGACGCCCTCGCTACCGCACATCTCACTGTTATAGTGAGTTAAGCGGTGATTACTGGGACAAATTGTCTCATCCCACGATTACTGACATTTTTGCAGGTATTCATGCACAGGCGCAAGCATCAGGAAAGGGAATTAGGTAGTAGTAGTTATATAGATTATTGTGAATTGTATATTGCCAATTTGTATAGGCCTGCATTCGTTTCCGCATATATTTATATGTATTTGATATTATTGAACATTAGGTTGTTTATTTTTCTTACCATGTTAGGTGATTCTTTTCTAACATGGTTAGCTATTAATTATCCATGATAATATTCAGGTTGTATTAGTTTATTCTTTTCTATCATGGATAGTATTCAGTCATTAGGAAATTCCTTTTCTAACTATGATAGACATTGATATATGGAAATCCTTTTGCTATCATAGTTAGTAAAGAGATAATTGAATTTAAAAAGGATATTGTAGGTTAATTAGGGAATTAGTAACATAATGTTACAACTTGATTATCAGTATTTGGTATACGATAACCTAGGACTGTGCTGCATTGCATATAGATTGGCAATATACATTCTTAGTATTCCCTTCCTTCTGTGCATGAATATCTGGCCTTTTTGAGAGGATTATCGCTCATCCCGTGGTGGGGAGAGAGTGATAAGAGAAATTGAATAGGTACTGTGGAGAGATTGAGATGAACATAGAAAGAATAACGAAATAATGTTGATATGTATAAGAATTTAGGAAGAATGACGAAATAAGGATGCTTCTCTGGGGTCTCGAGTATAGTTATGTGCCGGCCATAATCATAGTCGAGGCATCAGGAGATCCCTTATTGGGTTAAGGGAGTAAGGAAATTTGAAAATAACAATTAATAATGAATACAATATGAAATTAGAATTGTTGACCTTGTTTTTTATTTGTTTAGTTAATTGTTAAATTGTTGTGAGTGATAAGTTAAGTTGCATGATCTATTGGATGTTTTATTGTGATATTTGGTTTTGTTGAGGATCAATTGTAAGTTGTTTATCTTTACTTTTAAAGAAGATAGTTGAGTTCAATATTCTATTTTGAAGTTTTAGCGAAATTTTCAATTTATTCAATGAAATTGAAAGCAATTTGATGAAGATTTTAGTTAGGAAGTTGATATAATTAGAAATTTGTTAAGGTCACAAGTTAAAATACTTAATTAATTCTTAGGGAAATGTTATCTAATGGGTAAGAAGTGAAGACTTTGGAATATGGCTAGGGAAACAAGTGAAATTAGGAGATGTAAATAAAAGATTTGATCTATTATTGAGTAGTACTTTTGTTTTGAGTAAGGGGTGTCTTGAAAGGTTTATAGAATAATGTGGATGATTGGGAAGTGGTAAGTTTTATAATGGAATGAAGGATGTTTGGGTAGTAGTTGAAGTGAAAAATGTTCGATGGTTAATGGATTGGAACACATTTAGATTTATGATTGAAGTTTCATGACCTACCAAATTGGTCCAAGAATACTAAGGCTTCTTATAATATCTATAAAATTATGTTGGATTATATGGTTAGGGGAAGATTTGAGTTGATATTAGAACTTAGTTAAGGGGGAAATGAAATTATGTTCTATGAGAATTTATTAAGATTGGGAGTATCGAAAAATCTATGTTTTTGTAATATGAGTCTTATAGGAATAGTTGGTGATTTGTGTGAGTTTATTCGGAGTTTTATGATGGTATTAAGTGGACTATTTTGTTTGGATTTGTATTTATAAAAATACTTTGATGGAAATATTTAGGAGTAAATTGGATACATTTAGATAAATGTTTGGTTTTGAAATTGGAAGTTGGTTGTAAATTATGGGTATTAGAATGTTAGATGAACTTGGTTTTGCATTGAGAAACATATGACATGGAGTATTCGAAGTGGGTTTTGGGTTCTAGGATTTGTTCATAATATCAATAAAGTTATGAAGTGATAATGATGTGACTAAATTGAATAATTTGATCTTGTGTGCGACTTTGTGCTTTGAGTTGGATGCTTTTGTATGTGGATGTGCTTTCGTTTTGGGTGCATGTAATGAACTTTGAATAAGGGAGTTATTAATTAAACGTGTGAAGCTTAGGAAAACTTAAGCAGGGTTAATCATATAGAAGGTTTGTGCATATCTAATCAATTGGATTATTTTGAAAGAAAATTTTATTTGAATGCATAAATGATTGGATGACAAAAGATTTAACTACACGACTTTTGTTTGTGATTAATTGTGGCTTTGTGGGATTGTATTAACAAATTGATTAGTTCATTATTGTTTTGAAGAGATCCACTGTAATCATCTTTAAGTGGTGTCAATGAGATTTTAGATGATAGATTTTTTTTTTTGCAAGGGGATTTTAGTTGGCGAAGTCTTGAGTTAACTTGTTGGATAAATACCTTTATGATGAAGGGTTGTGATCTTAATGATTAAATTATACAATAAGTGACTATGAGAGGATGTTTGATTAAAGAAGTTTAGGTTTAGATTAAAGTTGATTAAGGTAAATAGTTGGAATTTAAACTGTATCATGATGACTTAGAATAGTATTTTGGTTATGTAGGGAAGATGTTAATAGGAAATTTGATCCAATTAAGGGTAGTTTTGGGATGAGTAATGCTTGTTTGAAAAGAGGTAAAGGATGATTAGTATACTTAAAGTGTGGTTATTATTGATAGTAAGATTGAGAGAAACTACTTTTATAGGAATGAGGGAAATTTTCAATAGTTTATGGAGTGACATTTCATAGGTTAAAGACTTACTCTCATATTTATAGAAAGTGGTATGAGGATTTGGCAAAGTATATGCATTTGGGAAGAAATATTGTTGGTAGGTGATTAAAGAATGATTCTCATTGTCTTATAAGTCAAGGAAATTAAATGATTTAGATGTAATAAGGTTAGAATATGACTAGGAATTCTGGAAGCTAGGGGAATATTGGGATTGTGCTATGGTTGGATGACTTGAGTGATATTTTGATTATGAAATGAAAACTAGGTTGGGAGATATTGGAAGTTGAGATTCTTAACGTTATTGAAGAGTAAATAGACTTTATGGAATATGAAATAGGGGATTTTGGTCATGGATATCATTTGGCCTTAGTAATGTAACCAAAGTAGTCAAGGAATTAGATAATTTAGGTGTAGCAAAGTTTAATATGATTCGAAAATTCAAAAGCTAAAGGAACGGTGTAGAATAGTTTGGCTAGAATTTGTAGTTTTTCTTCTCTAATTCAAGATCTTAGAGATGTATTGAGTGGGATAGACTATGTACCAGTTCATAGTGAAGTTTGACATACTGAATTTTGGGGACAAAATTCTTAAAAGGTGGGGTAAATTGTAACAGCCTGAAAATTTAATTCAGGATTAAAGAGTGTTTTGGGAAATTTTGGAATTTTTAGGAATTTTTGGGATATTTTTGGAAACTTTGAGTTATAAATGTGCTTATAATTAATTAGGAAATTGAAGAGTTTGAAATATAAGGGAATGGTAAAGCTAAAAATATTTTGAAGTTTAAGAAGATTGGAGGCTGGTTTAAGTGGTTTTAAATCAAAATAAGTACACTATGGCAAGTTTGGGCTTTAATTATCAAAAACCACCCTTATTTCTCCCTAACCAAACACACCCTTCTTCCTTCCTTTATATATTTCAGTCGCACCCCCCCCACCTTCGATTACTTTCCTCTCTTCCTCTCCCCCGCCCTCGCGATCTCCGGCGGCCTGCGGCGCGGCGGCGCTGCCACCCCTCCCTTGTCATGGTTTTCACTTTTGCCTCTCTTCCTCTCAACCGAACCCGACCTCCCTTCTCTAAAACTCAATTTCTTTCTTTGTTTCTTTCATTTCCTCCGGCCACAAGCGGCGGTAAACGACGGCGAGGGGCGAGTCCGTTTAGTGTTGGGTCATCTTTAAGTTTAGCCGTTCACATCTCCGGCGACGATGAAGGCAGCCGTGAGTGACCCAGAAACATAGAAATCCGGCAGGTTTCGGTCCAAACATCACCTATAGCTATGAATTTGAGTAGGAAGGGATGTGCTTGGCGTATTCCTCAAGGCATGGTAAAGGGGAAAAGGCAACGGAGTGCTAAGGGCGACAGGTAATCACACTTACCCTTGCTATAACATTGAGGGTGACGTTAGTTAGGGATTTTGTAAAAATCCCTTCTCACCCTCTATATATATATATATATATATATATATATATATATATATATATATATATATATATATTATCTTTAAAATGGTATTTTTATACAAAACAGTCTATCGGGTGCCTTTCAAACACGATTATTTTCATATAAAGAAATTTGAAACACTACATATATATTACTCTGGCTGTGGTTGGAATTGATCTGGAATGATTGTGGAAGGTATATAGATAGGTATAGTGTTAGACAGTGACTTGAGAAATTATGGAAATAGAAAAGAGTGATAGATGTTGAGTTTGAGATTATGGTGAACTATGTTGTGGAAAACATGAAATGTGAGATTGAAATATTGAATGAGGTTGAAGTTGATGGAATATAGAATAGGGATTGTTAGTATTGCATGACATTGATTATTAGTACCGTCGGCCGATGTAACCTATCGATCTGCGCAATCGATAGGTTAATTGTACAGGTTCCTCGGATTTTAAAGGAACCAGGGACGTTTTCACTTTTTATAATGCTCCCTTTTTAGGGACGTTTTCACTATTTAAAGTGCTCCCTTTTTATGCTTTCAGATTTGAGACTGGGCACAGTGTCAATCACGTTTATTTTCGTCTGTTGAGTTGATTTGGAACTGACTGAGGGATTAGAGTGATATGTGGGAAATAGAGATGATGAATTTGAATTGATTTAGAAGGAGGGACTTGAATGATGAATGAAAGACTTGATATATATATATATAGTATTGGTTTTAAATGTGGTACCCTTTAGACGCCCTCGCTACCGCACATCTCACTGTTATAGTGAGTTAAGCGGTGATTACTGGGACAAATTGTCTCATCCCACGATTACTGACATTTTTGCAAGTATTCATGCACAGGCGCAAGCATCAGGAAAGGGAATTAGGTAGTAGTAGTTATATAGATTATTGTGAATTGTATATTGCCAATTTGTATAGGCCTGCATTCGTTTCCGCATATATTTATATGTATTTGATATTATTGAACATTAGGTTGTTTATTTTTCTAACCATGTTAGGTGATTCTTTTCTAACATGGTTAGCTATTAATTATCCATGATAGTATTCAGGTTGTATTAGTTTATTCTTTTCTATCATGGATAGTATTCAGTCATTAGGAAATTCCTTTTCTAACTATGATAGACATTGATATATGGAAATCCTTTTGCTATCATAGTTAGTAAAGAGATAATTGAATTTAAAAAGGATATTGTAGGTTAATTAGGGAATTAGTAACACAATGTTACACAAATCCTTATATCTCATAAATCAACCTTATATGCCTACAAATGTAGATATAGACTACCAGAAAAATTTGAGTTCATGAGGCATTCTAAACGCCCACAATTTGTGTCCAACCTCAACTTTTAACTAAACCTACTCACTTAATCATTATTTTCAGGAATGAGCTAACTCTCTTTAAATCCATTAATCAATCTCCACAACTTAAAATCACCAAAACTACTCAATTAAATACCAATATATGCAGAACTTTAATCATAAAAAACTCCTTTATTAACAAAACTTATATAGAAAGATGGGAGATCCTTGCCCAACCTGGAATTAGAAAATTAAACCTTGATCATATTTAATCATTGAACCCAAATCCTAAAACTCTACCATTTGAACTAACCAAGTTACCCTTAGTCAACTTGATTTCTCAATCTTACACTTCATCTCAATGTCAATTATACCATCAAACTCATTCATCAATCGAATTTTTTTTTTTTTAAGGCTCGACAGCCGCTCGCCAGCTTGCGAGCGAGTGGCGAGTTTCCAGAGGCATGGCACCTTTGCTCGCAGCTGCTCGCCAGCTGCGCACCACTGGCGAGCAGACTGGCGAGAATTTATCAGCAGAAACAGTCTGTCTGCAGAATTTTTCTAACCTTTTCAACTTGATATTGTATCAAAAACTCCTTTATGGGAATTGTAGCTACTACAACTAAACCAATATTGTTATATCACAACCATGACTTATAGAACTCATCCATAGTCCACAATAGCTGAGTTCATAAGACCACAATTAACATCACAATCAAACCAAAAATCTCTTCTAATAATTCAATATCACGTTTCAATTTCGTAAAATTCTACTTCATTTACCAATATCACTTGAGCGTTCTTGCTACAGATCTACAACTCTCCCCACCAAGGGATTAACCATAACTACGCAAAGAGCTGATGATCATGCACAAAAGGAAGGGAATTGAGAGAATTCAATAATAGCTAACCATGATACCAAGTTGTAACATATCGTTACTAATTTCCTGATTAATTCAATAATACTGTTACTAACTATGATAGAAAAATGATTTCCGTAATATCAGTAAATCTATCATAGTTAGAAAAAGAATTTCCTAATAATCATCATTATCCATGATAGAAAAGAATTTCCTAATATAACCTGAACACTATCATGGATAATAAATAGCTAACCATGTTAGAAAAGAATCACCTAACATGGTTAGAAAAATGAGCAACCTACTACAATTCTCCAAATAATCCAATAATATCAATACAAATAAAAATATGCGGAAGCGAATGCAGACCTATACATTTTTGGCAATATACACGTCTAAATAAGTAAAACAACCTTTTAACTCAATTCCCTTTCCTGTTGCTCGCGCCTGTGCATGATCACCTGCAAAAATGTAAGTAATCGTGGGGTGAGACAACTTGTCTCAGTAATCTACTACTTAACTCACTATAACAGTGAAATGTGCGGTAGTAAAGGCGTCTAAAGGGTACCACAATTTTAAAATCAATATATATATATAAGAATCAAGCCTCCATCCATTTATCATTCCAAACCCTCTGTCACGTCCAAAACAAATCAAGTCCATCCTTACTACTTTTCAAAAATCACTCTAAACCCCTCAATCAAATTCCCCATCAATAAACTTCACCATCCAACCTTCATTCCATGCTTTCCTTACTATAAATCTCATTCATAACTTTCTCAAATCCAATTTTTTTCTCGGCTTACGCACATGTACAATCCTGGTGCTCTACTCATGCCGTCCTGGAGGCACTACGGTTGAGCCCTATATATGTTCCAAATGAGTTGACACTGTGCCCCTCTCAAAAGTGAGGGGGCATTTTCCCTCTCTGGTAACCCCATGAGAGGGAAACCCCAATCTGTCTCCAATCAGAAAGGGAGCAGTTCCTGTCTCCAATCAGAAAACTGCTGGTCACAGTCTCCAATCTGTTGACCAATGGTCACAGTCTCCAATCTGTCGACCCGTACAAATAACCGTTGATTGGCCTATCAACCGGTTATCATCGCGCGATGGTACATATCTCAGTGTCATGCAATGATCACAACATCCCTATCAAATCTCATCCACAACCTCAACATTTCCATCACAATTCTCTTCAATATCACAATGTCATTCACAACTATTCAATTCATTCCCTCAACCTAACTATCCACAATATCAACTCAACATATCATTCTCATTCCATTCTCAATACTCTCAAAAGCACACTCGTAATTCAGTACCTATATCTCTATCACACTATCCAAGAACTACCACCATAACCATCCAGGATAATATAATATATGTATATGTATACAAAATATGCCACAGTCCTTTATACGAAAATAATCCAGTTTGAAAGGCACCCAATAGCCTGTTTTATATGAAAATAACTTTTCAAAGAGAATATATATATGGAGGGTGAGAAAGGATTTTAAGAAGATCCCAACTAACGTCACCCTCATTGTTATAGCAAGGTAAGAGTGATTACCTACGTCACTTAGCGCTCCATTGCTTTTCCTTACCCTTTCTTGAGAATTTCCGAGTACTCTTTCCTCTTAATCCCTCCTATTATTACACAAAGTAATAATAGTCATAAACAATTATTCGTGTATATATATATATATATATATATATATATATATATATATATATATATATATATATGATTAATGACTAACGTCGCTCTCGAAATTATATTTTACCCAAGCCCCTTTTCTTCTACTTTGTCCTAGACATACGTTTCAAACACAATTCAAGTTCATAAACATTAATTAACATAATACACTCCAAGTCAAAAGCAGACAATTGCGACAAACATCAATAGAATAAAGCTAACTCCATCTTATCACATAATTTCATAATCCACATATGATAATACAAAGCAATCATGCTCAACACCCTTTATATCAAAGAATTCCAATAACAAAAGTACTAGTTTCAATCACCCCTTTTTTTTTCTTAATATTGACTTCTCTAAGACACTATCTAAATTGTTCCATTCCAATGCCTAGTGCCATGCTCATTGAAAGAGAATTCTAAAATTTGGAAATTATCCTTTCCACAATAGTATTTAGTATACGATCCACAAAACACTCTTAGTAACTTATATTCCATGATACAATAATAGGGAAAGAATAAAGAAATCAAACTTCCATACAAAGTACACATTAAGTACAAAGTCTCAAAAACATCCTTACCTCTCATTCAGCAACTTGAAATGTCTTTATCAACCATTGAATTTAAACATTTGCATAAAATTCACAAATCAATATTCCTATTCATTTGTCACGTCAACCATCAATCACCATATCCACAATCCACAAACAAACCCTCACATCATTCCAATTAAAATCTCGTTAATCATCATCGAATCCAACCCTAGGATTTATTTCTAAGAATCAGACCAAATCCTACAATTCACAATAGAGAGAATAGCCAAATCCTATCAAAATTTTGCTACCCTTTCCAATATCATTCCTAAACTTAATATCCTTACATTGTCACATATCCTAAGACTTAATCAATTTAATCTCTACAACAAACCACAACTTCCACTAAGCAATATAACCTATCTCATAATTATATTCACCTAAACATTATCATTACTCATTCCCATTCAATCAACTAGCAATTGTCCAAAACAAAGAAGTAAGCAACTTCCCCAAGCCAATTTGGCCATGACATAATTAACAAAAGTCTCCAAACAACTTAAACCTATTTCCTCAATAGTATGCCTTTTAATACTTCTATTTAAATCATAATCAAACCAAAGCATATAAACCCAAGAATGACAGTGAAAATGGAAAGGAGAAGAAAATAATCAACTAAAATTCTACAACCCACTGGAAATCAAACATGAGTCACAATCCATTTCATCTCTTTACATAAGCAATGAGCATTCACAAATAGATGAGTGAGGAGTTTCCTATGTAGTCACTAGCCTCAAACAACACTCACCATGTATACACTCCTAAATTTCAGTTTAATTAAATAATCAAGGTAGCAAATGGCCAGAACTCAGAACAGATTTGGAAATAGAGAAAAGAAGAGAAGATTTATAAAATGACCAATCACTCACAAAATTAAGTCAACAACTCAAAACCCAGCTCCAGCCATTGATTAAAATACCAGCCTAACTAGTCGGATTAAGCTACCAAAATACCAGACTTTAAACCCCTCTCCAACTTGCCCAAAATCACAGAGGAAAGTAAGGGTTTTGAGAGAAAACTCACCAATAAAGTTGAACCCGAGGTGGCCGGTCCCACCAGCACTCGCAGTCGCCGGAAACATCACCGCCGTCAGAGACCGCCGCCGTAGTTCGCTGGAAGAAGAAAAGAATGAAGAACAGAGGAGAGGAAAAACGAAAGCAACGAGGGTGTGCAAATGAAAGAAGATCAAGGAGGAAAAGGGAAGGGAACTTACCCATTGCCCTTCCATCTCCTAGTCGTCATCCGCCACTGCTCGCCGGAAAGTGGCCGGAAATCGGCCACTAATGTGGCTAGCCGAACTGAATAACACAAAGGGAAGGAGAAATAAAGTTGGGAATGAGTATAAACTTGGATAACCAAAGGAATGTCTCCACTCACCTTTCGCCGCCGCTCGCCGTCGGAGAAGGAGCCACCGACGCCAGAAAACCGAAGAAATGGCAAGGGGGAAGTGAACGCGAGGGAGTGAGATAAAGGATGAGTTTTGGTGAGGAGGATGGAGGAAAGAAGAGAGATATGATGGATTTGTGAAGGGGCGGCGCCGCCGCGCCTTGGCCGCCGGAAAACGCGAGGGACGGAGGAGAGGAAGAGAGAAGAGTCATCGAAGGTGGGGGGGTTTCGACCGAAATATATATAAAGAAAGGAAGGGGTGTGTTTGGTTAAGGAGAAATAAGGGTGGTTTTTGATAATTATGCCCAAACTTGTCATAGTGTACTTATTTTGATTTAAAACCACTTAAACCAGCCTCCTATCTTTTAAAACTTCAAAATATTTTTAGCTTTACCATTCCCTCACATTTCAAACTCTTCAATTCTTAATTAATTATAAGCACATTTATTACTCAAAGTTTCCAAAAATATCCCAAAAATTCCTAAAAATTCCCAAAATTTCTCAAAACACTCTCTAATCCTGAATTAAATTTTTCAGGATGTTACAGACCACACGTATGATTGGACTTCTGGCCAAGTTGTCACCCGTTTCAAAACTAATTCTTGATAGAGGCCGCAAGTGGGTGGCAATGCTCTCTTAAACGCCTGCACAGCGATGTTAGGATCACAATTTGGGATACTTACCATCTCTGCTGTAAACCTTTTCAGAAGATCTCTGTATGACTCGTCTGGCCTCATGACAATTCGATATAAGTCGTCTGACGTCTTAACCATGACTCTGCTGCTTGCAAATTGTTCAACAAAAATGTCAGTTAAATGACTAAATGAAGTTATTTTACCTTGAGGGAGATTGGTCCACCACATCAGGGCTGGGCCAATCAAACTTATACCAAATCCACGACACATAGCAGCATGTCGTTTGTCGGCTGGGAGGACTGCTGCTAGCATAATCTGCCTGTATTGGGCTAAGTGTTGGTCTGGATCCGACTTGCCATCATACTTTGGCATAGTAGGAAAAGCAAATCTTTCAGGTAAATCAGCAAACGCGATGTCGTCTATGAAGGGTGATTCTGAATAACTTTCTAGACGGGCTGCATCAAGTGGCTTTTGAACACCTGGAATCGAGTACATCTTTTTCTTTATCTCAGCGACCTCCTTCTCCATTCGAAGGCAAAAGAGAGAATTCCGTCTTCCCTCTTTTGTCCTCCTGGTGGATGATTTTGAGGGATCCTTGCCTGTGACTTCTGAGCGGACTGCTCACCTTGTTCTCGACTATCATAAGACTGAGAATCATCATATCCCTCTTCGTCGTCTCTACCTGTTTCATCATTAGGAACATCATTATTGTCAGTATTCTTACCTTTATTACCTTTATCACCGTTATGATTGCGCTCATGATCATTTGGGTTTGGCACTTGGCGAATCTCCCTTTCAGGTCCGCTCTGTCTTCTTTTGTTTTTCCTGGACTCTAAGCCTGCTAAGTGCAATTTCAATTCATTGTTTTCTTCCTCCAAACGTTTCATCCTCTCAGATTGAATTTCTGCAGATTGTTCGAGACGCTTCATTTGTTCAGACTGAGAGGTCAAGGCTTCTAGGACCTTTTGAAGGTCAGTGGAAGAGCTAGTTGGCTTGGAAACAGGCTTTGGTTGCTGTTCCATCTTAGAGTTCAATTCGCTCATTCAGAGAACGTGAAGCTTTTAGAAATAATGTTGCCGGAGTCCCCACGGTCGGCGCCAAAATGTTGATGCACAATATAGGAGACTATAGAATATGAATGAATAATCGAAGCTTTTTATTGATAATATGATTGAGTACAATAAACGGGGTCACCGGTAACGGTGGTTACAAATTTGGGCGTAAATGCCTTGGTCACAAAGACTTAACTCAGAGTACAATGATAATCAGAGAGAAGAATACAGAGAAAGAGAAAGAGAGAATGATTGCAGAGAATTGCTTGTGGCCTTCTGAATGAGTTTGTGTCCCTCTTATAGTTGAAGCCCAGTCCCAGTGGTTGCGAAATTATAGGCGACCGTTATTGGTAAGAGACGTTGAACGTGCTCCGAAAAAGGTGGGCGACTACTCCGACAAAGGTGGGCGACCAAGTCAATCTGCTTTACTACCGTTGGTGACATTGTCTTTGACGCCTTTGGGGCGTCTATCTCACTATTGTCGTCTGTTGTCGTGGGTGATGTGGTCCTTGACGCCTTTTAGGCGTCTATCTCACTATTGGTCCTTTGTTGTCGTGGGAGATGTGGTCTTCGACGCCTTCAGGGCGTCTATCTCGTTGTTGGGCCTCTGATATGGCTCAGGCCCATTAAGGTATAACGGTGTATAACAATATACTTATCTATTTGCTCATTTTAAATATGTTATGAAAGTTTAAAAGGCGAATTTATATCATTAAAATATCTCTCAGCATTGTATCAAATTTTTCATTCCTGATGCGACAATCGAGGAAATGTTTTTATCAATAAATAATTACGTTTAATTAAAAAATTAAAGCTGAAACAATATATTTTATCCATAGATGAAGGTAATTAAAGTAATCAAAGCGAAAGCCATTTTGGATCATGTGTGCTACTAAGGAAATGAGTGCACGGTTAGTTGGGATGTGGTGAGGTGCACTCATAAGACAGCGTGGAATTTTTTTCAACAAAAGAGTTTATACCCCTTCATTCTTAAATATAAGTATTAGTCAATTGTTTTATGGAATCATCAAGAAAGTTAAATAGGTTATTAAATATGATTTCCTTAAATTTTTTTAACAGGTCTATTTAACTTATAAACTAATATATGGTTTAATAATTTACAAAATACTTTAGGGTTAAAAATCATATTCGCCCCTAGAGTATACATGAGTACTATAATTTGCCTTTTACAGTTAAAATATTAATGACCAAATATGATTATTTGTACATACTTTAAAGACAATATATATGACTCTTATATACTTTTCGAGCAGATATAACCATTTATGTATATTTTAGGGGATAATATGATCATTGGTGCACACTTTCAATTGGGGAACATTTGGGCCAAAAATTTCTTTAGAGGCATATATGATCATCTGTCAATACTTCATGGGCAAATATGTCTCTTAACGTAAATACTTTATGAACAAGTGATTCATTTTACTCTATTAATTTCTCCTAAAAAAACAACTTTAATCCTTTATATTTAGGGGATGAGGGAGTAATATTTTGTAGAGAGAAAATTCAAGAGAAAATATTTTATATGGCTCTGTAATTATGGAATAAATTTTGGAAGTTATTATGTCTGCCTCAAAGGTGCAAATCTTTTATATGGCTCACGTTAATTACACAATAGGCTCTTTAATGAACGAGAATGAGAAGGGGCACTATATAATAATGAGTCGATTTCACGGATTTGGTGTAGTAACTATGATGTTGGGGATTCAATAATATATGAGGGATTGCGCTGAGGTTTGTTCTTTGTGGCTTTCTTTTTTTTGACCATCTTTGTGGCTTTCAGTTGTACAAAGCCAAGTAGTTGAGATATTTCAACTGCAAACTTTGGTTTGCATGCTACATGATCCTAAATGAAAAGGTGGGTCAATATGGCCCTTAGCTTTAGCTTGGAAAAAGTTACTAATGGTCTAATGGATGATTCGGAAACGACGTAATGAAAATATTTTTAATAATTGCAACTCAATTTTATATGTACTCCAACTAAATTAAAGGTCAAAGCCATCTTATTTAGTTTTAATGCAACGACAAAGAATGAATTAAGCTAAAATTCACGGTATGCAAGGAGCTAAGGATAATTAAACTAGAATAGCGATGGAAGTTAAGGATGAGCAATTATAAATGCTTATGGCACTTACACTAATATATAAAGATGGAAAAGTAGGGTGCGGAAGCATCATTATTAGAGCCACCGAGAGACTGAAATTGTCAATGAAGCTTTAATATTTGATATTTAAAATAGAGACCCATTATCAACAAATCTTTGGGCAAGCTTTACTAGGTTTAGACGGGTACAAGATGGGATGTGAAATGACTTGATGCATGGATGTAATAAAGTTTTAGTAAAGGCATGCATATTCTAAGATTGATTTTATAGCTAATTTACTGTTTATTTTTTTCCAGAATAATTTACTGTTTATTTAGAGTATAATAGTTGTGAAAGTTAAAATTGAGTGCCATTTTTGAATTCATGGAACTTTCAGAATTTTGAGTGGGATTAGCAACATACATCATACCACTTCCTATTTTTAATAGAAGACCACATATTAATAACTGGTGGAGGAATTGAAGTACTCCCTCCGTTCCTAAATATAGGACCTAGATGACTTTTTTGAAAAATCCTAAAAAAAGCAAAAAATAAGTTAATTATAAATTGATTTACCTAATTTTTTCTCTTAAACTAGTTTATTTTACCTATAAGCTAATAGATAATCTAAAAAGATATCAAATATGTCATCATTTAATAACCTATTTCACAACCTTAATCTTTCCAAAAAAAAGTTATCTAGGTCTTATATTTAGGAACGGAGGGAGTATTAATTTACCAAAGTTTAAAACTCGTATTTCTCAATTCGTACATAATGTTCCTCACACAAACACACGCGTACATACGCGCGCGTCTTTGTGCGTAAACACAAAACTCGACTGGATGGACAGTTTGAAGAGACAAATGAATGACAAAGAGTGACTATAAATATGTGAGTCTGTCGGGTTGATATATAGTTTCTTTTGGTATGTGTCTATGCCACCAGATCAAATCGTTGTTGACTAAGCTGTCATTTGTTATGGGGAAATCCTTGGCCACCAAACTCGCCTATTTAATTATGAACCCAATTGGACTGTGACTGCATCATGATTTGTATAATGAAATTAAATCACCACACACTAAATGTGTATATACTCCGTCCGTTCCTAAATATAAGAGCACTTTGACTTTTTTGGAGAATCCTAAGAAAGCAAAATATGTTAATTAAAAATTGATTTTCCCAAATTTTTCACTAAACTAGTTTATTTGACTTATGAACTTACATATGATATAATAATATTCAAAATATGTTATTATTAAATTGTTCATTTTGCTTTCTTAGGATTCTCCAAAAAAGTCAAAGTGCTCTTACATTTAGGAACGGAGGGAGTATTTTAGTAATATTACCCCTATGATGCTTAATATAGAGTCAAATGAACTACTCCCTCTGTTCCTAAATATAGGACCTAGATAACTTTTTTAAAAAATCCTAAAAAAAGCAAAATATAAGCTAATTATAAATTGATTTACCTAATTTTTTCTCTTAAACTAGTTTATTTTACCTATAAGCTAATGGATAATCTAAAAAGATATCAAATATGTCATCATTTAATAACCTATTTCGCAACCTTAATCTTTCCAAAAAAAAGTTATCTAGGTCTTATATTTAGGAACGAGGGAGTATTATACTTTTCATCATTATTATAATATATAAATTTTTAGTTTGAAGTCATCAAGGGAGTGGGTGAATCGTCAGATCGTGTACTCTTAATGAATAATGGTTATATGTGGATTGGGGTTTCAATAAAATGGGTTAAATTAGTGAGCTAATTAAGAAGAAGTGGGACTCACTGTCTATGTTTGTGGTGAATGAAGTATGATCACATCGCACTTGAAGTTGAAAACTGTACGTATAAGAATATAAAATAATGTGTAACCAGCAGCTGCCTATAATATGCGTACATGTTTTAGTACTGTGAAATATAAAATTGAATTTGGCTAAAAAAATATAAAATTGAATGGGCGTGGTGGCCTTGTGGTCTATGAAAAAGCACTGAAAAGATGGGACATTATAGCTGGAGATCGACTGGGGGACGCCCACTCCTTTGAATAATGTAATATCATTATCTTACATGGATTGGCCCTGTTGGCACATATTCGACATCAACTTAGTCTCCAAAACTTCCATTAATATATACACTCCTATGTATATCAAATGTTCCCTTTTCAACCACTCATATATATTATAAGCCATATTCTACTGCCAAAACTACCCACTTAAATCAAAATACATACTAGTATTTGATTTGTGTGTGTGTGTGTAATTGACACGCTCAATCATGAATCGACTCAAATTGTTGCCGAATCTCACATCGACATGATTTGGCTTAATAAACAAGTGATATAATAAAATGGAATGATTCGTAAACTAGATCGAGTTTTATGGTTTTAACATGAGACCTCGTATGTGGCTTGTCACCCATTTTTGTCCTCCGTGTATTTCCTAGTATATAATAATATATGAGGAACTCAATTAAGTTGGGAGGGGATGGTAGGAAGTAACTGTCAGTTCCAACGAAAGCACGCTGACGTGTCGCTACTTTTAGATATTTGTATGACCAATGTGGCACTACGTACTTAAACGTGCTGCTGTATTTTCGATCAAGTCACTCATTCATACACATGGCATATAAGCTATACATACAAATTAAGGCATAAATTAGGGGTGTGGCCCATTTCTAAATGCTTTTCTGTTAAAGGTCATCATGCCCTTATTATTAACTTTGTTTATTTAATCTTCTGCCTAATTCTTATCTACTCCCATCCTAATCTCGTGTAATGTGATGCGTGTGTGGAAGTCAGACCTCTTCCCCGCACGTATATTTAAACCCAACCCAAGTCATCTAATGAGTATGTTGGATTCGATTAATGTAAGTGGTCACGCGTTTCCAATCTGCTTTCCATATATTCCATCTTTATTACTATAAGACACTAACTACTCTCTCTTTAGTCCTTGATATAAGTCACAAACTTCCAGTTTTTCTTGGTCCTTTTTTATAACTCACTTCATAGTTTCTAATATGTATTAATTACTTTTTTCATATATACTCATATTTATTAGGGGTATGAGAGAGAGTAATAGTTAAAATTAAAGTTTTGAAAATAAGTTCAATTATTGGGGGTAATATTGAAAATTACTTGAATTTTAGGACAAATTAAATGCATTTAGCCAATTTTATTGGTATAAGTGAAACGTTAGTGGGTGACTTATAATAAGCTAAGGACTAGAAGGAGTAACAAGTTTTTTCTATCTTATTTATAAAACATTTAATAGTAGTTATCAACCTGTATTAATTATATTTTTTTCACATATATATACCCATAGATTGGGGTAGAGGTAGAGGTATCAATAAATAATTTTAGTGTTGTATAGTTTATAATTGTAATTGATTATGAGTAGGATAGTAATTTTTTTTTTGCCAATGAGTAGGATAGTATTGATAAACCACTTTAATGTTAGAACATATATATTGAATGTTTTTAACTAATTTTATTGGTTTGTGAAAATTTATAGTTAGCACTTTTAATCTAGAGGCAGTATACGAAAATACTCTTTTATGTTCAGAATATTTAATTTGAAGTTAGAATCCTTACTCGAAATTGAGATAAATATAATACTCTCCGGTCCTACATATAAGACTTAATTGACTTTTTTAGAAAATCCTATAAAAAGAAAAATAAGTTAATTATAAATTGATTTACCTAATTTTTTCCCTTATATTAGTTTATTTTACCTATAAATTAATGTATAATCTAAAAATATATCAAATAAGTCATGATTTAATAGCCTATTGCGCAACCTTAACCTCTCAACAAAAAATTCAATTTGGTCTTATATTTAGGACCGGAGGTAGTACTACATACTCCCTACAGCAGTTAACTGATATATTAATATTTAATTGAATGATGTGCTCATATGCTACTTAGCTTGATTACTATAACATCATGTGCGTGCGTGTATAAGTCATCATTTAAGTATAGTTTAGACAAAAATAACAAATCAAATTATTTGTTATCCATTTAAGTTAGTTGGTGTATCTTTTATTATTATTGTTTTTGCTTATAAGTATCTTTTATTATTCAATGACTTGGATTGATTCGCATGCATGCATAAATATTAAGCCAAATATAAATATGGGTGAAAATAGTGACTAATAAGAATCAAGGCCCTTTTAAGTAGTGAGTGGGGCTTTCGCACCTCGTCGGGTGCAAAGGGAAGTTCCAATATTGGGATTTAAGATGAGCAGCACGTTATTTCTCTTATACTTCCTCCGGTCCTTATTATAAGTCATTTAACTAACTTTCTTACATACCAATAAAAATGGTTAAATACATTTAATTTTTCTTACAATTCAAGTACTTTCCAATATTACCCCTAATAATTACTCTTATTTTCTAAACTATTAACTATCACTCTCTTCTACTGCTCCTATTAAATATGAGTATATGTGGAAAAAAAATAATTAATACACATTGAAAACCATGAAGTGACTTATAAAAAGGACCAAAAAAATTGGTAGTTAGTAATTTATAATAAGGACCGGACGGAGTAGGATCATCAGTCATCATTCATTCTCTTTTTTTTCCAAATGTGTCTCATTTATCCGTGTGTTAGGTGAGATTAATCTCTCAATGATTTGATGTCCTATATAGAGAGCATACAATCGGTTTGTGGTAAGTTTATTATTCCAGTCACAAGATTTAGTAATCGAACTCTAATCATTTACTTAAACAAAGAGAGTATTTACCACTCAAGTAACTTGTCATGTTACTCATCACTCATTCTTTAGGACCGTTTTGTCACATCCTAGCTGATTGCCGATATTGGTGATAAAAATCATGGAGTGGCCGGGACCCTAACAAAGCATAATGACGGCTTAAGGTGTGAGATTAATTAGTTGTGAGTAATTTGACTTTTGAATTATAACGAATGAAACTGCGTGTTGTGTCAATTGATTGAGGTAGACGTGGTCATACGGCTGCAAAGGGTACGAGGGTGCACGTGATGAATGACAAGCGCTCAATTCTAAGAATTCAAATTATTATTATTATAGTTGGCCAAAAAAATAGTATTATTATTGTTAGTGTTATTCATATTCAGGATAAGGAGAAACGCGTAGAGACTAGAGAGGACTGTGGAACAGTAGCTGTGAACGCATCGCCAGGGAATAAGTTGAAAAATATGGTACGGCCGCAGTTAAATTGTTTTTTAGTAGTAAATCTGCTTGCTTGATTAGCATCCTGTGGAAGTTGCTAAAAAAAGCAAGGAAATAATAATATATTGTAGGAAAAATCAGGAATTCCAACCTTCATTACCGCCAAAAAGTTTAAGAAAAGGGTGCAGAAAAGACAAATTATAATGGATGGCTGATTATTCCACACATTTATTATACAGAAGAAAATTTGCTACAAGAAGGAAAGTCGTGACCATATATATTCTACTATAATTAATTTTTCGTATGATATATCTCAAGCTAAGTCAGACATATAGAATCGGCCTACCTCTTAAGTCAAAGCATAAGTAGGGGTATTGAGTTGAGGTGTTGTAATCTCCAGGAAGATATTGATATAACCTGGGGATGGATCCAAGTATGGATGCTTAGAAGTGAGAAGTGACGTTGTTATTTAATTTCTTTGTTTGTTTCCAGGAAGAAGAAGAAAATACAAAAAGGTGACGTGGCTGATATCCAAACAACAGGTAAGACTAACAAGTTTGGATGTGTTGCTTCGATTTTAGACAGGAAAGAATGAGTCTCAAGCTGGACTATGAAATATCTGAATTCTGTAGAAGTGGATTAATTTATTTTATTTTTTTTTTTTTGATCAAAAAAAGTGGATTAATTTATTGAATCAGGCAAAAAAGAAAATTTATTGAAATTAGTTTTTTCTGAAAAAGAGTGAGAATATATAAAAAGAAAGGATAGAGAAGGGAGAGGTGAAATGACAATAAAGGGCCTGAGGGTGGGTTGCAGTGAATGGTGTGCAGCCGCCGCCTTCCCCCGACCGTACGCCACCCACTCCCTCCATGCGCCGCCCCTTTCTCTCTCCTCCTTTACCCTTATTTGCACACCATTCCAGTCTCTCATGGCAATAAGAAATATATAATATTGGAAATATATATAAGTTTATCTCTTTTCTAAAAAGAGGAGAAAAAAGAGTAGTACAAGAGAGGGCAGAAGGGGGAGAGAAAAGGGAATGATTGGAAGAGTCAACTAGGGGTTTAAATGTAACAGAGAAAAAGGAATTATGAAAATAAACGATAGTATTTATTTATAGTATTTATACATAGCTGGTCCCCGCCGACTGCATTAATAGGACTGCATTAATATATAGAGGACTATTAAGCGCACTCATTCAATAGTTCCATCCAGCCAAGCTTGAATTTCAATTTCTAGTCTTTGTAAAGACTAGTTAGGAGTTACTCCTACTCACTTCTGATCTCTCCGTATAATAACAAGAAACCAAAAACTTAGAAAAATAATTAAAAAACAGGTGGGATGGTGTAGTGGCGCTGTGTTCCCCTCTATGGCCACATCATGTTGCATACTCACATGATTAATCACTAATTTCTTCCCTTTTAATTAATTGCCCCAAATATTATTATTGCTTCCCCTGCTCTCTCTCTCTCCTTTCTTTCACAAATAACGCCCCTCTCCCTGTCTCCCTCACCCCCATAATTCCCACTTTAATCACACTCCTCCATGCATTATTCTCCCACCTCCTCAAAAGGGAAAACAATAATCGCCACACTTATTGTGTTGGGGAAAAAAGAATGCGAAGAAATTTATCTTTTGTTTATATATCACATCAATTTGCCTCACAAGAAGCTAAGATTAATCCCTTCACTTTACAAATATAAATACACACACACACATTTTATTATACCATATACCCAAAAGGAGTATACTATACCACACTTTCATATAGTTTCATTATATATATATATATATCTATGTTGGACCGATTGATTGCCACTCGATCTCTTGCTCCCTTTTTGCTGCGAAAGATGTCGCCGAGAAAGGACAAGAGATTTTTGTTACCACTCGTTGAGGCTTGAAAAGAAGGTTAATCACACGAAAAGCAAGCATTAAACATGAGGAGGGATGGTTGACCAAAAAAAAAACATGAGGAGGGGTGGAGTCTAATAAATATAAATATTATTGGGGGATACTATTAGTTAAAACAACAAAGATAACACTAGAATAAAGGAGTAAGTATGATGTTCGCGTTGAAATGAATGAGAAGAAATAAATAAAAGAAATATTATGGAATAATAATAGATTATTATTTAATATAGTTAATGAAGGAGAAAAAGGGCAACGTGTGAGGAAAAGCAGCGGGTTTTCCGGTAGGAAAGGACGAAGGGGACGCAGAAAGCTGCTGCCACGCCACGTGGACAAGAGATCTACCGTCCATCAAGACAAGAGTGAGGATGCATGGCCCGGCCCCCAGAGATTAGATCATTGACATCAATCTCTCAAGAGAGAGAGAGAGAGAGAGAGAGTAAGAAAGAGTTTGTTGCTGTTGGTGTTGAGCTACAGAGGGCAGACACAAAAGAAGAAGTGTTCAGAAGTTGAAGATAAAAAAAGAGAGAAGGAAGTGAACAGCGTGAAGGTGGAAGATGAGAGAGAGAAAGACAGACATGAGAGTTAAATAAGGGGGGAAAGGAAAGAGAAAGAGAAGGAAGAAGAGGATGGCGGCGTTGCAGTGGAAGCAGCAGAGAAAGGTGTAATTGTATGTGGTGTATGTGGTGGTTGCCTTTAATTCTCTTCTTATTAATTAATTGCCTACTACACATATTACACTCTGCCACACATATACTTACACATACAGCAGCAGCCAGCAGAAGAAGAAGTAAACAAGGAAGGAAGGGAATTGAAACAGGCTTGGCTTGTCCTTACTCCTTAACCAACAACACAATAATATTACTAGAGAGCTTCTTTGCTTTGCTTTCATTTTCTCTTCTTTCCCTCCTCACATACACATGTGCAACCATATTATCCCCATCCCTTAATTAGCACGCCCTTTGAGATCCACACAAGCACTTCCCCCAATTTAATTTCTCATCATTCAAAGCTCACTCCCTAGATTTAATTCAACCAATCGTCTTATTCCCCCTCTCGATCTACTCTTCATTTTTAGCTCATCACCTGGTTCGGCCGCACAATAGCTAGACATACACAAAGATAGATAGATAGATAGAGGTAGAGGTGTATGCACGTGAGCGATATATATGGATAATCGGCTACACTACTTGAGGTATAGGTTAGCTAAACAACAACAATGGCGGGTCTTTTCTCACTAGGCGGCGGCGGCGGCGGAGGAGGAGGAGGAGGAAACAACAACAACCAAGAAGACCATCCCAATAATCCACCATCAGGAGTACCTCATCCAGAAGCAGCCTACTTTTGGTACAAGAACAGTAACGAAGTAGAAGTCTCGTGTTACAGCAGAGGCTTTGAGCTATGGAACCAACAACAATTGATGCCTCCACAAGCAGCAAGGCCACTCCTTCCTCAAGATCTTTACTCCCTTGGTGTGGGCCCCAGTAGTAGAAGCTCCGATGATCAGTCCTCATCGAGATCCGGTGCCATCATGATGCGCTCTGGTGGTGGAGGAAGTAGTAGTGGAGGGATAAGTTGTCAAGATTGTGGGAATCAAGCAAAGAAAGATTGTCCACATATGAGGTGTAGAACTTGCTGTAAGAGCCGTGGTTATGACTGCCAAACTCATGTGAAAAGCACTTGGGTCCCTGCAGCCAAACGAAGAGAAAGACAACAACATCAACAACAACACCATCATCATCAACTTGGAGGAGTGGGAGGGGACAACAATCCCAAGAGGCTGAGAGATACTAGTAATAATAATAACCCCACCAACACAACCTCCTCTCTTATGCATTTCCCTACTTCACACTCTTTATCTTCACAAGGTAGTACTTGCTCTCTCTCTTTATGGAACAATACATGTTTTGTCTTCTTACTCTGATCACACTATGCTCTTTGTGTGTTGTGTCATGTGTTTCACTCTTAGACGCAACAGAATCTCACAGAAATTCTCTGAAAAGGATTCATGCATCTATAGGATCCCTTCACTACACTCAAAGTCACACTCACACTTTCACTCATGAGAAAGTTCTCTAGTAGTAGTAGATAGTGTGTATCGATTGCGTGTGGAGCTTAACCAAAAACAAACCCCTTCCTTCCATTCAGTTTTCACCAGCTTTTCTTCCCTTTCTTTTTTTGTTTCCCCATCTTTTCCTTTTCCAAAGTCACTACTGTTGTTCACTAGCCCTGACGAATAGCTAGATTGACAGCCAAGAAATCAAACCACTGTTCCTCCTCTTTGTGTGTGTCCTCTCAATTATTCACATTATTCCCTCCCTCCTCCTTTGTTGATTTCTGTGTTCCTTTTCTATCCCCTCACTTAAAAAACTCATTTCCCATATTCTATCTCAATCTAAATATATACATTAATAAACATATATTGTCAATATAATAATACTCATATGTCTTATCTAACATTTAATATTTTTACAGAAGGGTTAGAGCATGGGACTTTTCCGTCGATGGTTAACTCTTCGGCGGAGTTTAGGTGTGTACGTGTTAGTTCAGTGGACGAGGCTGATGACCAATATGCATATCAAACGGCCGTGAACATAGGAGGACATGTTTTCAGAGGAATTCTTTATGACCAAGGGCCTGATCCTAATTACATCTCCACCGCTGATACTTCTCCTGGCGGCGGAGTTCAGCCACTTAATCTCATTGCCGCCACCGGAGCCTCCGCTCTTCCGGCGGCCGCCGCTGCCGGGGCCACTTCTAGTAGTGGCCCGCTTTTAGACCCTTCTTTGTATGGGGCTCCACTTAACCCTTTCATGAATGCCAGTGGTACGCAGTTCTTTCCTCACCCAAGATCTTGAACAAAAGAAAAAACCCCTAAATGAAATAATGAAGATAAATGATTATTATTATTATTATTATTATTATTATTATTATTATTATTATTATTATCATTATTATTGCCAACTTTGTTTTCTAAGGTTATTAGAACATCTAATGTCATGTCGGTCATTATTGTTACGTTGTTGTAGAAGTAAATTTTGAGGATGGTTAACATTATTATTCAAGTAGGAGACAAAGAAAGAATGAGAAAAATGCAAATGCAGGCAGATCGGGTGATTGTTGTTAGCTCCATATTTGATTTTATGCAAATCTCAACAATGCTTATTTATGGTCAAGCATTTAAAAATGAAATCCCAATTATATCTTTCTTGATGAGAGCTACTATATATATATGTGTCTGAATGAATACGACGTGGTGTAGACTTCTCAATTTTAACATGCTAGCACGCACAACATGTCTTTGAATTTTATATTTCAAATTATTTTACTTGTTTCTTAATTGGCTATGGTTTTTCTTCTTCGTGTTTAATATTAATCATGCTTTCAGGTAATTGGCTTTGATTTTGAACTTCCAAGATGCCTTTTTCCATGTTTACCAGCTGTATGATTTGCCTGTTTGGACTAATTAACCTCACAAATTGAGGGCTTCTCTATCTAATTTTCTTTTTTGTAATACCCAATGCATTAGAGCGGTCCAACCATATAGCTCATGGATCTCTATTTCCAGCTTCCAATTCTCTCAAATTTTGATTCTGTAATCTTATACATTCCTGTTAATTTATGAAAATATATAGCCACTTTGAAATAAAAATTACATGAACGAAATCCTCTTCTTTGATACGCACGCACACAACAATGCATAAATGTGGCTCTATATGGGAGAACATTGCATGGTTATGTCTATTTTGCATATCAACTTAAAGGCATAATACCTAGATTGTGCTGAGATAATTAGGGAGGAAAAACTAAAAGAAGTAAAACAAAAATAAAAGAGGTGAGATGTCAGAAATTTCAGCACCCATGCAACGTCCTCTCTGAAGAACCTCAAGAATGGAGACCCACTACTCTACATACCTAATCTTCAGTGATGATATCACTGCTAACACACAGGCACCAGACACAGATTTGTCGTCACACAATTTATATTTTATAGTACATCCAAAATATGTATACTTCGAAAGTCAAGAGCCTATAATAACTAAAATTGTGCCACAACTTACATTTATGTTTGGATTAGTATTATACCTTGCGATCTGGGATATGTGAGTTTATTCTTAAGTATCACGCATTTCCATTAGGTCAGAACTACCTAGTTTTTTCCGAATATAGTCTAATTTTTTTATTTTTCGGTTTAGGGGTTGAGAGGGTGGGGAACAATGATTTATGGCTGCTGTTCTCTAACGTTTAATCATGTCAACAATGATTTTTATATTTCTAAAGGAGTTAATGTTTCTCTTTTTGTTGGGGATATCTGGCTTAATCTAATCATTATGAGAATCTATGAACTTTACTTTTACTAAGTGTAAGCTATGCTATTATCTCGATATATTCACTGACGAGCTTGATATGAAAGTGAAAAGAGAAAAAGAAGAATGTCTTGATGGCTAACATAGAAAGGCAAGTTACCTTGTCATAACTAGGTAGATGTGAAGACCCTTATTGCATTATGTCTTTAATGTTATAAATATAAAGATAAAAGATATAAATATACACGGACGAATTGAGATAGTAATGTAACTTCCGAAATAGATGAACTCCCTGAGGTGATTATTTGGAACCCATTGTTGACTCTCTCTTTATAATTTTTATTAGTTTTTTTATTCATTTTGCTATCTTGGTGTGTTTGGAGGCCGGCGATATAATCTGTTTGCTTAATTTCATCACAGAATATTCATAGTTAATGAGGATTGCAATTGATTTATACATTAATTTCTTAGATAACTTGTATGGATGACCCTACTTCACTTAATGTTTCATTTCTTTTATATGTTATATATGTAGAATTAATCACGACTTTGATGGTATATCCCCCTCAAGGCCGGTTTGAACGTTCTGTGCATATGTGTGAATTATTTCAAATTCGTACGTTGGTAAATGTTATTCACCCGTATGATAAGGCCATGAGTAAGTTGTGTAGGTTATATATATTTATATATGAAGGGTCTTTGAGTGAGTAGTAGATTGTTGGTCGTCCCTTGTGTTTATTACATTGAATGTCGTCTTCGACAAGCAAAAGAATCTTCGCAAGTTATGATGCATGGATGATTTTTCAAATTTAAATAAGTGGTATTGTGAAATTCTCTGACGTCTCTATTATTTGGAGGGATAGTGTGAGAAGTTATACATGTTTGGGTGAGACAGGAAAACAAAAAAAAAATATTCTAAATATAAATACACAAATACAAAATGACAGCGGAACATTTTCTCTTGTCTGTGACATACGCTTCCAAGATTCTAATCCCGAGACAATACATATGCGTGTGTGCTTTATGCTACCTGCCATAAGATTCAACGGCTCCTATTTAGTTAATGGAAGGTGGTTATTTGATTTCCTTAATATTATTGGTTGCATGCAGCGCTTTACGTAGTGGTTAATGATTACGTATAGATGTGAGCACTTTTACTTATCTTACTCAGTTTCTTTTACAAATAGGGATGTGTATGTGTGTCAATAATATCCCTTTACTATTTTTTTTTTAAAAAAATAATGAAAGGAAAGGTCACCTCTTTTGTGATTAGCTACATACGTACATCTATCACCGTAAAAGTGTAAATCCTCTCGATCAAATGCTTAGTTTCTGCAACTTCATGGTCCCGCAATGCCTGTAATCTCAAGCAATTAACTTGAGACTTGGTTGCTTGTTCCTGGTTCATCAACGCAAAATATATGTATTATTCAGCTGGTAATGAAATCATATAATCACTAAAACTTAATACGTTTCATTCGTCTTCATGTATTGCTTGAATAAATGATTTTCCTGAAAGGAGAAAAGCTTGCTGATTCATTCACAATATTCCATATTTTTGGGTTTTGTCAATCGGAAAGGCAGAAGCATGCTTCCCTTATTCCATGTTGAAGATTCAGTTTTGTATATGATTTTCATGAAAATTCTCATAAGAAAAAGAAAAGAAGAGATATAATAAAGAGCCTGAACAACTTGTACACATGCGGTATATATGGATCTTTATAATCATACCTTTCTCAAGGGAAAAAACATTCACCTTATATCAAAAGAAAGAAGCTGAAGTCATGAAGTAGTTGAGATTATCTCAGTTGTGAAGATGGTGAAATTATTGGGAGTATGTACTTCACTGAAGACGCGGATGATGCTGACAAACTCCATGTTCTGGCGTCTTGAAAACTCTTTTTTATTTATTCACCAATGCTTGGATTCTTCCAAAAAAGTAGAAAAATAATTGGAGGAAAATGTACAACATATACTGATAAAGCAACAAAAATTAAGTAGTGGAATTACATGATTTCAGTGCTCCTGCGCTTCCCATATTCTCATTTCCACTCTCGTGCATGCTACCTCATTGTAATTTGTACCTCACTCTCCATTCGAGTTAATCAATCTTTTTGTTCCAATTCAACTATTTCCCAAATAGCCCAAACCTTCTCCCCAAAACCCCCCTTGGTTGTTTTCTCAAAATAAAAAATATTTCCATTTTAATCAATCCCTCCCTCCGTTACACGCTGACATCATTAAGCCAGGCATTGCCCATACCGTTTATTAACGACGTCATGTGTTAAAAAGGAATGAATGAAGGAATGAGGATAAAGATTTTTCAATGGCCTGTTTGGTTTAATTCCATGTGAGAGTATCACATGTAATATTGATATAACCACTTCGTCTCATTGTAACGTTGGGTTGGATTTTGTAATGTAAAGATGTAATGAGATAACAAAGAAGCTAGGAAAGATTTAATTTAGTAGGGTAAGGAATTTGGAAAATAAAAGGAAGAACAAAAAATGATGGCGTGGATGGGCTATAAGGTGGCTTAATGAGGGGTGGTCCCTAAAGAGGGGTTAAGACGTGCACGTTTCACTGAACCAACTTGTACGATGCGTGATTGTCTTCATCATTACCTTACGGTTCTTCTCTTTACCCGTTTTTTCTTGTATCTGTTTACTGCCTGAACTACTAGATGTTATGAATGGCCAAGACAGGCATGTGGCCCAACAAAAGGAAGTCCAGTTTGTGAAGGGAAAAGGACGAGTGTATGTTTGTGTTTGTGGGGGCATGGACATTAGGCGAAGATCACGCCATGCCAATATTGTCAGCTCCAAATCAAATCTCTCTCTCAAGCTGGGATATGCGAGATGAAGCATTAGTTGCGCAGACTAATTATAATCACTCCTGAAAGTGATTATATCACTAGTGATTATAATCACTTTCATACTGATTAGCTTATTGTGGGAGAGACTTTTTTTTTTTTAATTTAATGGTAAGGAGTCTCTCTAGTCTTCATCGCATTACCTCTTCAATTACTCTCCATTTAGTATCTCTTCTATTGGATTTATCTTCAATAGTTGATATTTATTACCACAGGAAAATACTATGGTATGCACAATTATGAAACATTTGAATTATTGAAATTAAGTTTAATTGTGGAAATACTAGGTAAAGAGAAAGGGACGAGGTTAGGCCGTGAAAGTGCTCTTTACTGTATTTTAAGGGAACCAATGTAATGTGGATGGGTAGGGAGATTGAACTCATGTAAATTAACTTAATAATGGCCTTGTCATTTTGTATATACTACCTCCTTTCCTAAATATAAGATCACTTTGGTTAATTTGGAGAGATTAAAGAAGACTTTCCAATGAATTAGGATTACATGAACTTCCCAAAATACCCCTCACTTAAAAGACTTTTTTTTTAATTTAATGGTAAGGAGTCTCTCTAGTCTTCATCGCATTACCTCTTCAATTACTCTCCATTTGGTATCTCTTCTATTGGATTTATCTTCAACAATTGATATTTATTACCACAGGAAAAGACTATGGTATGCACAATTATGATACATTTGAATTATTGAAATTAAGTTTAATTGTGGAAATACTAGGTAAAGAGAAAGAGACGAGGTTAGGCCGTGAAAGTGCTTTTTACTGTATTTTAAGGGAACCAATGTAATGTGGATGGGTAGGGAGATTGAACTCACGTAAATTAACTTAATAATGGCCTTCTCATTTTGTATATACTACCTCCGTTCCTAAATATAAGATCACTTTGGTTAATTTGAAGAGATTAAGGAAGACTTTTCAATGAATTAGGATTACATGAACTTCTCAAAATACCCTTCATTTAAATTTAAAAGACAAATAGGGATTTGAGAGAGAAGTGAGGGAGTAAAGAAGTATAGGGGTAATTTGGACTAAAATTGAGACAAAATAGAAAGTGATCTTATATTTAGGAACTTATCCACTTTCCCAAAGTGATCTTATATTTAGGAACGAAGGGAATATCTTACTTCCTCGACATCCATTGGGGCAGGGTTCTCTCTATTAACTCTCTCCATTTCCCCTCTATTTAGATGTAAAGGTGTTTATTTATTCATTATTTTGATTTAATTAATAACTTCTCAAAAACATAAAATATTATATTAAATGCATATTTTTTATAGTTACTATTAGATCAAAATGGAGGATAAATAGATATTAATCTAAATGGTACGAAATCTCAATGGACCGATCATCAATTCTTCTATTGTCTATCCTTTTCCCTTTTGATGTAATCGTCAAGATAATCCACCTTTTGGTTAAAAAAATATAAGAGAACAAGAAGGATAAGAAGCAAATGCAAACCAAAATTTTCTGGACATAACTTGGCCTACTTTATGGTTTCAATCTCACTACCCTTGATAAGAGAATTGAAAGAAAACTCGGTCTTCTGAAAGAAGAATAACTGTCTCCAGTGAGACTTCAAGATTGACTTTCTGAACATAACTAGTTCTTCTTGTGCTTCGGGCTTATAATTATACTTTCAGTCAAATACGGCTACCTTTTTTTTTGGCCAAATATATACGGCTACCTATAACCATTGGCAGATACAAGTCTTCATTTTTTTTTGTGTAACATCATAATATCCACACTCAACATACTGGACTAAACTCTCAAATAAGTTGATATGTTTTTTTACATACAACAATATTCCAACTATCAAATTCATTACAAGATGAGAATGGGGCCTAACTGTGTTGCACTTAGACTAACACGTGATTGGTTGCACATTCGTTTGCTCCTTCCTTACCTTAGCACAGTTTGCTTGTCCAGCTACATTGTTTTAAGAAATAAAAAAATACAGCCGAAATTTGCGCATGATATCACCGAAAATAAATAAATTCACAGACCCAAGCTTTTATGCCTAATCTATTTGTGATCCACATTCACAGTGACAATGATCCACATTCATGATTTCAAAATATGTTGAGATTTCTTTTGGGCCTGCAGTAGAACTAAATTTTCTTGAGACACATATTTCACTTTCTTCTTTCTTCTTTCTTCTGCCAGTTATATTTGTCTTTCTTCAAAAAAAAAAATCTAAACATATCGTTTTCACTTGCCTCAGGATCTTATGAAAAACTAATTAAGCAAGCCCATATAAGTTTTTTTAATACACAATCCGGTGCACCAAACTATAAATAGCGATTAGCCATACTCCCGTCAACCTAAAAGTTAAAACATATCAATCAGGAAAAGCTTGGCCACTAAGGTTAATGTATTTACTCGTGATAATGACACTATGACCCCAAAAATTCGTACATGCACGCCACCCTCATATAAATCATACAATCATTAGTCACACACTTAAGCTACATGATTGAAATCTCATCAAATATTTGCACTACAAACTCTTGATTCTCCGCTATTACCCCATTTCAACCAAAGCTTTTCCGTGTCCTTTCTATTCCAGCTACTGATAAAATTCCAACCTTGTATTATCAATGAGAACCAGAAAAGGAACGAGGTTTCCCCTTTGCGGAATTCAAATGTTGGGAGACAAATATAACTCCCATCACGACTATGAGGCAACCAACCAGAGTGCTGAAGAAGAGGGCCCCAGGATGCCTGGTCTGGACAAAACCATACACCCCACTAGAGGTGACAAGAATAAGATCGGTGAGCCCATCGTTTGAGAAGTCCTCAGTGATCATGGCATGTGTAGGTGAACCGGGAAGTTCAATTGTAGCCAACAGGCTACCTCCAGGGGATATTAGCACGGCTTCTTGTTCTCCGGCTGCAAGGATAACTTCCTGATTGTCGTGCACTCGCAACGATAGAGGCTTCAAGGTAGGAACCACCTGACCACCTTCCATCATCATCCCTGATGGAGCAGGCAGATTCGACCAAGTGATACCGGTTGAGAGCTGCCATTGCCAAATAGCATCATGACCATGCAAGCCAGGAGAGTATGACGTGATCTGCAAGGAACATGGTTTACCAAATCATTAACTTCAGCATCATTAGATTTATTCTTCAATTGGATCCTATTAAACATCAAGTATAGACACGCTAGGGAATTGGACAATAACACACCTCTCCACGATTAGTCAAGAAGATAACATCACCATGGCTTCCTTTCCTGTGCTTGTGGCCATCACTTCTTGGAATAAGTATAGGTGTTGCTACCTCTAAAGATGACACATCTGAAGCTCGACCAAAGCTTCTGGAAAATTCTCCATGTTGGAACAAATTAAAATGGGTAAAATGACAAATAGAAACATTAAAGAGTTGCTCCCGAACTGGTACACCAGATGTTGCAACAGCCCAGCAAGGACGTAGCACTTCCATTGACCCACTGACTACAGTCTGTTCAGCACCATTGCCTCCAACAGCCTGAAAGAAAACTTGAAATCTTAACATTGTACGGAATGACAGAAGAATCTTCATACTATATATAATGCTTAGTTCTTAGTATGATGATCTAAATTTCCAGATTTCAAACAAAAAATACATATAAGACAAAAACAAAAGAATGAGGTTTTTCATTTTGGGATTTTGGAGGGGAAGGGGGGGCACCTGCACATGATCTAGAACTCCATCACCATTAATGTCAGCATGAAGACCACCTTCCTGAAGATGAAGCTGGGATAAACGAATTCACCGTTACACAGGTTGCATATGTAAAATAACTACCGATCAAATAAAATTTAGCCATACCAAATACCTCTTTTTGAATAAAGATTTTGGAGGGCAGGAAAAGGAATTCTTGGCTATGAAACTATTAAAATAATGTTTCGATATGTTTTTTTATTTGAATCAAAGTTACACCTGGTGAATTTTTTAACCCAAAAGAAGAAAGGTATGCATGGTAATACAGTTGTTAGGTCCATAGTGCAAGTATATTACCTTGCATATAGTTCGACCAGTTGCTAGATGAAGAGCTTCGATCCCCTCTTTTAGATGAGCCACTACAACATTAGGGACCCACCATACCTGAGTGTAGTTTGTTATGGTTGGTACATAAGGTAGATGCTGCATACAAAAGCAGACACGTTATGACATAATAAAGCTACACTCTAACTTGGAGTGCCCCTTGTATTTCTCACAATGCCAACATATTTTTTTATTTTTTTAAACACTGTCCGGTGATCTGGCGCCTATTAGCAACTAACTAATTCAAACTCGAGGGGTAGGGGTGTTGCCCACATAGACAAGGTTGTTCCCTCTAGCAACATTTTATTTGACAGCGAACTTGCTATCAAAAGCATTAGTCCACAAATTATTCTCCAATAAAAGGATTAATTCAAGGTAATAAGAAAAAATATAACCATGTGTCTTTTCTTCTATTCTCATGCCAAAATATTCAATGAACTATCTTAACCCAATTGAATGAAGTGTATTAAAGAAAACATTTATTTTCATCAGTTTACTCTACGGAGTAAATATTCAAGTGAGACATGACATATGTTGAACATTTGATGCACAACGTAGTTATCTAATTGCCAGCTCTTAGATAAAGAAGAAAGAATGGTGTTATACTACTAGTACTCCCCTATTGCTTAGTCAATAATCTAAAGCCCAGTAATGTTGAAATGAACAGAAAGCTGACAGATGAATCCATAGATGACAAGGTATGTGTATTTCACCTTCTTAGGTTTTGCAGAACCAGCATAATTTACAGCTTTCCCAATTATGTTTGAAATTTTTTTTGACGAGTCCTTCCCTGGAGGATGGTTTTCTTCAGGTTTGTGAAAAGGGTAATTCATAGACTTCCCAGGTATTTTCTTCAACGGTTTCCTTTTGTGTCGCTTAAAATGTGCCAGCTTCAACAATGTGTCCTCTCTCCTATCCTGAAGCATAAATGCAACATAAATTCTATTTTTTGAATTCAATATCTAGTTAGTTCATTAATGTACGACAAGTTGAAGGAAACATATCGTACCCATCGATGTGGCATGACTCCCAGGATTGCTTCTCTGACATCTCTACATTCAAACTAGAATTTCAAATGTCACAGGAAGCTATGTTTTAGGGAGATTGTACTGAGAGATAGTTAAATATAAAAGACAGACAACACTTTCGAATATCAGCATCATTTTTGTTTAGTTTTTTTTTTTTTTTTTAGGGGGGGGGGGCTAGTTTTTTAAAAATGAAAAAAAAAAACTTAGTTTTTAGAGTATACGCAAATCTCCTGTGAAACAAAATGCCACCCAACACGTAAATTCTATTTCAATTTATGGAGGATATTTTAGCAAAAAATATAAAAATTTAACATCTGGCTTAACTGCAGGTTTATATAATTTAAAGAAAACCCATGAGATGTCAACATATGTTTACCAAAAAACTTACCCACAACATGGAGCCTTGCATCACACACAGACACACACAAAGGCTAAGGGTTGATAATAGTTGATCATGGGGAGTTTAAATGAACATATGATGTCCAGTATTTTTGAAACAAATAACAATCTGCAGCACTTTCCATACACATTTTTAAGATTTGAATAAACAACTAGAGTGCATATACCTCTCCAGGATGACGACTATTCAGAGCATGAACATCAAGCTTGAAGTTATGCTGTGGAAGTAGCCGTGATTCATCCGAAGCCATCGCTTCAATGTTCTAAACAGAAAAGGACAGATTTAATTAATAATTGGAAAATAACACAGCCAATGATAAATTTGCTTAGAGTGTGGCCACAGGGTTGTGGTGGTAGAGCCCAAAGCTCCAGAAAAGTGGGGTGGGAAGGTAAGCCAACTTTGCTCTTGATGCGAAATTTTCTTTTATTAAAACATACTGGGTATAACTAAACACTTCAATGCAAAGCTATCACGGCATAGACCTAAGATTAATTAGTCCCAAGGTCTTGCAAGAAACCAAGTCGAACGCATGACTGAGCCTTGGAGGTGCTTCACAAAAAAAAAGAATGATGGCTTCCCAGATTGATGACCGACTATTAGGGGAGGGTGAGGTAGAGGGCAACAAAGTTTCATAAGAGATGAACAATAAGAGGAACAATGACCTAAAAAGATAAACCCATCATGACATAAAATCCAGGGAAAAATCTAGCTCAGAAGAAGGCCCTAATTCCCTCACAGGTGACTTATTCTTCTAGTTTCACCCTATGAATTTGTTCATGGAGGACTTACCCTTGAACTCAGATAGTAAATTTTACGTCACTAGAATCTATCCAAAGAGGGTGAAAACATACCTCAATTTTTCTGGTCCATCTTTCAGTTCCAGATCGTCCAGCAAATGCATAGAATGCAAAATGGCGTAAATCCACATTTCCAGAGTTTTCAGAAGCCTACAAAGACAATAAATGAAATAAATAATCAACGACTTTGACCTATCCATAGAAAAATGAAGTATAATTGACCTGACACATTCTTAGAATAGAAAGAACAGAAAATGAGCAAGAAATTACAACAAAAAGTACCCCAAAAATTGAAAAAACAAAGCTTGGCTGATAACAAAGATGAAAAAAATCAACTATGGTGTTTCTCACAAGCATAATAGAAATAGGAGTTTTTTTTTTGAAAGCATAAAATAAGATCTAGAAGAAACAAAATAGAAGAGTAGTTCAAAAGATATGCAATTGCCAACAGTAAAAGCTACTATATATCAAGAAGTCACAGATAGATCTCTCACGTTGATTCACCATATTTAATAACTTTTACCGCCTATCTTCTACTATATTGCAGTTTCATTTTCAATTTAAATTGGAGGATAACATCCAAAAGAATACCAGATTTTCATGGGTAAAGCAGAAGGTAGATCCAGGGTTAAAACCACTACTATAGCATCAAACAAAACTAAACATACCAATATTCAATACAACTAATTATTCTAGATTATACAACAATGATGCAGTTTAACATCCACAAGCAACAGGATACCAATACCTCCTTTTCAGTGGCACTTCTCCGATGCTGCTCAGCATGTCTGGCTCCCATTGCCATCTCTTCAAAAGGATCCGCAAAAGTCTGAAAGTGGTAAAAAGGTTACTTGATAAAGCAGTTAAACAGAGCTACATTAAAGCCATTGAATTCATCACGAACAAATACAACATCAGTACAATGTCCCAAAAGTTCAACGAGCAGAAAAAAAAAGCATATACATCACATTTCTTCAACCCTCAACTTCTAAGAATCTTTCATGCATGGCCTAACAGAATGAAAAAAGAAAAGATAACCGCGATCATCATCATAACTAAATATTTAGTTCTGATAGAGCATGACAAAAAATTATCCACTTGAGATGGTAATAAAACAACTAAAAAGTACAAAAGGGCACATATTTTTAGCAAATAAAGAATGGATAACTTAAAGCCAATACAGAGAACAGAACTCATACATGATGTTGCATTTCCATCCTCCCACCAACAATGATCAATCCTGTATCTCCATGTTTTAAAGTATAATTGCTTATTGAGATTGCAACTTCTCGGTGGTGAGCATTATGTGGAAAGTCCTCCTGCCAACAGTCAGTAAAAGAGCTAGTCCGCTTATGAATGGGTAACTTGAAACATACTGAGCTAAAACTAGAATTCCGTACTATGAGCTAACCTGTAAATTATTCTCCCACAGCTTTTGGAGGTTAGAATCAAAACACATAACAGACCAACCAGACGTTACTACAACCAGAACTTGTTTGTGTGGTTGCCCCGGTTTATGACGTTCGATATAACCAGTAGCCATAGCAACCGGCCGTCTCCCAGACATAACACGAATTTTGTCAGGCAATAAAGAAACCTCAGCAAGTAAACGTGCCTCATTGAACCCTTCATCCAAATGCCTACCATGAGGCTCCAAAACCTGAAATAAGCATCACAATTGTCTAAACAAAGATTCTACTCATACCACTAGGCCCTTATAACAAATGCAAAACCTTCAATTATGTATCCAAACATAGTAAACAACACAATACAACAAACCAATTCACCTGAATTTTTGCATCATGTGTGGCCACAAGAACTTCCTTCTTTCCATCACCGTTTAAATCAGCAACCAAAGGCGGTGGAAGGCGTTCGCCTTCATATTTAATTGGGTATTCATCAAAAAGATGCATCCACGAATCTTTAAACGAAATACCACCTTCATGCTGAGAAGTAAGGAATCCAAGTGCAATAAACAAAACACAAAATTAAAGGCCTCTACAATGAAAATTGACAAAATTAAAACATGGGTAAGAGCCAAAATTGCATCTTTTTGAGATTTGAAGAGTGATTATTGATAAAAAGAGTGAAACCTGAAGAGAGAAGAAAATGGCGAAAGCTGAGAGCATAAGAATGGCCAAATCTCGCTTCCTCATATCTTTTCAACTTTATCTCAGCTCATAAATCAAAAATCATTTGTGGAGTTAATAGCAGAGAATTGAGCTCGTGAAGAAGAATCACTTGAGAGTTCTCGACTGTGCGTCAGCCTATGATATGAACAAAAGTCACAACTATGTTTTATTTTATGACAACTAATGACCCATAAATCAAGTTTATTTCGTTTAAGGGTAGTATAGCATTAATTGATTTAATTCTTAATTATAAATACAATGGAGTGAACTCGAAAGTTTAATTTAGATAGGAGTATTATTTTAGTATGTTTTGTTGATTTATAAAAATATGTTTTTACCATTTTAATCCAATAATTTTGATAACTGTAAGCACCACTAATTAAACCTACTCATTCTTCGTTTATATTTCAAATCAATAAAAAGTTTCAATTTGAAAGTGTACTTATTTTCATGTGTTAATTTATATTAATTTAAAATTGTTCTCTCAATAGGATTTTCTCTCTCTATATATACCCTGGTTTGAATTTAGAGTAGCATGTTTAAGAAATTTAATCATCCATTATTTATTTTTGATTTTGTGTTTAATAGTTTCTCTTTCTCCCTATTTTTCCATCCACAAGCTACGCGCCAAAAATAATACTTTCTCACAATTTTTTATACTAGTATAGAACCCGCGCAATGCTTAGAAGGGAATATTTAGAAGAGAGTTATACTTAGGAGGGGTATTATAAAGTCAATTCAAATAATGTATTTTTCGTTATGATAAATAAATAATGTATATTTCCTAATTAAAGTAAGCGAGTAATTGCAAAATTCCTATGGATGAAACAAAAAATTAATGGAAAGTATCTGGAGTAAAACATATTTTGTAATTTGAGGGATAAATAAGGTTAACCAAAATGAAGGGTGAAAAATGATATGAAACTTGAAGTAAAAATTAGGTTCCAAATTGAAGAAATAAGATTTTAGGGAAAGTTATTTCAAGTTGAAGAAAGTAAAATTTGTCGACAATCATAACTCATAAAGGGAAATAAAGATAACTCTTATTGTTGCAGATTAGTATTGTGTTTTCTATTATTATAAAAAAAAGAGAAATAAAGATGATAAAAATTGATTATGTGTCATCAAGGTAATAGAAGTGCCCCCAAGTCCCTTGAGCAGAGAAGGAAAATTGCCGAAGCCATCTCTACTAAATGGGCCGATCCGGTAAGTGTATAATTTGCATGGTTTGCAGTTCTACTTCATGATTATATGATATAAATAAATTTTTGTTAAATAAATTCCCATTCAATATTAGAATAGGGGAACAGATATCCTTGGCCTCCCATTACCTCATTTCTCCATTTGCTGTTTTCCATTTGTTCAATTAGATATGATCCCATGTTTAACCTTGTAACTTCAGTTGATCACATGGACAGTCCAGATTTTACTTTTTAAGCTTCAACATAGTTAAAGTCATCGCCTTGATTCTGCACCAACTTATGTTTACTGTCAATCGGGGGTACCGTGAAAGAGTGTGCTCTGCACTGGCCAAGTATCATGGTACTGAAGTTGGAGCTTAAAGGAAATCAGGAAGACCAACTGATGGTACACATTCCACAAGAAGGGACCGTATAAAGAAAAGCTATACTGACAAAACTATTTCTTTGGTGGATGAAACTAGAATTCTTGATAACATGAGGTTTGAAAGAAGTAAATCTCCTGTCTATAAGGATCCTCTGGCGAGATCTAAGCTTGAGATGATAAAGAATATCAGAGCACAGAGAGCCGTTTCTGAAACCAAACAGACTGAAGCCATTGAACGAGCAAGGTAGTTTTACTTCTAAGTTTTATATCCCGTCCAAATTCTTACTTCTGTTGAACTCTCCTTTTCTCAGCGTTGCTTGCATTTCCTATTTTCCATCTAACAACCTAAAGCAAACGTTATTTCATTCAGTTCTCTGTTATTTTGTGACAAAAATGACTTAAGGTACACAAGCAAAGTCCAATTTTTGTTTAGCTTAATCACCTCTTATTTTCATGACTATACAGAACGCATAGAACATTGGTTGTTTGTGTTTTGTTATTTAAATTTGCTCATGAAAGTCGTTGAACTATTTGTAAACTTGCAGATTGTTGTTTGCTGAAGCTAAAAAGGCTGCTAAAATTCTTGAGGTTGCAGCCAGCAAGAGTTCCACTGCTCAAGCCTCACTTATTGTGACTGAACAATAAAAACAATCTCTAATTATTATTAGGGTATAAAGTTGCTTATATACATGAGAGAGAAAAGTAACTATAGTTAATTAGTATCTAACCCTAATTAATATATAATAGAAATACTAACAACTTAAACTTAATACAAAATAATAAAATATTTATTTTATCCTTGACACCCCCCCGCAAGCTGGAGCATGGATATTCTTCATGCCAAGCTTGGAAATGAGATCATGAAATCTGGTTGGATGAAGAGGTTTAGTAAAAACATCAGCAAGTTGGTCTGCAGATCGGATTGGTAGAAGATGAATTGTTTTATCTTGAACTTTCTCACGAACCAAATGACAGTCTATCTCAATATGTTTTGTTCTTTCATGAAAAGTGGGATTATTGGCAATCTGAATTGCAGATTGGTTGTCACAGTATAATAGGGCCGGATCTAGATGGGAAATGTCAAAATCATTGAGCAAGTAAATGAGCCATTGGACTTCACATGTACAAGAAGCGAGGGCACGATATTCTGCCTCGGAAGATGATTTAGAAACAGTTGCTTGTTTCTTAGCTTTCCAGGAAATAAGAGAGGAACCAAGAAAGATAGCAAAACCAGTAACTGAACGACGAGAGTCTACACAGCTAGCCCAATCAGAATCACTAAAACAACGAAGATGCAAATCAGAATTAGCTGAAAAGAAGATACCAGCTCCAGGAGAGGACTTGATATATCGCAAGACACGATGAGCAGCTTGTAGATGTATATCACGTGGAGCTGACATGAATTGACTTAATTGTTGAGTTGCATAACTCAAATCTGGTCTAGTATTAGTGAGATATTGCAGTCGACCAATTAACTTGCGGTAAAGTTGAGGATCTGAAAGAAGAGTCCCTTTATGCATGGAGAGCTTTAAATGAGGATCCATTGGAGAAGAGGCTGGCCTGCATGCCAAATAACCTGCATCCTCAAGTAATTCAAGAGCAAATTTCCTTTGAGAAAGAAAAATACCCTCTTTTGAGCGAGCTAACTCCAAGCCAAGAAAATATCTCAATTCACCAAGATCTTTAATAGAAAAGGCAGCATCAAGCCTTTGTTTAATAATGTTAATTTCAGCCATATCATTTCCGGTAATCACTAAATCATCAACATAAACCAAAATGGCTGTGAATGAAGATGCAGCAGCTTTAAAAAATAAAGAATGATCAGATGCAGATTGGATATATCCATAAGAAGCCAAGGTAGAAGATAACTTGGAATACCATTGACGACTTGCTTGTTTAAGGCCATAAAGAGACTTTTGTAACCTACAAACCATGTTAGGTTGAGGAGGAGTAAAACCTTTAGGAAGTTCCATATAGACCTCTTCATGTAAATCACCATGAAGAAAAGCATTGTTAACATCCAATTGATGTAAATGCCAGTTCTTAGTTGCTGCAATAGACAATAACAAACGCAAAGTAGTCATTTTAGCAACAGGTGAAAAAGTATCAAAGTAGTCAAGACCTTCAGTTTGAGTGTAACCCTTTGCAACAAGTCTGGCTTTATAGCGTTCAACATCACCATTAGCTTTGAACTTGGTTTTATAAACCCATTTGCAACCCACTGTTTTCTTCCCAGGAGGTAAAGAAGTTAGAACCCAAGTCTGATTTTGCTCAAGTGCTTTAATTTCTGCTTCCATTGCATCCCTCCAAATGGAGTGTTTGACAGCCTGTGTATAAGATATAGGATCGGGTGCAGAGGTAACATTCAAGACAAATGATTTATAAGAAGAAGAAAGAGATGAGTATGAAAGAACCGATGACAAAGGATACCTAGGAAGAGATTTGCTTGATGATGGTTCAGTAGAAGTCATAAGGGCACAATGATAATCATGCAGATAAGAAGGTGGATGATGTGAACGAGTAGAACGACGAACGGGTGCAGGGGATGAATGTGTGGAAGAAGAAAAGGAAATATCAGAAATCGGAGAGGAAGGTGATGAAACAGAGGGAGGCGGAGATGAACTAGGTAAAACAGTGGAGGAAGGTATATCATCTAAAAATGTAGGAAATGATTGAATGGTAGGATCAGATGATGTAACAGAAGGAGAAGTGATACTGCCAATTTTAAAGGGAAACACCAGTTCATGAAAAACAACATCCCGAGAAAGGAAAATTTGATTTGATTGCAAATTGAGCAAAATATAAGCTTTAGACTCAGAAGGATAACCTAGGAAAACACATTTATAAGCACGAGGGTCAAACTTGGAACGATGAGCTTGTAAAGAGGATGCAAAACATAAAGAACCAAACACTTTGAAATCAGAATAAGACGGAGCAGAACCGTTCAAGCGCTCAAAAGGTGTAAAATTCTGAATAATTGGAGAAGGAAGACGATTAATAATATATACAGCATGTTTGACAGCAAATGACCAGTAGGAGAGGGGAATATTAGATTGAAATAGTAAAGCTCTTGCAACATTAAGAATATGTTGGTGTTTTCGTTCAACAAGACCATTTTGTTGAGGGGTTGCAACACAAGATGTTTGATGTATAATACCTTTAGAAGCATAAAATTGAGACATAGAAAATTCTAAACCATTATCTGACCGAATTGTTTTAATGCATGTAGAAAATTGTGTTTCCACAAGAGCAATAAAATTGCAAAGATGTGAGCGAGTATCTGATTTAGATGTCATCAAAAACAACCAAGTGTAACGAGAATAATCATCAACAATTGTTAGAAAATAACGATAACCTTGAATAGAAGGAATGGAAAAAGGACCCCAAATATCAACATGAATCAATTCAAATATTTTATTGCATGAACTAGTGCTTACAGGAAACGCAAGGCGTTTTTGTTTTGCAAAATGACAAGTATCACAAGTAAGGAAACATGGAGTACAAGAAATAGCAGGAACAGTCTTATGTAATCTAGAAAAAGTAGAATGAGAAAGATGCCCCAATCTGAGATGCCATAGAGTAAAGGAAGGATCACTTTTAGTTGAAGTCAAATTGACCATAGAGGGTCGAGGAGAGTGCATATCTGCTTTCAAAATATAGAGCCCCTCAAACAATCTAGCTGAACCAATCATCTGCAAAGGACGGAGTGAGTGTATCTGACAAAAAGTTGAATAAAAAGTGAGAGAACAATTTGATGAAGTTGTAACTCGAGAAACAGACAAAATGTTGAAACTAAAATGAGGAATGAAAAGAACATTATTAAGAACTAATGTGGATGACAACATCACAGTCCCAGAATGAGATGCAATAACATGAGAACCTGTAGGTAAACGGACGGCAATGGGAGATATAGTGTGATATGACGAAAACAAATCTAATGAGCAACAAACATGATCAGTAGCACCAGAATCGATGATCCAAGAAGTAGAGTTTTGAGAAGAAAACAAATTACAAAAACCTGTTATAGAGGAAGAGGTGGAATTTGGCACTGATGCTGACAAATGATTGACACTTGATGAAGCTGAAGAAGAATCTAACAAAGCAAGAAGACGTTGATATTGGGTAGAGGATAATTGTGGAAGCACAGAGGCTGTAGTTGGGTGACCAGAAAAAGGATGCGGAGCGTGAGGATTATGTTGAGCAGGACCAGAAACTTGGGTTGAAACTTGATTTACCGTAGAAGAAGATGAACCAGAGGATCTAAACTTGAAACCAGGAGGAAACCCATGTTTCCTATAGCATGTATCTTCAGTATGGCGTGGCTTATTGCAATAAGTACAATGTTTTCCATTACTAGACTTGGACCCAATGCCAGAACTTGGAAACAAATGTGAAGAGCCCGAAAAATTTCCACCATTACGATTACTCTTAGCCAGCAAAATCTTAGAATCAAGATTAGTAGACATTTCTCGTTCTTGTTGGAGGATGAGAGAAAAAACTTTATTAATAGAAGGTAAAGGTTCCAACAACATAATTTGAGATTTAACAGTGATAAAACGTTCATCTAATCCCTTTAAAAAACGAATAACCTGATCCTCCTCACGGTGGTGAATAGCACTCTCAATAGATCCACAAGAACAAGCCTTCAATGGACGAAGATTGTACAACTCATCCCACAAAGTCTTAAGATGAGTATAATATTCACTTACATTCATACTTCCTTGCTGCAAACTGTAAATTTCCTCTTGTAATTCTGCAATTCTAAAAATATCTGTTTGTGCATATCTTGTTTTTAAGTCATTCCAAATTTCTGATGCCTTATCAAACCACAAAATACTTTTGGCAATAGAAGGAGATAAAGATTTTGTGATCCAACCTTGTACAAGATTATTGCAGCGTTCCCAAGTCGGATACAAAGAATCAGTCTCTTTCGGTGGAGTGAGAGACCCATCAACAAACTTCATTTTGTTCTTGGAAAGCAAAGCCATACGCATGGCTCTTGCCCAACTATGATAGTTTGTGCCATCAAGAGGTGGAGAAACCAAAATCAAGGCTGGGTTTTCATTGGGATGAATGTAATAATGGCTGCTTTGGTCCAAAACATCTTTGGTCAAATCACTTGCCATGATCAATTGAAGAAATCAGAAAAGAAGAGACAAATATGAGATGATAACAAAGCCTCTGATCACAATCTTGAATGGAAAAGATGACAAAAATCCAATTGGAGTTTTAGATGAAGAAAGATGAAGATGAGTCAGAGAGATTCAGAGAAAAGCCATGGCGGCTCTGGTACCATGTGACTGAACAATAAAAACAATCTCTAATTATTATTAGGGTATAAAGTTGCTTATATACATGAGAGAGAAAAGTAACTATAGTTAATTAGTATCTAACCCTAATTAATATATAATAGAAATACTAACAACTTAAACTTAATACAAAATAATAAAATATTTATTTTATCCTTGACACTTATAGAAACGAGAAAGCTTATAGCTGAAGCTATTCAATCACTTGAATCCATTGATAGGCAACATATAGCTGAGAGTAATGATAATGATTCATCTATGGCCTTGGAAGAGGTTGATGAGGATAAAGGCGTACAACATTTGAAGTTTGCAACTGGTCGGACATGCGCCCAATAAATGGACATAATGCTCGATTACCGAGCTTTGAGTACGAAGATATTCACAGATTTCCATTGCAGAAGCTACCTAATGGTGCCAATGGCTGCTTCTCTACGCCTCTTTGCTTTGACAACTACATATCAAAAAAAGGTCTAGTTATCAATTCACAAGCTGATACCTCCCCATCCATGGAGGAAATTCAGCCCCTTAGAGATGACACACCATCTAGATCACCTGTTATGACTAAAAAGTGGGTGCGTGGAAGGCTTGTTGATGTGCAAGAATCTGAGTAAAATTGATAGATGAAGTATAGCTCAGTTTTCAAATAATGATGTGGTGTAGTATCTTGGTGTTTGCTGTATGCTATAGAGCTGATAGTTAATGCAAACTCATGATTTCCCTCACCCTTCATATATAGGCATAGTTTTTTTAACTGTCTTGTATAATATTGAAATGAACCCGTGAATGGAACTGTATTTTGGATTGTTAAATGCCTCAAAGCATGTTGATTATCATTCTTGAGAAGTACATACTACGTTGATTTCTGTAACTTCGGTTTTAGATAGTGGTTAAACATTACCATGCCATGGTTTTGCCTGAGAGATGTTGGCCTATGACTGATGATTTATTACATGGAATTGAAAATTTCTACCATATATCTCTCATGTACTAGCTGATCAACGTGACATCAAAATATGGATTTCAAAAGTTTGTTCAAAACTTATTCTCCTAAATCGATTTTCTAACATCGCTTTTTTTTTTATTATTTCTTTACAATTATTCTCAAAAGCTCATCCACACACATCATGATAATATTAACTTTCAATTCCGATTATTAGAAAAAACCTTTCATCCTTTCGTTTTGAATTTCAATGCCACTGATATTTAGTGGCATTGATGTCTTATATCCAAGACCAAAAGATTTTTATTTTTACCCTTGATGTCATATAAAAAGATTAGAGGGAGTATATTCTTTACTAATAAATACGGAAGGTGCAACCACATGGAAACAAATAAGTGATTGTTATACCTAGAGGTGGTGGGAATAGCTTAGCCTCACTGACTACAAGCTTATGACTTAGATTGCTATGTTCTTCAATCAATCTCTTTATCAGGTTAGGCCCAGCTCTAGTCCTTTTCTTTTGGTTTGTCTTGCATAACAAATCATGCTAAGATTTAAAAAACCCTATTAACCTATTAGTCTAGTTCATTAAGAATTTTAATTAAATTTTTAAATAAAAAATTATATTACTATAATTAGTTGATATTATTTATTACTAATTATTAATATAAAATTACAATTATATCTTCTATTATACTAGGTTATCACTCTAATTTTCTAAACATATTTATTGAAATAATGTCACCCACTATTCACCACTTTAAATCTCTCCTTTTACCATGCTTACTTTATAAGACCTCTGTTAATACATATGTCAACCCAAACCACAAGTCAAACTCAAATCTAAAAAAATGACCACTAATAGGTCACAAATCAAACTCAAAGCTAAAAATGACTTTGGTCATAAGAAAACAGACTAAAACCCCAAAACCAACCTAATTTATTTTCATCACTTATATCTTTTAAAGATATACCATTAAAAGATGTACTTATTGCCAAACTAACTAAAGTAAAAGAGTTGGTCCAAAAAAAAAACCAAACTAGAAGTCTATAAAACACACTTGTTACAAAGTCCATTGTTAGTTGAAATCGGTTGTAAACATAACACCTCATTTTCATACCATGTTCGTTTCTTCACCGGACTTCCTCTCTCAGCCTCTCTCCTCCGTCGTCCCTTCTCCGATCTCCACCACTCTCTCACACATTCACATTCACATTCACATTCATTCATTCATCACCATTCTTCTCTTCCACACACACTCTCTCTCTCTCTCTCTCTACAATGCCCAAGAGAAACTCTCTTCACACACATTCTGATTCTGATTCTGATTTCTCCTCCGACCATGAACACGACAACCTTAACCTCCTCGAACTCACCGATCGAAAGCCACCTTCTCCAACATCATCATCCTCAAACACTTTCCACATTCAAAACTTCACCTCACACATTCTTCGTTTTCACTTCACCTTTCAAAAGAGATACCTATTTGCCATTTTACCTCTCTTCATCATCCTTTTCTACTTCACCTTCAATACCCACGTCATTTTTTTCCCTACCCACTTCGATTCTCCCCTCAAGTTTCAATCTTTTGCTTCCCAAATGAAGGAATCTCACCTCCAAGCTCCCTATCTCTTGCATCAGCTGCAATTAGGGCTTCTGGGTATCCTCAATTCCACTAATTATTCCTTTGAAGATCTCAAATTTATGTTGTTTAAGCAGATTTCTTTGAATAGAGAGATTCAGGAGGCTTTGTTGTCTCCTATTAGGAATGGCAGTGATGTGTGGTATGATAGATGTAGAAGTGTTGATAATGGATTTTCTGAGAGGAGGACTATTGAGTGGAAGCCAAAGGGTGATAAGTTTTTGGTGGCTATGTGTGTTTCTGGTCAGATGTCTAATCATTTGATGTGTTTGGAGAAGCATATGTTTTTTTGCTGCATTGCTTAATAGGGTTTTGGTTATTCCTAGTCATAAGGTTGATTACCAATATGATAGAGTGTTGGATATTGATCATATAAATAAGTGGTTGGGAAGGAAGGTTGTGATGTCATTTGAGGAGTTTGCTAATGTTGAGAAGCATCATATGCATGTGAACAAGTTTTTGTGTTATTTTTCACTTCCTCAGCCTTGTTTTCTTGATGAGGAACGTTTGAGGAAGTTGAAGTCATTGGGTTTGTCATTTGGTAAGCCTGAACCTGTTTGGGATGAGGATACTAGGAAGCCTAAGAAGAGGACGGTTCAGGATGTTCTGTCGAAGTTTTCGCATGATGATGATGTGATGGCGATTGGTGATGTTTTCTTCGCTGCATTGGAGGAAGAATGGTTGATGCAGCCTGGTGGTCCCATTGCTCACCAATGCAAGACCCTTATTGAGCCTAGCCGGCTCATTTTGCTTACTTCTCAGCGATTTATTCAAACGTTCTTGGGAAAGAACTTCATTGCATTATATTTTCGGAGACATGGCTTTTTGAAATTTTGGTGAGTGCATTCTAGCCCTTTGAAGTACCAAGACAATTTAGATGTGCATGGTGTTCCCAGAAAGATGACGTTATTAACTTTAACTTTATCATTATATGTTTATGTAAATTTTGCTTGCAAGTTGAACTGTCCTACAAGATTTTCTGTGTATTATTTATTCTTGGATTGACTCTAATCATCTGTCTCTATGTTTTCAGTAACGTAAAAAAGCCGAGTTGCTTTTACCCCATTCCTCAAGCTGCTGATTGTATCTTGCTGGTGGCTGGTTGTAAAAAAGCCAATGCACCTGTTATCTATCTTTCCACTGATGCCGCAGAGAGTGAAACTGGTCTACTTCAGTCGTTGGTGGTACTAAATGGCAAGCCGATCCCCCTTGTCAAACGCCCTGCTCGTAATTCAGCTGAAAAATGGGATGTTTTGTTATACTGCATCGTATTGAGGGTGACTCTCATGTGAGATGACATTGCTAGTTTCATGTGGTTTATATCAAAAGTTCACTTATTTTATAGGATTGCACAGTATTACCTTTATTCATCGGCATTTACTATTATAACTTCATAGATTCTGGTTTTTCTTCTTTTGACTGAAGTTGAGAATTATCTAAAGCTCCAAGTTTTTCTGTATCCTAGGTGGCATGATTTAGTTCTTGGTATCTATGTGTAGATTTATTGTAGATGGCCGTTCTTAAAGGGATAGTGATATTGCCCACTGTTATGAAGATGCCCTGTCTCTTTATTGATTATTATTTTGTATTCTTACACGAGGAATGAATATTTGTTCCCTTTTAGAGCATTTTGACACAGAATATATGTTCTGTCCATACCAATCTGATGATTATATTGATATTGGCAAGGTAAAAAATTGTCAGGATGATTTGAAATTGGTCTCTAGAATGCTCAACTTTTTGCTTTCAGTTTTGATTTGAGGTTCTTAACATATTTGTGACTGTTACTTTATAATAGTGCTCTAAGATAACTGGCCCTGTCTTGGAATACTTATGCGTGAACTCAAAGAAACCATGTACTTGCTTATAATTCTTTACTTCAATGTTAACTATAGAATTACGAAGGCAGACGGCAGTGTTCTTACTATCACTCAGTGTGTTCTCTTCTTAAATTGTCTAGGTCTTGTTTTTTTAAGCCTTTGCTTGTGGAGGAGAAGCTTCCTCTAGTCAATGAAAGATTGTTTAGTACTTCTTGACTTTTGCCTAAAATATATGTTTATGTAATATAAAGCAAATTTTGCATTATTACAATATAGAAAATGAAGTATATGTTTCCTCCATGAAGTATTAGTATTAACTTCTTTGAATTATTCATTCAGTTGATTTGAGAAAATCAGTGGGTTCAAGAGCTTTACTTTCCCCTCTCTTCCCTTTTATTCATTTTGGCACATTATGTGTGCTAATTACTCTAGAAACAATAAGCTCGCTATATTATCGTTCTTAGTACCTATTTACCCCTATAGATTCCTTCCTGTGCTGATTATTATCTTTTATAAACATTTTGTGGCTAAAGGTGGAAGCAATGCTGGACAAGACTATATGAGCTTTGTCTAGTGTGTTTATTGGAGCTTCGGGTTCCACTTTCACTGAAGACAGCTTGAGGCTTAAAAAGGATTGGGGATCAGCATCATCATGTGATGAGTACTTATGCCATGGTGAGGAGCCCAATATTGTGGCTGAACTAGAATGAAGACACTAGGGGTTTATACGACTTTTTTTGTAATTATGACACCCAGAACCTGTGCTTACATAGGTTTCAGTGGCTTTTGTCCATGTGTATCTATCATGTATGATATGAATAATGTAATATGTAACATGTAACATTAGTGATTTGGATAATAAGTATTGCTTCTTACACATTTTATTTGATCTTCAATGAGCAGTGATGATCATGTACGCATAAAATTTGTACTTGGCCCTTGAAAGTATTTGGCTTTTTATTTCCCTATTCCTGCTTCTTTGACACTTAAATTCGTTTTGTGTGTTTATATAGAAAAGCATGATTTTTCTAGTTAAATAATATTGTCGTTTTATTTAGGGGTAATTAATTAGAGGTCCCCCACAAGAGAGTTAATACTGGAAAAATCCCAAAAGTTGAAAATATTAATGCAGGGTCCCAAGGACCTCACATTAATATATTTGAAAAGTGAAAAGACAGTTTTGCCCCTAGCCTTAAAAAAAATTTACCTCCTCCCCCACCCTCCCCCCTCCTCCTCCCTCACCCACCCCCCCTCCCCCCTCCAGCCGCCCCCCACCCTCCCCCTGCCCCTCCAGCCGCCCCCCACACCCTCCCCCTCCAGCCGCCCCCCACCCTTACCCCTCCCCTCCAGCCGCCCCCACACCCTCCCCCCCTCCCCCTCCAGCCGCCCCCCCTCGAGCCCGCCCCCCCACCCCCCTCAAGCTCGCGAGCTGGAGGGGGGTGGGGGACGTGGAGGGAGGAGGTTAGGGGTGGGGGGGCAGGCTCGATGGGGGAGGGGGTGGGGGGCGGGCTCGAGGGGGGGGGGCGGCTGGAGGGGGAGGGGGGGAGGGTGTGGGGGCGGCTGGAGGGGAGGGGGGAGGGTGGGGGGCGGCTGGAGGGGGAGGGGGAGGGTGTGGGGGCGGCTGGAGGGGAGGGGGGAGGGTGGGGGGCGGCTGGAGGGGCAGGGGGAGGGTGGGGGGCGGCTGGAGGGGGGAGGGGGGGTGGGTGAGGGAGGAGGAGGGGGGAGGGTGGGGGAGGAGGTAAATTTTTTTAAGGCTAGGGGCAAAACTGTCTTTTCACTTTTCAAATATATTAATGTGAGGTCCCTTGGGACCCTGCATTAATATTTTCAACTTTTGGGATTTTTCCAGTATTAACTCCCTTGTGAGGGACCTCTAATTAAATTTCCCTTTTATTTAATAGTCAATTAATATATGAAAAATGATAAATACTGTTTGCTCCCTTTAAATAATAACCTTGTTTCATTCAATTGTAGTTAATTTACAAAAATGATAAATATGTTTTCTCCCTCTTATTCTTCCCCCACTGTAATTTTCATTATTTTTTCGCTTCAATATTCATATAAAGAAGAGTAACAGCAGTACGTAAAAAACAATATTAGCAGTAGACTTGATTCGTTATTTATGACAACGATTTTTTAAATATTATAATGTATCCATCGTTTTGAAAAACCCACTACAAAAAATGCAATAAAATCAAGCAAGAAATTTTTAGCCAAAGCTAACCGTTAAAGCACACATTATCTTCGGCCGAAAGAAAAAGGCACAAATTATCTTCATCAAGAACATCCTAAAGAGAAGTCCAGTTTTGAAACATTCTAATTCTAACTCTAACACTTAAAAAACAATAGGAGTACCTTGCATGCATGCATATATACATGCAAATACACACGCACATTCAAGATACAGCACTACATACTAGTCACACACTATTTATTTGTATCAAAAGTTTTAATATTAAGATGTTCATAATGTACCGATCAGAAAAACATATTTGCAAATACCTTGTAGACATTTAGTGTTTTCTTTTTACCACTTGCATATGGGGAAAAAAATTAAAGAAATAAAAAGACTCTTGTATTGGCCTTCATGGAATCTGGTGTATATATCTCCTACCTTATTATTATTATTCCAAAACCACAAATTAATGAAAAAGTAATGGACTTCATTGTAATTAATTTTGCACGAGAAAAGCATATGTTATTGGGTACACTTAATCCCTTGGGCATTTTCTACCTTGACCCTTCTTTTTAACAAAATATTATTACTCCCAACATAAAAGAATCCTCCATAAATTATACCATACTCCTAATGGGGATATTTAGGCATAGCTCTTGCACCAACCATAACAATATATACACCCCAAGTAACGCCCACATGTCCTTATATAATTGGCTAGAAAACCTTTTCACCCACTTCACTTCCTTGCACTCGTCCACAGAGAACCAAATTGAAGCTGCAATGCGTTATGCCTGTGCCTGTGCAAATCGCAAAGATTTGCTCCCTCCCTCCCTCTGTGCAGTGCAGAGCAAAAAAGCTGTCACCATAACAAAGTTTGCATTTGCATTTTCCATTTTCCATTTTCTTCATTTTCTTGTTCTTTCTTGGGGAACAATACGAGCCATATAGCAGACAAAAAAGGTTTTTTTCGAAAGGCACATATTCATCATCACATGACCAACACATCGCATTATTTTGATCTAATCAGTTTTGATAGACCAACCTATGATTTGAAATCAGTTTTATTCGGTTTGATAGTGTTCTGTACTAACCTTATTCATGTCCATATTCATATATGTTGATGAACTAAACGTTTTTTAAAAGAAAAAAAATGAATATTGTTGAACTATATAGTAGTAGTATAACTATATATATGGTTGGCCAAAAAAAAGTATAACTATACATATGTACTGCTCAATTACGAGGGAACAATATGTTTGTAAGGCATTGCTGATCATATGGCAAAAAATATGGGATGCTTTTGCAGGAGAGATTTTACTTGTAAAGAAGGATCGAGGTAATGTCAATGGCGTACAAATATGTTCGGAGAAATATGTTGCTCTGTCTCCACTCAACGTGTATCTGACATGTAATGCCGTATGATGATATAAATAATGTGAAATTAATTATTAGTGACATGGATAGTAAATGTTGCTTCTTAGACATATTATATTCTTTGACACAATGAACAATATTTGGCTTATTATTAAGGGTGAAGGTGCAAAACTAGCCACCGTAAATTTCCAAATGGACAACTTTAGCACCCGTAAATTAGATGATGCAAAACTATACATTATAAATCAAAATGGGACAAATTTAGCCACGCCGTTAAGTTGAAGCTAACAGACGTTTTGATTTAATGAAGGTGGGCCCCACACCAACACAAACGTCTGTTAGCTTCAACTTAACGGTGTGGCTAAATTTGTCCCATTTTGATTTATAATGTACGGTTTTGCACCATCCAATTTACGGGTGCCAAAGTTGTCCATTTAGAAATTTACGGTGGCTAGTTTTGCACCTTCACCCTATTATTAACCCATTTCTTTCGGTTAAAAAAAGTACGACCCCGTTTCTACTTCCTTGTTTTCCATGTAAATGGAACTGTTATTACTCGCTTAGGACACAATGTGGTGGTAGTAGTAAGCTCGATTTATGTATGACAACGAATTTTTGTTGTTGTTTTAATAATTATTATATCTGCTCCGTCATCTTGAAAAACTTGTAATCAATAATTTTGACCTCTTACAATTTTTCCAAAATTTCAATTCGGTCACTACATTGTTATGTATGGTATGTTAGTCCTTATAATTAAATAGGAGTACTATACTTTGAACCGTGTTAAACAAGTTGATGCATGCTTATTTTTTTAAATTTAAAAAATATTCGATCAAGTCGTTATGATGTTGTTACAGGTTTTTGCCATTGGGTCCAACGTACAGTTATATGTTTACTAACACACCATACACGCCCGGTAATTAAAGGGTAAAAGGGGTCAAAAAAATCTTATACAAGGGACCAAAACATAATTAATTAAAATTTTCTTACAAAAAAAGCATCAAATTACTCATAAATTACGTGCTCTAGAAACGCATAGTTTTAAAACTTTCTAGCATCCAGAAACAATACCTGCATGCATGCATTTATACATAAAAAACACTCATATCAAAATTACAATGCATCTTATATAAACTACACTAGTTATATATCTATCAAAGTTTTAGTATTAATTAAGATGTTCGTAATATATACTGACCAGAAAAACATATTTACAATACCCTACAGACATTATATTGTAAGTGTTTTCTTTTTTATCACTTGCATGGGGCAAAAGATAGAGAAATAAAAAGGCCCGTTTTGACTACTACTCATCACCTTATAAATATACTCCACCACCTCTTACATCTCTCTCACCTAGTAGTGCTTTAGCATCCGACCTTCTCTCTCATCTTTGGCTTAGCATCCGACCTTCTCTTCGGCAGTGCTTTCCTCTCCTCTCACCAATCACCCACATTTTTTTTATCAGAAGAACCACCCACATTTTAAAATCTAACTTGATTTCTTTTTTTTTTTGGCAGAAATATCCCGTTTCTGCAATCATGTTCGGAGCATCATAAAATAATATAAATTTATGATATTTTTTTCAAAGTTCTTATTCTCATATTAAAAATATCTTTTATAGAAATTGAAATCGTATCTGATACCATCTGAAATTTTTCGTTTAACAGTTTGCCTCATTTATAGCGTTTGATATCAGAGTTTATGCGAATTTAAATTTCATTTACATCAAGCCTCAATATAATATTTTTAGAACTGACCCAATCTTATAGCTATTATTCTGTTTCTCATTTTAATGAGATATAAATGGTTCATGTTTTAATTTAATTAATTATAACGTTTTTAATAATTTTTTATTTTATTGTAAACAAAATCAAAATTAAGTTTGATTTGATAACTATAAATTTTTTTAAAAAATAAATTTGTCATTGAAAAAGTAGTGAATTCAAAATTTTTAAATGCAAACAATCAGAATAAAATTATTTGTTATGAAATTTGAAGAATCTCAAAATGAAAAATATTGTCTACCATAAATATAAAATACTCCTACTTGAAATTTGAATAATTTAAGTCTTTCTTTCATAAATATTTATTATAATTTGTCTCTCTCTCTCTTTGTCTCTTAAAAGGTGGAAAATATGTTCATATATGAGCGTAAATTAAGAAATATTCAATGAAATGATTGACACTTATCTTCAATGTTAGATGTTTTATCATTAGTTGTGGCTTGCATATTTTGGGAATATAGAGAGAGATTTCTCGTGGTTATACTTATAAACAATTAAATTTTCTTAAGGGGTAACTGTTATGAGGGTATGGAAGACTGTTTTATAGGGAATAGTAGAGATGATTGATCATAGTGTAAAAATGTGACTAACATGCCGTTTTCCCCAAATATTCATGATTGGTTGGAATGCTCTACTACCTCCGGTCCTAAATATAGGACCTAGATGACTTTTTTTTGGAGAAATTAAGGTTGCGAAATATGTTATTAAATGATGACATATTTAATATATTTTTAGATAATCCATTAGTTTATAGGTAAAATAAACTACTTTAAGGGAAAAATTAGGTAAATCAATTTATAATTAACTTATTTTTTGCTTTTTTAGGATTTTCCAAAAAAGTCATCTAGGTCTTATATTTAGGACCGGAGGGAGTAATTGTGTGAGGAAGCTAGGCTTTTTTGTTAATTGGAATAGAAATGTGTTGCTGATTGAGAATCGTTTTAACATCATCAAGTTGAGATTGATCAATGTGCTCGTACAAATATTCTTCATTATACATTTTAGTGCGTGTATCAACGTTACTCGTCTTTGGGCTATATATGTGCATGTTCAGTGTGTGCGGAAATAATGCTCTTTGTTAGGCTAGTGTTGTAATTCTTTCCTTTATTGTCATGGTGATTTTGCTACACTCCCTCTATCCCATAATATAAGTTCAACTTTCTGAATGGTTTTACTTAAAAAATAAGTTCATGTTTGAATTTCTCAACATAATAAATTTATTTTTGCAGTAATGTATTTACTTAAATATTACTATATTTTTAAAAAGTTGTATTGAATTTATTTTTGAAGAGAGCATAGAGAGGGATGACATTCAAATTAAAACACATCATTTATTGCTCAGTGCTCACACATTATTTTTCCTCCTTTTTAAAGAGGCATTTTTTAAAACAAAAGTTTGTCTACCACATAATTATTACTTGATCAGGAACCACCTTGAAGGTGTTCCTATTAATACTTGGTTGTTAGATAAATCGCAAAAGTTTCGCCAAAAGTGTCTCACCCCTTTGATTGGGCTACTCGACCTTCATTACAGTCATAAGCCCTTTTGACATTTTTATCTTTAATGTGTATTTGCTCTTAGTGTTGTGTTTTCTCTTTTTGAAAGACATTTTTTTCATCTTCTAGCTTAGATTTCTCTATTTGGGGTTTTCTGATTGTTTGTTGTACTTTGTTTGTTTTCTGCTTTTGAAACTTATAACTTATAATGTGGCTTCAATTTAATCCTTTGTTGGAAAAAACATAGCCTTTTGACCTTGTTCCCTTCATCAAGGAGGGAAGGTTGAGTGATGTGGTTAATTTTATTTAGTTCGAATTCAGGGTTGATTTGCTTTACATTTTTTATTACTCATGGTTGTGAATTGTGATACTAAATCAATCATGAGCTTGAAAAGTTTCAATTTTATACGTTATGACAGTTCCTTAAAATATTGGTTACGCCTTGTAGATTAATAAATGACATCAAAGACTATCCTTAAAATCTTATTGTTGTAACTGACATGTTAAACCCATGTATTATTATCATCAATACATATAGAAAAAAATAAATAATTCAATCAACTTAACCCTGTTTTTAAGTTGATTTATACCCGTATAAGTACAGAAAAAAAATTTCTTTGCCAATGTATCTTACCCTCTTAAATGTAATTTGACAAGCAAAAGACGACAAAATTCTAATGTAAATTAAAAATACATTTTCTTTTTTTAGTAAATTGATGGAATCTATTAGCTCAATGCATGATCTTTACACAAGTTCTTTTGCTACTGATATTTACACAATAATTCTAAAATTAAGCAAAAGACAAAAAAAAATAAAGATGGGCGTTAAAGAAATTTCGATCTCTGATAAGTCCCCCTTGATTACAAAAAGGGATCATCAAAGAACTAAACCTTCGAAGATCAAACAAGAAACTTTCAGCCAAAATTTTTAAGCAACTCATTCACCCGCCAAAGTCAATCAAGGCTAAAACGGTTTCTCACATTTTCAGTTCTATTTCTTCTGCTTCCTCTTAGCCTCCAAGAGTGAAGAAAGTTGGGCACATTTCCCTTGGGCTTCCTCCAACTCCTTTTCCAACTCCTCAACCTTTTTTATGTTAGCAACAGAAGCACAAGTGAAACACAACGCTTTATTTATTCATTGTTTTCAAACTTTCTGATCAGATTACACTTACCATCTGTTTCAGCTCAGTCTCCTTCCGCCTGTGTTCCTCACACCTGCAGGTAAGGGTCAAGATGAGTAACCTCAAAATATGCAAACAAGATGCTAGGTACACTCCTCAATTCAGCAGTCAATATGACTAAGTATTTCCAGGAAACTCCTCAGCGAGTGTTAACCTTGTATACAAAAACAGCCAAGATTATTAGCCAAAAAAAAAAAAAATAGCAGAGATTACATTTTACATGACAGCACATAGATTGGCTCTCATGCAATTTGATTCAACATTTACCTCCAAAAAAGAGCCAGGTTCTCTTCACGGATCTGAGACGCAGATTGGTAAACTGGAGTTCCTACAACCTGTTGGAGGATCAAATACTTTCTACCCAAGAAAGAGAGCACCAAAAAATGGCTTTTTGGTAAGTAAAAGCATCTACGAATTTAAACACTCAATTCCCTTTGTTGGATGAGGATCGGAGTTGCCAAATTAAATATCAATAGGGAAATTACTAAAACTGGCTTCTACAAAGCCATATTAAAAGTAGAAGAGTAGAAGAAATCCCTGGAAGGGATACAACCAATATACGTGAAAAAAGATGCATATAAATGCATGGCAATAATAACCTAAAACTTTAAGTTATGAATTTCGCAGTATGCTCCATGTTCAGTTTACACAAAAGCCATCATTTATCAGCTTATAAAGAAATGTCAAGGATTTCTACATCTTGATTAAGTGGACTTTTCTAGGAAGAGTCACATGCATGTCTGCTCTATGTAATTGACGTCCATTTAAAAGGATGAAAATCACTTAAGGGTGTCACTGCACTTTCTTTAAGCATAGTTCACACTGTCAAATAAGTGTATAGCCCCAGACAAAAAAAAACGTGTATAATCTAACAGTTGCAGCTGAACCAAATTGAGCAACTTACCAAGGATAAAATCTACACACTAGTTTTTTTGGGTCAGAAAATCTTAACACAAGTGTAGTTTTAATAACAGAAAGGATTTGAAAAAGAAAAGGCAGATTGAACGGAAGGGGAAGAGACTGAAAGGATTGCTTTTAAAATGCAGGAAATGAGGACAGAACTCCAATTCGCCTTTTAGAAGATAAATACCAAAGAAACACCAGGGCTCAAGCATCTTTGAACATAAGTTGCTGTTTCTGATCATTACTAAGCCTTTAACAAGTTGTTGGTAAGCCAGACTTCTTTGGGCTAAATTAAATAAAAACCAAGGGGCAAAACCAAAAGGCAGAATATTGTTCACTAGTTTGCTAATTCTAATAATCTAAATTGTTTATTGTGAAAAATCATGCATTTCGATTACTTGGAAAGAAAAAGCTAAAGGACCACGGTTCTACACAAATCCGTGCATGCATTTGAGCAAATGAAAAAAAATTACAGTATGGTCTACTAAGTTGTCTGTTCCATCAAATGCTTATACCGAAAACCAATGTATTCTCCTGAAGCGCTCTGCTACCCAATGTGACCTCAAATTACATAAGATTTAATTTTATAAATTTCATGCTTAAAAATTTCCCCCCTTTTAATTTGTTGATGTCATATATTCAAAGATTTCTCATCATAACTGACACAGACGAGCTCACAGTACTATGCATCTACTTGAGTTAAAGTTAGTTATAAGATGAAAGGTGTGTGGATGAGATTATAGTGCAAAAACAAATTTGATTTCACATTGAGAAGAGAAGTAACTTGGCAGCACATCAAACAAAGATTTTGCGTATCACTTGAGCTACTTACGAGTTGCTGCTGCAAATACTGCTCCTCACTTACTGGAAGACCCTCAACAGAAAGATGGGAACTAGACTCTTCTTTATGCTCTGGTATTCCAATATTTTGTTGTGCAGCCAACAACTTATTCTGATGTATGGTTAAATGTCCAGTTGAATGTTGAACTTTGCTTCCATGTGCAACATTTTGTGGCCTGTACTTTGGTTGCTGATATCCAACCAAGTGACAGTGACCTTTCCTGTCCAGTCCAGAGCAATTTCACCATAACAATGTCAACACCTCATAATACTGAGAAGTTTACCGATGGAGCGTAACAGGAAGTGTGCACTAACTCAAATATTATGTAAAAAATAAACACTCATAATTCATGATAGATGGCGTTAACGTGTAGCTAACTCTTATGCAAATATTATGCAGCATCATATCCAAAAAAATGCTTCCACTACTCTGCATTAATTTGATATTTCAAACACAAGTAAAGTTTATTTAATTTATCATTGAAATTTGATAATAAAGAAGAGATAATAGAAAATTCGGAGTGTAGAGATACATATCTACAATGGCAAACATATTCATCCATCTGTAAATTTGTTCAATTACGTTCTTTAAATGATTTGAACGCCACTAAAGGAGCTTTACCATTAAAGCTAAGTAGCTACCGATATTAACGCCAATTAGTAAACAACTTCCAGATGCAATTTGTGGGCCCCGAAAATTTTGTAAAATGAACCAAGAGAATAGCTCCAAGAAGTCAAGAACATCAATATATCAATATCATTGTACGCTAAAAAGCCAAACACTTTGCTTGGTTTGTGAATGGTTCCCATTTGGCGCTTTATGCCATCAGTTCAATTTTCCATTGTTTTATATGCAATTGTGTTCGATGAAAGTAAAAAATTCTTCCGGTGCAACACATGGGAGAAAAATCTACTTGAGAGTTGAGAGAAAATAAGCACAAAAATCAATGGATTAAACCACTGTTTGGTTAGGGAAAAAAGGCGGTCGAGTATACAAGGCTTCCATCAAGTGGAATTAAAGCCACAGATGAGTGAGGGGTGGAAATGAACTAAGAAACTGGGACCAGAAAAGATTAAGAGGTATTCAACAAAACATAAACACCTAGACTGCTCCAGAGAGTTGGCTGGTCACCAGAAAAAAACAAGTCAAGGAAAAATATAAATCATAGCATAACAAACCAGTATTCCGATATCATTTGTTTCAGTCTGGTCTCCAGCCTAATGAACAGCGGTGATCCCTCAAAATCCTGCTTGTCATGGGCTGGTTCTAGAAAATTCACTTCAAGAACTCCTACGATGTACCAAAAAATCAATAAAAAACCAATTTGGAATAGGTACAAGCCAAAGTAATTCAGCAGTACAGTAGAATAGGAAAATACCAATAACACCACTCCCTTTCCATGCATTATCTGCTGTTACTTTCCAAAAAGGCTGCAATAACCAAAGTATATTTTGTTAAGAAAAATCCCAAGTTATACTCAACCTCACAATTTGTTACTTAGATAAATGGATTTGATGACTAATACTGAATAATGCACCATGTCTGACACCACATTTCAATCTTAAAAATCAATATATTTGGTGGAAAAAAGATAAAATATGTAAAGAAATGACAAAGAAAGGCAGCAGGAATGCCAAGTGAGACAAAGCAATTTAAGCAACCAGAAACTACCTTAATTAGACGATTTTTATGGTACACGTTGAATCCAGAAACATTAAGAGAAGGAGCCTCCTTTACAAAACCAATTGTCGTCATCACTGTAACCTAAACCGGAGCAAAAGTCATTATTTATAAATCTCAACTGCTGCATCTTCGACGAGATACAAGTTAAATAACTAAACAACAAAATACATGCTTAAATTGATAAATGCGAGAATACAATGATCAAAGAAAAGCAAGGATGTCAATCTCCTGAAATTGGGAATGTTAGAAAGCTCCACAAAAACATCTTAAAAATATCTTTTGAATCTGACAAAACAAAAGACCTCCACACTTGATAAAGACCCTTCACACCGAAAAAACTGTAAACCAATTGGACAGCCATGAATGCGTGATTATGCTATTTTCTTACTATAAAAGGTGAACAATTTCACTGCACATAAAGTATTATGCAGCTGCTGACTGCATTATCTATTACATCATAGATTCCAAAGCAAGAAGCCTTTCAAGAAGAATTTAGTGAAGAAATGTCAGTAAATGTGAGAAAAAAAACCAAAAATACTATCCAGCCCTCTTGCATAATCATTCCAAAAGTTTTCAACACTAGTAACTATTTTAGAAGATAAAAGCAGGGTGGATAAGCACATTTTACATCTGACTCCCTATTCTGTTTAAAAGTTGGGCAAATCAGTTGGCAAAAAAATTGGAAATCCCACAAAACCACCAATCAATTCTTCATTTTACAAGTTTCACAACTCAAGCACATGCAGAATTTATTTGTTTATTAATCCATTTTTCATTCTTCAAAAATAAATAACAACATTATGGGTAGTGCCTCAAGAAATAAGTCCAAAATTGTATTCAAGCCCTTGTATCATGAATCTTACCTCATTTGATGTCACACCAAGCTGTGGCGTATAAGTAACTACTTTTGAATGTTTCATCTCATCTACTATGTCAAACTGTTCCACAGGCTGTCCCCTTAGTATGATTTTGAAGTTTGGAAATTTTCTGAGGTACAACATCGAAGCATAAGCCTGTAACCACAAAAGGTCATTCAGAGAAACAGTAAATGCTAAACCTAATAACACCCATTACAGTTGAAACTAAAAGTGTGAATCATTACCCTTAATGAAAATCGGAGGCGATAGGAAATATGTGACTGAATCTGAACAGTTTTTTTGTGCAACCTTTTCGTATCTCCACGAGTAACTTCATCTCTCAGCCTAATATCCTATGCAAAAGAGAAAAACAAAAAAATAATACTTTACAGAATTAGTCAAGAGAAAGGTAATGGTCTTACAGAAACACTAAAACTGAGAAATATGTCAACTTAAAAGTTCTTTTAACCATCATTGAAAACTAGATTCAATGCACACACGCAACAAAAAATGTTATGCCCTCCTACTTGGCACTAGGCAATGGAAATGGCTTTAAGGGAGATTATTCTTTCCCAATTACGCAAAACTTAGATTTTCTGCCCAAATGTTTTCGACAACTACCAAGCATCATGTTAGAATCTTAGTATTTAATATTTTGATTAGGAGAAATTACTTTTTTGATTGTTGTTTTGTGAGAATATTATGTAATTAATGTGAGAATATTATGTAATTATTTTCTGTTATTAGGCATTATTAGCATTTATTATATTGTCTACTACTCTAGACTATAAATATAGCTCTTCCTTGTACACATTTCTTATGAGTAATGAGAATATACAAGTTTTCTCTCATTTCTAGTCTCAATTCCCACATGGTATCAGAGCGGGATTTCAAAAGTTCAAAAATTGAGGGTCAAACAAAGCTGGGTGGTCAGAAATGGAGAGAACCATAGTCCAGTACACTAGGGCATTTCTGTGCGTGATGTTGGAGACCATATGGGATCTCACCGCCGGCCCTAGGAGGAAGAGCAGGTTCCGATCGGCCAAACCCCGAGTTTCCGCCGTGAACGGCGGCGCGCGTGGGGCCCACGCGCCGCCACAAGCTTCGCCGGCAGACGCGCCGTTCCGGCGCGTGAGAGCGCGTGAACAGGAGTTTCCGGCGGAGAGTTCCACCGCTGCACTCGCCGCTTCATTTCCGGCCATGTTCCGATCTCAGATGTTGGATCCGAGGTCGGGTGTTCAAGTTTCCAGATCAAGCAGTGTTGTTTTGGCATTGTTTGTTCATGTGTTTACCTTTGAAGGTTGTGGGGTACCTTTCAATGTCACTAAAATAATGTGTAGAGGCATTGAGACATGTTTTCTGTTAGTTACAGATTTGGCTATGCGACTTCTCAAGCATATTGTTGCTGCCCGGATATTGTGGTTCTTGGTTTGTACCTATCTCGGAGGTTTATGTGCATTTGGAGTTTCAGTAATGGTAAAGATGATGACTTCAAGCCTTTTAGTCAATGCTGCCACTTATTTCGTAAGATTGGTAGTAAGGAAGGTGACTCATTCATCAATTGAAACAACTGTTGCTATGGAGACAGTATCCTTAACGTTTGTGGCAAAGCGTGGTAACTTTCTTCAAGCCCTAAAAACCTCACAGGATCGACAGGTGTGGATTGTTGATTCTGGAGCCTCCGATCACATGACTGACAATCATAAATTATTCACTACCTACATCCCGTGTGCCGGCAAAATGAAAGTAAAAATTGCTGATGGCTCGCTCACTTCCATTGCCGGGAAAGGAAGTATTAAAATTTCAGAGAGTATCACTCTGGAATCTGTCTTACATGTGCCAAAATTAGCATGCAGCTTACTGTCTGTTAGCCAGTTGACAAAGCAATCAAATTGCTCAGCTAATTTTTTGTCCACTCATTGTGTGTTTCAGGATCTATCATCGGGGATGGTGATTGGTCGTGCTAAAGAATGTGAGGGACTCTACTTCCTTGACGATGCCAGAGTGAGTCACCAATCCATTACAAGTCAAGGTAATTCTATATCAAAAATTGCAGATTCTATGTTATGGCATAAGAGAATGGGTCACCCTAATTTCCAGTATTTATCCCGTATGTTTCCAACCCTTTGTCCATCCTCAAACCATGATATGAAGTGTGAAGTATGTGAATTAGCCAAACACCATCGTTCAACATATCCTAGAGCTCCATATACTCCCTCCAAGCCATTTACTACCATCCATAGCGATCTATGGGGACCTTCACGTAACCCAAACCGTACCAAATCTACAGGATTTATTACATTCATAGATGACCACACTCGTTGTTGTTGGGTTTATCTCTTAAAGGACAAGTCTGAGGCACCAAATGCTTTCATGAACTTCTTTGCTATGATTAAAAATCAGTTCAATACAAGCATCAAAGTTTTGCATTCTGATAACGGTACTGAGTACTTTAATCGAACTTTGAGCAATTTCCTCCAGACCCATGGTATTATCCATAAAAGTTCATGTGTTCACACCCCTCAACAAAATGGCATTGCTGAAAGGAAAAATAGACATATCCTGGAGGTTACTAGGGCTCTTATGATCACCTGTAATGTACCAAAGTTCTATTGGGGGGATGCCATTTTAACTGCAACTTACCTCATCAATCGAATGCCAAATAAGGTGATATCTTTTGAAACTCCACTTAAAATGTTACAAAGTGTTTTTCCCACCACTCACCTTGAATCAAATCTTCCATTGCGTGTCTTTGGTTGTACTGTTTTTGTTCATACGTATCCAAATAACAAACTTGATTCCCGTGCAGTGAAATGTATTTTTCTTGGGTATTCTCCAACTCAAAAGGGGTACAAATGTTTTGATCCTGTCTCAAAACATCTGTTTGTAAGCTTTGATGTTACCTTTCATGAAGATACTCCCTTCTATCCTAAGTCTTCAATTCAGGGGGAGAGAACGAGTGAATCTCAGACTTTGGTCCCTGAACCCATACAAGAATACATCTTTCTTGAACAATTGACAGAGCCAACACAAACAGAGTCGTCACCTCCACCACAAATAGAGTCGTCACCTCCGCCAGAAATAGAGCCATCACATCCACCACAAATAGGAGTATGGTCCAGGCAGACTTGGAGGATCGACCCAACAAGGAATATGACCCAGGCAGACCTGAAGGACTAACTCGGAAGAAGGAGTTCGACCCAGGCATTGTTGAAGAGCATAGTACGATGGGATGGTCATTGCCCACGTACATGCGTATGTGAATTGCAATGGGATGGTCATCCCCCACGCATAAGTGTTTTGTTAGTGAGATGGTCATTCCTCACATGTTGTTTACGATGGGACGGTTATTCCCCACGTAATCGGAAAAAAAAATGTCTCTAAGTTGAAGAATAAAGTTTTGTAACCAAGTTGGACTATAGTCCAACTTGAGGGGGAGTGTTGGAATTACGTTTTTAATTTTCTGTTAGTAAAATCTAAGTCATAATTATGGATTATAAGAATAAAGAAATGATATGATTTGATTAGGAAAATAAATTAGGGTAGAATCTTTTTTATTTTATGTATCATGTAAATCCCTATAATCATGGGATTGATTGGGGGTCTCTTGTACTATATAATGGAGCCTAATACTCAGATCAATATATCAGACTTTTACCCATTCTCCTTTTGTTCCCACATGTTTCCTATTTCTGTTGTTTCCTATTTTCATTGTTTCCTATTTTCATCTCCTCTCCTCCCCTATATAATGTACTCTTGTCATATTGCAAAAGATCAATAATAATTCTCTTCATTTATCCCAATATGGTATCAGAGCAGTGAGAGAGAGAGAGAGAGAATTCCGGCGATCAGATCTGAGAGAAAGAGAGAGAGAGAGAGAGACGGCCAACCCTAGGGTTTCCGATTGACGGCGCGTGCACACACACCGCCGCCACAGGGAGGATCGGAAGCACCAGATCGGCTAAACCCCGAAATTTGGGGTCAAACGGAGTAGCGCGTGAGTCACACGCGCCGTCGAAGTGAAGCGCGTGAACCCACGCGCCGCCACGCGCCGCCACGCGCCGCCGCCGACCACTTCCAGAATCTCCAGAATCTTCTCTTCTGCCCAGAAAGATGAATCCTCAGGATTTTCCGCCAATTTTTGGGTCTTATTCTTCTAATTCTGACGGCCAAAGTTCACAACCTAAGTCTTATAAGACTGAGAAACTTTCAAAGACGCCGGAAAATGTTCCGGATCCTCAGATGATGGTTATAAACCATAAACTCAATGGCAACAACTATCTCCAATGGTCCCAAAGTGTGTTAAGGTACATCAGGGGACAAAGGAAAGAGAAGTATATCAATGGAGAAGCATCTCAACCAAAGCCAGAGGATTCTCAATTTGATACATGGTTTGCTGAAAATAATCAAGTGATGACTTGGTTATGCAACTCTATGACAGATGAGATTAGTGAAAGTTACCTACTTGCAGACACCGCTAAAGAGATTTGGGATGCAGCCAAAAGAACTTATTCATCGATGAATAATACAGCAACGTTGCTTCAACTAAAGAGGCAACTTCGGGATCTTCAACAACGTGAGATGACTGTGACCCAATACTATAGTACTTTGCAACGAATCTGGCAGCAACTGGATCTGTTTGAAGTACATCCATGGAAGGATGTTGAAGATGCACAGTACTACAAACAATTGGTGGAGCAAGGAAGGATACGTGATTTTCTTCTTGGGCTCAATGATGCTTATGAGGAGATACGAGGTAGAATAATGGGTATAAAACCCTTACCTTCTTTATTTGAAGTATTTAATCAAGTTCAATTTGAGGAAAGCAGGAAGCAGTTGACTCAGAGAAGTCAAGTCCCAACTGAAGGGTCTGCCCTAGTTACTAAAGGAGGAGGGCCTTCAGAGCACAAAGAGAAGAAATGGAACAAGCATTGTAACTACTGCAAAATGAAGGGTCACACCAAGGATGAGTGTTGGAAACTTCACGGAAAACCTCCACATGTCAAATCCAAATCTCAGCAAGAGGGGCGGAGCAATTTTACTGAGACTGAGCAGAATGATGATCAATTGAGCAAGGAGGAAATGCAACTATTGAGGAAAATTCTCGAGAAACAGAATAAATCTCAGACCACTCCTAATGTGAATCTTGTTCAATCAGGTAATTCTATAGTTGCTCTTAATACTGTGATGACTGCTGATGACACATGGATTGTTGACTCTGGAGCTACAGATAAGACTGGAAATAGAGGTTTATTCAAAACTCTTAGAATGTGCCATGAAAATCTTAGAGTTAAAGTTGCCAATGGAGTAGTGACTAATGTTGCAGGGATTGGATCTGTTGTGATAACAGAATGCTTAGAAATTCATAATGTTCTCTTTGTACCTGATCTTACTTGTAATTTGATATCTGTAAGCAAACTGATTAAGAGCAAGCAATGTCGAGTATTGTTTAATGACATTGGGTGTGTTTTTCAGGATTTAAACTCGGGGAAGATGATTGGGAGTTCTAAGGAATGGGATGGACTCTACTATCTTGAAGGCTTACATCAGAAGAATTCCGGAGGAAAACGAGCACTTACTAGTTCTAATAATGAAGATGTATTTCTATGGCATCATAGGTTAGGCCATCCTAGTTTTGATTATATGAAGCATGTATTTCCAAAGTTATTCAATAAAGATTCAGTTCCTTTTTCCTGTGAAACTTGCCAATTAGCCAAACACAAAAGATCATCCTACCCGAAACAACCATATAAACCTACCACACCATTCACCTTAATCCATAGCGACATTTGGGGGCCTGCTAAGACACCCTAGACTTGCTACATGAGACCGGGATGTTAGGTGCAAAACCGGAGGAGACACCTATGGATGACAACTGCAAGCTGGAAATAAAGGAAAAGGGAGTTCCTGCTAACACTGAGAGATATCGGAGACTTGTAGGAAAATTGATATACTTGACTCACACACGTCCAGATATCAGTTTTGCAATAGGAATGGTGAGCCAATTCATACACCAACCACAAAAGGAGCATATGGATGCAGTTATGAGAATACTCAGCTACTTGAAGGGAAATCCAGGTCGTGGGTTATTCTTTAAGAAAGGCACAGCTAGGAATTTGGAAATTTATACTGATGCAAGTTTTGCAAGAGACTTAGAAACTGGCAGATCTATAACAGGTTATTGCTCATATTTCTGGGGTAACTTAGTTACTTGGAGAAGTAAGAAGCAGACCATTGTATCGCGAAGCAGTTGTGAAGCTGAGTTAAGAGCTGCATGTCTTGGTGTATGCGAAGGAATCTGGATCATCAGATTACTGCATGAGTTAAGAATTCCCTTTGATGGCCCATTACAGATATGGTGTGATAACAAGTCCAGCATTGAAATGACCAGAAATCCTGTTTATCATGATCGAACTAAACATGTCGAGATTGATAGACATTACATTAAGGAGAAAGTAGAGGCGGGGATCATGACATTGACGTATGTCCGTTCTTCTGAGCAGATTGGGGATATGATGACCAAACCACTTGCCAGACCTCTATTTGAAAGATTCCGAAGAAAGCTGGGAATGATCGACATATATTCTCCAGCTTGAGGGGGAGTGTTAGAATCTTAGTATTTAATATTTTGATTAGGAGAAATTACTTTTTTTATTGTTGTTTCCTATTTCTGTTGTTTCCTATTTTCATTGTTTCCTATTTTCATCTCCTCTCCTCCCCTATATAATGTACTCTTGTCATATTGCAAAAGATCAATAATAATTCTCTTCATTTATCCCAATACATCATAATGTCAACCAAGTCTTCAACTAAATCAAAACTTCCATAGAATTCACATGTGGGACTATTTTTGAAGTCTGATAGAAAATTCTTATTAGCAGGTTAATATGGCACAACATGAATTTTGACAGCTGAGTCAAGCATTGAAAAGATATGCATCTGCAGCAACACCAGCATAGCCTTGTGTTGCATTAGCTATAAAGTTGATAAGCAGTTGCTCTAGAGATAATTGAATCAGATATTTTTATAATTAAATTCAAATTCGTTGCATGATTTTTATCAATGATAAATTGAATACTCATGGACCAAACTTAGAGTCACTCAAATCACTATTAATTGTGAGAATTAATTAATATAATTGTTAGAATTAGAAAATTAGCATTATTATTTCCTATTTTTTATTAATAGAATCTCAGTCATGATTATCAATTATACTATTAAGAAATATTTACAGTAGAAGAATATTATGTTATTATTAAGTAAACTTGTAGAAGTTTATTATATTTTAAGCTTTTATATTATAAATATGAAATCATATCAATGAAATAATTATTAGACTATTCAGTCATCTTTGTTTCCACATGGTACCAGAGTTAGGTTAAACAAGTTAAGTCCGATCTCTAGTTCACCAGAAGGAAGAAGGAAGGAGAGACTGGAGATGGTGAGGAAGAAGGAAAAATGTTTAATTTTATTTTATTTATAAAGACATTTTGGACTTTTCACGTTTAATCTTATTGTCATATCAATCAAAATTGATTGTTGATTCCATGGTAAAAGTTGGGTATCATTGTTAAACATTGAAATATTTATGTACTATTGTTGATCCTAAGACAATAATTATGTATCATAAATGGACTTTCGCCCATCTCAGAAATATGCTTGACAAACAGCTGCATAGATGCATGCCAGTCTAAACAGATAACAAGGAATTTGAAGTGTATGAGCTTAAGTATGACTATATTTCTACAACTATGATAAAAAGCTTTCTGGCCAATATTTATAATAAAAAAGGGCCAATCCAGTTCAATCCCCAGCGGGAAGGGAAATATACTAGGCAGTCTTACCCCTTCTTTATGCAGAGAGACTGATTCAAACCCATAACCTTGGACACTACGGCAAGCAAGCTAACCGCTGAGCCAAGATGATCCTTCCAATATTTATAAAAAAACCTTTCCAAAAATTCATTTTCAATATACAAGTGAAAACTAAAATGTATAGTGAAGAACAAAGTGTTATAAAGGCTTGATCACATCAAAATCTTTATATCCATGTTTCCCATAAATTGCAATCTGCCTGAAGTTTTTATCACACACAGAAATTAGATATGAAATTGCATTTCAAAATAAAACGCAAAGGAAAATGATCCCTACAGCAACAAATCAACACAGCATACCTCAGCATCATCATCAAAACTTAATTCATATATCCCTTCATCATTCAACCAGAGATTGTATATTACAACTTTCGTTCCATGAGAACCAATATCCTGAAACTGAAGTAGGTGAAAAAAAGTTGATTAGTAAATGGAAACCACACCCCATTAAATTACAGAGCTGATTTTTAACCTTGTGAAATGTGTATAAGAATCAAAACAATGATTACAAAAAGGCAATGTGCATGACATTGACTTTCATTACAGATAATTATAAAGCTGAGGTTTAGCATCTCCTATATTACTTATGGGCAAAAGCGCTGATCTAACAATTAACTATTTCAATTTGGGCAAAAATAATAAATGACTGTTTCGCGGTGCATAAATAATAACCAACTTTGTGACCCGGTGCAAAAATAATAAAACCGGTACTAAATGTTAATTTGTAGTTTTGTAGAACCTTTCTGATATTATTTTCTAAAGTAAAAATACCTTTTTACCCCCTCACAATTAAAACTAAACTATTCTTCCTTCTGCCCTTCATCTTTCCATGTTAATTAGTATCAGTAAGTTTTAATTGGGAGGGGCAAAAATGTATTTTTCACTTTGAAAATAATATCAGAAAGGTTCCACAAAACTACAAATTAACATCCAATACCGGTTTTATTATTTTTGCACCGGGTCACAAAGTTAGTTATTATTTATGCACCGCGAAACAGTCATTTATTATTTTTGCCCAAACTGAAATAGTTAATTGTTAGATCAGTACTTTTGCCCATTACTTAAATGTGGCACAAAAAGATAAATGGTGAATAAGTGCACTACGGAAGACAAAAACCTGTTTCTTGGAATGTTATTCAATTATCATGCTGCCGTAACCACCAACTAATTCATAGATATGCAGTAGAATGAAATGAACCTGAGACATTAGTTCCCCCTTTGATGCAAATGGAGACCAATCAAGGATTGTTTTCAAGTTTGCCTCCCAATCTTCCTTGGAACCATAAATAATTGGTTCTGCCCAGTGGCCAGATATGTCGAAATCTATCTACATAGCAAAAGGCAGTAAATATATCTAAATATGGACACACAATACTGTACTTATAACTTTGAAAAGAAAATATTACCATTGGAACAATAGTATGATCTTGCCCTGTTTTGCGCAAAAAGGTGTAAGATAGCAGACCTACACTTTGTGTTTTCTGACTGAAAAATATATAATATTGAAGAAATATATTGTCAGCAAATGAAACTTTAAAACTGAATATATTATAGGAGAGGTTAAAAAGCACCTTCAAAGCACTGCAACGCTAAAATAGACATGTACAAAGAGAGAAGTATGTCCACAATGGAAAAATTGGATCCATTTTTATTTGTTTATCAGCACGTAAGTTAAAATCGCCAATAAAGGAGATGTAGTTTTTTATGACCATTTGGGCCACCTGGTACCAAGCACTTTTTCTAGATCCCGTTAACAAGCATCTGAGTAAATGATTGATCTGGATTGAGGTTTGGGACCTAAATACCTCTCTTTAAGGATCCTTTTGTATAAGGTGGAACTTGAGCTTAGTCCACCCACTTTGTATTCTAATTGATCCCCCGCTAGTCCAAGTACCCTTTGTATTCAATTAGAGATGTATTTGCAGATCAAACATTTTGAAACTAGAAAGAAAATGGAGGAGGAGGAGAGTACCTATTGTTCGAGAGGCTAGTCACCCCACAAACCATAGATATCCTCATCTCCCTTCCACCTATTATCCACACCTCTTGTAATCCTAGCAGATCACTCTCATTCTCACTCCTTCAATTACACCATTCCCAGCAGAATCGGTTAGCCACTGTTTCATTCCCCATTCTCCGCCAGTGGAGCCCCCTCGAATCTGTTTTACTACAAGAGCAAGTGGGCACTAGTTTGCTCGACTAAAGAACCATCGTGCCTATCAGAGAATCAACAAGGTATAGAGAAGCGGCTGCCATAAATGGTGAATAATGCTAAACCCATATGGACCTAGAAGAAGGAGGAGCGGACTGAATTAAAGATGAGACATGAGTTGTCTAAATCCTAGTTGATCAATTTCATTATTGTTCCAAATGATACAAAAAGAAACTACACTCACCAATTCTCAATGAAGAGAGGAGGACAATTTTTATCAAATAAAAAGGGGGTAAAATCAGTCTCTCTATATAAAGCAAAGGTAAGACTTCCTAATATATTTACTTCCCCAGCACTCTCACCAAGTGGGAACTAGAACTAGGTTGCTCCTTTTTTAAAAAACGGAGTAAATTCCCTCACTAAATATAGACCTACCTGCAGCAACATGAATAATAAATCTTGAGAAAACTCATGCCATTATTGAAATCCTGACATAAATAGATACTACTATGGCCAATGGCATAAGATATTTCTAGGGTCGAACTTCAAACACATTTATTACTGAGAATGCCTAAAAACTGTTAGCTAAATCCTACATTTCCTCATTTATCCAATTACAAATCCTAATTCTACACCAAAAATATGTCAGAAAATGAGAATTTGAAGCGGTATCAATCACCAAGTTCCTATAAATGAAATTGTATATATCTGTTAAAGTACTATCTCCTACACACTTGGGTCAAACCCTTCTATACTCATCATGCTGAATAATTTACGTCACCAATCATACCCAAACCGAATTCACCTTTTGCTAGATATTCACTCTTTCTTATGACTTAAAGCAGAGAATAAAAGCTACTTCAATCTCAAACTAGCGAGTTCATGTCTCAAGGATCTCATTTTGCAAGTAGAGCAAGAAACAATTGAAGACACCGCAATCTACATCCAAATTTGTCTTGATCATATCCTAAGTCAAATATACCTTTATATAATTTAATTTTAGATGGGTCATCATTTGTCTTAATCAAATCTCAAACTAGTGGATGTGGTTTACCCAAATTTCAAAATTAACTCAAACCATGTAAGATATGGTCACCCATGAAAACTTAAAATATCAGGTTGCTCGCATCTTTCAGCTCATATATTTGTCACTTGTTCTCTAATTGCGAAATATGGGACAATTACACCCACACATATCTCAACAAACCCTGCAGTACATTTACAGTGGTTAACAAATAACATGAGCCATGAAACATAGAAGAACCATGTAAGGAAAATAAAATTTTCAAAATGAAGGAAAAATATATTAGATTCAGAAAAATGAGGTGATTTGAAAGATACTTCCTCCTCTGATATCTAAGTAATAGTTTGGGGATCATATCAAGTACCTTGGTCGCATGGCACGACTAAAAACAATGACATCTGCACCTAATCTCATAGTGCTGGTCTTGAATCCATTGCCATCTATAACAGTACAAGGGCTATTTTATTTGAACAGACGCATTCAAGAAATCATCAAGGTCAATAACATTAACAAGATTACATGAGGAAACACTGAAGTTGACAACTTGAAATAAAGGAAGAGAATGAATTCATAGGAAATATATAAAATAAATCATATGAAGTCAATGAGGAAAGAACATTAAAGCTAGTCACATTGTCCAATAGTTGTCTTGGTCTTCTTTGAAGAGTAACCCAAGCTCATGCATTTCCGTAATGAATCAGGATCCATCCCACCACCATCATCTGCATGAGAAATAATTGGCCATTTGTTTTCATTGCCACATAATCCAACAGACATCACCACACTGTAAACTACGAATGTTTTAATAGCATACCTAGGACAAGTAATGCTGGTGAATTATCCTTCATGACAAGCTTATCAATCTTTACAAAGGTTGCACCATTTTGAATCTGAATGTGCACATAAAATGCAGTTAGTAAGCAAGGAAATGAAAAACAATGGTAGAGAGGTGCAAACAATGTAAACAAGCAAATAACTTTTCATTCAAATAACCAAGAAACAGACCAGATTGCCCCTCAAATCGGCCCTAATATCTCCCTAAAACCTACAGAAGACACCTAAAAGGAAGTAACAGCTCTGAGAGGACTGTGACCAAGGGACCAAGGGAGTATTCCAATGTACAAAACCCAAACAAGTAAAGGAGAATAGAGACTAGAAGAGGGATTCATGCAGCCAGACTAGGGGCAATCCAACTTTTCTTTGTAGACATTCATTATGTCTCTTATCTTTTTTGTATTGCCACATATCCATCTCAACATCATCTCAATTACCCTTATTTTATGCACTTGTTGTCCCTTTAAAACCCAACATTCACTACAATTTAATATTGTTGGTCTCATAGAAATTCACATAACACAAATTTACAATCAAAGAGATATTTAACACTATTTACCACTCAAACAACACAAATTTGTAAGTAGAACAGCGGGTATTTATCATCACTGGTCTTTAGAAATAAAAGATCTGCAGATTTGGTCCTTGAGCGCAATTCTGTTAAATCATTCTCTTGTTTCTTTTATTTATGTACTTTGTACGACAATTTCTAACATTTCTTTTTGAGTTGCTACAACATAAAGCGTCTCACATAAAAAATGACTAGAAAATGGAGGACACATAAACTTGTAGTAATCGTACCACAAAACATCTAAGCCACAGTTGGTGAAATAAACAAGCTAATTATAAATCCCCTACAAAGGTGAATAGTACATTGATTAGCCATGAAGATAGCAAGTCACAATGAGCAATATTGAAGCAAAAGAATGAATTTCAGTTCAGGGAAAGCACTTAGGCAACAACCACAGATCAAATTATATTTTTCATCAAGGTAAATTTTTTGGTAAAAAAATCAAGATAAATTGGTAGTATAGTATCATAAAAGAATAAATGAGTTAGATTCAAAGCATACCTCATCAACAGCATTATCCATAAGCTCAGCAATTGCTGCCAAGAAATAAAAGTGCATATCAAAACAAAAAAGAAAAAAAAAGAAAATGAGTGTTTTAAAGGATTGTCATAGGCCTTAAAGAAGCATTCATTTTCCTACAAAATATAAAAAACTGTGAAATACTCCATACACTCTTCAAGCAACCATGTTCGACAAGAATTTTAAAGCACATTAGGTGTGCTCTACTTGAAGAAATGTCAATCAAAAGCACAAAACACCCGCAGTAAACTAAGATTAAATGTAAGTTATCAGCCAGCCCTTTCGACAGTACAGGCACTGAGATTCTAAAAATGTTTACTAAATACTAGATATTGTAGCTAAGCATTTTTATCAGTGTAAAGTTTGACCATGTAACTTGAGGGCTGTTTGTGGAACCATTACGTGCTCTAAAAAACACAACTGTAAATATATGGGCAACAAACATACAAGCATCCAAGCAACAATCTTGCCCAAATAAAACCTTCTCTTATCAAGCTAAATCAGGGGTCAACATCACTTTAAGGAGATCATTTTCAAAGACCATTTAGAAGTTTCCTTTTCGAATGAAATAGAATTGGGCTAGAGATATCTGCAACAATTCTTCTATCATGTGAGTCAATCTTTTAAAATAGAGAGGAATGACCTCTTAGTCATCCTAAACCACCTTTTCCTTGCCCCAAATTAGGGTTTAACAATAGAATGACCAGAAACAATCAACAATTCTGTCACAAAATCACATCCATCATTTCCACCCCTCCTAACCTTCCTCCTTCTCTCACTCAAATTAAAAAAACCACAATCATAATCAATCAAATTCCACTAATTGTATACCAATTACTCCCTCCATTCCTAAATACAAAATCATTTTCCCTAATTTGATTAGAATAAGAATGTTAATTAAGTTAATTATTAGCACATGATATTAGTAAGCTACCCTAACCATATACTCCCTCCGTTCCTAAATATACACAAGCGTGAGATGGAGAGTGAAAATAAAGATACATGGTTAGGATAGATTAGTATTATCACATGTTAATAACCAACTTACCTAGCATCATCTAATCAAATTATGAAAGTAATCTTATACTACGTCCGGTCCTAAATAGTTGACTTTTTTGGAGAATCCTAAAAATGTAAAATACAGTAAGTGACTTGTAAATTGATTCACATAATTTTTTCCCTTGAACTAATATATTTAACCTATAAACTAATAGTTAGTCTAAAAAAAGAGGATTATCAAATATGTCATGGTTAACTAATCTATTTTGCTTTCTTAACCTATCCAAAAAAGTCAACTAAGTCTTATATTTATATTTAGGACCGAAGGGAGTATTTAGGAACGGAGGGTGTACCATTATTTCCACTCTCCCTCTCTTACTTGTTCATTATACATAAGCATTATTATTATTAGGGTTTATTTGAGAAAAAATTTGAAAAAATTAGAAAGTATCTTATAATTATATTTATTTAAGAACAAATTGAAATATGAAGTGCAACGAGACTTTTTTTAAAGGAGTTATGAGTCAAAATCAACATAAAGATGTTTGAGGTGGGTAGAGACTAATACCGCCAAAAGCCCATTTATGAGAGGTGGCGTTAGTGTGGAGAAACTTGGGATAAACACGAGCATGCTCCAGGTAACCTTGTTCGGGAGATGGGCCCACGGTGGGGCCCACAGCGTAATCCCCGGCTTTCCAGAAGCTTCGAAACCCTACATCACTGGGAGCAACGGCTACTGTAACGGATTCACTGTTCTTCTGTGGCTGTGGCTGTGGCTGTGGGCCCGGGCCACTCTCGTCGTCATCGTCGCTGCTGTCAATGGTGACGATTTGGCCGTCGGTTTTCATGGAAGCTACCGAAGCTGGAAACTCGAACGGGAATTAGGGTTTTTTTTGTCGAATTTTTTGAAAGTTGGGTGAGAAATTAGTGGAATGAGGTTAAAATGGTCAATTCGTTGCGGGAGGCAGAATCGTTAAATTTGGCGGCGGCGGCAAGGACGATTTGGAGGGAAGCGCTAAAGCGGGAAAGAAAGAAGCGGCGATTACAAAAATGGCGGTAACATTATATGTCGGCTTGTAAGGAATATAAACTACTCCTATTTGACTTTTATTTTATTTTAGTGGAGTATTTTATTTTATTTTAGTGAAATAATAGTAAGTTACTCCTATTTGACTTTTATAAGATTTAAAAAATAAATATATGTCTCATTGTTGTTTGATAAAAATTAATCTTTTTAAAAGGACAATTTATTTAACCAAATGTAAAAAGATTATGCACGTGTTAGTTAATCTTGAGAGGCTTCACTAGTTTATCTTGGACATGGAATTAATTCGGGATTGTTAATATTTGGAGTAACAATTTATTTAAGTATGTGTGTAAAGGTAATCATAACAAATCAAAACAACCAACAAAACTAATCATAGAAAGCATTACAGCCCAAAAAGAGACAGGGCAGTTTGTAATTTGTGTTGCACTGTTGTATCAAGTGGTATGAATATATTTTATAATTTTTTTGTAATGATACTATTTTTTAAAAGTACATTTTACACCTGAACGTACCTTTGTAACATCTAATGTTATAAATGTTGCTAAAAACATTTGATGATAAATGTAAGATGGATAAATTAGTAACATTTTAATGATGAAAATGTAATTCTTCTCGTTAAATATAATTTTTAAAGATTTAGTAATATTAATAATAATTCCAATTATTGAGTTTTTTTAAATACAGAAGCTAATAATATAAATAATTCAAATCCATGTTCACCGCTCAGTTCCACATGCCGTCTCCTAATTTGTTCATCTTTGGCTTCACTCGCCATTCACTCTTGTCCCCATTATCTAACCGCCCTCCATTTTTTTTACTAATAACATTCTTTATTCACGGGATTGATTAATATCAAGCGTGTATTGTTACCATCATCAGTATTAAAAACGGAGAATAATTAAGTATGGGTCAAACTTTTTTTTGGATTATTAGGCATTTTTAATTTTGGATGAAAATCAAGAATGTGGCTTATAATGCATCTGATGGGATCACGTAAAGAAAACAAATTGATGTGAAAAAATGCTCTTCCAATTAAATGGGAAGCAGACAAATACCTCCCTCTAACTTTGACCCTCCCTCTCTCTCTCAATTGGTCACTAACAGCTTACCAGATTCTATCTACAGTGCTATCTATGTATACTGTAAACTGTAAAGTGTAACCAGTAAACACACTCTCTTCTCTGAGTGGATCTGAATCTCCAGTAATCACTGAAGCACAAAATATGGTGCCTGAAGAAGTTAAGCTGCACGTAACGTTGACTTTAATACAGCTATGTAGTGGTGGAAACCATATTTTTCTACGACTTGCACTTGATACAGGTGTCAGCAAACTGGTCTTTCCTGTTTATCGAAACATTATTGCTCTGCTTCTTCTGGGTCCTCTTGCTTATTTTTCAGAGAAGTATGCAGTTTACAACTTGATTTATTTTATTTATTTATATTATATTATCATTCCCTATCTTCACTGATTTTCTGATTTGTTATGGTCTCTTTAGGAACCAGAGGCCATCGTTGACTATTTCTCTTTTGATACGATTCTTCTTACTTGGACTTGTTGGGTATGGCCATGATTTTTTCACTAAGTTGCTTTGTTGATTCAGTTACTGACATGACATGTTAATCTAACTTTCGAATCTTGCTCTTGACTGTGGCAGAATAACGATGAAAGAGGGATTCTACCTCGTTGGTCTGGAAAATACATCTCCTACGTTTGCTTCCGCTATGCAGAATTCTGTACCAGCTTTAACATTTCTCATGGCTGCAATACTCAGGCAAGTAAAAACTAATACGCACTCTCTTGTCTTAAATATAAGATCATTTTGACCTTTTTTTAAGTAAATTAATCACTAAATTATAATATATGTCACATGTAACTAAATTATTGGTTAGTTTACAAGTAGAATAAATTAGTTTTGAGGAAAAAAATAATTATAGACAATGTAAAGTGATTAATTTTGCGTAATTAATTTTTAAAAAAAATCAAAGTAATCTTATAACTTAGGATAGGAGGGAGTAGTCTCTAGGACCAAAAACCATATAACAACTTCTTCACTAAGAATTTTAAATATTCTCCTCCCTACTTTTCATGTTAGCACTAGGTATGGTGACATGTGTTATGCATCCAGGCTTCAAGTACTACAAATGTTTTTTGTATTAGGCTTAGTGACTTAGAAAGAAAAGAATTAGATTGACATGGTCCTCTATACCAGCCTTATATCTATTTTATTAAATGCAGACTTGAGAGGCTGCACCTAAACAGGATATATGGGACTGCAAAGGTCTTTGGAGTCATTGCTTCTGTAGCAGGAGCTTTAGTGATTACTGTGTTGAAGGGACCTATCATTTACAATCCCCATTCAGCTTTATATCAAAAGAATTGGGTGCCATTATTAGGGGGTGGCTATGAGAAAAGCTGGATCTTGGGTTGCTTTGGTCTCATTGATCACTGCCTAAGTTGGTCTGGTTGGATTGTCATGCAAGTATATGTGATTGAAAAATTCCCAGCTCCACTCTCAGCTTCAGCATATACTTGCTTCTTCGGTTTTGTGCAGTTTTTTATACTTGCAGCCTCCTTTGAACATAAATCTGAAGCCTGGAAGCTTAACTCTAGTGAAGAGCTCTACTGCATCTTGTACGCGGTTTGTGAATCAAACTTGTGCTTAAATTGCATCTTCCATTGTAAATTTAGCGTATTTTATACTACCTCCCTCTAGTCTTTAGTATAAGATCTTGTTGACTTTTTTTGGGAAGATAAAGAAAGCAAAATAGGTTAGTTAATCATAACATAGTTGATATTTTGTTGGATTATGTAGTAGTTTATAAGTCAAATAAATTAATTCGGAGAAAAAATTCATCTAATTTAATATATAATTAAGTGGCTTATTTGACTTTTTAGGATTTTCCAAAAAAAAGTCAACTAAGTCCTATATTTAGGACGGGAGGAAGTATTAGCATTCTTTGGCATAGGGTGGTCAATGTCAAGATGAAATCCAATAGTGTGACAGAAAAGACTGATTGTTTCAGGGAGTGATGGTTTCAGCTGTAGCAGCGACATTACAGATATGGGCTGTTGGCAAAGGAGGGCCTGTGTATACTTCTATTTATCTTCCTGTGCAGACAATAATTGTAGGATTTATTGCATCATTCATTTTTGGTGAAGAATTCTTCTTGGGAGGGTGAGTTCTCATCATCCTAACCACCTCACTTGCATTCTGTTTGATTAAAAATTTTTCTATGGCAAAATATGTGTGATACACTTTTGAAGAGCTATTACTGTCTCAGGGGGATAAAACTTTCATAGTAAGCTTCTTATAATCTTCTTTTTTGTCCTGAAAGCTTTGCTTAGCTTCAAAGCTTGTTATAGTCTTATTTAACATGCCATAATCTCTTATTTAAATAGATTAGAATATGCATTTAGAGTCGTCAGCTGATGTTTTGTTCTTTCATATTGAGTTGAGCTAAGTTTGTTGCCTAGAGTTTAATCCCTATCTCCAAGTCTAGGCTGTTAAGTGATTAGTGATTTCATTTAATCTTGTATAAACGAATTGAATGTCAAACTGTCATGTCTTCTTAGGCTTGTGTGCAGCAAACTTATCTATAGCACTTTTTGCGATGCAGAATTATTGGAGCTTGTTTAATCATATTTGGATTATACCTTGTTGTCTGGGGTAAAAGTGAAGAAGCCAAGTCTAGCAAAGATGTCATTGTCGCTTGTGCTTCGAAGAAATGCGTGGAAGAAAGTTCTGAAAATTCTTCCCTTTCCCAACCATTGATCGCACCACAGCTTCCTTAGACGACAGAGTTTTCCATGGATACACACACATATATTTGAAAATCATTTTTGTGTTATACTAATGTTTTAGGTGAAGAGTTGTGTTGTACTAATTTGTTTTGGCGATAGTATAGTTTATTTCACAGCTTATGGGGAGATTAACAGGTTCTAACCTCCATTTTCTTATAGCAGTCATAAAGGTTAAAGCATGGACGTGAATTATACAAGAGGCTTCGTTCATAGCTGATGCCTCGTGATTTTGTCTCATTATTGATTAGAGTTCTACATGGAATCACAGAACTAATTAGTATTCATTTTCAAATATCAAGCCCAAATTAACTCAAATAATGTTTATCATAAGAAGGTGGAAATAAAGTTATATATGGTTAGGATAAATCGTAATATTGTGTGTTAACATACTTAATCTAATCAAATTAAGGGAAGTAATCTTATATTTAGAAATAAACAGAGTATTTGATTAGGGTATTCCATTGAAACACTAAGATGGAAATTTGTAAGTATCCTCAATGGATAAGTTTGTAAGTAGGAGCAAGATGGCTAGTGACCCTTACTTGAGAGCTTGAATCAGGCTTTACCTCTATTGCTGGGTTTTTCTACCATCAAATGATTGGCTTTTCTACCATTGAATGATTACACTAACAAACCTGAGGTGGGAGCGTCGCCCCAAGACCATGCTTTTTCTCTTATTAAACTTAGAGCATTCTTTGGTGGACTGTGCGCGTGAGAACCAGAATATTGAACAATGATAGTACTCACATAATAAGATTGAAGTGAATGTTGAATGGTGGTTTTTGCTCCGGTGGATGTGTAGGGTGGGAGAGTGTTGAAGGAGGGTGGTGAGTTGGGTGGGGAAGGGGGGTGGCCATGCGTGCATGCGATGAAGATGATGATGATGCATAAGAAGATGAAGATGATGAGCATGCTGAGTTGGGTGGGGGACTCTACTTTAATTTTATAAGTTAGATGGAGTTTTTTAATATTAAGTCCCTTACAATGAAACTGTAATTAATTTTCCCTTTAAGTAATGTCTTATTTTGTCAAACCCCCATGTTAATAGTTAAAAAGTGCATTAATCGTTAATATTTTAACACGTTAAGGCTAAAGTGCTCCATTTGAATACTTTTGGGTTAAAATTAGGAAAAAATATACTTTCAAGGTAAAATTAATTCAAAGTTAATTAGAAGATAATTAAAGTAAGGTCCCTTGGACCTACTTTAATTTCATCATTACGTGAAATCTTTTTTATATTATGTGTTGGATGAGATATCAAATTAATTACCCCTTTAAAATTTATATTTAACATCTTTAAAGTTTTATTTTGTTTACTATTTGACCCTATTATTACTTTTTTCTAATTTTTATGAAAGGGACCACATTTTTCCATGGCCTACTCCAAACACCAAAATTAACCTTTTACAAATTTATGTGGGTTAGTAGGCAAATTCCACCTCGAAGTATGCCAAAAGGAGCAGATTCACCTCTGATATATTTTTCGATGCACTTTTACCCAATCTTGTGCAATTTAACCCTTCCGTTAGACAATCATTTTAACACCGTTAATTTTAATACATGTGGCAGATAAGTTGTCACTCTAGCCCTTACATGGATGCCACATAATAAAAAGAAATAAGATAAAATAATAATAAACAACAAAATTAAAAAAAGAAAGAAAGAAAAATTCACTCCCCCACCACCACAACCCCATCCCCATTCATTTTCATGCGCCTGTCCAAGCTGTGAGAGGAATCGATTCTGATTTTGGGGGTTTAGGATATAGATTTTGAGTTAGAAATTGTGATTAATTGATAAAGAAAATATCTTAAGAGTTTTGTTGTACTACTGTATGTTGGGTTTGTCAAAGTCTCAATTTTTCCTTGTGACTTTGTGATTGTTTTAATTTATAAGTACTTGTGTGGTGGATATTTGTGTATAGTCATGGTTGATCCATGACAGTGGAATGGAATTGGCTTTGCTTGTTTGTTGCTGAAATTTTGGAGTTGCTTTTGAGAGTTTTGGGTTGATTACAAATTCCCTCTATTTTCTTTAAATCTGTGAACGGATTTCATGCTCTTCCTGCCTCAACTGATTGAAATGTCAGGATAAAAAAAAAGAAGAATAAATTTGATTTTATTAATGAAATATAATCATGTGTAGTTGAGGTTCAAATATTTCAATATTTCTATTAAGGCTATCATTGGGTTTTCACATGCCCATCAACAACTATGATTTAAACAAGAAACCATGGAGTTCTAGATTGTCATTCTATGTTCTGGCCGTGATTGAATATGGTTTGTTGTTACCCTTCCTTCTTGTTCGTGTGCTTATAATCCTAAAAAGGTATTGCATGATCTTATAATGGAAGAAATTTCAATCATGGAATCTGTGTGAATTTATGGTGGCTGAAATGGTGTTGTTCATGAGCATTTTCAAATTACTTTCTTCACATCTTTATTACAATAATTAAAAAAAAATATATGAAAGGATACTTGTTCTCGTTTTTAATGGGGTATGGCTATGGTTGGTGTATGAACTTGAAATGGGATTTCTAAAACTGTTTTGTAACATCAATGATCTTAAGATAATTTAAATAAGTGTAAAATATGGTAGTAAGTTAAATAACTATTGTTGAATAGTGTCAAGAGTGATTGTTCAATGATTTTGATGTATTAATGTGGTAGAGTTTTTTTTTAAGTGATACATATGATTAAATACTAATGTTTGAAGTTATTAAGAATATTTGATCTTACTTTTGCTTTATCATGAACTATGTTTCATGAAGGTTAGTGATCATACAAACTTTTAGAATTATAAAAGATTAAGTTAATGAGCTTAATCAGGGGATTGGATAGTATTACTAGGAACCGAGAGCGACGTTTATTAATAGACATAGAGATTGTTATTTATAATTTTATTGGTATGATACGATAATAGGAAAAACTAGTAAGAGAGGTGTTTAGAAGAATTTTACAAAGACAAGGGAAAACTGTTAGCTGCTAAACGCTCCAGGTAACTACTCCTACTTGTTTGCGTGTATGTGTGTGTTAGTGAGCATATAGGTTGACTATAAACATGTTATTACTGTTGATGTGATGGTTATTGAATATTATATTCGAATTCTGAATTGTTTTATACACCGAGTAATATATTAATAAAATTAAGTCATCCCGGGATGAGGTACCCTGTTGGTCCATGAGGCCTAAAATGAATAATAATGTTATTGTGAATGACGCCCGATTCAAGCGAGGGTATATCGGTCATCGAACCGTGAGTCCCTATTGAACCGATATATTTTGTTCAAGCGAGGGTACATCAGCCTTCGAGTCGTGAGTCCCTATTGAACCGTTCAAGCGAGGGTATATCGACCATTGAGTCGTGAGTCCCTATTGAACCTTTATGTTTTGTTCAAGCGAGGGTATATCGGTCATTGAGTCGTGAGTCCCTATTGAACTATTATACCACAGGGACTAAAAAGAGAAAAACGTTATTGGGGAGAGCGCCCCAGTTCAAGCGAGGGTAAATCAACCTAGAGTTGTGAGTCCATATTGAACTGTAACATTATTAGTGTACTTGTGATATTTATTAATGTTGGACTTTGTGGTGTGATATTGTTTATGATTAGTTATTGATTTTATATATGTAATGTTGCCTTGTGTTATCCATTGTATTTATGAATGAGGATATATTTATGTACTGCTGAGAGTTGATATTTGAGTTATACTTGCAATTAAATGATATTAAGTTATATTAAATGTACATGCAACATTGTATGCAGCACACACCACTATACACGATATTGGCACACACCAATATCGTAAAATATTTTTCTCTGCCCAAGGTGTTAGGTGATTAGTGATTTCACTTAATCTTGGATAAACGAATTGAATGTCAAACTGTCATGTTTTCTTAGGCTTGTGTGCAGCAAACTTATCTATAGCACTTTTTGCGATGCAGAATTATTGGAGCTTGCTTAATCATATTTGGATTATACCTTGTTGTCTGGGGTAAAAGTGAAGAAGCCAAGTCTAGCAAAGATGTCATTGTCGCTTGTGCTTCGAAGAAATGCGTGGAAGAAAGTTCTGAAAATTCTTCCCTTTCCCAACCATTGATCGCACCACAGCTTCCTTTTTTTTTTTGACCAATTACCACAGCTTCCTTAGACGACAGAGTTTTCCATGGATACACACACATATATTTGAAAAATATCTGGGAGGGAAAATGGGTAGAGAAAAATATTTTATGATGTGAATTTAAGAATTCAATAAGTTAGGATGAAAATTATAATTTTTTTTTGCCCAGAGGTTGAAAATATTAAATTTAATACAAAAATGATATTGAGGAAAATTTTAAATTTAAAGTTCAATATGTCCTTATAAATTAATCGATGCCCGTTAAAAGTTTATTTAATTATAAGGGTGTGAAATTTCTAATATTATTGTCATATTAGTTAGTGAAAATATCATTTTTGATCACATGGTAAAAGTTGGGTATCAGTTTTGTACCTTGGAATAATTATGTACTATTTTTGTTCCTTAGCCAATAGTTATGTATCATTTTTGGGTCTTCGCCCAAGATTAATGGTTGGTTCTTTTTGGATGCATGTGCTTGGATATTTGGTTTCATTATAGCAGCAAACTATTTGGAAGTTGTTCGAGTACTGCAACCCGTAACCTACACCGTAGTTTCTTTAGGCTCTGTTTGGTTGGAGGGTTTTGGAGGGGAGGTGAGAGGAGGTGAGGGATGAAAGGCAAGATAATTAATTATACAAGGCTACAATTAATTATTTTTCTAGGTAAGTTGTATTGTTATATTGAACCCAATCAAGATAATTGAAACTAATAATAGCAAATGATATAATTGACAATTAATAAATTACCTCCCTCCCCTCCCCTTTTGAACCAAATAAGAAATTAAACCTTTCCTCATCTACTCCCCTAACCTCCCTTCCCCTCACCTCCCTTTAATGAACCTCCCCTCCCCTTCCCCTAGTTGAACCAAACAGAGCCTTAGAGTTTGTGCGAAAAATGGAGTTGTGATGTGTAACATCCTAAAATTTAATTTAGGTTTAATGGTAAACTAAAAATTGTTTTAAGATTAGGTGAGGAGTTTGAAGAGTTATATAAATAAATTCATGAAACAGCTGGAATCATTTTGATAATTTTTAATGACCTCATTCCTCACTTAGTTTGAGGGTGCCAAGTTATTAAACACCACAAGGTACACATGTTAAAGGTGATTTTTCGCACATTAGCTCTATATAGGATAGTGAACCTCACCATGGGAGGTTATCTTGATTGTAATTTGTTTGAGTTAATAACATCCAGTTTCCATTAACAAAACACCTCCACTCCAAAATCTCTCATACTAACACAGACCCTAAGTCCCTAATTGTTGTCAATAAAAGATAAAACTACATTAAAGCATCAAGTAGTTTTTAATATGAAGCATTTATTCACACAATGGACTATTGGCAGAAGTAGTTTTAGTTTACATTTTCTTCTGTTTAGTTTTTTAAGACTTTGGTTTATGTTTGTATTTATTTCATGGCTTAGTTTTACTGTTGCACGCTCGTGTATTTGTTTTTGTAAGTAATGAAAGATACATCCTTTCTGACAGAAAAAGGAAAATTGGAAGACCATTCAAGAAACATTGCATTGTGGATTCAAATTAAGGAAACCTTTAAACATTTGAGGTGAAAATCAGAACATACAATTAATTAGTTCTTTCACATAAAGCCTCTTAAAGGAGAACCTTTAATTACGAGTTACCAGAAATTATTACTTAGCTTGTCAATAATGAGATTCTAATCTCTGTTTTTTTTTTTTTTGATAAAATGAGATTCTTTTTTTTTTATAAAAATAAAATGAGATTCTAATCTCTTATAACAACACAAATAATGAGATTCGGGTAGTCTATCAGGGACTAAGCCTAATTGTTAAGTATTTACGAGATATTCTTGAAAAGTTAAAGAATAGAAATTTGATAAATATTCAACAGCTTGCGAGTTGCGATGTGTCAAAAGGAGCGAGGATCCTGATGTTTTCCATGGTGTAATGTCATGTTTCCCCTCCTACAGATAGCTTAAATTTGCATGTGTTTGATTTTTTTTTTTTCAGACTTTGGTTTATGTCTGTATTTATTTATTGGCTTTAGTTTTCTTATCGAACTCGTACAATTGTTTTAGTTATCCTATCGAACTTGTACATATGCTTTTCTCAGTAATGTAAGTTACATTATACTACCTCCGGTCTTAAATATAGGACCTAGATGATTTTTTTTGGAGAAGTAAATGTTGCAAAATAGTCTATTAAATCATGACATATATATTTGATATATTTTTAGATTGTCCATTAGTTTATAAGTAAAATAAACTAGTTTAAGAAAAAAATTAGGTAAATCAATTTATAATTAACTTATTTTGCTAATTTTTAGGATTTTTCTAAAAAGTCAATTAGGTCTTATACTTAGGACCGGAGGGAATATATTCTTTTTGGCCAAGAAAGGAAGATTGAAAGCCCTTTAAAGAAACATTGTGTTAAGATTCAAAATAAGGAAACCTTTAAACATTCGAGGTGAAAATCAGGACGTGCGATTAATTAATTCTTTCACAAAAAAACTTTCAAAGCAGAATTTTTATGACAAATGTTATGTGTTAGTGATGAGATTCTAATATGTTATATTTTCACAACACAATATCGCAGCTTCTACAATTAATAGTTTTCAGGTAACCTATCGTAAACAAAGCTAACTGTTTAATATCCTGAGATATTCTTGAAGAGCTAAATAATAGAAATTTGATAATATTCAACATCTTGCAAAGTGTATCAAAAGGAGCAAGAAGTATGATGTCTTACATGATGTAATGCCATGTTCCCTCCTCCAAAATAGTGTTTAGTAATTGCGTAATCCTAATTGGATAAATAGAAGTGGAAAAAAGAGTCTCTGGTTTTTCTTATTAAAGGTGAAGCATCGTTGGACCGAGAAGAAAACATAAAACTAAGAGTGCATTCCATCCACACATCCTAAAATGGGGTCCCATAGCTTATCCAACACACTTATTCGGTTTTGCACAAACATAGAAATCGATGGCGTTATCTTTCTAAGACACCTAAAATAAGACTTAGAATATAGAAGAAGACGTTATATCTTTGAAAGACGCTTAAAATAAGACTTATAATGCTCCTCCTAGAGTATATGTAAGACCGACCTATTAAAAGAGTTGGTCTTACATTGAAATATTACACTTAATTTTAATTTTTACCAATTTATTTCCAAATTATTTCTACAATAATTAGATAAGAGATGAGGGAAGATGTTTGAGGTTTTTTTTTTAAAAATAAAATACTAACTAACATAGCTAATTTGAATAAAATAGCTAAACAGATCATATGTTTCGATGGGCATAGGTATCAACGATGATAATAACAGTATATTCAATCAGATCCATGCATCCATACATTATGTCTTGGACTGATTCTCCAGACATTGTCCCCTTTGTTATGTTTTAAATTTTCTCATGATTCGTTTTAAATAAATGTTGCCAGTTCACATGCTCCATCCCTAAATACAGAGAAAAAGACACGGTGCGCCTGCTCTTAATGAACATATATAAAAATCTAAATGTTGGCCTCGAATATGATTATTCATGCTGTCAGATACAAAATTTTATTTTTTACAAACTAATATTACATAATCTAGTAAGATAACTAACTGTATTGAATTACATCTTGTTATAATTGACTCTTTATTCCACTCAAATTAATCAATCAAGTGACTTCTATCAGAAATTCAAGATATTTAGCAGGCTTGAACTTGTTTTTCACTATTGGAAGTGAATGTCCCTTTTACCTTAGGCCCGAGAAAACCAATTTTATCCGTCCACTTAGATATTATTTTTTTCTCCCTTTCGGAAAGAAATACACGACTGCAGTTGTCCTTGTATACGATAAATAATAATGCATGACATTACCTATTGTTAACTCTAAGTCTTCAAAATTTCTTTAAGCTTTATATCATTTTTTTATAAATAGCTTCATATAATATACTCATTCATTTCAAATCAATACTTATTGTCTTACCAACTTGGAAAATTTAAAATTAATAAAAAATAATTAGTGATGAATTATATTGCCAAAGTATTCTTAACTCATTTGAATTATTAGTTATTCTTCTTATTTACCTCAAAGAGCAAAATATTACGTTTTTGTCCTCCATGGCAAGCAACCTCTTAGTAAGAGCACACCTGGCTATAAAATCCAAATGACTCATAAGTCATAAGTGACAATCCGACAGCCACGGTCCAATGAGAAACTGACACCTCTCTTCACGCATCACCACGCAGGGATCGTAGGAGGTCCCCAAAGACATTTTTTATGGTCGTCGTTGGGTTCTCTCCTTTCCCTTTCATCCTATAAAACAAGGGTTAAAGATTAAATTTACCCCGGAAGTTTTAAGCAAGGATCATATTTGCTCCTAAAATTTTTTTGGGATCACATTTGCCCCTAAAGTATACAAAATGGATCAAATTTACCCCAACATCCTACATGTACTGCCACCTCATCATACAGCTTTTAAAAAAAAGATTGGGTCCCACAAGACTCCCTCCCCCTTGCCTCCCCTCTGCCAGATGCCCCCACCACCGCCTCCTCTCTCCACCTCTCCCGCCCCTACTCCTCCACCCTCCCCCTCCCATCATGCTTAGCTTGTTTCCTCTGCCACCTTTGTAAACCCGGGACCACACTCATCATTCTGGAGCACATATTCTCTTTCTTGAACACAAAACCCAAATCCACAAAACCTTTCACCTCTTCCAGTTCTAGTTCCCCCAGTGTCTTGCAGCTCATAGACTTTCGTAATCTCTTCTTAGCTTGTTTCCTTAGTCTCCTCCTTTGCTTTCCCATTGACGCCAAACATGAATGTATTAGTATAGTGGGGCTTTCTTCCTTTTCCTCTTCATCATTTAAATCACCCTTTTTAACGAAGAACATAAAGAAGCACAGTCATGGATTTTACGGACCCTGTTACTGGGATTTGAGAAGGGGATCGAAGGAGAAGAGGGACTGGGGGATTGGAGATGGAGAGAGAAGGCGGTGGTGGGGGCATCTGGCAGAGGGGGAGGCAAGGGGAGGGAGTCTTGTGGGACCCAATCTTTTTTTTAAAAGCTGTATGATGAGGTGGCAGTACATGTAGGATGTTGGGGTAAATTTGATCCATTTTGTATACTTCAGGGGCAAATGTGATCCCAAAAAAACTTTAGAGGCAAATATGATCCTTGCCTAAAATTTCCGGGGAAAATTTGATCTTTAACCCTATAAAACAAAACTCCTCATAATTTTCAAAGAGGTAGTTTGTCCATTTTTCAAACAACCAAGGTTGACCCGTGGAAAGTTAACAAAATCCAACCAATTAATAAGGATTATTCTCGTTATAAACTCTGAACTCTTAACATTCGTGTCAAATAAAAAAGATATGCTTTGACCCCGGGTCTAACTGAAAAAAAATGATTATAGAAAAAAAGGGAGGGTAGACCTGTAAATGTGAGCATAAGAAAGGGTCAGAGGCGTTCTGTAACATCCCAAAATTTAAATTAGAGATAATAAATAATTTTATAAGGTCTTGAGGTTTAATTTAGGAAATTTAAAGTTTGAGAAAGGAATTTTAAGATATTATGGGCAATTCAAGAATATTAAATCTGATTTAGTTTGGAATTTGAAGAAATATAGTTAAAAGAATTAATTAGGGATAGAAACTTCTATGAAAAGTAAATTGGAATTTGGACCATGTTATGATGGAAAGAAAGAGGTAAAATAATATATATACAAACTTTGGGCTAGAAATATAAGTAAGAATAAACAATAGGGTAACTAATTATAATTTTCTCTAAAAAAAAAACATCAACAACAAAAACACTCCCCCTCCCTCAAAACCAAACCGAACCCGACCTCCCTTCCCAAAAACCCCATCCCTTCGGCCCCCTTTAAATCCGGCGACGGTGGGCTCCTCCGGCGACTGTGAGTTGAAGCGGCGGCGCGGCCTCCCCTTCCCCTTTAAACTCTTCTCCTTCGTTTTCCTCTGTTTCCTCTTCGTTTCTCTTTGTTCTTCTTGCAAATCCGGCGAGTTTTCCGGTGAACTCACGGTGGTTTTGGCGGATTAAAGGTAAAGATTCGATTTTTCTTGTAGCCCTTGTGTTGTTCTTCCATTTCCAGCTTCAGTTTGTCTTTTTCTTAGCTCCCCTTCTCTTTTTCTAGTTCGGCCGACCACCTAGGGGCCGTTTTCCGGCGAGCTACACGGCGGCCGATGGCGGGTGACTTCCTTTCCTCACATTTTCAAATTTTGTAAGCCTCTAGCCTCTTGTGTAGTTGATTTTTCGCATAAAGCTTCCTCTTTTAAGTTAAAGTTGAACATGAATAAACCTTTGGAGCTTCAAATGTGAATTTATGTTATGTATAAGTGGGAAATTGATTATTCTTAGAAGTATTTAAGTTAGTTGAAGGTGGAAATTAATTTGAGCATGTGGATGAGCATTGTTGGATTCTTTGAGTTAGGGTTTTGGTTGATGCATGATGTTTTGGGATGAATTGGTGGTTATTTGACATTAGTTGAAGTTGTTTTATGTCAATGGAATGTTAATTTATGGTTGGACTGGTGTTTAGGAAGAAATTTGATAATTAAAGAATTTGACAAAGAGGAAATTGGTTAGGTAAAGTTATGGAATTTTGTTGGAATGTTTGTGAAGTTGGGAGGCACATTTAGTTGTCATATTGATATGAATGAGGTGGTTTTGGTGGGGTTTAGATGATTAGTTAGTGTTGCCAAGTACAATGAGAAATGATGCAAAGTTAAATGTTTTAAGGATATAATCAAATAGGGTAAGAGAAAAGGAAGGGTATGAGGATGAAACTTGAGTAATAGTGTTTCTTGAAGATTTGGGCAAGTTGTTTTGAAATTTTGTTAGCCTTTGAAATGCATTAAATTGAGTGAATAATACTTTTGAAGTTTTAAAGTGGTGTTTGCTACCCAATAATGGGCAATCAACTTGTTAGTTACATTGAAATTTTTTAAAAAAATGAGAATAATGATTGATTGCAAATTATTATATTTAATTGTTTGATATAGTTACTGTGAATGTAATTGAATGATTAATGTATATGGGGGCTGATTGCAAAGAAGTGATTGGTTTGATTTCTTTGAAATGAATTTGATTGAATGGGTGGAGAATATTGTTTGTTCAGTATAGCTGAACATTTACTTTAAAGTCTTCGTTTTTTAGTCTCTTTGATATATTGATGATTTTTGAGATTCGAAATGTATGAGGTGAAATTGGATATATGGTTAGTTAACTTGGTAGTGATTCCACATAAATGATTTGTCTTTATGTGACACTTGAACTGAACATGGATTATATAATATTTAACTTTGAGAATTGGAATTAAGTACTAGAAAATGGGTAGTAATGCGGATATGAGATTGAGAGGTTCAGATGGTATTATGTAAGAAATGTTGATAGTTAGGTTTAGAGAATAAGTTGAATAGTTGAGATTGAGATAGTGAATGGAACGATAATAGTGCATGATATTGATGATGAGATTGAAATTGATGGATATGGATATTGGGAGAGTTTGCATGACACTGATATTTATGTACCATCGCGCGATGATAACTGTCGATTGGCCGATCGACAGTTATTTGTACGAATCCTTCTCGGACTAGAGACCGGGGATCACGGGTCTACTTACTAGAGAAAGTAAGCGACCTACGGTTGTTTGGCATTAAAGAGCCCAACCGTTCCCGTTCTGTAAAGGAAACAGAATTGGGGTTCCCTCTCTAGAGATTGCCAGAGAGGGAAATTGTCCCCTCATTATAGAGAGGGGCACAATGTCAAATCATATAGTGAAGATTAGATGCTTGAATGCACCGTGACGGCACAATGCATCTATAGGTGAGTGTGAAAGCTGATAGGGCAGTAATATTTGATTGGAGGATATGTGGGAAGAAGTGGATTATATATATACCTATTACTGATTTTGAACTGTGGTACCCTTTAGACGCCCTCGCTACCGCACATCTCACTGTTATAGTGAGTTAAGCGGTGATTACTGGGACAAATTGTCTCATCCCACGATTACTGACATTTTTGCAGGTATTCATGCACAGACGCAAGCTCCAGGAAAGGGAATTAGGTAGTGGAGGTGGTATAGTTTATTTAAAATTGTATATTGCCAATTTATAGGTCTGCATTCGCTTCCGCATATTTTCTTATGGAACAGAATAATAGAATTAGGATTATGATTAATATTATGGATTGTGATATAAGGAAAATACTTTTCTAACTATGATAGGGTTGTATTAATATGTTAAGTCTTTTCTATCATAGTTAGATAAGTATTAACGATTAAAATTGCTACTATTGATTAATCAGTGCTAATGACAGGTTACTATATTTTAACACTAGGTTTTCCCTTTCTAACCATGTTAGGTGAATCTTTTTCTAACATGGTTAGCAGTTAATTATCCATGATAGTATTCATATTATATTAGGAAATTCTTTTCTATCATGGATAAAATATAAAAGGATTAGAATAATCTTTTTCTAACTATGATAGAGATATTAATATTATGGAAATTCCTTTTTCTATCATAGTTAGTAAAGAGATTAATGAATCGAAATAAATATTATTGGTTAATTAGGTAATTAGTAACAATATGTTACAACTTGGTTATCAATATTTGGTATACGATAACCCTGGACTGTGCTGCATTGCATATAGATTGACAATATACATTCTATAGTTTCCCTTCCTTCTGTGCATAATACTCTGCCTTTTGAGAGGATTATCACTCATCCCGTGGTGGGGAGAGAGTGATAAGTGATAAGAGAAATTGAATAGGTATTGTGGAGAGATTGAGATGAACATAGAAAGAATAACGAAATAATATTGATATGTATAAGAATTTAGGAAGAATGACGAAATAAGGATGCTTCTCTGGGGTCTCGAGTATAGTTATGTGCCGGCCATAATCATAGTCGAGGCATCATGAGATACCTTATTGGGTTAAGGGACTAAGAGAAATCGAAAATGACAATTGGTAATGAATAAAACATGAGATAAGAACTGTTGACCTTGCGTTTATTTGCTTATTATTTGATAAATTGTTTGCTTCATTGATGATTTAACTTGTGCTATTTGATTGTTTGGAATAGAATTATCTTGAAACTGTTTGTTTTTATAAAGCTTCAACATGAGGTATGCTATGGTTTTTGAATGTGTTTTGATTATCTTTCACCTAGTAATGGTTAGAGAGTACATCATCATGGGTAGTAAGAGGTTGTTGCCCATTTATATTAAGCGGCTGGAGGCTTCCTCACTATATTTAGTGACTGGAAGCAGCCCCCTTAATAACAGATGTTGGTAGCCCTCACTACTTCATGAGTGCATCCTAACCGTTACTAAACGAACAAACAGTAAGATGTTTGTTTAAAAGTGATTATGAATTGAATTTTTTTTATAGATTATTGAAAAGGTTTTGCAAGTTAATCATATGTAATTGGAAGGAATTGACTGTAAATACTCTGAGAATGAGAAACTTATAGTTGATAATTGTTGGTGAACTTGTGAATTGTTGTTATAGATGTGAATTGATTTCAGTCTGAGTGATTTTTTTGTTGGTTGATCACAAAGACATTAATGTGTGTTAAAGTAATTAAAGTTGCTGAAATTGATTCATTATTGTTTGTTTGATAATTAATAAATAAGTTGGATTATATGAAATCTGAATTATTGATTATTTTGGTGGTGTGTTTTATTTTGTGATTGTCATGTGGACGATGAAATATGATTGATGGGCAATAGATTATGAGACTTGGCTGGTCAATTTGTATGAGTGATAGAGTTACTACTTGTAGTCATAGGGATGAAGTTGATTATATGATACTTGTCATATGAAAATTCACTTTCTTGTGTGTGTTTTCCATTTCCTATAAGGGTTGTTTTTGAAGATATGGTGAAACCTGTAACGAGTTTTAATGCTACTATGTGTATGCAATGATTAGGAACTAATTTGAGTGTTAGTTCCTATGAGTAATCTAATTTGGTAATGTAGGAATACAGTTCAAATTTCATTGAAAAGAGTGAATGGCTCACAAGAAAATTTATAATGGTATTGTTTTTGTTTTGAAATGGTCAAATGAGTGCCTTTTCTCTTTGGAAAGACTTGGTTGATGTGATTTTTTTTATATTGCGTGCTTTGAGATTGACTTGGATTATAGGAACGAGTTTCATTTTCCTTTCCCTATTTGGCTGAATGTCTATCTCGAGAAATAGAAATTCTTACTTAATTTGAGTATGATTTTGTTAGTAGTAAACCGATTCCTGGTTTTGATAAGGCTTTAAATTGTTATTGAAGTTTGATAGAGGCAGTTGACATGATTAGGGATTATATTGATTGAAGGTGAAGAAAGAAGAATTTGTTGAACTGGATTTGCTTGACGTAGTTGATAAGGGTAAAGGAATATGCATATCTCTATTAGGTCAAGTAAAGACGCTAAATGGAGGTTGTAATTATCTGGAATTTAGTTGGAGTTGAGTTCAAAATATTATGTATTGCTTATGAAAGAGAGATTAGAGAATGTATCAGTTAGAATATGGAGTAATTTGAATCAAACAGGAAGAATTCATGATTTGAGAACTTGGGGAATTATGGAAACGACATAGTGAATTCAAAGGAAGTCGAGCTAGAGTAGGTAGAAGAGAAATATACTGAGTTGATTGAGAATGGTATGTGATCGCTAATGTCATTTTACGGTGAGAATTGTATTCAAGAGATTGATAAACACGATTCTTAGGAATAAGAGTGAAATAATGGGATTAAAGTTACAATATTCTAGCTTGTATTGACTGAAATAGAGGTAATTGAAAGAAATTTTGACTTTAAGGATTAAAAATGTTATATTATGGATATGAATTAATGAGTGACCGGAGATTTGGCATGAAAAATGAAAAATTTTAGAACTTATGATTTGAATTGAAGTTAGGGTAATTACTTGGGATTACACTGCTGATTAATGACTTAGAGTAATATATGGATATTGTGAGATATCATGACTGGGTGAGATGTTAACAATAGGCTTTTATGGATGAGAATTGTCGAATTTTCTACAAATCAATTGAAAATGCAGGGAATAGAGTGCGAAATTTAATGTTAGTTAGCGCTAAGCGTAAGATTTGGAAGAGCGATGAAAATTGGATAGTTAGAATTGTAAGAATAATGAGAGCTGAAATGGAATTATTGTGTACTTTATCGATTCCCTAGAGCGTGTGTATTGCCATAGCTGAGCTGGTTCTTCAAAAGAATCCATAATTTTTCTGCTTTTGATTGATGTTGTATTGTGAATTTAGATAGATTTGTTCATTAATCTGCTAGTATATCAGAATTAATTGTGGTTTTGGATAGAATTTTAGTTATACTCCTAGTTTTCTTGTGTAGTGCTTCTAACCTTGTTCAAAAGGTTATATACGTTTAAGTCAATCTGACTTGCTTTCACCTCTTTTAAATCCTTTAAGGGACTTGAGAATGAGTTCTAGTATCCTTAACTTTACCTTTATCCAAGAAACACCTTTCCTACTTCGCATCTGACTGCATTTTACCAGGAAATTTCGACAATAACCTCAGTTAAAGTGTTCATAGTTCCTCTTAATCGTCGATATCATCTCGTTTGTGTCACATGGATGACACTCATTGCAATGAATTCTCAATGCCAATGAGTTCAATCTTCCTAAATATTGCCTAAATTTCTTCTTCTTTCTCTTGACATAGGTGTATCATTCCAAGAAAATTGCTTCCTTTCTTTGTGCCTAGTGATAGATTCTACTAATTTCGAGGACGAAATTATTTAAGGGGAGTAGAATTGTAACATCCCAAAATTTAAATTAGAGATAATAAATAATTTTATAAGGTCTTGAGGTTTAATTTAGGAAATTTAAAGTTTGAGAAAGGAATTTTAAGATATTATGGGCAATTCAAGAATATTAAATCTGATTTAGTTTGGAATTTGAAGAAATATAGTTAAAAGAATTAATTAGGGATAGAAACTTCTATGAAAAGTAAATTGGAATTTGGACCATGTTATGATGGAAAGAGGTAAAATAATATATATACAAACTTTGGGCTAGAAATATAAGTAAGAATAAACAATAGGGTAACTAATTATAATTTTCTCTAAAAAAAAACATCAACAACAAAAACACTCCCCTTCCCTCAAAACCAAACCGAACCCGACCTCCCTTCCCAAAAACCCCATCCCTTCGGCCCCCTCTAAATCCGGCGACGGTGGGCTCCTCCGGCGACGGCGAGTTGAAGCGGCGGCGCGGCCTACCCTTCCCCTTTAAACTCTTCTCCTTCGTTTTCCTCTGTTTCCTCTTCGTTTCTCTTTGTTCTTCTTGCAAATCCGGCGAGTTTTCCGGTGAACTCACGGTGGTTTTGGCGGATTAAAGGTAAAGATTCGATTTTTCTTGTAGCCCTTGTGTTGTTCTTCCATTTCCAGCTTCAGTTTGTCTTTTTCTTAGCTCCCCTTCTCTTTTTCTAGTTCGGCCGACCACCTAGGGGCCGTTTTCCGGCGAGCTACACGGCGGCCGATGGCGGGTGACTTCCTTTCCTCACATTTTCAAATTTTGTAAGCCTCTAGCCTCTTGTGTAGTTGATTTTTCGCATAAAGCTTCCTCTTTTAAGTTAAAGTTGAACATGAATAAACCTTTGGAGCTTCAAATGTGAATTTATGTTATGTATAAGTGGGAAATTGATTATTCTTAGAAGTATTTAAGTTAGTTGAAGGTGGAAATTAATTTGAGCATGTGGATGAGCATTGTTGGATTCTTTGAGTTAGGGTTTTGGTTGATGCATGATGTTTTGGGATGAATTGGTGGTTATTTGACATTAGTTGAAGTTGTTTTATGTCAATGGAATGTTAATTTATGGTTGGACTGGTGTTTAGGAAGAAATTTGATAATTAAAGAATTTGACAAAGAGGAAATTGGTTAGGTAAAGTTATGGAATTTTGTTGGAATGTTTGTGAAGTTGGGAGGCACATTTAGTTGTCATATTGATATGAATGAGGTGGTTTTGGTGGGGTTTAGATGATTAGTTAGTGTTGCCAAGTACAATGAGAAATGATGCAAAGTTAAATGTTTTAAGGATATAATCAAATAGGGTAAGAGAAAAGGAAGGGTATGAGGATGAAACTTGAGTAATAGTGTTTCTTGAAGATTTGGGCAAGTCGTTTTGAAATTTTGTTAGCCTTTGAAATGCATTAAATTGAGTGAATAATACTTTTGAAGTTTTAAAGTGGTGTTTGCTACCCAATAATGGGCAATCAACTTGTTAGTTACATTGAAATTTAAAAAAAAAATGAGAATAATGATTGATTGCAAATTATTATATTTAATTGTTTGATATAGTTACTGTGAATGTAATTGAATGATTAATGTATATGGGGGCTGATTGCAAAGAAGTGATTGGTTTGATTTCTTTGAAATGAATTTGATTGAATGGGTGGAGAATATTGTTTGTTCAGTATAGCTGAACATTTACTTTAAAGTCTTCGTTTTATAGTCTCTTTGATATATTGATGATTTTTGAGATTCTAAATGTATGAGGTGAAATTGTATATATGGTTAGTTAACTTGGTAGTGATTCCACATAAATGGTTTGTCTTTATGTGACACTTGAACTGAACATGGATTATATAATATTTAACTTTGAAAATTGGAATTAAGTACTAGAAAATGGGTAGTAATGCGGATATGAGAGAGATGTTAAACATGAAGTAGAATGATACTAATTCATCATTCTGGAATATATTATAAGATTGATTGCGATATGGCTTTTGTGGCGTCAAGGAAGAAAGGATGAGTTAATGCGTAGTTGAAGGGCGACAGGTAATCACTCTTACCTTGCTATAACATTGATGGTGATGTTAGTTAGGATTTTCAAAATCCTTTCTAGCCCTCAAAATCTTTAAAAAGGTATTTTTATACAAAACAGGCTATCGGGTGCCTTTCAAACACGATTATTTTCATATAAAAAGGAATTTGAAACATTATACATATTATCCTGGCTGGTGTTTATTCTGGTATGATGTGAGAGGTTCAGATGGTATTATGTGAGAAATGTTGATAGTTAGGTTGAGAGAATAAGTTGAATAGTTGAGATTGAGATAGTGAATGGAACGATAATAGTGCATGATATTGATGATGAGATTGAAATTGATGGATATGGATATTGGGAGAGTTTGCATGACACTGATATTTATGTACCATCGCGCGATGATAACTGTCGATTGGCCGATCGACAGTTATTTGTACGAATCCTTCTCGGACTAGAGACCGGGGATCACGGGTCTACTTACTAGAGAAAGTAAGCGACCTACGGTTGTTTGGCATTAAAGAGCCCAACCGTTCCCGTTCTGTAAAGGAAACAGAATTGGGGTTCCCTCTCTGGAGATTGCCAGAGAGGGAAATTGTCCCCTCATTATAGAGAGGGGCACAATGTCAAATCATATAGTGAAGATTAGATGCTTGAATGCACCGTGACGGCACAATGCATCTATAGGTGAGTGTGAAAGCTGATAGGGCAGTAATATTTGATTGGAGGATATGTGGGAAGAAGTGGATTATATATATACCTATTATTGATTTTGAACTGTGGTACCCTTTAGACGCCCTCGCTACAACACATCTCACTGTTATAGTGAGTTAAGCGGTGATTACTGGGACAAATTGTCTCATCCCACGATTACTGACATTTTTGCAGGTATTCATGCACAGGCGCAAGCTCCAGGAAAGGGAATTAGGTAGTGGAGGTGGTATAGTTTATTTAAAATTGTATATTGCCAATTTATAGGTCTGCATTCGCTTCCGCATATTTTCTTATGGAACAGAATAATAGAATTAGGATTATGATTAATATTATGGATTGTGATATAAGGAAAATACTTTTCTAACTATGATAGGGTTGTATTAATATGGAAAGTCTTTTCTATCATAGTTAGATAGGTATTAACGATTAAAATTGCTACTATTGATTAATCAGTGCTAATGACAGGTTACTATATTTTAACACTAGGTTTTCCCTTTCTAACCATGTTAGGTGAATCTTTTTCTAACATGGTTAGCAGTTAATTATCCATGATAGTATTCATATTATATTAGGAAATTCTTTTCTATCATGGATAAAATATAAAAGGATTAGAATAATCTTTTTCTAACTATGATAGAGATATTAATATTATGGAAATTCCTTTTTCTATCATAGTTAGTAAAGAGATTAATGAATCGAAATAAATATTATTGGTTAATTAGGTAATTAGTAACAATATGTTACACGTTCCAAATAGAAAATGAATGAGAAATGAGTTGGCTTAATTCTTCTCCTTCATATGTGTGCTCGTGGGTGGGTTCAGAGACCTCTTTTACCTTATTTCATTTAAGGACCAAAGCATTCTTCACTACCAAGGGCCTTTTAGCCTTTTCAACCATACATTTTAATTCACTTAGGGACTTAGGTCCTGCAGAGCAATATCAGAATGTTTTGGTCCTGCAAAGAAATTAATTCTCATTTTTAGTCCTAAAATGAAATTCTCCCTAATTTTATTTAAAGTCACTATTAGTTCCAAAGGCCGAGAGCGTCAAATGACAAGTAGGAGCGAGGGGGGACCACGTTATGCGACAATAAATGAATCACTGGGCCCCTCCCCTCCCTAACGTTGGACCGAAGCCTCAATAAAGTAATTCCCACTCTTCCCAATTACAATCAAACGTTTGTTGATCGAAATTTTTTTTCAAACGTTTGTTCCCTTTAGGCTTTGGTAAGGAGAAATATAGATACTCCCTCGGTCTCTTAATTTTATTATAAATACCCAAATTTTAAATGATTTTACCTTAATTATAACTTATAAGAATATGGATATAGATATCAGAATATTAAATGAATTTTTTATTTTAACTTTCATTATTTCTGAATATTTCATATTACCAAACATTATTACTATGCATCACCCTTTTACACCCCCATAGTAAATAAGGATAAAAAAAGTTGAGAAAATAATTACTCCCTATCTGTTCCTAATATAAGGTAATTTAGGAGTTAATTTTTTTATAAATATAAAACATTTTTCTAATTTTTATCAACTCCTAACCAAACAAAGTTGAACCCATGCATGTCCTTATATATTCTTTCTGTTCCTAAATATAAGATTATTTTCCCTAATTTGAGTAGCTTAAGGAAGTTAGTTAAAGTAGTTATTAACACACGATGTTTCCAATTTATCCAAACTTTATACCTTCATCCTCACTCTCCCTCTCTTAATTATTATAATAGATAAGAATTATTAGGTTAATTTGGAAAACAAAATGGGAAAAGTTAGAAAGCTATCTTATTATATTTAGGAAAAATTGAAATTTAAAAATGACGTTATATTTAGAAACGATAGGAGTATTATAAAAAACACGCATCTTGTTACCTTGTGTGTTCTGATACTTGTTTTAAAATAATAATGCTAATTTTAACGAAACACTTGCTTCTTTGATCCTTCCTTCATTCCGAACATTGATATTTCTCTATATTCCTCCCAGTACGTCACTGCTAAATAAAAAATTTTAAAATTTGATCAATGTTTGAAAGTGCAGTATTTCGAAGAAGAACTAGTCGCTATAAAATACGCGACCCTCTTTCAATCCTTTCTGTCATTATAAAGTATATCGAATAATAAGAGTCCACTGAGAAAAATGAAGGTAGAAATTGACTTTATTAAAGAGATTTTTATTTCTAATGGTACAAATCCATTATTTGATTGTAATCTTTGATTTGGGCATAATTCATTGTTCTGTAGGAAGTTTTGCCACCACGTAATTTCTTTAATTAGTTGATGGATACATTTTACCACGATACTTAAAAGTGAAAGTGAGGATGCACAAGAGGGGGTGAATTGTGCTACCAAATAAAAACTAGAAAATTAAAACGCACAAGACTTTTATACTGGTTCGGTCCAACTCTTGACCTACGTCCAGTTCTCAATCACCCAGATTGAGTTCCACTAATCCACAGGTTTTACAACGAGTTCACCTGCAACCTTTTACAACCACAAGTTTTGCGGGCTCAATTGCAACCTTACAACCTAACTCGCTCCCTCTTACTACTTGTAAGGGTTCAACCATTTAAACAAAGGATTTTCTACTTAGTTCACTCAAAGAACAGATGATGTTACTCACTTAAGTACAATGAATGCTCTCAACAACTAAAGAGACTTAAATACAAAGAGTACAAGATGATTAAAGAAGAACTCTCATTGCAATAAGTGCTCTCTTGCTTTCTGGGTAGTATGAGCTTTGAATGCTTGAATGATTTTTGCCGATTTTTTATCAGTACTTCATAAATGAAGAAGCAATTCCTTATATAGCATCTTCGATGATCCTCTTGCTTGGTAGGTGACAAAGCCGTTTGAATATTGCCGTTAAACCCTTGTTACCGTTGGATCCATTAATGCTCCATAAATGCTCAGCAGGGTTGACTTGCTTTATCTCTGAAAAGCAACTCTGACAACTCTACTCTGCCAAAAAGCAATTCTGACTTCTGGGCACTTGTACGTTCTGACACTGTGCTTGCTACCGGAAGCAATTTCACTACCGGAAGCAAAAGACTCAGTTCTGCACTTAAACGTTAGTCCAATAACAATAGCACATAGTCACATGCAGTGGGAGTTCACTTGTCTATGGGAAACGTCTTTGCTACTGGAAGCATTCCTACTAAGACTATATTCTGACTTAGTGTATTATCTACTGACGCTAGGGGATGTCTAGTCTAACCGTCAGCGTAAGTCTCATAACTTTACTCTAAGTCTTCCGGAAGCAATTTTGCATCCGGTTGTGTCCTAACTTAGAATTCAGTTTTAACCCAATTCTTCCCAAGTGATCAATTAGTCCTACCTTAGTCTTCATTAAAATTAATACTGTAACAGTCTAAACTAGGTACTGACTTAGTGTCTTACTTGCTTCCACTATGGGATGTGTGCTCCATCTACAAGCGCTAGTCCTAATATATCCGGAAGTAATTCTGCATCCGGTTGTACTCTTACTTGGGGTTCTCTATTAACTTAATTCTTCCTAAGTGTTTAACTAGTTCTTTCATATTTTAGTCTTCATCAAAACTTAAGATTCTAACATTCTCCCCCTTTTTGATGATCACAAACTAAGTTATCTTATGAATTCATACTTAAGAATTAAATAATTAAATAACACATATGAATTCAAAAGGCAAACTTCATTAGTAGTGTGTAAATCAATTACATGTATAAGAAAAGTATAAGTACAACAATAAACAGATTTACAGGTATGGCAGATAACTATGCATGAGAAAGAAAAAATATGAAAAGAAAAATCCTAAGCTATATGCATGAGAGGTTAGGTTTTTAAGGCTTGGGTTCCTTGTTCCTCTCTCGCTGGTTCCGCGCATGCTCCTCTTGCATCTTGGCCCACATCTCATCTTGCTCTTGTTGATCAATATGAGCAAGGATGTCTTGGAGCTCTCTCTCTTTTCTGGCTCTCCTAAGCCTCTCAAGCTCCAGGGATTCTTCTATGGCTGCCTTCAGATCATCAAACTCATTCAATCCAAACACCCTTCCATGCTCTGAGTCGCCGATGGGGATGGTTGCGTGAGGGAGATGAACAGCCTTAACCTTAACATTCCAGGCAGGGTAATTGGGGTCTTGAGATTGGCTTGCCTTCGCTTTCCCTTTACCCTTGCCTTTCACTTTCCCTTGGAGATCCTTAGCATGAGCCCTCTCAGCGTCCAGAACGAAGAGCTGCTCGTATGTGAGTCTGTCCGTTCTACCATAACGCTCAAACTCGTCTGGGGTCATATCTTCCACCTCCAACTTGACAACCACTTCTGGAGGGACTTCCTCAGGTTGCTCTTGGACGGAGGACTTAGGCTCAGAGGCTTCCCCTTGCAGTGGCACCCTCTCAATCTCAATATCTTCAGGAGCAGCAATTGACTCCTCTTCACTATCAGATGGCTCACTGGGAGAGATGGCTACCCCTTTTCTGGCAACAGACTTGACCCTTGTTTTGCTGAACCTGATGACTAGTTGAGGAGCAGGAGCAGGCGCTGAAGGAGGGATCGGCTTGGCAATAGCTACTGCCGGCAGGTCTGGCCTCTTGTACCCATACTTTATACATATTTCCTCAAATATATTGCTAGTAGGCACAGAGGGAGTTGATGGCTCAGCAGATGGTGAGGGCTCAGCAGGTGGTGCCACAACAGGCTGATCAACCAGAATCATCTGTAGGTTCGCCTCTTTGCTGGAGGATTGCTGATGGCGCATGAACCGTATGGCTTCTCCACGGATTAAGCTTTCAGCATTGCCCATACGCTTCATGTCCATGGCCCGGCGGAGAGCTGCAGCAATATCCTCGTCTAGCCATATCTCTCCCCCTTTTGGCATCATCAACAAGGGCGAGGACTAGGGAGGAGGTAGAGGAGGGAGTGGTTGGGGGAGGCTCGGTGCCATATCTGGGTGGTGAAGGAGGGGGTGAGGAAGTGTGGTCTGTATAGATGAAGGGAGGTGAGTTGGTGGGGGAAGGTGATGGGGAGTGGCTGTGATGAGAGTGGCTGGGAGAGTTAGAGGGGCTGGGGGAGTGTGATGGGGAGTTGTGAGGTGAGGGTGATTGGTGAGGGATATCTGGGTGAGGGTCAGAGTCATTTTGTGGGGGAGGTGGAGGTGGAGGAGGAGGAGGAGGAGGAGGTGGTGGTTGATGTGGAGGGGGTTGAGGATGAGTTGGAGGGGCAAGGAGATGGTGAAGGAGAAGGTCGAGCTTGGCTTCTACCCTCTCTAGGCGAGTCTCCAAACCCTGGATCCGCTGTTCTTGGCTGCGGAAGGCTGCATCACATTCTTCACGCACAGGAGCCATCAGTGGATCGGGCAGCCGGAAGAGGAGCTCCTGCTTCATCTCTTCAACAAGGGCCTTCTGAGCAGCAGACACTCTTGGAACATGAGTGCTGCTGGGACCAGCCTGAGAGTCTGCTTCTTGATCCCCTGCTCCAGATGCAGAGGGTACTGAGATGTGAGAAGCACTCCCAACCTGAGAGCCAGACTGAGTGGCCTTCACCGGCTTGATGTACTTGACCCCCATTTTGCCCAAATTCATCGATCCCATGGGCAGGCATTTCTTGTTATCGGCTTCCTCAGTGGATTTGATGTTAAATTGCTCCAGGAGGAAGACGATGAACTGAGGATAGGGGAGAGATGCGTTCCCCTTGTTCTTAGTCTCTACCCATCTGTTCAGCTCCAGGGAGATCAGTTGGCCAGGATTGATAGGAAGCTGGGTGAGGAATCTCGCAAGTCATGAGTTGTCTAATTGGGTGAACTCGTTGAAGTTTCCACCCTTGTTCGTCATTATTCTGGAATAGATGTACTGGAGCACCCTCTGTGTGTCGGGCATACCAGACACTTTCTTTCCCCCAGTGCCATAAACTTGCTCCAACTCTGCTTGATCCAGCCGCTCAGGGAAGGACCACCGGTTCATCTCCTCATCAGTGACCCCCAGGAAGCGGTTTATGGATCTCCAGTTAAACTTGATGCTTCTTCCCCTGACAGTGGCCCTGAAGTCAACCCGGCCAATTGCAGACTTGTTTTTGCTGATATCCTTGTACTTTGCCTTCGCAGTCAGAGGCTCAAAGAACACCCTCAGCAGTTGAACACTGTAGTCATTTTGAATCCCTAGCCAGGTCATGTATTTCTGGAGATACGCAGTAAGATCATAACCCAGACCTTCAAGCTTCTCCAAGTCGACGTAGATTCCGTTGGAGAGATAGGGGTTTCTATTCTCAAATGCCAGGGAAACAGCTTCCAACGGCCCAGATTTGTATTCAGAGAAATCATCTTCTTGAACTCTCTGGCGTTTGGAGGGCTGTTCTTCAGCAAACTGAACTCTCTTCTGAAATGCGTGGCTGTCACCCAAGAGGGGGGGGTGAATTGGGTGAGGGAATAAAGACTTTAACTCTTTTCGAAAGACTGCTTGTGCTTGATGATGATGTTAATAAGTAATGGTATGCACAAGTCAGTATGTTATGTGATGCAGAATAGAATGTTTAAATGTAAATTTATGCACACACAATTTATCCTGGTTCGGTCACCCAGACCTACATCCAGTCCCCAGGCTCCACCTGAGATTTCCAATCCACTATTCTTGTTTAAACCGGGCACAAGAGAAGCCTTTACACTTTAGGTTTTACGAACACGGGTTCACCTAACAACCCACAGGTTTTACAACGGGTTCACCTGCAAACCTTACAACCACAAGTTTTGCGGGCTAACTTGCAACCTATGGAGATTTAGAAAACCTCTAAATGCTCCCCTTACTATTGTAATATAACAATTCTGTTCTTCAAGCACAAGCTTAAGAACAGCCTCTATTAATTAGAGGATTTAATGATATGTTCACTCTATGAACTGATTTTGATAAACTCTTAAGTACAAATAACTCTCTCTAAGAGTAGATGATGTTACTCACTTAAGTACAATTAAGTGACTCTCTAAGAATGTTACAACTTTAGATCTGAGAGTAGAAGATGAGAGGAATGTAGAAGATAATACATCAGATAATATGCTCTGTTCTTCCAACAATCTTCTGAATGTAGATGTTCCTTTTATACTCGGCTTCTTGGGCGGCAGATTGAATATGAACGTTTGAATATACCCGTTAATCCCATGTTACCGTTGAGAGGTACATCTTCATTAATGCTTAGCAGGGTTGACTTGCTTTATCTCTGAAAAGTAATCCTGACACCTCTGCTCTGATAAAAGCATTCTGACTTCTGAGTATGTGATGTTTACTCTTGTACTCTTGCTGACGGATGATCATCATTCATCCGCAAGTGGTAACCTTGCTCAGCAAGTGTTAATCTCTGAATCCCAATGCCAAGAGTCTTTCCATCCGAAAGCTCATTTGCATCCGGAAGTGTGACTAAGTTCTGCACATATTGGTTAGTCCAACATAGCAATATATATAAGAACTATACATGCTGTGGGAAGCTTGTTCGCTATGGGGAGTAGTCTTACTTAGACTGTGTTCTGACTTAGTCTATGATGTATCCAGAAGCACTCTTACATCCGGAAGTAAAACCACTGGATGAAGGATTTTGTTCACTATAACTCACTCTCGCTCGATGTCCCTCAATCCAATAGTCAGCGCTAGTCACTGCGCTATCGGATGCACTTTCACTTGACGAGGTAGACTCACTGACGCTTAGGGTTACATCTATTCTATCAGTCTGCGCCAGTCAAAATCTATCAGGAAGCAATTTCACTTGACATGGCTTTTTCACTGACGCTTGGGGTTATTCTATTCTGTCAGCCTGCGCCAGTCTAAACCTAACAGGAAGCACTTTCACTTCCGGTTGAATCATAGCTTAGTCTTAAGGTTTTGTGTACCTAATGCTCATGGACTAAGTTATTTCCCTAGTGAGTTACTCGCTGTCGCTGGGGGATAAATCATTCATCCGCGTGCGCGAGTCCTAGTCTATCCGGAAGTAAATCCACATCCGGTTGCACTCTTACTTGGGATCCTATGTTATCCTATTGCTTCCTAGGCACTTGGTCTAATCCTTTATATTTTAGTCTTCATCAAAACTTAAGATTCTAACATTCTCCCCCTTTTTGATGATGACAAACCTAGTTCTATTAATTAAGTTCCTAAGGGAGGATTAGCAAAAGAATAAAAGCAATAGATAAGACAAATATCATTGATAAGCAGAAGTTACAAGTCAGAGTTATACAATCAAATAACATATACAAGTAAAGAATGTATACAAATAAATTTCACTAAGCAGGTAAGAAAATATGTATGAAATCAATTCAAAGAAAAACTTCTAAGTTAAAAGGAAATTTTGGATTGGGGGTTTATAGTTTGTGTTTCTTTTTCCTCTCCCTCTCCTTCTGTCTCTCCTCATTCTCTTTTTGTAGTTGGGCTAACTCGGCCTCACGCTCACTCTGGTTTATCTGGGCAATGATCTCTTGAAGCTCTTCTTCATCTTTTTCCCTTTTGAGCCTCTCTGACTCGATAGACTCCTCGAATGCCCTTTTTAGGTTCTCCACTTCTTCATACCCAGGGAACCCAGTAGCATCGTCGAAGTAGAGGACCTCTCCATTGGGATAGTGAACAGCCCGGATTTTCACGTTCCATACAGGGAAGTTGGGATCCTCCTCAACTTCCTGGGCTTTCCTTTTCCCTTTCCCCTTACTCTTTCCTTTGCTCTTGCTAATTGGAGGAGTGGGCAAGGCACTTGCTCTATCAGCATCGAGGCACGCCATCTGACCAAAGGATAGCTTGTCTGTGAATCCAAACTTCTCAAATTCCTCAGGAGTCATGTCTTCAATCTCCAATTTGACTTCCTTCAGAATTGGAACCGCTTGAACCACTGGATTTTCTTGCTCAACCTGGGCAGACGAAGTCCCTTGCTCAGGTAGGTCAGATGGAGTCTCTTCCTCAGACTCATCAGATTCAGTGGTGGCAATTAACTTCCTGGCACGTTTCCTAGCAACGGCCTTCTTTCTGGGCTCACTGAATCTGGCTGCTGGCTCAGACGAGGGAGGAGGATCAGAAGATTGCTCAGATGAAGGGATCTCAGACTCTTGCCCAGAGGATGCAGGAACAGGCTTGGCTATCACAATGGGAGGATGGTTAAGTCTCTTCAGTCCCCACTTCATCATGATTTCCTCAACCATCTCTCTACTTGTTTTAGTTGGAGGAGGCTCTGATGATGACTCAGGTTGTGAGGATTGTTCATTCTGCCCAAACACAACCATCTCCAAATGTGATCCTTGCTCATCCGTTCTCTTCTGCTGCATGAAACAGATGACCTCTCCTCTTATGAGGCTTTCTGCACCACTCAGCCTCTGAGACTCAAATGCACGACGCAGGGCGGCCGTGATGTCTTCATCAATCCAGAGTGATGGCTGGCTGAGAACATCCCTTGTGGCCATACTTAGGCGAAGAGTAGACATAACATTTCTCCCCCTTTTGTCATCATCAACAAGGGTGAGTGCCAGGGATGGAGTGGATGAGGAGGGTGGAGGTGGCTCAGGGCCAAATCTCTTAGGAGGGGAGGGTGAGAGGGTAGAGGTAGAGGATGTGGGAGAGGATAGGTGTTCTGGAGTTTGAGGAGGATTGGGAAACCAACCGGAGGTGACAAAGAGACCCTCGTAGGGATGAGTGGATGAGTATTCTTCGTAGTTGGTGGAGTCTGGGGTGAAAGGTAAATGGTCATCGGAGAGTGGTTGAAGGCGAGGATAGTCTCTGATGTATATTTGGCTGAGAGGGTGAATGGCAGTGTTGAAACCAAGGTGCTCAGCCAAGGGTTGGATCTTGGTCGAGAGTTGGGGTTGGTAGGATTAGAATGAGGGAAGGGTTCGTAGAAAAAGCGGAGTGGAGAGCGTGTAGGGGCTCCAGGTCGTGTGAGAATAGGTGAAGAAGGTGGAGATGAAGAGTTTAGTGGAGATGAAGAGTTTAGTGGAAAGTGATGAGGTGAGTCTTGGGTTTGCTGGTCCTGGGTAGGTGAAGGTTGGGATTGGTGGTCATTGTTTGGTGATGGTGGGAGTTGCTGGTCATTTTGTGGTGGTGGCTGTGGTTGTTGAGTGTTAGGTGGAGGAGGAAGTTGAGGGTGATTAGGAGGAGGAGGAGGTGGGTTTTGAGGAGGAGGAGAAGGAGGTGGTAGGTTACCTTGAGGTGGTTGGGGAATTTGTAGGTGTTGGAGAATGAGATCCAACTTTGCATCCACCCTGGCAAGGTGATTCTCAAGCTGTCCTACTCTGTCCTCGAGCCGCTGGATCCGCTCCCGTTGGTGCTGGAAACCAGCTTCACACTCAGCACGGAGATGACCCACCAAGAACTCAGGCAATCTGAGGAGAAGCTCTTCCTTTACTTCCTCGGCAAAGGCCCTAACAGAGGCTGGCACTCTTGCAATACGGCTTGGCCCAGCATGGGAGTCAACTTCCTGATCCCCTGCTCCAGATGCAGAGGGGGCTGAAGTGCCAGAAGCACTACTGGCTTGTGAACCTGAGCGAGTGGGCTTAGGAGGCTTGAAATACTTGATGCCCATCTTCGCAATATTGGTTGCTCCCACAGGCTTACACTTGACATTCTCTTCCTCCACAGCAGATGTAGCCTTGATCAGATGCTTCTCAAGGAGGAAGGCAATGATGGTGGGATAGGGAAGATGGCCAGACTTGTCATTGGTCAACCATCTCTGAAGCTCTAAGCAGATCAACTGACCAGGATTGATAGGTTGTTGTTTGAGAAGTCTGGGGAACCAAGGGTTGTCAATGTTGGCGAACTCATTGAAGTTACCCCCTTTGTGAGTCATCATCCGGGAGTAAACATAGTACATCAGTCTGTATGAATCAGACATTTTGGACACCTTTTTGTCATCGGTGCCATATAGTGTCACAAGATCCTCCTTGCTGTACTTGTGCGCCACTGGATATAGCCACTCATTCATGCTTTCATCCGTTATCCCCATTAACTCATTCAGCGTCTTCCATGTGAACCTGAAGGTTCTCCCCCTTACTGTGGCGGAGAAGGAGAGTTTGTGGATTTGCTCTTTCCCATCAACCTTCCTGTACTTGGCCCTGCCAGAGAGGGATTGGCAGAAGACTCGCAAGACGTTGACGTTGTAGTCCTGGTTGATGCCCAGCCAAGGCATATACTTCTCCAAGTAAGGGCGCAGATGGGGAAACCCTAGTTCATCCATCTTGTCCAGATCGATGAACAGGCCATGGTTGAGGATGGAAGTGGATGTCTCAAATTTGGCGGTCACACTCTCCAATGCCCCATCTCTATATACTGTGGGATCATCTTCTTCGACCCTCTGCCTCTTGGAGGAAGGCTCCTCAGCAAATTGAACCTTCTTCTTCTTTCCTTTTCTCTGAGCATCCCTCTCTTGTTCAGAAACCACTACCTGTTCTACCCGACCAAAAGTTCCAGGCTGACCCTGAACGTTTTCATCCTGCCCTGGTGTTTGCCCAGAAACTTCACGATGTTCATGATGTTCATCGCGATGTTCTTCATGATGCCCAGATTTACCAGAGTGTTTGTGACTTGATTTCCCAGATTTCGACTTGTGTTTCTTGGATGAAGAGGCTTTCTGGGTAACTGGGTTGGATTCATGCGAACCGGCCATTTTTGTATGAATGTTGTGGTAAATAGAGATGAAATGCGAGGAGTATATAGAGAAAAATGAAGAACACGATGAAGAAGATGAAGTAAATTTTCAGAGAAAAGATGCGAGTGAAAATGATGCAAGTAAAAAGTGAAAGTGAAAAATGACATCTATTTATAGATAAAACTTCTGAGGATAAAATGGGCATCTTCTTTCAAATTTTCACACATTGGGTAACGTAAGTTTTTAAGTTGGAACGACACACTTGATGACACGTGTTGCTTCAATTAGTCAGAGAAGGCACAACGTTTCATAGAGGAAGTTGAAACGTTTTCTGAAGTGATGTGTCCTTTGGTCTGGCACTGGCGCTCTCTTGACTTGATCATCTAGTGTCAGTGAGTGATCATCCGGAAGTAGTTTTGCTTCCGGTTGAAGTGGTGCTCTTGATCACATTGAGTTATCATCCAGCGCCAGCAAAAGAGTATCCGGAAGTGATTTTGCTTCCGGTTGGACTCACTTAAGATTTAACATTGTGGGGGACCTTTTTGGACTTCCTCACAGCTTCAATATTAGTGTCAGGAGAAGAAGCAACAGTGTTGAGAGTTATCTTTCTTTTCCATCATCATCACGATCAATGACTTTTGTGCATTAGGAAGCAGACATGAGGGACGACTCATCAAAATATGACAATTATCTCAGCTGATGATAGTCTTGAATCTTGTTGTTGCTTCCAGTCTTCTTTCCTACAGTATATCAAATAACCCCTTTTTCTCTTCTCAGTATCCAGACTAGGATCTGACTTGTCAGTTTGTAGGAGATATGTGATTCACATGCACCTAAGGATTTATTCACTATGAATATGGCATTGCAAATCAACTATGACTATATGCATATGGTTATATACTGATAATGATAGTCATAGATAGCATGTAGACTATGACCATTGTGATAAAATCTTATAAGTCATATAATGTTCATATACATGATGCTTGATGTAAAATCTCAATAGGTCCATCTAACACTTGCATAGGAGATTTTACTATTGCATGCTTCAACCTTAAGTGATCCCTTGCTTACCCAAGGGAATCTTCTATACTTATCTTTGGCCTGAAGCACTTTAGGAGAGACAGAATTCATAGGCTTTCTCCATGTAGGTTGAGACATTCTCTCTCTCTTGTTCTTCTCAGGATAGTTGAATGGAACTTTGTGATAGCTTATCCCTGAGACAAAGTCATTGTTCCTTATGGTAGCGCACTGCTTCTTATGATTGCACCAAGTGGTTGCAGCAGTGACATCACCATGAGTTCTCTTCTTTGAGGCAAAAGGAACTCTTGATCTTTCCTGCACAAGTAAGGCACTGGAAGGGAGTTTTGGTACCCATTTGTACTTGGGTCCTACATGGTTAGCGCTGGACCTTACTTGTCCTTTGGGGATCCATGCATATTTGTTTCTCACATTTAAATTTCTTTTAAAATTGCATGTGTGAGAAATATGACCTGTTCTACCACAATAATAACAGACAATAGGATGATGTTCAGAATAAGATTTCTTGTTATTATTGTGTTGGTCAGTTTTCTTTTCAAAGACACTATGTTTGTTAACTTTTGAAATCTCAGAGTCTTTTGAAAATTCTTCTTTTAAGAATGGAACTTTGGACTCCTTGGTTGTAGAAAGAATAAGTTCCTCAAGTTCCCTATTCCTATTTCTCAAGCCTAGAACTTCTTTTGCAAGTTTACAGAATTCAATATGTAACTCATTATAAATGTCTTGCAATTTAGAAGGTTCAGGTTCAGGTACCTCATTTTCTTCAGTTTCTGAATCTTCTAGGCATGGATTGACACTCTCTTCGCTGATGCTAGCTTCCACTACATCACCATCTAGTAGCTCATCAAAGGTGGATTCACAGGGAGCACATAATGAGCTTTGGACAGCCTTAACTTTAAGAAATTGATTAGAAGCATACATAGTATCAAGAGTGTTCCAAATATCTATAGCCCTAGAGCAATGTTTAATTTTCTGGTAATCATTGTCAGATAAACTTTTGTGCAAAATTTGCATTGCTCTAAGGTTTAAGTAAAATAAACTTTTGTCCTCTTCTGTCCAATTTACTTTTGGTTTGAAATCAGAGTCCTTTTCAAAGACATCCCACATTTTGAAATCCGTGGATAGTATAAAACTTTTCATCCTTCCCTTCCATAAGTAAAAATCAGCATTTTCTAACACGGGTGGGATAGTATGGTCAAAACCTTCAAAACACATTTTGTAACCCAAGTCAGCCTAGGTCTTTGCACTTGAGATCGTTAGATCCTTTAAACAAGTGACCTTGCTCTGATACCAAATGAAATGCGTGGCTGTCACCCAAGAGGGGGGGGGGTGAATTGGGTGAGGGAATAAAGACTTTAACTCTTTTCGAAAGACTGCTTGTGCTTGATGATGATGTTAATAAGTAATGGTATGCACAAGTTAGTATGTTATGTGATGCAGAATAGAATGTTTAAATGTAAATTTATGCACACACAATTTATCCTGGTTCGGTCACCCAGACCTACATCCAGTCCCCAGGCTCCACCTGAGATTTCCAATCCACTATTCTTGTTTAAACCGGGCACAAGAGAAGCCTTTACACTTTAGGTTTTACGAACACGGGTTCACCTAACAACCCACAGGTTTTACAACGGGTTCACCTGCAAACCTTACAACCACAAGTTTTGCGGGCTAACTTGCAACCTATGAAGATTTAGAAAACCTCTAAATGCTCCCCCTTACTATTGTAATATAACAATTCTGTTCTTCAAGCACAAGCTTAAGAACAACCTCTATTAATTAGAGGATTTAATGATATGTTCACTCTATGAACTGATTTTGATAAACTCTTAAGTACAAATAACTCTCTCTAAGAGTAGATGATGTTACTCACTTAAGTACAATTAAGTGACTCTCTAAGAATGTTACAACTTTAGATCTGAGAGTAGAAGATGAGAGGAATGTAGAAGATAATACATCAGATAATATGCTCTGTTCTTCCAACAATCTTCTGAATGTAGATGTTCCTTTTATACTCGGCTTCTTGGGCGGCAGATTGAATATGAACGTTTGAATATACCCGTTAATCCCATGTTACCGTTGAGAGGTACATCTTCATTAATGCTTAGCAGGGTTGACTTGCTTTATCTCTGAAAAGTAATCCTGACACCTCTGCTCTGACAAAAGCATTCTGACTTCTGAGTATGTGATGTTTACTCTTGTACTCTTGCTGACGGATGATCATCATTCATCCGCAAGTGGTAACCTTGCTCAGCAAGTGTTAATCTCTGAATCCCAATGCCAAGAGTCTTTCCATCCGGAAGCTCATTTGCATCCGGAAGTGTGACTAAGTTCTGCACATATTGGTTAGTCCAACATAGCAATATATATAAGAACTATACATGCTGTGGGAAGCTTGTTCGCTATGGGGAGTAGTCTTACTTAGACTGTGTTCTGACTTAGTCTATGATGTATCCGGAAGAACTCTTACATCCGGAAGTAAAACCACTGGATGAAGGATTTTGTTCACTATAACTCACTCTCGCTCGATGTCCCTCAATCCAATAGTCAGCGCTAGTCACTGCGCTATCGGATGCACTTTCACTTGACGAGGTAGACTCACTGACGCTTAGGGTTACATCTATTCTATCAGTCTGCGCCAGTCAAAATCTATCAGGAAGCAATTTCACTTGACATGGCTTTTTCACTGACGCTTGGGGTTATTCTATTCTGTCAGCCTGCGCCAGTCTAAACCTAACAGGAAGCACTTTCACTTCCGGTTGAATCATAGCTTAGTCTTAAGGTTTTGTGTACCTAATGCTCATGGACTAAGTTATTTCCCTAGTGAGTTACTCGCTGTCGCTGGGGGATAAATCATTCATCCGCGTGCGCGAGTCCTAGTCTATCCGGAAGTAAATCTACATCCGGTTGCACTCTTACTTGGGATCCTATGTTATCCTATTGCTTCCTAGGCACTTGGTCTAATCCTTTATATTTTAGTCTTCATCAAAACTTAAGATTCTAACATCTTCTTCCTTTTTCCAGATTTCCCAGATTTCTTCGACTTTTTGGAGGAGGAGGCTTTCTGGAGATTAGGGTTTGTTTCATTTGAACCGGCCATTTTTGTGTGATGGGGTATGGAATGGATGAGATGCACAGAGGATGAATGCGAAGATGAAGAAGAAGATGAAGATGAAGATAAAGATGAAAGAATTCAGAGAGTTTGTGGTTTGATTTTATGTGAGAAGTGATGAATGAATGATTTAACCCTATTTATGCAATGTGATGTTCGATGTGATGGGTCATGATGACTACTTATTGAAAATATGAACCTTTTATGGGAAAAACATAAACATTTAAATTGAAACGGTGCACCTGATGCCACGTGTCGCTTCTGACTGTCAGAGAAGGCACAATTTTTGTGGGAAAATGAAACGTTTCTGAGGTGACATGTCCTTCTTCCCAACACAGGCGCTTCCGGTTGTTTATCATCAAGCCCAAGCGTCAACATCCATGCTGAATAGAGGGATGAGCTTCCGGAAGGAAATTTGCTTCCGGAAGTGATACACTTAAGATTTAACATTGACATGCTAGGGGACCTGCAAAACTAAAGATTGGCACTTCGATGCCTAAGTTAGTACAGTTTGCAGGTTTTAACATTTAAGCACAGGTTTATTCTGAAGTTTAAACTTCATTTGGGTTTACCATTCCCAAATTTCCTCTAATAAAAGTAAATTGGTCTACCCCTAGAGGTTTGGTGAAGATATCTGCAAGCTGATGCTGAGTCGGAACAAATTGCACTTTGACATTCTTCTTCTGAACATGGTCTCTGATGAAGTGATGTCTGACGTCAATGTGCTTTGTTCTTGTGTGCTGCACTGGATTCTTGGCAAGGCTGATGGTGCTTGTGTTGTCACATAGAATGGGAGCCTCAGGGAACTCTAAACCAAGGTCCCTAAGTTGATTTTTCAACCACATCACTTGAGCACAACAGCTTGCAGCCGCAATATACTCTGCCTCTGTGGATGACAGTGACACACAGGTTTGCTTCTTACTCGCCAAAGACACCAGACAACCTCCTAGGAAGGCACACTGGCCGCTGGTGCTCTTTCTATCTGTCTTATAACCTGCATGGTCAGCGTCAGAGTAAGCCCACAAGAATTCTTGGTTACCTTTGGGATACCAGAGACCAAGTTCTTGAGTTCCCTCAAGGTATCTTAAGATACGTTTAACACATGTGAGGTGAGATTCCTTGGGGTTGGCTTGAAATCTAGCACACATGCCAACACTAAATTGAATATCAGGTCTGCTAGCCATTAAGTATAACAGGGAGCCTATCATGCCCCTATACATTGGCTGGCTGACCGAACTTCTCTTAACATCAGCATCGAGAGCGGCAGTGGTGCTCATGGGAGTATCATACTCCTTGCATTCAACCATCCCAAACTTCTTGAGAAGTTCTCTGCAATACTTGGTTTGGTAGATAAATATGTCTTCTTTCTTTTGTTTGATCTGCAGGCCTAGGAAGAATGTTAGCTCTCTCATCATTGACATCTCAAATTCCCCCTGCATTGTCTTTGAGAACTCCTCACAGAGTTTCTCGTTAGTTGCTCCAAAAATAATATCATCAACATATATCTGGATAACTAACATATTCCTATCCTTATGCAAGATAAACAGTGTATTATCCAATTTGCCTCTAGAGAAACCTTTTCCTAGCAGGAAGCTGCTAAGTCTCTCATACCAAGCTCGTGGAGCTTGTTTCAGGCCATACAATGCTTTCCTTAATCTATACACATGTTTTGGGTGTTTATGATGCTCAAAGCCAGGAGGTTGTTCAACATACACCTCTTCCTTAATATAGCCATTAAGAAAGGCACTCTTTACATCCATTTGATATAATGTAAAATCTTTCATGGATGCAAAGGCTAGAAGAATCCTTATTGCCTCAAGTCTCGCAACTGGAGCAAAGGTTTCTTCATAGTCTATGCCTTCTTCTTGGTTATACCCTTTTGCTACTAATCTGGCTTTGTTCCTAGTGATCTGTCCGGTCTCATCCAGTTTGTTTTTAAAGACCCATTTGGTCCCAACTATGGATTGGTGAGACGGTCTAGGGACTAGCTCCCAAACTTGACTTCTCTCAAACCGATTGAGCTCTTCCTGCATGGCAATGATCCAATCACAGTCCTCTAGGGCCTGTTCAACTGAAGTTGGTTCGATTTGAGACAAGAAAGCTCCAAACTCAATTTCGTTTTGAACCTGTCTTCTAGTTCTGACACCAGAAGAAACATCACTGCACCAAGCACTTGGTCAAGTGGATGATCTCCGTGATGTCTCCTAGCTGTTGGCAACTGTACCTCATCAGGTACCGTCTGCATTCTAGGTTCATCCTCCTTCTTAGGATCACTTGCTGGTGTTTCTTTGGGTGGTGAAGATGATGGTGGTTTTGAAAATTTAATATCCCATCATCTTCTGTGGATCCTTCCCATGAGGGGTTTTCATCAAATACAAGATGCATAGATTCTTCAACTGTTCTAGTTCTTAAGTTGTATACTCTATATGCTTTGCTCCTAAGAGAATATCCTATGAAAACTCCTACATCCGCTTTTGGATCAAACTTACCCAAATTTACCTTTCCGTTGTTGTGGATATAGCATTTTGATCTAAAGATTCTGAGGTGGCTGATGTTGGGCTTCCTACCTTTGTATAGCTCATAGGGGGTTTTGTCTAAGCCCTTGCGAACATAGGCTCTGTTGGAGATGTAACAAGTCGTGCTCATAGCGTCTGCCCAGAACACTTGAGAAACCTCCTTCTCATTGAGCATGCTTCTGGCCATCTCCATCAACACCCTGTTCTTCCTCTCAACCACGCCATTTTGTTGAGGAGTTCTGGGAGCCGAGAAGTTGTGATCAATTCCATTTTCTTCACACAGCTCTGAGAAGTTGTGATTCTCGAACTCTCCTCCATGATCTGTCCTTATAGCGGCTATCTTGAGATTTCTCTCATTCTGCACTTTCTTAGCAAGGACAACAAAGGCATCAAAAGCATCATGCTTAGAGGAAAGAAACATAGTCCACGTGAACCTTGAATAGTCATCCACCACAACCAGAGCATAAAGGTTTCCACTTAGGCTCTTTACTCTTGCTGGCCCAATTAAATCCATGTGAAATATTAGTTCTAAGGGCCTACTTGTGGAGACTTTCTTCTTGGTTTTGAACGAGGACTTTGTTTGCTTACCTCGTTGGCAAGATTCACAGATAAAATCATGCTTAACTTTAAATGATGGAATCCCTATTGCTAGTTCCTTTTTAATAAGCATATCAAGCTGTGTAAAGTTTACATGCGCTAGCCGTTTATGCCATAGCCAACTATTTTCATCACTAGTAATTAAGAATTTTTCAGTTAGTTGTTGGCATAAATCAAGGGTATATAGGTTTCCATTCCTATTAGCCTTAAGCTTATATTTCAGATTGGTTTTATCCATGTCTAGATCATGCTTATCCACTATAATGCATTCATGAGAGTCAAATATTGTTAGAATCTTAAGTTTTGATGAAGACTAAAATATGAAAGAATAGGCCAAGTACTTAGAAAGCAATAGGTTAACATAGGATCCCAAGTAAGAGTGCAACCGGATGTGGATTTACTTCCGGATAGACTAGAACTCGCGCACGCGGATAAATGTTTCATCCCCCAGCGGCAGCGAGTAACTCACTAGGGATTTAACTTAGTCCATGAACGCTAGATATACAAAACCTTAAGACTAAGCTATAATTCAACCGGAAGTGAAATTGCTTCCTGTTAGACTTAGACTGGCGCAGACTGATAGAATAGATATCACCCCAAGCGTCAGTGAGTTTACCTCGTCAAGTGAAATTGCTTCCTGTTAGACTTAGACTGGCGCAGACTGATAGAATAGATATCACCCCAAGCGTCAGTGATAGAATAGATATCACCCCAAGCGTCAGTGAGTTTACCTCGTCAAGTGAAATTGCTTCCTGTTAGACTTAGACTAGCGCAGACTGATAGAATAGATACAACCCTAAGCGTCAGTGAGTTTACCACGTCAAGTGAAAGTGCTTCCGATAGCTTAGTAACTAGCGCTGACTGTTGGAATGAAATACACTGAGCGAGAGTAAGTGATAGTAAGCTAAATCCTTCATCAAGTGGAATCACTTCCGGATGTAGAAATGCTTCAGGATACACCTTAGACTTAGGGAACACCCACTGCATGTGACTATGTGCTTATATTGTTAAACTAACGTTCAAGTGCAGCACACTAAGTAAGGTTGCTTCCGGATGTGATTTTGCTTCCGCAAGCAATCAGAATGTCAGAGCGTTCAGAGATGCAGTGTCAGAATGCTTTTGTCAGAGCAGAGGTGTCAGGACTACTTTTCAGAGATAAAGCAAGTCAACCCTGCTATGCATTGATGAAGCATTTATTGGGCAAACGGTAACATGGGAAAAACGGCCATATTCAAACGGCTAGCCCACCTACCAAGAGTTCAAAATGTTTGAAAACTATATAAGGGAGCTCAACTTCATTTATGAAGCAATCAATTATCTTTGAATATTCTTGAGAGAAGTTAGAGCGAGAAACTAAGAACACCTTCAAGCATTCAAAGCTGCCCAGAAAAGTAAAGAGCATTTAACACATCGAGTGATCCTTTTCATCTACATATTCTGTACTCTTTGTTGTTAAGTCTCTTTCTGTTATAAGAGCATTTATTGTACTTAAGTGTGTAACACCATCCGTTCTTTGAGAGAACTTAGTCAGAAAAATCCTTTAAGTGTAAAGGTTAACCCTTGCTTGGTATGAGGGGGAGCTAGTTAGAAAGGTTACAAGTGAGCCTGCGTAAAACTTGTAGTTGTAAGGTTGCAAGTGATCCCGTGCAAAACTTGCGGTTGTAAGGTTTCAGGTGAACCCGATTTAAAACCTGAGATATAGTGGAACTCGGCCTGGGTGGTTGAGGACTGGACGTAGGTCAGGTAGACCGAACCAGTATAACTCTTGTGTTGTTTCATTCGAGCGTTATTTTTGAAGCACAATTCACCCCCCTCTTGTGCATCCATTACTTTCATTTGGTATCAGAGCAGGTCTTTCTCACTCGATTCCAACGAATCAGAAAGCAAAGATCCAGTAATGGATACAGACTATTCTCTACCAGATGTCTCTGTTCAACCAAACAAGCCCCCAGGCTTCGATGGGTACAACTATCCGTTCTGGAAGTTCAGAATGGAGACTTATATCAAGTCAAGTGACATATGACTCTGGGACGTAACAGAACGAGGGGATCAAACTCCACTAGATGAGGATGGACTTACTAAAGTGAGAGCCAGATACACTCCTGAGGACTATGCCCTAGTCCAACTGAATCATCGGGCCATGCACTACATCCAGTGTGCTCTCAGCCCCAAAGAGTTTCACAGGATTAGCCACCACAAAAATGCTAAAGATATGTGGGAGGCTTTTGAGGCTGCTCACTCTGGAACCAGAGGAGTAAAAGCGAGACGTGTTGAGATGCTGGTGGAAGAATTTCACAAGTTCGCCATGTTAAGTCCCACCGAGCCCATCAGAGAGCTGGAGCTCAGGTTACCCATCTCATCAACAATTTGGCCTCGCTGGGTAAGGATATTCCTGAAAGAGAGCAAGTAAGCAAGATCCTAAAAATCTTGAAGGGAGACTGGATCACCAAAGTAACTATCTTGCAAGAAGTGCAAGGAGAATCAACCAGCTCCATCACTGCACTATTCGGCTCTCTTGCTGAATATGAACCTACCTTGCTGGCTATGAGAGCTCCTCAAGCCTCATCCAAGAACAAGAACCTTGCTCTCGTTGCTCCCAGCAAGGAGATCAATGATGATGATGAGGATGATGAGGAGGAAATGGACGATGACGAGATGGCTATGATGGTGAGGAAATTCAGGAAATTCTTCAGAAAGAAAGGAGGCTATCAGAGAGGTGACTCCAGCTAGAAGAAGGGATACAAGAAAGAAAAGGTCCCTGTGTGCTTTGAATGCAAGAAGCCTGGTCACTTCAAGGCTGAGTGTCCCAGCCTGCAGAGGTCAAAAGGCAAAGACAAAAGAAAGGCCCTTGTCTCCTCCATTTGGGTAAACAGCTCAGATGAGGAAGCAAGTGATGAAGAAGAAGTTGCCAACCTCTGTCTGGTAGCTAGAGAAGATGATGAAGAAGCATCTTCAGATCTTGACCTCACCAACGAAGATCATGAGGTAACTCTTTCTGAACTACAAGAGGCTTACAATGAGGTTCATGAAGAATTCTCTAGACTGTGTAAAGCCTATAAAGTGTTGAAAACCAAAAAGGAATCACTTGAGTCCAAGGTGGACTCACTAAGTGAGGAACTAGCGGAAGCTAGAAGGCTTCCGGTAGTGGATGGCCAGGGTTCTCCCCAAGTAGAACCCAACGCCCCAACACTTGAGAGCTGCCCTAATTGCAGCAAAATCTCAGCTGAAAATGACAAGCTGCAAAATGCCCTGCAGAAGTTTACCAATGGTTCAGAAATGTTAAATATAATCTTAATGAACCAAAGGGCATATAGGGATAGAACTGGCTTAGGATATACCCCTAGAGGGAAAAAGTGGGTAGAACCAAAAGTAAAGCCATACTTAAAGTTCTTCCATAAAGCCACTAGTCATAGCTCCTCACCCTTTAGCTTCTGTAACTACTGCAATAGGAAAGGACACTCCACGTCCACCTGTAATGCCAAGAAGCATGGAGCTAGTAGCTCTTACAAATGGGTCCCTAAAGGAACCAAGGCTGCAAAGGATCCTCCACCTGCAAAGGAAACCAAGAGAGGACAAGGATCCCGAGCCTGGAATCATTCCACAGGGAAAACTCAAGAGCCTAGAGCCAGCACTAGGCCAGAGGCTCCAAATGATCATAAGCCCAAGGTTAAGACCAATACTAGACCAAGGGCACTAAATACTAATGACAAAGGACCCAAGAGAGGTTGGGTACCTAAGGTTGCTTGATTATTTCAGGTGTGTCTCAAGGCATCCAAGAACAAAAAATGGTACATCGATAGCGGATGCTCGAGACATATGACTGGAGACAGAGACAAGTTCAAATCTCTGGTGATCAAGGATGGAGCCACAGTGACCTTTGGAGGAAATCAAAGTGGTAAGATCACTGGAGTTGGAGAAGTTGGACCAGTCAAAGATGTCTATCTAGTGGACGGTCTCTGTCACAACCTGCTGAGCGTGAGCCAGAGCACGGACAAAGGAAATTGGGTAATATTTGATTCAAATGAGTGCATAATAGTTGATAAGCAGGATCTGAGTATAGATAAGGCCAACTTAAAATGCAAGCTTAAGGCAAACAGAAATGGGAACCTATATACTTTAGACTTATGTCAACAGCTAGAAGAAAAATGTTTAATATCTAGTGACGAGAATAGTTGGCTTTGGCATAAGAGGTTAGCTCATGTCAATTTTACTCAATTGGATATGCTAATTAAAAATGAGCTAGCTATAGGTATTCCCTCTTTTAAAGTTAAGCATGATTTTATTTGTGAATCCTGCCAACGAGGGAAGCAAACAAAGTCCTCGTTTAAAACCAAGAAGAGAGTCTCCACCAGCAGGCCCTTGGAACTAATCCACATGGATTTGGTTGGGCCAGCGAGAGTAAAGAGCTTGGGTGGAAACCTGTATGCTCTAGTAGTGGTGGATGACTATTCAAGGTTCACTTGGACTATGTTTCTTGCCTCTAAGCAAGATGCTTTTGATGCTTTTGTTGTCCTGGCTAAGAAAGTGCAGAATGAGAGAGAGCTCAAAATCACAGCCATAAGGACAGACCATGGAGGAGAGTTTGAGAACCATAGCTTCTCTGAGCTATGTGAGCAAAACGGCATTGAACATAACTTCTCGGCTCCGAGGACTCCTCAACAAAATGGAGTGGTAGAAAGGAAGAACAGGGTTCTGACGGAGATGGCTAGAAGCATGCTCAATGAGAAAGAGGTTTCTCAAGTGTTCTGGGCGGACGCTATGAGCACTGCTTGCTATATCTCCAACAGAGCCTATGTTCGTAAGGGCTTGGACAAGACTCCATACGAGCTATACAAAGGGAGGAAGCCCAACATCAGCCACCTCAGAATATTTGGATCAAAATGCTATGTGCATAACAATGGAAAGGTAAATTTGGGTAAGTTTGATCCAAAAAGGCTGATGTAGGTATATTCATAGGATATTCCCTTAGGAGTAAAGCATATAGAATATACAACATGAAAACTAAAACTGTAGAAGAATCCATGCATGTTGTATTTGATGAAACTCCTACATGGGGACAATCCACAGAGGATGATGAAATACTTAATCTTCCAAAACTACTATCATCCTCCTCACCACCAAAAGAAACACCAACAAGCAATCCCAAAGAAGAAGATGAACCCAGTGATGAACCTGGAGTGCAACCCGTGCCTGAGGAGGCACAGGTGCCAATAGCTAGGAGACATCACAGGGATCATCCTCTTGATCAAGTGCTTGGTGACGTTTCTTCTGGTGTCAGAACTAGAAGACAAGTTCAAAATGAAGTTGAGTTTGGAGCATTCCTATCTCAAATCGAACCAACTTCAGTTGAACAAGCTCTTGAGGACTGCGACTGGATTATTGCCATGCAGGAAGAGCTAAACCAATTTGAGAGAAGTCAAGTTTGGGAACTAGTCCCAAGGCCGTCTCATCAATCCATAGTAGGGACCAAGTGGGTCTTCAAAAACAAGCTAGATGAGACAGGTCAAATCACAAGAAACAAAACCAGACTAGTAGCCAAAGGATATAACCAAGAAGAAGGCATTGACTATGAAGAAACTTTTGCTCCAGTTGCTAGACTCGAAGCAATAAGAATTCTTCTAGCCTTTGCATCCATGAAAGGTTTTAGATTATATCAAATGGATGTAAAGAGTGTCTTTCTTAATGGTTACATCAAAGAAGAGGTATATGTTGAACAACCTCCTGGCTTTGAGGATCATAAGCATCCCAAACATGTGTATAGATTAAAGAAAGCTTTATATGGCCTGAAACAAGCTCCTCGAGCTTGGTATGAGAGACTCAGTAGCTTTTTGCTGGGGAAGGGTTTCTCAAGGGGCAAATTAGATAATACACTGTTTATCCTTCACAAAGATAGGGATATGTTAATTGTCCAAATTTATGTTGATGATATTATATTTGGGGCAACTAACGAAAAGCTTTGTGAAGATTTCTCTAAGACTATGCAGGGTGAATTCGAAATGTCAATGATGGGAGAACTAACGTTCTTCCTTGGCCTGCAAATCAAATAGAAGAAAAATGGAATCTTCATCTCCCAAGCTAAGTATTGCAGAGAACTACTCAAAAAGTTTGGGATGGATGAATGCAAGGAGTATGACACTCCTATGAGCACCACAACTGCACTCGATGCTGACGCAAAGGGTAAATCTGTCAGCCTGCGCATGTATAGGGGAATGATAGGTTCCCTCTTATACTTAACAGCGAGCAGGCCTGACATTCAATTTAGTGTAGGCATGTGTGCTAGGTTTCAAGCCAACCCCAAGGAGTCACACTTAACATGTGTTAAACGTATCCTAAGATACCTTGAGGGAACACAAGAACTTGGTCTTTGGTATCCCAGAGGTAACCAAGAGTTCTTGTGGGCTTACTCTGACTCTGACCATGCAGGTTATAAAACAGATAGAAAGAGCACCAGTGGACAATGCGCCTTCCTTGGTGGTTGTCTGGTGTCTTGGGCTAGCAAAAAGCAAACCTGTGTGTCCTTGTCATCCACAGAGGCAGAATACATTGCTGCAGCAAGTTGCTGTGCTCAAATGCTGTGGCTGAAGAACCAACTCAGAGATCTTGGCTTGGAGTTCCCTGAGGCACCTATCCTCTGTGACAACACAAGCACTATCAGCCTAGCCAAGAATCCGGTTCAGCACACAAGGACAAAGCACATTGATGTCAGACATCACTTCATCAGAGATCATGTTCAAAAGAAGGATGTCAAGGTGCAGTTTGTTCCCACACAACAACAGCTTGCTGATATCTTCACCAAGCCTCTGGGGGTTGAGCAGTTTACTTACATAAGAGGGGATTTGGGGATGGTAAACCCAAATGAGGTGTAACTTTTATTTATTATACTTGGTTATTTTAAAAATTAAAAGAATACTAACTTAGGCATCAGAGTGCCAATATATGTTTTTGCAGGTGCTCAATGTTAAATCTTAAGCAAGTGCAACCGGAAGCAAAACCACTTCCGGATGTACATTCACTGACACTGGATGATCAAGTCAAGAGAACGCCAGTGCCAGCCCAAGGGACACGTCCTTCAGAAAACGTTTCAACTCCTTCAATAAAACGTTATGCCTTCTCTGATAAGATGAAGCGACACGTGTCATCAGGTGTGTCGTTCCAACTTAAATTGTTTACGTTACCCAATGTGTGAAAATCTGAAGAGACATGACCATTTTACCCTTAGTAACTTTACCTATAAATAGGGTGTCATTTTTCACTTTCACTTTTTACTTGCATCATTTTCACTTTCACCATTTTCTCTGAAATTCTCTTCATCTTCTTCATCGCGTTCTTCATTTTCTTTCACACACCTCTTCGTATTTCATCTCTTTTTACCACAAATTCATACAAAATGGCCGGATCTCATGAATCCAACCCAGTTACCCAGAAAACCCCTTCAACCAAGAAACACAAGTCGAAATCTGGGAAATCAAGTCACAAACATTCTGGTAAATCTGGGCATCATGAAGAACATCGCGATGAACATCAAGAGCACCATGAAGTTTCTGGGCTGAATAGACCAGGGCAGGATGAAAATATTCAGGGTCAGCCTGAAACTTCTGGAAGAGTGGCAGATCAGGCTGAGACCTCTGGGCAAGAACAAGCAAGGGAAGCCAAGAGGAAAGGGAAAAAGAAGAAGGTTCAGTTCGCTGAGGAGCCTTCTTCCAAGAGGCAAAGGGTTGAAGAAGACGACCCTACAGTGTACAGAGATGGGGCATTGGAGCCAATTGCTGCCAAATTTGAGACGTCTGTCCCCTACTTCAACCATGGTCTGTTCATCGATCTGGACAAGATTGATGAACTAGGGTTTCCCCATCTGCGCCCTTACTTGGAGAAGTATATGCCTTGGCTGGGCATCAACCAGAACTACAACGTCAACGTCCTGCGAGTCTTCTCTCAATCCCTCTCTGGCAAGGCTAAGTACAAGAAGGTGGATAGGAAAGAGCAAGTCCACAAACTCTCCTTCACTGCCACTGTAAGGGGGAGGACCTTCAGGTTCACTTGGAGGACCTTGAATGAGATGATGGGAATCACAGAAGAAGGTATGAATGAATGGATCTACCCTGAGTCTCTCAAGTACAGCAAGGAGGAACTCGAGGAGTTGTATGACACCAACAACAAGAAGGTATCCAAGATGTCTGACTCTAACAGGCTCTTGTACTACGTCTACTCCCGGATGATGACTCATAAGGGAGGCAACTTCAACGAGTTCACACTGCTGGACAACCCTTAGTTCCCCAGACTCCTCTCTCGCAAGCCAATCAACCCCGGCCAGTTGATCTGCCTTGAGCTTCAGCGCTGGATAAATAATGACAAGTCTGGCTATCTTCCCTATCCCACTATCATTTCCCTCCTCCTTGAGAAGCACCTGATCAAGGCCACATCTGCTGTGGAGGAAGAAAATATCAAGTGTAGACATGTGGGAGCTACCAACATTGGGAAGATGGGAATCAAGTATGTCAAGCCTGCTAAGCCCACTCGCTCAGGATCACAGGCCGAGAGTGCCTCTCAGACTTCAGCCCCCTCTACATCTGGTGCAGGGGATCAGGAAGTGGACTCCCATGCTGGGCCAAGCCGTGCTGCAAGAGTGTCAGCCTCTGTTAGGGCCTTTGCCGAGGAAGTAAAGGAAGAGCTTCTATTTAGGCTGCCTGAATCCTTGGTGGGTCCTCTCCGTGCTGAGTGTGACGCTGGTTTCCAGCACCAAGGGGAGCGGATCCAGCGGCTCGAGGACAGAGTGGGTCAGATCGAGAATCACCTTGCCAGGGTGGATGCAAAGTTAGATCTCATCCTCCAACACCTACAAATTCCCTAACCATCACAAGGTAACCTACCACCTCCTCCTCCTCCTCAAAACCCACCTCCTCCTCCTCCTAATCACCCTCAACTTCCCCCTCCTCCTCCACCTAACACTCAACAACCTCAACCACCACCACAAAATGACCAGCAACCCCCACCATCACCAAACAATGACCACCAATCCCAACCTTCCCCTACCCATGACCAGCAAACCCAAGACTCACCTCAACACTCTCCACACCAAACCCAAGACTCACCTCACCACTCTCCACGCCAATCCCCACTAAATTCTCCATCTCCACCTCCTTCACCCACTCTCTCACGCCCTGGCGCTCCTACACGCTCTCCACTCCGTCTCTCCAACCCTACCCATCCAAGCCCTAGACCCATAGGATCTGACACAGCCATTCACCCCCTCAGCCAATTCTATAGAGAGTATCCCCGCCTTCAACCACTCTCTGATGACCATTTACCATTTACCCCAGCCTCCAACTACAAGGAATACTCCTCCACTCATCCTTTTGAGGGTCTCTTTGTCACCCCCAATTGGTTCCCCAACCCTACCTCATCCGACCCTACCTCATCACCAGAAAGTACCCAATCTACCTCCTCCCCAGAAACCTCACCCCAAAAATCTCCACCCTCCTCGTCCTCAAGTCCATCCCTGGCCCTCACCCTCTTTGATGATGCCAAAAGGGGGAGAGATGTAATGTCCACTCTGCGCTTGTCAATGAACACAAGGGATGTCCTCAGCCAGCCATCCCTCTGGATTGAGGAAGACATAACAGCAGCACTTCGCCGTGCTATGGAATCTCAAAGGTTGGGTGGTGCAGAAAGCCTTATAAGAGGAGAGGCCATCTGGTTCATGCAGCAGAAGAAAGCAGCTGAGCAAGGACCACAATGGGATATGGTTGTCTTTGAGCCAGAAAGTACCCAATCTTCACAGCCTGAGTCGTCTTCATCAGAGCCTTCTCCAACTAAGTCAAGCAAAAACATTGTTGAGGAGATTATGATGAAGTACGGGCTGAAGAGACCCAACCATCCTCCCATTGTGATAGCAAAGCCTATTCTTGCATCCACTGGGCAAGAGTCTGAGATCCCTTCTTCTGAGCAATCTTCTGATCCTCCTCCCTCGTCTGAGCTAGCAGCCAGAGTCAGTGAGCCCAGAAAGAAGGCCGTTGCTAGAAGACGTGCCAGGAAGATAATTGCCTCCACTGAATCTGATGAGAGTGAAGAAGAGACTCCATCTGACCTTCCTGAGCAAGGAACTTCATCTGCCCAGGTTGAGCAAGAAACTCCAGTGGTTCAAGCAGTCCCAATTCTGAAGGAAGTCAAATTGAAAATTGAAGACATGACTCCTGAGGAATTTGAGAAGTTTGGATTCACAGACAAGCTATCCTTTGGTCAGATGGCTTGCCTCGATGCTGATAGAGCAAGTGCCATGTCCACTCCTCCAATTAGCAAGAGCAAAGGGAAGAGCAAAGGGAAAGGGAAAAGGAAAGCCCAGGAAGTTGAGGAGGATCCCAACTTCCCTGTATGGAACGTGAAAATCTGGGCTGTTCACTATCCAAATGGAGAGGTCTCCTACTTCGACGATGCTACTGGGTTCCCTGGGTATGAAGAAGTGGAGAACCTGAAAAGGGCATTCGAGGAGTCTATTGAATCAGAGAGGCTCAGAAGGGAAAGAGATGAAGAAGAGCTTCAGGAGATCATTGCCCAGATAGACCAGAGTGCGTGAGGCCGAGCTAGCCAAACTACAAAAGGAAAATGAAGAGAGACAAAAGGAGAGGGAGAGGAAAAAGAAACACAAACCATGAACCCCCAATCCAAACATTCTTTTAACTTAGAAATTTTTCCTTCTTGTTTTGTTTTCATGCATACTTTCATACTTGCTTAGTGTTATTTACTTGTATATGTTCTTTACTTGTAAATGTTATTTGATTGTATACTCTGACTTGTAACTTATGCTTATCAATAATATTTGTCTAAGTTACTTGTTCTTATCTATTGCTTTTATTCTTTTGCTAATCCTTTCTTATGAACTTAATCGATAAAACGAAGTTTGTCATCATCAAAAAGGGGGAGAATGTTAGAATCTTAAGTTTTGATGAAGACTAAAATATGAAAGAATAGGCCAAGTACTTAGAAAGCAATAGGTTAACATAGGATCCCAAGTAAGAGTGCAACCGGATGTGGATTTACTTCCGAATAGACTAGAACTCGCGCACGCGGATAAATGTTTCATCCCCCAGCGGCAGCGAGTAACTCACTAGGGATTTAACTTAGTCCATGAACGCTAGATATAAAAAACCTTAAGACTAAGCTATAATTCAACAGGAAGTGAAATTGCTTCCTGTTAGACTTAGACTGGCGCAGACTGATAGAATAGATATCACCCCAAGCGTCAGTGAGTTTACCTCGTCAAGTGAAATTGCTTCCTGTTAGACTTAGACTGGCGCAGACTGATAGAATAGATATCACCCCAAGCGTCAGTGAGTTTACCTCGTCAAGTGAAATTGCTTCCTGTTAGACTTAGACTGGCGCAGACTGATAGAATAGATACAACCCTAAGCGTCAGTGAGTTTACCACGTCAAGTGAAAGTGCTTCCGATAGCTTAGTGACTAGCGCTGACTGTTGGAATGAAATACACTGAGCGAGAGTAAGTGATAGTAAGCTAAATCCTTCATCAAGTGGAATCACTTCCGGATGTAGAAATGCTTCAGGATACACCTTAGACTTAGGGAACACCCACTGCATGTGACTATGTGCTTATATTGTTAAACTAACGTTCAAGTGCAGCACACTAAGTAAGGTTGCTTCCGGATGTGATTTTGCTTCCGCAAGCAATCAGAATGTCAGAGCGTTCAGAGATGCAGTGTCAGAATGCTTTTGTCAGAGCAGAGGTGTCAGGACTACTTTTCAGAGATAAAGCAAGTCAACCCTGCTATGCATTGATGAAGCATTTATTGGGCAAACGGTAACATGGGAAAAACGGCCATATTCAAACGGCTAGCCCACCTACCAAGAGTTCAAAATGTTTGAAGACTATATAAGGGAGCTCAACTTCATTTATGAAGCAATCAATTATCTTTGAATATTCTTGAGAGAAGTTAGAGCGAGAAACTAAGAACACCTTCAAGCATTCAAAGCTGCCCAGAAAAGTAAAGAGCATTTAACACATCGAGTGATCCTTTTCATCTACATATTCTGTACTCTTTGTTGTTAAGTCTCTTTCTGTTATAAGAGCATTTATTGTACTTAAGTGTGTAACACCATCCGTTCTTTGAGAGAACTTAGTCAGAAAAATCCTTTAAGTGTAAAGGTTAACCCCTTGCTTGGTATGAGGGGGAGCTAGTTAGAAAGGTTACAAGTGAGCCTGCGTAAAACTTGTAGTTGTAAGGTTGCAAGTGATCCCGTGCAAAACTTGCGGTTGTAAGGTTTCAGGTGAACCCGATTTAAAACCTGAGATATAGTGGAACTCGGCCTGGGTGGTTGAGGACTGGACGTAGGTCAGGTAGACCGAACCAGTATAACTCTTGTGTTGTTTCATTCGAGCGTTATTTTTGAAGCACAATTCACCCCCCCTCTTGTGCATCCATTACTTTCAAATATTACCCAATTTCCCTTGTCTGTGCTTTGACTCACACTCAGCAGGTTATGACAGAGACCATCAACCAAGTAAACATCTTGAATAGGTCCAACTTCACCAACCCCAGTGATCTTTCCACTTTGATTTCCTCCAAAGTTCACTTTGGCTCCATCCTTGATCACCAGAGATTTGAACTTGTCTCTATCTCCTGTCATGTGTCTCGAGCATCCGCTGTCGATATACCACTTCCGGTTCTTGGATGCTTTGAGACAGACCTGCAAAAATCAGACAAACTTAGGTACCCAACCTTTATTGGGTCCTTTTTCATTAGTGCCCATAACCCTTGGTCTAGTGTTGACCTTAGGTTTGTGAGTGAACTTTGCCTCTGGCCTTGAGTGGGCTCTGGGCGGTCGGTCTTCCTTTGGAATAGGCTTCCAAATTCTAGGTCCATGTGCTCCCATAGTTTCTTTCCTTGGAGGATCCTTATTCAATTTTGTTCCTTTTGGAACCCACTTGTGAGTGTTATTGGTTCCATGCTTCTTTGCATTGCAGGTGGACGTGGAGTGTCCCTTCCTGTTGCAATAGTTACAGAAGCTGAAGGGTGAGGAACTGTGACTAGTGGCTTTGTGGAAGAACTTTAGGTAGGGTTTCACTTTGGGTTCCACCCACCTTTTCTCTTTGTGCTTATAGCCTAAACCAGTCTTGTCTCTATATGCCCTTTGGTTCATCAAAATAACATTAAGCATTTCAGAACCGTTTGTGAACTTTTGCAGGGCATTATGCAGCCTATCTCTTTCAACAGAGATTTTGCTGCAGTTGATACAGCTCTCTGAAGCTGAGGCCTTGGGTTCCACTTGGGGATCTTCCTTGTCATCCACTACTGGAAGCTTCTTGGCTTCCGCTAACTCATCACTCAGTGAGTTCACAGAGAATTCAAGTGATTCGTTCTTCATTCTTAAAACCTTGTAAGCTTTGCATAATCGAAAGAATTCTCTATGAATATCATTATAAGCTTCTTGGAGTTCAGTAAGGCTTACCTCATCACCATGAACGGATTCAAAGTCAGAGAGTGCCCCTTCTCCATCTTCCCTAGCAACAAGACAAAGGTTTGCAACCTCTTCCTCATTGCTTGCTTCTTCATCTGAACTATTAACCCAGATTGAGGACATGAAGACTTTCCTTTTGTCCTTTCCTTTGAATCTCTGGAGGCTTGGGCACTCAGCCTTGAAATGACCAGGCTTCTTGCACTCGAAGCAAACAGGGGGCCTTTCCTTCTTATGGCTTGATTCTCAATTACACCACCTGGGTTCAAACCGGAGTTATCATCATCACATCCGAGATCAGCAATGTAAGATCCGATTATTTCTTCATCACCACTCATGAGCATCACTTTACAGGAGTATGTTTTTCCCTCAATGAAATCTTGTGGGATTTTGAGCTTGAATAAATATTGTTTTCCAATCACCTTTTGAACTATCTCATCAGGTAGTATATCTTGAAGCTAAGTCCAAATAAGTGACAATTAATATGTAAATCTATTTGTGTAAAATGCAATGTTGTATGAAATCTGTTTTTTTATTTAGTGAGCACTTTAGAAATGATTGATTTACCTGTTCGTGCGCTATTTGTTCTTTAATCTCAGCAGCTGAGGTACCCACTATTCTGGAAAATTCTCTGTCAAATATCACTAAGTTGCATGTTCCTGTTTCATCCTTAACCTCACAAGTAACCATAAATCTGCAAAAAAATTATAATGTAAACATATTGTAAAAGAATTTCACCATAATAAATTTTGTAGATGCATTAAAATTAGCTAACCTTGGCATAGAGCTGGGAATTCGGGCCGGCCCGGCCCTAATGAGCCGGCCCACATCGGGCCGGGCCTAAACGGGCCAGGCCCGTTTAGGCCCGCTCCCCCCTTTTGCTCCCTATTTGCGAAGCCCGGCCCTCATGCCATCGGGCCCGGGCCTGGCCCTACGGGCCTGGCCCACTTTTTTTTTTTTTTAAAAAAAAAATCCTTTTGCTGAAGTGCTGAACCCATTTTTCCTCTTCGGTTTTTCCACATTGTTCGCCCTGTAAGTTTTACGGTTTTAGCAAAACAAAATCATCTAAAAACATCACAAATCCACAATGAACATAGTCATAAATCATAACATAATCTAATAAGCGAAAACATTACAACATACACTGTAACACTTATAGTGATACGCATAATCTGAAAGTCAAAATAAATAACAAAGTCTTCAAATATAAATCTAAGAGAGCTGAAGGTGAAGCCTGAAGTTAAGTGAAACAATTTTTTTTTTAATAAAACTGGATGCGGGCCTAACGGGCCGGCCCGCACAGGCCCTAGGCCCTAAAGGGCCGGCTCGACAGGCCCGCTCCCCTCTTTTTCCACCAAAACAGCAAGCCCGACCCTCCTCGGGCTTGCATGAAAACGGGCCGGCCCATCGGGCCAGGCCCATATTACCGGCTCTACCTTGGCACAACAAACTTTACAATTGCCTCACAATTCACACAAAAATAAGCTTGACCATCTGGAATAACCTTTTTGGCACATCTAGTACATGCCATGTATGACCAACCTCGATCCAAACGAAGATCTATGATAGTAGCAACCAACCCAACTTGGACATTCTTTAAAAACATCAAATCAATCAGTGAGTGGTGCTTAAATTATTTTAAAGATGTATTTGTAGATAACAATAATAATCCAAATAATAGTACAGGTACCTTTGGTCCTTCACATAAATGAATTATTTGACGCCAATCTCCAATTGATAGTAATTCATCGGCAATTGCTATTGTACCATGTGGCAAGATATGCTCATCAATTTGAGCATTAACATCAATTCCAACAGATCGCATTCTATGAAGCAAAATTGAAGTGATCTTTTTTTAGAATTTATGTTATAAAAATGACAGCAGAATGAAATTATGAAGAAAATGATTGCTTGTGAGAAAATGATGGTCTTATTACAATATTAGATAAACTTGATTGAAAGCAAAAGTTAGTTCATATTTTCATAATTAGAATAAGTAATTTTAAAAAGAACTTACTTGTAGAGAAACTGATTTGTCTCAAGAAATGGTTCATTGATTAGCAAGCGTGATGAGAACATTGAGTTGGACAATTTCTTTCTACCTTAAAAAGCAAAACAAATCTGTCAATGTATTTGGAAAAAAAATGATTTGTGGTTTAGATGTTATAGAAAAAAGAAACAAACCTTGAAACTCTTTAGCTTTACATGATTGTACAATTACAATTATTGGTCCATTGTCATGTTGAGAAACAAATTTTTCCATGTTAGTAGCAAAATTTCCCCACAATGTGCATTCTAGTCGTTCATATCTGTGGAAAAAAAATGGCACAATGAGATATGATTTGTGGTTGAAAAAGCAGTTTGAGTAATAGATAAATGGCTTATGGACTAACTTTTCGTCCGTTAAAGTTATTTCTAGCCGCTGCTGTTTTTCCCCTTTGACTATGCATTAATCAATGTCACCAATAGCTGATAACTTCCCAATAACATCTACATAAGAAAATATAAATAGATTAGTTCAGTACTGGCACATTTATTTTAGGATGACCCAAAACTCAGCAGTGTTTCTTTTTTTGATGTTTGCCTTCCATGTGCTAAAGTTGTGGCAGAAAATGTTTTGCTGAGGAAAAGTGTATTACTTAATTCATAATTGTAAAACGATGCTAGCAGTAGGGCAATATTAATTGTTACTTAATTGCATAAATCATGTAACAATCCAAGCAATATCTATATGGAAAACAAAACTTGTTACAGCAGCATTTATAATCTTAAATAAATTTTTCAATGTCCTATGTTTACTCAGTTGTGTGGAATTTGGAATATAAGTTATGTGCTTTTAGAGATCGCAATGTGTAATATAAAAAAAATGTAAAACATATTGTAATAACAGTATATTGAAGTTGAAGTAATAATACACAAACCATATTATGCATCATGATCAAACTATGATATGAAGTAACTTGTGAGGATTAATGGTAAGGAACTTAATAGTCAATGAAGAAGCACAACCAAGCTAAGAAAGGTAACATTCTTAATTTGTTTTGTTGAATCAGGTAATATTGTTCACGAGGATTATTTGCCTTTGACAAATCTTGGCCATTATGGTTAATAACCTTTTTGTGAACATTACTTGTGACAACAGCATTTATGATCATAACTAACTGATCCAATCCTTACTTTCTAAAAGGAGGGTTGTTGACAGAATCCTTGCCTGCCACATGTACATTCTCCTTTCTTAAAATCATGCCACATGTTCCTTCTCTCTAAATAATACACTCCCACATGTCTTCAAATAAAAAATAACTACACATGTCCCAACCATCTTCATAACCACACACGTGTCCATATATCCATTTATATGTCTCTTATCCACTACCTTCCAGCCAAAAGCTTCCGACAAATAAACTTCCACCATTGTCTCTTCCAACTTCTACATGAACATCACCCACGTTTTCAATTTGATAGCATGTTCTCTTCGATAGGTGTCCACCAATTCATGAAAAAAGCCTTATCACTATAACGATCACTGGTATGAATTTTCTATATCTTAGTTTTATTTATAGTGTTTTTGTTTTAGTTATTTAATTGCCTTTTCAATTTATTGGTACTGGCGTACTGCATCTATGAAATTGGTTGATTTTTTTCTTCATTTTTCTGAACATGCTTAATTTCTTCGCACAACTGACTGTGGTTCAATCTTTTTATCTTTTCAAAAATCTTTAAAAAAAACAATAAATATGTTAGCACGATCCCATGTTCTCATGCCCATAACTTTGTATGTTTTTAAACCGCTCTTCATAATTCGCTTAATTATAACTTCAAAGTTTTCCACAACATTTAACTTCCCTGAATCTCTCCCACTTCATTATGGATCCTAATTCATTCGATGCAGTTCGGGTAATAAACTCTTCCAAAATACAATGGCGCATTCGGGTCCGCATCATCCTAATTCATAATTTGCTATGGGAAGCTCTCCACTTAGACTTAGTTACCTAGGATCAGACTTAGTGTTCAATTGACTTCCGCTATCGGACACATGTTACATCCACAAGCGCTAGTCACGTTGTTTTGCTCTAAGTCTTCCGGAAGCGATTTTGCATCCGGTTGTATTCTAACTTAGGATTTGATTTTAATCTAATTCTTCCTAAGTGACTTAGTGTGTCATTTACTCACGCTATGGGATGTGTAGTATAATAGTCAGCGTCAGTCATGTTATTTTACTCTAAGTCTTCCGGAAGTGATTTTGCATCCGGTTGTGTCCTAACTTAGTCTTCATTAAGGTTCAATACTCTAACAGCCTAGACTAGGCTCTGACTTAGTGACTTACTTGCTTCCGCTGTGGGATGAGTCTTTCATCCGTGAGCGCTAGTCCTAATCCATCCGGAAGTAAAACTGCATCCGGTTGTGACTTAACTTAGGATTCACTTTTATCCTAACTCTTCCTATGTGAACAACTAGTTCTTTCATTGGCTATTGCTGTCCCAAGCTATCCTAAGCTATAGCTTCTCATTCATTCACATTCAACGCTCACTAGCTATTAATCCAATAGTCACAAGAACAAGCATGCTTCATACAAATTCAGACATTCAAGATTCAACATGCTTTCAAACAATCTTTTTGCTTATCATTTAAACATATAGTATTGATGTCAAGACTTAATCATATGCATCATAATATATTTGACATCATCGATATCTATATTTGACATTATCAAAACTTAAGATTCTAACATTCTCCCCCTTTTGATGATGACAAATCTTGACATGAAAAATATGTATAATTTAAGCAGTAATTCATTTCAAGGTTGATCATGCTTATTACTTCCCAGATTTAGATTTATTTGCTTATTATTTTTCATGCTTATTTCTCCCCCTATTTGGCATTAGCAAAAAGTTGTTCTAAAGGTGTTCGATGTAACGCTTTGATTAATAGAAGGGGACAGAAAATATTGATTCATTATCCTGAATGATTTTACTCTCCCCATCTATTAGAAGTTAACTTATGAAAGCATACTTAAGCAGATATAACAAATTAACACAAGTATGAATTCAAGAATGAACTTCATTAATATGTAAATCAACTACAAAAGGCATAAAAACAGTTAATGAACAAATTGACAGATATGACAGATGAAAGAACAAAATGCTATGCATGAGAAATATGAAAATTCCTATGCTAAATGCATGAGAGGTTAGGGTTCTAGAGCTTGTGTCTCTTGTTCCTTTCTAACTGTTTCTGCTTATGCTCGAGCCCCTTGCATCTCAGGTCACTTCTCTTCCTTCGTTTGTTGATCAATCTGAGCAAGAATATCTTGGAGCTCTTTCTCTTCTCTAGCCTTTCTTTGCCTTTCAAGCTCCAGAGATTCCTCAATAGCCCTTTTCAGTTCATTGACCTCAGTAAGCGCAGCAAACTCTCCAAATGGTGACTCTGAGATGGGAATGGATCCAAAGGGATAATGGACAGTCTTGACCTTTACATTCCACACAGGAAAGTTGGGGTCATCATCCTGACTTGACTTTCCTTTCCCCTTTCCCTTGCCTTTCCCTTTCCTTTTCTCTTGTGGAGGCTTAGCAAGTTCCCTTTCTGCATCGAGGCATACAAGCTGATCAAAGGTGATCCGATCAGTCCAGCCATACCGCTCAAATTCCTCTGGAGTCATGTCTTCCACCTCTAACTTAACTTCCACTAGTGGTGGAATTTCTTCAGGAGGCACTTGGGTGGATGACTGCGGCTCAGATGCTCCCCCTGCTTGAGATACCCTTTCAACCTCAATATCTTGAGGAGGAACAATGGGCTCCTCTTCACTATCTGAGTGCTCACTTGGGAGAGGAGCGACCTTCTTTCTGGCTGTCCTCTTAAACCTTCTCTGGATTGGCCTAGCAATCACCACTGCTGGCGGATCTGGCCTCTTATACCCATACTTAGTCAAAATCTCTTCAAACACATTCCGGGCAGGCACAGACGGAGGAGGCTCAGCAGATGGTGACGGCTCAGAGGGAGGAACCTCAACAGATGTAGGCTCAGGCTCAGAAGGCTGATCAACCAACACTATTTACAGGTTCGACCTTTTGCTGGCTGAGCTTTGTTGCATGAATCTGATGGCTTCCCCACGGATCAGCCTTTCTGCTTGACCCATACGCTTCATGTCCATGGCCCTTTGAAGAGCAGCAGCAACTTCCTCATCCAGCCAAAGGGACGGCTGAGTCAGCATTTCGCTCCCCCTATTGGCATCATCAATGAGGGCGAGGGCCAGGGAGGAGGTAGAGGAATGAGTGGATGGTGGAGGCTCGGGGCCATATCTTGGTGGTGAGGGAGGAGGTGAGGAGGTGGTGGGTGTCAAAATCTAAGGGAGGAGAGTGAGTGGGGGAAGGAGAGGGGCTTGAAAAGAAGAAGGAAGGTGAGTCTGTAAATATATTTGTATAGATGAGGGGAGGTGAGTTGGGTGGTGAAGATATATCTCTCGTAAGGGACCTCTGATTGTGTATGGAACTGAAGGAGCTAAGGTTGTGAAGGGTTTGGTTGGGTGATTGTGAGTGCTTGGGGGAGTTTTGGTGGTTGGATGTGTTAGAGTGGCTAGGAGAGTTGTGAGGAGAGGGTGAGTGGTGAGGGGAGTCGAGGTGAGGGTCAGAGTCATTCTGTGGGGGAGATGGAGGTGGAGGAGGAGGAGGTGGTGGTTGATTGGGAAGAGGCTGAGGGATCTGGAAGTGGTTGAGGAGTAGGTCAAGTTTGGCTTCTATTCTCCCTAAGTGATCCTCCATACCCTGGATCCTCTGCTCTTGCTGGTGGAAGGCTGCATCACATTCTGCTCTGAGAGGAGCCATCAAAGGATCAGGCAGCTTGAATAGGAGCTCATCTCTTAACTCAGCAATCAGCGTCTTCTAGCAGCAGACACCCTCGGAGCACGGCTAGGGCCAGCATGAGAATCAACTTCTTGATCCCCAGCTCCAGATGCAGAGGGAACGGTTGTATGTGTAGCACTCCCAGCCTGAGAGCCAGACCGAATGAGCTTTGCTGGCTTGAGATACTTGACTCCCATCTTGCCCAAGTTCATCGACCCCATGGGCAAGCACTTCTTGTTATCGGCTTCCTCTGTGGATTTGATGTTGAACTGTTCCAGGAGGAAGGTGATGAACTGAGGATAGGGAAGAGGAGCTTTCCCTTTGTCTCTGCCTTCAACCCATCTGTTTAACTCCAGACTAATCAGTTGCCCATGGTTGATAGGCTTCTTGGTGAGGAACTTAGAAAGCCATGGGTTGTCCAGCAGGGTGAACTCATTGAAGTTTCCACCTTTATTCGCCATTATCCTTGAGTAGATATACTGGAGCACCCGCTGTGTGTCAGACATTCCAGACACCTTCTTTCCCTTAGTCCCATAGGCCTCCTCTAGCTCTTCCTGGTCCAGTTTCTCAGGAAAGGTCCACTTGTTCATCTCCTCGTCAGTGACCCCGAGGAAACGATTGATATCCCTCCAGTTGAACTTGATCTGCCTCCCTCTCACAGTGGCCTTGAAATCAACCCGGCCAATTGCACTCATGTTCTTGTTGATCTCCTTGTACTTGGCCTTGGCGGAGAGAGAATCATAGAACACCCTGAGGACTTGTACATTATAATCATTTTGAATTCCCAGCCATGTCATGTACTTCTGGAGATATGCAGAAAGGTCATAGCCCAGAACTTCAAGTTTCTCCAGATCCACGAAGATGCCATTGGAGAGATATGGGTTTCTGTTTTCAAATGCAGGCGAAACAACTGCCAACGGTCCAGAAATGTATGTGGAGTAGTCATCTTCAACCCTCTGGTGTTTAGAAGGCTCTTCGACAAACTGAACATTCTTCTTCCTTTTTCCAGAATCCCCAGATTTCTCAGAAACCTTTGTCTTCTTGGAGGAGGTGTCTTTCTGGATGTTAGGGTTTGATTCATGTGAACCGGCCATTTTGTGTGGGATATGTATGGAATGAATGATATGAATGGTGAATGCCCAGAAAATGCAGAGATGAAGAAGAAGAAGAAGAAGATGAAGATGATGAAGAACAGATGAACAGGATGAATGTGGCGGAGAAGATGATGAATGATCTCAGAGAGTTTGGTGATTGATGATTTGTGTGAGAAGTGAAGAATGAATGTCAATGCCCTATTTATGCGATGTGATAAACGATGTGATAGGTCATAATGACTCTATATTGAAAACATGCACCTTTTATGGGAAAACGTATAAATTTAAATTGGAACGGCGCACCTTTATGCCACGTGTCTCTTTAGTCTGTCAGAAAAGGCACAGTTTTTTGTGGGAGAAGATGAAACGTTTTCTGAGGTGACGTGTCTTTTTCCCAACCACTGGCGCTTCCAGTTGCTGAACGCCAAACGCAAGCGTCTGCATCCATGTTGAGTAGAACTGCTGCGCAGGTTAAGAGATCACTCTTGCACATGTTTCCGGAAGTGAATCCGTTTCCGGATGTGAAGGTCTTGAGGTTTAACATTGCGAGCTCTCGATCTCTTCACCAGGGGACCTACAAGTGCTAGCGGATGCACATGTGCTTCCGGATGGTCAGTGGGAAAACTTAAGATTTAACATTAGAGGACACGCTCAGGACTTCCCAAGTGACAATCAGCATAAAATTATATTTTTGAGAAATCGTGCTTGCTGATTGATTTGATAAAACAAGAGTATCATTTTTGTGAAATCCGATTTTTGAAATTTATTTGACAATTCCAGTTTCACTTATCAAGTCATGAACCCTGTTCCTACTCTTGGACAGATACAAGTGTGATAGTACATGGAGTATCGAATAGATTGCATATTTTCAGATTTTTCATAAACGAGTATAGTCCTATAAATATGCCTTAAGAATGTTCATGTTAGATTATGAAGACATGTGAATTGTTAATACAATAAGATTCTAAAAACCTTAATATCCACAAAAAAATGGTTTAGTTTTAAAAGTAAATAAGGTTTACAAAACAACCAAATTTTCAGCATATGATCACAAGAATAATCTTCAAATCTTAGCTCAAGTTTTCAGATATGCTTAATATGATCTCACTATTCTTAGGATATCAACAAGCTTTGAACTTAATTCAGATTGTACTAGGCTTGTGATAATGTGCCTGGATCTACAGCTTTCAGTGGATAGAGATTCTAAATGATTCTTTCCAGGCTAGTTATCTACACACACTTAGGCTTCTATCCTATTGGCATTTGCCTTTGGATTTATCAAATTTTGCATAAATTAATTCAAGGCATTTCCTAAGATTTCTTTAGTATGTCAGACAAGAGAGACTATCCATTAAAATCCACAACAGAAGGAGTAAGGGATAGAAATGCTGATATATGATTGGCGAGATTTCCTCAAGATTTCAGTACATCCATTCCTCTCATCTTGACATTCTCTCTTGTACATCCACATCGTTCAAGCTTTCATAATCTGTGTCAACATACTTAAAACACAAGTTTGAATTGAGATCATTAATAGACTGAAGCTTAAGATGTGATTACAAAGATATTGCTTGAGTTCATAGCCAGTCAGTTTATAGGAAGTGTATAGTTCACATGCACTTAAGAGTTATTCACTATATATGGCATTGTGAATCTATCATGACTATATGCACATGGATATACAAGGTTATTGATAATGATAGTCATAGACAGCATGTGGATTATAAACATCATGAATTTCTTTAAACTTTCTTCTATAAGGAATGTAATGTTCATATCTAGGATGCTTAATGTAAAATCTCAATAAATCCATCTAACATTTGCATAGGAGATTTTACTATCGCTTGCTTCGATCCTAAGTGATTCCTTGCTTACCCAAGGAGATCTTCTATACTTATCCTTGATCGGAAGCACTTTCTTATGAGAGACAGAATTCATAGGCTTTCTCCATGTTGATCGAGGAATCCTCTCTCTCTTGTTCATCTCAGGATAGTTGTGTGGAATTCTGTGATAGCTTATCCTTGAGATAGAACCTTTGTTCCTTGTGGTTGTGCACTGCTTCTTATGATTGGACCAGGTGGTTCCGGCAGTGACATCACCACGAGTTCTCTTTGGGGCAAGAGGAACTCTTGATCTTTCCTGCACAAGTAAGGCACTAGAAGGATGTTTTGGTACCCATTTGTACTTGGGTCCTATATGGTTAGCACTGGACCTTACTTGTCCTTTAGGAATCCATACAAATTTATTTCTCACATTTAAATTTCTTCTAAAACTACAAGTGTGAGAAATATGGCTTGATCTACCACAATAATGACAGATAATGGAATGATATTCAGAATGAGATTTCCTATCATTATCGTGTTGGTCAGTTTTCCTTTTAAAGACTCTCTATTCTTTTGAAACAGCTTTTGAAATCTCAGGGTCTTTTGAAAACTTTTCTTTTTCCTTCAACAGAGGTTCACAATTGGAACAACTTTTAGGACATGTTGAAGGTTCCGCTATCAATAGAGGACGAGCTATCGGTGGCGATGGCTCTTCTTCTATGGATGGAACTTTGGAAACTTTGCATGTAGATGAAGAAATGAATTTCTCAAGTTTCCTGTTCCTTTTCTTTAAGCCTAGAACTTCTTTTGCAAGTTTACTAAATTCAATAAGTAACTCATTGTATGTGTCTTGCAATTCAGAAGGTTCAAATTCAGATACCTCACTTTCTTCAGCTTTTGAATCTTCTAGGCAGAGATCGACACTCTCTTCGCTGCTGCTAGCTTCCTCAATATCAGCTTCCTGTAGCTCACCAACAGTTGATTCACAAGCGGCATGAAATGAGCTTAGGCCAGCTGTACTTTCAAGAAATTGATTAGAGGCATACATAGCCTTAAGAGTGTACCAAACGTCTCTAGCACTAGAGCAATGTTTGATTTTCTGGAAATCACTATCAGTTAAGCCTTTGTACAAAATTTGCATTGCTCTAATGTTTAGGGAAAATAAATTCTTCTCTTTTTCGGTCCAGTTCCCTTTTGGTTTGAAATCAAAATCATTTTTTAAAACATCCCACATTTTTAAACTGGAGGATTGTATAAAATTTTTCATCCTCACTTTCCATAGACAAAAATCAATGTTTTCTAACAAGGGTGGGATGGTAAGATCAAAACCTTCAAAAAAATTTTATATCCCAAATCAGTCATGATCTTTGCACTTGAGATCGTTGGATCCTTGAAACAAGTGACTAGCTCTGATACCAAATGAAATGTGTGGCTGTCACCCAAGAGGGGGATGAATTGGGTGATGGAATAAAACTTAAAATTTGCTCTTTTAAAACATGACTTCTTGTGCTTGATGATAACAACGATGTTATGCACAAAGAAGTATATGAAGGTGTGGTGCTAGAATTAAGAAAGCTAAAACAGAATTTAGCACACACAAATTTATCCTGGTTCGGTCACTCCCTGACCTACATCCAGTCCCCAGGCTCCACCTGAGATTTTCAATCCACTAAACTTCTTGTTTAAACCGGACACAAGAAAAGTCTTTACACTTTAGGTTTTACGAACACGGGTTCACCTAACAACCCACAGGTTTTACAACGGGTTCACCTGCAAACCTAACCACAAGTTTTACGGGTTCACTTGCAACCTTACAAACACAAGTTTTACGGGCTAACTTGCAACCTTAGAGATTTAGAAAACCTCTAAATGCTCCCCCTTACTCTTGTGAGGTTACAACACTGTTCTTCAAGCACCAAGCTTTAGAACAGCCTCTATTAATTAGAGGATTTGATAATATGTTCACTATATGAACTGATTATGATACACACTTAAGTACAAATGATTCTCTCAAGAACTCTCTCTAAGAATATTACAACTCTTAAGATCAGAGAGTAGAAGATAAGAAGAATATGAAATACAATATATTAGATAGTAAGTTTGTTGTTCTTCGTCTCTTCTTGCTGTGAATGCTTGACTGGAATTTTGTCGATTATGTGCACTCTCTTCACCTCTTCATAAATGATGAAGTAATTCCTTATATAGCATCCACTAATACTCCACATGCTTGGAAGGTAATAAAGACGTTTGAATATGTCCGTTAAGCCTTTGTTACTGTTGTCTCCATTAATGCTTAGTAGGGTTGACTTGCTTTATCTCTGAAAAGCATATCTGACAACTCTGCTCTGACAAAAGCAACTCAGTCAACTCTGCTCTGACAAAAGCATTCTGACTTCTGAGCATGTGTACTTTGTCTCTTGTACTCTGCAAACCCACAAAATAGAAATTTTACTATATAAATTATATACACACAGATACGGTTTTTCAATAATATAATAATATTTGAATAAAATAATTTAGATATAGTACAAGATACATACACATTTACGCATGACTGGAAAAAGCTTTTGGGTATGTTATTGAATATGTGAACTCACCACTCAAAATTCTAGAAAGGACGAATGGGAGGGTCATAAAAAAATGATTAAAAATATATATCCCAACCCATACATACATACATATATATATATTGAAAATTTGATAAAGAAAATAATGAGAAGGCACACACAAGAAGACAATATATTAAACAATCGGTAAAAATGAAAGGATGGACAAGGAAAAGAAAGGGGGGAAGATGAATACCTAAGTTTAGGTTCAGAACATGTTTTGTAGAATAAGAGAGATGTGGCGGCAACTGATTGTGTTTGAAGAAGGAAATAATACTTATAAGAAAAAGGCATAGGGTTTCATTTTCATTTTGTGCCTTTTTATTTTACTGGGCTTTTTCTTTTCGTAATTAATCTATTATTACATGCATATTAATTGATTTATGCTAAAACAACAATATTGTTTCTTCTATAATATATTCTTTAATATTTTAAATTTCACAAAGTCAATTTATTTCTAAATGCTAAAAAAAATATGGGATGTTACAATGTAACACCCTCCAAAATCATATACAATTTATAATAAAATTATATTTACACTCCAAAAATAAAAGTCGTATTGACAAATTTAAATACAAAAATAAAATAAAACATTGAAGTCTAAGGTCAATGACAAAATAAATATAAAATAAAAGTGCTTACTTCTCGCGTGTCTTCCCTTGCTTATTGTTAGATAATTCACCTAAAATTGTTAATACTGGAGTGAGATCGACATCTCAGTAACTACTGAAAACATCTAACATACACTAACAAATCATGTACAATTATTTTACAAATAATTATATTCCACAAAATAATTTGTGGCCCCTAAATACACCAATATTACATTACTCATACATTTAGATAAATATAGTTTGCTCATGAATGAATGTATCATGCATGCCTCCCTTATATCACCTCCACCCTTATTCCGCTGACAGGAGCCATAGGCTAACACACAGTTTAAACAGAAACAGATCCAATTAACTAGATTGTCTCAAGCTCACCATACTTGAGATATACCCTGCCAAAGGTATAGAGCTCAAGCATGGACTATGACTCCCCTCCTAAAAGAGCAAATATAAGGAGTTGTCACATGTCCCATAACTTCCATGCAATCCCTGGCAAAGGAAGACATAGAAGAAAGGGCCCTGACAAGTACCACTACCATCCACTGTGCACCGAGTGGTGGCATACCACGTGGTAATAATATTCACCATACAGATCTTCTCCCCTCTAAATTCTATCCCATCGCCATGAATGCAAATGTTATGACAATTATATCTAATTTCAAAACCATATCAAATTCCAATTCATGATACCATAATCACGTTGCAATTCCATGATCACTCATAACATATATAATCATGCTTCACATAGGTTTAACTGACAAGTAAACTGAATCAATACATATAAGCATGCTTGAAAAGGAATAAACCAGCATACATCTCACATAATATAGATAAAAAGCAAGAATGCTTAAAAGGATTATACCTCACATAATTTAAACAAAATATAATTATTTATAATATAACTATACACATATTTGCAAGTATCCATCAGAATTTTCCAGAGTTACCTGTTGCTCCTTAGCTCACAAGTAAAATCACAAAATCACTTCAAAAATTCTCATTGAGTATCTACAAAACCATAAGTATATATTTTTATCATCACACTATTCAACACTAATTAGAGTTATCGTATCACTACCCTATAATTCTAAGCTAAACCTTAAATACATGTTATAGATATAAACTTTTCATATAGGAATACTACTATTTATTTACAAGTTTTATTATGTGTAATAGTTTTATTTTCATATATATTAATAACATCATTAACATCATATCTACAGTGTGAGAGGAAATCAAATTCTCCTTTAACTGACGACTAAAGCACCGCATGAGGATAAGAAAAACAATTTAATAATGTACGTATAGTATATGTATATTATATATAATTTATAGTCAGACATATGAATGAAAAAAAAAACACTTATGAGACCATTATTTTTGCACTAAAATTACATATTAAAACAAATGGTTGCTAGGGGTGAGTTTGAAGAATATAATAAGGATATGCATACAAGTCATAACTGATGTTAGCAAAACAAAAATAATGAGTTTTAGATTATTTTTATTAAATTACTTTGGCAAAGAAAATAGAAAATGAGGGTTGAGAGATGAGAGTATTTGTCCGAAAATGGTTTAACATATGTATTTATATACACACCTAATAAAACAATGATTAAAAGAGGTTACATTTTGAGATGGTAAAATAGGTTCATTGAAAAGAACATGTTGATTGACAAGTTACTAATAATTGTAGGAACAAAGAACAAAGATTAATATCATAATACTAACAAGTATGAACATGGTGCGAGAAAAAGTGTCTATGGTGTACCTGATTATGATCATTCTAAGTAGGGAGGCGGCTATGTGTTTGTGTGACAACAAATAATATTTATAAGGGGCTTAGGGTAAGGTTTAACAATTAGGTATTTTACTATTGGGCCTTTCTAATTGGGTTTGACCCTTTTTCAAACATATTTGACTTACTATTTTACATGTAATAATAATATTATATATGTGTGTGTGTCTATATATATATATATATATATATTACTATTTAATCCACTAAATGTTTTTATTTCTTTCCCCAATATAAAAGTAATCTATATATTTTTTTTTAAATCTTAAAACAAATTTATTATTTCTCCAATACCCTATTCTTATTTCAAAACAAATTTAAATATTACAAAACCATTTTTCTATGTGTTAAAAATATGGGATGTTACAATCTCCCCTATTAAAAAGAATTTTGTCCCCAAAATTCAATACACACTAAAGGACACACCTAGTTAAGGTCACTTAACTACTTTAAAAAAAAAATTCATTTCTATAATTCATACGCAAGTGATTGCCATTGGAATCCTCTTTTTTTTAAAAAAAAAAAATCCATTGGAATCCTCTAAAACATCATATTTTGCTATCTCATTGATTTTCTTAATTTCCTTGATTTTTTTTTTGAATTAACCTTAATTCCTTGATAGAGAAAAGTCCTACTTCAATCATTTTCGAAACCACTTATGGCTTATAACACATACTTCTTAAGAACCTGAATTTTCTTTAATTATCTTAAAAATATTCCAATAAATATACACACAAAAGTTCAAACTCTATATCCTTAGTGTTGTGTTTACACCATATTACCGAGAATTCTATATTAGATTAATATTATCAATCTCAAACTTTATTTCCTATTTCAATTCTTCCTTAGAATCCAATCTCAATATAACCAAAAATTTCCTATATGCATAGTAAATCAATTTAAGCAACTTTATTCATCATAGTAATATTTCACCTAGCTATTTTGATCCCACTATGAGTCTAATCAATCATTAATCCTTAATTTCCTAATTAGCATAGTACATCCAATCATTAATAAATCCCCATTAAAATCTCAAACAAATTGTCCCAATATATTCTACAACTCAACCATTATAATATATTCTTTCCCAAAGTCACATCTTGACTCTAATCAATCAAACTTCATAACTTTAGTCTAAATGATCTCATCTTAATAGGGTAACTTTATCTAATTTAACTCTTAATAATTTAGACGAATATGAACTTTTAAATAAGGCAATATAAGACAATATTGTCTAATTGGCAGGAAAAACATAAAAGCTCCAATTCAACCAAACCTTAACAATTCATTAGCACCAATGAGCTTATAAAATTTTAAAAAAACCCTAAATCCCTTTCAATTCTCAAAATCCATACGCAATCATGAAATTCTCAACTCGGAAGCTCTCACAATTAACTAAAATCAATAAATCAATTTAACTAAAATCCTTCATAAGTACCATGAACAAGGAGATAATCAAATTACTTAATGTCCATAAAACTTCTAATATTCTCAACGTCCTCAATTTAGACATATTCTCAACGTCCTCAATTTAGACATATTACCACCATAATAAAATCATATCATCCCACTTGACTATCACATCAACATTTACCAAGAATTTAAAAAAAATCCTTATAAATCAAATTTGTAGTCCCTCTGAATATAGTCATTGACATCATAAGACATTAAATTAATGATCACACTTAATCATTTCATACTATATTTGAATCCTACGCAATTCAACTCCAAAATTTATAAAATCACATCATAATCTTCACATAAAAAGAAACTTTTACAATTTACAATATCTACCTATACTTCATAACTTTTCCCTTTTAATTCATGTAAGTCTATTTAGGTTCCCACTTTGACATCCTTCTAACAAGACAATATTGTACTTAAAACTTAAGCATTACAATTCCATTTCTATATTCCACTCATTTTAAAATCTTATCCAATATTATACTCTCATAAAAATAATCTTACAAAGAAATTTAACCTTAATAAAATCCTTCAAATGTCCATAATAGACTTATTTCACCTCCAAACTATGTCCTTCAATTTTAACCCAATCTTCATCACTTTTTAAGACTTACCACCTTCACAATTTAAGCTGTAAAATAACGCGTAATCAAACTTAACCTAATGCTAAAATTCAACTTGTTTCTCCAATTTGTTCTTCACATTCACAATTATATTCTATTACTTCAAGTCTAGATCCCAAACTAAATCTAAACGTCATAAAGTAGGCTACAAAGTGTGCTAATAAACTTAATTCACTTCAACATTCCATTATCTAAATCCGATCTTTATAAACAACACACAAACTTTGATTGACTTACCATGTATCATTCCACATCCTTATTTTGGCTCAATCATAATTCATATCATTGATATTACCCATACTGCTATTAAAAAATACAGAATTAAAAAAAATGTTCTTATTCAAAAAAAAAAACCTAATGTTTACACATGACTCCTTATTTTTACCTTACTCATGCTCTCTTTCACGCACTGCTACTAGCCTTTCAGAAAAATCTTTGTACATCCATAAAATTAGTCAATAGTCGAAAGTCCATGTGATATTAATACCTACCCCTTTCTTTCCATGGGTCATAATCCTTAATTCTCACTCCTAAAAGAATTGGTACTTCCAGGACAATTTAATTAACTACTCATATTGTTCACTTAATTTAGCAACTCATTCCATCAAAGTATAATATTATTATCATTTTTGTATTCTGAAAGAAATCTTGGGTTGCAACAAGTCAATAACAAATTTGGGGTTAAAATCTTGTACTCCTCCTATTATATTATTGCTAGTCATATTCAACAATCCTCTACAGCATCCAAGATCATGCCAGACTTCTAACAAACCTATATGCAATCATACACAACTCAGAATTTCAAACGAAAAGCTTCAACAACATTTATACAATTCCTTAGAATTCCCATATCTATTCCTAAGTTTCTACTAGTACTTAGAACCTTTGCAAAATTACTTGTATAAATATTTACTTTATTAATCCTATCATCAATCACAATTAGAACATGAAATCAATATATTGATTAAGTGCTGTCACAACCACAACAAAAAGGGCATCTATACTTAGCATGATATCCCGAGTCCTAAAAGTACTCTACTTAGCATCAAAATATAACTGACCAAATTGCTCTTGTCCTCTAGACATAAAATAAAAGAACATATTTCTTTATGGAATGTCCCCTAGATATCAAACATAAGTAGTAGTCACTAATATTTTCTTTTATAACAAACACGGACACAAATTCTTTTTCTTACTAATGTATATCATCTTTTTTTTTCCAATACATAGTTATATTCCTTTGTTATCATTCAAATGTTTCATTGTGATTAGTATCTCCACAAACACTACACATTCCACGAGACTTTAGGCAATATCCACTATTTTTTGATGTTTTTTTTTACTTCCATTCTCCACCCACAAATATGATACCATCGCCTAAATAAAAATTTATGTTAAGCTACATCAAATAATAAGAATAGCTAATAAGGGAAGAGCACAAATTATATTTAAATTGTCATGACCTCTAAAAATTCAAAATTGCCTTTCTTTTGAAAACGAAAAACAAATATTTTTCAAAACAAACCGCCACAGAATCTTGGAGCTCTGATACCAAATTGTAACACCCTCCAAAATCATATACAATTTATAATAAAATTATATTTACACTCCAAAAATAAAAGTCGTATTGACAAATTTAAATACAAAAATAAAATAAAACATTGAAGTCTAAGGTCAATGACAAAATAAATATAAAATAAAAGTGCTTACTTCTCACGTGTCTTCCCTTGCTTATTGTTAGATAATTCACCTAAAATTGTTAATACTGGAGTGAGATCGACATCTCAGTAACTACTGAAAACATCTAACATACACTAACAAATCATGTACAATTATTTTACAAATAATTATATTCCACAAAATAATTTGTGGCCCCTAAATACACCAATATTACATTACTCATACATTTAGATAAATATAGTTTGCTCATGAATGAATGTATCATGCATGCCTCCCTTATATCACCTCCACCCTTATTCCGCTGACAGGAGCCATAGGCTAACACACAGTTCAAACAGAAACAGATTCAATTAACTAGATTGTCTCAAGCTCACCATACTTGAGATATACCCTGCCAAAGGTATAGAGCTCAAGCATGGACTATGACTCCCCTCCTTAAAGAGCAAATATAAGGAGTTGTCACATGTCCCATAACTTCCATGCAATCCCTGGCAAAGGAAGACATAGAAGAAAGGGCCCTGACAAGTACCACTACCATCCACTGTGCACCGAGTGGTGGCATACCGCGTGGTAATAATATTCACCATACAGATCTTCTCCCCTCTAAATTCTATCTCATCGCCATGAATGCAAATGTTATGACAATTATATCCAATTTCAAAACCATATCAAATTCCAATTCATGATACCATAATCACGTTGCAATTCCATGATCACTCATAACATATATAATCATGCTTCACATAGGTTTAACTGACAAGTAAACTGAATCAATACATATAGGCATGCTTGAAAAGGAATAAACCAGCATACATCTCACATAATATAGATAAAAAGCAAGAATGCTTAAAAGGATTATACCTCACATAATTTAAACAAAATATAATTATTTATAATATAACTATACACATATTTGCAAGTATCCATCAGAATTTTCCAAAGTTACCTGTTGCTCCTTAGCTCACAAGTAAAATCACAAAATCACTTCAAAAATTCTCATTGAGTATCTACAAAACCATAAGTATATATTTTTATCATCACACTATTCAACACTAACTAGAGTTATCGTATCACTACCCTATAATTCTAAGCTAAACCTTAAATACATGATATAGATATAAACTTTTCATATAGGAATACTACTATTTATTTACAAGTTTTATTATGTGTAATAGTTTTATTTTCATATATAGTAATAACATCATTAATATAAAATCCTAGCTTTTTCAACTATATTTATAGCCTTCTAATCAATTTATAACCACTTTCTAATGTTAGAAGCCCAAAAATATGAATAAATTAAAACTTTTCTATTTCAAAAACTACATTAAAAGAATTTCCAACATAACTTGGGCTCCTAAACAATTTATGAAATTATATCTGTTTCCTGAAATTCGCAGCGGATTATAAATTCATTAAATAGCTAAATTAGTAGTCACTACTTAGTTTTATTTTATACACCTATACTATCTATTGTTACTAAATACTTAACATATTTAAGTCTAACTATTACAATTTTATATAATATAATTCGGCTATCGCAGGTGATAGCCTATACCTATATACATCACAAGTTATAAACTTGTATAAGAATATATATAACAACTAATATATAATACAAATATATCTAACTATTGAGCTTCGGGCCTAACAAGCATCCTTCCTACCTTCCTAGAGCTTCCCTCGGAATTAACTTCTCCCGGCTTATCTGTAAAAACATTTTAAAACAACAGTGAGATTCAAAGAATCCCAATAACAGTTTATTTCAATAGTTTACCTTTAAATCATGATAATATTCTCCTCTTTCCAATCTCTTATTGGAACCTGCCTCTTTCCAATCTCTTATTGGAACCTGCCTCTTTCCAATCTCTTATTGGAACCTGCCTCACTATACCAACCATTTTTAACGATATGTTCGTTAATTAATGGAGGTATTCTTTACCTGCAGGGTTTCTGAAAATGTTTGGCATAGGGGGAGCGACCCACCTGATGCCTAGAGTACTCTACTTTCTTATTTATCTATCTGAGATAAATATACCTCTTTCCTCTTAGGATCAACATTATCATGCTTTAAATAAAATATTCATGCGCGCTTATTGCTATTGAATTAAACTGTTACCTGTCCTTCACTTTACTAATACTCCTCATTTTCTTCTTGCTGCCTCCAAGTACTTGTCTCCTAACTTCTCCTATTATTACATAAAGTAATAATGGCTATAAGTAAGTATTCTACATAACAAGCAAAACGTCTCTCTCGAACCTATACTACTACCCAACCTTTCTTAACTTTAATTGCATTTTAACTTTAACAAACAAGTTGATTATCAATTAGGCAAAGAAAAGAGACAACATCAATTTGCTAGGAAACATACCACATATCGAAACCTGAAGCAACAATGCAAAAAGAACATGAAAGTCGTATAAAACTTTACATTATACAATTAAATGAAAATTGTCAAATAGATACCAACAACAATTCACACATGCAGATCCCAATACTAGTTAACTTCATATTAAATCATCCGTAGTTGACTTGCAAATCAGCTCATATATCCTCCAATTATATAGTGCATTAGTTCAGTAATTTATTCAGCTATATTCCAATCATGTTTTAGATTCACTAATCAATTAACAACCTTGTTTAAACTTTGAAATTTCGACTCCTAACAGCTCACAACTCGTCGGATTCTTAGTACTCAAATCTGGGTTTTTCAACAAACTCAACTAAAACTCCAAGTAACCTTCAAATCCATCTACAAACATGAAGAATCAAAGCAAAGTTGTGTTTTAATGATTGTAGAAACCTAAAACTAAGAATCCCAATTCGGACCCCTTCTCCATCTCACCAAAAACGAAGGAAAATGGGTATAGAAATGAAGAGGAAGATCACCTGAAGCTGAATCCATCATTGCATGTTGGATTTAGGCCGAAAATTCCCAAGAATCGCCATTAGCAGAGGAAGAAATGAAGGAGTAAGGAAGAGAGAAGGAGCTGCTCTATTTTGGAGAGGAAGAACGATCAAAATGATGAAGAAAGAAGAGTAACATGTTTTTGTTAAGATAAACTCGCGAAATGACCCTTTTGCCCTTCTCTTCTAATCCTATTTACTTTCTTATTTTCAGTTTAATCAAAGTTAAGTTATAAAAATAATTCTTGACATAAGTTCATATATTTCCTTTCATCAAAATGGTGTTAAGACTTCTAAGTATTCTCCATAAAATTTCCAATGAATAATTTAGTCTCTAACTATTATTTCTTTAATTTCTAAAGAAAGTAGGTATATTAATTTCTTAAAAATATAACTATTCTCTTTTTTTTTATTTTTAAAGGCTTTCTAATTCCTAAATGATATCCTAAAACCTTAATTAATTCCTTATTATTCCTAGTTTGAAAATTGGGGTGTTACAATTCTCTCCCCCTTAAATAATTTCGTCCTCGAAATTAAAAGAATTGTCCTACCGTTTTAGAACTCTTACAATACTCTACAACTCAAATACAAAACAAACAGTTTCTCACACACCAATCAGAATTAAAAATCACCATTTAATACCTCATGCTAACACTTTACATCTACACAAAATCAAACATTCAGACAAAACAAATATACATAGATTCAATTATCACAAGAGAACATCATCAAGTCACTAAATTCACCTTTAAGCCCTATTGTGGCTCATTGAATAGCTTAAATAAATAGTAATCAACAATTTCCATTCAGACACTTAGTAGCAGAATTTTAGAAGTTTCAACTTACCACCTAAAATATGAATACTTCAATTATTAAGTTTTCTCATTATATCCTTATTAGATGTTCTGAGCAAACTTCAAGTTGAAAATTACAGAACAGTCATACAACACTATAAACATTACAAATGATCTTAATATTCCTTACTTCCATCTATATTAACTATCTCTTGTTATTTTCAAGTCTCTCTAACCCCTTTGACTCATAAGGTTTTTCAATGATGCCTTGATTATGATTATGTCTGGATCATAATTATACTCAAGACCCCAAAGAAAATCCTTATTCCGTCAATCTTCTTCCAAACTCTTATCCACCCCTCAACATCTACTTCTTCTAATCTTTAAAGTATTCTACAATATTATCCACAAATTAAAATTCCACTTTCCTATAATTCTATAAGAATTCTGCTAGGCCCTTGCAACCTCATAATCCTATAGTACATTGCCATCAAACCACACTCAACTATATAATTATAAACCTTATGATTTGACTTCCACAATTCCAATAAGTTGATTCAAATCTTTACCCTAAATAAGCAAATAATCCATGATTTCAACCTCATTTCCTAATATTACGTCTCTTATTCTCAATTTCATTCAAAGGCTTAACTAAGTTCTTCTAAAATCACTCGATCATCTATTCCAACCTCAATGAACAAGAAACTATTCAAAATTTATTCTATCAACTAAATGATTTTTGGAATTCTTGATTTCTAAACTCACATGATCATCAAATCACTATTTTGTCATCCAAACTCTATAATGCCTAACTAACTGGTATAGTCTATTAAATTCCAACAATATGAAATCCTACATCATGTCAACTTGACTTAACACTCTCTTAGTCATTGAGTTCCTCACAAATACACTTCTAATTCCACTATATCTATTACTATTGTGGTGGTACCTAGGGTTTTCTAATTGTGTGCTTGTGGTATCCATAAATATGTGATGTACGAATAAGGTATTCTAGCTAATCTATGCCAGAAACCTGGCTCTGATACCAAATATAAAATCCTAGCTTTTTCAACTATATTTATAGCCTTCTAATCAATTTATAACCACTTTCTAATGTTAGAAGCCCAAAAATATGAATAAATTAAAACTTTTCTATTTCAAAAACTACATTAAAAGAATTTCCAACATAACTTGGGCTCCTAAACAATTTATGAAATTATATCTGTTTCCTGAAATTCGCAGCGGATTATAAATTCATTAAATAGCTAAATTAGTAGTCACTACTTAGTTTTATTTTATACACCTATACTATCTATTGTTACTAAATACTTAACATATTTAAGTCTAACTATTACAATTTTATATAATATAATTCGGCTATCGCAGGTGATAGCCTATACCTATATACATCACAAGTTATAAACTTGTATAAGAATATATATAACAACTAATATATAATACAAATATATCTAACTATTGAGCTTCGGGCCTAACAAGCATCCTTCCTACCTTCCTAGAGCTTCCCTCGGAATTAACTTCTCCCGGCTTATCTGTAAAAACATTTTAAAACAACAGTGAGATTCAAAGAATCCCAATAACAGTTTATTTCAATAGTTTACCTTTAAATCATGATAATATTCTCCTCTTTCCAATCTCTTATTGGAACCTGCCTCTTTCCAATCTCTTATTGGAACCTGCCTCTTTCCAATCTCTTATTGGAACCTGCCTCACTATACCAACCATTTTTAACGATATGTTCGTTAATTAATGGAGGTATTCTTTACCTGCAGGGTTTCTGAAAATGTTTGGCATAGGGGGAGCGACCCACCTGATGCCTAGAGTACTCTACTTTCTTATTTATCTATCTGAGATAAATATACCTCTTTCCTCTTAGGATCAACATTATCATGCTTTAAATAAAATATTCATGCGCGCTTATTGCTATTGAATTAAACTGTTACCTGTCCTTCACTTTACTAATACTCCTCATTTTCTTCTTGCTGCCTCCAAGTACTTGTCTCCTAACTTCTCCTATTATTACATAAAGTAATAATGGCTATAAGTAAGTATTCTACATAACAAGCAAAACGTCTCTCTCGAACCTATACTACTACCCAACCTTTCTTAACTTTAATTGCATTTTAACTTTAACAAACAAGTTGATTATCAATTAGGCAAAGAAAAGAGACAACATCAATTTGCTAGGAAACATACCACATATCGAAACCTGAAGCAACAATGCAAAAAGAACATGAAAGTCGTATAAAACTTTACATTATACAATTAAATGAAAATTGTCAAATAGATACCAACAACAATTCACACATGCAGATCCCAATACTAGTTAACTTCATATTAAATCATCCGTAGTTGACTTGCAAATCAGCTCATATATCCTCCAATTATATAGTGCATTAGTTCAGTAATTTATTCAGCTATATTCCAATCATGTTTTAGATTCACTAATCAATTAACAACCTTGTTTAAACTTTGAAATTTCGACTCCTAACAGCTCACAACTCGTCGGATTCTTAGTACTCAAATCTGGGTTTTTCAACAAACTCAACTAAAACTCCAAGTAACCTTCAAATCCATCTACAAACATGAAGAATCAAAGCAAAGTTGTGTTTTAATGATTGTAGAAACCTAAAACTAAGAATCCCAATTCGGACCCCTTCTCCATCTCACCAAAAACGAAGGAAAATGGGTATAGAAATGAAGAGGAAGATCACCTGAAGCTGAATCCATCATTGCATGTTGGATTTAGGCCGAAAATTCCCAAGAATCGCCATTAGCAGAGGAAGAAATGAAGGAGTAAGGAAGAGAGAAGGAGCTGCTCTATTTTGGAGAGGAAGAACGATCAAAATGATGAAGAAAGAAGAGTAACATGTTTTTGTTAAGATAAACTCGCGAAATGACCCTTTTGCCCTTCTCTTCTAATCCTATTTACTTTCTTATTTTCAGTTTAATCAAAGTTAAGTTATAAAAATAATTCTTGACATAAGTTCATATATTTCCTTTCATCAAAATGGTGTTAAGACTTCTAAGTATTCTCCATAAAATTTCCAATGAATAATTTAGTCTCTAACTATTATTTCTTTAATTTCTAAAGAAAGTAGGTATATTAATTTCTTAAAAATATAACTATTCTCTTTTTTTTTATTTTTAAAGGCTTTCTAATTCCTAAATGATATCCTAAAACCTTAATTAATTCCTTATTATTCCTAGTTTGAAAATTGGGGTGTTACAATTAACATCATATCTACAGTGTGAGAGGAAATCAAATTCTCTTTTAACTGACGACTAAAGCACCGCATGAGGATAAGAAAAACAATTTAATAATGTACGTATAGTATATGTATATTATATATAATTTATAGTCAGACATATGAATGAAAAAAAAACACTTATGAGACCATTATTTTTGCACTAAAATTACATATTAAAACAAATGGTTGCTAGGGGTGAGTTTGAAGAATATAATAAGGATATGCATACAAGTCATAACTGATGTTAGCAAAACAAAAATAATGAGTTTTAGATTATTTTTATTAAATTACTTTGGCAAAGAAAATAGAAAATGAGGGTTGAGAGATGAGAGTATTTGTCCGAAAATGGTTTAACATATGTATTTATATACACACCTAATAAAACAATGATTAAAAGAGGTTACATTTTGAGATGGTAAAATAGGTTCATTGAAAAGAACATGTTGATTGACAAGTTACTAATAATTGTAGGAACAAAGAACAAAGATTAATATCATAATACTAACAAGTATGATCATGGTGCGAGAAAAAGTGTCTATGGTGTACCTGATTATGATCATTCTAAGTAGGGAGGCGGCTATGTGTTTGTGTGACAACAAATAATATTTATAAGGGGCTTAGGGTAAGGTTTAACAATTAGGTATTTTACTATTGGGCCTTTCAAATTGGGTTTGACCCTTTTTCAAACATATTTGACTTACTATTTTACATGTAATAATAATATTATATATGTGTGTGTGTCTATATATATATATATATATATATATTACTATTTAATCCACTAAATGTTTTTATTTCTTTCCCCAATATAAAAGTAATCTATATATATTTTTTTTAAATCTTAAAACAAATTTATTATTTCTCCAATACCCTATTCTTATTTCAAAACAAATTTAAATATTACAAAACAATTTTTCTATGTGTTAAAAATATGAGATGTTACAGTGTAGTCGAGAGGAAGAACAGGGTTCTGACTGAGATGGCCATGAGCATGCTCAATGAGAAAGAGGTTTCTCAAGTGTTCTGGGCGGACGCTATGAGCACTGCTTGCTACATCTCCAACAGAGCCTATGTTCGCAAGGGCTTGGACAAGACCCCCTATGACCTGTACAAAGGCAGAAAGCCCAACATCAGCCACCTCAGAATCTTTGGATCAAAATGTTATGTGCATAACAATGGAAAGGTAAATCTGGGTAAGTTTGATCCAAAAGCTGATATAGGTGTATTCATAGGGTATTCCCTTAAGAGTAAGGCTTATAGAATATACAACATGAGGACTAAAACTGTAGAAGAATCTATGCATGTTGTATTTGATGAAACTCCTACATGGGGACAATCCAAAGAAGATGATAGGATACTAAACCTTCCAAATCCACCATCATCACCTTCACCACCAAAATAAACACCAGCAAGCAATCTCAAAGAAGAAGGTGAACTCAGTGATGAGCCTAGAGTGCAGACAGTGCCTGATGAGGCACAGTTGCCAACAGCTAGGAGACATCATAGGGATCATCCTCTTGATCAAGTGCTTGGTGATGTTTCTTCTGGTGTCAGAATCAGAAGGCAGGTTCAAAATGAAGTTGAGTTTGGAGCCTTTTTATCTCAGACTGAACCAACTTCAGTTGAACAAGCTCTTGAGGACTGCGACTGGATTATTGCCATGCAGGAAGAGCTAAATCAATTTGAAAGAAGCCAAGTTTGGGAACTAGTCCCAAGGCCGTCTCATCAATCCATAGTTGGGACCAAGTGGGTCTTCAAAAACAAACTGGATGAGACTGGTCAAATAACAAGGAACAAAGCCAGATTGGTAGCCAAAGGGTATAACCAAGAAGAAGGCATAGACTATGAAGAAACTTTTGCTCCAGTCGCTAGACTCGAGGCAATAAGGATTCTTCTAGCCTTTGCATCCATGAAAGGCTTTAGGTTATATCAAATGGATGTAAAGAGTGCATTTCTTAAGGTTACATCAAAGAAGAGGTTTATGTAGAACAACCTCCTGGCTTTGAGGATCACAAGCATCCTAAACATGTGTATAGGCTAAAGAAAGCTTTGTATGGCCTGAAACAAGCTCCTCGAGCTTGGTATGAGAGACTCAGCACCTTTTTGCTGGGAAAGGGTTTCTCAAGAGGCAAACTAGATAATACACTGTTTATTCTACACAAAGATAAAAACATGTTAATTGTCCAGATTTATGTTGATGATATTATTTTTGGGGCAACTAATGAAAAGCTTTGTGAAGAATTCTCTAAAACTATGCAGGGAGAGTTTGAATAGTCAATGATGGGAGAACTAACGTTCTTCCTAGGCCTGCAAATTAAGCAAAAGAAGAATGACATATTCATTTCCCAAACCAAGTACTGCAGAGAACTACTCAAGAAGTTTGGGATGGATGAGTGCAAGGAGTATGACACTCCCATGAGTACCACTGCCGCACTCGATGATGATGCAAAGGGTAAATCAGTCAGCCTGCCCATGTACAGGGGAATGATAGGTTCCCTGCTATACTTAACGGCAAGCAGGTCTGACATTCAATTTAGTGTAGGCATGTGTGCTAGGTTTCAAGTCAACCCCAAGGAGTCACATTTAACATGTGTTAAACGTATCTTAAGATACCTTGAGGGAACACAAAAGCTTGGTCTTTGATATCCCAGAGGTACGTAACCAAGAGTTCTTGTGGGCTTACTCTGACTCTGACCATGCAGGTTATAAAACTGATAGGAAGAGCACCAGTGGACAATGCGCCTTCCTTGGTGGTTGTCTGTTCTCTTGGGCTAGTAAGAAGCAAACCTGCGTGTCATTATCATCCACAGAGGCAGAATATATTGCTGCAGCAAGCTGTTGTGCCCAAGTGTTGTGGCTAAAGAACCAACTAAGAGATCTTGGCTTGGAGTTCCCTGAGGCACCCATCCTCTGTGACAACACAAGCACTATCAGCCTTGCCAAGAATCCGGTTCAGCACACAAGGACAAAGCACATTGATGTCAGACATCACTTCATCAGAGATCACGTTCAAAAGAAGGATGTCAAAGTGCAATTTGTCTCCACTCAGCATCAGCTTGCTGATATTTTCACCAAGCCTCTAGGGGTTGATCAATTTACATTCATAAGAGGTGATTTGGGAATGGTAAGCCCAAATGAAGTTTAATTCTTCAAATAATCCTGTGCTTATTGATTAAAACCTGCAACTATACTAACTTAGGCATCGGGGTGCCAATCCTTGTTTCTGCAGGTACCCAATGTTAAATCTTAAGCAAGTGCAACCGGAAGCAAAACCACTTCCGGATGATCATTTGCTGGCGCTGAGTGTTGAACTAAAGTGAGCAAGAGCGCCGGTGCCTGAACAAAGGGACACGTCACTTCAGAAAACGTTTCATCTTCTCACATCAAAAACTATGCCTCCTCTGACAACGTGAAGCGACACATGTCAAAAGGTGCGCTGTTCCAATTAAATGTTTACGTTACCCAATGAATAAACGCATGCTTTCATGAAGAGTCATTATGAGCATTTTACCCTTTAAAACTTTGCCTATAAAAAGGAAGTCATTTTCACTTTTACTTTTCACTTACAAAAATTTCTTACCCACAAAACTCTCTGAATTCCTTCATCAAGTTTATCATACTTCTCTTCATCTTCATCTTGTTCTTCATCTTCTTCATCTTCCTCTTCGCATTTCATCTCACATAAACACTAAACCTACACAAAATGGCCGGTTCACATGAATCTAACCCCAACACAAAGAAACCCACCTCTTCCAAGAAATCGAAGTCTAAAACGAGCAAATCTGGGCATTCACATTCTGGAAAATCTGGAAAATCACATGAACATCATGAACAGCGAGAACAATCTGGGCAAAGCCAAAGGCAAAGTGAGCGAGTCCAAGAACAGCCAGAACAATCTGAGCATGTTGAGCAACCCCAGCAAGAACACTCTGGGGAATCTGAGCAACAACAAAGAAGGTTGCAGAAGGGTAAGAGGAGGTTCAATTCAGAGAAGAATCCCCTTCGAAAAGACAAAGAGTAGAGGAGGATGATCCTCGTGTATACAGAGATGGGCCATTGGAGGATATTTCCTCCAAGTTTGAGACTGTCAAGCCCTACTTCAACACCGGGATGTTCCTAGATCTGAACAAGATAGATGATCTAGGGTTTCCTCACTTAAGGCCATTTCTGGAGAAATACATGCCCTGGCTGGGGATCAACCAGGAGTACAATATCAACGCCCTGCGGGTATTCTGCGAATCTTTCACAGGAAAGGTGAAGCATAAAAAGGTGGATGGGAAGGAACAGATTCGAAGAGTCACCTTCACTGCCACAGTAAGGGGGAGAACCTTCAGGTTCACTTGGAGGGACATAAATAGCCTGATGGGGATCACTGAGGAAGGAATGAATGAGTGGCTATACCCTGAGTCACTCAAACTCAGCAAGGAGGAACTCGAAAAGATTTATGACACCAAAGGGAAGAAGGTGTCCGGGATGTCTGACACCAACAGGCTCCTATACTACATCTACTCCCGCATGATGACACACAAAGGGGGAAACTTCAACGAGTTCACTCTCCTGGATAACCCTTGATTCCCCAGACTCCTTTCCCAGCAGCCAATCAACCCAGGGCAATTGATTAGTCTTGAGCTGCACAGATGGATGGTAAACAATAAGGCTGGATATATTCCCTACCCCACTGTCATCGCCTTCCTCCTGGAGAAGAATTTGATCAAGTCTACATCCACTGAGGAGGAAGAAAATGTTAAGTGCTTACCTGTGAGCGCGGTGAACATTAGCAAAATGGGGATCAAGTATATCAAGCCATCTAAGGCCACTCGCTCAGGCTCTCAGGCAGGAAGTGCCTCTCATACCTCAGTCCCCTCTGAATCTGGTGCAGGGGATCAAGAGGCCGACTCTCATCCTGGCCCAAGCCGTGTTCCTAAGGTGACAGCCGAAGTACGGGCTTTTGCTGAGGAAGTTAAGGAGGAGATTCTCTTTAGGCTGACTGACTCCTTGGTGGCTCCTCTCCGTGATGAGTGTGACACTGGCTTCCAGCAGCAGGGAGAGAGAATCCAGAGGCTCGAGGATCGAGTGGGTCAGATCGAGACTCAACTTGCAAGAGTGGATGCTAAGCTAGATCTCATCCTCCAACATATTCAAATCCCTCAACCACAAGGTAACTTACCACCACCTCCTCCTCCAAACTCACCCCCTCCTCCTCCACCCCAATCAACCATCACTTCCTCCTCCTCCTCCTCCTAACACTCAACAGCCACAGCCACCTCCTCCTCAGAATGACCAACAACCCCAGACATCACCCAACAATGACCATCAACCATCCCCTCAAGGCTCCACTCAAGACTCACCCCAACACTCCCCTCGCCAATCACCCTTTAACTTCAATAACTCTCCATCACCACATAACTCCCCTAACCATTCACCATCCCCCACTTCCGCCAGGCCTTCCAATCCTAATCCTACCACCACTCAACCCACCATAGCCCAAACCCTAGGTTTTCACTCTCCTGATCACCCACTTCACACCTACTACCTCCGAGACCAATCCCTATTAGGTGGAAAACTCCACAACCAGACGTATACTACTCCACCTACCCATTCGATGGCCTATTCACCCACCTCTCCTTCTTCGAGAGAAACACAGCCCTCTTCCCCGACCCTCCTGATTCACCAGACCATACCTCACCCACATCCTCACCCGAAACCTCACCACCTCAAAAATTTGGCCCTGAACCTCCACCCTCCTCTTCACCCAATCCTTCCTCCCTGGCCCTCACCCTTATTGATGATGCCAAAAGGGGGAGAGAAATCCTAACTCAACCCTCCTTATGGCTAGATGAGGACATCGCTGCTGCCCTCCGACGAGTCATGGATTCTCAAAGATTAAGTGGTGCTGAGAGTCTGATCAGAGGGGAAGTCATCCGATTCATGCAACAGCAACGATCGGATGAGCAAAGATCAAAAAGGGAAATGGTTGTGTATGAGCAAAATGATGAAACCCCACAGCCAGAATCTTCATCCTCTGAGCCTCCTTCCTCTGAGCATGGCAGAAATATAGTCGAGGAAATAATGATGAAGTATGGCCTGAAGAAAACTAACCATCCTCCAATAGTAATTGTTAAGCCAATTCCTTCTCCTTCTGAGCCAACATCTGCAACTCCTACTTCTCAGCCAACCTCTGCTCCTCCTCCTTCGGTAGTCAAGTATAGTGGATCAAGAAAGAAGGCAGTTGCTAGGAAGCATGTCAACAAGAGTACTGCCTCTACTGAGTCTGCTGAGAGAGAGCAAGATATTTCATCAGTCCAAACTGAGATCATACCTGAGACTCAGCCATCTTCTCAAGAGGTGCATGCCACTCCGATTCTGAAAGAAGTTAAGCTGGAGATAGAGGACATGACTCCTGAAGAATTTGAGAGGTATGGGTTCACGGATAAGATCTCCTTTGGTCAGATGGCTTGCCTGGATGCTGAGAGAGCAAGAGCCATGCCTACGCAAAGGAAAGGGTAAAGGCAAAGGGAAAAGGAAAGCCCAGGAAGTTGAGGAGGACCCCAACTTCCCAATGTGGAATGTGAAGATCAGGGCTGTCCACTACCCGAATGGCGAGGTCACTCCCTTCTCTGATGCAACAGGGTTCCCTGGGTTCGAAGAAGTTGAAAACTTAAAGAGAGCCTTTGAGGAATCTATTGAGTCTGAGAGACTCAGAAGGGAGAGGGAAGAGGAAGAGCTTCAAAGAATAATTGCCCAGATCGACCAGAATGAGAAGGAAGCCCACTTAGCCCAGCTCCAGAAAGAAAATGAGGAAAGGCAAAAAGAGAGGGAGAGGAAAAAGAGACATCATCTATAGACCCCACTCAACCTTATGCTTTTACCTTAGAAATTTTTCTTTTCTCATACTTTGCATGCATAATTCCTTTTTTCCAAGTCTTTAATTATTTGTGTATTTTATCTGTTATTGTAATTCTAACCTGTAATCTTTTGTTCATCAATAATAACTGTCTTAGTTGTTTGTGCTTTCTTTAATTGTTACTCTCTTATTCTTTCATATAAACTTAATTTGTAAACTTAGTTTGTCATCATCAAAAAGGGGGAGAATGTTAGAATCTTAAGTTTTGATGAAGACTAAAATATGAAAGAACGAGCCAAACACTTAGAGAATATTAGGTTAATTTAGAACCCCAAGTAAGAATACAACCAGAAGTGAATTTACTTCCGGATGAACTAGGACTAGCGCTCGCGGATGAATGTCTCATTCCCCAGCGACAGCAAGTACTTCACTGAGTAATAACTTGGACTAAGAGCATTAGATATACAAAACCTTTAAGACTAAGTTAAGATGCAATCGGATGTGGATTTGCTTCCGGTTGTCTTAAGACAGGCGCTGGCTGTTGGTATGGATAACACTAAGCGCCAGTGAACATAACCCAACGTCCAGTAGATTTGCTTCCGATTGCTTAGTGACTAGCGCTGGCTGTTGGTA